>OX383916.1:2487500-4962500 GCA_947532125.1 Saturnia pavonia | reverse complement strand
AATTCTTTCAAAATATTACACGCACTAATCATTCTTCAAGGAAAGCAGTTTAATGATAAGTTTGTCCGTAACAATGAGGTATAAAATTCCTAGTGGCTATTACCGAAAACTTCAAGACAGTCACTTCTTCACAGGCGAAAGTAGACTGTATTTCGTACGGAGTCGGTTAAAAATCAATTGACAGTTTTATGGACAAAAATATTTGAATCCATGTGTGTACTTGCCTCGGGCGTGGCACGGGCCGCGCTCGTCGACGCTGTCCGATGATATAGTACAAGAAATAAGCAGAAGGGCCACTCTGTAATCTGACACTAGTCGACGGTAATGACTGTTAAATGTGTTTTGGCAAATGTTTAATGTAATCAGCATGTTTTTTTAATAGCACGGTAAAGTTATGAAACTGTGCATTCTTTCATGTAAAGTGACTAATAATTTTATAAATGAGGTGGAAGTGTTACCGAACAAGATACAATATTGTTTAAGAGATACCAAAACTATATGAATGGATTGTTTCTCCCATCACATACATAAAAATCGCTGACAAAAGTTACCCATTTTATTTATATACTTACGATTATTATTAAGAGGTAAAATTGTATATTTACAAGACTAATCTCTGGAACTACTTATCTGATTCTAAAAATCTTTAACTAATACAATCCTTATATACATTATTTTTTATTATGATTAAATGTTATATTGTTATTAACGTGAACAAAATCACACGTGGTTGTTGGTTGATTTATAAACTATTATTATAATTTTGTGTTGCATCCCATTATATTTTTTAGTATAGATAATATTGGTAACCAGGTAAAAGAGAGATCTTTAATGGCTGATTTTTCAATCGTCAGATAATTTTATACGAGGAATAATTTTGACGTTTTGACGCATAATGTATGGAAAACATGTCAAAATGAAAAAAAAATATTCCACAAAGTTATCTTTTGATTAAAAAATCGCCCCTAAATTAAAAATAAAAAAATAATACAGATAAGATCTCGCTTATAGTCAAGAATCCACTCTCTAATTAACTACACGAGTCTTCTGTACTTGTTGAATGTGAATATTATTTAGGTCAGGCAAGCGGGAATCAAATTTATAAATTCTCATCACATAGATTAATCGTTACAAATTTAGTTCTCACTATAATTGATTTCAAAATAATTAATTCCCCTTATAAAACCTTCGTGTAAGCCAACCGGTATGCGTTTATTCATCTTGCTAAGCGCAAATATAGCACGCCACCATTTGCACCCGCATAGAATATTATCTAGCGTATATTTGGTTTCAGGATTTAGTACTAGCTGGCGAAATACATCAATAAGCTCTTGGCGACATAATTTCGTACAAATCACGATAGTTAGATTAGTAAAGTGTTATTGAAGGTGGTAGCTAGCCAGAAGATCGATCATGGCATTGTTTCATCACGAAAACCTCATCATCATAGTTTTAAGTTAAAGTTTAACCGCGAAAGCAGAATATAGCCCTTCTGTAGTATTTTTGTTGTGTTCATCGTCGCCCGCCTAGAGGTTTCGACATGGCCATTCTTTAATGGGTGTGCGGAGTCAAATTGCCTGTCAATATTCAACCTCCGCTATATTTCTAATAAGCGACTACACGTGCTATGTTTTATCTATAAACTAAGTACGTGGTAGTTTTATGAATGGTAAGGTCACGTTTCATAAAAATGTATGTTTAATCAAACCCATACCAGAGACAGTCCATATGCATATTTCTTGGCACTTGTAGGGTTAACCCTACAACTTTTTTCAGAAGAAATGTACGATGTCTAGTCGTCTCACACCACTAGGCCGATTCGACGACGAACACAGTCATGAAAATCAGGACTTGCATTAACCATGCATAATGTAAATGTATTATGTCTCATTCTCTCGTAGGCTAAATCCTATAAGATATATATGATTATCTCTTTTTACTGTCGCTTTTTCGTTTCATAGAGTTTCAAATCGCAACGTTGCTAAAGAAGTTATCACTTGAACAAAAAAAAAAACTTATAGCCCTTAAAAATGCAGATACTTTCAAGATTTTTGTAAAAAAACATATGGATGATTTTTTTTCGCTTCCATTGTGTTTGCTTTAAGTCGTATGGGTTAAGGCGACGTGATGACCTATGATCAGGATAAAAGAAAAGTTTTTTTTTTAACTTTACTGAAACTCTCCAATGTGTGTGTATATATCAGCTGATTGACGCACTTAGCAGTACGGTGGTATCTACCAACGGCAAAATAAATTTGAAAATTAAAAAGTAAAAGACAAATTTGCTCCTTGTCATTTGTCAACATAAAGATTCACGTTTCACCCAATGAGCTATTCTATCGTTAAACCTATTTTAGGTTTTGTATATTCAATTGGTTTCTAGTACCTCCAATGATTCTACATTCTGTATTTAATTTTTATCACTTCAGAAATATGGCAATCTGTTCTGATACTTATGGTATGTGATATGAGTGTTAAATAAAGTATCACGTGAACAAAAATCATGTCTTGGTTGCGCTTGCAAAATCCAGTATGTGCGATATATAATTATGAATACTTTACAAGATTTATGAATGAGTGGTCACAGGGCGGACTCTTTGCATAGGACATTGTCGGCCGATTCGATTTATATATTACAGATAAGTATGTAATAATTTGCTTCGGTATGCCGTGTGTCCAGATCTGCCAATCTATGTTCAGTTTGAACAACGGTTTGTTTCCTTAGGTCATCACTTTTTATTGAACTATCCACTACTAACCCTCCAACGAAGATTGAAGACATAAAAAACCTACTGGTCTTCGTATAGAAAATTTATTGACGTAAATAAATAAGGATCTTATTGGAATAAAGGACATCAAAAGGATAAACGCTCATTTCTTTTTTGCAAGGGTACTTATGCAAATAAATATACACACCTACTTTTGTCTATAAAATCATATACCTATATTGTCTATAAAGTTATGAAGTTTTGTGGAAATCGTATGAGCAATTTCAGAGAAGTAGGTAGTAATTGAATAAATTGATTTTAAGTTTATCGTAGTAATTTTTATTTACTGGTAGTAAATATTAAGTACACACGCATATATTTTTATAATTCAAAATGTACGCCTTAATCTATTTATTATATAGCAATAGGCAGAATTGAAAATTGTATTTTTGGGTGATATTTTTTTACCGTAAGTAAATATAGGTAACCAATTCTACTTACGACTGATCAGTGTAGTGTTATAATAATATTTCGGCCGGCCCAACCGGTCGCTGACTGAAGTGTTGATGGACTCCGAGTGAAGATAATTGGGGCCAATTATCCTGTCATACATCTTATCTATAAATCAATACGGTTTAACTTTTAACGCGCATTAATAGCATTCGTGTGTCGAGATACGTCTGTTCTGGCGCGTATCTAAGGGAGGGGGCGTCATAGATAGGGTTGCCAACCAACTCGCGAGTTACGGGATGCCCCGTCTCTAGCCTAGGGATGTTATGGAACTCCGTATCCGTAACCGAAACTACCGAACATGCGTAATAAAATAATATCCGAAACAGTATCCGATATAAATGTTTTGATTAATTTTGGATAGAGGTGAGATCGTTTGAGATACTATCGAATAACAAAAAATTCTTAAAATATAACAAACAATGCTTATTTTACTTCTATATACAATTATTTGAAAAATGTAATATTCATAACTAAACAGCCGTATCCATAACCAAAACCGATTAAACAGTCTTAAGATTTTCATATCCAGATCCGAAATCTCATATCTGTAACGTCCCCATTATAGACCCTGGACGCGTCCTACAAAACATGCGTACGAGAAGCTAATTGCCACCTTTTATAGTACCGGTTAAACGTTCGGGCAGAAGTAGAAGTCAACACACATTGAAGATGACGAGTGAAGATTGTATTCATCGTTGTCCTATACTAACGCTTTTTTAACCACGTCCCATATTAGGATTGTAAGTGTCCCGCAAATACATGCACTAAAGGTAGCAACTCTAGTCATAGAGATCATGATTAAATATAATTTTCAATTATCATAGAATTACTATTTTTTTAAAGTATTCTATGTTTCGAGAAACTTCAATCTAAGACCACCTCCACACTAAACTCTAGATCAGCGCCTGTGTCTATTCGTTTGTGTGTGTATAAGTAATAAAGATGCTTCAATGTCTGTTTATTTCAATAATTGAATATTATACGTCTCGGTATAATGTAAAAAGATACGATACAAGTACCACGGAATTTAACTAGATTATACGTTTAGTCAGTGACTAACAGTCACTCATGTCGGAATAATCTAGGGGGTGAGGTCCGGAAAAACTCACCAAACGTCAACTTTAATTTAGAAAATATACATTGCTATATACAAATTGGTACGTAATAAACGTGTGTAGAGCCGTAGGGCACCGTTAGTATTTTGTAATAACATCAATAATTTTACGAGACAAGTTAGTGCCCCGCTCGCTTCCCTAGGTGTATTTTTTTAGTAAAATATTGTGTCTACTAGCTGTGCCCAGCTCAGCTCGTGTGGACCACATAATGCCGTCGGTCGAACGCACGCGCGAATCGTGCTGGCCCCGCTCAAAAATGGTTATTGTGGGTGATACTTAGAAGACAGATGATATGCACATCTTTGACTTTTTTGTAGGTCTTTTTAAGATCGATAATTAAGTATGTAAAACATTAATTCAATGTTTACTCAGCGTAAGCCATTTAAGCGCCTCAAATGCGTCTCTTTTCCGTATTGATTCACCATTATCATCAATGCTTATTTCGTATGTTACTTTATCTTACAATATATATCCTATAACCTGGCCATATAACATATCTATGAATTAAAGGAAAAGCCATGTAAATCGGATTAGTGTTTTTCGCGTGAAAAGAACATAAACGGACAGGCAGAGAGAGACGTTGAGTTTTATAATATTATGCCTGCGACATCGTCTGCGTGGACTTCATAATTGGGCCTTTACCAGGACAAAAAGTATCCTATGTTTTAATCCGGATTATGAACTGTCTGTGTGCAAAATTTCATCTAAATCCGTTAGAGTAACAGACAAATAAACTTACTTTTGCATTATTTATAATCTTAGTAAGTATTATTTTCATCATCATCATTTCAGCCGAAAGACGTCCACTACTGGACATAGGCCTCCCCCAAAGATCGCCACAACGACCGTTCCTGTGCTGCCCGCATCCAGCGGTTTCCCGCAACCTTTACCAGGTCGTTGAACCATTTTGTGGCGGGTCTGCCCACGCTGCGTCTTCCGGTACGTGGTCGCTACTCGAGAACTCTTTGACCCCATCGGCCATCTGTTCTACGAGCTACATGGCCCAAACACTGCTACATAAGTTTATTCTTCGGGCTATGTACCGTGCCTTTGGTTCTCATGCAGATATCCTCATTTCTGATTCAATCACGCCGAGAAACTCCGAGCTTAGCTCTTTGAGTGACCTTGAGCTTTCTTATGAGGCCCATAGTTAACTACCACGTCTCAACACCATATGTAATCACTCGCAACACATACTGGTACTCTGCATACTTTTATAATATGTATGTATAGATATACTACACACACACAGGCACAGCAGACGTTCTACTTTTTCCAGTACTCAACTACAGCGCCATCTATCAAATCCTAACATAACTATAAACCATAGTCTCGACAAAACAAGTGTACAATGTAAATATGAACTCAATCAGTTAAGTCGTACAGAAGTTATAGAATTACTAACGTATTTTTAAGATTTTTACATATAAAACTGGCTGGTTTGACAGGCGGTGTTCTACCCTTTGGCATATTTATAATAAAATGTCAGGGACAGTAAAGTGTGGCTAAAATAGTTGATTGACCTACCGCCATTATCGTGTAGGTAATTATTTCGTATTAGAGATTTTAGTGTCTTCTGGAGACTACATCGTTGTAAAAATTGGACAACCCTTGTTAAAACTTTCCATAGAGAGTTTTTATTGTATCTCATTTCTTATTATTATATTTAATTGAATTTACTTGTCCACAATAACTAAATTATGAAAAGTATCACCAATATTAAAAAAATATAGTCAAAAAACTATAACGGCTTCGCTCGCGTGGACTACAGAAAAAGGTTTTTTATTTTTTGTGCGGAACCCTAATTATTTTTCTAAAATTAAAGTAGCCTAAGTTATGCCTTAACATATCAGCTATCTGCCAGTGAAAGTCCCGTCAAAATCGGTCCAACCCTTTCGGAGATTACCCGGAAAAAAAAACAAACAGACAACATTTTTAAAATGGGTTTTTTGTTGTAGTTATCGTGTATACTTTCACATGCATTTAGCAAAAGCCCGTTATTTTGTAATTACAAACAGACACTTAAATTTTATTATCAACGAGATTTAGAAACGTCAAATAAAGTCTTAGTTTCAGAAAAAAGTTACCTTCTCAATATGTTAACAAATTAATATTTTCTATAGCACGTAATGCCGTAGTTCAATTTTTAGTTTCTAAAATGTTGCAACTTCAATGTTAAATTATGCGAAAATAAATTCTATTTTTAGACTATTAAAGTTTAAATTTTGTTATTCCTTATGTGCGTATTAAAAAGTGGTAGCACGCTCATTTCAAAATTCCGAGCAGCCCCGGTATTCTGATTAATACGGGTGCTTTTTAATGCCCCATGATTTGTTTTGTTTTTTTTTGTACCTACATAGGTACCAGCAGTTCGGATTGTGTGTTTATGTAAAAAATGTACTATACG
The DNA here is from genome assembly GCA_947532125.1 of Saturnia pavonia. Lineage (NCBI taxonomy): Eukaryota > Metazoa > Arthropoda > Insecta > Lepidoptera > Saturniidae > Saturnia > Saturnia pavonia. The sequence continues at coordinate 4,955,757 of OX383916.1, read as the reverse complement.
TTATTCATCGTAAGAAGACTTGCATGACACATCCACAGATAAGAACGCAAATTGTTACGTCGTGCAAATTATGACATAACCTAAAAACATGCATTTCGACTATCAATTATCATTTAAATAAAATTTTGATACTGATAAACGTTATAAAAACATTTTGCACGATACAATCCTATATATCTTCCTCCATATAATGATTTTTATGAATTTCCTTCTTTTTTTTTTATTACTTCGTGCATGTAGGAATGAAGTAAGGAAGTAGTCCTATATGACTTAAAACTAGAGTAGACTAAAATAATAAAACCAAGGAATCGAAAATTATTCGTATTAATCGTACGAATTGAAAATTAATCGTCAAATTAAACGCCATTGCATATTTATTAGTTTCTTGTTTAATTTCGTATAAACAAATATATTTACGTAATTCCTATATTTTTAATGTATCAACAAGCAACGAAGAATATTGACTGAAAGAATTAATCTTGTTGTTTGGAGTCAGGCATTCAATAATTTAAGTGTTCCAGATTGTGATTACAATTGTAGTTATATTTTATTTTTGTTATTTCATTTACACAGCTTACACACCCTTCATCTCAATTAAAGCATAATCGAATTATCGATTATATTTAATTCTAAAAATGAATCGATAATCGTAAATTCAACTTACAATTTAAATAATACTACATCTCTAAAATATACATTTGACATGTGTCGTGCAAGTCTTCTTAAGATGAATGAATAATAATATCCGATTGAAATTCGTTGTAGTGCACAATATTTTTTTAATTGGTAACATTTTTGATTGTTTTGTTGTTTATTTGGAAATATTCTCTCAGCTTCCATTAATTTAAATGTTTTCCTCTACACAATTTTATTTTAAACCTATGTTGCGTATATATGTATATAAAAATGAATGTTTCTTTGTTTGTTTATCCTAGAGATGAATTGAATTATTGCAATGACTTTACAAAGGCTAGTAAAGAATAAATATCGATATCTTAATATCGATTTGCTGTCTCTTATTTATCTCAGTGATCCAAACAAGAAGTAATCTGAAGCAATGATGGCTCAGTGATAGCTTGTAGGTATAACTTCGCATCGATTGACGTGAGTTTGAATCCCTGCAATAAGCTTGAGCTTTCGGTGAAGGAAAACATCATGAGGAAAACATAGCATGGTGGTAGGACATTTTCTAATGCCCGCCTGCCTAGCTACCACCCTCAAGTTGAAAATCTGTCGCCAGGCCCAATAGGTGTGTTCCGACAGCTGCACTTGAGAGCCAGTCTTCCACTAGGTTTAGCGTGTTATCATCTTGGGCCACATCGTCACTTAACATCAGATGAGATTATGGCCACTACGCCAAACCTATAACGATAAAAAAGAACAGAAAAAAGAAAATTCATCATAAACACCACTTAAAAATATTGACTGAATTTTGGGTTATTTTAAGCAATAGGATTCCCATTTACTAAAGGTAAAAAAACATATTTATTTATTTCCATAAGTGTACCAAACAGCAATTCATTATTAAAGGTATCTAAATATATGTACTTCTTTGAAGACATATTCCATGACGTGGTTATTGACATTGGTGTTGTGTTTTAAAAGCCTCAGTTTTGAGGTTTATTTTAATATATAGTTATGTATTTCATGATATTAATTACAACTTATTTTTAATTAGTCTTTATCTCCATACGATTAGACTTATACTTAAGTTGTATAATAAAATTATTACCATAACTTAGTGACTTCCGTTACAAAATGACCATCATACAAAATGACTAATAAAGTCTTTTCAAAATAATAAAAAATATACAAAACGTATTTACGTTGCCATTAAAACCGAAATTAAAAATAAGATTAACAAATTCCTATGTTAGGATTTTTTAATCATTAAAAAACATTGACCGCTGGGGTTAAACGTTTCGTTGTGGCAACACGCCGCTAGGGGGCGTGGCCGGATGATGGATGTCGGCGCACGCGCAAGATTAAATGTCGTACTAGTTGCAAGACCATCCCAGGTAGTGTTGCCATATGTTTTTCTACAAATTTCTGATATCTTGAAAAATCTTATCACGAAATTCCTACAGCTGTTAACCCTGCTCTTTACTTCCTAAAAAACAATTATTTTACAATCAAATAAGCTTCAGGTTTACGAAATAAGACGATAAAAATATGTTTATATTGGTAGTTTAGGTAATGTTATTTTATTTTAATAGAAGTGTGCTGGTGTATTCAAGGATTTTTGTTCGTTTGGTCGTTGACTTGGTTCATTGTACATTCTTTTATCGAAAGTCACGACTGTCGTCATATTGTCTTATTATTAGAAGATTAAATAGATCCACAATAATCATACTGCGTCAGGTCGTGACTGTAAATACATGGAACTACTGCTCTCTTGGTCGGAGTTCGAAGAGAGAGAAATACGCAGCTTGTGCAAGCCTGCTACAAGGTGGAACGATGATCCAGTGAAGGTTGCGTGAACTCGCTGGATGCATGAAAAGTAAGACCAGTGATCGTTTGAAAATAAATTAAATTTGTTATTTCTATATATCAAATGCTTCATTAATGCTGTTTTGCAAATGGACAAAAATGTGAATATAATCATAACCAATTGATATGCATATTCATATTTGAAATAAGGTGGTAGGAATTTGCAAATTCCAATCAATTTATTGATTTTTATTGTTAATTTATTTCAATAATTAAGTAAATTAACTTACAGTTTATCGAACATGGGAAAAACCAGTCATAGTTTGTAATTGTCCGAGAAAAGCAGCTATATAAATATGTGAGTCTAAACTTTATTTTGACGTTAGCGACGTCACTTCAAGAAAGAGCGGTAAACTCCCGCCGTACGCACGGATGGTGTTACAAGTAATATTCAATAACAATTTTGGATGTAATAAAATTAAGTGGCCAGTATGTAGTTAGGTGCAAGTCGTGACCACGGCGGGCACGAGCGACCACCGTCTTACGAGGCAGCGACCGCCTCGTCCGTAACACGGTAACGCGGGCGTTTTCTTTTTAATTTTATGAGTATAGGCGTGCGTGTTCGGGTAAATTTTGGAATTTGGTAGCCAGTTTCAGAAGGTTATTAAAATGAGGATTAGTTTGAAAGTTATTTATGATTTTATTTCTTAATTCTCTTTTATGAAAGAAATTAAATTGTGTACTTCTAAAGGATTCATTTGTAGGGTGGCAGGATAAGGCAATTATATCCGAATGGATAGCGATTACCATACTTACACCTAGTGTAGCAACCGCCATGACATATAGCTGCGTCATTCGCATGTGCGAAGTGTCCAAGTATAACAGTCAGCTCCAAAGAGCCCAAAACAGATTTTTACGTAAGCTTGTCGATGCCCTATGGTTCGGTTGAAACGTAGACCTCCATAGAGATATGAAAATTCCTTCGATCGAATCATGTGTTAAATTGCTCGCGAGATCCTATTTGGACACAGCGTCGAATCACCTGAACCCGATAGTGGTAGCCAACGCAAATTAGTGTCTTTACCGACCTCCATGACGAGATCGAGAAAGCCAACGCGTACTACACGTCCGTCCTTGTAAACAAAGCATGCTTACGCGTACGCCCGCGAAATCACCGTTCCCTCCGCAGGGGACGTGCGGTTTACTTCGCATTTTGCACACCCGCCTCGTCCATCCTCTCCTGTTCCAACTCAAGTCTAGGTCCGTTCCTTCGGCATGGAACCCTTGAGCCAAGCAGCCTCTCGCGCGATCCAGTGACACTGCATTCACTAGGTACTAACATCTCTACATACATGCACATCACATACATAGGTTCTGTAAGGGACCTTTTTTCTTCTAGTTAGTTTAGACCAAACAGACAGATTACTAAATACATACACACATGTTTCTTCCCCCTCCCAGGGAAGGAGGAAATTTCCAATAAAAAACTCCCGAAACTTAATCTCCATTATTTATAATTTTTATTTAACGCCGAAAATGGAACTACGCGCTACCATAACGGCATTAATGTTGTTTTTGAAGATTTTAGGTCTTTAAGGATTTTTTTGTATATGGTCTTAAATATTAATAGCTTTTGAGTTATTAACGAAAAACTAAATCCCGTTTTTTTCATCTTATTTTGTTAATATCAGTTGCAATTTTTTATGTGCTAATACATCCTCGAGATACATTTTTCTAAATGTAATTCCGAATTAGATTACATTTAGGAGGTTTATCTCGAATTAACACCATTTTGGACTTTTTAAATAGACTATTTAAATATAAATGTAATATATACGTAGTAGTATAAACTTATTTTAAAAATGTAAGTCCATTAAACAAATGCACTAAAGTATAAAAATAAAAGATAATACATTTACGTAGAATGAGATAGAAATTCTCTTAACATAATTGATGGCTTTAAATCAATAGGTGTCATGTCTTCCGGTAACGCAAAAAGCATAGCCGATGACTTGAAGTATGAGTCGTTGGAGTAAAAAAAATTGCTTTTTTTGTAACACTCGTCAGTAGTTAATACTTTTTGGTTGCTGTGGTCAATTTATCTATGCGATGGCGACATTTGCAACTTTTGTTCGTTGATTATGCACAATCCCTGTGCACAATAAAATTGTACGTACAGGGAAGCGATGAAGTAAACGCCAGTGTTACCAATACTGTAATGAACTATATAGATTAGTCCAATTACTAATTTACTTAAGTATTTCACCATATTTCTGGGTATAACGTGGCTTTAGTGGGAATAAGGTCAAATTTTTCATAATATACTCGCATGCTACCACGAATCGTATTAAAAAAAAGAAGTTCGATATTTGAAACATTTAAATTGCACGTTATTGCTACTGTGCACGAGGCGTCCGATTCTTTCCCGAATTCCGTCGTGTAGGTTGTAATTATGTTCACCGATTCACTCATCCCGATTCGATGTAGATGCAAATAAAAATCCGTAACAGACTAATTCGTGAGAGCCGAGACTTCGAGACCTCCAAATTTACTTTTCACCGTGAGAAAGGACTCTTAAACATAAAAGGTTCGTATAAAAAAGGATTTCATGGTGAAATGTTGTCTATGGCTGATTTATAATTGTTATGAATTATTACCAAATGATTAAAAAGAAAACTGCGGTGTCGATTACTAAATTAAAATGAGATAATTTGAGCGCGCAACGGATGCCCCGCGCCGAGCGTCCCGCAGCGAAAGGTCGCGCTTCAAAAAAAGAAAACCGTCAACCGAACTGTCAGTACGCGAGACTCTGGATGAGAAATGTTGCCATAATATAAAAACATTGAAAATTCATTCATAAAACATTCATCCACTCAGGTTAGAAATTAGTTTATTTTAATTATCCCAAGAGCGTATTGTTGTATTAATTATTGAGTTTCGCCGGGTTTGCCTGAACGAACTTCGACAATATATTTTATTGTATTTCTGTACAGTCCTGATTTATATATCTAGTTAGTAAGTTATTTGAATTTTAATTTAGACGAGTTTTAATAGGGTCCGCTTGAATGGATTCTAATTAGAAGGAAAACAACTGGACCTCGGGATCTTATGAATAATGTCGGATATAAATTCCGGTTATGGGTTAGAAAAGCGATTGCCGATGTCTGACCCCGGTATCGGCTGTACAATAGCCTCGTGTTTGCTGTAACAAATGATGTGTTTAACAAAAAAAGCCATGAAATATTACTTGCGCGTTCACAAGGAGGTTTGTTGATATTTGTAATGTACTTAATTATTTCAGTACAAGAGATTTAATGTACGTATTAATTGGTGTTTTCATATTTTATTTTCATATTATAAATATGATATTATATATAGTAGGTGCGGGTAATAAGGCCTAGCTAAGAGAGATTTGAAATAAAATAAAAATTATTCATGAGAATCAACAAATTTAAATTTTAATTATACCTTTAGATCAATTACTATCAAATATAAACAAAAAGTAGCAATTTCTGATAAAAACGAAAACGATATTAGACATTTTTAAAAACCTTCTCAGTAGGCCTTATTATAATATAGTAGGGTAATAAGGCCTAAACACTTTAAAATACATTAATAATTAAAATATGCATCTAACATATGGTAATTGAGATCAATAATGAATAATTATGCATTAATCATGCTAAAGACTTAAAAATAACAACACATTTCTTAACAGCCATCAGGACACTTAAAGCTACCTATATCATCCGCTGGCAGCAAATGTGAACTTGAGTGACATCGATAATTTTAAATTGTATTTTTATTACTTAGGCCTTATTAGCCGACAGGCCTTATTACCCGCACCTACCTTATATGCTATTAATATTTTTAATGATAAAGTGATTGTTAGTTTTTTTACTAATGTTATTAAAATCCTTAGAGTAAAATTTTATTATTTTTTATTTGGTGTTGTAGAAGCAATTGACTATATTAAATGAAAAAAATTAAAAAGCTAGGGTGAATTATATCATATGTTGTGAATATAAACATAAGATTATAATGGTGTACAATATACTTATAGGATTTGATTTCAGTTTTTGAAAAGAAAAATGTAGAGGAAACATACCTATACTTTTTTAATTAATAAAGATACTAAGCTGATATAGCGATTCCCAGAATAATATTCCGTTTTTATTTATTCTCATAAATTTCAAGTACTCTCTGTTGTATTTCAAGTAGTTTTTTGTTCAATTGATTGAATCGATTTCAAGACTGAATAAAATTAAGTTGCTAAGATCTTATTCTTTTCGTTCGTATGTAGTTTGTTTAGTAGTAAACAAGATTTAAAAAAAAACATATAAGTTCAGTTACCATTTATTAGCTTCTAATAATAAATATTAATTTGAAGCGTCTAGTTATGTACCTTGGAAATGTAACTGCATGTAAATATACAACCAATCTACATATAAGTAAAGAAATATGTTTTATAACTAGTAAATTCGAATAATATAAATTGCCATTGTTCTAAACCGATTATAAAGAAGCTCAAAATAAAGAGTTACGATTATTGTTGGCCATTAAAAATAGAAAAGCAAAACTGAGACCGTATCGGGTCCGTTGCGACATCAATACTTCATTAACCGCTTCACAATTCATTGCTTATAAATCAAAAAGTTTTTATATTAAAAAAAGTTACGCTCATTTAGGGGCTCCGAGAATAAAAATGATTAAAATTTAATAATAAAACGTTGTTTTTCAAGCGTTAAATCCGGATCAATGCCTATATGCGAAGTTTAAACATTAAATAGCTACTTGTTAATTATGTGTATTAAAGTTTAAACATTTTTTTATATATACAAGTAAGATGGCAAATAGGGAGTTACCTAAGCCTTTAGACGCTTGTATTAAAAGAGGTATCACTAACGCGTTGCGGACCTAGAAACCACCTTTTTCAAAGAGCTGTGGAAACACTAATAACCTGCAGGAACACAACACAAGATTATTTGGCTGCGATCTTCTATAAGGTAGAGGTATTCCACCAGTCGGACAGCCCCCAAGTAGATAGAAATCTCCAACGAGTTATTATACAGTAGGTGTTACCATGACGTAGGTTCTTAAACAATTTCGTAATTATTATTTTTTAGTTTAGGGTTGTGAAACAGTCATATTACATTGATTTTCTATAGGACGATGGCATCATTATGCTGACTTCACATCCACGTCCAGTACTTTATGTAAAAAAAAAGAATATACTTCATTATTCTTTAATCAAAGTATTGTAGTATCTGTGCTCAATAAAAAAAAGATAGTTTGTAATAGACAATTAAGAAACGTTGTCCAAAATATTACAGGCCACTTCGAGACCATTTTTGGGCGGTGCACTGTATGACATGTCGTTAAATCTTTTTGACAAAATCTATTATGGAGTGTAATTATATATTCTGTAGTGTGTAATTAATGTTCGATAATTACATTGGAATGAGATTGTCCATCCATTTTTGTTTCTATGTAGATGTAACTAAAATGATTCGTAAAATTGGAAATAATATGTGAAAAAAGGAGTTAATTTATTTATATTTTATGTAACTTTACATCCTTTATTGTTATAATATGATGAAAGAAAAACTTACAGCGTTAAGGGAATAGAAATTAAGGCACGTTACATACTTTCACAGGTAAAAAAGTTTTTTTTTCTTTTTCTCTTAAACTGCCAGTCAGATTCCAAAATTTTTTTTTGTATATGTTAGCCAGATTCACGAGGAATAGTATAGGCTATCTAGCATTAGGCTGCACCTCTCAGCTAACCTTAAATATTGATTTTTGTTAAGTAAGTCGTAGTAATAGCGCACCCTAACTGCTTTATCCGCGTGCGCTGGCGTAATTGTTAGTGATACGTAAATACCTACAATGTTGTACAAAAATATTGCTTCTTAGTACATGTAAAAAAGTCCGCGATACCATATGTTACCTTTTATACATAAGCCACAAAAATGTATTTAGTGACAAAGTTTTATTGAAAATTGAAAAGTGTTTTATGAACGTTATTGTTAGGCATGGCATATTAATCCCTACAAACGAAAGTTACTTCATCATGAAGATAATTTTATGTAGATAAACTTTGCGCTTTATATCATGTTATTTGGACGAATAGTTTGGGATATAATGTAAAAATAAAATTTATCAACAATCGGCTCGGGTCTACGACTATAGGTGTAGTGGCGCGATTGAGCGGTTGTGAGTTGTGACGCATAACCTTGGCCGCCAGTTAAAAATATTGTCTTTACTGAAGTATTATAAATCATCAATCAGCGATTTATTTTTAATTCTACACGGAAGAAAGCGCGGGACACAGCTAGTAGTAAATAAAATGACGAAGACAGTCATACACTGAAAAAAAAGTTTTGATAATTGTAGCTCAAATTTTATCTATTAGTTACAAAATTCGGGGGACTACTAAACTGAGGCCTACTAGTAACCAAACTCAGTTTTGTAAAATAATTTTAGTTACTTTTTGATAAATTTATTTTGTTGGCTGGTAATGAACTAGTTTTGTGGTATTAACAAAACTGTTTATGTACCAATAGCTTAACAGCTTTGCAATTACTAATCAAACTGCTTTGTTTAAAAATAACAACAATATTTAGCTGTTTTCAAAATTTAGTTTATTTAACACAGCTTTTAAATTGCTTAAATTAGCTTAACTTTTTGGTTACTACTAATTAATTGTTTATCTATTAATAACAAAATGTTTATGTTACCCGATCAGATTTATTAAGCTAATGCTAACTTAATTATATAGTTACTTTAAAATAAAATGTTTTGTTACCAGATTGAATAAATTTGGCTACTGCAACCAAAGTTTATCTACTTTTAAATAAAATGTTTTGTTACTAGATTTAATAAATTTGGCTACTTCAACCAAAGTTTATCTACTTTTAAATAAAATGTTTTGTTACCAGATTTAATTAATTTGGCTACTGCAACCAAAGTTTATCTACTTTTAAATAAAATGTTCTGTTACCAGATTTAATTAATTTGGCTACTGCAAACAAAGTTTATTTACTTTTAAATATAATGTTTTAGTTATTAATAACTTAACTGTTTATTTATTACTTACTAATATTGCTTTGCTACCTGTCGCTAGTTGGTTAGATGAATTTTTATTTGTTTTATTAAACTAATTATCACGATTGCCATTAATTTAAATTACATTAAAATAACTTACATGAAACTTCTAAAGTAGAGATCTGGCCTGCGTAGAAATCCTTATGGGAAGTTCTCTAGTCAACATATGATTTGTTGTTGTTTTTTTTAATATTACAATATTAGCCAATTACAATCGTTTTAATTAGTTAATCTAAATAAAACAAATAAAGAATCAGCTAACCACCTAGCGACAGGTAGCAAAACAATGTCAGTAAATAATAAATATACAGTAAAGGTACTAATAACCAAAACGTTATATTTAAAAATAAACTTTGTTTCAGTACAATAAATAAAAGATTATACCAATTTATATTTTGTTTTTATTGATGTAATAACAAAAATTTACAATTAAAATTGGTATGGCCATAAATGTAGCTAAGTCTGCAGCCTCTTCGTTACCCTCTGCAACAAAAAGATTACTCTAATAATTGATTGTAATACAAATGTATAGTAAAATATATTAGCATATTAGCCCAAATACGAACTTACCAGCTATGTCTTCTATAATTTCTTTTAAAATTCTGTCAGTTCTTTTCATTGCAATCATTTTGGGTCTTGTTATATACCAATTATTACTTAGTTTGTCATCATTTTCAGGATACAAAACCCTGAAGTCCTTCTTCAAAAACTGCAAAAAATTAATTACGTATTGCAAAAGTATAATTAAATACTATATTTATACAATGTATTATATAATTAAGAAACTGTATCACATTATCACTTACTAATAGATGAGATAGTGGTCAGCCTCTAGCCTATCACATATAAAAAGTTGACAAGATGGTGGCCGCCTTGTTAAAACTTATCAGTTCAGGGAGTTTTTGTGACATCTCAGAATTCATATTCCGTGTTATTCTTTGACATCCCATTCACTTGTACACGATAACCAAGCTATATTAAGCAAGATGCCACTAACATTACACAAAATAGAGTCAAACTACGCATGATTACGAAAAAATACTAAAACCAATAGTTACATAAATGACTAAAATCCCGCCAAAACTTAATTCAACCTGCCAGTTGATTCCTATTTTCTTGAAAACTAAATAATAAATAATATTGCGTACCTGCAGAATTATCGATGTAGATTTCAAGACGCCATGATCGTAACTCATCGGCCATCGGATCGACTGGCATCTTTCTCCATGTAAGAAAGTCGTCGGTGTTTCGTTTTTCAAAGTAATTTAACATACACCATGAATATTAAAACAGAGGCACTTGAAAAACGCATAAAGAATACTCTTCATAACAACAAAGTAATTCAGCAACTGTCGTCGACGGAAAGAAGGAGAAGAATAATATAATTTTAACACTATGTACCAGTGTTTCCATATGAAAATTAAAAACTACCGTGTTTGTAGCTTGAAATTATCGTGTTCAGAACTAGAAATACCGCGCATAAATAAAAAAAATATTATCTTGTTTTTATAATAAAGACAGTTTCAGACAAATCTTGTAAAAATCATGTCTAATACTAAAACTTTCTATAATTTTTCGAAACCTGTTTTTTCTAGCGGTGAAACATATATTTTTAAAACTTATCATATGGTTGGCACAATTTTATTAGGGTCTTCAAAAAACTCTTGAAGGAAGCGCACCGAAAAAGAAAAAAACGGGCGATAAAAACATATGTAAACTTTTAAAGAGGTATGCAAAAGTAGATTGCAGTGGTGCTCTATTCTTTCTACCTTTCTTCCCGTGAGAGACATTGCGTGAAGTTAATTAGTAAATAAATCTGTGGAATGCAGTGGTGGAGAAGAGTGTCGCCTAAAGTTACAGGGTCTCAAAAATACGTAAAAATAAATAACAAAATATTAACTTATTGTATTTTAAAGAAACTTCATAATTATTATGGTTGCGATCAAATAGCGCTGAAAAACGCAAAAGCAAAATAATTCACTTAACTATAGAAAAATTTCGCAAAAGGGCGACAAAAATCACCGAATCTAGAGAATAAATCGCTAAGGTAGCAACACTAATAAGCGCAGAAACGCGTACCGCGAGTGTATAGGAGATTCGTGTCGAAACAAGTTCATTTAGTTGAAAAAATTTGTTAATTTATCTACTATTTATTAAACAATTTGAAATAGATAACCAAATTTTAGCTAGGAATGTTTTTAATAACTTCGTTACATATAACTGTAAAAGTTTGTCTTCTAATTGATAATAAATTTTTGCTACAATAGGAAAATAAATTAATAAACATTTAATGGATTTGTTAGTCTATTATTTACTTAATACTTGCTTAGATATAACTAAACATTTTGTATAATAATTACTAAAGTGTTTGCCTATCAGTAATCAAATAGTATTTTTTTACTAAACTTTGTTTTGTATAAAGTAGATAAACGAGTTTAGCAAACCCATTTCATTAAATAATAGCCATTTTTTTATTTAATATCAACAAAAGTACGAATAGCTGAACTAGTTTGGGAAGTGCAGCAAAACCAGTTTAGCTATTTTAACAAAAGTTTGGTTACTAAGAAGTAAATTTAAGCTATTTTCTGATTAGTCAAACTAGTTCAGCTATTCATTTTTTTCAGTGTAAGAATTACAAATTATACGATAGGAAATTAAAATTACATAAAGTAAAAGTCTATATAATTAAACTAACTCTAGAAGTTCAGAATTTAGCAACTATCGTGCTGAATTTTTTTACCACACTACGCAAAAACTGGAGTGTTATAAGTTTAACGTGTGTATCTGTGGCATCTTAGCTCTCAAACGGCAGAACCGATTTTGAACTAGTTTTTTGTTTGCAATGCGAATTGATCGAGTGTTCTTAGTTATGATTAAAAAAAACTTGTACAGCCATTTGAAGATTATCAGCTCTTTTCTAATTGATAAATGAGTGTGAGCATCTTTCACAGGTCTGATCGAGACGAAATTTAGTATTCTGTTACTTCAATGATATTAGAAGAGCATGGCTACATTCAGCTGATGCTGCGGCATCATCTGCAATTTGCAGGATACCTAACTCTTCACCAACTTATAGCAGAGATATCGAGTTTGATCTCATTGGAATGGTCTCAATAAATAGGGTACTTGTATCGGGTTAATTACTTTTTCAATGTATATTGTTTAACTATTGACGCTATTAAACTAAGCATGAAGTCGATCGATTTTGTAACCGAACAAGCCACCACTAAGCCATCATAGCTTTAATTCTTCGTAAAACTTCTAGCTATATTACGTTTTTTTACAAAATTACAATAGCACATTATTTTTAATAAAGCCCATTAAACAAAAAGTACTTAATACTTACTTGTAAAAAAAAATTTAATACAATAGCGGCAAAGGAGCAAGTAAAATTAATTAGTCCAAATAATATTTTGTAATTATCACAAACGATGAGTAACACGGGCCACATGAAAAAGGTTCCAGTCTGGCTACACGACCGCTCCCGTTCCAAATTCAAAATATGAAATTTGAAATTAATGGCGAATTTGACAGGAGCTTTATTGTGGCGGCTAATTTAAATCTTATCAACCGAGCGATGACAGCGTCTTAATGGGATCGCTCCGGTTGTTTTAATGAAAATAATTCCATTCTTTTCGTTTTAGATGCTTTTTATCTGTATTTTATAATTTCCTTTTGTTAAGACGACGAAAATTTATTTATGGCTAACTTTCTTTTTAAACTGGAACCAAAGGGAGAGCTGATCATAAATATATTAATTGCAAAGTTTTTTTTTACTATTCTTTGCAGGTTAGCGTTTAGCCATAATCCCATCTGATGTTAAGTATGATATGGCCCTAGATGGCTCTCAAGTGATGCTTCTGGAATACACTTATCGATGCTTAGTTACAGATTTTTAAGTTGAGGGTGGTAGCTAGCGAGGCGCTCATTAGAAAAACCCCTGCCACCTAAGGTTTCATCACGATGTTTTCCTTCACCGAAAGTTCAGACTCTTTGCAGGGATTCGAACTTATTTATAAGTTATATGGGTTTAAGATGTGCGTTATCCGTAATCACTGTTAATAATTTCTGAAACTACTTATCGGAAAAAAAAGCTAATAAACTACGTACTGGCAGATAGCTTGACCGAAAAAAAAACACTAATAGAAAACTACGTTCTCGCTATATTTTAATCATATTAAATTTTATATTGTATCTAGCCGTACACTACGGTTTCACCCATATTAAAATTATTCGAATCATTCTTCTATGCGCCTCGCGGTCCCAACGCGTAGCCATCCTATAGTTGTTCTTTTTTTTTCTCGAACTGACTATACTATTAGCCTTATTGGCCCTGGAGCCTTTGCGGCTTTTACAGCTTCACCGGGCTTAGCGGCGAGCGTTTAAGGCACTCAGCCGCGAAAGCAAGACAACAAGTTCCAAGGGTGCCAAAGTGACTGAACCTCGGCTTGGACTGTTGCCGCGTATGCAATGAAGTTGCAATCTGACTAATTATCTCTCCGTAATACGATCTAAACTAACTATACATATATACATGTTTCTTGCCCCTGGAAGATGTAGCGTGAAGTTATATAAGCCTATAAACTTCCTCAACATATAGCCTATAGATTTTCATATCTGACTGGTAGTTTTAGAGATGAGCGTGTAAATATAAACGAAAAAAAAAACAATCTGGTACTTTATAATATTAATATAAATAAAGCCGTACTAAGTAATTATTTTATATAGCCAACTTTAGCCATGGTAATTAATAAAATATTACTTTGTTATATTTTTTATTAACGCTGCACTATATATATCTATAGAAAAGGATGTCTCAGACGTAGTTTGTGGCGTCGACCGCCAATTATAAGGTTTAAAGTACAAATTAGAGAATACGGCCCGAACATCTAATTATATACTTCGGAGGAATGTTTTAAATGTGGGGTCTGTTCTTGCATTATTTTATAGTTTTGAACCATAACTAAATGCACTAATTACGTAATAAAAATTAATATAATAATTATATTCTTTATTAGCTGTTACTTGGCCGCTTCAATGGACAAAAATTATATCAGAATGGTATATCCACGGGACTGTAAAAGGAAACGAGCTAGACAAGTGAAAAGATGGACAGACGATATAAAGAAAATTGCAGTTTTTTTTAATACTACAAAAGTGGCAAAGAAGCTTACAGCCCGCGTGATGGTAACCGGCTACCGTAGCCTATGGACGCTTGTAATGCCGTAGATATCACTAGCGCGTTGCTGACCTTGAACCCTCTGGAAACCCAACTCACCGCAGGAACACAACACAAGGTTATTTGGCTGCGATCTTTTATAGGATGAAGGCATTCCACCAGTCGGGCTGCCCCAAGTAGAGAGATATCTCAAAAGAAATTTCTCTGTGCCTTACCTCTCTTTCAATATGGCCAAGAAAAGCAAACGTAATGATAGTACGGAAACAGCTGAATGATGCCTACGTGACACGGTGACCACTAAAACGGGACAACTGATGTGTAAAGATTCAGAAAATTATAGTTAGTATTCCAACAAAAATATAAATGTACTTTTTTTTATCGATAAAAAGCTATGATCTAACGGGTGCCAAGTTCCATTGTAGTTCCGTTAATTACAGCAATTCATTATACAAAGCAATTTGTTACTTTCTTTGATATGGGATCACCAACTTGGCAATTCTAAATTGCCAATAAATTACGATCGAAAAAATTTGACTACTTTAATTAGAAATTAACGTATTTTTTTTTTCAAGTTTTAATTGTAATAGTATTTGACTTATAGAGGGGTCGAAAGTAGCTCTAAATGATTCGTGTAAATATTCACACAGGCCGGTGTCGCCCATCCGAACTGAGCTGACACACTACCGTGTATCCTAGATTTAGTATCAGCAATAAAGGCTTAATAAAAATTTGATATAAATATTAAGTGGTTTTATGAAACCACGATGGAAGTGAAATTTTAAAAATAACACACTTTAACATATACAATGTTCCGAATTAACGATTATAATCCTTGACTGCACGGCATAAAATTCAATTTTATTTGCGACAATATAATGTAATGCGACATGCGATAGATGAACGAAAAATTTTGGGGGTGATAGAAGAAAAGTTTCACTTTAAAATGTCCCATAACATGATAGACTTCTTTACCAAATGTCAATAGAATCCGTCCATGTAGTTTAAACATTCAAACAAACATGCTTTCGCATTTATATATATGAAGTTTTGCCCTATGGTTTCACCCGTGTTAAATTTATTCACAAGCTCTCCACAATGCGTCCAAGGCACCCATGTATCCTATTGTTGTTTTCACTTCCCATTCTTGCTTACAGACTGCTTGACGTTCGCGGTTACCTACAGCTCCATAGTTCCACAGATTAGCGCGTTGAAACAAACAAAGCTTGAGCTTTGTTTCTTTACTCATACATATATACATAAATCACGCCTCTTTCCCAACGGGGTAGGAAGAGACCACGTCCTTCCACTTGCTACGATCCTGACATACAACTTTCGCTTCCTCAAAATTCATCAATCTTTTCATGCATGCTCGTCGGTTTAGAGTACTCTTGACCTGACCTTTCTTCAGAACGTCTCCGATTTGACCGTGGAACGTTCGTCTAGGCCTTCCTCTTCCAACGTTCGCAATTACACTCATCTTTTTCTCAATCCGTGTCACTACATCTTCTCTCACACCACAACGTTCTCTAATTACACTATTTCTTATCCTGTCACTCAATTTCACTCCTATCATACTTCTTAGCGCTCTCATTTCTACTGCATTTATTCTACTTTCATGTTTTTTCTGCCACACCCAGCTTTCACTTCCATACATGAGTGTTGGAACTAACACTACTCCATGTACAGCCAAATGAGCTTTTCTATAAATTTTCTGGCTGTTCATAAAGGCGTGCAACACCCCATTTATCTTATTACCAGCATTAACTCTCCTTTCAATATCACTTTCACACTTTCCATCATTAGTAAACATGATCCCAAATAAACAAATTCATTCACTTGCTCTAGTTTATCGCCACCAATCGCCACCAATTGAGCTTCATAATACTAGTATAATAGATTCATTATAAAAATGTGCTTGCATATGGACAAAGAGATTTTGTTTTACATAGTCGCTGCTGTTGAAAAATCAAAATTTAAAAAAATGTTAGGTAATTTAAATGTAAAATCCTTTCGGGTTATTCAAATACATAGGTTTTTCGTAAGTAGTTATTTTTTATGTTAGCGACATTTTTACATAGCAGATTTTGTCTGCGCAACTGGGTACACTATACTAATTTGTGTACAAATTGTATTTTTGTTGAATAATAATTATAAACAACTGATGTACTTGCAAATTACTTAAGAGAAAATTTACTTTTATAATGCTTATAACTACTACCTATATAAAATTAACCAAACAGCGTGAGAGAAACGTCTGAAATTCACACTGTTATATAAATTATAACTTCCTATTCCCCTTCTTCCTCCTTCAAATGTGAACCGATCTTTCGCAATATAAAGGCAATTTTAGATACGGAGTTAATAGGAACATTAATAATTAATAGCTATATTATTACTGTCTTTGTATTAGATAATATATATTTAGGGTCTTGTCGAAGCTTAGCGTAGGTGGTAAACATCTGTCTGCTTCAAAAGGTCTATTTTTGAACTCGTGCTGTTTGGTAAATTCCATGTACGTATACATTGACAAAAAAATTGAGCTTAAAAACATTAAGGTTTTAATCGATACGAGTCAGTACAGTCGATAGATACATTGTCGGAAAATTTGTGTTTTCAACATGTTTTGAAGCAATTATGATGATTGGAGTATGTTTTAAAGCAATCAGTGGTAGCGAGTACGGACTCCGCATCGATATATATGAGTTCGGATTCCCTCAATCAGTCTGAGTTTTCGGTGAAGGAAAACATGGTGATGAAATCATAGCATGGTTGTAGGACATTTTTTAATGCCCGCCTGGTTAGTTTCCACTCTCAAGTTGAAAACTGTCAAGCACCTACCTATAGGTGTGTTCCGGCAGCTGTACTTGACAACCTGTTCTCTCACTAGGCTTAAGTAACTTATTACTATATTGAACCACATCGTTAATTATCATCAGATGAGATTGAGGGAAAATGATAAACTTAACAAATAACTTTATAAAAATGTTAATTTTTAGTCTATGGATAACCTCAGCGTAGTAGCTCGTTCTCCTAGAACTCTTGTTTATTTCAAGTTTTGCTTTTTAACCAACTTCAAAAAAAGGAGGAGGTTCTCAATTCGAATGTTTGTTTTTAATGGATGTTCAGCCATATCTTCTTTGTTTATGGACCAATTTAGTTGATTCTTGTGTCGTTGGAAAGAGGATATCTCAAGGGTGGTCTTATTTTAATTTCGACTTCGACGATACACCAGGGAACACCTCAAAATAATTGTATAAGTTGGTAATTTTGGTTGGTATAATTGGTGACTAAGTAAAATAAAAGGACAATGAAATATGCTCGAACTAAAAGCTACTAGCTAATTTTTTTAAGATATGAATGATACTAGAGAAATCAAGTGTGGTAGTCATGTTTTAACTTATAGATACTTGACGTTAAATTTATTTTAAACTAGCTGTTCCCGCAATTCCGCACGTGTAGACTACAGAATTATTGCTTATGAAGATATAGTTTTTTTTTCTTGATAAGGAACATATATCTAAGGAGTAAAACAAAAAAAAAACAAAATCTATCTATTTTTGCGTGGTGCGCGCACAATAGCAAACCGTAATCATTTTATTTATATAGATGTTGCCTGAGTGACGTCACGCTGCTTGTCTCGGCCATATACATTACACTATAAGCAAATTTCTGTACATTAGAAGAATTATATTTTATAATTAAGAAATCTTGGTCTGGAGACGATTTTAGCTAAGCCTTGCCAAGCCACGCCTAAAAGCCTTGGAAAGTGGACGTGCTTCACAGAGTTCCATGTTATCGGAATTTTAGGAACAAATCCGTTATATTGAGTTACGTCATCCGTTTGAGTTTTGGAACATTGCGAATTCCAAAATTGATTGAATTTGTAAAGCGATGATTCTATTAGTAGTGTGTGTTCTGACACCGCGTCGAGCAACATGAAAACAAGCTTTCGAAGAAGAAAACTATTCGGAAAAAACCATCGCATAGTAGATGGGCATTTTCTAACGTCAGCATCAAGTTTAAATTTGTCGCTAAGCACCTATACCTAGGTATGTTCAGACGGCTGAACTTTGACTAGTTCCTCTTAGAAACTTATAATATTACCATTTGAAACCACATCAAGATTGTAGTTAAACGCTAAAGCTATATATACTATAATAAAATATAGTTTTCGACGGACACTTCTGGAACGTCGGTTATTCTACATTTCATAATTTCAAAGAATTTATAATAAAAAAGTTAGGTAATGCATACGGCCCGCAGCCGGCCGGTCGTTACAATTATTGCGCTATTACAAAATAATATTTGCTACAATGGATTTTTTTAACAACTAAAGCAATTCAACTTTTCAAAGACAAATTTTACTGATTCGCGGAATTCCGGTGATTTTTCGTATTGTTCGGTGATAAATCGAATGAGCGGTTTTCACGTAAAAAGAACATAAGCGGACAGACAGACAGAGAGACGTTGAGTTTTATAATATGTATATGTATAATATGTATAATATAATATGTATAATATATATATATAATATTTATAATGTATTAAGATGTAACGCACTGAGTCTATTTGACGCCAAAGTGACGTCACTATGCCAAAAAAATGGTAAAATGTGAGCACAATCCAAAAACAAGTGTGATCACCGAGAGATTAGAAGTCCATTGCTGGATGTCGTTATCACGCCGCGCCGTCCTGGAAGAGAGGCAGTTGGATATACACCTGATCATTCCGGAACGAGAAACGTCTAAGCATGCCATAATGTCCAGTGTTACACATGGTGTAGGTATGTGGTCGCGAATCGAGATCCAGTCGTAAACAAATTCTATATATTCTATAACTTCATCACGATTATTTATTTCAGTCATATCTCTGGCTTAAAATTAAAACACTACCCATATAGAAAGATTATAAGTTGATTCGTCCAATGAGTTGAGTCTGAACGTACCTATATAAGATTTCAATATGTTTTATAATTCCCACATTTAGTACACATGTTTCGCCGGATTTTTAATATTTATTCAATACTAGCTGTGCCAGCGGCTTCGCTCGCGTGGACAACTAAAAAGGCTTGTTATTATATGCGCGGGACCCTAATTATTTTTCTAAAATTTAAGCTAACTGTCAGTGAAAGTCCCGTCAAAATCGGTTCAACCGTTTCAGATATTAGCCAATAGTAATAAGGTGTTATGTAGACATTACAAACAGACACTTCAATTTTATTTATATGTATAGAATAGACTAGGACCCGCCAGCGACTTCGTACACGTTAATTATTAAGTAAAATTTCATAACAACGAAACAATGATGGAGTACATAGAGCAATGTTATAGTAAAAACATTTTATATTCAT
The DNA here is from genome assembly GCA_947532125.1 of Saturnia pavonia. Classification (NCBI taxonomy): domain Eukaryota; kingdom Metazoa; phylum Arthropoda; class Insecta; order Lepidoptera; family Saturniidae; genus Saturnia; species Saturnia pavonia. The sequence goes on along the minus strand of OX383916.1, from coordinate 4,935,691 downwards.
TGTGCTTCAAATTAATTAGACACATCACCAGGTGCAAGCACGAGTAAAGGCTATGTATGCAATACAATAAAATTGGACTATCTCTTACCTATAATATAAGCACTGTGTAAATTATAGTTCATTTTAAGACACAGCTTAGTAAGTGATTTATATTTTGTTTATAAACAGAACAAGGAATATACGAAAAAATAGTCATACCTCACGATGGCACTGCATATACAAGTTCATTCCGTAACTATATATCTATCTATACTAAGGCAAACATATCACAGTACGCACAGAACGTCTCTCATATCACAACAAAATAAATATTTTACATACAACGGAAGTAATTCCAGTACACACAGCTCGGTACATCGCAATCGATTCGGCAAACGCCCGAGGCGGCGCGCGTAGATCACACAATCACGCGTTCGATATGTAATAATAATCGACCATCCCGCGGGCTTATCTGCAAACGACTGCGGGCGAAAAGGTTTTCGCTGGGGGCGAAAAGCCGTGCGTAGCTCGAGGCTCCGCCCCGGGCGTGCTATTGGCCAAAATGAGGTAGCGGGCATCCGCCGCGCCACCCCATTGGCTACCCGGTAGCCCCCAGTGGGGGTACCGTGTCGCATCCACGGACAATATTTTGACGTTTTTTTAACAGCCTAGTGGCATTTCTCGTTGTGCCGATTAATTGTAATTCTTTATGGCTATTGTAGGGTTAAGTGAGCAGTTAAAAAATGTGACGATCGTGTTCGATGTTTGAATAGATTTGTTCGCCGTGGATCCTGTTGTATAAGGTTTGCGCAGGCGCATTTTTGGTAAAAATCATTTTTTGTCCTTTGTTTGTATAGTGTCGAGATGTTTCAATTCTGTATCTTTTCATATGCCAAAAACTTGTTTGCCTCTTTACATTGGTAGGTACAACTGATTATATAAAAATACTTTAACAAATAGGTAGGTACCTATATTTGTTAAAAGAATTGGTTCTTCTTAAACTTTCAAAATTGATAGGTACTTACTTCTTTGTGAACGGTAAGGAAAATTTTGTAAACGTGACGTTACACTTTACGAACGATAGATACGTGTAATGGTCTAAAACGTATACTTAGAGTTCTTAAAGAAGTATCACTTCAACGGCGTCTTCTTTACTGTCAATGATTCAGGCCAAACAGTCACCTATATGGCATAAGACAAGTTAGAGGTCAACTGCACAGCCGCAACCGCGTGTAAAATTTACATGCACAATATTTAAGTGTAGACTGACCTTCCTAATGTAGGGGTACCTAACAGAAAGCAGGTAATAGTTATTTTTATGAATCTTATCTACTCCGTATTATTTTGTTTTTAGCCAATGTAGACCGTGTGTTAGATTGTCACTTATCATCAATAATATCGTACCTACTCTTTGAAAAACCTTTCAACTTTTCTTCTAAAGAAACATTTTAACAGGCCAGGTAGCCAATCCCGTCTGTGCCTATTATTTTTGGATTGACCTCCTTTTTTTATCGTTTATAGGTTTAATGTTATGGCCACAATCTCACTTGGTCCTAAGTGATGATGTGGACCAAGATGGTAACACGCTACGCCTAGTGGAAGACTGGCTCTTAAGTGCAGCTTGATGACAGATTTTTAACTTGAGGGTGGTAGCTAGTCAGACTGGCATGAAGAAGCGCTAGCACCATGTTATGGTTTCATCACGATGTTTTCCTTCACCGAAAGCTCAGGCTCATTGCAGGGATTCGAACTCACATTGTCACGAACCATTTTTTTTTTTTCGAACTGGCTTTTGTTTGCCATAAAGGCTCAAACGGCTTTTACAGCGCCACCTGGGCTTGGGGGCGAGTGCTTAAGGCATTCAGACACGAATCATCATTTTGTTAAATAAAGCTCAGTTTTATAAAGGTCTCCGCATACTTTTCTGTAGTAAATTACTCAACCACAGCGCCATCTATCGCGTTCAGGGATAGCATAAAAACCTTCTCCATGAACAGACACTTAAATCTACTAACTTTGATGGTGATCGGTCAAACAGTTTTGATGTAGTCTAATATAGTCCAACATCAATTTTTATATAGGTAGGTAGGCGTAGGTATCTCCTACCTACTGATGTTGCCATTGCTATGGCAACAACTATTATATTACTCCATAACTATAGATTAAGTATGAAAGTCTACATTTTGATTACAGGTGTATATACGAGACACGGCAATTTTTCGACTTTAAAGTACCTCGAAACACGGCATTTCGACTTCCAAAACACTTCATTTTTTTATGGATGCGCTGGTACCTATTTATATACACAGAATTATCAAAATTCACCAATGTGCGCTTAGCATATATTGACTAGATACAGACTTTTTTTTCGAACTGACTATACTGTTAGCCTTAGGGGCCCTGGAGCCTTCGCGACTTTTACAGCTTCACCGGGCTTGGACTAGATACTGACAAACATTCAAACCAATTACTTCCTAAACTATCGTCCATATTTAAACGTAGAATGGAAAGAGATCAGATGTTTCTATTAAAATTAGCTAATAACTTAATTGACTCATCTTATCTTCTTTGTGAACTCGGGTTTAGATTAGCCTAATGCCAGTAAACAATATTTATTTCATGTGCCTTTATGCAAAACAAATTATGTGGCTAACACTTTATTATATGGAACATGTAGAATAATTTATATTTCAACTAGCTTAACCCGGCCATGATTCGCTGTGGCTCCAGTCTGATATTAATTATTATATCAACTTTCACCCCATCTTTTACACCCCTAGGTATTGAATTAAAAAAAACTATCCACGTCTTTTTTACTTATTAAATATTTATTTTCATATCTTTGTGTAAATTGTAATTTTCGTTCAAACTTTCATCCCCTTTTATTATGGCCTATTAAGTTAATAAATTATTATTACTATTTCTGTGGTTAAATCTATTACGGTGTACCTGGTATAATTTTAATAATAGATATGTGTGGAAACTTAATTGATGTATGTATGTGTGATGAGTGTGTTTGTTTAATATTAGTTATAAGTAAAGATGTAACGATACCGATTCGATATATTGGCCGATATAATCGGCAGGCCGATATATCCGTATCGCCGATTATTTATCAGTCGATGTCTAACAATGTGAAAAGCATGCGAAGCGCCGATATTTCGCTCATGTCGCAGGCGAGAGAGCCGCACGTGGTGCTAGTGGCGACATTGCCGTCTTTACTAAGCGTTCGTTCGTTTCGCGTCTATTTATTATAAATTTAGATGAATTTATAAATTAAATATCAAATATTATTTATCGCCAGTTTTATACGTAAAAGAGACACATACACTCAACCTAAAAACTACCCTCCGCCAGTCGGGTAAAATGTGTGGAAGGTTACAACACTTCATTATTTATTTTTCTAAACTTTCGATTTTGGTACTTATGGGTATCGCCGATTATTCACTACAATAATCGTTATCGGTATCGTATCGGCAAAATTATGTATCGTTAGATCCCTAGTTATAAGTAAAATAATCTGAATGATTCCCTAAGATAAATAAATTGTCTTTTACAAGCCAGATACATACGCAAATATAACACGGACTTGGAATTTTAAAGACTGCGAGCTTCTTCAGTTGACGTTTTGCCGTTTTTATCGTAGCTTGGCAAATTGACGGCAAATTAACTGTAACGGTAAGCTCAGTACAATTCAAAGTCAACGGCGCCCACCGCGAGTTCGGCAATCCACGAAGGGTTTAACACCATATCGTGTATAATAGTAGGGACCCAGTTGGGTACAGATACCCAATCACCACACTTGATTATTGAATATGCAAAAACATTGACTGAGTCTCTCTCCTTTTTGAAGCTATTTATTTTGTATTAGTACATCTCTTTTCCTCAAGATATTTTTTCATATTTATATCAGGCCTCTTGGTATAGTAAGTGCTACTATTCGTTCGATCCCCACACACAAGTGACTTTTGTGTGATGAGCATAATTATCAGTTGTGTGTCTGGTTATTAAATAGCTGCATAATTATGTACATAATGTATATCATCTGTTCAGTTATTATAATGTAAGCTATTCTTAGTTTAGAATCAAATGGCCGCGTGTGAAATTGTATCTTAATGTTTATTATTATTTATTTATATCATTAAAATCATTGAGATTTTCCGTCGTGCGCCCATTACGTAAAACTATTGGATAGATTTTGATTAAAAAAAGATTTTCTCCTTATTTGGTCTTTATCAAAAAGAAAAACTATCACGATATCTTCATAAACAATAATTCTGTAGTCCACGCGGGCGGAGTCACGGGCATAGCTAGTTTGTAATATTTTTATTCATAAAAATAATAATAAGTATAAACTATTCCTCCAACGTAATGACAAGTAAAATGACAGCTGTCTAACCGATGCGCGTCGCGGCGTCGCGTCGCGTCGTGTTGTTTGGAAAATTCCATTTGGGTGTTGCGGTTTCTACATCGTCAATTCTACTTAACATTACGATGATAAATAATTTGGTATAGTTAACTTTACGCTCATATTTTTTACTTTATATGCCTAGGTACTGTATTCAATATTTACATTGTTGTAATTACCTACTTTCTTAATTTTTTTTATTTGAAAAGATGATACCGTAGACTAATTATTGATTTTCGTGCCGATTCAACGCGTAGCGAAGACCAGCCAATATAATATTCAACTTATTATAATCTCACATGATTCTAAGAAGAGTTATTTCTAATTAATTCATATACATATGTATCTATTAATAATTTCCTAAGGTACGGAAGTGAAAGCTAGGTGAGACAGAAAATGCATGATAGTAGAATAAATGCAGTAGAAATGAGAACGCTAAGAAGTATGTTAGGAGTGAAATTGAGTGACAGGATAAGAAATAGTGTGATAATTGGACGTTATGGTGTGAAAGAAGATATAGTGACGCGGACTGAGAAAGGGATAATTAGATGGTTTGGGCATGTAGAGAGGATGAACGAAAGAAGTACACATCGGGCCACGCGCCGTGTTGGGTTCCTTAGTTCACGAGTTTAACTTGAGCAGCACTACTAAGACTCAAAGTGAAACTCATATTAGTCGTAAATATGCGCGGAATTATAAAAAAGCGAAATGCGAGAGCTACGGCACCATCGAAAAGGTTTTAAAAACGACGTTTTCACAGACAATCTACGGCGCAGGCCTTCATTACGCCTTTCGGTATTTTTTATTAGACGGTATTTTATTTTTATTAGATTTTTAGTAGACATTTTGTCGAGTCATTTTGTAATTGTACAGAAAAAAATGACGATTGAAGACTCAATTTTAATATATTATATATATATTACAATATATATATATATATATATATATATTAATATACTCAATTTAACTTTTTTTTTAGTAGACCCTCACCCTTTTATTACTTATCATGTCGCAGTTTTGAACATCGGTTCAGACGAAAATATAAACAATTACACATGCAACATCAGCTTTTGTTGTTCATACGCTTAGCATTTTGATTAGAATCTCATTTGATGTTAAGGGATGATGTGGCCCAAGATAGTGATACGCTAAGCCTAGTGGGAAGGCTCTCAAGTACAGCTGCCGAAACATACCTATAGATGCTTGGCGAGAAATTTTCAACTTCAGTGTGGAGCATTAGAAAATGCCTTGCCACCATGTTATGGTTTCATCATGATGTTTTCCTTCACAGAAAGCTCAACCTCATTGCAAGGATTCCAACTCACGTCGATCGACGCGGATTCTGTACACGCTACCACTGAGCCATCATTGCTTCCGACATTGCTATATAACAAGCCGAGTTTTACTTCTTTTGGCGCGATAATAGAGGGTAATGAGGCTACACGCCATCATGTCAGATCACAAGTGCGACATGATGAAGTTAGAATAAGTTATAATAATGTGAATTAATTTTACTGACTTGTTATTTTTGTTAATAGTGGTAAAATAATTTAATGACTTATATATAAACATTATTTTAATTTCATGGTAGTTGGCACGAGAGATAGAATTTTTGGAGTTATTTTAATTTTTAACCGAAGTCAAAAAAGAAGGAGGTTTTCAATTCGAATGTACATTTTTTATGGATGGTCAGTCATAACTTCTTTGTTTATGAACCGTTTTCGATGATTCTTATTTCGTTGGAGAGGGAATACCTCAAGGGTGCTCCCATTTTAATTTAATTAGCATTGGACGAAGATACACCACGGAACTCCTCAAAACAATTGAAGTTGGTTTTCTTTTTATTAAAAATTGTCTTGTGTAACTTCTATAACTTCTTAAAAGTGCATATTTTTATTATTTAGTGAGCTATAGTGACGGTTTTGAAAAGAGTTGAAAACATATGTTCGAGTATGTGTTATCGCCTCGAGGTGCGAGACATTCGGTCGGCGCGGCGCAGTTGGGCGGGGTGCGGTTGATGAAGGGACCAATCTCAATTTTTCTCATTACCTCCTCATATTTGGGTAAATCAACGTATGTTGTTTCAGACACTATAGGCTGAAATAACTTGTGTATATTACTAAGGTAAAACCACCAGTAATTGACACTGCACCAATAGTTGACACTCTGACGAAGAAAATTAAATATTTGATACTAAATTGATTTGAAGTCTTGAGTTTGTTAACCGACTTTTATAACTGACTGTACCTATATGTATTTATAACATTAAAAATATATCAGTAATCTGTGACTTTGGCCATCTCGATCTTTGGCTTCCTTTTTTTTTTCTTAATATTTAATTTTCTTCGTCAGAGTGTCAACTATTGGTGCAGTGTCAATTACTGGTGGTTTTACCTTAGTTGTTGTCCGCGGCTCAGCTCTCGTAGACGACAAAGGAACACGTAGTTCATATAAAAATCGTAATTTCTTAAAACTTTTTATTGATTGAAGATATCGCGATAGTATTTTAGTTAGGACCAAGTATTTAAGGAGTAAAACAAAAAAAAAATGCTCAAAATCTATACAGTAGTTTTTTTTTATACAGATTAAGTAAGCAAAACATTTATCCTAATCTATCTATACATATTATAAAACTCAACGTCTCTCTGTCTGTCTGTCCGTTTATGTTCTTTTCACGCAAAAACCACTTATCCGGTTTAAATGATTTTCTTTTTAATTTATAGCTATGTTACCTGGCCAGGTTATAGGATTTATTTTGTTACATAAAGTAACGTAGGAAATAAGCAGTGACGATAATTGTGAATTAATTCAAATTAAATAAAAAATTGCGCATATCCATCCTTTGAGTCGTGAGTTATGGTCTTAAGTTCATACAAAAATCCGATAGAATAAAGGACGACCAGAATCCCTAATTTAAAAAAAAAACGGGAAAATTTTCATTATTTTCTTCGGACTATTACTAATGTTCGTTCTCAAATGATGCGCTTACCAACGAACAGCATTTCATTTTTATTTATATAGATAGATAGTATATCATATTATATAGATATACTATCTATCTATATAAATAAATCTGTAGTTTGGTCTGTCAGTCAGTATTTTTTTTCTAATTTCCCGATAGACATCTATTAACACGGACATTTACCGCGAATATGACTTTTTTTCTGTCTGTTTGTATGTCTGGATTTAACTCAAAAACGGCTTGATCGATTTGTATGAAATTTTGTACATAGAAAGGGTGTGATTTCTCGATAGATAGGCTATAAGAATTTCAATAACACTTTTATAAATTATTATTTATATTTATTAATGATTATCCGATTTTAATGAAGTTTTCTACACGGGAAGTATATGTTATTGCTTACATAAAATGTGTTATACTTTATTTATATATCTACTAGCTCTGCCCGCGAATCGCGCTGCTCCCGCTTAAAAGAAGGAAGACAAAAATGCTTATTGTGGGTGATCCGTAGAAGATAGATATATGCTATCGCTAACTTTATGTAGGTTTTTTTAAGATCTATAATTAGCTAGTACATTAATTTCATATATCTTCTATCGTTTACTCAGCGTAAGCCATTTAAGCGCCTCAAATGCGTTTTTTTTTTCTATTTTGTTCACCATTTTCTTCACTGATTATTTCCTATGTTATTTTATCTTACAAAATATACCTAACCTATAACCTGGCCAGATAACATATCTTTGAATTAAAATCAAAACATGTAAAACGGATAAGTGATTTTCGCGTGAAAAGAACATAAACGGACATACAGACAGAGAGACATATATTGTTGAGTTTTATAATATTTATAGATATAGATTAAAAAGAGGTTTTACATGTATATAGATTTATTTGGAATAATGTAAGTATCTATATTTGTACAAAGAATAATTTATTTGTTGGAAACTTCTTATACACGAATTTTAAAGCCGTTTCCGATGCGCAAACAAATGAAGTTATTAATTACGGTATCGGACAAACCGCTCGGATTCCAATCAAATAAACGAGAATTAACTTCTGAGTACAAAAAAAAAACAAATTTGCAGCAACACATTAGCGGTCCATTAGTGTTGGATTCACCACGGTGACCCGACCTTAGTGTCGTTAATTAAAAATTACCAAAATGTCAGTGCAGAAGTTGATAAATCTGCTTTTTTGTATTATGTTTTTTTTTTTTTAATTATATTGGCTTTGTTTTTGACGATCGGTCACGCTCAAGTTACGTCCCATAATTACCTGTATATTTAAAATTCGTGGTTTTGAAATGACGTTATAAGAGGTTTTATGTTAGGCCCTTGGTACAGTGGGTACATCAGTCTTCTTAATTGAAGAACTGGGTTCCATTTTTAGGTTTCCGAAGTCAACAAGGAACCCTTATAGTTTCGCTATGTCCGTCTGTCTGTCAGCGGTTTAGCTCAGAGATTCTTAGTACGAGAAAGCTGTAATTTATTAATCACGCCAACAAAGTGGTAAAATACAATTTAAAAAAAAAAAGAAATTTTAATGTAGCTCCCTTACTCGTAAAGTGGGACTTTTTTCTCGTCGAATCCATCGTGTGGGGTGTTGTTGGATAGGTCGTTCAAAGATAAGTCTATGTCTAGATAGGTCTGTGAAAACCATTTATCAATTCAGCAATCCGTTGCGAAATATTAAGCTTTAAAAGTGCTAAATTTAGTTAGTCTCAACTGTCCTCCCCACCTACCAGTTAAATGTTTGTATTTGGATATGTGAAAAAATGGTATTATAGTAGCATTATATATAAAGAAGTTAAAAGGAAAACTATCAGAGGTACGTAGGCTTTACAAGTTAATGAGTAATAGTCAATCAACTTAAAAACTGTAGTTGGAGAAGTAATTTCGTAGAAATCCCGCCAAGAACCCTCCCTCCTCTGCGGCAACTCAAGCCTAAGTCCGATCCATCGGTATGGAGCCCTTGAGCAAAGCAGCCGCTCGCGCGATACAGTGACTCTACATTCACTAGCTATCACAGACACACATAACACTGCATTATACACACATGCACACCACATAGGTACATAGATTCTGTAAGGGACCTTTTTTTTCTTTTTTTGCCTAGTTAGTTTAGACAAAAAAAAATCAGATCACTAAATCCACATTCCCTCCTCACAGGGGGAAGAAACATGTATATATGTACATGTTTAGTTCGAATGAAAGGGAATTAGTCAGATCGCGACTTCTTTGCATACGCGCAACAGTCCGAGCCGAGGTCCCGCCACTTTGGCACCCTTGGAACTTGTTGTCTTGCTTTCGCGGCTGAGTGCCTTAAGCGCTTCCCCCAAGCCCGGTGAATCTGTAAAAGCCACAAAGGCTCCCAGGGCCCCTAAGGCTAACAGTATAACTAGTCAGTTCGAAAAAAAGGAAAAAAATTGTAGAAATTCCATAAAATTACTTAAAACCACCTCTCTAAGTCTGCACTTTATGACGGGCAACTACGGAACCGTATGGAGTTTTTTAAATCGAGAAAAATCCAGCGCTTAATAAAATAAAAAGCAATTGTACTGCTAAATGCTTTATTTAAAAAATATTGTTTATTAGATGGCAACAGTTGTGATGGTGACAGTTGAGACGGCGACAATCGAAGTGGTGACAGTCGATATGGCGACAGTCGAGGTGGTGACAGTCGAGATGGTGACAGTCGACATGGCGACAGTTGATATGGCGACCGTCGAAATGACGATAGTCAAGATGGCGACAGTTGAGATGGTGACAGTCAAGACGGCGACAATCCAGATGATGACGTCAGATTTGAAAGAAAAAATAGCACTAACAAGTATTGTTAACTAATGGTAGTATCGATCAAGCAACACTAAATCCATGGTAGATTTTGATAGGCAACACCAAAGACGTATAGATATTGCCATCTCACTTCCACACTATCACAACACTATAGAGATTCTATCGAGACAGTAATGAAATTTTAGCAGAATACCAAATTTGTTACAATTTCGATATAATATCAGTAGAGTGTCGATATAATGACATTCGTATATTCTTAAATGTGAAATAGCAGACTTGGGCCCCAGTACGAACGAGGTCTAAGGAGACATTTCAAAAAGTCGGCGTGACATCGATTACTTTCGATGAAATTTCATTTTTTTTTATCATTATAGGTTTGGCGTAGTTGCCACAATCTCACCTGATGTTAAGTGACGATGTGGCCCAATATGATAACACGCTAAACCTAATGGAAGACTGGCTCTCAAGTGAAGCTGCCGGAACACACCTATTGGTGCTTGGCGACAGATTTTCAACTTGAGGGTGGTAGCTAATCAGACGGGCATCAGAAAAAGCCCTACCGCCATGCTATGGTTTCCTCATGATGTTTTCCTTCACCGAAAGCTCAGGCTCTTTGCAGGGATTCGAACTCACGTCAATCGACGCGAAGTCGTACACGCTACCACTGAGCCATCATTGCTATCATCGATGATCGCCGATGTTTGTGGACTGTATCCTGTATGCTATTAGGTGTAGTACAGTAATTTTGCCGAGATAGTATAAAAAAAAATACTCAAACCTAACTATAATCTGTGAACTCCACCTTTATAGTTTGTCAAGTAGACTACGAGTACAAAAAGCCGCGTAAGTTCGTGTAATAAACATTAAGTATTCATTAAAAAAAAAACGATAGCTAGTGTGGACTGAAGACAAAATAACGATGTCGAAATTATCTCGAATATTTTCTCAGAATGTATAATTTTAGAAATATTTCAAAAATTTCACCCGTTATTTATGACCGCGACGATTATATGGGTATTTCGAATGGGACAACTGTGCAGTCTGTGGATGTGATGGAACAGTAAGTTAACTGACAATATGAAACAAATTACTTGCATTAAATTTGTGATCATTGATTGGAAAAAAACTAAAGCAATAGTAACTAAAACTAATTAAAGTAATAAAATACTATGGAAATTCTCCAGTAATTATACTCCAGTATTAGTAATTCTAATAAATAAAACACGATGAAGAATCATACATAATTTAACAGACTAATTAAACCCGCAAATGTTATCGTTATATACATACTATAAAAAACCGTTATATATAAATAATTATTGTCGTTATATACAAAAAAAGTAAGTATTCTACGAAAACCTGTACACTTATGCATATTTGTAGCCTTATTCTCACTCCACTGTAAGAACTGTAGTTTATTTTCATCTAATCTATAAAAGATGCAAATTGAACTCTATATTGATTCCAGCTGGCATCGTATATAAACTCATGACATTTTTTTAAATAAATAATTGGAATTATGTGTATGTTTTCTAATAAAACAAAGAAACCGGCAAGACTTTAAAGCCATACTCTGGGAGTAACTCTCTGTACATCCACTAAAAATTACAATGAACTCTAAACAATACTTATGTAGTTAAAAAACATAATTATTGTGTGGTTTTATGAAATCACATTTCAAGTGATACTTTGAAAAAAAAAAACCGAATTTACGAATATAATCCTTCACTGCACGGAATAAAATTAATTTTATTTGCGACAATGTAATGTAATTTGACATGCGATAGTCCAACGAAAAATTTTGGGGCGATAAAATAAAAGTTTCACTTTTAAAAATTCCCAAAAAATATTGATAATTTGGTTGGGATTGGGATTTGGATAATTGAGAGTGGAATTTTCTCATGGTGGTAATGTTTCCACATTCATAAGTGCTTTGTTAGGGCCTTGATTGAATAAAGATTTTTTTTTAATGTCAGTACTGAACTATACTGCTTAGTAATCATCAACACTTTTTGCATACTGCGTCTCCCTATACAGAGTTCAGTATCTTATTCGCTGTAGACACGCGAGCCACACCATTACACTATTATCCGATGCACTTCTAATTTTGTTCGTCCGTCTATCATAGCGTTACAGTCGTCATGATTTACAGCGTGGAATGCGTGATTCTACTGAATCCGGGAGTAGTTAACTTATGAAAAAATTGTTTTAAACACTTTATATTTTAAAAATAATACTCGTAAATCATTATTACACCTTTAAAAATAATATAAAAATATTTTGATCTAAATAAAAAACATACAGCAAAAACCCAATGTAACGTCATTATTCAACAAATAAAACTTAGTTTAAAGGTATGGTAAGGTATGTGCAAAGTTGACTTTAGTAGAATTTCAGTTATAAAAGTTCTTCAGTATATATAATTTTAAAGTCTCTATTTCAACGTTTAGTAATAATTATAGAGTCACTTTAATTATGAATATGCATTTTAATCTATCACAAAAACTCCCTGGACAGTTTTAACAAAGTAACCCCCCCATTTTGTTAGAGCTCCGTTGGGTACTTACCTACTTTTGTTTTGACGCGTTTCGGGATCATCTGTCGATCATCTTCTAGGCAACAGCAGCGACCGTTGATCGATTGTCTTTTGGTGCTCATCGAAGTGCGGTCACTATGCTGTGGTCATAAAAAAAATCGGCGTGTTGCTGTGTTGGGGACGTTTATTTTACGTAAATACGTGTTCGCTCGAGCGGTTTTTTACGTTCCCGTTACCACTGTAATGTATCATATGTTGTTTATTGGTATCACTGGATTGTTGTTGAGAAGCACTTTCCAACCGTATACTATTTCTACTTTTTTGTATCGATTTTTGACGAGTAACGGCCGAGATTGTATTAAGTTTTCTTGATTTTTAAATTCATTGTATATGTTTACAATAGCTATTCCACACTAACGTTTTTTAAATATGTAGCTCGGCACATTGACTGTACTGTCCCTGATCGATCAATCGATAAATCTTGACGAGTGCTGTCAGTTGAAACTAAAACGAGCCGCGTCGTTGCTTCTCCGAGTCATATAATCTTTATAAATGGGAAATATGTGACGCGGCGAAACGACCTTAAAATGGCGTTGCGTCCCCTTCTACCATGCACTATGTGACACAATCTTCACTCTACGTAACAATTCTTTGATCCTTTAACTATCCGCTTATTGTAATTAAATTTTAAATGTAGATTATGCACTGCAATCCCGGTTATATTATCGTCAGTTTTTTTTTTATTTGCTGCACACTATGGAAGAAAATTTAAAGGCGCATTTACGTCGAAAAAGACACCTATGCTTACCCTGCAAAGGTTACACCGTGATATATGATTATAGTGTTCATATAATTTGTTGTATTCCCGACGGAAAGTTGTATTCTGACCTGACCCGAACTAATCGTACACGATTCCTTAAATCACAAAACGTTTTATAATTGCAAGTTAGCCCCAAACCGGCTGTTAGCGGCCGACACCTATAATTCTGAACGAAAACATAGTCATTTGTGGGATTTTTATTCGAATTTTTATACACATTGTTCGCAGTATTTATTAACGGTGTTCATTTGTATCTACTTCATAATATTCTTACTATCTTTTTTAGCTCGGTAGCTGATGGTAAGTACAATACAATCCAAACACAACGGTGACCACCAAGAGATCTAAATCCATCGGCGGGCGCCGCTGTCATGCCGGCCTGCTTAAATATCTCTTCACGTTACGCTTAAAGGACCCGCTGTCGTAAGAAGGAGGGAGATGGTTCCACAGTGTCAAGGTACGACAAAGATAAGACATAAAGAACTTTCTAGTTCGTCCCGAGATGGAGCTTACCGTAAAATTGTGACTCCGAAGCCCAGTGCGTGTTTTTCTGTTGTGAAAAGGAGAGACAGAGAGATAGACCTACTAACTGACAGAGAGCGCACAGTTTAAACCGGTGAGTCTAGAACCATGAAGATTTAGATATTTAGTCGTTTAATCTTCTACTAAAAAGATTTTTTATGAATATTGTAGATAGGTCATAAGTTATATGGTGTATATGGGTGTTATATGTTCCTAGATCAATATGATCTATATACACCAACTATTATATAGAGTTAAGTTTGTATATTTATTAAATTATCTATAAGTACATATTATAAAACTTAACGTCTCTCTGTTCTGTCTGTCAGTCCGTTTATGTTCTTTTCAGGCGAAAACCACTTATCCGATTTACATATTTTATATTTTTAGTCGTAGCTATGTTACTTGGCCAGGTTATAGGATGTATTTTGTAGGATAAAGTAACATACGAAATAAGCAGTGACGATAATGGTGAATCAATTCTGAAAAAAGACGCATTTAGGGCGCTTACGTGGCTTACACTGAGTAAGTCATATGATATATTATATTAAATTAATGTTGTACATAGTTGTAGATACTAAAAAGACCTACAAAAAAGTCAGTGATAGCATATATCTATCTTTTAAGGGTCACCCACAATAAGCATTTTGTCTTCCGTCTTTTGAGCGGGAGCAGCACGATTCGTGTGTGCGTTCAACCGACGACATTATGTAGTGTACGCGAGCGGAACCGCGGGCACAGCTAGTTGTATATTATTTCTTAAAGTTGTTTTTACCTGGCAAAGCTATATCTCCGTTAGTTCTTCATCAAAATTGTTGTTCCTCTCTATTAACGAAACAGACAAATAGCTTAATTAGTCAGATCGCGACTTATTTGCATACGCGCAACAATCCGAGCCGAGGTTCTCCCACTTTGGCACCCTCGGATGTTGTTGCAAAGCTTTTGTGGCTGAGTATCTTAAGCGCTCGCCCCCAAGCCCGGTAAAGCTGTAAAAGCCGTAAAGGCTCCAGGGTCCCTAAGGCTAACAGTATAGTCAGTTCGAAAAAAAAATTGCTTAAAAGTAATGTATTCGTTTAAAAAAAATCATTAACATACTTTATAATGCCATCTGTTGATGCTAATGAAAAAATATATAAGGCGCCATCTATCAACAATCGGTTTAACTAATATGACAGCTGTTAAGTGTCAAAATAGGTATATTATTTTCCCTGTAACACTGAACTAAAATACCACGCGCGGAACCGCAAGAAAATGTTAGTATCTAAAACACTGACCGTAAAAAATATGTGCATTACGTTGATCTCTCCTAAAAATGCTAAGCAGTATATAATTATACCTTATTATAGCGCATCTTATGCATCAGAGGTCGAGATCCTTATCCCGTTCAGAGCATAACGCAGATGTAGCTCATCGCCACTTCGTAATCATATAGTCGTCATTATCCTAACCTATACTTAGTCCTCTTATGTACCGATATTAAATAGTATTCAGTTTTTGTTTAACAACGAAGTAGGAGACGTCATACGTTTTTTTTTTATATAATCTTTTAGCGTTTCGCCACAATCTTAAATGACGATGTGGCCCAGGATGGTAACATGCTAAGCCTAGTGGGTGGTAACACACCTATAGGTACTTCGCGAGATATCATATTGAGGATGGTAGCTAGCCTGGCGGGCATTAAAAAATGCTCTACCACCATGCGATAGCTTCATCACGATGTTTTCCTTCACGAAAAACTTAGGTTCATTGCAGGGATTCGAATCACCTCGGTCAGTGCGGTGTCTATACACGCTATCACTTAGCCATCAATGTCATAATTGCTTCTAAATATGTTATAGTTCTTGTATCGGTAAGTATCTACATAATATTCAGAAGCACCATAATTCAAGTTATAATAATCTTGAATAAGATTTTTTTAATGCTACAAGGGCGTCAAACAAGCATACGGCCCGCCTGATGGTAAGCGGCTACCGTAGCTTATGGGCACTTGTAATACCATAGGTATTACAGCGCGTTGCTAATCTTCAACCCTTCTACCTCAAGGAGCTCTAGAAACCTAGAGCCTACTCACCGCAAGAACACAACACAAGGTTATTTGGCTGGTATCTTCTGTAGGTTGGAGGTATTCCAGCAGTCGGACTGCCCCAAGTAGAGAGAAATATCCAAAGAAATTTATCTGCTTATGGCTAACAGTATAGTCAATTCGAAAAAAAAATGCATACCGATGATGGAAAGCCCGTTATAGTGATTCGCTCATCTATACTTAATATAATAAAGCGGTAGAGTTTTTTTTGTTTGTTTGTTAAGCTACCAGTCGGATTCGAAAAGTTATTTTTGTATATGATAGCCAGATTCACGAGGAATAGCATAAGCTATCTAACATTAGGCTACACCTCTCAGCTAACCTTAAATATTGATATTTGTTAAGTAAGTCGGAAGCAGGGATGTTATGGATATCCGTATCCGTAACCGAAACTATCGGATATCCGAAATAAAAAAATATCCGTAACCGTAACCGTATCCGATATATATGTTTCGAATAATTTCGGATAGGGGCGGAGTCTAAATGAGACACGTTATGACATGTTTTGTCGAACTGACACACGAGCCTCGCGCGTACCTCTGTGCATTGTTTATATCTATTGCTTAGACATAGCCGGTCAGTCATTTACTCTTGTGGGATTTACTTACATAACAAGTGTTGTGTGAATTAATTTTATTAGGAGAAAATGCGTCCTAAGTCTAGTTTAATTTGGACACTCTTTGATCACGTGAATACAGATTTTGCAAAATGTAAACAGTGTTCTTTGTTTATTTAATAAACTTTATTATGATTTTGCTTCTTCACTCGATAAGTAACGCTTTAAAATGTGTAGCTATAATAATAACTTCTATGGCTGATTAGAATACCAAATGGTAACTTAAAATAAAGCCCAATAATTATCAATTTGTATTTTAATTTCTTCAAAATCTAATATCCATAACCGAAACTATCCGAAACTAACGGATAATCCGAAATAATTTCATATCCGTAACCGTATCTGAAACCGATATAATATCATTCATATATCCGTATCCATATCCAGATCCGAAATTTCATATCCATAACATCCCTGGTCGGAAGTAATAACTGCTTAATCTGCGTGAGCTGGCGTAATGGTTAGTGATAAGTAAATACAATGTTTTACAAAACTCTTGCTCCTTAGTATATCTAAAAGAATTTGCGATACCATATGCCTATCTCTTATACATAAGCCACAATAAGATATTTTGTGACAAAGTTTTATTGAAAATTGAAAAGTGATTTATGAACATTATTATTAGGCATGGCATATTAATCATTACGAATGAAAGTTACTTCATCATCAAGACGATTTTATATAGAGAAACTTTGCCCTTTATAGCACGTTATTTGGACGAATAGTTTGGGAGATAATGTAAAATTAAGATAATTCAACACACGGCTCGAGGCTATGACTATAGGTGTAGTGGCGCGAACGAGCCGTGTGAGTTGTGACGCATAATCCTGGCTGCCCGACTAAAATATTGTTTATACTGAAGTATTATAAATCATCAAACAGCGATTATTATATGCAGTTGAAACCGCGGGGCACAGCCAGTAGAGTAATAAAGTCTGGATTCGCTTATGCGCGTTGCTTTTCTAAATCAGCCTGTTAATAATATCCAGTTTCTATTTGCGTGGACACCAGTCCACTGTTTTTAGATTAGTGTTTACCATGAATGACAGTTTTATCACTTAGCAATGGTGTTTAAAAGAAAAAAAAAACATAATGACATCCTCTGTTGATTGGTAATCTCAGATTATACATACTCTTTTGATGTCAACTCTGATCTGTTTGGTTTATGTATTATGTTTGAATTACTTTAAATTTGGAATGTCAGTTTTATTTGTTCAGATTGAATTGTGTCATATTTATTATTTATTCCGTGAAAATCTTTTGAAGAAGTAACATGTCTAGTTATCTGACATAACTTTTGTATTTTATATAAATTTCATAATGTTAACGTTTCATCAAAAATAAATTCAAAATATTTAAGTTAAAATAAATAGTTTTCTAAACAGTCCTTAAGTGTCTTTTTGGTTTGAAAGTGATCTTATTAGCCACATCTACCATTCAAGATCCTCAATAGTCATTTTGCGTAAATCAACTAAAAAAAAAAAAACAACGAACTATTTTTTGAAGGTTATCGAGACAGTCTCGCACCGGACGGGATGTTTATACTAAACGAAGTTGAGTGCCGCACACGAGAGTGAATTATGATAATTTTGTTATGAAGGATCATTTTGGACTAATCTGATAATCGGTAAGTTGACTGCGGAGGTAAAAATAAAAGTTTTTTTATCGATCCCTTCATGAGTTCTTGGTTATTATTGAGTTTGAGCGTTGTAAAGATATTCTTAATGTTTCTTTTAGAATTGTCGAGATATCTTTAAACGATTATAGAGATATCTTAAATTATCAAATCTGTATATTTTAAAATGTTTTAAAATTGTATTAAAAAACATTTGTTTTTCTCATTATTGTTCTATTTATTTATTATTACAGTTATATCATTTTCATTTTGTCTTATAATGTCATATAGGCGTGAACCAGGAGTGTCCGCCTGTATGTTTGTTGGCGTAAAACTCGAGCAATTAAGAAAGTTCTTTAGTACCACTTTAATTCATTCATAACATCATAATTATGAGATACTAAATTAATAAAACAGCGTTAGTTTTATAGCAAAGTGATATGGGACATTAGTATGTACGCGAAGGTGACAAGTGAAACGGCTAGTAGCTAGTAGTTTCGAACTGACTATACTGTTGGCCGGAAGGCCTTAACAGTTTCACCGGGCTTGTGGGCGAGCGCTTAAGGCACTCAACCGAGAAAAAGGGCAACAAGCGCAAGGGTGTCCAAGCAATCTGTCAATGGTTTAAGGCTAACTAACCAAAAAAAAAGAAACAAGGTCCCTTACAGAACCTATGTACCTGAGTGTCTGAGTTTATTTGATAAACGACACGACTTAAATAGGAGTCGATGCGACCACCCTCGTACTATCGAGATAATATACAACATTCCTTCCCCTAGCTTGACAATATAAACACAAATTATTATTTTAGTAAAAACGTTTATAATCGACCTTAGGTATAGGTCGCAATACTATTCCGGCAGCAGTTTCCCTTTCTGACTGCGGTAACTGTCGTGGAGATAACTCCTCAATGGCTTCATCGTGAGTTATCTCTGTTGCCTCATAGTATTCTTCCTTTTCTTCTATCGAATTGCCAGACTTTGTTTCTGTATCCACTATCTCTTCCCTTCCTTTATTTCCCTCCCTTCTCGTGTTAGAAGCATTTTTATCCGCTGAGGGTATCGGGTTCGGTTGTGAGGAAGTTCCTTGCAGCGTAACATCTTCAAGTTGGATGCAACCGCCTTCGTAATATCGAGATAATATACAACAGACATTATGAATTTATGACATACATATTAATTGTACAAAATATTACATCATGTACACCATGTGTCAGTAAATTAGATTGTTTATTCATTGATCGCGCTAATCTCTGGAAATACCCTTCAGATTTAGAAAATTATTACCATTATATAGCCTATTTATTGAGGAAGATTATAAGCAATAAAACCTCACACCACTACTCTAAGAAGCGGAGCAGTACCCATGAACGTTACGCATTCTGGCAGGTTGTACAGAAAGTGAGAACAATACTAAACGGGTTAAACCGAGGGCCACAAGATAGTATAATAATAAATTTATATTTTAAGAATGTACTGTAAATATAAGTGAAACTTTGTGTCTTTGAAATAGTGTAAATAATAGAACATACTGTATAGTTTTTTGTCGCTTAGGATTTAAATGGATGAATAATAGATACTTCTGTAAGATTTTTCTTGGGAATAAATACATTATTTTTATTTAATTTATTTATCTAGCGAAGGAAATACGAAGTACTTATTTACAAAAAAATATGAGTTAAGTAGATTTCTTTAGATTTTCGAAAATTATTACTTTTGATTTGACGAGTACTTTTAAAAGTCAAAATTATATCTATGATGATTGACATGTGGATAATTTGGACTTATAGTAACAATTTGTATTAATATTGAGTTTTAATATTCATTGGGTTAGTGAAGACTTTTTTCTATAACATCGTCAATAGATTGATGGTCATTGTATTAAATTATTGTTTTATCAATGCTGAAATTAGTTCTATTAGTTAAAACAAAAAAAAATGTCATTGGCAACTACTTTTAAACTAACAGGACTAAGTGTGGCTTCGGCTTATACCTAATAGGTATCATTAAATTTACATTTTGAGTAACAAAAAGAAATCATTAAACTTTCTATTTCAAAAACGATCGTCTGTAAACCGTGGCTAAATGAGTTACGGTGTTATTCATATGGGGTATAGATATATTAATAGTATTTTGATCGTGACTATACCTGTAAGTGTATATAAGTGAAGCTAAGCGTTTCAATCAATATAATCGTTCCACTTTATAAGACAATTGGCGGTAAGTTTCGGGACTCGGGACAATTTGGAGCGATCTCTAAGACAATATAATTTGACTGATTGATTGCCGAGGTGGTCCGAGGCTATCACGCGGTTCACGCGGCGGGATCACGCGATAAACCAATCTGGATCCAAATTAGAAATAACTTTGAATTCTTTTTTATTTATATCGACAAACCTAAAAGCGTCTATGAAGTTTTCATATTATACCGTGAATCTACACCCGATTTTTATTCTATACCGCGTTCATTCGAAGGTTGCTTCGAAGTATTTTTTTTTGCTATTTTTTTCTCCAACTAAACATAGCCGATATATATATCATATAGCCATATCATACATACATACATACGTACATACATCATATCATATCAGATACATATAGCCGAAATATACATATAAAATTTACCAAACATTAGTTACATTACTGTAAAGAAAATATAAATAAAAAATACAGTAGGTTTCAAGTCAGTTATAAGTTAAAATAGTTTCAATTTTTAACCCTCGACACAAAAAGAGAGGTATGTGTGAGGTTGAAGCAATGATGACACAGTGGTAGCGTGTACGACTTTGCGTCGATTGACGTGAGTTCGAAAACCTGCAATGAGCCTGAGCTTTCGGTGAAGGAAAACATCGTTAGGAAATCATAGCATGGTGGTAGGGCTTTTTTTAATGCCCGCCTGGCTAGCTACCACCCTCACGTTGAAAATCTGTCGCCAAGCACCATTAGGTGTGTTCGGGCAGCTGCACTTGAGAGCCAGTCTTCCAATAGGTTTAGCGTGTTATCATATTTAGCCACATCGTCTCTTAACATCAGGTGAGATTGTGGCCACTACGCCAAACCTATAACGATAAAATATATATATATATATATATATATTTTGAAACGAAACACCCTGCGATGTAATTCTTAAATAGCAACAATTTAAGAACTATTTACCTCAAAAATTGTTATTTATAATGTTCATCAGGAACGAGTGAAGGCATCTGAGGTCAGTTAATAGCATCTCTTCCAACTTCACTCTCGCAATCAACATTATAGAGTGATTTATTGGCACACATCTAGAGTGAATTTTGCGGTATATTTTTCCTTTTATATATTTTCCTTTTTGAATAGTCTTAATTTATACTCTAATGTAATAAAGCTGAATAGATTTTTGTTTGTTTAAACGCGCTAATCTCTGAAACAACCTGTTTGATTCGAAAAAAATTGCATATGATAGCCAAATTCATGAGGAATAGTATAGGCTATATAACTTCGCGCTAGGACCGTAAGGAGCGGAGCAGTAACTATGAAAGTCAAGCAATCTGGCAATCTGTAGACATCTATGCGAAGTGGAACAACGGAGGGACTATGCGGCCGCTTGTCGAATAAATTGAACACGAGTGAAACCGTGGGGCACAGCTAGTTTAATATATGTCGAGAATGAAATTATCGTATGTGATTATTGTGCGACTAACATTTTGTTTTTCTTTTCATCTGCACTTGTATTATAAAGGACTACTGGAACTACTAGTAAGATTTCAAAAAAAATTATTTTATAACCTATTTATTGAGGAAGGTTATAACCATTCCTCAACACAATGTATGATGATTAGGAGCGGAGCAATGATCATCAACGTCAACCAATCTAGCAATCTGTAAGCAAGTAGGTATCACATGTATGAAACAGCCATGTACAATACGGAATGTGAATACACGAAGTGGTGTTCGCGTGAAAAGAACGTAAACGGACAGACAGACAGAGAGACGTTGAGTTTTATATTATTTATGTGTGTTTGTATATGTATTTCTAAGATAAGATAATAAGGTTACTCCCAACACAAATTTGGCCTCCACGCTACGTTATAGCGGATTGAATGTAATAATTGATTTACTAAACCATGTATGTAGTGGACATTCCTCCGATTCGCACGAAGCCTTTCGCTTAGTCATTTTTAATGCGAACGGCTACAGAGTGGAATTCTCTCCCGGCGTCTGTATTTTCTTCGACATATAACTTGGGAGTTTTTAAAGGGATCAAAAGTGTGCCTGTATCTTATATATAAAAAAAACTAAACCAATAACCTATAAATGATTTAAAAATACAACTTGGTATATAAATGGGAAACATCAAAGGAATTTTTAAATCGGTACAAATTGACAATTGGATGTGATTTCAAGGATCGATTCCCTCCAATTCGCACCCCCAAGTCACTCGCGTGCCGCAAATCGCATCACGCTGGCAACTTTCGAACCCGGCATTCGAATTTCCAATTCAAATTGAACGGACAGGTGGCCCGTGCGTTATGCATATTGCCTGAAAGAGGTTTTCGATTTGTGTCTACAATTTCTTTTGAAGAATAAATACGCAGTCATTTTTATATTTGTTATTACATACAAACTACTGTAAATAATTTTATTTAAATTTAAAGCTTCTGTTGAATATAATGTAAAAGGTACTACAAAATTAACTACATAGATAGAACTATATAAAGCTCAAAAGACTGTTTGTTTGTTTGGATGCGTTAATCTCTTGAACAGCCGATCTTGACGTTCATTATTACTGCTCCGCTCGTTATATTGCCTGTAACTTTTCTCAATTAATAGACTTAAAAAGAAACTTTATGAAAAATAAATTTTTGAAATATGGTTAAGCTAAAATTTCTGGTGATTTCAGTAATTAGCACGTTCAGACAAACAAACAACAGCTTAATCTTTATAATGTTAGTACGTACGTATATAATATAACTAATCGCCTTGCAGTCTATGTTTCAAGACTATTGATTCCAGTCTTACGTTTTGGTTTAAGACTAAACAGATAGTAGATAGAGTAAAAAATACATTGGGATTATAATTATTGATAAATAATTGGTCTTTACCTATGAAATTGCTTTTCCTGCAAAAAACTATCCAAATTCGGAAAAAAATTGAAATCAGTAACAGCAAGGCCTGGTGAGTATGTTGGATGACGGACAGTTTTCAGTCGTAACTTCTGTAATTTTGAGAGAGTATCTTATGCTATTGCTGTCGTGAGGAAGGAGTTTAGTAGTACAATTGACAAGTCTTTGTTGTTTGACAATGAGCTGGTCCATCATCATTAGCAATTCTTCACAGTACAATTCTGCGTGATTGTTGTACCAAGTCTCGAGATGCTGTAATGAAAAATGCCGGCGCAGTCCACCATACTCTCACAAGTAGCTTCTTTTGACTCACTGTGCGTTTAGAACAAGATTTGGCAGGGAAAACCTGTGTCCAACCAGTGCAACGGACATTTTAGATTATCATACAGGACTCACTTTTCATGAAATGTGACAATCCGATTCAAAATCCCCTCATTTGTGTGTTTATTCAACAAGTTAAAGCCGGCTTCGATTTTGTTGTTGTTTTTATGTGAGGTCATATGCTACCCATTTTCCATGCTTTTTATCTTTCCGATTTCACGTAAATGAATCAGTACCATTTTATCACTTACGTTGAAGGCTGTTGTTAATTCCGACGTAGTTTGAGATGAATCTGCTGCCACTACGGCTTTCAATTCATCGTTATCGACTTTCGTTTCCATTTGGACACGTGACTCATTGTTGGAATCAAAATTTCCAAAACGGAAGCGATTAAACGAAAAACGTATCGTGCGTTGACTTGCGGTACCTAGTCCATACACGTCGTTGATATTGTGTACCGTCTGTGCTGCATTGGTGCCACGACAGAATTTGTATTAAAAAATAATGCGAATTGAGCTTTTTCCATGGCCACAGAAACAGCGATATCAAAGAAAAATGGAAAGGCAGGAAAATAAAATAATATATGTTTTTTGTAAAGAAATGTCTTTTATATATTATAAAATTAATATGACTTTGCAATATTAAGTACTATTAAATATATCGATATTGACACTAGAAAATATAAATAGGCAATAATTTCATAGGTTATGACATCATATAATAAAGATTGCCAATAATACAAAATAAAAAATGTATCAATGTTAATCCTTCGAGTTGTTTCTGCAGCGCTGATGCCACGGTGGAATTCATATTCGTAACTCATATTCCATTTTGTGAAAAGAACGATGTCAAATAAAAATCACATGGTGCGAAAACAAATGAATCACTAAATTCGAAACACAAATACACAAGCGTAAATTTGAAATAAATTTGAATTTGGAATTCCTAACCAAACGCCAGATATTTGAGATCAAGCTGGCCAATTTCATGTGTAAGGACCTAATATTTAAATTTTGTTAGACCACGGAAATTATCACAAGACAGACGTAAGATAATGGCAATAATGGTCTTCAATAGCGAGGATTGGTTACCAAGTTAGGAAAAAGAAGACGAAAAATAATACATCAAAACGTCTATGTAACTTATCTTTGGCTTAACTTTTTTTATTAGTATTTTTATAATTAACATGCTACCCTTAAGTCCTCCATTACGTCATCACTGGTGCTGAACAATAGCCTCTTATGGACACACGCGCCGCCCATTAGGGGGTTGCAACACTAAAAAACATTTCGCCATTGTCTGACACGCGCGGCTCTGACACTTGATACCACCACTT
Organism: Saturnia pavonia; assembly: GCA_947532125.1. Classification (NCBI taxonomy): domain Eukaryota; kingdom Metazoa; phylum Arthropoda; class Insecta; order Lepidoptera; family Saturniidae; genus Saturnia; species Saturnia pavonia. The sequence continues at coordinate 4,910,600 of OX383916.1, read as the reverse complement.
TATTAATTTCAAAATCCACATTACCTTGTTAAGTTAGTGAGTTATATAATTGGCGTGGGTAATACTTGACATTTAATTATTATCTATAATTACCTATAATATTTCTTATTACATAATTATCGTTATGAAAACGTTTATTTAATTTGTTAATAACTTTGTTATACTTTTTTTCATACTTTATATGTTTAGCGTTTGAATACAATACCTACCTGGTGTTAAGTGACGATGTGGCCTAAGATAAGCCCAGAGGAAGACTTGCTCTCTAAGGCATTTGCTGGAACACACCTATAAGTGTTTAGCGACAGATTTTCAAGTAGCTAGTCAGTTTATGTGTAAAGTGTTTCATGAAGCTTCTGGAATAAAACTGGAGCTAATCAATTAATAATCAAACCGCGAGTTGAGAGTATGTTTAAAAAATAAAGTTGATTATTTTAGATTATTGATCGATTGATAAAAAGCCTACAAAAAATCTTAAAAAATAATGGTGTATTATTTACCTATTAAAATTAAATGTTTACTTCTGGAAAACTTTTTTTTGTTGTGAGTCACACCGTTACACAGTTTTAGTGATATCTTCTGATAAATGACCCTAAAATTATTATTAGGAGTTGAAATAGTTGCTTTAAAATTATATCAGAAATTTCATGACTGAAATTCTACTGAAGTCAACTTTGCGCATAAGAGCTTTAAACCTTAGTTTTATTTGTTGAATTACGAGGTCATGCCGCGTTTTTGTGCCTAATATGAATAAATATTAATAAATGGGCAGTATTTTCAACATGTAAAGTGTTTAAATCAATTTTCCATATTTTATATTTTAGTTATTATTTACCGAATATATATTGGGAAAATCAGACATTTTTATTCGTTTCAACAGCTATCGGGTGAGTAGCGAGGGTGGGTCGGTCGTGTTCGGTGTAGACAGCGCTATCGCTTCTCGTATGCTAGTTTGCTTTGATAATTCATCCTAGTAACTAGCTACATGCTAGTAACCTATAGGACTGGCTCTCAAGTGCAGCTGCCGAAACATACATATTGGTGCTTGGCGACAGATTTTCAACTTGAAGGTGGTAGCTAGCCAGGCGGGCATCAGAAAAAGCCCTACCGCCATGCTATGGTTTCCTCACGATGTTTTCCTTCACCGAAAGCTCGGGCTCATCGCAGGGATTCGAACTCACGTCAATCGACGCGACTACCACTGAGCCATCATTGCTTCAAAAAGTTTGTAGTATTGATTTAAAAAGATAATATATAAGTCAATAGTTAGTCGCATTTAAACCTTTGGCTCCCGGACGTCGCAAAAAAGTCAAAAATGTACGTAACACTGGCATATATATGATATCACCGGGAGCCAAGTTGTTAAAAAGTTTCGCCGCATATTTACTTTTAATAACGAACTTGACTTTTGGTGGGATCTTCATCTGTTGGTGGGTTTTAAATAAATTAATAAAATAATGTTATTTGTTTCTAGATTATGTAATTTTGGCGGCATTTTACCTGTTGCAGTTTGGTTATTACGTACATGTAAAGGGAATCATAAATAATAACTAGGAACATGTGTTTTAAGTAGACACAGAAACGGTTTGTAGTACTTTAACAAAGCTGCCGCCATCTACAGCTATGTTTGAAGAATACAAGTTACAAGAATAATTAGAAAACTACACATTACATTACACGTGACGTTGGCAGAATAATGTACCTACTTCTAAGATGACTCTATTTCTCAGATGGCCCTATTCCTAAGATGGCCCTATTTCTTAGATGGCCTTATTCCTAAGAAGGCGCTATACCTAAGATGGCCCTATTTCAAAACCTCATACTTGTAAACGTGTGAATAAGTTTAAACTTTGGGTTCATGTTCGATTAGTGCCATAGTTAAAACTGCAAGTTCATATCGCAGATAGGCAGCCGCCATTTTTGTAGTGGTTGACTGTTTGTCAGTCACGTAGCAAATTGCCTACGATTTATAAACGCATATAATATGCACAAACTATTTAGTGTTTCTTTAAAAAACCTATCTGCTTTTTTTTAATATAAAGTTTGTAGGTTAATGGGCATTCCTAAGAAGGTTGTTATTGTTTTAAGTAGTTATTGTTGTCGGCAAAAGTTCCTATAAAGACCCACCACACGGGTTCCCAAGATGACCCGGGTTATTAAAACAGATAAAGAGTCATTTTGGTTAATTTTAGATAAATATGTTATATTAGAGCACTGAAACTTATTTAAAGAATTTAAACTTTATTCTAATTTAGGTTGGAAATAAAAAGTTCTCGAATCTTTGAAGTGTACCTAAGCCTAATAAGGCCCACCGAAATTGTGAGGAAACTTTTTGTATTAATTTTAAAAAATATTCTTGTTACACTTTAAAAGATTGTTAGAATAAGAGATAAAAAGTGTTGTTAGTTGTTTTCATTTAGAGATTTTTGTTTCGTACGTAGATTAAATTTTGCTATGCCTAAGATAGCCCATCGTACAATTATGATAAAAAAAAAACTTTTGTACAAGACAGATTATCTAAGAAGATCTTGTTGTAGATTAAGTTTTACGTAAAAAAATGTTTTTTGTTTTGATAGCATTAATAAATTACTTGCTTAATATCGGGCTACTATAGGTACTAATGTTCCTAAGAAGGCCGGCCTGCTTGTATATTGAATTTATATACAAATAAATTAGGAATATTGTGGTGTTTGTATTCATAAACTATTTCATTTTATTAATTATTTAAGTTTTCCAAAGATAGGCCATACGAGGCGCCCGTACCTAAGTGCATAAACACAATTGCTATTAAATAAAGAAGAATAGCGAAACTTAGCATGAAGATAAAGAATTGTTTCAATCCGACTGGTAGTTTCAGAGATTAGCGTGTTTAAACAAACAAACAAACAAAAAAACTCTTCCGCTTTATTATATTATAAGTATAGATTCCAAATCATTCAATAGAAATTGTTGCAATTCATGTTGTATCGGGTGTTAATTAAAACAATGACATAGGTTACTATGGCAATGATTAGCAGCGACAGTAAAATGAGACAGTACCTAGTTGGAACAGTAAAATGGGAAGTAAGTATATGTGATGGACTGATGGTAGATGAAAAATCCATTTTGGATAGGATTTGCGTTCGTTCGAAAATCCGTTTTTAGTGAAAATCTACATCGCAAAAGGAGTAACTATGCTAAATTTCAAGTCAATCTGACTTATAGTTTCGGAGATCTCGTGATGAGTGGTATATCGCCCTTATACATATAGATTTATATATACATATGTCATAACAGGATTATAAAATCAGGCATCATCAGTCTCCTCGATATACCGTCATTAGCGTCGAGTACAACAAAAATATCTCTTGAGATACGTACAGTCCGACGATCTAAGTGAGAATACCACTCGCTCTTTTGCCTAAAGCCTCAGATGGCTTTTACAGCTTCACCGGGTTTGGAGCCGCTCGGTTCGTGTGCCACGCCTTATATAGCTATCCCAGTAAGTCCGAGCAGTAGGGTAGTTATGAATATCAAATTATGAACATACCCCACTCGTCGTAAATTAAGTACACTGGTATCAAATGACGTCACTATACCGGTGAAATAAATTTCCATTGTTTCTGTTGATATATCATGGTCATAAGATAGGATTGCCATAAACGTCGACACAACGGACAAGAACGACCATTCTTTTGAAAGATTACTTCTTCAAACATCATAAAAATTAACGCTTGAGAAATTCATTTCCATAAACAAATCATCGTGATCATTAATTAAACGCAGAGGCCGTGACGTCAGCGCGAGCGTATGATCTCCACGGTGCGCGTGTGCGCCTGCGCAGCGGGCACGCTGCGTTCTCACAGCGGGCGGCTCTTAGCGCCTCTGACGACATATTTTATATGAATTGTTTTTAACACAACCGTGAAATTAATACCAATTTAATCTGTCAATCTTTGTTAGGATTTTGTTGAAGGAAGATATGATAAGATTTTGTCGCAATTAAAGATTAAGTTTTTGGGCCGTCGTTTAGTGATTTTTATATATTATCCATAAACTACGTTATTTGATCCTATATAGTGTAATATTGGTAGCATTATGCGTAATATTATTATTATTATGATATATGAAGCCGCAAAAGAACTTAAAAAAGTATGTTCCTCCTTTTAAACTATATTTAATTAATAAATGCAACAGCTCATGTTGTTCAAAATCAAAACAGAGAACAAATGATTGTAAAACAGTAAGGTAAAACCACCAGTAATTGACACTGCACCAATAGTTGACACTCTTGACGAAGAAAATTAAATATTTGATACTAAATTGATTTGAAGTCTTGAGTTTGTTAACCGACTTTTATAACTGACTGTACCTATATGTATTTATAACATTAAAAATATATCAGTAATCAGTGATTTTGGCCATTTCGATCTTTGGCTTCCTTTTTTTTTCTTAATATTTAATTTTCTTCGTCAGAGTGTCAACTATTTGTGCAGTGTCAATTACTGGTGGTTTTACCTTATTTCTTTTTGTTAAGGCATAGACAATGTTTTACACTGGTGTTGGTATAGACAACTGCATATTACTCATTTTGTTCTGAGTAAGAGCGGCCATTCACATTGAGATGGTCGCAAAGACTGTCGAAGGAACCAAGGAATATTGCTTGGTTATAGTGCATAAGTAAATTGGAAAATGGAAATAATAACATCGAATATGTATTCATATATGGTTCAAGTGCCTGATTTCTTCTATATTTGTTTGTGAAACTTTTATTCTATCGCCCCAAAATGTTTCGTTCATCTATCGCATGTCGCATTACATTACATTGTCGCAAATCAAATTGAATTTAATGCTGTGCAGTCAAGGATTATAATCGTAAAATCAGAACATTGTATATGTTAATGTGTGTTATTAAAGAATGTATGGCAAATGTGTTCAATATTTTGTATATTTTGCTTAGGAATAATACATTATATTATTCGATGTATTTATTTCTTTTATCTATTCAGGAGAGCTGAAGGAAACTGCCATTAATCCAGTCAAGCTATCTTGCAAGTTTTTGAGCAATTAAGTGAAAAACTGTAATTTCTGAAAACCACACAATAATTTTTTAGTTTATTTGTCACATCCTATAATATCGGCAATGTTTCAAAATTTTTTATATCTAATAAAAAACGGATATCTACATTGTTGTAGCATTTTTCGTCAACGCGACGTAACGCGGCGAACCCGCGGGGTTTTTGCTCAATATGCCTGACATGTTTTCTGCTCATCAGTCGGCCGCATACTGAATTACTGACTTATTAGATTAATTTATATACATATTATAAAACTCAGCGTATCTCGGTCTGTCTATCCGTTCATGTTCTTTTCACGCGAAAACCAATTAGCCGATAAAATGTTTTATATTTTAATTCATTGCTATGTTATCAGGCCAGGTTATAGGATATATTTTGTAAGAGAAAATAACATACGAAATAAGCAGTGACGATGATGGTGAATCAATTCGAAAAAAGACGCATTTGGGGCGCTTAAATGGCTTACGCTGAGTGAACTATATGAGAGATCTACAAAAATGTCTTCTAAGGATCACCTATAATAAGTCTTTAAAATGACCGGCGTTTAACCGCCGTGGGTACATGGATGGACGCGGGCACAGCTAGTCTACAAATAAATTAAAAATTTTGAAATAAATTTTATTTTCTTTTTTCTTCAAATGCCACCTTTATTACACAATATAGGGACAAACAACAGAAATTTATGCATAGAAAACAAAAACCACTACATGACAGTTTGAGATCCCGCCAAAAACATCTCGGTACAGGATTGTAATTAAAAATCCAACCGTTTTTCCATAAACAAAAACTTTTGTTTTTTTTTTTCTTACAACGAATAAATCCTCGAACTATGACATAAGGGCTGTTGCCGCAAACTAATAGGTTCTCTATAGCACCACGTCGAATCCTGTCATTAGTCATATTAGATTTGTGGCCGATACGGAGGACGCGTCGCGATAAAAAACCCGATAGGGTTCCTTGATTATAGCCGGTCGACGCGTAATTTCGGGGTCCGCGGATGGTTCCCCTTTTTTTAGCTAGTTCACTTTATGTCGATAAGTCGTTCTTGTTTTATGGATTTACTTTTTGGCAAAGCACGTCCATTTTTGATATAATACGAGTAATATTATAAACTTCAAGAGATTGTTTTTTTTTTTTTCATCGTTATAGTTTGACGTAGTTTGTTCTTTTGAACGTACTAACCTTTGAAACTACCAGTCAGATTTAATAGCCTATTTATTGAGAAAGGTTATATAATATATAGGCTGTATAACTTCACGCTACAAACGTAAAGAGCGAAGCAGTAACCATGAACTTCTAGTTATTTGGTAAGCTGAGAACAATGATAAGCTACACGGGTGCGTTGGCGACGGCGAATAAATTTAACAATTGGAGTGAAACCGTGGGCCATAGCTAGTTTATAATATTATTTATTTTAAGAAATACTAGTAAGATAGTACTCAAGTATTACAAAAGCAGATCTACGAGGCGAGCGGATGCAATGTTTTTGCAGTGAAAACTTCTTTAGTACCGTTGTGAGTTGAAACTCGATGAAACGAAAATGCGACAGTAAAACGAGACAACCATATACATCTATAGGATTTAGCCCACAAGAGAATGAGATAGAATATATTTCCATTATGCACGGTTAATGCAAGTCCTCATTTTCATTATTGTGATCGTCGTCGGATTGGCCTAGTGGTGTGAGACGACCATACTTCATAAGCAGTACGCACGAGTCGTCAGAGTTCCAAGCCCGGTGAAGCTGTAAAAGCCGCAAAGGCTCCAGAGCCCCTAAGGCTAACAGTATAGTCAGTACGAAAAAAAAATCGTCAGAGTTCGAATTCCGCTGATTTAGAATATTAAAAAACTATTTTTTTTTAGACTTTTTTCGATAAAGGGACTGACATCCCCTTATCGCAATTCTGCCATTAAAAAATAATAATAATAAGATATGTAATGAGCTTATTTAGAATTATTTGAGTTGATTAATATAAAATACTTTAATCTTGAAGATTATATGATTTTGAAGTTAAAATTTGAATTTTAGTGTTTAATGTTATTAAAAAAATCTTACCTTATAAGTTAACGTCCCTTTAACGATAATAATAAGATTTCCTTTATATAAATAAATGTATACCCATATACTTGAAACAGCTCCCTGATAACGTATTTCACTAGAGAAAAGCGATAGCAGAAATGACTTAATATCGGCTTGGAAATGGCAAGTTCGTATTATGTACCATAATTTATGAAATGCCATAATAGCCAGCCAAAATGTACCAAACAATCAGAATTTGCCATTTTGAAGTCGATATTGACTGTTTAGCGATTTCTATTATCGCTTTGCTTTTATGAAATACGTAATCAGGGTTACACCAGATAGGTAGCGCTGTGTTCGCGTTATTGACTACTGAAAAGGTCAGAACAAAGTCGACGGAGCAAGCTAGTTACTAATAAAAAAAAGGTAAGAGTTTTTTATTCCATACAATTTTACGTGAGGTAGCTCTTTAATAGAACATATTACATATAAAGTTTTACTAATATTTTAAACAAATAAATGATCGTACCGTATATTAACCTTTCATGGGATGCTCTAGATATATTCAGAACAACTGATAACAAGTACCTAATGATTGTAACGCTTTGAGTAAATATCAAATGTACGCGCCGCGCCATGTGCTTCAACATTGGACTTATCTCGAGTAAGGTAACGACCAAGCGCAATAGTCTGCTGTAGAATTGTTAGGGATATATCTTTTGCGGATATATTTTTATCCGCTTGCTTTGTTAAGACACAATTTTCACAGATATCGTGTACTTTTTAGACAGATCTAAATCTGTGGGATAAACCAAAATGTAGTTGTAATTGTATATAATATTAGCTATGCCCGCAGCTCAGCTCGTGTGGATTGCGTAATCTAAAATAAAAGTAGCCTATGTTACGCCTTATAATATCAGCTATTTGTCAGTGAAAGTCCCGTCAAAATTGGTCCAATCGTTTCGGTTATTAGCCGGAATAAACAGACAGACAGACAAAAATGATCAAAATTGTTGTTTTAAGTTCCGTAAATACTTTCAGATGCATTAAGTAAAAAGCCGCGAAAGCAAGGCAACAAGTTCCGAGGGTGCCAAAGTGGTCGAACCTCGCCTCGGACTGTTGAAGCGATTGCAAATAAGTCGCGATCTATCTAATTCCCTATCCGTAATTCGATCTAAACTAACTATACATATATACCTGTCTCTATCCTCTGGAATGAGGAGAAGAAACAAGTGTATATGTATTTAGTGATCTGTCAAATTTGTCCAGACTAACTAGCCAAAAAAAAGACCCTTACAGAACCTTATATACCTGAATGAAATAAAAGGTAGCCTAAGTTACTCCTTACAACAACAGCTATCTGCCAGTGATAGTTCCGTCAAAATCGGTCCAACCGTTTCGGAGATTACCCGGAACAAACAGACAGACAAAAAAATAACAAAATGGTTTTTTTGTGATAAGTTACATGTATACTTTCATATGCATTTAGTAAAAAGCTGCTGTTTTGACATTACAAACAGACACTCCAATTTTATTATATGTATATACAAAAAAATTCCATTAAAATCCATTTAGCCTTTCAAGAGTAATTGATGGATAAACATTTAGTTCACAATTGTGTCCGTTTGCATCGCGGTAACAATACACCACTAAACTAAAAAGTCCTTTATGTCTTATCTTTGTCATACCGTAAAACTCCCGGTACGAACCATCTCCCGGTCAATTTGTTCCTTCTTACGGCAGCGGGTCCTTCAAGCGTAACGTGAAGAGATATTTATGCAGGCCGGCATGACAGCGGCGACCGCCGATGGATTTCTATCTCTCGGTGGTCGACGTTGTGTTTGGATTGCACTATGCATACCATCAGGCACAATTCCATAAAAAAAAGTATTCAATCTACCGTCAATAAGATAAGGATGTTAATGTATCCTTGTTTTCGTTAAATATTGTTATGCCCAAGTTTTAGATATCTGATAACATATACTCTCCCGTGAATGTAGCGTCAAGGTGACACGTTATTAATTTGCGTAATTAAGATCAAAGTTTTCTTAAAAAATACTTTTAAATATGTAAGTATATATGTGCTGTAGAAATTATAAAATCTGTATTCGTTGGGCCATTGAAACAATGCCAGTATTATGTGCATCGATTTAAAATAACCATATGTTTAAAGGTATCTTTATATGTAAGACTACTATCGGATGTCTGCGGATAAAATTTGTGTTATCTCTAGTCTATGGCACAGCGAGTGGCAGTACGCAAGCCGCACGCGCCCCGGGCCGTCACGATAAACGACCAGTCTCGCCGCCCATAGACAATTTCACCGGACCGCGCTCATGAAAGACTTCTTTTTGTTCCTCACAACCTTTTTTTGAAAAAAAAAATGGATTGAAACAGAACGAACCCTTTTTAAGAAATATGGATCCGTGATATTGTCTTCAATGATAAAAAAGTATTCACTGAGTTACATATTATGCCTATAATTATGAATTTTGAGTCATGTACATTGAATTAATGTTAATAAAGTTTTAATTTAAAAGGCTAACCGTATAGGCTAAGGTTAAGGCTAATAGTATAGTCAGATCGAAAAAAAGTATACAATTAGGTTGCTAGGTGACGTTCCAACTGTGAAGATAAACCAAAAATACGTACAAAAAAAGCAGTTTATTTAATAACAAATTCCCCAACAGTCGCGACCTCTCGTGACGCTTTCGAATGAGTGTTATAACTCGAACCTATTATTCAGCACACCGCTTATTTTACTCGTGTGTGATTATGGTAGATGCAGCGACGGTATGTAGAACAAAAGCGCTTAGTGCGTAGAAAGGCACTGCGCGATCGTGACGGCTTCGGGCGACACACGGCTTACGTTCTGCCACTTCGGTAACTGTACGCCACGTGCATAGATTGAATAAAATTAACGTGTACAGATGTGCAAGTCCGTAAAAGGAGGAACAACTAACTTTATTGTCTTTAAAGTTATACTTCTTTCATAAAATTTAGTAGAGAGTAAATTGAGAGCTTTGTACACCATGTGACCGATGTGCGACATGATGAAGTTAACCGTCAATTCATTTTAATTTGATTTAAATATTACTTTTTTTTTTTTACAAAAAAAAAGCAATTACATTTTTATCATTGATGGCTTACTTCATCCAGTTCTTGACATATTTCTTATCCTACCAGTTTCATCTATGTTAAACCAGATAGCTTAATTTTTCTGATTATTGCTCAGCTTCTTAGGTTCATAGCGTAATTTTTTATAGCCTTGAACATTCAACAAATTATGTCTTCTCTAACATAAAATTATTGTTTTTAATCTCACTTGTAGTACCTGAGTATAACGCGTTTAATCACACAAACTCAGTATTATAAATATTGATTGACCTTATTTGAGTTTTCTTCTTTGAAACTAACCATACTATGTAGTAAATATTGAAAAAGAAAAAAAAAATACAGCTCTATTACTAACAGAGTATGTATTCGGCATGTTTTAATATTTCATATACGTACCTTAGTAAATTTAATTTATATACCTACTTTAGAAGCATAATGGCTTAAGTTATTTTGCTTTGTTAGGACTAGTTTGTTTAACTCATGCGTTTAAGATGCAGATTTCTTGTTATTTATCTAAGGCGTTGTTTGAATGGTAGTTGGTATGTAGCGTCCGATTCAAAATGCCTTTTGTCTTAATCAGGTATTATTATTAATGTGTATGGAATTTTGCTTTAAGTCTTGCAGCACCATATAAATTCAGGATGGTATGAAATGAATGGTTCATGACCACTGTAGCCTATGTATAGGTAACACCCGCCAAAGGTACGGGAGTTAGGTATAGGCGTGGGTGATACAGTGTCAGAGTTTCGCTCATTTAGTTTGTGGTTTTTGCGACCAACCAGTAAATATCCAGCTGCCAAGAGGTGTACAGGCCGGCATAATTGCGATGACCGTCGATGGTCACGGTTGTTTTCGGACTGTACAGTGCTTACCGTTAGGCACGGTGCGGTTCTTTGCCGTGTTATACCATACATATATATATTTTTTTCTCGTTTATCATAATCGTTGGCCTTTGACCATCTACGAAAGATGATTTAGGCAGCGTCGCGGAAACATTTTTTTTTGTGACTCCTCAAACCGTTACGGGAGCGGGAGCTACGGTAACATTTGTAGCTAAACAAATTATTTTTCAGTCCAAGATTTACAGACCGTTTATGCCTATATCGTCACTTATGTCGTTAATAGGTTTAGCATTATGGCCAAAATCTCACCTTAAGTGACGACGTGGCCTGAGATGGTAACACGCTAAGCCTAGTGGGAGGACTGGCTCTCAATTGCAGCTGCCGAAACTGTTGGTGCTTGGAGCAGATTAAAAATGAAATGTTAAAACAAATTTGTGAAAAATAACCACTGCAGGCGAAAGTAGCTATGAAATTTCGGATAAATTGTTTACGATGGATTTCCGCAAAGAGACACCTCGTCAGTAAAAGAACAAGTTTACTTCATAACTTAATCTTGACCCAAACGTGATGTCATGATCAAAATGGCACCAAAGTTTGTATGAGATTTGACAACTGTCTAATAATGGGTCCTTTGAGTCTTAATTACTAAACACAATCTCTACAACCTCAAACAAAAATGTCATGAATCTCAAACAATAATTCCCGAGGGTTAAAATGACAGATTAAGTTTAAAATACACGAGACATTTCGGAAGGCAAGATGGCGTCGAAAAACGAAGCGCGCAAAACAAAGGGTGCACCATTTTGTAATGTGCTGGTCGTTGTTCCTAAAAAAGGCTATAAGTGTACGCTTGTAGTCATTAAGAGAAAAACGTCAAAATTATTTATTTAAATTAAAACATTATTTAAAAAATCTTTTTATACACTTCATAACACTTTAATCAGTAGTGATGAATGTAAAGGATAAAATATTGTGTTGACTAAACTACGTACATATATAGTTTCCCGCTATGTTGTTATAATTATAGAATTATGAATTAGTTAACAAATAAAAAAAAATCGATTCAAAATTAAAACTTATTAAAATAGAAGAGACTGGAACAACGCTTTCACTGAACTAATTACAATTCCAATTTTAATAGGTGTATGTTATCAACAAGCAAGAGAGTTCATGGGAGTCATCAGACTATTCACGTTAATGGATCGAAATTCACGACTCATAAGTAAAACTGTTTGAATATACTGGAGCAAAGCGTTTAAAAAATAGGTAATTACAATACCAATTTTAAAAAGTGTATGATAGCAACAAGTAAAGAGAGCAGGAGTAATCAGACTATTAAGCTTAATGGACAACTGGATGGAATAACAAAGTTTTTAAAAGTAAACAAGTGTTTCGTTCTATTAAAAACAAAACAATGAAAGGTATGTTCAGGGTGGCAAAAGATACAAAACTTGTTAATAAATTAAAAAATGTGTCAAGCACCTGACTGATCAATTGTTACGTAATAGTGGGCTTTCATTCATAGGCTGGCAATATTCAGATACATAAATAAATGATTATTATTATAATGTATTCACCCCTCTGTCATTTGAAACTGCTTAAACAAAACGTTTAAAACACACCGCGATAAAGAACTCATTTACACGCTGCATTAACTATGAAATGGTACGTAAAAAGACTTCTAAATGCACCATTTATTTTAACCCTAAAACCAAAATAAATAAGCGATGTTAAGCTTTATTTCGAAACATTTGTTCCAAAACAATTTCAGTGACCGCAAAAATAAAGTTGTGAAGTCTATAAAACACGCAATTTGAACAAATGTCACTCGTCATGGAGGTTGTAATTGAACTGTCAGATTTTGGAGGGAAACATTGAATAACGTGATACGTATCGAATTAAGAATCGAAATTGCGTACATTTGCCAGTAAATTAGTAGATTTATATTAAAAAAAATGAAGTAACCTCTTTGTGGGTGCATGGAAGAATTAGTAATTAAGTAATTAAGAATACTACTGGACTATATACATATATACTACTGGTTTCTTGGACTTAAAGGCTTTTGATATGATAAAATATCAAGCTCTGTGGCAAAAGTTAAGGAACACAGGAAAACCGAATGAAATTTCATCAGTTTTTGAGTTTTGGTACACCAATCAGATTAATCATATCAGATGGGCTGGGACTCTTTTTGAAGCATATAAGGTTAAATGTGGAGTAAGGCAAGGGGCCTAAAATCACCTAGCCTAGCTTATTTAATCTGTATGTGAACGAGTTGATTGTGAGACTTGTCAGCATATCGGTTGCTATATCGACAAAGTATGTGTTAATAATATAAGCTATGCTGACGACATGGTGTTTTTAAGCACTTCGATCGGTGGTCTTAGGAAAATATGTGAAGTTTACGCTAATATGTTTGACCTTAAATATTATGTTAATAAGGGTCAATATATGATATTAATTACCCGCGGAAACGCTATTACCTCCAACTTATCTGTGAGTCTTGACGGCATCGCTTTGGAAAGAGTTTCGCAGTTTAAATATCTCGGGCACTACGTTACTCATAATATGAAGGGAGACAAAGACATAGAGAGAGAGCGCAGGGCGTTCTTGTAAAGGGGTAATAAGTTGGTTAAGCGTAAAGATCATCACTATTCAAAGCCTAACGTCAGTGTTTCTATACCAATAGGTAACCATTGGACCACATATACTCGGCTTGCTTATAATACTCTTTGTATACAGTACAATAATGTCTTCAAGGCATTGTTGGGTCTATCTCGGCGCTGTAGCACATCAGAAATGTTTGCTGAAGCGCGTAAAAAGTATGCTCCTTTATTTGTCGACTGTGTGGGAGCTCTAATAGTCTTCTGAAGACATTTATCAAATAGACCTGATAGTTTGTTCCTTCACTATTGGACTGAATTAATAAAAGACGTGTGTATACATATATGCAAGTTACTGATTTGGCTAGTGTATGTAAATATATGTAAAATTAAATGTGTTTTGTGTCCTTACTAACATAGGCTAAGTTACTAACAATATGAGATGTAAATCTGAAATAAATAAAAATTATTATTATTTCATTTGATTAAAATACTAAATTCATATTGTTGGCATGCAGTTTTTTTTAATATAAGCTCGGCACATTGACTGTACTTTCCCTGATGGTAAGCACAGTACAATCCAAATACAACGGCGACCACCGCTGTCATGCCGGCCTGCTTAAATATAAATTATATATTAAATTCGAACTGACTATACTGTTAGCCTTAGGGGCCCTGGAGTCTTTACGGCTTTTACAGCTTTACCGGGCTTGGGGGCGAGCGCTTAGGGCACTCAGCCACGAAAGCTAAGCAACAACATCCGAGGGTGCCAAAAAGGCCGAACCTCGGCTCGGACTGTTGCGCGTATGCAATTAAGTCGCGATCTGACTAACCTGCTTAAATATCTCTTCACGTTACGCTTGAAGGACCCGCTATAATAAGAAGGAGGAACACATTGGCTGGGAGATGGTTACACAGTTTCACGGTACGACAAAGATAAGACATAGAGAACTTTTTAGTTCGTGCCGAGATGGAGGTTACCGTAAAACTGTGATTTCGAAGCCCAGCGCGTGTGGTTCTGTTGTGGAAAGGAGAGTAGGGAATTAGATTAACCAGCTCTACAGAAATTTGAATTGTTTTTGTTTTGTTAAGACAAAATACGCATAAGCATTTTTTTTTCTTCATAATTTTTTGAACTACATTGCAAGGCGTAGTGCTTCTTCTTTAATTGACAACTGAATCAGCCATAATCAAACATCATAAATGTTATTTAAATTATCAGCATTTGGTGCTCCAGTGTTCGACATAAGTACGTATTTACTTTAACTTGCCTGATCCTTTGCCTTCTTTAATAAATCGTAAATGCAATATTCGCTTGTATAGACTTTTATCTGCATTTTATGCAAATGATAAATATACATATTTATGTAAATACTAGCTGTGCCCCACGGTTTCACACTTTTTAAGATTATTCGACAAACTTTCAACGACGCTGCTGCCAACGCGCCCGTGTGTATCGTTGTTCCACTAACCATACTTACCTACAGCTTGCCAAATTGCTTAAGGTCGTAGCTTAAAGTTATATAGCCTATACTATTCCTCGTGAATCTGGCTATTATATACAATCGAATAAATCGAATCCGACTGGTAGTTCCAGAGATTAGCGCGTTTAAACAAACAAACAAAAAACTCTTCAGCTTAATATATACCAATATAACAAATAACATATCAAAATAACAAAGTCGACCATGTTATACATACTAATGTAAGTTATATTTTCTTTTGATATATACGACTTTTTTAAAGTATGATTTTCTAAAAAAATAATTAGACACATAGATATAATTATGTACCTAATAAAATAGCTTTCATCTATGCAATTTATATTTAAATAAATTTCTTGTTATTAATTTATTATTTAAATTAAGCTATCGTTGCACAAATGAACGCACCCCACCGACAAGGGTCCGAACCCAGAACTCATTTCTCGCCCAATTTGAGGTCGATTAAAAACAAATTTCTATCAGAATGCATTCGCTTTTTACATAGGGCTGTGAAAGTCACTGTATCGCCAAAGTATAAATACGTAATAATATAGATTATAAATTATCAAATGTTGTATCATTTGCAACTTTGCATGATAATATTTTTTATAATTTTGAAAAATTTGTAAAATTGGTTTTATCACGTTGTTTTCCTTAACAGATAGGTCGGGCTCATTGCAGGAATTCGGACTCACGTCCATCCACACGATGTCCGTACACGCTACCAATGAGCCGTCATTGCTTCAATTATGATTGCACCTATGATAATTATTAACTGTAGACATTATTTATGCAGTGAAAAAAAGTTATGGCCTGATGGAGTTTTTACCGGCTGTTCTCGAAAATTGGGATGATTTCCAAACTGGTAGTAGTTTTTGTTAACGTTGTAGGTTTGGCGTAGTGGCCACAATCTCATCTGATTTTAAGTGACGATGTGACCCAAGATCACAACACGCTAAACCTAGTAGAAGACTGGCTCTCAAATGCAGCTGCCGGAACACACCTATTGGTGCTTGGCGACAGATTTTCAACTTGAGGGTGGTAGCTCGCCTGGCGGGCATTAGAAAAAGCCTTACCATCATGTTATGGTTTCATCTCGATGTTTTCCTTCACCGAAAGCTCAGGCTCATTGCAGGAATTCGACCTCACGTCCATCGAAACGATGCCCGTACACTCTACCACTGAACCATTATTGCTTCAAATTGTTCATCATTGTTTTAGCATTCATAAATGCCTTCATGGGGCTAAATTTAATAAATATTGTTTTGATTTTGAATACAAAAATACTCGATGTTATTACTAGGACATCACTATTCTCGCGTCATTGCACTGGCATATTGAAAACTGCCCCACGCGCGTCACCCTTTGATCTCACTGCAGTTGTCACTGTCTGCAAATACTCAGACAGCGCGACGCTGCGCGGTGCTTTGACGAGCTCTATTGCGTGTTGGCTTAATACACTCGGCTGTGATATATGTCGGGACTTGTTAATATTGTTTTTGATATTCTTCTTAATTATGGCTCGGCACCATTCGTGCATTTGGCCAGTGTCAAGTATTTTACATTTTGTCAGTGTCAATGAGTTTGTCTTCGTAGTATCTTTTATATTAAAAGTTTGTTCAACAAGATGGTGCCTCTCTTATTAGAACTATCTAGGGAGTTTTTGTGACATCTCAAAATGCATGCTTCCAGTTAATATTTACGATACACTTCACGAATGCACAATAACCAAACTATAGCACGCAAAATGCCAACAATATTACATAATATAGAGTAAAAGAACATAAGTTAATGAATTAAAAATAAAAACCACAACATGACAGCTCAAGATCCCGCCAAAAACTCCTTTTTGATATTAAGTATACTACTATTATAAGGAGATAAACTTTAGTGTTGTTAATACATTGATTGTTTTCAAATCCGGTAGTATCGATTGTTTTGTAAAAATAACCCTTCGATTATTCGATTAACTGTTTCTTAGTACTCAATGAATTATTCAGCCGACCGAGTGACGACAACGAAAAAAGAGATCATTCGCGTGTTCCGCCCCCGTATTATGTGCTTTCCTTTGGAATAGATAGTTTAATTCCTAACTGTCAATTAATCGATGTTTAATGAGTACTAGTAAACATTGTGGAAATGGTTTTGGAAATTCTCACACTGATAGAAAGCTACGTTTGGGCTGATGGTTATAGGTTATGTTTATTTGCTATTATTTTTTATATTGTAGTTGATCGCGTATGAAGTCGCGGGCTGCTACTGGTAAATATATCCTGTATTACAGGAATAGTACCATCCATTTGCCTAGCTATATATATTTATAATTAGTATCATTTATCATAGTAGATCGACACTGTCCCTGATGGTAAGCACAGTACAATCCAAACATTATGGCGACCACCAAGTGATCTAAATCCATTGGCGGTCGCCGCTGTCACGCCGGTATATGTCATCTATACATATTATAAAACTCAACGTCTCTCTCTGTCTGTCTGTCCGTTTATGTTCTTTTCACGCAAAAACCACTTACCCGATTTAAATGATTTTTGCTTTAATTCATAGATATGTTGTCTGGACAGGTTATAGGATATATTTTATTACATAATTTAACATATGAAATAAGCAGTGACGATAATGGTGAAATAATTAGGAAAAAGACGCTTTTGGGGGCCATCAAATGGTTTACGCTGAATAAACCATAAGATATATATCAAATTAATGTAACTAGTACATAATTACAGATCTTAAAAATACCCATAAAAAAGTCACAATATGTCTATCTTCAAAAGCCATTAAATAAGCTATTTAATTGGTCCAAAAGCGTATTTTTTTCGGAATTGATTCACTATTATCTACTTATTTCCTATATTACTAAAACATGTAAATCCGATTAGTGGTTTTCGCATGAAAAAAACATAAACGGAAAGACAGACAGAGAAACGTTGAGTTTTATAATATGTATAGAAGATATAGAAGAATAAAGATAGATGATTAATCCACAGATTTGAGAATAAGGTAAAGGTACATAGGTCCAAAGTACGTTACCAAGTAAATAGTAGACTAAAGTATGTAAGCTAAATCTGTCTTTCAGTCGTCATTAAATTTTCCTGAATGAGATATTTCGAATATGATGAATAACAAGTATAAGTAAAAAGTTACATTTTACCTAAAATGTATTATAAAAGCAGAAATGTTACATTATAGTCTAAGAGTTCTTTTATATAATCGCGCAAAACAACGAGCTCGAGTCGCCAGCCACGTCCGGGAGGCAGGTTACGATCGACCACGCCTTGCAACTTGCAAGGTGCATTACAACTACACATTATGTAAACTAAGTACATAAGTCTGGATTTAACACCTTTTGCTCAGTGTTGTCCCATAACGTACATTTTTAACCCCCAAATAGGTAGTGTAGGAGAACCAACAAGTTAAAAAAGTGTCCAGCTGTAAAGGAGCAAATTATAATTGAAAAACCCCACCAAAATGACGTAGTAAGAAAGAATGATACTCTTACGTGATTTTATAGTATTTAGTGTCGTAAAACTTAATAAAAGTAATTGAACAATAATGGGAAATGTTTGTGGAGTGAAATGTTGTCTAAGAGGGCAAAATTAAAAAATAATAACTTTTGGCTCTATCTTATAATTTACCCATTTGCTACCGTGGCATCTTGACACTTTGTCATACACAGAGATGGTTCTCCTCGTCTCTACCCTTCATACCCCGACGCAAACAGGGTGCTATAACAGGTGCTAAATCAGGAATATGGATATCCGTATTCATTACCGAAAGTATCGGATATACGAAATAATAAAAATCCGTTACCGTTACGATATCCGATATAAATGTTTCGGATAATTTTGTATAGGGCAAAGAGAAGTAAGCCATTGTCAAAAACCAACACACATACACAACCACAGTTTTGAACGATTGTAAGCAAACAATTTTAGCGACGATTTTGTAATGTTTCAGGGTACATTTATAAATTATAGTCTAAAAATGATTACATAAATATAACTGAATCTCGATACCTAATAATACCTTTACGTATCCGTAACCGAAACCGATTAAATACTCTTAAGATATCCGTATCCATATGCATATCCGAAACCTCATAACCGTAACATGCCTAGTATAAATGCTTGTGGCATCGTAGCTCCGAAACGGATGAATCAATTTTGATTTAGTTTTTTTTTGTTTAATAGGTTTCTTGATCGAGAGTGGTCTTAGGTATGATTTATAAAAATTTAGGATTTCCAGATCATCAGCCTTTTTTATAGTTGACGAATGAATGTGATACAACTTACATAGATATGATCGATTCGAAATTTAGCATCGTATTATTTCAATTATATCACAAAACCATGGTAGCCGTGTCCTGATGCAGCAGCATCATCTGGAATTTACAGGATACCGAACTCCTCACTAATTTACAAAAATCTTGTGTGCGTTTGTTAGTGATCCTATAACCTTTGAACGACTTGTTGATTGAGCTCAATATATGTGTTAATTGTTCTATCGAGACGATGGTTTATAGATATCTATGTTAGGGTCCTATAGGTGACGCTGTCATCGGGCTATTAGCTATCACCAGAAACGGCAGAATAACGTTTGTAGGACCAGCCAGTATTAGTATAGATTAGGAAATGTCGATAGGATGGTAGTTACGCATTTGTGTCTGATAGTACATAATGACTTGCTTGTTTTTCTCGATGTTTTTCAGGAGTTTGCGTATGTGACAACTAACCAGTTGGGCTTTAAAAAATGTCGTACCATCATTCTATGGTTTCATTCACCAAAGTTTCGTCTCATTGTAGGATGCGAACCTGTCTCGATTAACGCGATGTCCGAACACGCTGACGTATCGTTGCGGTTTTTTTTAATAACCAGATATAGTTAAATATAATCTCAAAAAAGGACTTTATATTGTCAAATATAGTAAATGATCACAAAAATTAAAACCAAAAATTTTACATTTTCCTATCCTATTAAAGCAAAAAATCTCCAAACGAATCTTTGTTAAAAAAATTATAAATGACTATAAATATTTTTTGTATCATACTTCTTTAATATCATTAGTATCTGGCGCTTGCCCCTCGTCAGCCGCTGTTTCTTGTCACAAGACAACTTAACCTAACCCAGCCACATCTCAATAGTGTATTAATTTACTCACTAAGATTTGGTGATTATTTACTAAATTTGGTATTTGAATACAATTCAAAGTGCAGTCTTTACTAAAACACCTACAAACTCTGAAGATCTCGAATGTATGATTTTGAATAAATTTGAAGCAATGATGGCTGCGAGTGGTAGCGTGTACGACTTCGCGTCGATTAACGTGAGTTCGAATCCTTGCAATGAGCCTGAGCTTTCGGTGAAGGAAAACATCGTGAGCAAACCTATAGCATGTTGGTAGGGCATTTTCTAAAGCCCGCTTGGCTAGCTACCACCTTCAAGTTGAAAATCTGTCGCCAAACACCAATAGGTGTATTCTGGCTGCTGCACTTGAGAGCCAATTTTCCACTAGGTTTCGCGTGTTATCATCTTGGGCCACATCGTCACTTAACATCAGGTGAGATTGTGGCCACTACGCCAAACCTATAACAGTAAAATATGAATTATTTGTTGTTCATTATATTTAAAAATAAAAAAAAACATACAATAATTAAAAAATGTATACCAATATATAAAATTTTAGCCATGATCGTGTACGTAAAGGGCCACAACCGTTGCGAAGTGACACGGCGACGCTAACAACAGCTAGACGTTAAAAATAAAGATATAAATCATAATTCAATCATCATTTACACGTATCACTTTTACCTTAATAATAACATATCTCACGATTATCGTTTAGGCAAATAATTCCACAAACACAAAACAATTCACGTCATAATATATCAACAGGGAAACGTACAAATTTATTTTTGCGCTTAAGACAATGTAAATTTAATAAAATATCGTACATTTAAAAAATTCCCACCCGAAACTAACGGTAAATATAAGTTTGCGTCTCAGGATGATCTAATTACACATCACGGCCGGGCCTAAGGCCTAAAACGTCAAAAACAGTTGAAAAACTCACGAATAAGGCGAAATCTCAAACGGCGCGCGGTCAGGTTTCAAATTCGTGGCATTTCAGAGGCACGCATCGTATTCAAAATGATTAAATTAGCTATTTGCGAGTGAATTTTCGAGTGGTCGTGTGTATTTCGGAGCTAGATCATGACCGCCCCGAGACAAAAGGGTGTACGCAATTTGCGTAGTTTGTGAATGTCGGTAGCGAGACGGTTTCCAATAATACCAATATTAATGTGTACAGTACATCAGTTTGTTGCATTCCAAGATTTTATTTTTATGTGGGAACCTGAGATGGACGTGCCGAGTAGTTTTTTTGTGAAACTTCTTTAAACGCGCCTAAGGGATACTTCACTTTTTCCTTTTCCTAACTTGACTAGTCATCTTAATTAAAGACAATTAGTGTCATCATAGAGCGTTTCATGATTTCAGTATTCAAGCAAAATGGTGGCTCCCTTGTTAGAATTTCCAAGGAGTATTTGTAACTTCTCAGAATTGGTCCATGTTACAATTTCCAATTCACTTCACTTGTGCACAATAACCAAGCTTTATTAGGCAAAATGCCACCTGTATTACACAATATATGGTCAAACAATACAAATTTATGGTTAAAAAAGTAAATATAATTACATGACAGACTAAGATTCCGCCAAAAAATCACTTAACTTCTTATAAAAAGTCTATTATTCAAACGGTAAGCTAATTAAAGAGGTTTTGTTCAATTCCAAAATGTGTCTTACCTTTATATCTTACATTTTATAGTAGGCTCTTCATAATCTTATAGTATTTATATCGCGACAACGACATACATTGTGAAAACGGGATATCGCGTTACGGATTCAAATCAAACCCGATTTATAGTGGCTCTCGTCATAGTCGATGCATAGACCGTCATCACAACGGTGATTCTCGATGCAACCACATATTATCTTGTCGGTAACCAATAAAATTAAAATAGAAAAATACTTTAAACAATACCGGTTTATTCAACACAACTACCGGTTCGGTAAACATCTCGGTCCTCGAGAAGAGCTGGTAAGAAACTCGATCGGATTTATCTTCTTTTTTTTGTTTTGATTTGTTTTTTATTCTACCGAATATATCAGTCCCATTGTACCTCATCCTTTATAACATCACATCAGGAGAGTCGCTGATTAGATAGCATCACAAGGTCATACTAGGAGGAATCAAAAAGTAGTGAGAACGACATACTCCTTGGTAAGTAAAAAAAAATACTGGCAGGCATAGCTCAGATACATATTTGTAAAATTAATAAAGAAAAAAATCTTCGATTCTCTTTTGTTTTTTTCTGAATGTATCATTGGTTTGCTTCGTGTTGGAACGTGTTCTCGAAAATGAAGAAAAACTAAGTGCGAGCCGTTATTAAATACCTCTGATTAAAAAAGTTAACGACGCAAGAGATTCATTGCGGTTTGGTGGCAACATTAGGAGAGTCTGCTTCGCCGTATTCCACAGTCGCAAGATTGGCTTCTTAATTTCGAGTAGGGAGAACGAGCACGGAAGACGAACATCGTTGCGGCCGTCCATCGACGTCACTCACCCAAGCAAATGTTGCGAAAATCGATAAAATTGTATGGAGCGATCGAAGAGTTACCCTCCGATACTTAATTCTTCCAGAAACGGGCATTTCATATGGCAGTCAATCCATATTGAAACAATCTTTAAATATGATAAAAGTCTCCGCAAGATGGGTGCCGAGAATGTTAACCGACAGTCAGAAACAAAATCGACTTGACATTACGAAGATATTGTTGGACAAGTTTCAAGAAGATTCTGAAAACTTTTTGTCTCGTTTGGTAACAATGGACGAAACATGGGTCCAACATTTTGATCCCGAGACAAAACAGCAATCTTCGCAATGGAAATGGCCATCATCACCAACTCCGAAGAAGTTTCGTGTCGTGGCATCGGCTGGCAAGGTTATTATGGCCTCAATATTTTGGGACTCAGGTCGGCAGTTGCGATGGCTGCCATTCAGCAAGCTGGCTTCGAATTGGTTGACCACATCCCCTTATTCACCAGATCTGGCGGCTAGCGATTTTTATATGTTCCCTAAATTTAAAAAATACTTAAGGGGAAACAGGTACGAAGACGATAACGAGGTGATGGATGCCGTGGAGAGCTTTTTGCAGGACCAAGACAAAACTTTTTTTGTGAAAGGGATTGAAGTCTTGGAAAAGCGCTGGACTCGGTGTGTAGACAGACTCTGAAACTATGTAGAAAAATAAATTATTAAATTATCAATAATCATTATATTCTATCTCATTCTCACTACTTTTTGATCCCTACTCGTACAACATCTTGACATCATCTGAATAGGGTTCTGCCAAAATGCTGTGAAAAACACCTATATCTTGACAGTTTAAATTCATGCTATACACCAGCGACTCCCTTTCGATCTTGTTCCTGGCACACTCCATCAGTAAGTGATGCACATCAACACTCTTTCACATATATTACAATTGGGTGACTCTGCTGTCCTCGTGAGATATACAAATTTTCGCGATGGTTCTTTTTTTTAACAGTACAAATTATATTTACAGTTAATAATCATATTATTAATTTAATAGATGCGTAGAGAGGGAGTCACTTCTAGACATCACTATATTCATATAATGATTCACCCTATAAACTTTTTGACATTAAACCGGCTTGACAAGGTCCTTGAACTGATTGTCCGGCAAATCAGTAATGTTCTGAGACTTAACTCACCATTAATTAATATAATAATCAGTTCTTTTGTCAAGATTTAATAAAAAATACTAATCCGCTAAAATATTATCTGATACAAATGAGTAATTCTTGTACATCGATACTGCAATATGTCCTATGTTAAAAGACTCTGTCTCAATTTTATTCATTGCATAATGTTATATTTCTAGTTAATTTCACATTAGGTCCACATTCAGGATTAATTTGTATAAAATTATGTAGATTTTACTAACGATATAACACCATGATATGTATGTCACACACGTAGCGAATCGTTAAGGAAAGTTTTCTCTCTATCCTGTAAAATCAGTTCATAGTGACAACCCGTTCGGCAGCATAACCGAAGATACATAAATAAAAATTAATTAAATACATAAAAAAAATTACAATAAAATACAACTGTACGCTAAGCAAATAAAGAAAAAAGTAATTATATTTGAGTTTTACAGCCTTATCTCTACGACTAGTGGATCCATTTTTATTTAACCTAGGTACATTATTGAAGTGAAACTTCTTATGCGACTTCCAAGCGTTAAACGTTTAACGCACATTATCGGTCTCTCCTCTTTGTGTGAGCCACAGCGAGAGAGCAAATGTCGGTGTGTATGTATATTGCACACTGATTAAATAAATAAAAATGTCTTTTAAAATGAAGTTTCACTTCTATCGTGTGTGAATCGCACTCACGTCTTTTTTATTGTATATTAAATAAAAACATATTTCATGTATAATAATCTTTATTTAAATTTCTCTAATATTGTAAATAAAAAACTTCTATACATATTATAAAATTCAATGTCTCTCTGTATGTTTGACCGTTTATGTTCTTTTCACGCTAAAACCACTTATCCGATTTACTTGTTTTTTTTTTTTATTTTAATTGATAGCTATAGTATCTGGCCAGATTATATGATATATTTTGTAAGAATAAAGTGCCATACGAAATAAGCAGTGACGATAATTGTGGATCAATTCGGGAAAAAAGACTCATTTGGAGCGCTTAAATAGCTCACACTGAGTAAACCATACTAGATATATCAAATTAATCTTCTTCATTATTGTAGATCTTCAAAAGACCTACGAAAAAGTCACCGATAGTATATATCTATCTTCTAAGTATAACCCACAATAAGCATTTTTGACTTCAGTCTTTTGAGCGGGGGCAGCAAGATTCGCGCGTGCGCACGACCGACGGCATTTTGAGTCCACGCGAGCGAAGCCGCGGACACAGGTAGTTAAAGATAAGTATCATCCAATTTACAAAATATATGAAATTATTATATTACACATTATTACATACACACAAACATCTATTTATATATTAGGTCCTTACATATGAAATTGGCGTTTTGTTGTACTGGCCACCTTGATCTCAAATATCTGGCGTTTGCTTAGGAATTCCAAATTCAAACTTATTTCAAATTTAGGCTTATGTATTTTTGTTCTTTATTTTCATACATGGAAACCTTAAAATATCGCGTTACGAACATGAATTCCGCAGTGGCATCAGCGCTGCAGAAATAGTTCGAAGGATTAATGATGTGTATGGGGAAGATACTGTAAAGAAAAGCACGGTACGTTTTTGGTTCCAACGATTTAATTTCTGGAAATTTTGACCTACAAAACAAAACCCCGTGGACGGCCGGAGTATATATAATATAAAGGATTATAGTTGATAATGAAAAATTAAAGGTAATCGTGGAAGCTGATCCATCGCAAACCACGTCATAGTTCGCGCCAGGCTTCGGTGTGAGTGATAAAATAATTTTAATGCAGTTGAAACAAACTGTAAAAGTGAAAAAGCTCGAGAAATGGGAACCGCATGAATTGACTGAAGCACACCAACAAACACGCATTGAGTGCTGAGTTACATTACTCAACCGTCATAATAACGGCGGAATTATGAACCGTATTGTTACTTGTGACGAAAAATTGATCCTTTACGACAATCGGAAACGCTCATCACAGTGGTTGAACCCAGAAGCACCTGCTGAATCCTGTCCCAAGCGAAAGTTGACTCAGAGAAAGATACTAGTGAGGGTTTGGTAGATCAGTGCTGGTGTTATACACTAAAGCTTCCTAAGATCTGGCCAGACAACAACGGCAAATCTGTATTGTCAAAAATTGCAAACCATGATGGAAAAGCTAGCCGTTAAACAAACGAGACTGGTCAATCTCTCCAGCCCACTGCTCATTCAGAAGAACGCTAGACTCCAAACTTCACGAAAGACGGTCGCTAAATTAGAGGAACTATAATTGGAATGTCTCCGATACCCACCATATTCCTCGGATCTTGCACCAACAGATTAAGACTTTTTTCGGAAATAGGACAATTGCAAGGAAAAAATTCAATTCCGATGAGGCTATCCAAACCGCCTTCAAAGTTTTTATTGATTCTCGCTCCCACAATTTTTTTAGTAATGTAATTAATGAACTACATATAAAATGGCGAAAGTGAATAGATAATAATGATACATACTTCGATTAATTAAATGTATAATTTCATAATATTTTTGTGGTTTAACTTTTTCCATATAAAACGCTAAGTTCATAGGTAAGAACCTTTTATATTATATAACCTGAGAAATGTTATATAATTCACGCTATAGCTCTAAGGAGCCGAACAGTAATCATAAACGTCCAGCAATCTGCAAGCAAGTACGGGAAGGCTACACGTGTGCCTTGGCGCGGTGGAAAGTTGGCTGATAATTAATTTAACATGAGTGAAACCGTGAGGCACGGCTAGTATTTATATATGGTAATTTAAGAAGGATAAGGTGCAATACGGTACGCTGAGGGTCGAGAGCCATATACCGCGCGACTTGCTCGAATATCTCGGCCCGCGGCGATGCGGCTGCGCAGCTGCCGCGCTCTCATAATAAACGAATCCCGCGCCCCGCGACCCGCGCACTGAGCACTGCTGCCTGACGTCTCGGAAACCAAACTTTATACGGCTGATTAATATTAATCATATATATTTTAAACTATCTTTTCAGTTCCCGTATTGAAAATATTTATTTTATACCTATTGAAATAGAATTATTAATTACCTATGAACATATACATAAATGACACTGTTTTTTATATTGTACCGTGACAAAAATATTTTATACCAACAAACATACAAACTTCAAAGACTTTTTTAGTCGTCTATTTATTTATCTTTATAGGTTTACAACTATTGTTACATTAGCACATGCTACATATATATATACATATAAATCTTATAAATGTTATTAAGTAAAAATTTTATTACAATGTACAACTTATTAGTAAAGACAGCTTGCTTATTATAAAACGAAGTAATTTTTAAAACAGTAAATATAAATAAAAGAAATTTAAAATGACACACATTAATTAAGCTTAAAATTAAGATTGAAATATCAATACATGTAAATTAAAATTTAAGTGATCTGATTAAATGTTTAAATTTAGTTATATTAATGCCAAATAATTGTAGGTTTTTGTATTTATTGTACAACTTATTATACTAATTTTTGGGACTGCAGAATTCAAATGTAAAACTGTATTTCATCTATAATACGGGTGTAATAAGTATATTGATTAAAAATTTATTGTGTGGTTTTATGAAACCACGATGCAAGTGAAACTTTAAAAATAAAATATAATAACAACTTCATCTTCGCCTCGAGTCGCACAGTTCCCTACTCTACGGCCAGCTGTAATGCGACATGCGATAGAGGAACGAAACATTTTGGGGCGATAGAATAAAAGTTTCACATTCATAATCAGAAACGAGGAGATCCGCAAAATAATCAAATTAAACGACATAGCTCTAAGAATTGTTAGAGGTAAGTGGCATTGAGCGGGACACATTGCTTGTAGAACGGATGGCCGAAGAGTTCTCGAGTGATGGCCACGTACCGGAAGATGCAGTTTGGGCAGACCTGCCACAAAGTGAACCGACGACCTGGTGGAGGTTGCGGGAATCCGCTGGATGCGATCAGCGCAGGATCGGTCATTGTGGCGATTATTGAGGGAGGCCTATATTCAGCAGTGGACATTTTTCAGCTGGGATGATGATGATGTTAATACAGTATAAATTATAAATCTTTTGACGTGTTTAGTAGAGGTTTAAATTGAGAGCTGCGCGCGCAACAAGTGAGAAAAGTGCAATGATAATAATATGAATAAATTTTAATGTCTTTAATTTGATTCATATTTATTTATACATCTTCTTTTTCTTTTTCTTCTTCTTACCCTTATCCCACTTAGGTAGGGTCGGCACAACAGGTTATTCTCTTCCACTCTAGGCTATTAACTATAATCTCAGTATTCGCCCCTTTTATAAGCATATTATTCTTCACACAGTCCATCCATACATTCTTCGGTCTTCCTCTACTTATATATCCATCCATTTTCATACTTAACATTCTTCTAGATATATTATTTTTATTTTAACATAATTACATTATTTTTAAACAATAAAAAAAGGTCTGTAAATATAATCAACATTATTATCATTGATAGCAATATCACCATGTTGTTAGCACACGGGATAAAAAAAATTGAATTATTTTTTTAGTTACGACAATTTAACTTCTTACTTGAGTAGGTATATATGTACAGACATTTTTTTAATGTATTATAAGATCGTAAATTATAATCATATGAGATCAATTGATCAAATCAAATGAAATAAAAACATAATATTACTATAAGGGCTGGATCTAAAAACCTACATATGCCGGAACACACCGGTTCATGTTTGGCGACAAATTTTCTATTTGAGATGGATATCTAGTAGTGGCGATATAATTTATCAGTAATATTTGAATTACTAAATAGGTTTTTTTCTCAATTCTAAACTCTATTACCTACACTATAATGATCAGCTTCAATTGAGCCCTCGTCTTTGTTCAAACCTACTACCATAGACGCCGCTTAAGTTTGGAATGTATAGATAATAATTGAAAAAAAATATATATATAATCGTACAAGGATGAATAATCGAACATCCTGTATGAAGTTATTCCGGCGTACATTACATATGCGCGCGCGGCATAATAAATGTATCCGCTTAATTATTATTTTGAAAATATCCGCGCCCCGGGCTGGCTGCCGGTCCCTGAGATATATACGACGAAATAAAAAGTTACGTACGCACATACTTGAATCGGTGATGCAGCTTTTTAAAGAGTTCATTAGGGTAGTGAAAGTATTCCTTCTGATATCGAATAATCATTGTTTTTTTTCTTTTTTTTATATGTTTAAAATTTGTCCGTAATATCACCTGATGTTAAGTGACTATATAGCCCGTGACGGTAACACGCTAAGCTTGGTGAAAGCACTAGTGCTTTCAAGTTTCAACTTGAGGGTGCTTTGTTTGGTTGACATAGAAAACGCCCTACTACCATGCCATGGTTTTATCACGATGTTTTCCTTCACTGGAAATTCAAGCTCAGTGCAGTGCAGTGATTCGAACTCACCCGACGCGGTGTCCGTGCGAGCTATCACTGAGCCATCATTGCTTCAAATTTATAGGGCCATTTTCTCGTACCTAGATATAATGGTTAATATTATTTCCGACAAAGGTTTATTTATAATGATCTATTTTATATCGAACTAGCTATGCCGTGCACGTGGACTATATAATGGTGTGTTGGTTGTGTGCGGTCTGCACGCGTGGATTCTACTGACTCAAAAATGCTTATTGTTAGTGATCCTTAGAAGATACACATACATTATCACTGACTTCTTTGTATGAAGATCTATAATTATGATTTACATTAATTGGATATTATATCTCATATGGTTTACTCATCATAAGCCATTTAATAGTCCCAAAAGCGTCTTTTTCCGAATTGATTCATCATTATCGTCACCGCTTATTTCGTATGTTACTCTTTATGTAACAAAATATATCCAATAACATAGCTATGAAATAATGGAAAACCATGTAAAACGTTTTGTAGTGTTTGCGTTAAAAGAACATAAACAGACGGACAGAGAGACGTTGAATTTTATAGAATAGAATATAATCTTAGATATAGATTTGCAGGAACAATTATAAACCTCACTGCTATACATAGACATAAATTGAGGGGGGTCAGCATAGTATGGGCGTGCCATGAAGAGGGATAAAAGTCATATAACTAGAAGACTGTTTAAATATGAATGTGGACGGTTATAGGAATAGAGGAATACTGAAGAAAGTATGAGAGATAAAGAAGAAGATGATTGCTGAACACAGACCAGTTCCTAGATTTGGCCTAGTATTCGATTCCTGGTTTTACGCATTCAGTCGTTTCTAGCCATCTTACGCAATATGAAATTTTGTCCGTTCTAACCTTCTGAATTTAACCAAATACATATAATATATTATAATAAAATTCAAAGATATTGGATATTTTTGTATGAATCCAAATATTTGAATGTAGTAACAGAACGATGCAACCTTGTACAATGGCCGAATGAGCGAAGAAGATAAGTTTGGGGTCGACTTACCCTTTACTATGAAATAGGAGTCGTAATTTACTAGAAGTGATTTGAAATATTGTATTTTTGCTACAACTTAAAGTTTCATGATAAACCTCTTGTTTTATAGTGGTGAGGATAGTTATCATTTTAAATGCTGTATCTGTGGCATGTAGAAATTGATTATAAATCTATACTATAATAACACGGCCAGACAGACAAGCGAATGTTTAAAAGAGAAAAACGTAGAAATTATAGGTCACCTGTATACAGTCTCGACGTGGAACCTTGGGACTTCTTCCCGTTTTTAAAAATCAAGAATTATTTACGAGGTCATCGATTTTCAGCACCGGAAGAGGCTATTGAAGAGTATAAAAAGTATGTTTTCGAGGTCACCACGGAGGAGTGGCGTAAATGTTTTCAAAATTGGTTTATTCGTATGAAAAAGTGCATTGAAAATAAGGGAGAATATTTTGCGAAACAATAAATTGGTTTTCCACCAGTCAAGGTATTCTTTTTCTTATTTATTCCAGAAACTTTGAGTACACCCTCGCCCTACGTATTTATATAGATTTAAGTTGTATCTATCGCTTCCTAAGTCTTTGGCGAGGCTTAGTGTATATCAGTAGGTAACCCTTCCGCGCCGTCGGGGCCCTTTGTTCCCGATCAATAGAGACTGTGGCTTCAACAATAGTCGTTCATCCATTCTCTCGTTAACAATTGAAAATCGACTCTTCAAGAGTTATTACACTTTATCTACCTAACTAATTGCTAATAATATTATGTTTAAGTTACTCGTAACACAGTTATACCATATTCCTTATTATGAGTATAATTTTCACACATAAAGTAATTTATTTTTTAAAGAAAAATGTGTCTTTTTATTTACGCAGGTGCCGACTTCTTCGGCTTAACAAAACAGAAATAACTCTAAGAAATTTATCTCACTCACCAACAACATGATGAAGTTAGTCATTAATTCTAATAATGTCATTTTACAGTTTTTTTTTTATTATAGTGTAAACGTTTTTTCATATTAAATATTTATGAGTATATTGTATACGAATATTTAATAGTTCTCTATATCTTTGTCGTACCGTGAAACTGTGGAACAATCTACCAACCAATGTGTTCCCTTCTTCTTATGTCGTCGGGTCCTTCATGCGTTACTTGATGAGATATTTATACAGGCCGGGATGACAGCGGCGACCGCCGATGGTTTTCGATCTCTCGGTGGTCGCCGTTGTATTTGGGTTGTACTGTGCTTACCATCAGGGACAGTACAGTCAATTTAACGAGCTATTATAAAAAAAATATTAATTAAAGACCGATTTTTCAGTGGTCAGATAACTTTATTTCAGGAATAATTTTGAAATTTTGACAGGTTTTCCATTCATTATCAGTGAAAATGTTAAAATTATTCTTCAAATAAAGTTATCTAACCATTGAAAATTTCGGTCCTTAATCAAATTAAAATAACGTTTATTTATACAATGTTAAATTATGTCACACAATTAAAAAAAAACAGTAAAATTAATTCATTATTCATTCATTATTTTACAATGATGGCTAGCCTTGTATTTTACCCTCTTATAAACGCGCCAAAATAAGTATAAGTAAGATAACAGAGATAGGACACAGAGAATTTTCTTTGGAGATTTCTCTCTACTTGGGTCTGCTCGACTGGTGAAATACCTCCACCCTACAGAAGATCGCAGCTAAATTACCTAGTGTTGCGTTCCTGCTGTGAGTAGGGTTTCCAGAGCTCCTTGGGGTAATAGGTTCAGGATCGGCAAGGCGCTAGTGATACCGATAGTATTACAAGCGTCTATAGACTACGATACGGTAGCCGCTTACCATTAGGCTGTATGGTTTTTTGCCACTTTTTAAAAAGCTAATTGTAATTATTAAAACTATCTTTTGCTCGCTACTTTGTTTCCGTTGTCTTCGAAATGGCACACTGATGCAAACTGAATGCATATTGTGCATGATCCTTAGAAGATAGGCATATGATACTGCTGACTTTTTTGTCGGTATTTTCAAGATCTACAATTATGTAGTACATTAATTTGACATATCTCTTATGGTTTACTCAGCGTAAGCCATTTAAGCGTCCCAAAAGCGTATTCTTTCCGAATTGGTTAACCATTATTTCTTATGTTACTTTATCTAACAAAATATGTACCTAGCCAGGTAATATAGTTATGAATTAAACAAAGAACCATGTAAAGTATCTAAGAAATTTTTGTGTGAAAAAAAGCATAAAAGGACAGACCGACGGAAAGACGTAAAATAACCCTAAAATGGCTAACCAGAATCAGAAACGGCTAACGATATCTTTTTAATAGATTCATTTTATTATTCGTCCCGTCGTCAAATATAGTCGATGTCAAGCAAAGCGCTTGAATGAGAATCAATCTGTGGGTATCGATCTGCGTTGCCATGGCAACACGGTGGTACGGCACGTGGAAATGTCGTTGCCTCAGCAATTACCGCCCCACACAGCGCTGGAAGGTGCGATGTGACGCGGGAAACTGCCGTGAACACACTCCGCACAATAAATAATTTGTGACGACAAACAGCCACCTTAAATAGAACTTAGTTTTTTTTTAATAATTTTAATAATATGTTTTGTTCGATATCAGTAAAAGAAGGCTTTATAATAAACTTTCCATATTCAAATTTAAAGAATTAACACTTTACTGATTTACATTCGCAAGCAAACTAGCGCTATTGGGGAAAAATAGGTGGGGCATAAAGAAGAATGAAAAAAGTGTAATCACTATTTAAAATATTAGTTCTAAATATAGTTTAATAATATATAATATAATATAATATAAATACATATATTTTTTTAGCCATTCACTACACTAATCGAGAGAAAATCAAAGTGGACTTTAGTTTTTGTATCTATATGTATTATTTATTATACGCTGTTTTAGTTTTTTTTAATATGAATAGGAAGATTGATTCGCAGATCAAGAGCATTTAATTCACTTAAGAGCAAATATTCGTATATAAGTAACGTGCAAAATATAAGTAGTTTAATTGTTTTCATTGGTGAAGATGTGTAAAGCGCACATGAAGGTCTGATAGAACGTGATTTACTTTTAAATCGGTTAGTGATTTGGTGACATAGACAATGATGAGTTCCAAGTAATTAAATAGATTAACATGGACCTTTTATTGTTTTGTTCCTAACAACTATAATTATTAGTACACACTGTTTCATAAACAGAATTAGAATGATTTTTAGAATGTTCTGGACTTACTAAACATTTTACATAAAGAAATTTTGTATAATATCATTTTTTGGTTTTGTTTAAAATGCTTAACAAGAGAGATAGATAGGGTCTTTGGCAATTTCTTCCTAACTGGGGCAGTCCGACTGGTGAAATACCTGCATTCTACAGAAGTCGGCCTATAGTGTTACAAGCGTCCATAGGCTTATTAACCATCTTAATTGTATGAAAGCATTGCCAAAGAAATTTTGCATAATACATTTTGCAAATTTACTTTAAAAAAGCAAAATGACTTTCAATATTCATGTCGCAGCGAGGGGTTAAGCTATACTAGTCGATGCATTAAGGGTATTTGTAACGGTCGTTAAGCGGAGTGATGAAAACTCTCAGATGTAACGTGGTTACGTGCAAATTGATTTCTTCACGGCTTCTTCACTTCTTATTGAGTTCATAATATGTATAAACTTACACTGTGCTTCAATTTGTTTGCAATTTATACGAAAATGTTAATCGTAATTTTTTTAAACATAAAATACTAGCTGTATGCGCGGTTCTGGTCGTGTGAACTACAGAATTCTGTCGGTCGAATGCACGCGCGAACTACCACCCCACCACCCACGGCGGTCACCCGCCGATTAATTTAAAAATAAAAATTCTTATTGTCTGTGATCCTTACAAAGTAGACGTATGGTATAGCTGAATTTTTTGTAGATCTTTTAAAATCTACAAATATATAGTAGCTCTTTATTTGATATATCTCTCATGGTTTACTCAACGCAAGCCATTTAATATCCCCAAGAGCGTCTTTTTTCCGAACTGATTCATCATTATCGTCACTGCTTATTTTGCATGTTATTTTTGTCTTACAAAATATATCCTATAACCTGGCCAGATAACATAACTATGAATTAAAAAAAAAATTGTAATTTGGATTAGTGGTTTTGGCGTGAAAAGAACATAAATTTACATACAGACAGAGGGACGTTGAGTTGTATAATATTTATTGGTAGAAATAGAAGAACATGGTGGTGTTCAGGGTTCTGGTTCAGAGGCGTAGCCTGAATTTTGGCCAGGTTAGGCAATAATAATAATACCAATCTGTAGGTGTCTCATTGCTGGGCAATAAAGCCTCTTCTCGATGCACAGGTTTAAATCACTAAGCCAGCCTACAATGTATATGTGATTTCAAATGCCGAGAAATTAACAGTTCTGTATTAATTTTCCTACATAACGTGGTACTACAAGAACATTTCTCAAGCGTTCCTGTTTCTTCACGATGTTTTCCTTCACCGTTAACTAATAGCTATTAGCGAATTAGTAAATGTACGCGATTTCAGAAAAAAATCCTTGCTACACGTCAATGAATCCACTTTCTAGGAACCTTCTTTATAAGGCACAAGTTCGGCCGTGTAGGAATACTGTTCGCACCTCTGGGATGGACACGCAAAGTACCTCCTCGATGACCTGGACAGGTTGCAAAGACTGGCTCTTCGCTTTGTTAATGATGCAGACGTTACCCAATACAACAAGCCGCTTCAACTTCGCAGGAACATCGCCTCACTAAGTGGGTTTTACCGTCTGTATCATGGTGAGTGTTCTGAAGAGCTTTTCAATCTAATTCTTTTCTACAAAAGAAACACACGAGCTGGGCTTCGGAATCTAAGTTTTACGGTTACCTCCATCTCGGTACGAACTAAACGGTTATCTATGTCTTATCTTTGTGGTACCGTGATACTGTGGAACCATCTCCCAGTCAATGTGATCCCTCCTTATTATGACATCGGGTCCTTGAAGCGTTACGTGAAGAGATATTTAAATGCAGACCGGCATGACAGCGGCGACCGCCGATGAATTTAGATCTCTCGGTGGTCGCCGTTGTATTTGGATTGTACTGTGCTTATCATCAGGAACAGTACAGACAATGTGCCGAGCTATTATAAAAAACAAGTTCGAACATGCGGACATCGAATCGATATTCCACCGGTCTAAACCACCCGACTACACTGACTATACTTAGGCGATAATAATAGGCTAGTAATTATAAAATAAAGTCTAGTACTTCTTATGATAAAAAAAAACAACTTGAAATGAGGTGACTTACTACACTGATCAAATAAGCCGACAAAAGCGGCAAGAGCGCCGTGTAAATTGCTATATCCGGTCGACCGCTCCATTTCCGCCAATAAAGCGTTCTTCCGGCGGCCGGGCAGGTGCCGACACTATTTAGTTTGCTCCGTCACTTCCTGGGAAGAAAATCCGCTTTTCTCTTGTTAGATTCTATCAAGTTTAGTGGAAAATTACATTGATGTTTTTCGTTTGTTAGCTTTGGTTTTTATATTATGATTTATTTAAAAAATTTAAATGCGAAAGATGCGTACCGTCACATATCGACATCTAACTTTAATTATAATAAAAAAAAAATATGTAAATAATGACAGTCTTATCTTTATACGACTAATATAGATCTATTGGCTTATCTATTATTAATTATATATTGGCTAATGTTATCATTGCAAATAAATAATAAGATATTTCATATAAAATGTCATCGTTAATTATTTAATTAATTATTTACAAGTCACAAATACTGACTCGGAAAGGCGTATAAAATAGCTATCATCCATATTAGGTTAGAATCACATAATAAAAAAATATAAATTCGATAATTTTTTTATAACGGCTGTTCTGAAACCCGTGTTTTTTGTTTTCTTTATAGATTTGTTTTACCTTATGTTAAGTAAAAATGTGGGTCAAGATGGTAACACACTAAGCCTAGTGGAAGACTGGCGCTCAAGTGCAGCTGCCGGAATACACCTATAGGTGCTTGACAACAGATTATTTTCGAAGCAAACTCGGGGTCATCGACTAGTATGTTTTACATAAACCTTTCTAATATTATATATCTTTTCCCATTTATATAATGTAATGCGTCGTAAGGAGGAAGTTTTTCAAGCAAACCTCAGTGTTATGAGAAAGAATTTGTTATACTCAAAACTTTCCGATAACAAGGGGACTTCTCAACGTAAGCTTACAACGGATAAGCTACAATTTATAAAATATATATATAATAACATAATAGGTACTATTTTTTTTTTCTAAATTGAATTTATTTATTGTAAACAAGAAAAAATGAATAAACCGCCGACACAAGTAACCCATTCATTGAGACGATTCCAATGAGCCCAAACACGATATCTCGGCTGTAAGTTGGTGATGAGTTAGGTATTCTGCAGATTCCAGATGATGCTGCAGCCATGTTTCGTCTAATATCATTAAAGTAACAGAATACCAAATTTCGACTAGATTAGACCTATGAAAAATGCTCACATCGATTTATCGACTAGAAAATAGCTGATCATCTTCAAACGGGTAAACAGATTTACTTGAATCATAGCTAAGAACACTCTCGGTTAGCCGTTTGGGAGCTACGATGCCACAGACAGACACAAACACACGTAGTGGTCAAAGTGGTCAAACTTATAACACACCTTTTTGTTGCGTCAGGGTTTAATAAGAATCTTATCCATGTTATGTCATCTAACATTTTACGCAAAGAAATACGAACGGGAAAGTTTAAAAAAAATAATTACAATTCAGCGGGCACGCCCCCGTTTTCAACAGGAGGGGGACGGACCGAAAACAGTTTTCCCTTTGTAACTCAGGAGTTTTTTTTTTAATAATTAACATTCGGTTATTTTTTTTCGCAAACATGCCCCTTAACGAGATTAAGCACCATTATGATTACCTTATGGCTTTCCATTATTATTATCCTAATTTGAATTTCGTATTATTTAATTTTAAATTAATTTGTTTGTGAACGTGGTTTCGAAATGTGACCACCGCTTTTTGATGTAAGTTTGAACTAAGGTTGTTGCCCAAATCAACATCAGTATCCGCATTGATTGATGCTGACCTGCTTCCAAGTTTTCTGTAACCATAGCGTCTCCGACATTTAGTAAAACCAACACAATTGCGCGAAATTCAAGAGTAAAGGTTTATTTACATGAGCTGAAATATACCGCACCTCATGTCTCATACCTTTAAGGAAGTATTTCAAATGAATTGATCAAGATACTGCAAACTACAATTTATGTATTATTCACTTAAAGGACGTACAAATACCTCGTTAAAAACAATCTCAGCATTCTTGAGTTCAACAGTCATTATTAAGTTTACTCAAAGTAGGATTAAGATTGTTATTAATAGTGAATATGTACTCGTATGTATGTACTCGTGTATGTCACAAAATTATTAATAGGTACATCTTTTATTTCAAGAACAAAGAAAATAGGAAACATTAAGATACAATTTCCTAATATTTAAAGAAAATAATTAAAATCCGTATCATCCTCAGCAGATGTGTGAAAAACCTGAATCAGCAACAACTTTAGTTGGAACTTTACAATGATTGTGAATTTTACGGTGAAGAAAAAGATTTTGATGCAATTAAGTATAGCATTTTCTAGACAAGTCTTGGTAGTTTCACTTGTTACTTTGTACCCACTCTAGGATTATTTCTAATCATACCTTCGTAACTTAATATTACGTATGTACCTATATATATATATATATATATATAAAAAATAATATTTTTTATGTTTGTATTGTATGCGTTTGCGCATCTTTCCTGCTACTGCAAAAAATAATTTAATAGTCCCTACTTTGATCATTGATCTTTGGTACTCTTCCTAAAATTTTATTTACAGTAAGTTCGTCAAATTGATTTCACTATCCCTGATGGTAAGCACAGTACAAACAAAACACAACAGTGACTACCGAAAGATCGGTAATAACTGGAGGAGGAAACACACACACAAATGGAGGAACACATTGGCCGGGAGATGGTTCCGCAGTTTCACGGTACGGCAAAGATAAGACGCCACCACTTAACATCTGGTTAGATAGTAGACAAAAATTTAGTTAAGACTGTGTAGTCTTTATCAAAAAAATACCTACCTAAATACTTTTATAACGAACTATATAAATTTATCGCTCGATGTATAGTGAGATTTTTTAATAATATTACATGCCAGTATTAATACTTTCAAGTATTGTTTAATAAAACCCACAGCTAAAACCCGTATTAAACTGTATTTTATATATTTCTAAATACTTTGTATTAAACTCTAGCTTATGTTACAACGACTGGCTTCCTATACCTACACGTCATATCAAATAACATACTATTTGGAAGTGAAGTGAGAAGTGGATATTCATAACTACCCTATTAAACGAGCCTAGTGGAAGAGTATAAAAGACGTAGCGCACAAGGAACGGGGCCCAAGCCCGGTGAAGCTGTAAAAGCCGCAAAGCCTCCAGGACCCCTAAGGCTAACAGTATAATCAGTTAAAAAAAAGTTATAGATAGTGAAGTTATGGATACCTACTGCAGTTATTAAGTCAACTACAAAATAAACACGGTTCCTGAGTGACGTCACGCTGCCCGTCTCGACTACGTTATACCTATATCGATACACTTATAAGTCGATAAAAAGTTCATAAATCAATCCCTGACTAAAGATAACCTACCTTACACAGCTATAATAAAACAAAAGTGCTTATTAAGAAATTTAGCAATGTCTTCCACGATATTCATTTAATGTTTATCTCACGTTTTGATATATTCCTACAGAATTAATCTATAATAGGGTGATACTCACACATACGACTCCCTCTTTTAATGTTAAGGGTGAGATGTGTTGTGCCACGCCCCGAGCGTAGCGGTGCTTAGTGCCTACAGTACCGCCGCCGGCGACAACTTGTACTCAAAAGTTTGCAACAAAATTTTCGCTAAAACTTTTTTTAAATCGTAGCACGGCATAGTTATGTACGACATTGTACCTCATGGTAAAACAATGCAATCCAACAACATCGGTGAGGTGACCACCGAGAGATCAAAAATTCATCGCCAATCGCCACTGTCATATTTATATTAGGTCCTTCTTCTTCTTCTTCTTCTTAATGCACTATTCGTGCATTAGGCCAGTATCAAGTATTTTGTCAACAAAGCGAGGGAAATATTCTGTAATCTTTAAACATCGCTCCAACAAGATGGCGGCATCCTTGTTAAAACTTTCCAGGGAGCCTTCGTAGCAACTTAAAATGCCTGTTCCTAGTTATTTATTGTAATCCACTTCACTTGTACACAAGATTACATAATATAGGGTCAAATGGCATAAGTTTATGAATGAAAACAAAAACCACCACATGACACTTTAAGTTACCCTATTAGGTCCTTAAATATGAAATTGGCGTTATGTTGAACTGGCCACCTTGGAATTCCAGATTCAAATTTATTTCAAATTTAGGCTTATGTATTTTTGTTTCGAATTCAGTGATTCATTTATTTATTTTCGGAATTTGGACAATTTCTTTCAAGAGAAAAGAAATCAATTTTGATGAGGCTGTCCAAACCGCCTTCAAATATTTTATTGATTCTCGCTCCCACATTTTTTTCAGCAATGGAATCAATTAACTACTGTAATCAACGGTACTAAAGAATTTTTCACTTCAAAAAAGTTAGTAAAACAAATATTTATTATTATCGTGGATGGTAAACTTCATCATGTTGTCTCGCGGAATAACATTTTTGGAGTTATCTTTGTTTTGTAACATGTGTTGTATACGTCAGTACACACAATTAATTTTTAAATTTACGACCAACATTAAAATTACAATAAAAAATTTGAAAACGTATCACATAGTTCCGTCTTTTTTCAAGCAGGCACCCAACGTTTACAGTAGACATAGGGCGGGCTACTGTTCAATGCCTGCGGCCTTCCTGACCAATCACAGTGCTCCGAGCTATATCGCTATCTTACTCATATACACACGAATCCGCATCTGAACATTTCGTTCGCTTCCCCCGGCGAAAATCCTAGCTTAAGGCAATATTAATTTAATTTTTTCACTATGATTCACAAAATAAGGTTGAAATTTAATTGTCCTAGTTGCTAGCACTTGTAACGTTACGTAACTAAGGTGGGTTTATTTGATATCGAGCGTCAGACGGCCGCGGCGACGATTTTCAAGTTCAGATTTCCCAGTCGACAGATTTTCAACCTTATCGCATCTGAATTAAACTCACCGACCGGGAAGCTTTTACTCGAATTGTGTTTACGTGTGCAATGCTGGCATTTTCATTGTTACATTGCTGAATCACGTTTGCAGTAGAGAAAATTCGACTTAAACTTCCTTATCACATGGTTGTTTTTTCATTAAATTGTTTCTTAGTTACGTGATCCAAGGCTGAGCACCCATAGCGCCTCAGGCGAAAGCTATTTACGATGACAATTTTGCGAGCGTCGGCGAACGAAATATGCCTTTTATTCGTAGTAGAGTCGGGATTAAAGCTCTAAAACGGAATTGCTGTCAGAAGAAGGACGCTTTGTTGAAATTTTCGAACTACACCTACCATTTACAATTTACTTACTATATGCAATTATAAGCTTTGTTGCGCATCCAGTTATCCTACGTTTATTAAACGTCTTAAGTGAATATAATTTGAGTTACGAATGAGGAATTCCATTAAAATCTATATCTACTTAGTATAAAACTCAACGTCTCTCTGTCTGTCTGTCCTTTTATAAGATTTTTAATCCGTTCCGTTTTTAAGATCTACAACTATGTAGTATAATAATATGATATATCTCTTATGGTTTACTTAGCCATTTAATCGCCCCAAAAGCATTTTTTTCCAAAAGGATTCATCATTATCGTCACTACTTAGGTATATCGTACGGTGCTTTATGTAACAAAATATATTCGGTAACCTGGCCAAATAACATATCTATGAATCTAAACCATAGAAATCGGGATACGTTAAAAATTCGAGTAATTATGGAATATGAGTACCGTCGTGGCAGTAACGCGGCACAAGCGGCACGCAACATCAACGACGTTTACGGAGATAACACTACAAACCAACGCACCACCTGTTATTGGTTTGCTCGCTTCGGTTCTGGGAATTACGACCTGAAAAATGGACCTCGCGGTCGTCCGAACACTTTAGTCGACAATGACGAATTAAAGGCGATTGTGGAAGCTGATGATACACAATCTACGGCTGAATTAGCAGCAGCTTTCGACGTTAGCGTCAAAACAAATTGGTCCATTTGCGTCAAATTGGCAAGGTAAAAAAGCTTGACAAATGGGTGCCCCACGAACTCAATGATCGCCAGCGCGAAGTACGCGTCGAGACGTGCCTTGCACTGCTCAACAGACACACAAATGAAGGAATTTTGAACCGCATTGTTACCTGCGATGAAAAATGGATTCTGTTTGATAACCGCAAGCGCTCAGCAAGTTGGTTGGATCCTGGTTCAGCACCTAAACAATGCCCTAAACGAAAACTTATGGTCACTGTTTGGTGGTCTAGCGCCGGTGTGATTCATCACAGCTTCTTAACAAACGGGGTGAGCATTACTGCAGATGTGTACTGTGAAGAAATGAACACAATGATGGAGAAGCTGGCACATCTCCAGCCAGCATTGGTCAATCGCTCATCTCCTCTGCTCCTGCACGACAACGCGCGACCTCATACTGCGCAACAGACGGTCTCCAAGTTGCAAGAACTGGGGTTGGAAGTTCTCCGTCATCCGCCCTACTCACCAGACCTTGCGCCTACAGACTACTACTTTTTCCAGAATTTGGATAACTCCTTGGCGGGAAAAAAATTCAATACCCGAGAGGCAGTACAAAATGCCTTTGTAGAATTTGTTGCCTCCCGTCCAGCTGATTTCTTTAAGAAGGGCATCAATAAACTGCCACTGCGCTGGCAAAGATGCATTGATTGCATGAGTGATTACTTCGATTAATACAAATAAAAAATACATGAAAAAACATCGTTTAAATTTTTTCATACAAAACGGCAATTTCATATGTAAAGACCTAATATAATGTTCTACAAAATATTGCTCCTTAGTTCATATAAAGAAAGTCCGCGATACCATATGCCTATCTCTTATACATAAGCCACAATAAGGTATATTGTGACAATGTTATACTGAAAATTGATTTATATGCATCATTATTAGGCATGGCATATTAATCCATACGAATCAAAGTTACTTCACAATCAAGACAATTTTATGCAGATAAACTTTGCCTTTTACAGCTTGTTATGTGGACGAATAGTTAAGGAGATAATGTAAAATTAATAAAATTCAACACTCTGCTCGGGCCTTTGACTATAATAGGTGTAGTGGCGCGAACGAGCCGTGTGAGTTGAGACGCATAACCCTGGCCGCCTGGTAAAAATATTTTCTATACTAATGAAGTATTATAAATCATCAATCAGTGATTTCTTTTAAATTACACGCGGATGAAACCGCGGGGCACAGCTAGTATTCCATACTCGTATAGGTAATAGATAATGGATCAAATTAACATAAAAATTAATTGTAACTAGCTGATCCGTACGAGTATTTTAACACATTATATAATGTTTAACAATCGCCATGTTAGATAAACAGAGTGTTAATAGATGTTTGAGGCAATGAAGGCTCAGTGGTAGCGTGTACGACTTCACGTTTTATCGTTATAGGTTCGGCGTACTGGCCACAATCTCACCGTGATGTTAAGTGACGATGTGGCCCTAGATGATAACACGCTAAACCTAGTAGAAGACTGGCTCTCAAGTGCAGCTGCCGGAACACACCTATTGGTGCTTGGCGACAGATTTTCAACTTGAGGGTGGTAGCTAGCCAGGGGGGAATTAGAAAAAGCCCTACCACCATGCTATGGTTTCCTCACGATGTTTTCCTTCACCGAAAGCTCAGGCTCATTGCAGGGATTCGAACTCACGTCAATCGACGCAAAGTCGTACGCGCTACCACTGAGCCATCATTGCTTCAATGTTATCAGGAAAACACTTATGAGAAATAATATAGGTGAGTACCTATAGGTATACTAGCTGGTGCCCGCCCGCTTCGCTGGGTGTAATTTTGTTTTTAATTAAACATATCATAGCCAATAGCATTTCTGGAATCATGACGTACATTAAAAATACAAAGTTTTAACCCCACCTTTTACACCTTTTTTACTTTCTAACTGTATTGTTAAATACTAATTTTCATAGATATATCTTTCATCCTATTTTTTACGACATTAGGGGGCAAATTTCCAAAATTCCATAGTGCTCACATAAAGTGTAAAAAACCCACACGCAAAGTTTCACATTCCTGGTCCCAGTAGTTTGGGCGGTGACAAATCTTTTATATTATACTAGCGACCCGCCCCGGCTTCGCACGGGTGCAATGCTTATACTAAATATACCTACTACAGAATGTCCTTAAACAACGTTTACAGCTTTTTTGTCATTAGACAATACAAACATGTTTTGTTTAGAGGTTACTCTTGAAAGAGCGACACATAATTGACCATGGTATATAAGGCCGGTACCGCCGCACCGCTATGTCCCTGTATTTAAAATCTGTAATATCTTCGGAAATATTCATTTAAATTACATGCTGTGAAGAGCCATATTGATCTAAATTAAATGGACAATGTATTTAAGGTACTTAATTGGATAAGGATTAATGCTGTATTGCTTAACATCACTTCGTAAATAAGCCATTTTTTCCCGTAAAATGTAAAGCATAAAAAATGGTTATTGTGGGTTATCCTTAAGAGATAGACATATACCATCGCGGACTTTTTTTTGACCTTTTTAAGATGTACAATACTGTAGTACATT
The DNA here is from genome assembly GCA_947532125.1 of Saturnia pavonia. NCBI lineage: Eukaryota > Metazoa > Arthropoda > Insecta > Lepidoptera > Saturniidae > Saturnia > Saturnia pavonia. Next base: position 4,866,294 of record OX383916.1, on the reverse strand, counting down.
ATTTCGATTTAGCTCGTGGGGTTCAGCCAGCGTTTGCAATGTAAGCGCAAAAAATATGTTTATTTACAACAACACATTAGAAACCTCTAAATTTATCAGTGTTTCTCTACAATATTATGCATGTATTATACATATAAACCTTCCTCTTAAATCACTCTATCTATTAAAAAAAACGCTTCAAAATCCGTTGCGCAGTTTTAAAGATTTAAGCATACATAGGGACGGACAGAGCGACGCGACTTTGTTTTATACTATGTAATGATAATATGATTATTTAATATAAAAATAATTAAGATATATTTACAATAGAAAACCGAATTCATACACCAATAATAATCAAGAAAGTAATTAAAAATAAATAAATGAATAAACCAGACTACAAATATACTTTTCCTACGAAAAAAAATTAAGTCAAACTTTTACAAAACTTGAAACAACAACTCTTGAAACTCTTATGAACAGTTGCTCAAAGTTAAAATTCCTTTGTTTTTCCTCCGTTTATCTTTTTTTTTGTAAAAATTTTTTTTTTTCGTTTTCCTTTCATCTCTCTGCCGTTTTCTATTAAGGAAATCCCGGCAGACGGCTCAAACAGTTTCCCCTTGAAGACTTTGGGTATAAAAAAATGTATAATTTGTTATAACAAGTTGGTCTGATTTCGAACAACCCTCGTCGTCTCCCTTTGGTATTATTTATCTTGAAGAAATATTTGATGCGCTTTCTTCTTTTATTTTAATAAGTTTATCCTCACTTAAAAATATAGAGATACCAAAAAGTTTGTACATTGATATTAAAAATGACCCCATTAGACTCGGAATACCTTTTCTTTGGTTCTTTTTTGGGGCTGGCAATTCAGACTTTTTGATAAACTAATGCTATCTTCCAGTGAAGGAAATGCCTCTTATTTAAATAGGTAATTGAAACGTAGAAATAGTTTGTAAAGAGGGGTATATCCAAATAAATTATATTTTGGCCATAGGAAAACAGATTTGTTAGTCGAGATTGTAAAATAAAGCATAGGTATGTTACGATATAGGCACAACGCGGCCGAGACGGGCAGCGTGACGTCACTCGGGAATTATATTTATTTGTAGTTAACTTAATAACTGCAGTACTTCACTATTCAACAACTAGTACAAGAATGTTACTCTTCTAGCGCATGCGGTCACAGAGCACACCTATTGCTATCGCACTCAGCCAACAGTAAATAAAGTCAATAGTACGGATACTAAGTCATTAGTACTGCTTCTATAATTTCATCGACGATTCTCCGACTTATTATATTAAATAGTAGATATGTTATTTGATATGACTATCTTCTAAGGATTACCTATAATAAGCATTTTTGTCTTTAAAATGATCGGCGTTTAACCGCCGCGGGTGGAAGCTAGTCTACAAATAAATTACAAAAATCAATTTTCTTACATTTTTCCTTCAAAGTTTATTTAAAAAAAAGTAATTTCGTAAAATGTAAATTAACAACCATTTTGATGACGTCAAAGAACTATAAACTGTATGCACGTACAAGCATCATTATATATTATTTAATTGCAAATAAAATATGGGATATATTTTGTGTTACTTTATTTTATTTACAACAAACGTGGTTCCAACAATTAGTCACGACGTCTCAAACTCGCATGCTTTAAAATGTGATTACAAGTGTATTCACAGAATGTTCGATATTAAACGTAACCTACATTTTTCCACGGGGATTGAATTTCACGGTTTTTTTTAACTGCAACCTTTTTTTTTATATTTACGTCTGTTTGACATGTTGCATCTTATATGTTCTATTAATGTGTATTTTTTACATGGACATTTCAAATATCAGTCGAGCAAAATAGTAATTATGAATACTAATTTACTATCCAGAAATTTTACATTGATGATGTTTATAAGAAACAAGCTTATGCTAGAACTATTAGGTACAACAATATACTTTTCATGTGTTTTATATTTTTCTAGAATCACGATGTTATATTCAACCCTGTACGAGGCCGAGGTACGAGGCTTCACTACATGTTGGTGTTTTTTTTTTAACTTTATTTGGAGTGCACTCTCAAGTTGAAAATCTGTCGCCAAGCATCAATAGGTGTGTTCCGGCAGCTGCACTTGAGAGCTGGTCTTCCACTTTGTTTAACTTTTTATCATCTTGGATCACATTGTCACTTAAAATAAAGTGAGATTGTGGCCACTATGCCAAATATATAAAGTAAAAAAAAACACAAGGTTGAATCTATCATCGTGATTCTATAGCTAGCCAGGCGGGAATTAGAAAATACCCTACCACCATGCTATGGTTTCCTCACGATGTTTTTCTTTACCGAAAGCTCAGGCTCATTGCAGGGATTCGAACTCACGTCAATTGACGCGAAGTCGTACACGCTACCAACATTGCTCCAAATTGGTGTATTTCCTCTCGTCTAGATGAAAAACATGAGAAGCAAGCTTACAAATTTTGCAAGTACATTCAGCTATGGTACATTCAATTCTAAATGCTCATGTCCAACAATTATGAAGATAAGAAAAGTAATTTTACAGCAAGTCAACATTTCCGAAAAAGAGATCATTATTAATAACTGGTGGTACATAATGCATTTTCTAGTATAGCTGGACAGATCACATAATCTTATAATCGTACAAAAATTTCGTTATATCATGTATCACAGCTTGTATCACAGACAAGATGATGAGACAACCGACGGTTTCGCCCGTGTTAAAATTATTCGACCTACTAACTCTAACCGTGAAACTAAGACACCCGTGTAGCCTAACGTTGTTCAAACTTACCGTACTTTCCTAGTTTGCCAAACTGCCTAACGTACCGTGTTACTGCTCGGCTTCCTAGAGGCGTAGCGTGAAGTTACATAGTCTATAACCTTCCTCAATAAAGAGGCTATAAAAGGCAAGAGAATTTTACAAAACAGCCTTGTATTTACTGAGATTAACGCGTTCAAAAAAAAAAAAAAAACTGTATCTTGAGCTTTATAAATAGATTACCTACCTTATTACTTATATATTACGTTGTTAGAATGAAAAAATCTCGTTTATTTTGTGAGTTTGTTAATGTAAAAAAAAACTCAAAACGATAAGATTTCATTTTGTATAACTTTCATTAGATTCTAGCGGCAATAAATTTCTAGTAAATATCATCAAATTTTTATGGGCGACTGTACTTTAGTTATATTTGAAGACCTTACTTTTTTTTTTAAATAGTAACTCGGCATAATGACGTCACTCTACATAATAGTGAACACAGTGCAATACAATAAACGGCTACTACCGTTAGATATAGTCATCGATATCATGCCGGCCTGCTTAAATATCTTTTCACATTATGTTTGAAGGACTCAGTGTTGTAGGAAGGGGGAACACACTGGCTGGGAGACAGTTCTACAGCCTCACAGTACAGTAAAGCAAAGATGTAGCAAATTTCTTTGTCCGTGCTGAGATAGAGGTTACCGTAAAGCTGTGGGTCCGGAGCTCCGCGCGTGTGGTTTTTATGAAAGGGAGAAGAGGGAATTAGGTCGAACAGCTTTTCAGAACACTCACCATGATACAGATGGACATGATACAATTGTTAGAGCATTACATGTTTGAATGCAACATACGGGTTTTAAACATCAAGTTTTTTTTATGAACAAACTAAAGGCCATAATATTTTTAGTAGCTGTTCGAGCTCATAAATTTGCTAGGAGAATACACAAGCAATGCAAAGCAATGATGGCACAGTGGTAGCATGTACGACTTCGCGTCGATTGACATGAGTTTGAATCCCTGCAATGAGCCTGAGCTTTCAGTGAAGGAAACATCGCGAGGAAACCATAGCATTGTGGTAGGGCTTTTTCTAATGCCCACCTGGCTAGCTACCACTCTCAGGTTGAAAATCTGTTGCCAAGCACCAATAGGTGTGTTCCGGCAACTGCACTTGAGAGCCAGTCTTCCACTAGGTTTAGCGTATTATCATCTTGGGCCACGTCATCACTTAACATCAGGTGAGATTGTGGCCTCTACGCTAAGCCTATATTCAAGTTCCTTTAAAACTTTTCAATTTGAAGATGATCGGTCCGGTCCGGTCCGGCACGCTTGCTCGGATACCGACACGACGGGAAACAGTGTACTACCCCAGTAGCACGGTAATATATTGGCACTGTATCTGTACAACGTAAAATCAACGGCGACCATAGATAAATAAAAAAATACTACCTGACCTGTTTACAAAACTGCGATTCCTAGGCATTATAATATTTCGTAGTAACAACATTTCTACTGTTAACATTTTACCTGACAAATGCGTTAAAAAAACTGAATATCAACAAAACTCTTTGAACAATGTTATCTTTTACGCAATCTAAAGTAAAAAGGATTTAAAAAAAAAATGTGCAAACATTGAAGGTTTTAATCCAATTAAAATTATTTAACAAAATGTGTATACCTCCTGTGGTGAATGAATTCCTTCACAATCGATTGATTTCACGCTCGATTCGGTTGTACGATTTATAATTGTCTACTCTGAGTGGAAGTATGGACAAGAGATCCTTCTTTTTTTACTACACCTGCGTAGTATTGTGTTTGCTCACAATTTCTTTTTTATAACTCTTATAGGGTTTAGTATTGGGCAATATCTCACCTGATGGTATGACGGTGTGGCACAAGAGCCTAGTGAGCCGGTCTCCAGCCCTCAAGCAAGCGTCAGATTCAAACTTAAGAGTGGAAGCTAATCAGGCGGGCATTAGAAAATGCCCTACCATCATGGTATGGTTTTATCGAGATATACTCCAATGAAAACTCATATTAATTGCATTCACTCGATCATGATTACTTTACTTTATTGAGGCTTGGCTGTAACAGCTGCCTCAGCGGAGGATTTCAAGCGGTTCAAGTTTATTGCTCTTGGTAGGGCCTACATATTTGTGTCTTTTGGAGTCTAAAACTCTGGGAGTGTGGAGTTCGAGTGCACGCAACCTTTTTTACCAACTTGCAAGTCGACTATTGCGACCAGAGGTCTGACTAATACCTCGGTCAGTGGATAAGCATTGCCATATAACGCAGCAATGTGACCGGTCAGTGGATAAGCATTGCCATATAACGCAGCAATGTGACCAGTGCTGCCATGAAAAAGTAGTGAAACTCGTGATTTCAGTATATATAATGTACTTTGTGCTACACGCTAGTAAAGCTTCCAGTCGGCATGATTTATTCCGAAATTTTCGACAATCATCGTCGTATTTCAGGCAATTTAGTTTAATGAATTATACACCTAAACCTTCCTCACGAATTACTCCGTCCGTTGATGAAAACTGTTGGACTGGTGAACGGAAATTCGTTCGATAGTTTTTGAGTTTATCGCGTTCCGACAGACAGACGCGGCGAGGGGACTTTGTCAATATACATATAATAAAATTAAAGTGTCTGTTCGTAATGTAAAAATAACAGTTTTTTAATAAATGCATATGAAAGTATACACGGGACCTATAACAAAAAAAAAACATTTTTTAAATTGCCTGTCTGTCTGTTTTTTCCGGGTAATCTCCGAAACGGTTGGACCGATTTTCACTGGCAGATAGCTGATGTTATAAGGCATAACTTAGGCTATTTTTATTTTAGAAAAATAATTAGGTAGTTTTATAATATAGTAAGATAAATAAATATATTTTAGTAAGTCTAAATAAGGTACTTTAAATTACCGTAAACTTTAATAATCTTGAGATTATTTTTTTATGTATACGATATTACGAAATTAAAATCAAGCATTTTTTATTTAACCTATTTTCTATTTTTTTCTATTAAACCTCTGAGGTTTGTCTTACCAAGAGACATATGAGACAGTGTAGGAAGATACACTGTCAGCCCTATGAAATATTCAGAGGCCATTAGTCTTCCTTTTACGCTGTGTGTACGGTACGTTGTTTCTTAAAAGAAAAGTTTTTTACCACTTTCGAGTAGTTAGTTACCTGTATCTTTCTGGCATTCTATATCTTGTATAAAAATATGCAATATGAAGTCTAGGTTTTGTAAAACTATACACTTAATTTCCTTTTTAAACGGCTTCAAAAAATTTCTCAATTTGAATGTATTTTTTATGGATGTTCCACCATAACTTCTTTGTATATGAACCGATTTAGATGTTCTGTTTTCGTTGGGAATGGGATACCTCAATGGTGATCCCATTTTATTTAATTGGCATTAGATCTTCTACTTCTAAGATACACCAGGAAAATTATGTAAAGTAATTAAAAAAAAAAAATATTACATATAATTTATGCGTAGTGATTAAGTCCGTGTTTCTTAGGAAATATATTTTTGTAAAGAAAAATTAAACCATATTTTATAATCAATATAATATTCCGTAGATTATAAGCAAAACCGCTGACATAAGTTAATGTTTACACTTAAAAAACGGGGTGCTGGTACATATTGTACAACAGCGTCAGCAGCCACAAATTAAAAGAAATTTCAGTAATTAAGCTATAATGTACTACTTATATGTATTATCTTCTATCTACTTCTTATATGTAGTATCTGTAGATACTTAATTAACGAATGGTAAAAAAATATCTAGAAAATTCTGTGTTTAATATCCAATAGTTTCGAAGAACAAAAGGAACTCCAGAAATCACCTTTTTTTTGCTAGACCAAAATGGTTGGCATTAAATTGACACTTCACAGATGTTGTCATAAGGTGTTGCTACTCTACAAAAACAAATTCTAGTAGGGCTATCAATAAAATAAGAAAGTTATGGTGTATAAATACACGGGAAGATTATAAGAGTTTTTTTATTATTTTTTTTATAAGAGTACTATCTGTGTCCGCGGCTTCGCTCGCGTGGACTACACAGAGCGCCATCTACCGGGTTCAATTGTGAATCTAAACCATCGAGATACCTACGCAAACACCCACAAAAAAGTTCATTATAATCCGTCCAGCCGTTTAGGAGAAGTTCAGTCACATACGGACTTACAAAAGAATTATATTTATATAAAGATATAATATTTCGTAAAATATTCATACAATATACTTTAAAATAAGTATTTTAAATTAAATAATTAATAACTGCTTATTGTGTTATAATTAAATGATGCGGCCAGACTGCACTAGGATACTTTACTTTTGTATGAAACAAAAATGGGTAAAAGTTTCGTTAACCAAAATATATTTTAAGTTAAACATTTGTGAATTTTATTTGTAAGAATCTATTATAAAGTATTCATTTTTACCGTAATAAATAAAATTCAATTCTTTAAAGAATACTAAAATTTTTGGGTAAAATAAAGTCCGCGATATTTTTCCACACAGTTTTTTTTTGTGAGCCGTATACATTTTAATAACAATATAGTTAATTCCTCCGACAAAGGAATTCGAGGCCAACGACATTATGTTCGAAAAAAAAAACACACTAAAAAATAGCTTCAGGGAACGGATGGCTCGAAACGAAAAGAATATTCTGATTGAAAGAAACCACATCCGTTCTCAGACACAAAGGACAATTATTTATTTGTTTTAGTACTAGCAACTTGACCAGCCTACGTTCGTTTAATTATTAATGTCGAATAAAAACATTTTTATCCATTCGAGTTTGGTACCAGCTGAAAACCGAATCTTTCATCGGAAGTCGGAAGTCATTGAATGAATTTTGATTTAAAATTTAGCAGAGAAAATGTTGAAAATCATTTGGCAGACTCACGAATTACTGTCTTTTATTTTTCATAGATGTTTAAATAAATCTTTTTTATCCTACCTTGGTAAAATGATTAACGAAAAAGCACCTGATAGTAAGTAAAGCTTTACGATAAGCTCCATCTTGGCACGATCAAGTTCTCTACGTCATATCTTTGCCGTACTGTGAAGCTGTGTAAATGTGTACCGGCCAGTGTGTTTCCTTCTTCCTACGACACGAGGTTCTTAAAACGTTAAGAGACATTGAGCAAACCGGTATGACGGTGAGATTTACGATGAATTTTAGATCCCTCGGTGGTCACCGATACTGTTGGATTGCATTATATATTTATCATCAGCTAAGCCGTCACTTACTCGTGTGACGATAAAAAATAAACAGAATCTACGGTCTACAAACCATTAGCCAAGAGACAGATTCCGTTGGCAATCTTCACAAATATATAATTCTGCTAAAACGTCTCCATAAAACCTCGTTTGATAGGCCCTATATAGCAAGAAGGGTATACAGAACAATTCCACATGTTAGTTGGACGGCAGAGATAATACCTTGCGAAGTTCTTTGGTCGTATCGAGATGGAGGCTATTTTTTATTTTGTTTTTATCTTATTTCTTGTTCAAGTTCCTACTTGTTTAGGTGTGTTATAAAAATTTTTAGAAATGCGACATTATAACAACAATTCTACACCAAGGAGTTGCTTAAAAAAAACGTCTTGTTTTATTGTGGTGAAGATAGTCATATTCAAAGTTATGCGTCACAATTTTTTTTTAAATTAAAATTCCTAAGAATGCCTTTTTCCCATATTACCCCCTGTATTACTTATATATGTTTAATGTTTAAATAAATTTACTGTTAGAACAATATAAGTTATAGTATAATAAGACGAATAGACAGAAACTATAAAATATTTAATACAAGATACTGATTTCAAGATTTCTTACTTTGTATCAAAACAAAGTAACCTAATTGCGGCATTTCAGACAATTTCTAATTAAATACGATTAGTGAAGAAATATCTTGTTGCTGCTGGCAATGTTTTATTTCAATGTCTTCTTAAGATGAATTTTTATACAACGAATTATTATAAAACAAAAAAAAATCACTTCAAATCTTAAACTTTTAATGGATTTAAATAGCTTATTACCGTCGGATCCGCGATGTTTAAGATAATATTATAAAGCTCAAGATTATGTTTGTTTGAACAAGCTAATCTTTAAAACTACTAGTTAGATCTGAAAAATCCTTTTTTATATATTTTAGCCTCTTTTTAAGATAGCTTATAGGCTATATAACTTTACGCTACGGCACTAAGGAGCGGAGCATGAACCATGAACGTCAAGCAATCTGGCAAGCTGTAGGCAAATACAGGAATTGAGAACAGCGATAGGCGACGGCGCGGTGAAGAGTTACTCGAATAAAAACACGGGTGAAACTGTGGGTCACAGCTAGTGAATAATAATGAGGCGATGATGGCTCAATGGTAGCTTGTTCGGACACAGTGTCGTTCGACGTTAGTTATACCCATAAGACGTATGGCGTGATGCTTACATCATCCTTAATCCTGTCTCATCAGCTTTTCTGGCTCTTAGCTTCTTCGCGATCCCATCCAAGTCAGTCACGTCCCGTCCGTCTTTTTTTATCGTTATAGGTTTGGCGTAGTGGCCACAATCTCACCTGACGTTAAGTGGCGATTTTGCCCAAGATTAGAAGACACGCTAAACCTAATGGAAGACTAGCTCTCAAGTGCAACTGCCGGAATACAATTATTGGTGTTTGGCGACAGATTTTCTAGATATTTATTTCTATATATTCTAGATAGGTAGCTATCCAGGCGGGCATTAGAAAAAGCCCTACCACCATGCTATGGTTTTCTCACGATGTTTTCCTTCACCGAAAGCTCATGCTCATTGCAGGGATTCCAACTCACGTCAATCGACACGAAGTCGTACACGCTACCACTGAGCCATCATTGCTTCAAAAGTCTAAGTGGCCGCTAGGCTTAGTTTCGTATAATGAATATTAAGTACGATTTTTGTTCTTTTATTAAGAATAAAAGTTAAGTTTCAAATAATATAAATACAATCTTAAAAAAACATAATAAATATTAAAATATTTTTCTAAAAGCCTTCTCGGCGGCCCCGTATAATAGTACGATCGAATTCTATAATGAAACTGCTTTCTGTGAAGGAAAACATCGTGATGAAATCATAGCATGTTAGTGGGGCATTTTGCAAAGTCCGCGTGACTAACTAACAACCTCAAGTTGTGTGTGTCCACCTAAGAAACGTGACACTTGACAAGTGATCTGGCGCGTAACTTGTCACTAGCATCGACATTCAATGGAATTGTATGGAGTAGTGCCCATTCGCGTGGCGTGACGTAACATGACCTGACGTCACAATAAAGTGACGCGTGACACGGAACTTGTTGTGACAAACAAGCAAACTTACTGGTTCCCTAAATTTAGTCCACTGTTTAACTAGATGAGGTCTTAATTTTTCGAGTATAATAAAATAAGTTTCTTTATTCATTATGTAAAATGAACAGTGGCGAATTTCCCTTAAGGCCAATTAGGCCCAGGCCTAGCGCGGCTAATCCTGGCAAAAAGTATACTACTTAATGCAAACAGAAGGGGGCGGCTAGTGCTACACGGCCTAGGGCGGCCAAGACTGCTAGTCCGCCCATGAAAATGACTGAAATCTATCAGGATACCTATTTAATTCATGACGACTTATGTGCTATCAGTTTTTCATCTTTTTTCCACATGGGATAAACCCAGAAGTGTCTTCGTCCGTTCTAAATATTTAAAATTTGTAAATAAGCGGGAGCATCTTGATCTTCTTCAGACGAAGACATTGTCATTCTGGTGGGCCGATCGAATGTCGTTCCAGAGTCATGCCACATACTACTTTGAAATCACGTTTCTGTCACTTTACTTAGGTGGACACTGGGCCTTATAGTTGTGTTCGGTAGTTGTACTTGAAGATCAGTGACTCTAGGCTTAGTATGTTAGCATCTTTGGCCGCAAGGTCACGTATCATCAGTTGAGATTGTGATCAAAAGGTAAACCTATAAAGAGATAGTTTGTAAGAATATTTGTAGTAGGCAATACCTGAAACTACAGATCCAATTCTAAAAATTGCTTACTCTGAGTAAACCATAAGTGATATATCAAATTAAGGTTCTTTATAATTGTTGATCTTAAAAAGACCTAATACAAAAATGTCAGCGACAGGATATGTCTATCTTCTAAGGATCACCCACAATAAGCATTTTTGTCTTTCGTCGTTTGAGCGGGGACAGCACGATTCGCACTCTCGCTCGACTGACATCATTCTGTAATCTACGTGAGCAGATCCGCGGGCACAGGTAGTATACTATATTATATACAGAATTAAGAATAATGTTCGTTACGTAAAGTTCTATCATATGCCGGAATCAAAAAATGTATTTATAGACTCGACAGCTGTGCTTGTACAGGACTTTGTCATGAAGTCTGGATGTTAAGGAGTGAAGAAGCGTGTTCTCTGTTCGTGTCTAATGTAAATAAAGTCGGTCGATTCAATTCGTGGATTAACAAGTGTGCAGCGTGCGTTTACAAGCGCAATAAACCGTAAATTAATTCATGGAAATACACACATCATCATTTTAATTACAAAAGGTTCACTATAGATTTTTTTTATCTTTTAAGGGCTAGAGTTATGGCCACAATGACACCTCACGTTAATGACGATGTGGCACAAGATTGACACTCTAAGCATAGTCGGGAAACTGGCTCTCAAGTGCAGCTGCCGGAACACACCTATTGGTGCTTGGCGACAGATTTTCTATTTGAGGATGGTAGCTAGTCAGGCGGGTATTAGAAACCCAACCACCATGCTATGGTTTCATCACAATGTTCTCTTTCACCGAAACATTTCAGATTAATTTAATAACTTCTCATATTATGTCAATATATACCAAGCCAGGCTAAAATGCGTAACATAAATTTAAGGTACAAGTAAGATAGTTGCCCGAGGAGGTAAACATATCCTATACTATACATAGTTAATACTTTGTTTCCAATAGAAAGAAAAGTCTGCCTTATTATTATTATTTATTCCTACAAAATATCTGATCATCCATAGTGGATAACCACTATGACCATGGCCTATTCGATATATTTTATCTAAATAAAATAATTCCTGCAATGTGAGACATCTGTAAGTAGTAATTCATTGTACACCGGCACATTTAGAGAGGTTATAATATTCGCACCACGCTGCGTGCGTGCTCACGCTGTGATGTCTTAACTCGATGTTATTTTTTGAACTAGCAACACACTTGTTTACAACTTTGTTACTGATTTTTACTTATCCATTAGTAGCTTTAACTTCATTTGGTTAATGCGCATACGTGAAGTGGAGTATAAATATAAATTGGAAACATGCATTTTCAGATGTCGCAAAAACTCCCTAGATAGTTCTAATAGGGGAGCCACCATCTTGTTGAACGTACTTTATATATTAAAAAACATTACCAATGATTAAATGCATTGACACTGGCAAGTGTTTTTTTTTCGGTGTCAAATTAAGAAGAAGAAGATTTTCATTGTTTTTAATTGTGTAAAAATGAATTTACATTTTTATCATTGATGGCTAATTTCATCATGTTATTGGCACGCGTGATAAAATCATTGGAGTTAATTTTGTTACGACAAAGAAGTGTTATTACATCTTACGTGAGTGAAAATTTGTTTAAACACTGTATAGGTTGAAAATAATACCCATGAATTAATATTTAATTGAAATAAAAAATATGCCACAAAAACGCGGTATTATTTTCATGTGACGTCATCATTTAATACATAAAACTAAGCTTAAAGTTAACAACAACCTAGAATTACCGTTGAAATTTATGATTTTTCTTCAGCACATCTTTAAAGCCACTATTTCTATTTAACTTTTTTATTTAGTAATAATTTTCGAACCACTCGTCACAAGATAACTTTAATTTCGAAACATATTGTCAACTCGCGAATTGCTTTAGCTGCAGGAACACACAGACGACGACGACAGATTTTCAACTTGACTTCAAAAAAGGAATGTTCTCGGTTCTGTATTTCCTCTTCGATTTTTATGATTCTTCAACTAGGGTATTCTATATAGAGACTATTTTATAGAAAAATATTAGTATATGTTGTTGGCAACACGAACTTGCTCTCTTCCTCCGGAGTAACAGCTTATCTGTGACATAACTACCTCAGATGCAATGACCACTCTCGCTTGCTACTCCCTTCGCATAGAAAGTTTTTACTAATATTCAAATACGAGTTATGTATTCTATTTTATTTATTAAAGTGATTTTTTTTATTCTATCGTTAATTTTTTTAGTTCATCTATCGCATGTCGCATTACATTACATTGTCGCAAATAAAATTCAGTTTTATGCCCTGCAGTCAAGGATTATAATCGTAAATTCGGAACATTTGTGTGTATTAATGTGTGTTATTAAAGAATGTATGTCACATGTCTTCAATAATTTGTATTTTAATTTTTTTTCAAGTTTCACTTGCATCGTGGTTTCATAAAACCACATAATATTTTTTTATTTATTTTTAATGCTTCAAGAGATTAATTATCTATCGCCAGTCGCCGCTGTCATGCCGGCCTGCGTAAACAGAGACTGGATATGCTTCGGCTGATCACGAAACGCGATGCGTATAAGTGAATCACTACGGCTTTTCACAGTTTTCACCATTTACAAATAGTTATCGCGACACAATCGGGCTGTACAGCTACATCACTCCGCTATCGTCATTTATAAACTTGAGTGGTAGTGAATGGACCTTTTAAAGCAGATGATCGATGGAGCAGAAGAGTTGTTGAGTGGTGACCACGTAACAAAAGACATAGCATGGAAAGAACAGCTACAAGACAGACCGTCAACCTGGTGAAGGCAAGCGGTCGTTGTGGCAGTCTTCGGGAGAGACCTATGTCCAGCAGTGAACGTTTTATACGACTAAAATGATAATGGTTTAGATGGGTCTTTAAGTATGGAGAAAACGAGACAAAATATTCTTACATTGCTACGCTGCTAAATACCTCAATGCCTACACCACAAAGACAAAGTGATTACACGAAAATAATTAAATTAAGTTTCATAGCGTACAAATCCCTTTTAAGTAATTATCAAAATGTGTTTGATAAGCAGGGATCAAAAGAAAAGCTAAGGTACACGCTCGCTCTGCGACTGCTCGTGACGTCACTTTGTAGGATTATGACCCCTGCTTACAATGTTCAACATAAATTAATATTAATATGAGTATATAACCGTTTTGAACATGTTTATAAACCTAGAGGTCATACTCTCAAATACATTATGTTTATAAGAGTCTTTACAAGTCGGGGTAAATTAATGTTTAGTACTGATTTTGATTTTATGAATATTATTTATCGATAACCTTCAATTGGGATCGAATGGAAATAGTATATCAGAGGAAGTATGAAAATAGCATCAGTGACAGAGAAAAATACTTGACTAAGCAGACCAAGCCAACTAGACGAATGGGTGGATTTTTTTCCATAAAAAAGATTACCTAATCTGAAATTAGTAATAGTTATCCAAAATTAGATTAGATGAATATATTGACTTGAAGATACATTTGTATTTTTTTTGTAATCCGTAAATAAACCGAGTAATGTCACATTTGACAGCGTCTACTTGACTTGGTCCCATAACGGGACTAGAGAAATACTGAAGAAAGTATGGATGGATTTTGTGAGGATATGTGTATAAAAGGTCGAATAAACGTAAGAAGAAGATTCTTCGAGTGGAATCGATGAAATAATAAAATTTGATGGGTGGTATGTAGTGGTGGTGTCACATTCCGGAATCAGCCAGTTTATAATAATAAGTTTTAATAATTCATCAAAAAAGAACTTCCGTGACGCTGTCTAAAGCATTTCTCGTAAATAGTCAAAGAGGTGATATACTGTAGTTAGGATTTTTCAGACAGTTTTCTTTACAATACTTTGCTATCACATCAGCTGATATTATCTTCTATATAAATAAAATGACCGAGGTTTGCCGCACATCACGCAAAAGCTACAGGTAAAATTTTGATTTTTTTTCTGGTTCACTCCTTGTACACTTGGTTATCAAATAAAAAAGACACCACGATATCTTCATTCAATAAAATGTTACACGTCCACGCGAGCGGAGCCGCAGGCACAGTTAGTTTTTAATAAAATTCATACTGGCAAATCTACGCAAATTCATTACCTATAGTAAAAGCTTACATTATTTTAAATCGATGTCTTGTTTTCAATTGCTTCGCGGATCACTATATAAATTTAGGGTAATAAAAATAAGTAAGCCTGGCAACTCTGATACCATGACACAGTGTAGTTAAATTCCACAATCCACGCGCCACATACTGCGACCACATCGTATGATATATATGACGTTAACACGACACATGACCGATATAAGCTGTTCACAAATCTCCATGTTGTAATTCAATTAATCACACCAACACACACATGTGTACATACACGAACACACACACACGCTTGTGTGTACTTCATGATGTTAAACACGATTTAGGAATTCATTCAAAATTACAAATTTATGTAAGAAAATGTGTAAGTAGCACGTAAGAAATTATAATTCTTTGAAATAACGAAACAAAAATAACTCCAAAATTTTTAATTTAATTTACCTTAAAAGTTAGGTGAAATGAGCCAAAAAGGGTATAATTGCATGAAGTACAGTTGAACTTGGATAGCATAACATAACAAGACACAAAACTCATCACATGCCGTAAGTTACAGAGCGTCTCGTTTGGGATTAATTTGTGTATTTACCCACTTGTAAATTACAACTTAGTGGCTTAGACTGTGATGCTTGTAGGCCACCATAATGAGAGTAAATAACGATGTATAGACATTTTCGATAGATTTTCTTTAGTTAAAACAGCTACAATGTTGTAACTATGCTAAACGCATAAATTATATTCCAACGGATATGTACACATTATTTTAATATCTTTGACATGAATTTGTAACCCGTTTACCGATTCTGCGATAACCTCAAAATCATTCGACTGTTTTCTAATGTTTTTTTTATAATAGCTCGGCACATTGATTGTACTGTCCCTGATGGTAAGCACAGTACAATCCAAATACCGGCAACCACCGAGAGATCAAAATCCATCGGCGGTCACCGCCTTCATGCCAGCCTGCACAAATATCTCTTCACGTTACGCTTCAAGGACCCGATGTCATAACAACGAGAGAACACATTGGCCGGGAGATGAGATGGTTCCACAGTTTCACGGTACGACAAAGATAAGACATAGAGAACTTTTTAGGTCGTGCAGAGATCGAGGTAACCGTAAAACTGTGATTCCGAAGCCCAGCGCGTGTGGTTCTGTTATGGAAAGTACAGGAAGGAATTATATTGAACAGCCCTTCAGAACACTCACCATGATACAGAGGGTAGAACACACTTGGCGAGGCGATGTTCCTGCGAAGGTGAAGCAGCTCGATGCTTTGGATAACGTCTGCATCATTAACAGTGCGAACAACCCGTATCTGCAACCTGTCCAAGGCATCGAGGAGGGTCCTCTTCATTAGTCACTATCCTTAAATAGAAAATTTATCGCTATCGGACAAATCTTTATCTACCGCAACACTTCAGCGATATCTTTGCTGATCTATGTCATTGGGCGATCTATGTAGGCTCTTTTAATGATACGCTTGTCTCCCTGTCTTGTTGTCTCATTTGCTCTGTAGGTGATCAAGCCATTGAAGATGGTGGAATTTCAACATGCCGATTATGTAGGGCTCGGTAACTGGAGAGAGCAGAAAAAAATCTTTTTATTTATTTCGTTTAGCCTTTGACCACAATATCACCTGACGTTATCAATACTAAAGATTTGGCCTTAGAAGTTAACACACTAAGCCTAATGGGAGAATTGGCTCTCAAGTGCAGCTGCTGAAAAACATATGTATGTGCTTGCCGACAGATTTTCAACTTGAGGGTAGTACTACCATGCTATGGTTTCATCACGATATTTTCCTTTACCAAAAGCTCAGGCTCACTGTGGAGATTGTTTATCGAGGCGATGTCTATACACGATACCACTAATTCATCATTGTTTCAAAAATGTTGGGCTCTCGTTTCGGATGCCAAAACTTAATTTGGGATACTGCGCGGGCGCAATAAATGAATGAGTAAGTAGTCTGTTATCGTTATAAATCAACAGGGTCTCCATTGTATATATCGAACATACCGATGAGATTGCAGACTATAGTCTAACAGAAATCTGTAACGTAATGAAAAAAATGATTAAAACAATTTATTTACACGTCCGCATTGCAATAGTGGCCACGAACACGCTACCGACACACGCTGTGAAACCTCCATGCACTTTTTGCACTAAGAAGTAATCACTGGGTTCTCATTAACAGTTTTATGTTACTCGCTTAATCTAATAGTTTATTTTTAAACCTCTCGACAAAATAAGTACATCTGCAATCAATTGCTAACTACATTGCAATTACATTAGCCCTCGGAATATGACAATACCGATATACAAGTACCTGTAGACAACACAAGGACAGACAACAAACAAATTATGGTAGGTGTACCGTATCTTTCACAATTACCAAATATTATAAACTAGCTGTGCCCACGGCTTCGCTCGCGTGGACGACAGAGGAACGCGTAGTCCTTATAAAAATCATACTTTCTTAAAACTTTTTATTGAATAAAGATATCGTCATAATTTTTCTCTTTGATAAGGGCCAAATATGTAAGGAGTAAAATAATCAAAAAACGATATAAATCTATCCAAGTAGTCTTTGCATAATATGCGCACAACGGGAAACCTCAGTCATTTTATTTATATCGATAGATAGATAGATAAAGTAATTAAACAAAAAATTAAAGAGTACTTACTACGTCAACTAAAGAATAAGATAAATATATAAAATATCAATGAACTATTAATTATTGAACGTTTGACTTATACCATACCTATCTTACAAACAGTGCGTTGAATTAAATCTGAGGCCATGTCACGCTAAGACAAACCCCAGAGGCTATAACAAAACTTTATGTACACATTCTTATTAGTAAAAACTAGCTGTGCCCGCGGCTTCGCTCACGTGGCCAACTAAAAAACCCTTTTTTATTTTTTGTATGGATCCCTAATTATTTTAATAAAATAAGAGTGACTTAAATTATGCCTTATAACAGCAGCTATCTGCCAGTGGAAGTCCCGTCAAAATCGGTCCAACCGTTTCGGAGTTTACTTAGAACATAGAGACAGACAAAATTTATAAAAATAGTTATTTTTTTGTTATAGGTACCGTGTATACTTTCATATGCATTTAGTAACAACCTGTTATTTTATCAGTACAAACGACACTTCAATTTTATTAAATGTATAGACTATATAACTACTATATATAAATGTATAGTAATGTAAAGATTTGATAGACTTAAGTGGCAGTGTGGCCAGGCCACATTGCCCGTAGGAAGGAAGTCATAGCCGAAGAGTTCTTGAGTGGCAACCACGCATTGGAAGAACCATTGTGCAAGGTGGACCGACGACTTGGTGAAGGTTACCGAAACTCGCCGGATGCGAGCAGTGCTTGACCAGTCGTTGTGCCAATATTTGAGAGAGGCCTATGTTTAGCAGAGGACGGCTTGCGACTGAATGGTTGGATGGATGGATCAAATTAGCACAAAAGCAAAAACGAAAAATATATTTTCCTCGTCAAAACTGTGATCACCAGATCGTGGATACAATCAAAATCTGATTATTATTTATTTGATATAAAAATCACAATCTTACCTGATATTATTGTGATTACTGTCTCCTGTCTCCAGATGTCGATGCTCCATTTCATGGGTAATTAGTATAAACATTGCCATCTGTCCTAGTATTCAAGTGTAAAACGTTGTAAAAATACACTATGAATAATTTATACCTACATAGAGACGTGTAGTGATGGGTGCTTAAGTACCGATAAAGCTTTTACGTTGAAATATTGAATTGCTTTCGTGGCTGGCGCTCGCCCCCAAGCCCGGGTGAAGCTGTAAAAGCCGTTTGAAGCTTCAGGGCCCTTATGGCTAACAGTATAGTCAGTTCGAAAAAAAAAAATTACGTTAAAATATTTTAACGGATTTATAATAAAAAATACGGCTTGTGTCATGAGGATGTTTTAAAATACAAAATAAATCATTGCGTACAATACCAAAATAAAATATTTTTGATTCAAAAATTTCTTGTCGTAATTCCTTAGTAAGTATCCTTAGTAAGTAATAAAGTTCAAGATATGCATCACGTTTTGATGGAATGTGTCCGGAACAAAACAGAGAGAGAAAGTCTGGTAGGGCTTCTTGGTCTCAATATGTGGGATCAGGGTGCCTTTCATGCTATATTATCTAAACCTGGTAGTTCTGATGCCTTTTCGGTATACAACTTCATTGTTTGTTATTTTAATTAAAGCTAGTTTATTCACTAGGCCGACATAACCCCAAGGGTTCAAGACCTTAAAAAAAGAAAAAAAAATCCTTAGTAGAAGGTCTTATTTGCCAGTTTTTGCGGGTGAAATTTACTACAGTACATTTAGAAGAATTAAGGTCCAGCTTGTTAAGCAAGCAATATGCGTCAAGACGTAACAGACTCGCTTGATATGCTATACATGATGTCACAAGTATATTACAATGCAGTTTTTATTATAGGAGGATAAATATCATCCAATGATAACGCCTTTATATTTTTTAATTTCTTGTTGTAGAATCTACAGAAGTTTTTTCTTTACTCTTCGTATCTACTTCCTCTTAGGGCACTCATGACTATTTGTATCGCAAATAACTTACAATTGAGTTAAATCCCATATTATATACTGATTTATTGTGATAGTGATGTAAATTTTCTGAACTGACCAGTGTATATTTAGTTGTAGTAAATTCCACTACAGTAGTTGCATGTCTTGCGTTTCAAAGGCGGTTGGTGAAGCGTCAATGGATACAGGTATTTCATTATCACCGTCACTGTCACGAGGTTCACTTTTGGCTTGTCACGTTTCGGGATTAGCCAATTCCCGGGAAACTTTCAGACCTGTATAATACCGAAGACCGATGATAGATTACCAATACCTCGGTAGTCATCGTTGTTTTTTGATTGTACTAGGCTTACAATCAGACAAAGTGACGTCACTTTACTGTGCTAAAATAAAACTAAAGCTCCATAGCATCGATAATTGAATACATACAATAGTTTCACAAAAAATGGTGATTATTATCGATACAGTTATGTTTGACATCACTATAAAATGACTTCCTAGACTTCTTGAATGAGCGACAGATGGCAGGGCCGCCGGCTAAAAACTGAGCACTGTTGAATTATTTATTCATACAGATTTGTGAAATAATAACAAGTTTAACAAACCAGTTTTGTTTACTTGAACTCGAAGGATCTTCACCTTGTTAAGAGAGGGTTCTTAGTTTATTTTCTTCTTGACCTCCTTGACCTCCTACCAGTCATGGACCTTACAATCAAAGAGATAAGAGCGATTAACCAACATGTAGTTATAATAGTAAATTAACTCCTTATTACCATTTGCTTCTTGTCCTCAAAATTGCTAGACTTAAGTGGCAGCGTTTGGGAAGCTACGTAACATTTTCTTGTACACGATACCGCAATGTCTCAAAGCGTAAGTCTTTGACCAGCTTGTGTTGCCATATGATGCTAAGACGTCGTCACCAACCATGGGACTCATAAAAAACTCAAGGGCAATGGAGAGTTAATCAAAAATGAGGAAATCCACACGACACTGACATAGCCTTAAGAACTGCTAGACTTAAATGGCAGTGGGCGAGGCACATTGCTCATAAAATGGATAGCTGATAAGGCGGGAGAGTTCTTGAGTGGCGACCAAAAACCGGAAGATGCAGCGTTTGCAGACCCGTCACAAGATGGACCGATGACATGGTGAAAGTTGTGGGAAACCGCTGGATGCGAGCAGCACAAAACCCGCCATTGTGACGTATGACGATAGATGTATGGATCAGATTAGCGTCCGACCATAATCACACAGATGGGTTACATGTTAGAATAGGCTTTCGACTTCTAACACACACACTTCTTATTGTGTAGATTTTCAAAAATGTTTTACTAGCATATCAGAGTCATAGTATTTTTTATTCTTCTTCATATAATATATGACCTATATATAATATATATTATATAGTCATAGTATCTTTTTTATTCTTTTTATTTTTTATTCTTCTTGCTGCTGATCGCATGATGGAGCCAGGAAGTGGATAGTGGAATACATCAGTAGAAACATCAGTGAAACTCCTCGAATTTGGGCTCATATGATTAACAAGTCAAATAGATTAGGCTTGGTAACGATATGTTATTATAATACTAAAAAGTTTTCTAATTTTTAGTGCGTAGTCAAAGCGTGTTTTTTTAGTTTTTTAAACTATTTAAACATTACTTTATTATTGAAGAAACCACCTTATCTTTGTTTAAATGCCTTAGAAAAAAATTTTCAATGTAAAAACATATATTGCTTGTTATTATATTTTTTACTATTAAAATTTGAGATAATATTTCAGATACTTCGCGTTTTATTGAACAATGCGGAGGGTGGCAGACCCTTGTCGAGTTTCAATGTCTGATCACTGTGATTACACACGCCGGCGATATGAATCGGATTATGTAAAAAATAGCAATTCTTATATTTTATAAGATAATTTTTATTCATATTTTTTGTGTTTTTAAAATTAATCTCTTGGAGAGTACAAATTTAGCCCACCCCTTTTATTATTATTTTCTGCCCTAGTCGGTTGAGGATGTTATCACTTGTTAACATCAAAGCTGCACCAGCCACGGAAAGTTAACGGAAGTCGTTTCAACAGTATTCAAGAAAATTGGGTTGATCAACAAATAAAATCTATATGACAAACTAAATGGTACCTCGACTTATTTCTTTCTCATCGTTAGTAATTTAAGTGAAGATATAGCAGAAGATTTCATGGTAACCCTAGAATGGAGATTAATTCTAAAGTGCATTTACTGGGACAAACCGATGGATGCAAAAATTTTAAGTCAAGTCGATCAATTCTCCGAGCATGCTACATGTGAAAAAAACTGTCCTATATTTTTTGCAATGCATTATATTTTTTACAGCGCATTATATTTGTTTAAGTGTATTTTTTTTTATTATTTTAACTGTAGCTTATACATATATTAACTTGAACAGAACCAGAGTCCTAAGAAAGAACGACTTGTCTGCTGGTATGTACCTATTAGCAATCAAACTCTACGTATCGGAGACGGAGCAGTGCTGCTTTGCGGCAAAAATTAATGTAGCGGTAGTGCTTCCGCAGTCGAAACACTATTCCATGTAACACACACAATTACATGTAAATGTATTCCATGTAATTTTAGTGTCTCGTACAACATTTCCAAATTCCAAGTCGATTGATAGCTCTTATAATATAATATAAAGATGATGACTATCTGTATATCTATTATAATTAACTATACATATTATAGAACTCAACGTCTCTCATTCTGTTTATGTTCTTTTCACGCTAGAACAACTTATCCGATTTAATTTTTTTTTTAATTCATATATATTTTATCTGGCCTGGTGATAGGATATATTTTGTTAGATAATGGTAAATCGATTCGAAAATAAGACGCTTTAGGCGCTTAAATAGCTTACGCTGAGTACACCATAAGAGATATATCAAATTAATGTATTACATAATTGTAGATCTTAAAAAGACTTACAAAAAAGTCAGCGATAGCATATGTCTATCTTCTGAGGATCACCAACAATAAGCATTTTTGTCTTTAAAATAACCGGCGTCTGACCACCGTGGGTGGCAGAAGGGAACGGGACCAACATGATTCGCGCCCAACGGCATTCTGGTTCAGTCCACGCGAGCGGAGCCACGGGCACAGCTAGTCTAAGTTATATACAATACAATTGGTCTATATGACTAAATACGTCTCACAGATAATTTTTCTCTATGATATTCTTAGTCGGTTCTTATATACTGTGAAGCATTTTTCAATATTCCATATGCAATTAATTTATGAACAATATACATTGCTGTAACAGATTGTACAATTTTTATAAAAATGTACTATTATATATATTTTTTTACTTTAAATGTGTCTAGGGCCGATTTTTCAATGAACAGGTAACTTATTACAAGGAATATTTTTAAAATTTTGACAGGTGTTCCATACGTAATCCGGCAAAACGTTAAAATTGTTCTTCAAATAAAATTATTAGACGATAGTAAAATCAGCTCTTAGAGTTATTGAAAGTCTGCAATTACTTTCAATGAATGTTGCGGAATAATGGTAAGCAACAAACAATAATTGACTACATTTGACATGAAACGATCCCCCAATTATTTATTCAAGACATTTATAATTGACGCGCGCGCGACAAACCGCTCCACAGTCCATTGTTTAAAAAACAACACTTCACCCGATGTTTTAATCAGCGAATACTCTTCAACATGTGTTCAACCTTCACTACTCCTTTCTACTCAGTTAGACTTTTTTAATTTTTATATACAATAAAGTCGATCTATCATTCGTCCAAAGGGACAAAAAAATATACGTGTTACCTTTACACGCGTTTAAATAGCAGATATTACGATTAATTATTTACTAAAAACAAATAAGTATTTATTGACATTTTGTTGACAATGTTGATTTTTTTTGAATTGACTATACTGTTAGCCATAAGGGCCCTGAAGCCTCAAACGGCTTTTACAGCTTCACCCGGGCTTGGGGGCGAGCGCATAAGGCGGATTCGTGCCCCAGACGGGCACGGTGGCAGGGATCCGGCCCGGTGTAATAACTAAGCCTGCATATTTTGACGGGCAACTTCGGAATCGTACACTGCGCGTGGCTTAACATATACTTGGCAAATTTTATTATTTTAATTCATAAGCTTACGTTATTAAGCTCTATATTATTTCTGTAATATTATTAGTTTGGTTATAACTTAACTGTGCATAACTTAAGTGAATTATAAATAATAATTAGAAGAATTTTAATTGCCACACAAATTGCCTGGATAGTTATAACAAGAGAGCCACCATCGTGTGAAAGTTGTTTGAACTCTAAAGATTTAAAAGATATTCAATCCACGTGACATTGGCATAATTGTATACACGTTACTATTAAATAATAATAAGAAGAACAACTTGAATGAGTTACATACAATCAATCATGTAGGTAAATGAAAACCGATCTACTGGCAACATTAATATTTAAATATTTAAAATAGGAACGTGCGGTAGCGGTCGGTGGTGCCGTCGCGGTTGGACGTCGCCGCCCGCCGCGCTTTGTAACGTTTACATGCATGTTCGATTGTAGACCGTTATATTGGTGCTTCCTTATACTTTTATTATTAAATGAAGATATTAATAACGTTAAAAAATATCAAAATCTTAGACAGGCTTCAAGGCGCAGTGCTACTGAACATTACTAATAAGTCGAATTTATTGTATTTAATATATCAGCTGTTTAGTTTTTTTACCCTTATAGGTTTTGGCGTTGTGGTCACAATCTCACCTGATGTTAAGTGACGATGTGGCCCAAGATGATATCACGCTAAACCTAGTGGAAGACTGGCTCTCAAGTGCCGCTGCCGGGACACACCTACTGGTGCTTGGCGACAGATTTTCAACTTAAGGGTGGTAACTAGCCAGGCGGGTATTAGAAAATACCCAATGCTATGGTTTGCTCAGGATGTTTTCCTTCACCGCAAGCTCAGGCTCATTGCAGGGATTCGAACTCACTTGGTTAAACTTGGCAAAACCATATATAGTAAACATAACGCACAATGTATGATTTTTGAAATTAAATGGCTGTGTGTAAAATTGTATTCTCATATTTATTTATTTACTAGCTGTTCCCTACGGTTTCACTCGTGTTAAAGTTATTCGACAAACACTTCACTGCGCCACCGACAACGCACCCATGTAGGTTTATACTTGTAGCCTATCTTTGTTCTAACTTCCCTTACTTTCCTACAGCTTTCCAGATTGCTTGACGTTCATGGCTAATGCTCCGGTTCTTAGAGTCACAGCGTGAAGTTATACAACCTAAAACATTCCTCAATAAATAATTTATAAGATATAAAAGTAGTTTTGTAAATCGGACTGGTAATTCCAGAGATTAATGCGGTCAAACAAACAATCTTTTGTACTTTATAATATTAGTACATATTACTTGACATAGTCACCCGAATATATATAAAGAAAAATGATGCTATAAAAAAGTAACTACAAATACAGAATGTTTACAATTAGAAACGAAGCTAAAGCCCTTTGGGCTATTAAAGTAATGAAAGATCGGTATAATCCTTCTCTATCGACGACGCATACGGTTCAGGCAATCCAAACATCCCGGGGCATAACTTTGCACGGTGCACCGGTCTGCACGTCGAATTTATAAAAGGGATTTAGAAATTCGCATATTATTATTACCTTGCTGACAACAATAAGTAGATTCTTTTTTTAAATACATAAGTTCTTGTTCGTCTTATCTTTTAATGGCAAGAGTTTTTGAAGAAACTTAAAAAGCTTGCATGCATATTTTTACTGGGATTAAAAGTATCTTAAGTGTAAGTCCAGGTTGTAAAGTGTCTGTGTACCAAATTTCATGCCAATGCGTTGCGCTGTTTTTGCGTGTTTGAGTAACAAACATACAACCATGTAAACATACAAACTTTTACTATATTATATATAATAAAATTGAAGTATCTATTTGTAATGTCAAAATAATATGTTTCTAATAAAATTACACACGATACCTATAACAAAAAACCCATTTTAATTTATTTTTTTTGAAAAATAAAAGTATCCTATTTTATTATACCTTTACATCTGAAAATCTGTCGCCAAGCACCAATAGGTGTGTTCCGGCAGCTGCACTTGAGAGCCAGTCTTCCACTAGGCTTAGCGTGTTATCATCTTGGGCCACATCGTCACTAAACATCAGGTGAGACTGTGGCCACTACGCCAAACCTATAACGATAAAAAAAAACCTTGTAACATCAGCTAACTGCCAGTGAAAGTCCCGTCAAAATCGGTCCAACCGTTTCGGAGATTACCCGGAACAAACAAACAGACAGACAACAATTTTTAAAATGGGTGTTTTGTTTACCTTGCATACTTTCATATGCATTTAGTAAAAAGCTGATATTAAGACATTACAAACAGAAACTTTCTATTTTATTATATTTATAGATATAGATACATTCTGATTCATACAATGTTTTTAAAGTGACCGTAGTTAAAGCAATGATGGCTCAGTGGTAGCGTGTACGGTAATCGTGTCCATCGAAGTGAGTTCGAATCCCTGCAAGTAGCCTGAGCTTTCGGTGAAGGAAAACATCGTGATGAAACCATAGCATGGTGGTAGGGCTTTTTCTAATGCTCGCCTGGCTAGCTACCACTCTCAAGTTGAAAATTGTCGCAAAGCACCAATAGGTGTGTTCTGGCAGCTGCACTTGAGAGCCAGTCCTCCCACGGCTCCCACTAGGCTTAGCGTATTACCATCTTGGGCCACATTGTAACTTAAGACCAGGGGTCCAAGTCTGCTATTTCACATTTAAGAATATACCATTGTCAATAATCGACACTCTACTGATATTATATCGAAATTGTATTAAATTTGGTATTCTGCTAAAATTCATTACTGTCTCGATAGAATCTCTATAGTGTTGTAACAATGTGTCAGTGAGATAGCAATATCTATACGTCGTTGGTGTTGCCTAACAAAATCTACCATGGATTCAGTGTTGCTAATCGATACTACCATTAGTTGACAATACTTTTTAGTGCTATTTTTTCTGTTAAATCTGTCACTATCTCGATTGTCGCCGTCTCGATTGTCACCATTTCGACTGTCACCATCTCAGCTGTAGCCATCTCGATTATAGCCATCTCGATTGTCATCACTTCAAATGATCGACATTTTATAGATTCGATGACGTTAATGACGATATGTTATATTATTTTTATGAAAAGTGTAAGCAATCCTGCTGAAAAGCTGTTATTGTTCAATGGCTACTCAATAGTCAAAACACCATAGAAGTACGATTGATAAAGCTGTCAAATATTTAAGGCAATACCATTTTACCTACTATCGAGGTGCTATCGAAATATCATTGAGACGCGATTGTAGAGCAGAATACACACTTTTTAAACACTATTTTATTAGCAGATTTGGGTCCCTGGTGAGATTCTGGACGTAACGTTAAACCTATAAAAGAAAACTTTATTGTGTGGTTATACGAAACCACGAAGCAAGTGAAACTTTATATATACATATATATATATATCTATATATATTATAGTATATACAATTTAGTCATTTGCCATGCGCCTTTCACTTTATCCCTACTCCACGGCCAGCTGTAAAGCGACATGCGATAGATGAAAGAAAAATTTTGGACACAATACCAAAACCATGGTACGTTTCTATATTCGTTCGTTCATTTCCAACTATATCTTATTTATGTATAAAAATCTGTGCGTCTGTTTGTGATTCTATAACTTGTGAACGACTTGACGGCTTGAGCTCAATATATTTGTTTTATCGAGACGATGGTTTATGTTATGATTCGATAGATAGAGTAGTGGTCGAGCAATTAACAACCGGAAAATGCAGAACATAAATTTTATTATCAAGTGAAAATATTTTCAAATTTATTTCATTGCAAATATACTTGAACCTGTTTTATAGAATATTTTAAACTTATCAACTCAGCAAATATTCGCTTACCACCCACCGTGAGGCAACCGCTCATTTTCCCACCCTGTCAAATTTGAAAGGAGAACGTTTTTAATTGGAACATATTCTCGATCAATCGTGCATCCAGTCGGTGTTGCCAGGCTTTTTTAGTGCAAACTTGGGGAAGTCGAGTGGGGGACCGCATCGCCTCGAGGTATTTGGTTTAGAGTGTACGCATATTGGTAGAAGACAATCTGCACCCCTATAATAACTCCATAACAATGGGACCGATCGATTCAGATGCTTTTATGAAAGCGGTGTAACATTTTTGAGGGCTGTGGCAACAATATCCTAGAAACAAAATTATTTGGCGAGTTTTTTGCAACACCTATGTGGTGATTTTTAATTTATTTCATAAACTTTCGTTATATGACCCACTATTAAATGATATCGAGATCATTTGCTTTATATAGTTAGATTTTTAACACTATTACCTAAAAGAACTTTTATTATTCTTAATTAGTCTAAAACACGGTATGACTAATGACTCTTACAAAATATAGCTTGTCAAAATTTTACCGAATATATATTATATTATCAATCAAACTATAGGATATAGATATAATATATAGATATATATAGATAAGATATAGATATAGGTATACCTCTGTATACGGAGGGCAAAGTTAGGCTATTAAATTCTTCGAACTTGTTCTTTAGTGATTCGCGAGGTCTCATGTTGTATATTTCTCGAATTGCCCGCTTTGTATGCTTTGTATCCTTGCTATGTTACTTTATGTAACAAAATATACCCAATAACCTGGCTATAACATAGTGATAAATAAAAAAAAAATTAAGTTGGATAACTGGTGCTCGTGTGAAAAGAACATAAACAGACAGAGAGGCGTTGTCTTTTATAATATGTATAGACTAGCTGGCCCCGCGACAATCTTTTGTTTATTTTAAATAGTCAAAAAATTCACCACAACGCCACCTATCCCAAATTTTTTACCAGAAAACTCTTCTATGACCATAATAACAACACAAAATAAGAATTACGCATCTCCATCGTTCATATAGTGAGTTATGTGGCCCTTTAGTTCATAAAAAATCCAATGGGAGAAAAGCAATTTAAGTGTTTCCGAAATTTTCTGGGAGGTTTTCATGTTATTCTTTCTCTAAAATCCTTTAAAAATCAATTAGCGAAATCGATCCAGCCATTTCTAAGTGATGGACTTACAAGCAAACAAATAACATTTCATTTTTATTTATATATATTTTAGTTGTGTGACTCTATATTGTGTAATACAGGTGGCATTTTGTATAATAAAGCTTGGTTATTGTGTACAAGTGAAGTGAATTGGAAATAATAACATGGACCGTAAATTCTGAGATGCCACAAAAACTTTATGAATTGTTTTTTTTTTAATAGTTATTGGTTCGGCGTAGCGCCATAATCTCACCTGATGTTAAGTGACGATGTGGCCCAAGATTATAAAACGCTAAACCTAGTAAAAAACTGGCTCTCAAGTGCAGCTGCCGGAACACACTTATTGGTGCTTGGCGACTGATTTTCAACTTGAGGGGGGTAGCTATCCAGGCGGGCATTAGAAAAACCCCTACCAGCATGCTATGGTTTCCTCACGATGTTTTCCTTCACCGAAAGCTCAGGCTCTTTGCAGGGATTCGAACTCACGTCAATCGACGCGAAGTTACACGCTACCACTGAGCCATCATCGCTTCTGTCATTGTTCCAAATCATTGTTACAAAAAGGAAACCACCACCATTTTGCTAGAAGGAATACTGAAATTATCACATGACATTATAATTTAACACTCGATAATAGCAGTAATGGTCTTCAATAGAGAAAGACTATTTGCCAAGTTAGGAAAAGATGAAGTAGAGACTGTAAATTTATAATGTTGCTTGTACATACTATCATTTGAACCTTGAAATGAGAGTTAGTGAGGAAAATAAATTATTTAAAATTACCACACAGTCTTTTCTATCAGTAAGCCACAGAGATGCAGGTAACAGAGGGGCAGATCTACTAGGAGGTAGGTGTGGTGCGCGCGGGGCGTGGCGGGGACCGATCAGTCAGCGGCTCGCGGCGATCACGACGACGAACGACCTAACTCCGCGGCCACACTGCGCTCCTGGTAACAACGACATTTATTGCGTTGCGCAAATCGAGGTTTTATTTTATTAGAAAAACTACAAAAATACTCTAAACTTCGATTGTCAAGGTGAGGCTTTATTTTACTCTATTATCACTGAACAAATCGTAAAAACCTTAAACAATAGTTAAACAAGAGTCTGGTGTTGCGGCTGCTTTATTAACTGTGTAATAAATACCAACCAACAAGCCCAGTGCGATTGATCAACAAAAAATGCTATTATGAGCGATAATTTCTGAAAGATAAGATTTATTTTGGTATACTTGTTATAGTGGCGCTGAGTGAAGAAGCGTAGGGATTAAACTTTTATGGCGTAAAAAAAACTAATAACAAAAATAACACCATAAATACTCGCGTGCCAACAACACTATGAAATAAGCTGTCTGTGATAAAAAACAAAATCATTTTACTGACTTTTTTAGTTCCTTAACGTTGTATAATCAAACGTTATTTTAATTTGATTAAAATAAAACAAAATTACTAAAATGAATTCACATTAATAACAAGGATAATTTATCATTGATAACTTCATCATGTGACACTTCCGTCATTCAAGGCCTTCTTTGAGAAAATGTGCAATGTAATGTCAACTGTCAAAGTTCAAAAATTATTCAATGAATAAAGTCATCTGACGACTGAAAAATTGGCCCTTAGTCGTGTTTAAATTTGTTAACATTATGAACAATGCCGAACACGGCTCGCGACTGGCTGTTCGCGTGCCAGTAATTGCCGATCATTCCTTTTTGAATAACTATCACGATTTTTTCGATATGCAACAACACTTTTTGAAATACTTTCCTTACTTTGAATGCATTCCGAGCGTACGATCAGTTAATTTGGACGTTCTTGAATATTCAAAGTATTTCAATACTGTGAGAATATGCAGAATAATTCAACTTGTCCTTGGATTTTGGACTTACTTTTGACTTGGAACAGCTGAGTAACAGTTTACTTCAAACAAAAGTCGCAGCACAGATGTTTCGTGGCAGACAAGTGGCGAGTAAAAAAAAGTATAAATTATTTTATAAATTTACTAGCTGTGCCCCATGGTTTTATCGATTTCTTCGATTTTTCGATTGTATCTTAGTACGAAATATATGTCAGCCCGTCATGCGACGACAGGGAAAACAAGGTCATCGCGTGGTCCGGAACGTTACATACGAGTACTTTAGTAACTTGGGGAGCGTTCAAGTATTACGTAACGCAGTTTTTGGAGATTTTTGACCACCCCTCCCTCCATGTAACGCGCCGTAACGTTTTTCTCTCCCTCCTAGTAAAACGTTACCTAACCACCATGAAGTGACCATTTTTACCTAAAAGTAACAAAAAAACTCTACGCGACCGTTCTGAATGGTTGAAACAATGTTACGTAACACGTAGTAGAAAGCCCCTTCTCGCCCCTGTAACGCATCGTAACATTTCAGAAGACCCCGCCCCCGCTCCTAAATTTGTTACGTAATACTTGAACGCTCCCTTGGCTCGCCGCTAAATCTTCGTTATAATCACAGAAAAACCCGTATTACGTATTGAAAATAAACAATCGGTTGTTTGTTAATAACAATTGTTCGCTAGTGCTAACAACTATTAATTAATTTATAGTTAATCGATGTTTTATCAACACTACTGTTATCAACTAATGTATGGTAGTCGCGATCCAGTCGAACAAGTCTTACCACAAGTGCGGAACTACCAGTAAAAGCCAATTTCCTACTAATCTAGTATGTGTATCTTTTCAAACAATGGCTCCATAATTATATATTTTGTATAACTTAGGTCCCTTTATTATTTTATGACCTTTAGTTTAATACAAGTTTATACAAAGTTTGTAAGTTATACGCCAGACTTTTCAGTAATAACAATGGACTAGCAAGAATAACGGCTTGATAATTGAAAAGGGAATGTTTTGCTCAAAACGGTTGTTATTTGAACTAGACTATAATTTAAGGTTTTATGGCATACTAGCTGTGCCCGCGGCTCTGCTCGCGTGACTACATCGGTCGAACGCACGTGCGAATCGTGCTGCCCTCCGCTCAAAAGATGGAAGGCAAAAATGTTTATTATGGGTGATCCTTAGAAGGTAGATATATGCTCTCGCTGACTTTTTGTAGGTCTTTTTAATATCAACAATTATTTAAAACATTAATTTGATATATCTCGTATGGTTTACACAGCGTAAGTCTTTGAAGCGCTCCAAATGAGGCTTTTTTTCGAATAGATTCACCATTATTGTCACTGCTTATTTCCTATGTTACTTTATCTTACTAAATATATCCTGTAACCTGGCTAGATAACATAGCTATCAATTAAAATTAAAAAAACATGTAAATCGGATAAGTGGTTTTCGCTTGAAAAGAACATAAACAGACAGACAGAGAGACGTTAAGTTCTATAATATGTTTAGATAATTAATTTATTAAGACCACTGAATATATGGCCTTTAAACCTCTTTATTTTTTTATTCTTTAGCTTTAGCATTGTGGCCACTATCTCACCTGATGTTAAGTGACAATGTGGCCCAAGTAGGTGATATTCTAAGCCTAGTGGAGTACTGGTTCTCAAGTGCACATGACGGAGCACACCATGGCCTTGTGACGACTTTATGACTTGAGGGTGGTAGCTAGCTAGTTAAGCGGGCATTAAAACACCTTACCATAATACTATGATTTCATCACGATGTTTTCCTTCACCGAAAGCTCAGGTGTCCTACACACTATCTCTTAGCCATAATTGCTTTATGGCTTTTTTATGGCTTATAAAGAGAAGTTTTGCCAGGCCAAATGTAAATTGTTGCATGGTTTCAAATTTTTCTAGTATACAGGAGAAGGATATTTAATATGACAAATTGTAAATGGTGATAAAAAAGTCGAGTATTTACCTCGGGATTTTTTGGCTTGAGGAAGGCTTTCTAGGAATTTCCTACATTTATTTCTAATATTCTCAACTTAATTTATTGATTTTCAAATTATCTTGACTAAATCGAAGAAATAAGTACAATAATTTAGTCGAACCTGTACTCGATTTGTATCTAGTGAAAAATTTGGTCGATACCAGACTGTTCTACACCCTGATCTGAATTACGTTGTATATCTTAATCAACTGAAAACACGTGGTTGATCACCAATATGATCAACTAAGTTCATAACATCGGGTCCTTCAAGCGTAACGTGAAGAGATATTTATGCAGGCTGACATGACAGCGGCGACCGCCGATTGATTGTCATCTCTCGGTGGTCGCTGTTGTGCTTGGATTGTACTGTGATTAGCAACAAGGACAGTACTGTCAGTTTGCCCAACTATTTAAAAACAAAACGGTTTTCGTTTATTTAAGTGTTCTAGTCGCTAGATCACGAACGTCTAGTAATGTGTACTACTTATATAAAAAACGATGTTCTATTTGATTAATTCATATCAATTCATTACAACCAAATGTTGAAATAAAGATCAAAGTACTTACTTAATAATGTTGCAATGGTATTACAACGCAATTTGTTATGAATACGGATGTGAAGTTACATTATCGATATATTATTGAGCTTTACTTTTAATGTCGGGGCAGACGAGCTCCTCTCGGTTTTGTTGAACAAAAAATTAACTTATTTCGATAAAACATTATCTAAATACATAACTTAAGCAATGATGGCTCAGTGGTAACGTGTACGACTTCGCGTCGATTGACGTGAGTTTGAATCCGGTGAAGCCAAGCCAAGGAAAACATCGTGAGGAAACCATAGCATGGTGGTAGGGCATTTTCTAATACCCGCCTGGCTAGCTACCACATCGTCAGTTAACATCAGGTGAGATTATAGCCACTACGCCAAACCTACAACGATAAAAAAAAACTTCATCAATATTTTTAAAGCCGTTTCCGAGAAACCAATTAGTTTATTAGTTATTATTTAGAAAAGTCATAAGAGTCATTTTCTGTAAGCGTTCAATTCTCTAAAAAAATATGTATTGATAATAATTGTAGTACCTACTCCTTTTTATTTCAGAAGAAAGAAATGAATTACCAAAAAAATAACATATTATTTCAACGGAAAATGTAACATGCTTTCGGCACAGTTTAATATGAAAATTAAGATCTTCCTTCAGTAATTTTTAAGTTAAGGTAACTAATATTACGATAAATATATGAGTTTTTATCTGTTTCTACATCATCACAGAGTTCTTGCTATTAAGTATAAGTTAATTTATACATATATCGTCCCTGTCGTTATCATTATCCTGAAAAAAAAAAAATGGATAGGGTATTTTCGCAAAAACTTTTTAAATTTGATAACCATTCGTGTAGCATTATCCGTTTATATCAGGAATCTTTATGTATTAATTATTACAGTCATCATTCATTCATCATCATTTCAGCCGAAAGACGTCCACTGCTGGACATAGGCCTCTCCCAAATATCGCCACAACGACCGGTCCTGTGCTGCCCGCATCCAGCGGCTTCCCGCAACCTTTACCAGGTCGTCGGTCCACCTTGTGGCGGGTCTGCCCACGCTGCGTCTTCCGGTACGGTAATTATTACAGTCATTATACATCATTAGAATCATCACAATTCCCATTTTGCAACGATGCAATATTACAAATAATAAAAGTAAAACTCCAACCTATTGGGATATCGTGTTATAAAATTATTCGTATCATGTTTTACTTAGTGTAAAATTTGTATTAAAAATGATACCGTTTAGGAGGACCGTTTAAAAATTTTCTAAAATATATTAGTGTAATTTATCGATAATCGATACCAACGGTTATCGACCGAATTATATAAGTACATCACTAAACACAAACCCTAAACGATGGGGATCGTGACCCTTTGGTAATCAAGTGGTTGTTTTCTAAAAGTTCTATAAGGATCATCGATTCTTTCATGTTAATTGTTAGGGGTTTAAATAAAAGCAAAACTAGATGTATATTTTAGATATTTCTTCAATTACTAATAGATGTTATTCATTATATATATTTTTTATTTACACGTTTTACAGTTAATACGACATGAGTTCGAATCTCTACAATGAGACTGAGCCCTGAGCTTTAGAGGAAGGAATGGTGGTTTCTAAAAAGGGCATTTCTGAATGCTCGCCTGGCTAGCCACCACTCTCAAGTTGAAAATCTGTCGCCAAACTCATATATTAGGTGTGTTCCGGCAGCTGCAATTAAGAGCCAGTCTCCCCACTAGGTAGATTGTGGCTAGGCCGCATGTGAGGCGCTTCAAGAGAATACTAGCCTCACGGCGTGTCCTCAAGAGTGGGGTTTATCCGCTTGCCTCATGCTTCGCATCCTTTCACTTTCAATTCTGACGAAAAATCTAAATACCAAGTCTGATCCGCGATTTTAACAACATCGTCAACTCAACGAGCTGATGGGCGTCTGAAACTTTTTTAACGCATACGTGATCACCAGTCAATCAACGCTTTAGTAAGTCCGTCTGCCGTCACTCTACCTGGTAACAAGCCCTGCTTAACTCCATTTAAATTTTGCGACGTCAGATCTCCAGATTTCTGATTCGATTTCTGACTCCATCATGTAAATTAACGTCGATCATGGTGCGACCCTCGGCTCTCTGTGCCACTTATATTTTATGCATAGCCTCAACTATAAGTATCCATGTCTCGGCACCATATTTCATGGTGGGCAAGGACCGTTGATTGTTATAGACGAGTCTTCAAACATTGTGGAATATCAACGAATTTTAGTATACCGTCTTACTTATTGGATGCCGCCGCCCCTAGATGGATTCTCCTTCTTCTGAAGTTTTCAAAGGAAAATATTGGAATTTATACATAACCTCTTTTCAATCTATCGGATATATGCGGCTCTGACTGTGAGTCCAACGTTGAACCTTGAATTCATCTTTAATGTCCACCAAATATAATTAACGTCAAACGAATACCAAGACATCATAAAAATCAGCAATAAAACCGAAAGTATCCTACATCGAAACTATAGTAATTTAGGTCCCCACAACGCGGGCACGCGGGCACAAACAATGGGCTTTTCATTTAGACATGCCTGTTAAAGCCCCAGGAAGGGCTTAACGCCGCGACGCTCGAAACTCTAATTCCGCCAATCGACCACCCGGAGAGCGTTCGCCTTAACGTAATTATAATACACTAGTTTCTACCGCCGATTTTGCCCGAGCATTGGGTTAGTTGAAAAAACTTTATTTAGCCAATTTCGACTAAGCTTGTGCATCTAAACAACTGATATACATTTATAAATATTAACCACCCAGATACACCACTGACAATATTATGCTCATTAAACAAAAGTCAATCGTGGGCGAGGTCGAACCTGTGACCTCTCGACTCAATAGTAGTCCTTGCTATCACTGCATGACGGGGCCTATCAAATTATTATCATTAATTGCAAATGATTTTTTTATGTGTCCTCCTCCGTATTATTTGTGTTTTTATTGAGGTCATTTGTTATCTTTATTTTCTATCTATAGATAATATAAAACTCAACGTCTCTCTGTCTATCTGACCGTTTATGTTCTTTTCACGCAAAAACCACTTATCCGATTTACATGGATTTTTTAATTCATAGCTATATTATCTGGCCAGGTTATAGGATATATTTTGTTACATAAAGTAACCTACAAAATAAGCAGTGACGATAATGGTGAATCAATTCGGGAAAGAGGCGCTAAAACGGCTCACGCTGAGTAAAGCATAAGAGATATATACAAGTAATGTACTACATAACTAATTGTAGATCTTAAAAAGACTCACAAAATAGGCAGCGCTCACATATGACTATCTTTTAAGGATCGCCCACAATAAGCATTTTTGAGACAGCATAATTCGCGCGTACGCTTGACCGACAGCATTCTGTCTTCCACGCGAGCGGAGCCGCGGGTACAGCTAATGTTTTGTAAAAAAAATGTCACAATCCGCCAGTAATCAGTGAATCACAAAGGCGGTGAAGGTTTTATATTCTCGGTAATATAGAAAATAGCTTTGTCTGTCATAACTCAATTTGTAAATTACTTTGTAAAATTGATAGGTGAGCGGTAAATTGTCAACCGACGTTTAACCCCACTTTAATTTGTAAGGTGAACTTTTTACATATGCAAGTCAGAACAGGTTTTAAAGCACGCTAAAGAAAGCGATTCCACCTTCTTGATTAAGTATTTTCTCACACAACTCTCATTTTCTCACCTGGTGTTAAGTGACGATGTGGCCCAAGGTGACACGCTAAGCCTAGTGGCTCAACTGTCTCTCAAGTGTAGCTGCCGGAACACACCTTTGTGATAGATTTTTAACTTGAGGGTGGTAGCTAGCCAGGCGGGCAATAGAACATTTTTCTTTTCCTACCCTGGATGATCGGCTTATTGCAGGGATTGAAACAACGTCTAAATCGACGTGGTATAGATACTTTAAAAATACTTTATTACACAAATTACAATTTTGGTCTACGTTGGTTATTTGGTTATAATAACAAAAAAATTGAGGAGGTATATCTATGTTCCTTCGTTTGGGACAAATGAACGAGCTGAATTAAACAGTTTGTGGCACTAATACACAGTTGAACCTGATTGCTGTAATCAGCAATCATCGCAAATTAGCCGATCGCCATCCTCGGAAAATCGCTGTATTACCCCGACCACCCCGATTAATAATAAGTGAAGGTAATTTGAGAATTTTCTTCAACAACGAATATTATTTATTGCCATAAATAGTTTTTTTTATCTAATAACAGTCAGAGTTGTTCTTTGTTGAAGAAATATATAATTTTTCAGTTTCTAAAGTTAGTTACTTATACTATATTATTTGTTACTGTCATGGTTTACTAATAGTCTTGTCATTATGCATAAACTAGAATATTCATTATAATAAAAAATAAATAAAGATTCACAGAATTAATAACAGCAGTATTTCCATTGAAAATAAAATAGAACATTTTTACAACAATTTTACAGATTTATTTACATTTACATATTTTATTTAGTTCACAAAAACAGTTAATTTTTTTTAACTTGGGCAAGAGGCGTTTACTTGGCTTTTCACAGTTAATGCAACAGTAGAATTATCTACGTAATTATTTTCGTAACATATTTATTGTGTTAGAAGCTGGCACATACATTAACAAGCCTAGACAAAGAAATTGGCGACTGTAAAAAAGTTATAAAAATCAACACAATGTTTTTCTAATGTAGCAAATGTTTGCAAACCAAAAATTAGGTCAGTAAATGTAAACAAAACACAAAAAAAGCCCAACAGACATTTTACCTTCTCTGATCTATCCGCTTCCAAAAGCGCCAAATGCCGCCTATGCTAACTATTACGTCACTAAAAAATAAAAAAATACAAATAACTAAATCTTATCCTTGTTGATGGACACAATTCGCAGCTTATGCCAGTCGATGATGGAGTCCCACAAGGTTCTGTACTTTCGCCCACCCTGTTTCTTATGCATATCAATGTGCTGTTAATGCAGTAAGCCCACTTGTAGTCGGGTTGAAACAAAGAGGACGCGTGAAGATTATGTTACTGACCTCATCCAGTTCTTGGAACTCGTATTTTTATTGGGCACAAGCAACTTGGTTGAGTTCTATGCCAAGAAAATCCAGGTTTGCGTGTTCTCTTACAAAAATCTCCCCTGTCCCTAATCTTCAGAATGTCTCACTCGCAAAACGTGACAGCGTCAGTATCCTAGGAATGGATATTCATTGTGACTTCAATCGCACAAATCATATTGGAAGTGTTATCTCCGCAACAACCAGGAGACTGAGCATCCTGTACTATTTCACTCCCAACTCTAGAACTATTTAGCCCAATACCTTCTCGATGGTCTGGACAAGTTGCTGAATGATACAGACGTCACTAAATATTTTTCACCGCTTCAGTTTCGAATAGAAATTGCTTCGTTTTGTGTGTTTTATCGTCTGTATCACGGTGAATGTTCTGAAGGATTGTTTGACCTTGTTCAATCATCTCCTTTCCACTACAAAACCACGCGGTGTGATCTACGGACCAACAGTTACACCGTATCGCCCATCATGGCATGAACAAAGAAGTTCGCCAACTCATACCTTTGCTGTACCATAAATAGTCGGTGGAATAGTCTTCCAGACAACGTGACTCTCCTTCCAATGATATTGGGTCCTCCAGACGAGGCGTGATGAGCCATTTCAGTAAGCCAATATGACATCGAGGACTGCCTATGATATTTGTGTCACCGACGTTAGCCGTTGTTTGTGGACTGGACCGTGCTTACCGTCTGTTGTTGAATAGTCAGACCGAGCTATTATTTTAACAAAGTCTCACCTCTTGACTAGCGACGCTGTATACATGCCCATTTTCCCTCGTACGTACGCGTTTGAAAAAACATCTTAATCATTTCAAACATATAATAACAACACACAAAATTCCTAATAAATAACACATAAAGACAGTCTTCTAAGACAGCTCCATCTATCGAGCAACGTATAATAACGATATAGTAAATCATAGATCTATCTAATCGGCACATCGATGATCGGGCAACGGTTTTAGATGCGCGTGGGCATCATATTAACCGCTATTATTATAATTGTAACGATTACAGTGATAGTGTTTGACTGTGATAAGAAACTTGTATATAATTACTCTTGAATGTTTTTTTGTATAGGTACTTATTTATTACTAGTTGCAGTCTGCGACTTCTTTCACGTGAAACTGGTTTTGATGTCTCACGGAACTGCATAATTAATCGGGTTTAAAAGTGAGCTATCTTTGATTTTATTTCTCATATTTAGTTCTATATACATGTGAAAACTACATAACCCAAGCCCGGGGAAGCTGTAAAAGCCGTAAAGCTCCAGGGTGCCACTAATGCTAACGGGATAGTCAAATGGAAAAAAAAATAGTACAGTAGGTTTCAAGTGATTCGCGTTCTAACATGGAAAATGTTTAACGTAATTAATTATTATTTATAGGCCTAGCATTATGACCAGAAACTCACCAGATGCCAGGTGACAATGGAAAGATGGTAAAACGCTCATTCACCCATCGACGAAACGTTATTTTTTCCGAATCGTGATTTATGGTCATTCTTTTTTTTTCAGTAAAACATAGCCTCGTATGGCTGTATTCACACGCTCATGAATCGTGAAAAATCACGAAAACGTTCTAAAAATACGAATTCGTCATGAAGAATCGTCTGACGGATTATTAGTTTTTGTCGGAAGGTTTTTTTTTCGATTCGTCATTCGTTTTTTGTGGGGTGACGGGAGGCTCGGGACGATTTATTTCTGATATTCGCATTTATGTGTCCAGTTTTCTCAATTTACAAATTAATTAATAATCAATTTCAATTTTAATAAGTTGATAAGGGGATTCAAACTGTCGTCGATCAATGTCGACGATCTTCAAAATTATTTAATCTTTATACACCTTCATACAGACCAGCCGTGTCCTTGATGAAAAAATTATTTACGTGTATAAATATTTTTAATCGTTAAGGCACTGATATTCAAATATTCTTAGTACTCATTCATATTAGTGTGTTTGATGAAGAGAATACACCAGAGCTGCTGAAACAGACGACCGCGGGAATTACGGAAAAGTAGGTACTTTCACCATTTATTTAATATAATTCACAGCTTTAATAATAAAGGATATAAACTAAATTTAAAGTTGAGCATTCAGCTAGTAATTAATTTTTACTTTTTTTATCGTTGTAGGTTTGGCGTAGTGGCCACAATCTCACATGATTTTAAGTGACGATGTGGTCCAAGATGATAACACGCTAAACCTAGTGGAAGACTGCCTCTCAAGTGCAGCTGCCGGAACACACCTATTGGTGCTTGGCGACAGATTTTCAACTTGAGGGTGGTAGCTAGCCAGGCAAGCATTAGAAAATGCCCTACCACCATGCTATGGTTTCCTCAGGATGTTTTCCTTCACCGAAAGCTCATGCTCATTGCAGGGATTCGAACTCACATCAATCGACGCGAAGTCGTACACGCTACCACTGAGTCATCATCGCTTCAAAATACGAATTTTACTAATTAAATTATGTAATGTATATAATTATTACTATCCTAAAAAATAAAATAAAAGAAAGAAATGAAAAGAAGAGTTACGCGCGTGCATGGTGTGTATGTGTGCACGTTTGTGTGTAAATGTGTTTGAGTGTTTGAGTTGAGTGTGTGTGTGACCGTGTATGTTTATGTTGAGTGTCCTGGGTGTGAGTGTATGTTGTGAGTGAGAGTGTACGTGACTATGTGTGTATGTATGTTGTATGTGTGGGAATAATGAAATACTATTAAATTCTTGCGCCGGCGATCACTCTTACAATGTACACATGTAGTATCTTTTTGTTTTTAGTTTAATTTATGTATTTTACATACTGTTGGCACACAGTATTTACGTGCCGTTCTATTAACAAAACCGCGAATAAAAATTAAGTGTCACGCATCAACAATCCAGAGAAAATTTGTGATTAGTTAGTTCACTTATATACCTCACTACCTTCACTTTGTACTAACTTAAGTATAAAGTGTACTTAAAGCATTTTATAGACATTGTGTGTTTCTGTTGTAGTGGTTCGTATTCGATCACTTGCTACCAAAATATTCTGTGAGTTTTTGGCGGGATCCTAAGCTGCCATGTTGTGCTTTTTATTTGAATTCTTTAATTTAGGTTTTCTGACTCTATGTTATGTAATATTGGTGGCATTTTACGTGATACAGTTTGGTTATTATGCCACAAAAACTCCCTAGATAATTCACCATCTTGTTAGATCCCACTTGAAGAAAACCACTTATAAAACACTGACACAGGCAAGTGCTTCAACGGCGCCAAAACAAGAAGGAGAACTATAACTTGGATCGACGGATCCACTGACCGTTTTTGGTCTCGTCTTATTCAAGCTGTTGCCAATTACTATACTATTCTAAATCTATGTATTTAACTGTAGCACAACATACACTTTCTTTGAAGCGAATTCAGAGCGCGCTAGATCAAATTCTATGATTTCAAATTAAAAAGCAAATATTTTTTTTAGTTAACTAACAGTAAATATTAACTCTATATGAATAAATTACTCACATAAAAAATACATATCTAAGAAGCATTCGCAAATCAACACCTACATATTACAATATAACAAAAAAAACATTGGCGCCACGACATGAGGCCGAGTACAAAGCGCGCCGCGGTGCTACAGACAACATTCAGAACGCACTCAATAAATTACAATGCCTAATCACCCCTAATTGGGATGCGTCGTGACCCAACTTAACCTCGGGTCGCGTCGAAACAAGAATAAAATAATGCAAACATAATGATATGTGATGGTTTTGAACGCTCCAACTCTTTTAATTTCCGAACGTTAAATTCGAAATCGGTGCACTGTAATTATCGTCGCGTTTCCGAACGTTAAGTATAAGGATAGAGATATTAATAGTCTCGTATGTTTGTTTTTTTCCTTGATTTATGTAGTTTTATAGGATTGGTGAAATTAGTGGTTTGTAATAGTTTTTGTTGCGGCCGCTAATGGCTATAAATGTGTGTGACCAAACCAAAAGTTTTTATTTAGGGTCGTATGAGATTTTTTATTATAACATTTATCTCATAAATTTAACGTTACACCGATTATTATAATTCAGATTAAACGTAATAACAGTAATAAATATATTTTCTACATTAAATTAATATATAAAACATTGTCGCGTATTTATTTAATTAGGTCGGCCAGTGGCTTATTATTATTTTAAAATACCGTAAAGCTTTCTGTTTTGAATGTTTTAGGACTAGTGAATGTTATATTATGTTATTAACTTACAGATAATTGTCTAAATATTACGTACATTATCTTTTTCACAATTTTTAACCCGCGACGCAGAGAGACAGACACAGAGAGGTGTTATAAGTTTAACCAGAGATTAGTAAAAAAGGTGTGTGTGCGATTCACACACGATAGAAGTGAAACTTCATTTTAAAAGACATTTTCTATGTTATTTAAACAGCGTGCAATATACATATACACCGACATTTACTCTCTCGCTCTGGCTCACACAAAGAGGAGAGACCGATAATGTGCGTTAAACGTTTAACATTTCACGTTTAACGCTTGGAAGTCGCATAAGAAGTTTCACTTCAAAAAAAAGAATCGTCGCGTCGTCTAAAAAGTTTCAGTTATAAATAATCATTTTTAAAGTTCATCAAAATCTACCCTTCATTGTTGTTTCATGGTAATAAATCGTTAAACATATTTCATACAACTTTAGATAGGCACGCGATTTGCATACTACCCTCAGAGCTAACCTCAAAACGAGACGCACGCTTCGCTAATTGAGCCATTTCACAGATAAGTAGATAAAACACGGTATCGGAGGGTGACCTTAAATTATGCGTATTATTTGCATATAATAACTATGGGGCTGACATGTCACCTACGAACTCCCAACAGTTACAACGCTTCGTTACTGTCAGTCGAAACTCTACTTTATCTATACGACTTAAAAAGTAAATAATCGTATAAGCATACACACGCTCGGAATACCAAAAGTCTGTACTTAGAATGAACGCTAAAAACATCCCCCGGGAATCGAAGCCGCGACAATACCACAAATGTAATATAGTTATGCAGATACCGTAACGATACTCTAATGGATTTTTTAAATATATGAAAAGATGTTTAAAAAAGGTGTGTGTGCGATTCACACACGTAGAAATGAAAAATCATTTTAAAATAATTTTTTATTTTATTTAAACAGGGTGCAATATACACACCGACATTTACTCTCTCGCTCTGGCTCACACAAAGAGGAGAGACCGATAATGTGCGTTAAACGTTTAACATTTAACGCTTGGAAGTCGCATAAGAAGTTTCAGTTCGGATCACCGGATGTTATGTGTGCACTGCAATCCATAGGCCAATGCTACATGTCATATCTTTGCTATACTGTGAAACTGTGGAACCATGCCCCGGCCAGTGTGTTCCCTCCTTACGACATCATGATGTAAAACCCTTAGTTCTTTTATATAATTTATGTTCTATATTATTTTCTACAAAAATCTTTTTTTGGAACAAAGTTCCTTATGGGCCGTTTCGGAGAGGTACCCTAGCTGGCAAAAAACATACGTAACGTTAAAAAAAGTGTAAGATTTTTATGTATAGTCTATGTATGATGGCTATACAGTGTCTAATGTATAGTCTACGTGATGACTGTTATTATTATTGCAGTTTGCTATTATTATAATATATATTTTTATAAATCATTGTAAATAAAATAAAGGTGTTAAGATAATTTTGTAAAGTAGTTTTATTGATTTTTATCGAGTTAACGCGCACCGAGGGTTCCGTCGGATATCCAAAATATCGACGTTATAAATCGATAATTTTATGAAAAACTATCGATATTCGATATACCGATATTTTTACCATCCCTATCTACTACATCTATATTCTAACTACACAAATAGATGGCGTTGTGCAGTTTTTTAAAATACTCTGTAGCTTCAAGCTGATTTATAATTCAGGATTTTTTAAGGAGACAAACTGGGCAAACTTAACTTTGCGGTTGGAAAATTATTGTCCCCATACACTGATATATGCGGCGGTCAGTTTGCCAACTGCAAATAACAAAATTAACTTTTATTAATGAGACTGCTTCTTGCCAAACTTCATGATTCTAGGTCAACTGGAGTACCTTATAGGTTTTTATTCATTTTTAAATTGTTATACAATGCGACATAAACAGCCATATCTTTCGATTATGTTAACTTTTAAGTTTGATGTTTTCACAGGTGGAAGGGATTGCAGAAGGAGCAAGTCGCGTATAGTAATTAGGCCAGGGTTCGCGCAATCAACGATCCTAATATCAAGTCTCTTAAATCAACGTACAAAGCCTGTAGGAGACGGGCTGTTCCCATTGTTAATGATGCAGACGTTACCCAATGCATCGAACCGCTTCAGCTTCGCAGGAACATTGCCTCCCTGAGCATGTTCTACCGTCTGTATCATGTTCTGAAGAGCTTTTTAATCTAATTCCCTTCGTCCTTTCCACAACAGAACCATACGTGCTGGGCCTCGGAATCACAGTTTTACGGTAACCTCCATCTCGGCAAGATGA
This sequence comes from Saturnia pavonia, assembly GCA_947532125.1. NCBI lineage: Eukaryota > Metazoa > Arthropoda > Insecta > Lepidoptera > Saturniidae > Saturnia > Saturnia pavonia. The sequence continues at coordinate 4,821,590 of OX383916.1, read as the reverse complement.
AGCAATAATAGCTCAGTGGTAGCGTGTACGACTTCGCGTCGATTGACGTGAGTTGGAATCCCTGCAATGAGCCTGAGCTTTCGGTGAAGGAAAACATCGTGAGGAAACCATAGCATAGGGGTAGGGCTTTTTCTGGCTAGCTACTACCCTCTAGTTGAAAATCTGTCGCCAAGCACCAATAGGTTTGTTCCGGCAGCTGCACTTGAGAGCAAGTCTTCCACTAGGTTTAGCGAATTATCATCTTGCTGCCGTTGGATTTCGATCTGTCTCGATGGTACTGTGCTTACCATCAGGGACAGTACAGTCAATGTGCCGAGCTATTATAAAAAAAGACAGACAGACAGACGGACAAAGAAGTGTTCCTATAAGCTCCTTTTTTCCTTTTGAGGTACGAAAATCTAAAAAAGAAGAAAACGCAACCACTATTTTGTTTGGAATTTTATACAGTTCAACTGTCGTTTTAAAATGCTTTATGTATGCATTTTGTATTATAATTACTGATACCATGGTAAGGTGGGGCCCGTCTGGATCTTGCATTTATTATCAGTTATCAATTATATTAACAGCAATCTAATCTACTGAGATGAACAACAGCCAAAGACCTACAGTATCAATGGCGTGGTGCTGTATGCAGCAAAGCAGCTAAACAGCAGAGATCTTTAGCATCCTATTGCATAAGAGAAGCTCTTGTCTTCTTGTTTAAAGAAACGTCATACCAAGTATGCCTATTTTATATCACGTTTCACCCGTGTCAATTTTATTCTTATTCTTTATTCAGCTAATTCTACCGTGCCGCGGCTAACGCACCTGTTGTTCTCAATTCCCGCACTTGCCTTTAACTTTCCAGTGTGCTTGAAGTTCATGGTTATAGCTTCACACCTTGGACTCACGACGTAAAGTTATGTAACCTATAACCTTCCTTAATAAATGGGCTATGAAATTCAAAGGGATTTTTTTCAAATCTGACTGGCAGTTTATGAGATTACCGTATTCAAATAAACAAACAATTTCGTGAGCTTTATATTATATTTTTACTTATTAACCTGATGTTAAATAGGCATTTTCAGCAGTGACAATAAAAATTCAAGTGTTCAATACAAAACAAAATTACCTATTCCACCCCAAAACCGCTGAGGGTGCTAACAAGCTTACTATTAGATGACATGCCCACGCATCTCCCTGGGGTAATGATATTTCATTTGTCCCGGTCATGGGAAAGCGCCTGGAATAAATATCGACTGTTTGACAATATGCCCCTTCCCTGGAGTTGAGAACAAAAATCAACACTTTCTCTGCACTGAGCCTGTTGTTCATTTAGTGTACCTACGACGTAAGAATATTTTGGATAAGGATTTTAATTAAAATAAATATAACTAGCTGTGCCCGCGGCTTCGCTCGCAGTATACTGTCGGTTGAGCGCACGTACGAATTGTGCTATCCCAAAAATGCTTATTCTGCGTGATCCTTCAAAGATAGTACAGATAGTACATATACTATCGCACACTTTTTTTAGGTCTTTTTAAGATGTACAATTTTGTAGTACATTAATTTGAAATATTATCTCTTATGATTTACTCAGCGTAAGCCATCTAAGCGCACCAAAAGCATATTTTTCCGGATTGATTCACCATTATCGTCACTGTTTATTTCATATATTACTTTATCTAATAAATTATATTATTCTATATCCTGGCTAGATAATATAGCTATAAATTAAAAAAGAACCATGTAAATCGGTTAAGTGGTTAAGTACATAAACGGACAGACAGACAGAGACTGAGAGACGTTGAGTTTTATAATATGTATATACTAGCTGTGCCCGCGGCTCTGTCCGAAAATTGAAAAGTGATTAAAGAGCATTATTATCAGGCATGACATATTAATTCTTATAAACGAGAGTTACTTCATCATCAAAACAATTTTATGTAGATAAGCTTTGCCCTTTATAGCATTTTATTTGGATGAATAGTTTGGGAGATAATATAAAATTAAAATAATTTAACACTCGGCTCGGGTCTATGACTATAGGTGTAGTGGCGCGAACGAGCCGTTGTGACGCATAACACTGGCCGCCTGATAAAAATATTGTCTATACTGAAGTACTATAAATTATCAATCAGCGATTTCTTTTAAATTATACGCGCGTGAAACCGCGTGGCACAGCTAGTATGAGAATAACATGTAATATATATTTTTAGCATCTGTTTATCGCTGATTATCTGTAAGAAATGTGCAAGAAAATATTTCGTTCATTCATTCATTATATATATTAAATTTAATATACCACATCCATTGCACATTATTTCATCAGTGTTAATCTAGAGGATTATGTCGCGTGCGTCAAGTGTCACTCAGCGTCACCCTGTTGACGAAGCAGATTATTGTCGATGACCCCACTCTAGTTCAGTTTATTAGTCTATGAATTTATGAATATTCCATTTTTACTTGCAGTTTTAGGGTGTCTGGATACAGCCTCTCCTTTTTTGGTCTGGGCGATACGTTAATTTTTGCCGAATATCCGCCGTTTGTATCCATGCTAAAAATTGTATAAGCAAAAGAAACTTGTTTGTGATGCAAATGATATGTTGACATAATTTCTAATTGATTGATTATATTGACACTTGCTGTTTTAACTTGCAATGCCGTAGCTGGCCTAACTCCCTTCCCAATGTACAAGTTATAGCTACGCCCATAGTTGCGGCCGTGACTGCTGAATGGTGGGACCAGTGCTATATCAATTCGATATTCAGATAATAATGAGAATTGCATTAGTAATACTACCGACGGCTGAAAATTGAGTGACGGCGAAGGTAAACAACGTGAGGAAACCTAAATATTCTTATAATATCACCATGTACATAAAACATATCAGCATTCATAAAATTTCATTGCACAGACGCAACGCCCAATTAGCCTAATTGTACGTACTGTGACGTTCCATCAGAACGTTTTTACTCCGGTCCAAACGCGCAATTAAATGTTCATATCAAAAATGAATCAAAAAAGTTCATAGAGTCATAAAGATCACATATTTCTTCAGGAGGAAGACTTTTTGGTGACCCCATATATTGGTGCCATTTTACGTAGGTAAGATCGGTTATTATGCACAAGTGAAGTCGATTTGAAATAATAAAATGGAACATCAATTCTGTGATGTCACAAAAGCTCCCTGGAAAGTTCTAACAAGATCACCGAAACTATCACGAAAAAACTTGATGAATCGAAATATTTACTCATTTAATAAAGGTAGTAATAATCTTCATTGGCTCAATATATGTATAACAACAGATATTTCAAATTAAAAACAGAATGCCATTGACATTACAATTTCCTGCTTAAAACACAGCCAACTATAACATCAAAAACTGAGTGAAACGGACCAACCACAGACAATTTCGCGCACCAAAGATCACTATCAGGTTATCCGCGGTCGAGTCACGTGTTCGCCCACGGCCTGCCACGCGACTTTGTTTGTATAGAGAAACTTCCCTTATTATTATTTGAGGGTAGACTCTAATCAAGTATTGATGATAAAATTTTGATCTCATTTTCTACAAAAGTTAAGTTGATTTTTTTACACAATATACCTACCATCTACCTATCACTATTATGTATCCATAGGTCATAGATTTACTGAGATAGGTTGAAAAGAATAGGCACTGCATTTCTCAGTCTTTACAAACTTCTTTCCTTTACTTCAATTCAATTTGTTATATCTTCATGCATGCGCCGGTTCTGAGTGCTTCTTAACTCTATATTATTTAGTAGAATAGAAAGTTTAGTTAGGTCGCGTCTGTGACAATAAATATGTTATAGGAAGTCATTAAATAAAATCCTTACGCAAAAATCTGTATCGTAAATCGGTAAATGTCAAAGTTGGCTCATTCATAATTCTCAGTTTATCAAAATAAACGTCAAGAGACAAAAGTAAATATTACATAAATATAAAATTGAGTTTTTTGCGGGATCTGAAGCTGCAATTTTATGGTTTTTATTTTAATTCATTATCTTAGGTTCTTTGACCCTATATTATGTACTATTGGTGGCATTTTGCGTGATATAGTTATTATACATACGTGAAGTGGATTATAAATATAAACTGGAAACATTTACTTAGAATTGCCACATAAACTCCCTAGATAGTTCTAAAAAAGGTAGCCACCATTTTGTTAGACTCTACTTTGAAGATTATAAAATACTACGAAGGCTTAAAAACATTGACACTGGCAAGTGCTTCTGCGACGCCAATCAAGAAGAAGAAAAAGAAATATATAGTTCCCTGCTGCTCGACGTAATGATATAAAAGCTTTAAGAAAAAGGTTTGTCGCTAAAACTATGAATTTTTTTTTTTAATAGTACGGCACTTTGACAGTACTGTTCCTGATGGTAAGTACAGTACAATCCAAACACAATGGCGACCACACAGAGATCAAAATCCATTGGCTGTAGTCGCTGTCATGCTGGCCTGCAAGCCTCTCAGCAGCTGGATATTTTTTGGATTTTTGGTCGAGATTAATTGTGACGAATTTATCACCGTATGCTTGGCGGTCGCGTCTACCTCGGGGTACCCTGGCTGAGCTGGTGGCTTAAGCCGCTGATCGCTTATTAAAGCACTTTATTCGTTTCTGAAACTAGGTTTTGTTAGAGTTTGTTGTTTTAAAGCAATGATGGCTCAGTGGTAGCGTGTATGACTTCGCGGCGATTGACGTGAGTTCGAATCCCTGCAATGAGCCTGAGCTTTCGGTGAAGGAAAACATCGTGAGGAAACCATAGCATGGTGGTAGAGCATTTTCTAATGCCAGCCTGGCCAGCCACCACCCTCAAGTTGAAAATCTGCCACCAAGCACCAATAAGTGTGTTCCGGCAGCTGCACTTGACATCAGGTGAGATTGTGGCCACTACGACAAAACCTAAAACGACAAAAAAAAACACTTTTAATGATTTTTGATATATTTTATAATTTTTCACGGAGCAGTTATTCTCACAGCAGCTAGCTATTAGTGATGGGGTTCTCAGATACTACTGTTTTTGGTAGAGGGCAGCACTTGTTGTCGATAAAAGTGCGAAATGTTTTGTCAGTGGACAGACAATTTATTTGAATAAAAGATAAATATAATAAAATAATAACTGATATAGAAAATGGTTTGTGGTAACGTAAAATATAAAATACACTAGATTCTAAATTACAAAACGAATTTAGTTACATATCGACTCAACTTAATCATTTAATTTCAACAAAACCTTTTAGAAACACTCGTTAACGTGTTAGAGAACGTTGATTAGAACTTTTGGCCGACTTTATTTCAATGTTTCGCTTAAGGCGAGTGTCGTATGTGGTCGGTGTTGCCATCTGTATAATATTAAAAACGTACGAACAAAAGAATGTAAGTACATTTACAATTCGATTTAATGTTTATAACTTGATAAATAGGTACTATTTATATTGTGATGTTTAGATCTAAGAACTGGAGAACGAAAGAAATGAATGAAAGAAGATTACATGTGACGGAAAGTCAAATGTTAAAATGGATATATTGTGTAGCTAGAATGAAAAATGTTAAGAATTATTTATATCAGATGGTAGTAGCACCAGTGACAGACTTTTGCAATAAGGGCCCGGAAGCTACAGCTTCACCGGGCTTGGGGGTGAGCGCTGAAGGCTTTCAGCAAACTGGCCGAACCTCGTCTTAGTCTAATGTTGTAGTTACCAATAAGCCACGAACTGGCTAATTCCCTATCCTTTATTCTTCGAACTGAATATACTGTTAGCCTTATGGGCCCTGGAGCTTTTGCGGCTTTTACAGCTTCACCGGGTTTGGAATACCCTATCCATAATTAGATCTAACTAAGTACACATATATACCTCTTATATATTCCTCTGGGAAGATGGAAGAACCATGCATATAAGTATTTAGTAATCAGTCAATTTTAATATAATCTAACTAGCCAAAAAAAGAAAAACGGTCTCTTATAGAACCTATGTACATGTATGGTATGTATGTAATAGATTACCGTGGTATGGACATGTCATGAGGAGAGATGTTAAGTATGAAGATGGACAAATTTAGGAATAGAGGAAGACCGAAGAAGGTACGGATGGATTATGTGAGAAATGGTATGTGTATAAAAGTTGAAAGTACTAACTTTTAATCAGCATGATAGTCAGCTCTGTGCCTGAGTAGTAAATATCTAGATGCTTCGGTACATCAGCTGTTCAGGTCCATAGTAGAAGCTAGAAGCTATGCTTATTTTAGTATCAACCAGCGTGTGTGCGGCTACTCTCTCATATAACTATTTTTATTACGTATTTAAATTAGCCATTCTGAAGCTTATTGTAGCGGCATGCTATGGTGGCCGTTTTGATGTTTGCCCGCTCATGAAGTTTCGTATAAATTAATAACTAAGTTTGAAGAAGCAAATTGCTGTTCTTTATTGTCCATTGTGACGTTCAGTTAATCATAAAAAATTATCGAATATATAATTTATATCACTATATCTAAATTATATATATTATGGTCTAACTATATAATATGATCCCGTGAACAAATCTTTTCACGTTTTTACCAATAAAAAAATAGTGTCATTTGACAGAATCGTTAATGGTTATTATAAATTATTAGTCTAAATATATACCATACAATCGTCATTTACCTTTTTCAAATTTCGTTTTTTTTAATGAAATCTAATACGATCGTCACATATAGGATCACAACTACTACCTCCGACAAACTCGCGTCAATGCTCAACCCAAAAACTTATAGATACTCGCATTAGATTTTTTTTCCCAAATTAAATTGTCATTTCACCTCACTATTGTAATTTTTAAAAACGGCTTTCATACGTACCGCTACTGTAGTTGAGAATTAAATAGCAAGAGAAAATCCATCTGAAACGAGCAGTGAGCTGGAGTATAATGCCACTCGGATAGAAACTCCCGAACTATCGTAGCATTGTCAAGCAGAATAGCACTTTTGGAGCTATATTTGGAAGCAATGTTGAATGCATGAATGCTTGAATATGCTTGTAAACATGGGATTTCGAATAAAGAGTGTCTCAGGTGTTGTTACTATACAACTAGCCACTTTCGTAGCGAATAGCGGTTTGGTATTTATATACTAGCGTAAGGACAACTATAGTCATAGCTAGAACCTGTCTATCCTTATCGATAGTCTCCTTCTTCTTCTTCTTAAAGGCAAGTGTGTTTATACATAGTTATGCCAAAATCAAGTGGATAGATAAAAATTCTAATATTTAGAGTTCAAGCAACGTTTTAGCAAGGTGGCACTTTTGTTAAAACTGAAGGGTGAGTTTTTGTAGCAACTTAAAATTGATGTTTATTTGTCTTTATATATATAATTCTTCTGTAAGTGGCATGTGACTGTGCTCCTCCTAAACGGCTGGACAGATAAAGGAAATTATTTGTGTGCTTAGGTAGATTCAAGAATGGCTTAGATGTGAACACACACACAAATACACACACAAACACGCGTCACAGGTGACGCTTCGATTGAGATTTAGGACTTTTTATTTACTTGTTGGCAAGTCAATTTTCGGGCATAATTCACTTCACTTGTGCACAATAACCAAAACATATCAAGCAAAATAAAACCAATATTACATAATATAGGGCCAAATAAAGAAGTTAATGGATTAGAATAAAAAACACTTATTATACTTAACCGATTATGAATATACGTTATTTACCTTAATGTACAAAATATATATAAGGAAAAGGTAAACTAGAAATCTGGCAACACTGAGGCAAACGTAATCCGTAACAGTTCAACCGGTTATTAATCAGTTAATTATAGTTGTTTCCGTTCAATTAATCATTACATAGATTGAGATTTCATCGAAAACGTCAATTGATTTAAAAAGTTTTTGTTAACGATTTTTTTATCTGTCTCTATATGTAAACCCATCGAACCTACATAAATGCATATAGCATATAAGCTGAAAGAATGGAACTTGAATCAATTTATTTATATGATAATCCGAACGTTGAAATTTTTAAATAAATTATCCTTTCATTGAACTAGGATCGTAGACGAATAAATATGGCAAGATCATGACTTTTGCGAATAGATAAACGGTTCATAACGATGGGTGATGTTATACAGTGAACTGTATTAATCATCAGATATGGTGTGATTATTTTTCCGAATCAAAAAAATACTTTATTCATTATACTCGCTAGGAAGGTACTTATGAACGTGAAAACATCCAGTCATCGTGAAGAGCCGACAAGAAACACGATCGGTTTTATCAATTATTTTTTTCTGTGTAAATAACAGTTATTGTTATTATTGCATATATTTTTAGTGGGAGTACAGAGAGGGATGCACTTCCAGACATCATTATCATTCACGTTATAATCCACCCTATAATACCCTTTTGACAGTTGACATGGTCCTTGAACTAATTGTCGGAAAATCAGTAATGTTTTTCTTCATCTTTCTATATTGGGCCCTGAAGCCTTAGAAGGCTTTTACAGCTTCACCGGGTTTAGGGGCGAGCGCGGAAGGCACTCAGCCACGAAAGCAGGGCAACAAACTCAAAGGTGCCAAAGGGGCCGAACGTCAGCTTGGGCTTTTGCCTTAGTTGTAATTAAGTCGCGAACTGACTAATTCCCTATCCGTAGAAAATTCGATTTAACTATTTATACATGTTTCTGCCGTCTAGGGAGAAACATGCATATATGCATTTCGTAATCTGGCAATTTGGTCTAAAACTAACTATCCAAAACATCAGTAAATTGCTTAGGAATCTTATTATAGAACCCACAGATAAGTAAATCAATATAGAACTTAATACTAATTGTACTTACAAAATATTTTATTGGTCTTACTGAGTCTAAAATTTGGAACGACTAATTTATGTTCATTTCCAATAAACTAAAAAAATATGTATGATAAAAGGATTAAATATTGTGTGAAACTACAAAACGATCTGACTAAATTAAATACGACATTCAAGACGGTTTTTTTTTAATTCGTAAACTGAATTTAGTTTTTACATAAATCACATCTATAAAAAAGTAAAAGTCTGGCCGACCGAACTGCGCTCAGTGTATTACAAAGAAAGACCTAACTAAATAAACTTGGAAGTAGAGTCTTTAGTGAGATCTTCATCTGTCATAAACTTACCTAAGTTATTTGGCCCTATATCATCTAATATTGGTAGAATTTCTGTGGTTATTGTGCTCAAGTGAATCATTAGTTTAGTCCGAAGAGTATAACCTACCCCTTTGTTTAGCGTTTGTGGACTACGAGAAAGCCTTCGATTCGATTGAGACCTGGACTGTACTACAGTCTCTCCAGCGGTGCCAAGTAGACTACCGGTATATCGAAGTGTTGAAGTGTTTGTATGAAAACGCCACTATGTCAGTTCGACTGCAGGACCAGAACTCGAAACCTATCCTGTTGCGGCGGGGAGTCAGACAAGGAGATGTTATCTCTCCTAAACTGTTCACCGCTGCACTGGAAGATGTCTTCAAGGTTCTGCACTGAGAAGGACTAGGCATCAACATAAACGGCGAGTACATCACCCACCTTCGGTTTGCCGACGACATAGTAGTCTTGGCTGAGACCATGGAGGACCTCCGTGCGATGCTCGATGACCTCAGTAAAGCCTCTGAACGAGTTGGTCTTAGAATGAACATGGACAAGACGAAGATTATGTCGAACGTCCATGTAGCGCCAACTCCCGTGAAGATCAGAGACCATACGCTTGAAATTGTTAAAGATTATGTTTACCTGGGACACACAATCCAGCTAGGTAGATCCAATTTCAAGAAAGAGGTCAATTGTCGAATCCAACTCGGCTGGGTAGCGTTCGGGAAGCTACGTAACATATTCTCGTCCAAGATACCGCAGTGTCTCAAGACGAAAGTCTTTGATCAGTGTGTGTTGCCAGTGATTACATATGGTGCTGAGACGTGGTCGCTAACTATGGGCCTCATAAGAAAGCTCAAAGTCACTCAAAGGGCAATGGAGAGGGCTATGCTCGGAGTTTCTCTGCGTGATCGAATCAGAAATGAGGAGATCCGCAGGAGAACCAAAGTCACCGACATAGCCCGAAGAATAGCTATATTTAAGTGGCAGTGGGCTGGCCACGTAGCTCGTAGAACAGATGGCCGATGGGGTCAAAGAGTTCTCGAGTGGCGGCCACGTACCGGAAGACGCAGCGTGGGCAGACCCGCCACAAGGTGGACCGACGACCTGGTAAAGGTTGCGGGAAGCCGCTGGATGCGGGCAGCACAGGACCGGTCGTTGTGGCGATCTTTGGGAGAGGCCTATGTCTATCAGTGGACGTCTTTCGGCTGAAATGATGATGATGATGATGATGAATCATTAGTATAAACTAACTAGAAGAATCAGTTTCACGTTGCCACAAAAACTCTCTGGCCAGTATTAATAAGGGAGCTGCCATATCTTGTAAAAGCTTTGCTTGTGCGTTTTTGGCTAGAAAAATATTCTATCCACGTGACATTGGCATAATTGTGCTACCGTTAAATACAAATACAAAACTTATTGAAATGTTCCAAATCGTTAGAGCTGTTTCCGTGAAACCTATTACGCTTGTTGTGAAAAATATTCAAATTTACATTGTAGTTTTAAATAAGCGATATGTGTATGGGTTATATTTATTTATACGTGCATTGCTCACATAAATAGTATAGAAAATGTATTGCGTTTGCTCCGTCTCTTCAGAACTTTACAGTTTTCAAGAATAATACACTCTCTATTCAAACACAATACATGATTTCCCGCGTCCACCGCTGTCATCTCGAGCGGGTGAAGCAATATGGCCGCGGCCGGGGCAACCGCGCGCCGCGGGCCATAAATTTGAATAATACTACTCGATTAGCCATTACACTGCCGCACCGTTGCGGATTATAATGCAACCGTCATTCAGTACTGAGGGCTCCAGTGTGAATTATATTTTATGTCATGGGCTGTATTTCAAGTCATGTAATTTTGAAGCTAAATATAGAGCAAGAATCCATTTCATGACATTTATTTTATGAGTTTTGGTAACAATATCAATCATTTTTATAGTCAATATATCAATATATCAAATAATCAATTTTAATCAAAATATAATCAATTTTAAAATGTTGTTTACTCCCTATATATACAACATTGCATCAAAATCGGTAGAGATTTTATTTTTATTACTATTATTGCGATTTCTAAAAGTATTCATGATAATTTTATAAACTATCAACTAAAGAATTATATATACCTTTTTATTAGAAACTTTCATTCAAATCAATCAAGCCGTTTTTGAGTTAAATCCAGACATTACAAACGGATCGACGGACAAAAAAAGACAAATTCTAGATCAACGGCCTATAAAATAGCTAGCACAAATAATATACAAGACCAAATTACCATATTACTAAATGCATATTGCATCACCCTTCCTCCCAGAGAGCAGAAACATATACACATAATATTTTATAGTTAGTTAAATCGAATATTCTACGGATAGATAATTAGTTCGCGACTTAATTGAAACTAAGGCAACAGCCCAAGCCGAGGTTAGGCCACTTTGGCACCCTTGAGCTTGTTGCCCTTCTTTCACTGCTGAGCGCTTTCAGTGCTCGTCCCCAAGCCCGGTGAAGCTGTAAAAGCTTTCTGAGGCCTCAGGGCCCTTAAGTCTTAAAGTATTTTCAGTTCAAAAAAACATCCATATTACCTCGTTTTTTTAAGGTTATTGTTTATGCTTAACATTTAAAATCACACCAAACTGTAAAATTATGAGACATTTTTCATATTAAAATGATGGTTTTTAGATACGAACAATCGCACACCCATATATGACGGCGACCGAAAGCATAATGTTCAATAATTCTAAAATCAAAATTGAAGAAGTTCATGTGATTGGTCGAGCACGAGCCGGTGTTGCCAGTTATATAATTAGAAAATGAAAGGGTGGCGCGCACGCAGCCTGCGGCACTAGCACTACTAACGCTTACCATCGAGACTTTAACCATTAGTGATGTTCAATATCGACATTGATGTTTTATATAGTTTAATGATATTAAAGGATTAATCAAGGCTGCCAATATACTATCATAACATTTCTTTATGAAACAGTGACCGTATAAAATAATTTACTCTATATATCTCTTTGTTAGACATCCACCTAGTATACCTAAGTTTTAATACCCATAGAGAGATAATCCTTAAACAAAAAAGATACTGTTAAACGGCATAGACCCTAATAGCCACATAAAATAATGGACCTTTAGTGTCTCAATCACCTACGAGCACACAACGTCCATTTAAAACTTGCTTCGAGAAATACTAAAAAAAAAACTCTATGCATTTAGGGGCCATTCATAAAATACTTTCGCACTTATGGGGGGGACAGGGTGTAGTTTACTGTGACAAGATGTTACAGGGGGATCGGGGGGCCTAAGGAAACGTGACGTTTGCAGCTCGTCATACGCAGCAATCAATATGCAAAATTTTTTTTAGTACGATAGAAAGTCATTTATTTCATATTTGTAAATATGTGAATATTTTTACGTATATGTTTTCGTAATAATGACTTAATAACTTGTTATATTTACTCATGCTTTTTTGTTATTTGTTTGTCGTCGTCAGCGCTAGCGTTGCAGTCCATCACAATCAGTTCCCTTGTATCTCCAATATCAAAGAAAACGGCACTTCCACGCGCTCTTGATTCAATAACTCGTTGCGGCAACTCATTTTATTATTTGCAAGTAATAAATAGGTATTTAAAAATATCGAAATTCGTGTAATATTAATTGCCATATATCCTGTACGGTGGAAGATCTATCATTTGCAGAAAATGTGTCATAGCTTGACGAGGGAGATCTAAAAATGCAAATATTTTTTAACCGTAGCATGTTATTGTGATGACACTGTCTCTGACGGTAAGCACAGTACAATCTAAAGAAAACGGCGACGACCTAGAGATCGGTAATCCATCACCGGTCGTTGATTTCATGCCAGCCTGCGTGCAATGAAGTCGCGTCGCGCCGATTGACGTGAGTTCGAATACCTGCAAATGAGCCTGAGCTTTCGGTGAAGGAAAACATCGTGAGGAAATCATAACATGGTGGTAGGGCTTCTTCTAATGCCCACCTGGCTAGGTACCACCTTCAAGTTGAAAATCTGTCGCCAAGCACCAATAAGTGTGTTCTGGCAGCTGCACTTGAGAACCAGTCGTTCCACTAAGGCTTAGCCTCATCATTGGCCACATCGTCACTTAACATCAGGTGAGATTGTGGCCACTACTTCAAATATATGTCGATAAAAAATTGCAGCAACTGGATTTACACTGGCTGATAACGAAACGCGACAAAATAAAAGAGATTCACTGTTACGAATATATTACCATGTATATTGTGGTCGCAGCCTAGTCAGGTACAGAAGATCCCTATCACTCCGCTTGGTTACTTGAACTGGCTGATACAGGAACGCAACACGCCTAAGCGTACCACTATGTGTTAAAACTGGTGTATGGTGGTCACGATCAAGTCGCACACAATCATCGTATCCTATCTACCACCTAGCAAACTACTTTTACATGTACATTTCATTATTTCATATGTTATCGATATATGGATTCCCATCCTTACTATAAAAATATAAGCACTCCCCTCCCCTCAGGGCAGATGGTAACGTTCTTTATTTTCGAATATTAATAAGGAGCGTGCAGTATTACACCGTATTTCACATCAAGCAGATTATCGTCTTGCTTCTCATTCGCACTTACTATTAATCCGCTATATCTGTACTCGTCTATAAAAATATAATAATAATTCAGTACAAGTACGTAATTGGCATCTAGGAATTTTATATTTCAAGTTTACGATTCGATAATAAAAAGGAATTCAAGAGACAATAATTGGTCGTCTTTAAGTATTTTACGAGTATATGATTCTAAACAGCTAAAAAACTAGTATAGTAACTTGGAAACGAATTCATATAAACTCCATCTCGACACAAACTAAAAAGTTCTCCGTCTTATCTTTGCCATACCAATTTCTTCATCTCTTAGACTTTGTAAGATAAATATAAGTTTTTTAGGTAATTGTATTAGGTTCTTCAATAAACTTCCTAAGCACATTACCGATTTTCCGGATAATAAAGTCAAGAATCATAATAAGCGAGTTTTATTGTCGAAAAGGTGGATCATTCATTACGTGAATGTCTGTGATGTCTGGAATTGACTCCCTCTATGTACATCCCCTGAAAATGATAACTGAAAACAACAAGGAAATAAAATTGCTAAGTGCGTGTCGAGTCACGCGCAATGTAGGGGTTCTGAGTTGCCCGCCACAATATCATGCAGACTAAAAAAGGGCCCCCTTTTAGTAATATTCAATGGAATTTGTGCCTATGAAATGACTTCACCAAATATATTTTTTTATTAGTTGATGACTATTACTCGTTAACTTGTAAAGCCTGTACTTACCTCTAATAGTTTTTTTTTTACTTTTAACTTCATTATATATACTACTACCATGAGTTGTTTGTTTGTTTGAAATCCAAAAACAACCATTTAGCTGGCAGGAGTTCCCTCCTGCTTGCCCGCGTGTCCACTTGACACTAACAAAAATATGCACTTTATAGCTTAATATTTCGCAAACGAATCCCTGAATCGAAAACGGGTTTTCATATAGCCGCAATATTTTTGAATGACCTATCCACTGACATCCACATGATGGGACAGAGGAGAAAAAAAAAACATTCACACTTTACGTGTAGGGGATTTTTAAGATTTTATTTTACCACTTTGTCGGCGTGATATACTATGTACACCCATATCAAATTACAGCTTTATAACAATCTAAGACTAAAAGGGAACTCCCTTTGTGTGTATTTCAATATGTCAATTTTTAATAAAACTTGATCACAAAATACCTTATTATGGCTTATGTATATGGCATATGGTATCGCGGACTTTTCTTTAGTAGAATATTGTATTTACTTATCACTAACCATTACGCCAGCGCACGCGGATAAAGCAGTTAGGACGCGCTATTTGTTTAAACTTACCTAACAAAAATCTATATTTCAGGTTAGCTGAGAGGTGGTCGAACGTGTGCTCGATTTATATTATATATATATATATATATATATATAATATAATATAATATAGTATATATAATAGATAATATTACACTTTATACCAATTTATACACAATCTTATTGTCAAGCGATAAATGCGGTATTGTTTTATGTCATTATAAAATACCTATGAAATGTATGGGATTATGTGACGGCCGCGGGCTCGACTCCCAAACGTACAGACAACTCGTGTGACCATGATATGAGATACTCGGACAATTTTTTTTTTCACAATTTCACGCACGACATTTAATTCATAACTTTGCGAAGCTTGTATTATGGAAACTAAACAGCTGGCCTACATACATATATAGATATTTAACACCCAAAAAATTCAGTCATGTGTGGGGATCGAACTCGCGTCTTCTCAGCTCATAGTAATGCTAACTACCACTGCGTCACGTGGCCTGTATGATTCTACGCATTTAGATTTCTACGCAGATAATTTTACCCAAAAATATATTACACTCGTGTTACTCCCAACGGAAGAGATGTTTCTTACGATTTGTACATAAAATCAAAATATTAAATAACTAGCTGAGCCCCATGCCATCACCACCGTCATCACCCTGCCATCGCCAGGGTGCCCGTATAGCAATCGTTGTTCCACTTCCCTTACTTGCCTAAAGCTTGCCAGATTGCTTGACGTTTATTGTAACGTAACGTAACGGCGTAACGTAAAGTTTAATAGCCTATAAACTTTCTTAATAAATAAGTTATAAAATATAAAAAGAAATTTTCAAATCTGACAAGTATTTTCAGAGATTAGCGCGTTCAAACAAACAAATATCACTTGAGCTATATAATTTAGATATTTTTTTTAGTAAGCTAGCACGCATTTAGCGCTGTAAGAGTGTATTTTAATAGCACAGTTTTCTACTGTGATGGTTATACCAATACGCTTCTTACGAGTTTAATCACATCAGTACACCATAAGATATACCAACAATATTTGAGTTTAAAAAAAACAATCCAATATCTTTCAGGATTCATGGTCGTTATACAAGGCTACCAGAAAAGCCCAGTATCGCGTGACAAGACAGCCGAGTTCAATCCACATTTCGTTTTCCTATGGGAACGAACGCCTAATGCGGCCTCCTGGACCTAAACCCTTCTGATAAATTGCAAGGATTTCACTCAGGAATTTGTTAATACCTTCTGAAACACATGGCATCTACTCACACCGACGTGACGGGACGTGACGTTCGTATGAGTGAATGCATTAATTGTGAACATAGTTCTCTATAGACACTAAAAAGTCTGTAAAGTTCGATTTATTTCAAAGTATTTCGTAATGCTTGTCGCCTAGACAAAAAATCCATTCAGTAAATTAAAAAAAAATTAAGGCAATCGGAGCTGCCGTGTTTTTATAGTAGCACGGCAAAGTATCTACTCTGTAATTGATGGTAAGACCAGTACAATCAAAAAACACCGGCGACCACCGAGAGATTGGTAATCTGTCGACGGTCATCACTGTCATACCGGACTGTAAGCTACTCAGCAACTGTTAATCTGGAAACTCAACAAACCAAAAAAAAATCAATATTACAAGCTTAACACCATGTGCACGGTAGTCACGACCCAGTTGAAACCCATATGAGGTGGTACTCCATCATCATCATCATTTCAGCTGTAAGAAGTCTACTGCTGGACATATGTCTCCACAAATATCGCCACAACGACCGTTCATAATCGCCACGCTTGACAGGCGGGCTGGCGATCGCAGTATGGTTGTGGATAAATCCTCGAAGGACGCTGCTGCCCGTTCTTCGGCTAATCCCATAGTCGCCTTTTACGACACCCACGGAATGAGATGGGATGGAGCTATTCTAAGCCGGCACACACACGTCATTAGTAAATCGGTACTCCATACCTATAATTTATTATTAGACTAGCTATGCCCACGGATCCGCTTGCATGGACTTTTTTATAAAATTATTTTTCTTATTTTTATCTTCATTATTTTTCTAAAATTAAAGTAGCCTAAGTCACTCCTTATAATATCAGCTATCTGCTAGTGAAAATCCCGGCAATATCGGTCCAACCGTTTCGGATCTTAGCCAGAACAGACAGACAGACAGACAGACAGACAGAAAGAAATAAAACAAAGAAAAAGTTTTTTTTTATGTAGGTATCGTATATAATTTCATATACATTTAATAAAAAGGTGTTTACACTACAAAATGACACTTCAATTTTATTATACTATATATAATATATCCTAAAAAGAACAAGTGGCGTTCAATACCTGTAGTCATATTTTATAGCTGCTCTAGCCTCTGTACTCCTATTCTAGTTTCCTACTTTCTCTACTAAAAAAATAAAATTCATTTACAATAATATAATTCGAAAAATATTAGCCGGTATAGTTTCTCTAATGATGCGGTTTCTATATTTAAATTCTAATATTTCAACAAAAACAAACGATCTAATGTTACACTGCTATGTGATAAACGGTCATAATAAGATGTAATTATGCGGATTTCGGGTGATCATTTCGGAGCTAGGTTTGGATGAGTTAAAGAGCACTTTCATACAGTTTCGGTCTCGGTCCGTGGTCGTGGGCCACGAATTTTGGATTTTAGCCCTGCCGAAGCTGAAGGTACGAAATTAGTAGTAATTTGATATTTGAGAATCATGACGTCAATTTTTTATTTGCTAATTTTAATTATGTAACATAATCCGGGAGTAGTTGTTTTAAACTCTTTATATGTTGAAAATAATATCCGTCAATTATTATTTATTCATTATTAAATATTTATTACACATGTTTTAATTTAAATGAAAAATATGCCTCAAAAACGCGGCATTATGTTCATGTGGCGGCGCGTGACGTCATCGTCCAATAAATCAAACTAAGGTTTAAGGCATTACAAGTAAAAGTTGAGTTTACTAGAATTTCAGTAGAAACTTATGAAATTTCTTCAGCACCTCCAATTTAGATAACCTAAACCAAGCCCGGTGAAGCTGTAAAAGCCGTAAAGCCTTCAGGGCCTCTAAGGCTAAAAGTATAGTCAGTTCGAAAAAAAAAGATAACCTAATAAGTATGACACTCAACTGTGTATGTATATATTGTACGATGACGTCACGTTTTCTGATTGGCGTTTCCAATGACGTGATTCCCAGACAAAAATCTAAATTTACCAAGAGAAAAAATTCAGATTCGTATTTTTTTGTTTTTTTTTATCAATAAACCAATTTGATTAAATAATTAACTTTAATTTTTAAACACATTGTCAACTCGCGAATAATAAGAGCACGTTCTTTGTAAAATAGGATTCATTGGCCACTTAGAGCTAAACATTGTTTTTTATTTATTTATTTATATTTAACAGTCTCTGTAGCCGAAAGCGGTTAGGATGATTCAATTCACTGGTTTTGATTCGCTTCAAACAGTAACGTAATTTATTATAATAAATCTATATTTCTGTAGTCACGTTATATGTGTTTCTGTTATATACATTTTATGATAGATATGTCTATTATAAAAGTCAGTAATCACGAATATATCATTGATTTATTTGCCTTTCTTTATGTGTTTGTATGTCTGGATTGAACTCAATAACGGATTTAATCATTGTTATTATATTTTGTACACGGTATTTTTAAGTCATTTCTCACTTGATAGTTATAAAAATAATAAAAATAAGGCACGTAAAAAAGTATCTACTGCTTATTAACCCGTGCGGAGCCGCGGGCACAGCTAGGCTAATTATAAAAATGATTTACTAAGCACAATACGATTTAAAAAGCCAAAGAAAGAATAGACAATGTAATTACAGTGTTTATTAAAACTAGTTAGTTATTTCTAGCAACATTTTCATTAGCGACGCTTATTTAAATATAATGAAAATAAGTGCTTTTCAAAGTACATACTTTACAACTTTGCAGGTCCTTGTAATGGAACACAACTATGTTAATGACAGACGGTCAACTTGTTTTTTACTTATTTTTTAAGCCATTACACGAGAGATAAAAGAACAGTCCGTGGCAGACTAAGTGTGGGGCGGAGGGGTGCCGAATCCCAAGCCCGGGTGAAGCTGTAAAAGCCGTTTGAGGCTTCAGGGCCCTTACGGCTAACAGTATAGTCAGTTCGAAAAATAAAAAAAAAGGCGGCCGAATCTCCAGAAGAAAACGCCTGTACCCCCGGACCAGTTCAAACTTTTGCAAATTATGAGAACACAACTTTTATTAAACAAAATAACGTCCGTCTGGAAGTCTCACACATATTTATTAACTTTATTTTTCTTTCCTCAGCGTTAGAGGTAAAACAAAAAATATCGCCTCGGAGATCTTAGATATCTTTATCATACTAGTTGGCCTGGCAGACTTTTCTCTTAACCATTCCAATAGTCAATAACGTTTTTTTTATCGTCATAGGTATGGCGTAGTGGCCACAGTCTCACCTGATGTTAAGTGACGATGTGGCCCAAGATGATAACACGATAAACCTAGTAGAAGACTGGCTCTCAAATGCAGCTGCTGGAACACACCTATTGGTGCTTGGCAACAGATTTCCAACTTGAGGGTGGTAGCTAGCTAGTCGGGTATTAGAAAAAGCCCTACCACCATGCTATGGTTTCCTTACGATGTTTTCCTTCACCGAAAGCTCAGACTCATTGCAGGGATTCAACTCACGTCAATCGACGCAAAGTCGTACACGCTACCAAAGAGCCATAATTGCTTAAACTCGAACACACCGCCACCTACCGCCTACCGCGAATATTTTTTGTGAAAACCTTTCCAGGGCCGTAAAAACAAAAAAATACTACTAACATGTCCATCGCGAATTAAGGTCTAGAGCTCCCAAAAATAAAAAAAAAAACTTTAGTTTTTTGAATTTTTTTCAAATTTTCCAGGTATCTTTTAATTTTTTTCTTAAATTAAAATTATCGTTTAGACTATAACTAACAGTAAAAAAAAATGAATTAGCCAAATCGATCTAGCTGTTCTCAAGTTATGCGCTTACCCACGAACAGCATGTTTGTTTGAATGCGCTAGTCTCTGGAAATACCAATTAGATTTGAAAACTTCTTTTGAATTATATAGCCTGTTTATTGAAGAAGGTACAACTCTAATAAACTTGAACGTCAAGCAATCTGGCAAGCTGTAGCTCTGTACCTACGGGAATTAAGTGAGAACAATGATAAGCTACACGCGTGCATAGCCGACGCGGGCGCTGTGGAGATTTTTCGAACTTTATCACGGTTGAATTAGCAGTTATATGTAATTATGACTGCTTCCTTGTTTGTTTGTCCGCTGACACCAACTGACACTTAAATTGAAATTGATTTAAATTGAAATTGTTCCTTTTTTACCTTCTACTACGGGGAATCGTGCTGTCCCACAAAACGGTTGACTTGTGTATTGCCAATGTGTCGACAGCCTAATTAGTCAAAGTCTAAAACATATACAAATAAATGTTTTAATTTTTTTTTTTTTTAATCACTTGTTGAGGGCACAACCGTGTAAGTTTCTGTAATAGTATAACCAGTTTATAATATATATGGCGCATGTCGTTTCATTTCGACAACGGGAACGAAGTCACGGTTAATAACTAGTGTTAAGTAATTTTTAAATCCAAACGATATATGTAAGGATTTAAAGGTATAGAGAAGTTTAATAAGCACGAATTTCATTGGTTCATCACGAAGGGAGAATTAGCTTATTGTTTTCTTACCTCGATGTTTATATGGCTATTTGTATAATGACAGAGTGTATGCAAAACGGATTCGTATTTTGTACTCTGTTTGTGAGAGATGTTATCTTGGCGATTGTTCCCTGACTCATAGCCTAATGATAGGGTCGCTTAGTACGATATTTATTGACCGTGAATCGTGTTCCGTGAATTTTATAATATCCTAGTTTGGTTCTTTGAAACGGTAAATAACTGATAATTTTTTAATGACAACTATTTAGAATTGAATTATTTTTGTCTATATTTTTTTCTATTTTATGTACCTATGTAGCTATAATGTTTACAGATAGATATAGATATATTTAAAGCGGTGTAAGCTCCAGGTCATTTTTTTCCTTTCTACCTACAATATCTCGTCCATCAAATATAATATGAAGAGATATCTGAGCGATCCGGCATGACGACGACGACTGGCGATAGATCATTCTGTGGTCGCCGTTATTTTCGGATTGCGCTATACTTACCACCAAATGTAGTGCCGTCATTTTGTTATACTACAAATAAAAAACACAACTATTTGAACAGCGATACATTAACATATTTGCTTTTGGGTGAATTTAAATCTAAGGTACAATATTATTCATACATACATACATAAATCACGCCTCTTTCCCAACGGGGTAGGCAGAGACCACGTCCTTCCACTTGCTACGATCCTGACATACAACTTTCGCTTCCTCAACATTCATCAATCTTTTCATGCATGCTCGTCGGTTTAGAGTACTCTTGATCTGACCTTTCTTCAATACTATTCAAAAATCTTAAAAATTGTTATTGTTTTAAAATAAATAGAAATAAAAGGTGTAAACTAAAATATTATGTTTTTGTCAAAAACTCTAATAAATGAATAACTAAATACACTTTTTAAAATATATAATAATTATTTACTACATACAATTTAAAAATTATTACCTTCCATTTTGTCTTTACATGGTATATAAAATCAACACTAATATCGCGACTTAATTGCATACGCGCAACAGTCCGAGCCGAGGTTCGGCCACTTTGGCACCCTCGGATGTTGTTGCTTAGCTTTCGTGGCTGAGTGCTCTAAGCGCTCGCCCCCAAGCCCGGTAAAGCTGTAAAAGCCGTAAAGGCTCTAGGTGGCTCTAGGGCCCCTAAGGCTAACAGTATAGTCTGTTCGAAAAAAAAAACACTAATATCATTAGGTTGCTCTAGAATATTTTTGCCTCGTATTGCCACCTAGTAGACACTAGTTGATAAATATGATTTATTATGTATAATGCAATTTTTATTTCAGAGATGGCAGTTCATATTTCAACGAATACATTATTATTTGTGCCTAGTGACTAAATTTAATCTTTTCATTGTAACTTATTAAATTTATAACAAATCATATAAATATGTTAAAATTATCAAACACAAAATATCTTTATATTTTTATAATGGTAACTTAATGATAAATTGTCAACATTGACTTTGACAGTAATAAAACAATTAAAAATTGTCAGAGCCGTCAGCACGGCGTACAATAGGTACTTATTCGAAATTATTGCTTGTCATTGAGTATTGTGAAAAGTTTGAAAATAAAATGGCTTTGCTCGATTTCTGTAATTTAGATGAAAAAATCAACTTAAAGCCCATCGACGCCCTTACTTCCTTTAAGCAGGATGTAATCGGATACAGCCAAAATTTCTCGAACAGCATTCAACTGGCTATGCCGCCGTTCGCAAACGTAAGGTTATTCTTCTATATTCTTTAATTTCTCATGAAAGCAACTGATATTTTCATAGTCTTTTTTATTATTTACAGCCCGTAGAAACCCTTGCACAGTTTAACTCAAAGGACGAAACCGGAAGAGATATCAAAATTCAGTTCGATCATGGAACCACAACTCTTGGTTTTCGCTATAAGGTACGTGAAGATTGTTTATCATAAATATTTTATGGTAAAATTGGAGCTTACTACCAACCAAACATTAAAGAAAATTTGTTAATATGCTCACATTGAAATACAGTCCATCTTAATACTTAATAGGTTGTACAGAAAAATACTGTTTATTAGTACAGTAAATTGTAACTTTAAAAAAGTATTAATTTCGTTCAAAATTCCGAAATATATCACTAATGTAATGGTGATAAGTAAATAAAATATAGCCTAAATAAATTTTCTGCTACATAAGCAATTTACAGAAAGCAGCCTCACATGATATTGATTAATAGAAAATATTATTTAATTTAGGCTCTAAGAAGTACTCGTTAATTTAAAAACACTACATCTGACTTTGGAAAACATCCTAGTCATGGAGAAGAGTTGGCAAGAAACTCAATTGGTTTCATCTTATATGATTATTTTTGTTTCAACTTTATAAATAATATTTGCAGTTAATAATCATATTAATAAATTATTGAATGCACAATAATAGTAATATTGTTTCTTTTAACATTAAAATATAATGTACTGAGATACAAGAACATTTCAATGAATAGATGGCAAATATTCTTTATTCTACTAGTGAAATGTGAAATATTCTTTGTTGTGCTTTTCACTTCTTTATGAACCATTATACCATGTTTGAAAACAATGGCACAATATCAACTAGAAACTTCTACATAATAATTTGATGATTTTAACAAAAAAAATATAATTAATTCTATAGAGCTTTTGGCCAATAACATTGTTATCTGAAAGTTCTTTGTGGAAATCCATTGTTAATAATTATGATAGCAGGCGAACATTGATCTGAGGATGCCTCGTTGAGAAGCGAAATACATGTCAATGATTGTGGCAGAAGTAGCAAAAAAATTTCAGATAATTATTTACAATGGAATTCCACAAAGTAAAGCTTTCGTCAACAATTTTTATTCATTTAAAAACATGACCCTTAGGTCCCTAACCAATTAAACTGTGAACATGTTATTGCAGGGTGGAGTGCTACTGGCTGTGGATTCTCGAGCGACTGGTGGACAGTTCATCGGTTCACAGACCATGAAGAAGATTGTGGAGATCAATGACTATTTACTTGGTAAGCAATTACAGTGTACAGTAATATTAGTAATTATTAACAAACACTAAAATTTGCAATTTAATGGAAATTTATTTTAGATTGTTTATAAACTAAAGGTTTATACAAGAATCTGGTGACCCTTACCTACTATCTATCATCTTATTACTTTGTATTGTCTTTATGTTATCATATTCGGAGTAGTTTTCAAAATTTTGAATTTATACTAAATTTAAAACCCACCAATTAAAACACTTATGTATTATTTACAAAATTACACATAACTACATATTCTGTATTGTTTTCTTTTATTCTCTGTTAAATGAAAACTCTTTATAACGTAATAAGTACATCAGTCCTTTTCAGTTCATTTTCAAGTTTACAATGTATTTTTAATTCTTATATTGTTCTTATCTAAGGTACCCTAGCTGGTGGTGCAGCAGATTGCGTGTACTGGGATCGAGTACTCGCTAAGCAATGCCGTCTGTATGAATTGCGCAACAGGGAGCGAATCTCCGTTGCTGCAGCTAGCAAACTGATGGCTAATATGGTATATAACTATAAAGGAATGGGTCTCAGTATGGGAATGATGCTCGCCGGAATTGATAAACGGGTGAGAAGTTAAAATAATTGTCATTATTTTTGTCAATCCTAATACATTGATATATAATAAATACCAGATTAAAAAAACTTACTGCACTGTGTGTGTAAACGACCTATTTAAATAGAAAAAATTATGGACAATAAGTGCATTATTATGTGCATTATTATTGATGGTAACACTGACAAAGTGACAGCACTGTTCCTGTTGATAAACACAGTACAATCCCAAAACAACAGACCACTGAGAGATCTTGTCGACATCGACGATCGTCTGATCCCGAAATGTGTCAAACTAAAAGAGTCACTGTGACGGTTATCACCATGCACATGGAGGTCATAACCTAGTCAAATAAAAATCCTTACCACCACAATGTCAGCTTACCTTTATTCTGATTCAAGTGAGGAATCCATTAAATAATACATTTGTTAATTCACAGGGTGCACAATTATATTACGTGGACAGTGAGGGTACGAGAACTCCCGGTAAAGTTTTCTCTGTTGGTTCCGGTTCAGTATACGCATTTGGCGTGCTTGACTCGGGGTACCACTGGGATCTTACAGATTTAGAAGCGCAAGGTATTTCATTAACATTTATAGGTTATAAATACACATAATTCTTAGAAACTGGTCATCTTAGATTTGATAGCATATTGACACCAAACTGCACTGCACATCGCCATCAAAAGTTTGGAAGTAACAGTTGCATCCAAATTGCGTTCAAATTGAGACAGCCATTGCCAAGAATGGATCTATATGTTATAGGCAATGTATGAAATATCGGCATTCTATAGAAAGCAGCCTGAATGAAAATAAAATACTTATTACATACTTTGCCTAGGCGTTCTATAGAATGCCAAATGCTATTTAAGCAAAGTATGAATCCATTTCCAATATCACGTTGGAGTTTTTGGCGGGATCTCAGTGTCATGTGATTGAGACAAACCCATACATCTATAACATTTACCCTGCGAGAGAATGAGATAGAATATACAAGGTTAATGCAAGTTCTGATTTTCATGACTGTATTCGTCGTCGAATTGAACGTGCATAACTCAATACAACAGTTCATACAAATCTGGTTGTCACACCACTAGGCCAATTCAATGACAGATATAGTCGTGAAAATCAGGACTTGCGTTAACCTTGTATATTCTATCTCTTTCTCTCGTATAGTTTTTTTTATTGGTCTATGGCCCCTGTAGTGTTATACTACAGTTCTGCCAGTGTCATGTAGATTCCACGCCATTCCGAATAAAGGGAGTCATAAAATAAGCTGAATAAATTTGTTGCTAATTCCTAATACAAAACAAAAACGATCCACAATTAAGTAAGATAGTTACGCAATTAAATTAGTATGTATACAACGTTAAGGAAATAAATATACATACATTACATATAGAAAACTACTACTTAAAGACTGATTTTATTTATATTTACAAATTTACACAGAAGGATGATGAAAGGAGAAAATGAGAGGTTGACAAGGGTTTTCATACCCGTGGGACGGGGGATCTGCTGTGGAAGTATAAGAGGCAAGATACGGGAACGCTCTAGGGAGCAAATACTTGATGCTTGTTTTGCCAAAGAGTCGACTGTAGATGTATATATTTGTCTCAATCATATGACATTTTGAAGTCCCGCCAAAAACACACACGTGATATTCGAAACGAATCAGAGATTTATTTCATACTTTGCTGGTTTCTCATTTGGCATTCTATAGTATGCCTAGGCAATGTATGAAAAAAAGGTGTGTGTGCGATTCACACACGATAGAAGTGAAACTTCATTTTAAAAGGCATTTTCTATTTTATTTAAACAGTGTGCAATGTACATACACACCGACATTTACTCTCTCGCTCTGGCTCACACAAAGAGGAGAGACTGATAATGTGTGTTAAATGCTTAATGCTTGGAAGTCAAGTCGCATAAGAAGTTTCACTTCAATATGAATCATTTTATACATTCATGCCAGAATTCTATACATTGCCTATAACATATACATATAATTCTATGTAACCTGTGATATAATGTTTTTAAATTATTAAAATTTAGAAGAAAGACTTTCCATTACTTTTTTGTCATCATGAAATATATAAAATTGCTCAATTTATCGTTTAAAAAAGTTGTTCTCCTACTTTTGGTGTCAATTTGGCATCCATTTGCGATAGCACATAGGTGGTTATTTAGTTATATCTCAAATTTAGTGCTACTTAAGTATAATCGTTAGTCAATTTATGACTTTGTGAAATTCTTTTAAACATTTTGTACAAACATTGATAATGTTTTATAAACATTGTAGAACTTGGACGTCGCGCGATATACCACGCCACTCACCGCGACGCGTACTCGGGTGGTATCATTCGTGTATACCACATCAGCGACAGCGGCTGGGTCAACATCTCGAATGAAGACTGCTCCGAGCTCCATTACAAGTATCAGGAGGAGAAGGGCATCAAGGATGAATAGATTTTTTAATAAATGAAACTGTGTTATACAATTGGTTTATTATTTTCTTTAAACACACGAGGAGTTCTAACTCAGTCCTCAGGAATAGCAACCTATTATGACTGTTCTCAGTTTGACTGCGGTATTTCTAAAGTTGGTTTTATAAATGGATACAGGCTGCAGTGACCACTTCATATGTAAGGACCTATTAAAAAAGCCATTTTTAATTTATTTTTTTCTGTTTGTTCTCGCTATCTCGGAAACGGCTGGACCGATTATGACGGGACTTAAACTGGCAGATAGCCGATTTCATAAGGAGTAACTTAAGCTACTTTGTGGCCTTGTATTAAGTAGTATTGGCGGCTTTTTACTTGATGTATTCTGGTTATTGTGCACAGGTGAAGTGGGTTATAAATAATGACTAGTAACATGCATTTCAAGTTGCCGTAAAAACTCCCTGTATTTTTTTAACAATGGAACTGTCATTTTGTTAGAGCCATGATTGATAGTGACGGGAATAATTAGAAAAAAAATCTAACCACGTGACATTGGCGGAATCGTGAATAAACACATGTAGCTATTAAATTAAAAAAAAAGATAAAGCCGCTGCAAATTCCTGATCTTACTAAATAAACTCGCATGTATAGTTATCAACTTTTATTAATTAATAGCAAAATATTCAATTAACAGTTTACAGTAGGCATATTATGTGTTAAACCTTCCTTAAATTAGCATGGGGATACAAAAATATGACGATCGACTAGAAGTTTTATTAACTAATCATAAACAATAAATAGTAGTCTTATACACAATGAAAGATTATTATTCTACGATTTCTCATTTTTCTTCTGGTTGTCAGCATTGACAGTTACTTCTTCCAATGTCTCTTCTAAC
Organism: Saturnia pavonia; assembly: GCA_947532125.1. Classification (NCBI taxonomy): domain Eukaryota; kingdom Metazoa; phylum Arthropoda; class Insecta; order Lepidoptera; family Saturniidae; genus Saturnia; species Saturnia pavonia. The sequence continues at coordinate 4,793,872 of OX383916.1, read as the reverse complement.
TCCCAGTCTTTTAGAGGCATTTCTGTCAGCTTGTAGAATTTTCCATGTTTACCTACACCTGTGGAAAAATAATTCAATCACATAAACTAGAAAACCCATCATAAAAACGGACAAAGAAGTTCGTCCATATCTTTGCCGTACTGTGAGGCTGATGGACTGCCTCCCTGCCAGTGTGTTCCTTCCTTCCTACATCATGGCGTCTTTCAAACATAACGTAACAAACAACCTTTCAAACATTTGAGCAGGCCGGCATGACAGCGAAGACTGATGATGATTGTAGATAGTTATAGTCTGTACCTTCTCTTATTACGTTTTAATTGGTACATAAGTAAAAGACGCTGAAGTTGTATATTTACTTGTATGTTATGACAATAATTGGCGATAACCATGTGTCTATAGTCCCGGATCTACGATTTTTTCGAACCAGGGCAGAAACTTTATATTTATAGTGGTGGCGACCTCTAGCTCTCTCTAGCGTTTGAGATAAATTACTAAAAAAACTCATATTATAATGGGTGGCAATCGTAGCAGCGGTCAAAAGTAATATTTTTAATGTTTTGGCTTTTCAAAGTTAATAGGTGAAGCTACAATCATTTATAATTAATATTTATGATAATTAAAAAAAAAACATGAAACAATATTTTTTCTTTAATTATTTGAAATTATCCGAAATTTCTTTGCTACTTCCGCCTGCAATAGATGAGCTGTCATTTATACAGCTTTCTAGTACTAACAATCTTTGAGCTAAGCCGCGGACAAACAGACGGACATAGCGAAAATGTAAGGGTTCCTTGTTGACTTCGGAACCCTAAAAAAGATATAAAATAATATACAGTAGAACCTCAATAACTCAAACCTCGGTAACTTCAAAAAATAATATGTTCCCTTCCCATCAGAGCCAAAACCTCTAGCTTAAAATACGCAACCTCTATAACTTAAATAAGTAATCTCTGTATTGGCCCCCAGTAACTTAAAGAAATGTTTCCACAACCTCTATAACATAAAATTGTTTGTCAATGAGTTATTTTGAAAGAGTGTGCAAAACAAAAGGTTTCGGTATTTATTGCTTGCACGTTTTCACTAGTTAAATTGTTATCGTAAACAATACATATGTCACCTATTGTTTGCTTCTTCGAAATTCTTTAAAGCTTTGCGGCGGTTAGCCTTAAGACAACGGCTTGCTTGGATCATAAGTTTTTGAACATTGTCCTGGAAACATCGCTTTATCTACTGTGTGATAAAACTGGCTTAAAATGAGTTCAAAAAGAAAACTAACAACACTCACATACGCTGATAAATTAAAAGCTATAGAAGCAGTGAAAAATGGATTGAAAAGGAAAGAAGTTGCGGCTCAGTTTGGGATACATGAGAGTACATTATCAATCATTATTGTATTATTATTTAAATTTCTGTATTTTATTGAACCAATCCTTCTGACGCATTCGAGTAAAAATAGGAACAAGGGTACATACATACATATATACATACCTACCTCTATATTAACCTATCCCTAACATAGACCCTTGATAACTTAAAACCTCTATAACTTAAAATATTTTGTGTTTCCCTTGGACTTTAACTTATCGAGGTTCTACTGTAGTTAATTTAAATGCCAAGTATCGATTAATTGATAGTACAAATGACTATCGCAAAAACCTCTGGAACCACTGATCCGATTGCGTAAATTCTTATACGAGTACTTATAGAAAGCTTCGTTTTTTCTGAATAATATTTTTGTGGTAATAAAATTTTATATTGTAATTAACGCGAATGAAGTTGCGAGCGATTGCTAGTAACTAAATATAGTTAAGAATAATAATAGAATTAAAATTTATTTACAAATGCAAAATTATACCGACGAGGATGGGATTCGAACCCACGCGTGCAGAGCACATTGGATTAGCAGTCCAACGCCTTAACCACTCGGCCACCTCGTCATGTCTACTTAAGTTCAAATTAAGCTGGGGTTTTTAATTAGCTAGTTCTATTTACACAGTTGTTCATAAATTCACCGTATTTTAACAACACTGTTTTTCAGAATTGTTATGTTACCGTTTTTTTTTATTCAATGGCAACTATGTTCCTCCACATTTCTGCCAGCGTCACGTAAATAAAATATTTTTCTAATATTTATTGTAATCTTCAAACATAGCTAGCTGTACAATATTGCGGCTCTCCTGCTAAAAATGTCTATGGAGTTTTTGTGGCAAATTGAAATTAACCCCTAAAATCTGTGTTCTAATAATTATTTATAACCCAACTTGTGCACAATAACCAAATTACATCAAGTAATATACAGTCAAAGTTAAATAATATAGGGCCAAAATAATACATAAGTTTATGAACTAAAATAAAAACTAGAATGACACTGATCAAGATCATGCGCTTGTTTGCCACCTGAGTCATATAAAAAAAACTGCGTTTGAAAGTTACCAGATTAAAAAAATATACAACAGAAAATGATTTCGACATACCTCCTTGGAATTTCTTGACCCCCGCTTTGATATCCTCGATCGCATTACCCAGTAAGAATGTAATGACAGCCTCGTCGCGCATGCTTTCATCGCTGTTTGGATTCAACTGTGAGTTCACTGCGGCCAGCTTGTCCATTATCAAAGCGTTCTGCGGAAACTTGACCAAAGACTTGGCCAGTTTTATTGATTCGCCCAGAGCTGGTCATGAGACGAAAATATTATTAATAAACAACAGTATCAACAGATGTTTTGTGAAACATGTGTTTCGAAGCATCCGCAGAGTGAGCGAGACAAAAAACATTAATAAACAACAGTCTCAACAAATGTTTTGTAATACATATGTCTCAAAAACATCCGCAGTCTGAGCGAAACAAGAAATATTAATAGACAACAGTCTCAACAGATGTTTTGTGAAACATGTGTCTCGAAAACATCTGCAGCGTGAGCGAGACAAATAAGGATTTTAGTTGTCGTTCTCTGGACCAATTTCCTGATCCAGTCTTATTTTAACTCAATTACAAACAATTCCGGGTTTTTTAGAAAGAGTTTGACTAGATAATTTGTTTGAAGATATTGATTTCAAAGAGTGTTTCACGACCTACATTAGAAGATAAAAAGACATAAAAAATGTTAGGCGTCATGGTACGCCTGGCAGTTGTGAAACATCTAAAGTTCATCGTATTTTTATCTAGAAATTGAAGTAGTGAGTGTGTTTAGTAGAAAGAGAAGTATTCCGTATTACTGTAGAGAGTGAAGCGCTGGTTCAGAAAGAGGAGACCAGGCGCGACTTTGACCGAATGGCACGTAGCGACGTCCCATCAGAACACTTTTACTCCTGTCCAAACGCGCAATTAGATGTTTCACATTTTAGGCGTTGAACATATATCCCTGTGCTAGGTCAGCAAGGTTTCGTAGCCTAATATGGTCTGGTAAAGGGTATTTTTAAGAAGACTAACCACTTTGTGTAGTCAAAAAAATCACGTTTTCTAAAGAATCTCTAATAACAACAACGCTTTCAAAGCAAGTGCCGATTATTGCAATGAAATTAAATCAATTTTTTTATAATTCTTACCGGTTCCAGTAGATGTAAGTTTGCAAGCCAGTCCTGCCTGATGCGCTTCTACACCAGAAATCAGGCGACCGGTGATAAGAAGATCCAAGGATCGTGAGAGACCAATCAGAGAAGTCAATCTGCGTCCACCGAACAAGCTCTGCGGTACTCCTGAATGATTTTTATTAGTATTGGTAAAACATCAGGTTTTCGGACAATCGAAGATCATCAATTGTTATCTAAAAAGCCATCGATTAATCGATAGACAATCGATATTTTTTAGCCGACCGTAAGAACTTGATGAACAAAAAAAAGGACATCGCGTGTGTAGGAAGATTGCGTACTTTCATAACTCGGCGAGCTAAATAAAAGGCCGTTCGCGCAAATATTCCTTGTAATCACAAAAATACCCCATTTATGTATTGGATATCAACAATCGATTGCTAAACGATGTTTTTATTGAGGATGGTTAACACCGCCAATGCACCCATGTAGCTTATTGTTGTTCCCACCTCATATATTTGCCAAATATCCTAACATTCATGGTTACTGCTCAGCTCCTTAGAGTCTTAGCGTGAAGTTATATAGCTTATAAGATTCCTGAATGAACAGGCTATGTAATATTATGAAATGTAATAAGCATTTTTCAAATGTGACTGGCAGTCCTAGAGATTAACGCATTCAAAGAAAAAAAAACATTTAGATTTATAATAGTAATAGATTTGTAATAGTATAAAAATAAATTAACAGGTTGCATTTTTTAATTAAAAAAAAAATATATGATTTTATAATAAGATAATAACAGGAATAGTCTTACCAAATCTTCTACCAAGACAGCCAAGCACTGCAGTATCTTCAATAACTCGTAAATCACAACACAAAGCCAGTTCAAACCCTTCAGCCACAGCATATCCTGAGACAGCTGCTATCGTTATTTTATCACATAGAGGCCTTCTGAGTAACCGTGTCTGAAAAATAAACAGTACTTACCTTATTATGTGCAGGCTAGATATAATTTGGCCTAATTTTAGGATAATTTTGATTATGAACCCAAGGAACAACACCTAGTTGAAAAACTAAGAAGAAAGAAAACCTCATTAAATAATTGACTGAGGAATAAAACCCTACAAAATTACATCAAAAGGTTTAGTGTGTTGAAGGAGAACACCAAAGTTGGGAGGGGGCTTCTTTTAGGCCAGAACTTTCCAGATATAGGTGAAAAAAGCAATTATAATAGCACGAAAATGTGTTGTTATTGTGTTTAGCAGCTCCCTCATCCCATAACCTAAAGTGATGTGTTTTCCAGAATCAAAAAAAGTTTGTTTGTCATAGTTATTTAAGTGATAGATTTATGCTGTTTTTTTTATGATATAACTCAATAAAGATTTTCAACCACACCAACCAAAAATCATGATAAAGGATGCAACACAGATTGAAATGGACAGGCCACTTTATAAAAGGCAAAGAAAAATCTGTTTTAAGTTTGCTACCCCCGAGACAAGAAAAGAAATAAAGGTACACAAGGAAGATGATGGGAAGATAAGATTATCGAAATTACAGGTATGAAATTGAAGAAAAATGAAGTAAATCTGTTTTAAGTTTGCTCCCCAAAGACAAGAAAAGAAATAAAGGTACACAAGGAAGATGATGGGAAGATAAGATTATCAAAATTACAGGTATGAAATTGGTTAGGTTAGGAAAGACAGAGAGAAGTGGATATCATTGAAGAGGCCTTTGCGATAAGGTTAATAGACATGCTAACATAAAAAACATAGGTCTTATATAAATTTATAACATAAATAGTGGGAATAAAATTTATGTAAAGTGAAATTGTCTGTAATAAAGGCTAATATTATTATAATGTTACAATCTCAGTAAAAATAGAAAAAAAAACACTATTCTCTAAATATCTGGAATTGTCTAGCATGTACTGCAAACATAGAGTATCTATATATAGGTACTAAAAAAAGACTATAGTTCACTCACACATTTAGAGCTTATAACTTCAATTGCTAATCTAACAAACAATAATCTAAAGGATAAAAAGGAAGAAATCTGCAAGAGGACCATAGAGAGAGATACTGTAAGTATGACCACAGTATAGCCAACATCAGTATACTGTGTATGTTTTATTGAGTATGAATAAATTATTTATGTAAAATCTAACTGCATTTTCACTACCCATGGATATAACGATTACAAAGAAATTTAACTCCAATAAAAGTGACATTATTAGGACTATGTGAAGTAGTCTTATGCATACTAAATAGTTAATATTATCTGATAAATTGTTTAACAATTCAGGATAACACATAAGCTGACTTTTAAACAATGGTTACACGGGTAAGATTTGTAATTAATACAGGCAAAATGTTTAAAAAGGCTAAGTAGTATTTATTTCACAGTAACCATACATAGTTAAAGTTAATCCTTTAAATACCTGGCTTTGCTGGCATGTCTAAAGTCGACCACTATCATGCAAAATAGGTGCAAATAGATGGCGAGTTGCGGAAATTCAGCCCATGTAAACCTGAATCCCTAGGTTTTCATTTGTATAGTGTATTTTGAAATATAAGTTCTCCTCCCACAGGTTCCACAGGTTCGATCTCCACATGATTCTACTTTTGTGTGATGAACATATATGTCAGTTGTATGTCTGGGTGTTATATCAACTGTTTAGTTACGATAGTACAAACTTTGAAGGGCTATATGTGAAATGGTGTCCCCATATTTAACATGAATTTTAAATTATTTGTTTAAAAAAATACTTACTGAAGCATCTTTTAATGCATTATAACCTCTATCAGCAATGTCATCAATATCAAATCCAGAGCAAAAAGAACCGCCTTCTCCATTAAATACAATCACTTTTGCCTCATCATCTTTATCAAATGCATCTAAAGCAGCAGCTATCTCTCTAAGTGTTGGTTCGTCAAGGCTATTACGTGTATGCTGACGGTCTATGTTGAGTATTGTCACAGCATTGAACTTTTCTACTACAACATCTGAAATTATATAATATTCCATTAATATTATTATGTAAAATAATGATTATGAAAGTATATAGAACAATGGTAAGCTGTGTTTGACCATTTTAACATATGACATTTTGCCATATTCCCAAAAAAATTACAGTGAATGGTTGATGATAAATGACTGAATGTTATACTTAAAATTGAAATGACTAAGATGAATTTGTTATAGCTAAGCGAATACAATAATATGTTACCTAATTTCAATAGGATATCCTAAAATTTAAATACTAAAAGAATTCGAAACGAGAAATGCATATTCATGCATATAAAATAATCGAAAGTATGACCAATTAGTTTAATTCCCACATGACACTGTGACCGAGGTTCTGTGATTTATGAAAGTATTTGTATAAAACAACTATGACAGTGAAATCTAAGTCTAATAAGATATTGACAATTTACGATAACATAACCTTACTTTTTTTAATATCATCTGTTTTCTCAGGATCCTTTGCTGGTATTTTTTCGGCATCATTTGAAAAACATCGTATGATATTCGCCTTATTGAAAGCAATATTTTTTCTTGCTATAAAACTTCTTAATAAAAATCTCATTTTTTCTGCAAGACTAATGCAAATATTTATAAACAAGACAATTGACAAAAACAAAACGTTCTAATACTGCTTCTTATAAAGTGTTTGAATGTTATAAAAATAGAATTTCTATTACATAAATTCACTATAACATAAAAAAAAATATTTAAACATCATATGTAGGTATAAACTTAAGAAATATTTTCAATCAAAGAAATAATTCAATCTGTTCTAATTTCTGAACTTGCTTGATCTTTCGGATCAAACATAGTGATTGCATTCTCTCTGTTTCGGAACGTAATCTGTACATCTGATAGTCTGTGATAGTGATCTAGTCTTAGTACGTCTGTGATCGGAGCTAGAGTGGGTAGTATAACGTATAAATAGTTACGAAAACGGTTATACGCTACGTAACGTATATACTTGAATGAAATAACTATCTATTTCCATAACGAACAACGCCACATAACGTGCAACGAAATAACGTTCGGTGATATCGTTGGTTCGTTGGATCATTGCCATTCGTTGCGGAACAGTTGTGCGTTGTGTAAGTTTTGTACTACTCTCACAGGCACGTTGCTCATGTAACGCAACAGTATCGACTAACGAAGACAAGCTAGTAGGTTGTTGATGTCCTATTATTTTTACGTGTTGCATACGATTTCAATCATTACAATATTGAAGTTTACTCCTTAAGAAATGATATAAGGTGCACGGTTAAATAAATATTTTGAGTGAAATTAAAAGCGCAAATGTTTCGAAGATGTGTTAAGTGGCTTATTTGGTAAGGAATATTTGCATTACGGGTCAATCAAAGAGGGTATTTTTTTTTAAATTTGGTGTTTTACTTCGGGTATAAAATAAGATATCGAATAAGAGGGTGTCAAATTAGAGGGATTGCATGCTGATAAACGTAACTGATCCGTGTGACGATCGGTTTGACGATAAGTTTAACGTTGGTTTTTTGTATATCAATGTTTGTCGTAAAGTTTTTTATGGTAACATGTTCTTTATGATTATAAGGATAAAAAATATTATAAAGTGTTCGAATATATTTTAAAATATACAATGTTTTGGTTTTTTATGTCAGTTGTGAATTTGAAGTAATTACGTTAACAGCTGACCTTCACTTTTTGTAACATTAACCTGAGCTGATAAAGTTAAGCAAGGAAATACATATATAGCTACTATATAAATAGTACTATACTATAGTACTATATAAATAAAATAATATAACTAAAAGTAAATATTCATTGGACCATAGCGTTAATGAGTGGTAGGCCAAACAAAAGTCATAATTTCCTGCAGACACGAAATTCATTATCACAGGTGAAATAGCAGTGATAAAAAATATAATTTCATAGCAATGACAATTATTTTTAAATAGCAATCGTTTAATAAATAATAACCTATTCAAATGTCAAATGAATGAAGTTCAATGAATGTTCTCGACAAATTCTTTTAGTACACGTATGCTCACAAAGTTCCGAATATTTGTATAATGTTTCATCATCAGTGTTCTTATTTGTAAAGAACGATAACTCATTTATATAAAATAACTGTGAGATCAGAACTTGTGAAGTGACAAGTGATTAAATTGAAGCAATTCTTTGATTTGTACTTGAACACTTAAAAATGTCTGAATTCAGGGATTGGTACAACAGTGTACCTTTTTTCACTCGGTACTGGTTGACGGCTACAATAGTTCTTAGTTTACTAGGCAAATTCGGTCTAATTAATTATTATTATTTGACGCTAGGATATTATGAATTCATACATCAATTTCAGGTGAGTTACCACAAGTCCGTGTGGACTGTTGTTCTTTGTAAATGTCATGTATTGATAAATAAAAGTAAGGTTTAAAGATGTTTTGAGCCATTATTTCGTGATAAAGTATGAAAGTCGAGGTTGAACTTTAACCCCGAATAACTTTTAAACGAGTTAACTAAGCAAGAAACTATATCAGATCTTTTTGTAGATCGTTTAATTCTCTACAAGTATATGTTTTCAATTTCAATGGACGGTAATTCGTACGAGCACATTAAAATTCCAAATAAAAAAACTGTTAATTTTAATTTTATAATGAAAAATAAAAAAACCACAGTGAGCCACCTCTTAGTATTCATATTAAGAGCTCAAACTTAACTAGAATTTTTTTTATGTCCTTTTGAACGTTTTTTTCATGGTAACTAAACAATAATTTAAAGTTTTTGGCCCACCCTAATTAATATACATATGTGTTAACATGGATAGACCTTGTAGTGCAGTGGTAGTATATCGGTTACTATTGAGCTAAAAGTTGCAGGTTCATTCCCAGCATAAATAACTGTTTCTGGCTGTTAGATAATAATGATTGAATATATCAATCATTGTTTGTTTACCATATCACAATATAAGCTTAGTTTGTAAGGAAATGGCCATGTATAAAATTGTTATATTATTATTTTTAAATTCAAATCTTACAAGTACTTGTTATTTTATCTTTTAATTACCAAAGCTAATTAAAAAATAACTTGGAATTAATTTTCAGATATGGAGGCCAATAACAGCTTTATTCTTTTACCCCATAACTCCAGGCACTGGATTCCACTTCCTTATAAACTGTTATTTCCTGTACAATTACTCACAGCGTCTGGAGACCAGTACGTTCGCTGGCAAACCAGCTGACTATTTCTACATGCTTCTCTTCAATTGGGCTTGTTGTGTTATAGTAGCACTATTAGTTAAGTTCCCAGTAAGTATGCTTTATATTAGCAAAATGATTAAATCGTGAAAATCCATGTCGGAAATTCAGTGCAGCAATTTTACTGAATCTCTAATGCCCGGTTTCTGAAGTACTTTCAATTTTAGTTTATCTGTTTGTTAACACTGTCGGTTCAATAACTCATCAAATTGTGTTTCTGAACACACAGTCATACTAGAAAACTTAATTAAACTTGGTTTATATGAACTGACCAAAATGGGCCATATATCTATTCGATTGTTTGATGTTTGTTTCTTGTATCAAAATCTATCTAAAAAACCTGTTTTACATACAAATTGTCGGTATTAAAGCAAATTTATTATTACGTTTTTACGCTACATGTAATTACTTAAGAAGCATCTTCAGTAAAAAAAATTGCTGTCCAGATTATTTTTTTACAATTACAAAGTAATGGATTATGCACAGAGATGATACTAAAAAGACCAATGAATATAACTTAACCGAAAGAAATAGATAAATAATAATAAGTACCACATACAAAATACGTAAACACAAACAGCTTTTCAATGTTCGATATTATGACAAAGATGTCGCTTATATGGTCATTGATAAATAATGAATTATCTTGTTTCATAACAAAAAAAATTTTAGACCACATATTTACCTTTTTTTTTTATTAACAATAATATTATTAAATCAATAATAATAAGTAGTATCAATGACAAATTACTATAATAAAATCAAATTCAAATTGATCTTGTAAAAAGACCCATCTAGTGACAATATAAGGGGTTGGTTATTGATTTGCTAGTTATTGAAGGCTCGTTGGGTGTTCAGAAACAGACAGTTAACCGATGTTTATCTTATGGATAACTTTATCGAATTAATAATGAGTAAGAGTTTCACTCAGATATTCAGAAACCAGGCATAACATTGTTACTGTGCAATATGATATGAGTTATCTTTTATTTTTACAGTAGCAATGCAAAGTGACTCTATTTTGTCTGATGGTAAGCACAGTACAATCCAAAGACAATGGTGACCACCAAGATAGTGGCAGTCCATTGATTGTCGCTTTTCAAACTGGGCAGAGCTGGATATACACCAGATGATCTTAGAAAGCGACAGACTTAAGCTTGACACTTTAGTTTGATAGTCATGATTCAGTCAGACACAATTGTGTCATACCACTAAAACTATATTAAGACTGTGGTTTCAAACCTGTGAGGCACAGTTCACAGAGGAGGTGCACACTAGATAAAAACCAACCAACGAAGATACCAAAACTTTGTAATAAATAAAAGATCTTCATACCAAAATATCTACAAATAAATAAACCTTATATTCTCACATGTCATTACAAATTAGGTCTAGTAATATTTATTTTATTAATTTTTACTTACACTTACACCATTTTGTCCAGTTGAATTCAAGGGGTTTTTTACATTCCCACTTGCCTTCTTTGATGATTGCAAAATTTTAAAACAAATAACTAGTTGATTAAAATATATCATACCACATTATCTAATTTACAGCTTCTTATGGATCCAATGGTGTTATCAGTCCTATATGTTTGGTGTCAACTGAATAAGGATGTGATTGTTTCATTTTGGTTTGGAACAAGATTTAAAGCTATGTATCTTCCATGGGTTCTGCTCGTTTTCAACCTTATCCTAAGTGGAGGGTAAGTATTTAGTTCAGTATACGACACTAGATGTACCCCGCGGTTTCACATGCGTATATCGCTGATTGATGGTTTATAATACTTCAGTATAGATAATATTTTTATCGAGCAGCCAGGGTTATGTGTTACAACTTACACAGCTTGTTCACACCACTACACCTGTAGTCATAGACCCGAGCCGAGTGTTATAACATGCTATAAAGGGCAAATAATATTGTCGTGATGTTGTAGTAACTTTTGTTCTAAGTAGTATTACAACATGCTTTATTAAAAAATAAATCGCTCATAAATCACTTTTCAATTTTCAGAACTTTGTCATAAAATACCTTATTGTGGCTTATGTATAAGAGATAGGTATATGGTATCTCGGACTTTTTTTTAGATGTACTAAGGAGCAATATTTTTATAGAGCATTGTATTTACGTATCACTAACAATTACGTCAGCGCACACGGATAAAGCAGTTAAGGTGCGCTATTTATTTGCAGCCTATTGAGGTGTAGCCTAATGTTAGATAGCCTATGCTATTCCTCGTGAATCTAGCTATCATATACAAAAAAAATTGTTTCGAATCTGATTTGTAGTTTCAGAGATTAGCGTGTTTAAACAAACAAAAACACTCTACCGCTTTATTATATTAGTCATCATCATCCTTTCCTAGCCGATTTCGGCTACAGCGACTAGCTCGTTCTTTGGGCTAGATGTTTCGCCCTTAGGTGGCTGACATAACCTAATTTGTGGGAGAACGTGAGACCACACGCGCACGTCAGTTAGATTATTAGTATAATATAAGTATATTAGTATAGATTATTTATGTCAAGTTGTACTTCTTTTGGTGCGTTTAGTAGAGGGTAACATTGAGATCTGCGCGCGCATAATGTGACTGAACTTAGAAATAATGAAATTACTCATGAATGATAATAATGTAAATACATTTTACTGACTTTTTAAAATGGCGTATTAAACGTAAAAAATAAATGTCAATAAAATGAATTCAAATGTTATCATTGATGGCTAACTTCATGTTGGCACGCGAGATACAAATTTTAGTGTTTTTTTTTTTTGTTACAACAAAGAAGTATTTGTATTTTATGTTCATACATGATTACACACATTTTTGTTCTATAAATTACTATTTCCTTAACCAAGTCTTCTACGTCTATTACCAATATATCATAAAAGTTATTTTTTACCGTTTGTTATGGCCACAATCTCACCTGGTCTTAAGTGATCATGTGGCCGAAGATGGTAACATGCTAAGCCTAGTGAAAGACTGGCTCTCAAGTGCAGCTGCTAGAACACACCCTATAGGTGCTTGGCGACAGATTTTCAACATGAGGGTGGTAGCTAGCCAGGCGGGTATTAGAAAAAGCCCTACCACTATGCTATAGTTTACCATCATGATATTTTCCTTTACCAAAAGCTCAGGCTCATTGCAGGCGTTCAAACTCACTTCGATTGAAGCAATGTCCATGCTCGCTACCACTGAGCTATCATTGCATCATTTGCGTAATTGAAATAATTAAGTGAGAGTTAAATAATAAGTTTAAAAATCTTTTTATTTATTTAATGTCGTTATATAATATTTTTTCTATTTGCTGCAGTGGTGTTATGGAACTCTTGGGCATTTTGATAGGCCACTTATCATTCTTCTTACTGTTCAAATATCCACAAGAGTTTGGTGGTCCAGCTCTGCTAACTCCGCCTGCCTTTCTGTAAGTTTTTTTTACTGTGTATTTTTTTTTATATAGACTTCAACCATTACACATCACAATTTACACTGACTGTTAAAATGTAACCATGTACTAACTTTTTTAAATGGTACAATTTTTTTTAAAGTAACAACTGTATAGACAAAAAAAAACTTGCTATACACTCTTTTTTTACATTCGAAAATTTTCGGGACCTCCGTTTCTTTGTTGTCCTTTGCCCTCCTATATTTAAATTCGGCCGTAAATATTAGTCCCATCGTAAAATTCAAAACTATGTCACGGCTCCGACCTTGCTGCCACTGATCATACAACACACAGAAAAATAAGGTGTGTGTGCGGTGCGATTCACACACGATAGAAGTGAAACTTCATTTTAAAAGACATTTTCTATTTTATTTAAACAGTGTGCAATATACATACACGTCGACATTTACTCTCTCGCTCTGGCTCACACAAAGAGGAGAGACCGATAATATATTGTTCTCTCGCTCTGGATCACACAAAGAGGAGAGACCGATAATATATTGCTCTCTCGCTCTGGCTCACACAAAGAAGAGAGACCGATAATGTGCGTTAAACGTTTAACGCTTGGAAGTCGCATAAGAAGTTTCACTTCAATAAACTGTATACTGAACAATTACAAATGTTTATTTTTGTACACACAGGAAACAGATATTCCCGGATACGAGATATGTCGGTGGGTTTGGTACAGCTCCACAGGCGCGAGTGCCGACTCGGCCGGGCGGCACCGTGTTCGGTGGGCACAACTGGGGCAGGGGACAGACTCTCGGTGGGAACTGATAAAGATCTCAATTCCGTCAGGATAAGGAACATTTTAATGTAAACGCCATTCGAGTTATGTGTGGGTGCAATACATTTAAATAAACAATATTTTAAGTTGCGATAAAATGGGTGTGTTTTGTAAACGTTTTTTTGAATGTTCTTTTTTCTTGAAGGTTCTAATGTACATTTTGTCATAAATAAACTAATTTAATAATATGTTATATGAACAGCAATAATATTTAGGATTACTAACTAATAGTGAAATTCTAAATAGTGAATGAATATTATTATGAATTATGAGCCTTAAGACATGTAATAACATTATTAATAAAACTTCTACTGTGTTTCATGATAAAAATATTTTTACAAGTGAATAATTGTAAGGAGTAAATTGGTAAATATGAAAACAAGCACTAAATCAAACCTTATTAATATTGTGATAAAGCCCAAATAATATATTTAGATAAATACACTTCTAATTTAGATCTATAGTGTTGCTTATAGATATATAATACTTATGTATGTATTATGTATTATTGAGAATAATAAAAGTTACAACAGTTCATAAAGCCTTGGTTTATTTAACTCTGATACTTGATGTCACAGTATAACAATTTACTTCCTGTGTTACACCACCTCGGCATACTTATCTAACTGTCCAAAACAGAATTGAATAGGGTTACATTGTATTCTTTTACCACGGAAATAACTCTTTTATATAAACTGTTTGTTTCTTTACTAGATAATCTTGTTATATTCTAAAAATGACCATTATCTTTATAAAATTGCCACACCGGCTCCTGCGTAGTGTTGAAATTAAGAATTTTTGATGGAGTTTCGGTGATGCAATGCATTAATTTTACAATTAACATAATAGACATATTTTTTATCGTTATAGGTTTTGGTGTAGTGGCCACAATCTCACCTCATGTTAAGTGACGATGTGACCCAAGATGAGAACACGCTAAACCTAGTGGAGACTGGCTCTTAAGTGCAGCTGCCGGAACACACTTATTGGTGATTGGCGACAGATTTTCAACTTGAGGGTGGTAGCTAGCCAGGCGAGGAAAAACCCTACAACCATGCTATGGTTTCCTCACAATATTTACCTTCACCATAAGCTCAGGCTCATTGCAGGGATTCGAACTCACGTCAATCGACGCGATTTTGTACCGAAAGTAGGTATTATCATTGTAATTATTGGTGGACGGGGTTAGATGTAGCGTTGTTGCGTGTAGAGCAAGACGGGACGAGAAGAGTGAGATATAAGAGGCGGAGTTATAGAAAGAGACGAGGAGAGGCTTGATTTATAGCTTTGGTCAAATTAATGGAAATTTGTTTTGGGACGAAGAGAGGTAGGGCACAGAGAAAACCTTTTAGAGATTTTTCTCTACTTGAGCAGCCTGAAATACCTCCACTCTACAGAAAATCGCCGTCAAATAAGTTTTTGTTGTGTTCCTGCGGTGAGTAGGGTTTCCAGAGCTCCTTGGGGAAGGAGGATTTAAGGTCGGCAACGCGCTAGTAATAACTCTGATGTGCGGCCTACACTTGTTCTTAGTTGTATAAAAAAAATAGCCACTGTTGCATTATCGAAATACAAATAAAGTGATTTATACATTTTTATTCCTTTATTAATTTATACTGCTTTAGCAATTTGTTATATTAAAATACTAGCTGGTCCGGCAGATGTTCTGCTAATCTCAATAATCAATAACTCGACAATGGTTCCACATATCCAGATAATCCATATTCTGATAACTTTTCCATTCCAACAAAACAAATATAAAATTATGCATATCCATCTTTTGAATCATTAAGGGTATGATCTTGAATTCATACAAAATCCGATAGAAAAAAGGATAATCAGTTATTCACAAATTAGAATATCTTCCGGGAATGAACTGGGATTAACCTAATTGGGGGCTATTACTTCAAACCAAAAAATAGGTCATACCAGCAAACAGCATTCAATTTTTATTTATATATAGATGGGAATTTGTTATAATGTTATTGTTATTTTATAATAACTATATAAATCTATATTAATATAATAAAGTGGAAGTTATTTTGTTTAAACACGCTAGTCTCTGGAACTACCAGTCAGATTCGAAACATTATTTTGAATATAATATCCAGATTAACTTGGATAAATTATAGGCTACACCTCTCAGCTAGCCTTAAATATTGATTTTTGTTAAGTAAGTCGGAAGTAACATCGCACCCTTACGGCTTTATCCGCGTGCGCTGGCGTAATGGTTAGAGATACGTAAACACAATGCTCTACAAAAATTGCTACTTAGTATATCTAAAAAAAAGTCCGCGATACCATATACCTATTTCTTATGCATAAGTCACAATAAGGTATTTTGCGTTTTTTTTTTTGAAAATTGTTATGTGATTTATGAGCATTATTATTAGGCATGCCATATTAATCCTTACGAACGAAAGTTACTTCATCATTAAGAGAATTGTATGTATATAATCTTTATAGTTATTTAGAGGAATAGTTTGGGAGATAATGTAAAATTAAAATAATTCAACACTCGGCTCGGGTCCATGTCTACAGGTGTAGTGGTGCGAACGAGCCGTGTGAGTTGTGACGCATAACTCTGGCCGCCCGATAGAAATATTGTCTATACTGAAGTATTATAAATCATCAATCAGCGATTCCTTTTAAATTATACAAGGGTGAAATGGCAGGGCGTAGCTAGTATATAATAAAATTATTTATATAACCTATATACAACGTAATTTTTTCTGTTGTGCTAAAAATAAAAGACTAAATAAAACATGAAACTATATTACACAACTATTTAAAAAGTAAATTAATGATGCTTATCCTTTTCATCGACTTTCCCGTACTCTTTCTCCCACATGGCAATGAATTCCTTCTTCCTTTGCTCCCGACGCTTGAAGTATTCAGGATATTGGGCTTTTTCTAAAGGATGCCAATAGTCCAGAACCCAATCCGGCGGAGTCACTACACGCTCATGAGCTACACCTCCAGGACTTTTTGCGACTGAAAAAGGAGAAGACCTCTATAAAGGCTTACTATACTAAACTACTTCTTTTTATTTCATAGAAATTATGTTCATCTACAATTTTGCCAATATCATGTGGCTCTCTGCCTCTAAACTTCTATAATTTATAATTCAATTATTAATGTATTTATTTCATCATCGAAAAAATATTTTTATGATAACAGATAAATGTATTTGGCAAGTTTCTTATTCCTTGCTTTCAGACCTGATTATCTGCTTAAGCTATAATTTATAGAGAGACAAGCTTTGACATAGGTTATATGTAAATATACTGTAATATGGAAGTACTATCTATAATAACAAAATTCTTTGTTCAGTAAAAGTACTTACAATATCTTGGTATAGGATGCTGTTTCAAGAATAGCTCTTCTTCTCCTTCCTTCAGCAATTGTACAGCTTTGCGCATGTCCTGTTCCTTAGCATTTTCATCAAATCTTGCACGGAGAAGGACTGCATGGTAACGATAGACATGACTGTAAATTAATTTTTATATAATTTATATTAACATAACATAGTACCTGATTAAGAACAGTAGAAACTACTGACAAAAGAGATTCCATTGAAAGTCAAAGTTTATAAATTACTAAGGGCATAAGGTATGTCACTTATTCACATAATAAACAACCTAGTCCCTTGATAAACTCTAGTAATTGTAGTCAAAATTGTCTTAGAATCTATATTTAAATGGGTATTATAAAGCTCAAGAGATTCTTTGTTTGTTTGAATACTCCAATCTCGTAGGAGTATCAATCAGATTTAAAAATTTGTTTTTAAATTTTATAGCTTATTTATTGAGGAAAGTTTTATGATATATTAATTCCTGCTACAACTCTAAGCAGTGAACGAGTAACCTGAACAAGAAATCTGTAAAGCTCTAGGACACGGCTAGTATATTATACATATACCATTATATAAGCCAATCGGATATAGACTATTGAAAAGTGATACTCCAGGCTTACCATTTTTAAATAATAATAAAAAATTAATAAAATTATGTTATTTTTAAACTTTAAACTGTAAATGAAACTAAAAATTAAAAAAAAAAAACTTTCATTAATAATATTATCAACGTTGGAGTCTGTACTAGTCATGAGACTGTATCAGACACACTAATATTTTTTTATTATAAATACAGTACATATACTAGTGTTTAAGTTTTTACTAATATAACTATACTATTAAAGAATGCATAAGTGAAAAAATAAGAGTTAAAAGTGTAAAGGATCGAAGTAAGAAAATTAGATTATGTGTGGTGGTATATCTACTACTTTCTATACAACAGAATATTTAAAAAGTACATACATGGTAATTTTTTAAGAACATAAGTCTTGTACGATTAACTGGAATAATCATTACTACAAGCTTAATTAAAATAGCTACTAAAATTCTTTCGGATATTTATATCGCAATGAATTTTTGAGTATTATAATACATTTAAAAAAAAAATTGCTACAACAAAATAATTTATAAACTCCTCTAAAAAAATAATAATGAGGAAATAACCTTCTTTTATTATATAAAATAATTGTTCTGACAGTATACTTTTTTGTAACATTTATCGTATTTCTTGGTCAAATTATCTGTGAAATAAAAATAAAATGAAAAATTGGATAAATAACTGGTTTATTACGTAACGCAAGCAAATAATAAAAACAGATAAAGAATTTTCGATTACTGATGAATACTAACCGTCTGTCGTAAAACGATTCTAGATTACGCAAAGCCCTTTTATAAAGGTAACACACTTTTTGTGCGTGAGTTCTAATACCGAGAGGAACATTCGCCATCTTTGTTATTGACACCACAATTGACACTAATGATAATAATGATACTTGTCTTGCTTAACTAAAAAAACCTTGACAGTATGTTGCAGTGCTGCCAAATGAAAATAAAGTAAAAGTTATAAATTCGTTTTAAGTATGCAGGGTAGAGATAAGGGGGACTATAGTATATGGGTGACAAGGCGAAAAATTATCCGGCTATAAGCAGTAAATCATAATTCAAAAACTGACCACAATGGCGCTAGCGTAGCAAGAGGGAATGATACTTTAAAAATAATTGAAACAATAATGGGAATTGTTTGTGGAGTAGGGCTCCTTACGCGATTATTACGTACGTAGTAATGATTTTCTACAGAATTAATAAAAAAGTCTATTTAGTGACTTATGGCCATATTGGCGCTTTTTTTTGGTGTTGGCGTTGGATGCTTTTAATCTTTTGATGTAAAACTTTAATTAGTTAATTAATTAAAAATTGAAACAATAATGGGAAACGTTTATGAAATAGGAATGCATACGAGTTTATAATGATCGATCAATGCACAGCTGAAATCGCTGGGTCTAGAAGCATGAAATTTTGGAAGAAGAGATTTTTGGAAATTACTTGTACTTGGGAATAATTTTTACATCGTCCAAATTTTTAAAACTCTTGAGGTACCCTTAAGACTATACACTCAAACTAAAACTTTAAAAGAGCTCCTTCATCTCTAATACTAACATACCAAGTTCATATAAAACTGAAAAAAAAAACAATGCTTTACCCTAGTTGATACTCTTAATATTCTACAGTCACACCGAAGCTCAAATTAGCGCATACATTTCAAATGTTTAAAATTTTGTATTTTTAATTTAATAAGTTTTTATTAGGTACATACCTAATATGTTTTTTGTAGTATGATTTACTATGTATTAATTTTAGTTTGTTTCGAAAAGCCCTTTCTAAAAGCTTGTGAGAAAAGGACGTACTTGCACGTTTAGATGTAGGTAGGTATTAACGCATAATGGGTACAATAACAATAAATAAAAATATCTATTTATTCGTGAAATAGTGTGACTATAATACTATAATAATATGTAGGACAGGTTTAGCGGCAACGTCGCGACACACGAGCACGAGCTGGCAGCACCGCAATTCTGAAATATTTTTTTAGCACAATTGGAAATAGCGCCATCTAGCTATTTTTATAGTACCGTACAAATAAGTAACGTCTTATAGACAAATTTATAATCGATTGGAAACACTTATATATCTAACGTCGTAGAAGGTAATGAATTTTAGAGTTAAATTTTGTTGTATGGCTATTGAGAGTCTTCTTGTTTTACTAGTTTCTGCTGCCAGCTACTGTCTAAACGAAATGGACAAGATAAGAAAATATCCCATGTATCTTCTTATAAAGACAGACTCACTATTTTTATTTAACAAATATTAAATACATTTCAAAAAATATATCACATCTTCTTCTCGTATACATATTATAAAACTCAACGTCTCTCTGTCTGGCCGTTTATATTCTTTTCACGCTAAAGCCACTTATCCGATTTTCTTTTTTTTTTTTTGTTAATGGTGACTAGTTCTACACACTTTACAGCCTTTAAGATTTACTAGATGTGCCACACGGTTTTATCCGTATTAATTTTAATTGACCAACTCATCACCGCCGCGCCACTAACTTTCTCACTTCTCGTACTTACCTATAACTTGCCAGGCTGCTTAACGTTCATGGTTATTGCTCTGCTCCTTAGGGTCGTGAAGTTATATAGCCTACAACCATCCTCAGTAAATCTGTACATATTATAAAACACAACGTCTCTTTGTCGGTCTGTCCAACCACTGAACCACTTATCCGATTCACAAGCTTTTTATTTTAACTCATACCTATGTTATCTAGCCAGTTATAGGATAGATTTTGTAAGATAAGAAATAGTGACAATAATGGTAAATAAATTCGGAAAAAAGTCGTATTTGGGGCGCTTAAATAGCTTACTCTGAGTAAACCTTATGAGATTTCAAGTTAATCTTCTACATAAATGTAGATCTTAAAAAGAAATACAATAAAGTCAGCAAGATAGCATATATCTATTTTTTAAGGATCACCCACAACAAGCGTTTTAGTCTTCCGTTTGTAAAAAAATTGTAGACTTAAAATAAATGATTTATTTTTTAAAGGAATATTTTTTACTATTTATATACAGATAATGATGCTAATCACAAATAACCACCACCTAATAACAAATACCTAGTGTCGTTCAGAAAGAAATAGAGGCTGCGGCCTGCGTTCCGTTTTACGTTTAAACATTTTGGAACAAATATTGTTACCTAATTTTTATATCCAATAAAAATATATAACCCTAGTTTAGCGAGACCACGCTCAACTCAAAAATGTGTTTTGATACTCATGAAGCACGAGACACGAGACTGACTAGACCAGTCGCTCCGCTAGGAGTAATAGTGTTCTGTGGACGAGACTGACTGCTTTGTTAGTAATTGTTAGGAAGAGTCATATGTAACTGTTCTTAATTTATATATCATGTTGATAATTTATATATTATATTTTTAATATATTAGATCTATAAATAATCATACCAATAATAGGTATTAAAAAGTGCAGGTTTTTATGTTTTAAATATATGTTACTCCATCACACAAAAACGGCTGAACGGATTTGGATGAAATTTGTCACACGGATAGTTTATTACTAACACTTTTTATGCCGGTAAATGACATATTTTTCATTTATTTCTTCACCCAATTCAAACGAAGTCACATGCAGAGCTATTTAATAATCATGATAATATATTAATAATTTGAAAAAAAAAGTGACACTATATAAAAAAAAACGTGTTCTTCCTAATAGTTCTGGGGCTACTAGTTTTCGAAAGTGGCTATACGACATGGAATACTTTTTTATTAACGTTTTATCACTATATAAGCAAAGCAGGCGGGCAGCAGCTAGTAACATACAATTATAAAACACCAAATCACACAACTTTCAATTCCAATTGGTCGAGAGGCCTGACAGCCTTGAACCGTAAACGTGGAAGATTCGTTCACATCTGTTACAAGGCTAACAATGCATGATAAAATAAATTAACATGCAATGTTGAATGCAAAATCATAATACTACAGCGAATTTATTATCTAAATCTATAGAAATATATATGCGGTTTCTTCTTCTTCCTAACTTGGCAACTAGTCCTTTTTTTTGAAGACCATTAATGCCATTATCGAGTGAATATAGAGCGTCCTGTCTCATGATGATTTGAGTGGCTCCCTTGTTAGAACCTTCTAGAGAGTTGTGTATTCTCAGAATTCATGGTCCATGTTATTATTTCCAATCCACTTCACTTGTGCACAATAATCAAGTTTTAAAATGCAAAATTCCACCTGTATTACACAATATAGGTTAAACAAGTTAAACAACACAAATCTAGGTATACATATATATAATAAAATTGAAGTTTCCGTTTGTAATGTCATAATAACAGATTTTTACGAAATGTAAATGAAAGTACTTACGATACTTAATACAAAATACCCATTTTTTACATTTTTGTCTGTCTGTCTGTTTTTTTCCATATAATCTGCGAAACAGTTAGACTGATTTTGACGGGACTTTCACTGGCAGATAGTTGGTTTAATGGGCATAACTTAGGCTACTTTGATTTTAGAAAAATAATTAGGGTTCCGCACAACAACAAAAAAACCCTTTTTTAGTAGTCCACGGGAGCGGAGCCGCGGGCACAGCTAGTATCAAATAAATTTTAACATTTAAAAATTGTAGGTAAATCTAAATTATTTAATAAATTAGAATTAGATTAATTAATTAGTAAATTAGAGGGAGGTCACAAAATATCTAAGCGTTACTGATACCCTCTTGGGGATCCCAGGCATATATACAATATTTAATACAAAAATATTATCTGTATAATCTATATGAATATATCTGAAGTTTTGTCTGTGCATGTAATTTTTTTTTATATTTCCCGATTGATATTCTGTATGAAGGATACTAATTACGAATAATAACA
The DNA here is from genome assembly GCA_947532125.1 of Saturnia pavonia. NCBI lineage: Eukaryota > Metazoa > Arthropoda > Insecta > Lepidoptera > Saturniidae > Saturnia > Saturnia pavonia. The sequence continues at coordinate 4,771,049 of OX383916.1, read as the reverse complement.
CACATTAACATAATACAATGTTCCGAATTTACGATTATGACAATGTAATGTAATGCGACATGCGATAGATGAACGAATCAATTCAGGGGCGATAGATTAAAACTTTCACTTTAAGATCAATTCTTAACCGATTCTGATCTAATTTTGTAGACGGGAAGCATACGTCATCTCATAATTGATAGGCAATAATAATATTCAATATTTAAATAATTTCAAATATTGTAGAAGGGGAGCAGAAGGGGTTTTTCGAACTGACTATACTGTTAGCCTTAGGGGCCCGGAGCCTTTACGGCTTTTACAGCTTTACCGGGCTTGGGGTTTTATTTACCCTTTAAATGAGAATAGATGAGGATTTTTCTTCATCGTTCTACGTCAGCCAATAGGCAATAGAAATTATTCATATTTATGGGGCGATTTTACACAAAACTAAGAATATTAATTTTCTTTATCTTTATTGATTAAGCTTCCAGCTTGGTCCTCATGATGTATTTGTTCACGACTAGCGTTATTTAAAAAAAAGTTGGTGCAACCTAACTGGTGAAATACCTCCACCCTACAGAAGATTGCAACAAAAAACCAAACTAAAAACCTTGTGTTGTCTTTCTGCGACGAGTAGATCATCCAGGACTCCTCGAGGAAGGGGTTTCAAGGTCGGGAACGCGCTAGTGATACCTATGGTACCTATGGCTACGGTAGCCGCTTACCATCAGGCGAACCGTAAGCTTGTATAAAAAAACCGTACATAAACGTACGTGTGTGCATTATAATACCTACCAGTATCTCACATGCATGAGTTGCTATGAAAAAGTCGTATTATAAATCAAATTTCAAAATATATATCACAAAAAATAATCTGCCGCTGTAGACTTGAAACGGGGTCAAAGAAAGTTGGGAGACCGCGCGTCGAGATGACCAACGAATAACAACCGGTCGCAACACCAACGAGTGAGTTGAGAAATGGCGCCATTACGTTTTTTTTTTAATGGAACGTTCATATCTATTGTTTATGGTTTCAACTATAAAATGTACAGCGAATGATAAATTTGCACTTTAGCGTTTTGATACAAAAGTCATTGTATTTATTTGGTGCCTTTCAAGGATTGTATCATATTTACGCTGGTACTATTTGTCAGTTGCTGCCTTTCTTGCTTCAGTGTTGAACCGACACTCGGTGCGGTGGTACAGAACTAACGTGATCTACACGTATATTTGTGTGACAGGTTTATGTGAAAAATAACTGAAGTTTTATCCAAGGGAAATAAAAAGATCCAATAGGATTCCAAATAAGTTTCTCGGTTACGGTAAAATTTAACTGAGCTTTCTTTTTTCTGGTATGTAATAATTTTTATTTTTAATTTTAATAGTTTAAAAAGCTTAAGTTTAGTTCCAAATTAATATTTATTATTAATTTATTAATGGACGTTTTCAGAATTTATTACATATTTTTTTGTTATAATTTTAAGTGTGAAGGATTTTTCGCTACATTTATATATTCGTAGTAGCGTTAAAACGTACCAATAAAAAATATATAGATAAGTTATTTTAATAATGGAGAGATCAGAAAACTATAATTGCTTTAGAATTTATATTTAAAGATTTTTGACATTGTGTAATGAAATTAACCAAAATTATCTTATTATTAAGTTCATCAAGCAAAATGCATTATATACATGCATACATGCATTTGAGCATTTAAACCTTGTTAATGTGTGTGTGTATGCGTGTGTTGTGGGATTATTATGTTTCCCAATACAACTTAGTAATGTGCCTCCCAATTAACTAATTTAAATTTTATCCGCAGATAATTCGGACAAGTAGTTATGAGTTATTTAATATCAGCTGGGTGTAATGCGTAAATGTTATACCTAATGAGGTCATTAAAATATAAAGTTCTAGCGACATCGTTCGCGGTAATTACTTAATTTCGGTATAAAATTTAATAATAATAAAATTTAGCATATGCAACTCAGGAAGAACGTAGATTTTTATGAGTGAGAGCACACGAGTGGTTCCAACTTAGTTCTTAGGAGTTGAAATCTATAATGACTGGCCTCAGGATTGCAGTCTTTTGAGGTAGGTTGTATAGGCTACATTGACCACATAACATCACGTAAGGAAAAATAAATTCCGTAGACATATATGAGGAAATTTCTAGATTTCAGAAAAGAAAATGAATTAAAAACCGCTAGAAAGGCTAAGTAATATTATCCATGGTTACACGACATATGAAATAATAAAAGCGAATTTGTTTAAAGCGAGTTTAGCTACAGCTTTTCGGGTGTAAGCGTTTGCCTACAGAGCAGCGAATATATTTTATTTTATTTTTATAGGTAACACACAGACATTACATTAACATGTTTAAATATAATATACACAAAAAGCCTAAAGGCCTACTGTACCATGTATTGAAATATAACAATAAATCATTTTCTAAAAATCGTAGCATTACAATCGTTTAAAATTAACTACATATATAAGTTTAGAATTCTGTAAGCAAAACAGTAAAGTAAATTCTGAGTAAAATTTACATAATTTATGATTTGGTGATGACGTACACACAAATTACAGGTATATGTTATGCTTACCATAAAAAAACAACACGAATTAAGTTTGTAATTTTGTTAATACATCAAGCGTGAATTGGTTCGATATTCCACTAATTTCAATTATTCCAATTTTTCGTCGATATTACTGTATTTTTTAATATTGATTGTAGGTATCTTCGAAATCAAAATTATAACAATGACGTCATAATTGACAATCTGTGTATACCGTAGCTTGATATTTAGTTTCTTGGTATCCTTGTGTTGTTTACTTTTACAATAAAATGGTTACTCACAACCTACATATAAACATATAATACCGATAATTATTTGTAAAAAGGTTTCAAGGTTTATACCTTTTATTTACACCTCTTGTACCAGAAGTTCCGTTTTGAAGGTTGACTGCTTTCATTTATTTTCGTTTATGTTGCTTACAACGAAGTGGTATTGTTTTTTCCCTCGGTCATCGGGTTCCTATATTCTTGAAGCAACGATGGCTCAGTGGTAGCGTGTACGGACACCGTGTCGATAGACGTGAGCTCGACTTTCTGCCTGAACGAGCCTGCTAGACCATTTATTTGCTTATGTTTGGTTATATTATGCTTCTGTACTTGTGTAAAATTAATTATCACTTATGCCCGGTTTCTGAAAGGTCGATCAACGATCGATTCGAAAGAGTTTTACAGACTTCTATATTAAGTTAGTGATTTCGTATGTTTCAACGCGTCTAATAAACTACCAGTCTGATTTGGTAAAATATTTTTACGTTAGACAAACCGTTTAGTGAAGAACGTTCTATAAGATATGTAACTTCGCGCTATGACCCTAGAAGCTGATACGTGTCAAGTCCTCTGGCACCAACCTCGGGGGTATGCCAGCGCTGGCAAGGTACTGGCTCCGTATAAACACTTTTTCATACCAGTCCAGGGCTGAAACGGAACATAGCTTGGGTATTGTTTTTATGCCAATTAACTCCGCCCGCGTCGCCAGCATTCCTGGTACTAGCGTTGCTGACACGCGTAATGCGCCTTTGTATATTTTAGATAATTATTATCGTTTGAATATTTTTCTCTTAATAACTTTATTTAAATAATTTCGGTTTAAAGAAATTTATTTCTCAAAAGAACATTTTTTTTATCGTTATAGGTTTTTACGTAGTGGCCACAATCTCGGCTGATGTTAAGTGACGATGTGGCCCAAGATGATATCACGATAAGTCTAGTGGAAGATTGGCTCTCAAGTGCAGCAGCCGGAACACACCTATTGGTGCATGGCGACAGATTTTCAAGTTGAGGGTGGTAGCTAGCCTAAAATATTATGTATCGATTATGTCTGTACATACCTATACGGTGCTAATCTGATTTCATATAGAGTACTCTAAATAAACAGTTTAATAAACTGTTTTAATGTAGCAAATATTGCTCGACACACTTAGAGTATAAATTGTGATAGAAGGTATGGAAACTCGGTAAAAGTTACTAAGACTTCGGTAAGATACTCTAGTAGCTAAGTATGTCAGTGTTGCTTCTAGTTTTATTTTTGCCATTAATGCATCTCTCATTATAGTGTCTTGATGTTGAATAGAGCTTTCTATGAAATAAAGTAACTCGCCGTTTTTTTTAGCGAACTCGTAACGCCAACCTTTACTCAGAAGGATTCTCTAATCTAAGTTGCTTCAACGGCAAAGATGAGCCACCTATCGCTTATCAATTTTCTCAACCAAAGTCGTTTCTTGTTCACAATTTCTTCATCTAGCATGTTATTAATCAGATCTAATAATAGCATAGAAATTTACTAGACACGTTTTTTTAAATTGCCATATATTTCCCAAAATCATTTTTGGTGACGCAAACGTGTGGACATCACAAGAAATTTTCACGACTGAGCTGAACTTGTATAAACGCACTCTGCCAGTTCGGCACTGGCATGCCAGCAGGAGACTGGCACCAATGACTGGATACGTATAAATCAGCCGTATTGACCGTATCAGAAATTCAATGCATATGCAACCGTGGGGCACCGCTGGTTTGTACCTAAATATATGATTTAATGAAAATTAAACAAACGATTTTGTGCTTATTACAATTGGTGGATAGTTTACGTAGGGAAATTCGATTTTTCATAAATTTATTCATAAAATCAAATGACATTGTAAAGTGTTGACATAAGCCATCAACACCATTACGCTAATGTTCGTTGCGTCACCATTATTGCTAAGCTTAGTGACAGTGGCGGTTATTAAGCAACTAAGCCAATGTCAAACAATGATCTAGTATAATATTAACATTGTAAACAATCGTATTAAAAAAGATATAATTCGAAACCGGGTAATTTGTAAGACAAGTGAGAGTTAACCTCGCACAACCAAAGAACGACATAATAAAACCGACTGAAGGATAAAAGGATCTATATCCTTTTACTTTTCCTATATTTTTTAAGGGCGTTTTTTAGTTCATTCATTTAGTGTTCATTGCATTGTCTCCTGTTTGTATCTTTATTGTAAATATTGTTTTACACAATTTCAAGGTTAATTTGGACATAAATAATTAATTATAATCTATAAGTATAATTACGTTAATAACTTTCGAATTAGGTACAAATTAGATGAACTCTTTTGTCTTCGGAAGTTCAGACAGATTTCGCAAAACTTTGTTTGTAGTCATGACCTAGTAAACAGGTTTGCAATATCAAGAAAAAAAATGTTGAATGTTAAAACCTATTTATTTAACTGTTGTACATATACGAAAACCGTAAATATAAAACATACTTATATTTTAAAAAAAACGTGTTGGATGTAATGACAAACCAGAGAAAATACAGGCAACGGATAAAAAAGAAAACATTTTTTATACATTTTACTCAGGAAACAAAACCGAGATCCTAGATGCGGCAGCTAAATAATACCACAAAGACCAAGCCAATATTTACTATATTTTGCATCTAATTCTAGTCTATTCGATTTGTATTGGATTGCATGATTTCCATTTGCAAGTTGTGGTATGTATTTTTCTTTTATAATTACAGTAAAAACAATTTCAAAGGAGTTCTTGGCGGGATCTTAATCTGTCATGTAATTTATCTTTCCATTTTTTATAGAATGATGTGTGATGTTGTTGTTTTCACTTACGTTATTTGGTCCTATATTATGTAATATTTTTGGCATTTTATGTGATATAGCTATATCACATAAAATAATAAATTAATAATAAATAGAACCATGTATTTTAAGTTGCCAAAAAACTCCCTGGACTGTTTTAACAAGAGAGCCACCATCTTGTTAAAACGTTATTTGAACTCTGAAGGTTAGCTAAATGTTCTATTCACGTGACATTGGCATAATCGTTGCATACATCGTTGCCTTTAAATAAGAAGAAAAAGAAAACAAATTGAAGCAACGGCCGAAACCATAAGTTATGACTTAGGAATGACTATAGAAATTTTATAGGAAAAAAATATCCATTGTCTAACTTTATATTCATAGGTGCGTATTGTGAGAATGGAGACGGCCTATATAGGTTCAATTATATGCAATATGCATGCGCACCAGCTGATAATCCGTGTTTGAAGTTTGGTTAAAATAGTCACGTGAATTTAACGACGATGATTTCCTGTAAGAATTTGTAAAATATCTCTATGAAAATCTGTAGACCTAATTAAATCGACACATTTCAAATTCCATAATTGAAAAAGGGATCTCAGCTATAAATTTGTTGTATATGTAATATATCTATACTAAAATATAATATAGCGGATGATATTTTTGTTTAAACACGCTAATCTCTGGAACGACTAGTCGGATTCGAAAAAACGTTTTTGTATATTATTTCCAGATTCACGTGGAATACTCTAGGCTATCTAGAATTAGGCTAGACCTATCAGCTAGCCTTAAATATTGATTTTTATTAGTCGAACGAAACCTCGCACCGGAACTGCTTTATTCGCGTGCGCTGGCGTAATGGTCAGTGATACGTTAATACAATGTTCTAGAAAAATATTGCTCCTTGGTACATATAAAAAAAAGTTCGCGATATTCTATGCTTATCTCTTATACATAAGCATAAGGTATTTTGTGACAAAGTTTTATTGAAAATTGAAAAGTGATTTATGATCGTTATTATCAGGCATGGCGTATTATTACTTACGAACGAAAGTTACTTCAGCATCAAGACAATTTTATGGGCATAATCTTTCCCTCGATAGTATGTTATTTAGTTATATGAATAGTTTGGGAGATAATTTAAAACAAAAATAACACTCGGCTCGGGCCTATGGCTATAGATGTAGTGGTGCGAACAAGCCATGTGAGTTGTGACGCATAACTTTGGCCGCCCGATAAAATTTTGTCTATACTGAAGTATTGTAATCATCAATCAGCAATTTATCTTAAATTATACGCGGGTGAAATCGGGGGCGCAGCTATATTATAATAATGTTTACTTTTGTTTCAATGATTGTCCTACAATCAGGCTCAAATGGCTGAACGAATTGTAATGAAATTTTTCATAAAACTTGACTTGATCACGGATATATGATATTTTTTATAACAATAGTTATATCCAATTTGCGGAATTGCATGCACGGCAACAATCAAAGCCGAGGTTAGAGCATTTTTGCACCCTTGCGCTTTTTGCCATTTCGGTTGGGGTCCCTTTTGTGCTCGCCACAAAACCTGGTAAAGATATAAAGGCCATCAAAGCCAGCATCGCTAGTGAGATTGAAAAAATGTCTCCTACGCGGCTTACCAATACTCGAGCTATATGTATTAGAACTTTCTGTGTTTGTATCGGTTATGATTTTATCACCTAATAAATGAACGTTCAGTGACCTAATTAATAACATTTGTCCCTAAAATAATAGGCGTCACCAGAATCGAATTACCAAACAATAACAAAACGCTTTTCTAAAACTTTTCTTACTACAACGTATATTTTTTAAAACGTCTCTTATTACAAGTCTAACCTAACCTATCCCAGCGACATCTTCCGTGAATTGGCCTAGGGATTTGATCAAATCTCCGTTTTATTTCATCTCCCTTCGGAGACAATTTTTATTAATATAATGCCAAAAAATATTTGTTGATAATACATATTATTATACTCGTAATTAGGAGAAAAAAATTGGTGTTGACTATAAACTTTTTAACAGAAAATATTGTTCCGTTTATGTCTATGATTTCATTCTAGAATGTCCGCCATGTTGTAATATTAAGGCGGGAACACGATCATAATAGGTGACGCGGTTATTCAGTAATACTTATGTAAGAAGCAACAAGTAAACCAGACTTGGAGATAAGTGTTTCGCAAAGCACGTCGGCTCTTCAATTTTATAGCTGTTACGGAATAAAACGTAAATGTGTTGTAAGTTAAACAATAACGCCTAAACCCCGTGGTTTTATCGACATATATACGGCTTACTAGCTCTGCCCGCGGCTTCGCTAGTGTGGACAACAGAATGCCGTCGGTATTGTGGTGACAGTCGCCCGTCGGTTAAAAATGTTTATTATTTTATTTGTGCGAACCTCTACTTATTTTTCTAAAGTAAAAGTTACTCCTTATAAAATTAGCTATCTGCCAGTGAAAGTCCCATCAAAATCAGTTTTTTTTTAATTACCGTATAACTTTCATATGCATTTAGTAAAAAACTTTTATTTTGTCATTACAAAAAGACATTTCAATTTTATTTATTTATATCGTATATATAAGAACTACCTGTGTCAGCGTTTTCACTCACGTACAATAAAAAAAAAATGCTGATTGATGATTTATAATAATTCAGTATAGACAATATTTTTATCGGGCGGCCAGGGTTATGGGTCACAACTCACACAGCTTGTTAGTCATAGGCCCGAGCCGAGTGTCGACTTATTTTAATTTTATATTATCTCCCAAACTATTCGTACAATTACTATGTTATAAAGGGCAAAGTTTATCTACATAAAATTGTCTTGATGATGAATTAACTTTCGTTCGTAAGGATTAATATGCCATGCCTAATAATAATGCTCATATATCAAATTTCAAATAAAAAAAAAACACAAAATACCTTATTGTGGCTTATGTATAAAAAAAATGTATAAGAAATAGGCATATAGTATCGAGGACTTTTTTTAAATGTACTATGCAGCATTATTTTTTTGAACATTGTATGTACCAGGATTATTTGGCCGCTATCTACCATCGCTGGTCGACTCGTGACCACAGCCTGTGCTAACAGGCCGAAACGTGGAGTACATAAAAAAGTAAGTCGCTTTCTAGACCAGCATTGCATATACAAATATTATAAAAATAAATTATGTACTTTTTCCCATCACTTTCATAAAAAGCAGAGTTCTAAACGCTAATAATTGTATACGAAAATTGTTTCCGACGGGATCCGACCACAATACACACACTATAGTTACATCGGCCATGGTGACAGCCGATGTAGACTTGAGAATGTAGGCTTAGCGTATTGTCATTTTGGGCCACATCGTCACTTAAGATCAGGAGAGATTGTGGCCATAACGTTAAACCTATAACGAGTAATCAAGCAGGGTTTTTTTTTTCGAACTGACTATACTGTTAGCCTTAGGGGCCCTGGAGCCTTTACAACTTTTACAGCTTCACCGGGCTTGGGGGCGAGCGCTTAAGGTACTCAGCCACGACAGCGTTGCAACAATTCCGAGGGTGCCAAAGTGGCCGGACCTCGGCTCGGACTGTTGCGCGTGTGCAAATAAGTCGCGATCTGGCTAATTCCCTATCATTCGAACTAAACTAACTATACACATATACATGTTTCTTCCCCCTGGGAGGAGGGAAGGAACATGTGTATGTGTATTTACTGATCTGAAATTTTTTGTCTAAGTAACTAGGCAAAATAAGAAAAGAAAGAGGTCCCTTACAGAACCTATGTACCTATGTGGCGTGCATGTGTGTATAATGCAGTGTCATGTGTGTATATGATAGCTAGTGAATGTAGAGTCACTGTATCGCACGAGCGGCTGCTTGAGTACTGTACTAGAGAGGATCGCAACCACCATACACATAGTGATAAACGCGTTCCTGTGACTGTCTAATGATTTGTCGCAATTCGGAATCAGCCTGGGTGTGTATGCGAGGGTTTAATTCTGAGTTCTTTTCTGCTCTACTTTCTCACATACCAGATGGAGCGGCTGTTTTAAACTTGAGTTGCCTGCCTCCTGGACTGATGCGGCCTTCGATATGTAACCCAGTGAGCAATGGACGACAGACAACTATTTCAATGGTCACATCCAATTGATTATATGGAAAGAAAAATCATCCACTAAACTTGATCTTCAGAAACTGCTTCCTCCCCCAATGCAACCTGTGGCTTAGAGACGGTAGCTGGTCACAAGGTAGCACACAAGCGAGTCCACCAAATTGTTCCTCACCACGTTAACGGAATAAAATGTATTAAAGAAAACAAATCGAAACAATTGGCCCAAACACAGGGTCTATAGAACAGCCGAGAGCTTTGCACGCTGGCGTGACAGGAGCGACAGGCGATGGACTGCTGATCTCATTTGTTTTTGGTTTATACTGTGTTTACCATCAGGTTATTGAATAAGGCAGTGACAAAAACACAAACAATTGAAAATTACAGTTTTGCTCTAAAATATAGTTCCCCAAAGACCTTTCTTATATACGTCCACTAGCTGTGGCCGCGATTCCGCTCTCGTGAACTACAGAATGCCGTCGGTCGAGCGCACGCGCGAAATGTGCTGCTCCCGCTCAAAAGCCCGAAGACAAAAATGCTTATTGTGGATGATTCTTAAAAGATAGATATATATTATCATTGACTTTTTGTACGTATTTTTAAAATCTACAATTATGTAGAATATTAATTTGATATACCTATCTTATACGATTTACTCAGCATAAGCCATTTAAACATCCCAAAAGCGTCTTTTTTCTGAACTGATTCACCATTATCGTCACAGCTTATTTCGTATGTTATTTTATCTTACAAAATCCTATAACCTGGCCAAATAACATAGCTATGTATTAAGATAAAAAATATGTTAATCGGATCAATGGTTGTCGCGTGAAAAGAACATTAACGGAAAAAGACAGATAGAGAGACGTTGAGTTTTATAATATGTATAGAAGAGAGAGATCAACTCTGTATTGATCTCTCTCTTCTATACATATTATAAAATTATTGCGCAGATTCATTCTTCAATACGCAAGGATTAGTACCAAAGTTAAAACAATACATTCGCACTACATTTCAAACGTCGCATTACAATCTTTACTTGTACCCATATTCGTACACGGTGCCTTTGTCACGAAAAGTTTTCATACATAACCCGCCCTGTATGGAGTCAATTAAACAAGTACAATGAGCTGTATATATGGAAATAATTATTGTTTATTCAAGTGATCCGCGGTCGTATGTTGTTTGCAAACATCGCTAATGGACTACAAATCTATATCTATACTAATAATATAATAAAGCGGAAGAGTTTTTTGTTTGTTTGTTTAAACGAGTTTATTTCTGGAATTGCCAGTCAGATTCGAAAAATTATTTATGTATATGATTGCCAGATTCACGTGGAATAGTATAGGCTATCTAAATTTAGGCTAGACTTCTCAGCTAGCCTTAAATATTGATTTTTGTTAAGTAAGTCGGACGTAATCGCGCACCCGAACTGCATTATCTAGGTATATGAAAAAAGAGACCAATTTTAAAAGGAAAGAACGGATCTTACGTTTAGTAAAATGATATAATTATATCGGAACAGAGAGCGGCGTGTTGAAACTAATGCTACAAGGAAAAAACAAAACGCTATCTCGAAAACGCTTGTAGTGAAAGTTCCAGCTCGGCGCGGCGGCGCGACGCGACTGCTTGGTACTCAGCAGAGCATAATGAGGACAGCTGACTCACTCCATTTTGTACGTAGACACGGAGCTCCGTGCAACGGGGTATTGGCTGTAATAACAAATGTATGCTTGTGCGTATCTAAGAATATTCCTAGGGGTAAAAATATTAAATTTTTAATTATAAAAATCTTCAAATTGTTTTTAATGAAACAAATAATGTTCACAATGTTAATATGTATATCACGAGATTCATCACTTCATAAGAACTTAAATTTTACGTCAAACAAAAACAATTATTGTAACAATAAAGAAAACGAACTGTTTTGGAAAACCATCCTTTCGCTGGAGAAACTGAAAAGAAATTCAGCCATATGTGATTTGTGTTTTATAGCCTACTTGCTGTGCCCGCGGCTTCGCTTGCGTGGACTACTAAAAAGTTTTTTATTTTTTATACGGAACTCCAATTATTTTTCTAAAATGTAAGCAGCCTAAGTTATTCCTTATAACATCAGCTATCTGCCAACGAAAATCGTCAAAATCAGTCCAACCGGTTTGGAGACCACCCGGAACAAACAGTCAGACAGACAGACGAAAGTTTTAAAAATTGTTTTTTTGTTATAGCTACCGCGTATACTTTTATATGCATTTAGTAAAAAAGCTGTTATTTTGACATTACTAACAGACACTTCAATTTTATTATATGTATAGATTTATTGAGGAAAGTTATTACGCTATGACCCTTAGAAGCAGAACGGTATTTTTTGTTTTTGATAAGGACCAAATAGCTAAGGATTAAAAAAAAACTCGATTTTTATCCAGTAGTTTTTGCGTGATGCGCGCTCAACGGCAAACCTCAATCATTTTAGTTACATAAATAAACTGTTGCCATATCAACATTTTTTTTATATTAGGGGGTCGTGTACCCCATGCGTCCGTCCCACTTTGGTTACACCGGTGCGTAATTACAAGCGGACACGCTCTGGATTTGGTAAAAACTAAACTTAATTAACATCGAACATCACTCGCTCCACTTTACCGTGGTGGATACTTAAGAACGATCGAGCTGTCGCGTGGATTATACGATTATCTTTGTTACTATTTACAGAGTATGGTTACTCGTACTTCAATTTTGTTTGTCTGTATAGCTTTGAAGTCGAAACTTATGTCTCTAAACATTTTTGAACTTCTTTAGTACCGTTGTGATTTGAAACGCGATGAAACGAAAAAGCGACAGGAAGAGAGACAAACACATACAGCTATAGGATTTAGCCTACGAGAGACAAAGAGAGGACAGCTTTCCAGATTGCTTAACGTTCATGGTTACTGCTCCGCTTCTTAGATTTTTAGCATGAAGTTATATGACCTTTGATCACTCTCGATAAATAAGCCATGTAATGCAAAAATAAACTTTCAAATCAGACTGGTAATTCTAGAGATTAGCGCGGTCAAACAAACGAACAAATAAAACAATTTATTAAGCATTTATAATATTGGTTTAGAGATATTTAGAGCCTATTTAAAACCCTCTAATAATAAAATAAATATGTGTCTAATGTAATATTTTTGAAGTGAAAACTTCTATAGCACCGTTGTGATTTGAATCTCTATGAAACGAAAAAGCGACAATAAAAAGAGACCACCAAATACATCTATAGGATTTAGCCTACGAGAGAATGAGATAGAATATATGGTTAATGCAAATCTTGATTTATATGATTGTGATCGTCGTCGGATTGGTCTAGTGGTCTTAGATGACCAGACTTCATACGCAGTGCGCACGAGTGGTGGATAGTTCGGATCTCGCTGATTTATGATATTTAAAAATATTTTTTAAAGAACATGTGTATTTTTAAGGTTTTCGACCCGTGCAAAATATTTTATAGCGCCCTAAATTTCATAGAATTCGATAGTAATTAGCATTCTGTCTAGCGTTAGCTTTTAACTATAGCAGCGCCCCGGGCGAAATATTATGTAGCGCCCGTATATGGCTTCAACTCTATCGGCCATAGTTTCAGAGGCCAGGCCTTTAGCCATATAAAGCCTACGGGGGAACTGTATTCAGAATGTGATTGTGGAGTCAAATTGAATCGATTTAATCGTAAGAAATGTAGAGATAACACAAAAAGTAGTTGTTTTACTAGATAATAGACTGTACAGTGACCACCATAAATAAGTTGTAACAACTGCCATAGTAGCAAGATTAGGCGTGTCGCGTTCCGAGATCGGCCGGTGTGTATCCAGTAGGTAATCCTTCGGGGTGGTATGGAACTGTGCCTGGCTGGGGCACGACCACCATACGGCATACGGCTCGCCTCATGGTAAGTAGCTACCGTAGCCTATGCACGCTTGTAATACCATAGGTATCGCTAGTGTGTTGCCTTGAGCCCCAAAGAGCTCTGGAAACCCTACTCACCACAGGAACACAATATTAGAGGTTATTTGACTGCGATTTTCTGTAGTGTGGAGGTATTCCACCAGCAGGGCTGCCTCAAGTAGAGAGAATTCCCAATGAAAATTCTCTGTGCCCTAAACCTCTGTGCTTACCATCAGGCAGAGCTCAGTCACTTTGCCCGTGTTACTATAAAAAATCAATATAATAAGACGCTACTGGACACTCGTTAACTGTTCTTATATTAATTTATGTCTTTTTTATTAAAGTCATATAACACGTATAAACAGGTTTTACGTGTACAAACGTTCTATAAAACTGCCTATTATTTATATCTTAAGTGGAGACATGAAGGGCCGTATGTCGCAATATTTCGGGAGCTAACGGTGAAGACGGGTGCGTCGACCGATGCACTAGGGATGTCTCATCGCCCTTTATTTTGATAATCCAGTCGACTTATTAATTGACTTTTTTATTATGGGAACTAAACATTAATGAGTTACGAATAAAATGAAATAACAACATTGACACAAAAAATACATTTAAGGTAAAACTTTAGATATAAGTAATTAATTACTAATTCAGTTATTGAATCCTTGTCCCTTAGGTATTAGGTATCACAGGTAAATATTTGATATTGACTTATAAAATGTAAAAACTTTTGTATAATAATTTATAAATCATTTTATATGTTGTTCCTTACTGTCTTTATTTAAAGAAAAGTATTATCATTAAAGTAAAGAAATAGACAGATATCAATTACCTACAAGACTAAATAGAAAAATTACTGCGGTAGTTTTTTCCATATTCCACAAAAGTCTGCATAAGCTTGACACTAAAATTATAAGTGATTAGCGTTTTTTGTTAGCTGAAGACCTGAGCCCAATATATTTTGTAAATTACAAAGGAGAAATTGATTAGTCTATTATTTGTATTACGTAGTATTAAAAAAGAAATGTTCCTCTACATTTTCTTCTTTACTTGGCAAAAAGTCCACTTTATTGAAGACTATTACTGCCATTATCGAGCGGATGTAAAGTGTGCTGACTTATAATTTGATGATTTCAGTATCCTAGCAAGATGGTGGTTTCTCTCGTTAAAACTTTCTAGGGAGTTTTTGTAGCATCTCATAATTCATGGTCCATGTTTATTTCTTCCAATCCACTTCACTTGTGCCCAATAACCAAACTTTATTATGCATAACGTCACCTGTATTACACACTATAAGGTCAAATAACACAAATTTATGAATAAAAAATGAAAACCATTATATGACAGTTTGAGATCCTACCAAAAACTCCCTCGATGTTCTTATCGCTTCGAAATTAAACATATTTGAAGTCTTAGCTTTCGGTCCTTTAAGCCATTTATAGAATTTTAAACACTAAATGGAGTTTTTGGAGAGATCTTGGTCTGTCATGTGGTTGTTTTCATATTAATATATAAACTTTCCATTATTTGGGCCTATACTATATAATATTGGTGGTATTTTAAGTGATGTAGTTTGATTATTGCGCGTAAGTGAAATGGACTATAAATAAAAACTAGAAAAAACATGCATTTGGAGTTGCCACGAAAACTCTCTGGCCAGTTTTAACAAGGGAGTCCCCAAAAAGAGCGTCGCTGGAGCTCAGATTAGAAAAATATTCTATTCACGTGACATTGGCAGAGTTGTCAAAAAACAAGCATTGCAATTAAGTAACAAGAAAAAGTACTGAAATTTCATTTCAGAGGAAAATAATCTTACACGTCTCTTTTTTGAGTCCTTGATATTATGATAGTAAAAGAGAAAAGTAAATCATTCGTTTCAATGAAAAAGAAGTACTCTTCGATTACAGTGAGATTTCACTTTGAATTAGTACACCTCTACTGTCCATCGTCAGTTGAATACTGCCAACCGTTATTGTGTGACGTGCCCAGTATACGACCCTTTGCCCTGCATGCTGCAAATTGAAATGCATTTGTGTCGTCGACAGAAAGTATAAAACTCAACGATGGATGTTTTACTTTGTATGTATTACTTTCACTTAAACGCTTATATTAAAATTTCAAGTATTTTATCATAAATATTGATTTCTGGAGTTTGATAGTTAAGAATGTTTTCATATAGGTATTGCCCGCGGTACGTAAATTAGACGGGGAGCAAAATCAAGTGTTTACAAATTTGAAGTCGCTATGATGCCCCTCCGCGCATCATATTCGTGCATCTTATACAGAACGCGTGTATAATAAATGCTCAATTTACTTGTATACGGAAATAATAATATATGTAATGTATTAAATATACGTCCTTGCCTATTGTATATATTGAAAATCGTTTTTAAAGAGTAAACTCAAGTCGCGCGTCGAAGCTAACACGCACCATTTTTTTTTAATACTTTTTAGCAGGTTTTTATCATTTTCTCTGATCTAAATAAACATGTAACTATTCTTTCATGAAACTCACAATTAACTTTAATTTAGTAATAAAATGTTTGTCTTAGTTTTGTGTTTATTAACTTCAAGATCAAGTTAACGGTCCATTGCTCATTTAAATGACGAAATTTTTACTTTAAAAAGAGAAATCGCTTGTTAATATAGCGTCTAAAGTTTTGTTTCAGCGGATTCAAATTCTTGAAATATTAAAATATGGTTTTCATGTTTTTTTAAGTTTTTGCGTTAAAACCTAGTTAAAAAATAATCGAAATCTTGCATTTGTACGTTTGAACGGATTTAAATGAAAATCTAATTTGATGAAACTTTACTTAATAAATGTTTCCTATGTGTTAAGGATTTGATATATTAAATAAACAATAATTACGCATAGCGAAACGGCGAGCAGAATCTAGTATACCTATATGTATAGATTAACTAGGTTCCACCCGTGTTAAACTTATTTGACCATCTCTGCACCGCGCGGCTTCCAACGCACTCGTCTAGCTTATCGTTGTTCACACTTGGCCAAGCTCGGTGAAGCTGTCAAAGCCTCTAATAGCTCCAGAGCCCTTAAGGCTAAGAATATAGTCAGTTCGAAAAACAAAGAAAAAACTCACTTCCCCTTACTTGCCTACAGCATGCCAGAATGATTAACGTACAGGGTTACTGCTACTCTCCTTAAGGTCGTAGCGTAAAGTTATGTAGCTCACTAAAAGGGCTATAAAATGTATATACAATTTTTAAAATCTAGTTCATATTATTTCCCGAGATTTGCGCGTTAAAACGAACTCTTGAACTTTACATAGTATAGATTAGTTTCATAACAATAGGCGTAAAATTATTATCTTTCAGCCGGCTTCATTGGGAAATTGGTGTGATGAAAGAATTACAAATTCTTTTTTAAAGACTACAAGCGTTTTATATCGTACTGCAATCACGGGAGTGTTACCATGCGTACACGTTGAAGTCACAATAGGCAATTATTAATTTTAAACTTTATATGATTATGATTACAGTCTAAAATCGCTTCACGCGATGTAAACAATAACGTTAAACATCAGAAAACATCACGAGTACGGTAGAGTGTACGCTTTTAGACTACAAATGGATTTGTTGATAGCGAGTCCCGACAGCGATAGCACCGCACGGAATATAAAACAATGTGTGCTTATCAAAATTTTGATGTGAGATTTAAAACGTGCTTTTGAATTACGGGCGACGATAAACTCCTTAACATTTACATCTATAACCTTCACTTTATTTATTACTAGCTGTGCTCCCGTGGACTTTTTTTTTTTCGAACTGACTACACTGTTAGACTGAGGGGCCCTGGAGCCTTTACGGCTTTTACAGCTTTACCGGGCTTGGGGGCGAGCGCTTAGGGCACTCAGCACGAAAGCTAAGCAACAACATCCGAGGGTGCCAAAGTGGCCGAACCTCGGCTCGGACTGTTGCGCGTATGCAATTAAGTCGCGATCTGACTAATTCCCTATCCGTAATTCGATCTAAACTAACTATACATATATACACGTTTCTGCCCCCTGGGAGGAGGGAAGGAACATGTGTATGTGTATTTAGTGGTCTGAAATTTTTGTCTACTCAAACTAGGCAAAAAAGAAAAAAAAAAAAAAAGGTCCCTTACAGAACCTATGTACCTATGTGTGTTGTGCATGTGTGTATAATGCAGTGTCATGTATGGCTGTGAAAGCTAGTGATTGTAGAGTCACTTGTATCGCGCGAGCGGCTGCTTGTCTCAAGGGCTCCATGCCGATGAATCGGACCTAGGCTTGAGTTGCCGCAGAGGAGGGCGGTCGTGGCGGGTGTGCGGGAGCGAAGTTAACCGTACGTCCCCTGCGGAGGGAACGGTGGTTTCGCGGGCGTGGGCGCGAGCACGCATATGTTGCGGGAGCGGACGCGTAGTAATTATTAGCTTTCTCGATGTCGTCGTCGGGATCGACAAAGAGATTTCGCGGACGGCGTTTATAACGTTTGGCAACGGGGATCGAGTTGGTCCCGTGGACTCCAGAATGCCGTCGGTTGAGCATATACGCGCGAATTGTGCTGCCCAGCTACATATTATAAAACTCAACGTCTTTCTGTCTGTCTGTTCGCGTATGTTCTTTTCACGCGAAAACCACTAATCCGAAATATATATTTTTTAATTCATAGCTCTGACCAGGTTATAGGATATATTTTGTTACCTACATTAAGTAACATACGCTTAAACGAATTACGGTGAGTAAACCATAAGAGATATACCAAAATTATGTACTACATAATTGTAGATCTGCGGAGCCACGGGCGCAGATAGTAGTTATCTAAAAAAGTAACAATAATTTTACCTTGTATAAAAAAAATGATTTAAATCAAATTATTTATGCACAATAATTAAAAGAATTAAAGCCTTTACTTAAAACCTTTTATTGAATGAAGATATCGTGATATATTTTTTTATAAGGACCAAGTAGGGTTTCTAAGGAGTAAAACATTTTTTGGTACATCTAACCAGTAGTTTTTGCGTGATGCGCGTACAACAGCAAACATACATATATGTTTATACTCCCGTATTGTAGCTGCATTTGAAAGGCAGTTCTGTTTTCAGGCTAATTGTGTTTTCATCTCCGAACGTAAAGTCTGTATTTGTGGTCAAACTCTCAGCTATACTGATTATAAGTAAAAAAAAAACATTTAAAAACGATTTCAAACATATAATTCTAATCGAAAATGACATAATTTTTATTGATTTAATTATGTGTAAATAAAAAAAACGTGACGCATTTACCTTGAGGGAAAGTAGGTGAGTGAAAGTCTATAAGCTTGGCAGACGCGTTCTAAGGTCACGGTTAATACCGCAGCAGATTAGGAATTAAAACTACCTTGTATATATATATTACTAGCAACCGTTCGTGAATTCATTCGCTTTAATTATAATACAAAATATATTTAAAAAACGTACGTACGTTTTTTTAATGATTAACTTCGATTCTCTACCCTTGTATTAGTCATTTTGCAAGCCTATGCATGCAATGCAATGCAATTTTCTTACCTTCCCAATTCTGACCGTTATTAAAGTTACTGTATAAATAAAGTAATAATTATCTTGGACTTTAAATGCTTAAAAGAACATGTAAGTTTAAAATACGCACTTCCAAATAACTTATTTCGTATGTGAACTAATAAAAGAGGCCTAAGTATGGTATAATATTTGCAGTGGCCATTTTTTAAATACCTTTGAGTGTAGACAAACAAGGCCAAGGTGAAATTAACATTATTTTTTACGATATTTATATTAGGTACTAGCTGTGCGCGCGGCTCCGCTCGTGTGGACTACTAAAAAGGCTTATTATTTTATTTGTGCGGAATTCTAATTATTTTTCTAAAATAAAGTAACCTACGTTAGTCCTTATAACTTCAGCTATCTGCGAGTGAAAGTTCTGTCAAAATCGGTCCAACCGTTTCGGAGAATAGTGGAAAAAAAAAACAGACAAAAATTTTTTTTCTTTTGAATACCGTATATACACTACTTTTATATCCATTTATTAAAAAGCTGTTGTTTTGACATTACCAACAGTAATTTCAATTGTATTATATGCATATAGATCGGTATTAGTTACTTATATCGATATCCGCAACCGTCTATATTTTCACACTGTAAAGAGAGGTAATACTTCGAAAATGCCCATTGAAGAGCAACCGAGCTAGATCGAACCAAATGTATTAACAGTATCAATGATTATGAATGTGGTTTTTAAGCAATCAATGGTTATTAAAACAAACATGAGCTTAAAGTTGCTTAGTCTATATATTAACATTTGACCATAATATGACCTGGTGTTCACTCACGATAATAATAGTAAGTAAACGAATCATCCATTCCCGATACTTTTTTGATTGAATATACTCG
This sequence comes from Saturnia pavonia, assembly GCA_947532125.1. Lineage (NCBI taxonomy): Eukaryota > Metazoa > Arthropoda > Insecta > Lepidoptera > Saturniidae > Saturnia > Saturnia pavonia. Next base: position 4,750,976 of record OX383916.1, on the reverse strand, counting down.
TATAATAAAGCGGAAGAGTTTTTTTTTTGTTTTTTTTTTTTTGTTTAAACACGCTAATCTCTGGAACTACTAGTCATGTTACTACTAACTACTAGAAAAATTCTTTTTGTATATGATTGCCAAATTCACGTGGAATAGTATAGGCTATCTAGAATTAGACTAGTCCTCTCAGCTAGCCTTAAATATTGATTTTTGCTAAGTATGTCGGACGAAACCGCACCCCCGAACTGCTTTATCCGCATGCGCTGGCGTAAAGGTTAGTGATACGTAAATACAATCTTTTAGAGAAATATTGCTCCTTAGTAGGTACATCTAAAAAAAGTCCGCTATACGATATGTCTATCTCTTATACATAAGCCACAATAAGGTATTTTGTGATTATTTTTATTGAAAATTGAAAAATGCTTTAAGCATTATTATTATTAGGCATGGCATATTAATCCTTGTGAACGAAAGTTCCATTTACAATTTTATGTAGGTAAACTTTGCCCTTTATGCCCTGTTATTTGAACGAATAGTTTGGGGGATAATGTAAAATTAAATAAGTCAACACTCGGTTCGGGCCTATAGCTATAGATGCGAACGAGCCACGTGAGTAGAGACGCATAACCTTGGCCGCCCGATTGTCTATACTGAAGTATTATAAATCATCAATCAGCGATTTCTTTTAAATTATACGCGGGTGAAACCGTGAGCACAGCTAGTATCTATATAATATACCTATTTAAAATTTATATACCTCTCGTAAGAATTCGTTGAATGTATGTGTTGGGGCATGTGTTCTCAACTGACCAGAAATACATAGACGTGTTTAAAACGCGTTGGAGATGACATCGTGCCTTTGTTATTTGCACAAACGTTATTTGTTTGGTTATTCGTAACGCTTATATTTGCTCCTTTAACCATAACTGAAAAGCATAGAACAGAATATTTTACGTTTAATTACTAAGTTAAATACGCTATTAAGTCATATTTCAACGGTAGTCAAAGAATCTTTTGTTGCTAGTTTTAAATTTTGAGCGGTATAACAAATCGTCATCTAAAAATATTTTAGAAGAAAATGGACGTCGCATCGCGAAAAGAAAATGTAAATGAATCTATGATTTTCATTTTACATTTCTACAATAGGGTTGCCAATCCTACCATATAAAATAGTATCGTACTATATTAGGCGTCCAGCTACTATATTTCTAAAACAAATAACTTGGCGAAAAAACGATATTTTTATTGGATAAAAAAATTGGCAAAATTATTAAAGTGAAACTATTATTCTATCGCCCCAAAAAAATTCGTTCGTATATCGCATGTCGCATTTCATTACACTGTCACAAATAAAATTGAATTTTATGCCGCACAGTCAAGGCTTATAATCGTAAATTCGGAACATTGTATATGTTAATGTGTGTTATAAAACAATGTATATCACATGTCTTCAATAATTTGTATTTTTTGCTTAAGAATAATATGTTATATTATTCGTTGAATTATTTCTTTTATATTTTAGGGAGAGGTGAAGGAAACTATCATTAATCCAGCCAAGCTATCAATTACTATCCGATTTGCAAACAATCAATGTTTTAGCAACACTAAATTATGCTTAATCGATTGCATTATTGACTATAGGTGTTTAATAACTCACTGAGTTTTGATACAACATAATTTTTAGAAATTAAGTAGGGCTTACACCTATTTTGTTATTTTATTTTATTTTTTAATTACAATATTACATCAAAACTGCATACATATTCGATTACGTAATAATTCTATTTAAATGTGATTTGAGAAAGCAGTTATAAATGAATATCGGTCAATAATTAACGCCGACATTATATTTAATTGAAGAATAATAATATGGAATGATTATTGTGCAATTATGTGTTTTCTAGTACACACTCTACACTGTCTAGTCTACACTGAACAATAATTGGCAACTAAACTTTGAAACGTGTATTTGTTACACTTGGCATAGGCGAAATTGCCTACATAGGCAGAATCCATAATGAATTATTTTTTTAATGGAATGCCGTTCCAACAACAAAAAGGAGAAGTAAATTTTAAACTAATTATATCACGTGATCACGTCTTTGTAAAATTGATACGAAATTAATAAAGCACAACGTTTTCCAAGACTGCCCCGTTACACTAAATAAAGTGGACGCTTATATGAAAGAAAATATGTTTATTTGTAGACTGTTCAATTAGATAAAACATTAACAAATAAAGAATAGTTAATAAAAACTCGAATTATATAACATAACGCCCCGTGTGCCGCAACACCACTACGAATGGTGCACGTTTTTTTTTTTTTTCGGAGTGATTTATACTGATAGCCATAAGGGTCTTGAAGCTTCAAACGCTTTTACTTTTACAAAAGCTTTTACAGCTTCACCCGGGCAAATGGCACACGAGTCAGCATAAGCTAACTGACACCGTTATATGTGAAGCCAGAGCTAATTTTTTCGTTGTAGCCAAATGAACATTGAGTACACTCAACAAACTAGAGCTTGGCGTACTGAATCAATACCATTAAAAACATAAATGTGAAAAACGAGGTCAAGTTCTTGGTCAAGAAATTTTGGATTCTAGGTGTTAAAGGGAGGTTTATTAAACATACAAAATTTCAACTCTGTAGTTCGAAAGTATCTCGAAATTATTCGTGTAAATATACTCACTTGCCGGTGTGTCGCTCGGATTTAGATGACAAACACCGTGTCTCTCTAGATAAGATACTAAAAGATATTTCTGCATTTCATATTACGCACAAGGAACATATCTGACAGAACAATAATTCAAACGAGTATTTCTCTTCTTCTTTTTCCTAACTTGGCAACCGGTCTTCTTAATTGAAGACCATTACTGCCATTATCCAGTATACCTATATAGTTTCCAGTGTTATGAGGCTTTGTGTATCCTAACAAGATGGTGGCTCCCTTGTTAGAACTTTCTAGGGAGTTTTTTTGGCATCTCAGAATTCATGATCCATTGTATTATTTCCAATTCACTTCACTTGTGCACAATAACCAAACTTTATTATGCATGACGCCACCTGTATTACACAATAAATGGCGAGATCTCAAACTGTCATGTAGTGGACTTTGTTTTTTATTCATAAATTTGTGTTATTTGACCCTATATTGTGTAATACAGGTGGCATTATGCTTAATAAACCTGGTTATTGCGCACACAAGTGAAGTGAATTGGAAATAATAATATGTATCATGAATTCTGCGATGCCAAAAAAACTCCCGGGAGCCACCGCTTTGCTAGAATCCTGAAATCGTCCTAAGACTGGAAACTATATTCACTCGATAATGGCAGTAACGGTCTTCAATAAAGAAGACTCGTTGCCAAGTTAGGAAAAAGAAGAAGAAGGACATAAGTTTCTATGAATAAAAATAAAAATCTCTACACAACAGATCAAGATCCCGCTAAACACTCGTTATACGAGTATTGATACAGATAAGTATAGATCATCATTTTTGTATTCCAGGCAACTAAAAATGGCGACATCAGTTCTCCAGTTTGAAGACTGTCGCAGAGAGCACGAACCGAAGATTGATATCATCGAATCCCCAAGACTGACTGACGATGAACGACTTCAAATTTTGGAAGGGAAAGAACGGGAAACTGGAGAATTACCCATAGAATTGAGAGAGCAGGCCAGGATTGAACTGAGAGAAGAACCCGCTTTAAGGGAGCATGCTTTGGCACAGATGAAGCATTTCATCGAAAAGCATCCAGCTATAAAAAAGTGCCGGACTGGTGAGTTTTTCTAAAACTTGATAAGTTATTCACGAGACAGATTTTTCTATTACCTGCAATCATATAATAACTATTCTTTATTCAAACACACCAAATTTAAGCAATTTATAATTCATAAATCACTAGCTGTGCCCTTCGATTTCACTCGTGTTAAATTTGTTCGACAAACTCTCCACGTTCGTCTTCTCATTCCACTATCGATGTTCCACTTCCCGTATTTGTCTACAGCTTGCCAGATTGACGTTCATAGTCACAGCTCCGCTCCTTAGGGTTGTAGCGTGAAGTTATATAGCCTATACTGTTCCTCATAAATCTGGTTATCATATATAAAGAGAATTTTTCGAATGCGACTTGTAGTTCCAGAGATTAGCGCGTTTAAACAAATAACGCTTCAGCTGTATTATATTATATACGAGTAGTATACTATAGATCAACTTTATTGAGTGGGAAAGATAAAATTGCCACAAGGTCTATTTTCCAATGAATTAACAAAGTTATCCGTGACGATAAAACAATAGATATCTTCATAAAGTTCTTTACTCAACAAGCACCTGTTGATCGAATCAAATCCTGAGAACTACCACTTATGTATTCACATCAGATAAAACTGAATACGTAAATAGGGTATTCTATTTGTTTGTTGATACCTACTTGTTACTACGTGCTTTGGAATTCTTTCTGATGAATTTTAATTTGAAAAATTTTAAAACGATAAGCTATTGGGGCTCTCCGTATTATATTATGGGTAGCAGAATGTCGTTGATGAAGGTCACAACAGCAGTAACAGCATGTCCACGTTGATTTCAGTCGCATTACAAGCATTGCCGCATCTAGGTTTGTTTTCTAAGGGGGGCTGGACTCTGAAAAGCGATGGGCGATTAAGCCGCAGTCCAACTGAAGGTATAGTAACCCTACATGGGGTGGGCACCAGATCTGGAGTGGGTACAACCATCCCACTAAAACGTCAATCAGTACATGATTTGCTTTATTCGAGGTATCGCTGGAATACAGCCTTTATTATACATCTGAGTAATCACGTTAACACCATGGTTTTATAATATACTAGCTGTGCCCGCGTTTCTGCTCGCGTGGACTTAAAAAGAATGCCGTCGGTCGAGCGCACCGTGAAACGTACTGCCCACGCTGCCACTTTTTAAAAACAAAAATGCTTATTGTGGGCTGTCCTTAGAAGATAGATATATGCCATCGCTGACTTTTTCGTAGGCCTTTTTAAGATCAACAATTATGTAGTACATTAATTTGATATATCTCTTATGGTTTACTCAGCGTTAGCCAATTAATCGCCGCAAAAGCGTCTTTTTTACTTTATGTAGCAAAATATATCCTATAATCTGGCCATATAATATATCTACAAATTAAAGAAATAACCATGTGAATCACTTAAATGGCTTTCGGATGAAAAGAACATAAACGGACAGAGAGACGTTGAGTTTTATTATGTGTATAGATATAGATGAACAATAAATATAATTGAAGATACATTTTCTATAAATTATCTTTTCAGATGCACCATTTCTTCTTCGTTTTCTGCGAACGAAGAAGTATTCGATACCTCAAGCGTGTTCAATGCTCGAAAGATATCTGACGATAAGACAAATGTACCCGCAATGGTTCCAGAAGTTGGATCCTTTGGACCCCAAGATAGCTGCAGTGATCGACGCTGGATATTTGGTGCCGCTTCCAAAAAGAGATTCTGAAGGAAGAAGAGTCGTGTTATCTTGTATGGGTAAGTTAAATGTTTACTTATTTGTATTATTCCTTTAGTGCGGTCTAAAAATGAAAACACTTCGTGAAAAGGAGAACTTTTATGAGCTTCTCATATATATTCATAATAATTTCCCGATAGACATTCTATATATAAATAACACTGACCAAGAATATGCCATTTTTTTTTTGTTTCTCTCTTTTTTACGTCCGTATTTAACTTAAAAACGGCTTGACCAATTCTTATGAAATGTTGTACACGGGAAGCTTATATCATTGACTAGTTGATAGGCTATAAGCTATACGAACTTTCTGTAATACTTTTAAGAATCGTCAAAAAATAGAATTTCAAAAAATCATCATCATCATCATCATTCATCTATTCGCAACCGACTCTGATCAAATTTTGTTGATGGGAAGCAGACAGGCAGGCAGGCAGTTATTCGTTATTTTATACGATATTTATACGCTACTAGCGACCCGCCCCGGCTTCGCACGGGTGCAATGCTGATACTAAATGTACCTACCTACCACAGAATGTCCTTATAAACAACATTTATAGCTTTTTTGTTATTAGATAATACAAACATGTTTTGTTTAGAGGTTACTCTTGAAAGAGCGACATATAATTAACCGTGGTATATAGGGCCGGTACCGCCGCACTTCCCTACATTTTAAATCTGTAATATCTTCGGGAATATTCATTTAAATTACATGCTGGCTATATTGATCTATATTAAATGGACAATGTATTTAAGGTACTTAATTGGATAAGGATTAATGCTGTATTGCTTAAAATCACTTCGTAAATAATCCATTTTTTCCCGTAAAATGTAAAGGATAAAAAATGATTATTGTGGGTTATCCTTAAGAGATAGACATATACCATCGCGGACTTTTTAAGGTGTACAATACTGTAGTACATTATTTTGATTTATCTCGTGGGGTTCAGCCAGCGTTTGCAATGTAAGCGCAAAAAATGTGTTTATTTACGACATCACTTAGAAACCTCTAAATTTACCAGTGTTTCTCTACAATATTATGTATGTATTATACAGATAAACCTTCCTCTTGAGTCACTCTATCTACTACAAAAAACCGCTTCAAAATCCGTTGCGTAGTTTTAAAGATTTAAGCATACATAGGGACGGACAGATTATAGCGACTTTGTTTTATACTATGTAATAATGTAATGATAAGAGTCGTTTCGAAATCGTAAAAAAATAGTTAACCGATTTTTCAACTGATAGACTAAGAATTGTCATTAATATGAATAGAAACAAAATTACAGATGGCAATAATTACTGTGTAATAAATGCGTGAGGAGTCGCGACTGCACCGCTAGTCTTTTATAAAATTGGTAGAATCTGTACAACTATCGACCGCGGAAATACCACCTCCGTACTTATATTTCATTGTCATGAATGAAATTGAAATGAATGGCATTGTCATGCCAAGACATTGTCATGAAGCCATAGTATAGTGGTATATTTGAACTTGTAGGTTTACCTACAAGTTGAAATTCTGCAGACAGGCACCTGTGATTGTCTTGTAGCTATCCGTTCACTATCAGCTGTACCATCGCATAAACTTATAAAATATTTTTTTTTGCATCATTTGCATTTATTTCTGCCCTTCGTATTTTAGGTCGTTTCGATCCACATGTTTTCGACAGCTGTGTGATGGCAAAAGTACACTCCATGATTGTGGAACTGTTGCTGGACGAGCCTCGGTCCCAACTCCTCGGCTACACGCACGTAAACGATGAAGCTGGTATGCAGATGCCACATGTCAGTCTGTGGTCTCTCACCGATGTTCGCGTTATGTTAAACTGCATACAGGTATAGTAGAATCATAAATATAATCACGTTGAAAGAAAGCAATTAAGAACGAATGTGTGAAAATTAAAAAGCAAGTAGATATACGGACTCTTAAAATTAAACAGTAGAAATACAGTTTACCTACACCCGCGTAGACGTGATGTTCCATGTTTTGATAAAACATTGCCATGCTAATGATGATGATGAAGTCATGCTAAGGTTCATCTGCGTGTGAGATTTTTAAGTTCATGAGCAGTTGCGCTACTGCAAACCCACCCTCTCGTAGGACTACAAGCGACTCGGCTCGACTCACTTCGATTCGGCTGTAGTCGACGCTAGGCTTTATAATCAATGAGTATTAATTCACGGGTATTATTTTCAACATTTAAAACAATTTTCCAAAAGTTGTCTACTCCCGGATTAATATTAACAACCTTTGTACCCAGAATTCTACGCCCATGAGACACAAACGGACTCACTTCGTAAACATACCTCACTATGGAGTGAGATTCTTCGAATTCGCCGTGTCACTTTTAAGCGACAAACTAAAGGACCGTGTAATGGTAAGTAGAACAATAACATTGACCAGCAGAAATAGCAAGATTTATAAAAGTAAGTTTTGCTTAAATAGCCCGTTTTACTTAACAGCTCATAGACAAAGCACTTATCTAAATCCACATAATAGCTAATACTGGGCTTATAGTACCTACAAAGCGTTTTTCATTTCACTTCAGTCGTATGTTTATATATCTATGCTTTTATATCTGTCTATACATAATATTATGTCCTTTTCACGCGAAAACCACTTGTCCGGTTTACATGTTTTTGAAGTGAAACTTCTTATGCGACTTCCAAGCGTTAAACGTTAAATGATAAACGTTAAATGTTAAACGTTTAACGCACATTATCGGTCTCTCCTCTTTGTGTGAGCCAGAGCGAGAGAGTAAATGTCGGTGTGTATGTATATTGCACACTGTTTAAATAAAATAGAAAATGTCTTTTAAAAGTTTCACTTCTATCGTGTGTGAATCGCACACAAACCTGTTTTTTTATTTTAATTCATAGCTATGTTATCTGGTCAGGTTACAGGATATATTTTGTAAGATAAATTAACTTACGAAATAAGCAATGACGTTAATAGTGAATCCACTCGGAAGAAGACGCATTTGAGGTGCTTAAATAGCTTATGCTGCGTAAAACGTGCAAGATATATCAAATGAATGTACTACATAATTATAGATATTAAAAGAACCTAAAATTAGTATACGCCTATCTTCTAAGGATCACCCACATCAAGCATTTTTGTGGCAGCACAATTTGCGTGTGTGCTCGATGAAAAGCATTCTGTAGTCCACGGAGCCGTCTGTAGAGCGGAGCCGCGGGCGCAGCTAGTAAGCTATAAGCTGGTGTTTGTGACGGAAACTTGATGTGTCGTGTTGTGGTTTTTATTAAAATTCATAAACTTATGTTCTTTGACCCTATATTACCTATGTAACATTGGTGGCATTTTGCGTGATATAGTTTTGTTATTGTGCACGAGTGAAGTCAATTAAAAATAACTAAGATCATGAATGTTGAATTCCCACAAAAACTCCCTGTGAAGATTAGACACATACTCGTATTGGCACGTAACATTGGCATAATTTTGTATACACAACATTGTCATTAAATAAGAAGAAGAAGAAGCTATAAGCTATTTGTACTGTTCTCCTTCTTGTTCTTCTCTTTATTGAAGACCATTACTGCCATTATCGAGTGAATATAGAGCGTCCTGTCTTATGATGATTTCAATATCCTAACAAGAATTTGTGGCTCAGCGGTATCGTGTACGACTTCGCGTCGAGTGACGTGAGTTCGAATCCCTGCAATGAGCCTGAGCTTTCGGTGAAGGAAAACATCGTGAGGAAACCATAGCATGGCGGTAGGGCTTTTTCTAAAGCCCGCCTGGCTAGCTACCACCCTCAAGTTGAAAATCTGTCGCCAAGCACCAATAGGCGTGTTCCGGCAGCTGCACTTGAGAGTCAGTATTACACTAGGTTTAGCGTATTACCATCTTGGGCCACATCATCATTTAACATCTGGTGAGATAGTAGCCACTACGCCAAAAAAAAAAACATATAACGCTAAAAAAAGACAACATGTTTTACCTTTGCCTCTGCCCATGGGTAATAAAATGTCGTTTGTTTTCAAGAAAATACTTTATTCGTAATCAATAAGATAAAAGTGGAACAAACGTGTTCTCAGTCGCAGTCGTAGTTCAGAGAAATCGTCTATACACATTACTCCGTGATGCACTACACCATATATTTAATAATATAATATATATATACTTCGGCAACTCAAAATAGAAAAAGCATGGTACACCCTTGTAATAGAAAGAGATAGCGATACGAGACCATTTCTTATGCGCTATTGCCCAGTGACCTATGTAAGTCGTGACTAAAACAAATTCCGATTATTTTTGCAAAATCTAAGGTTTTAAAGTGTAATTTAATGTTTAGTAGACGTGTTTAATTGTGTTTATGTGTACTGTACCTGGATATAACCCGTATAACAAAGAAAATCAACTAAGTATAACGCACTCTAGTGCATTCCGTTTTTGCATTTCGTCTTATTCATCCTATTGCCGATCCATACTATACTAAATCTATCTATTACATTGTGCTTGTACTTTCGTCTTATACAACCTATTGCCGATCTATACCATACTAAATCTATCTATTGCATTGTGCTTGTACTTTCGTCTTATACAACCAGAGTATACAACCTATTGCCGATCTATACTATACTAAATATATTTATTACTTTGTGCTTATACTTTCGTCTTATTCATCCTATTGCCGATTCATACTATACTAAATCTATCTATTACATTGTGCTTGTACTGTCGTCTTATAAAACCTATAGCCGATCTATACCATATTAAATCTATCTAATACATTGTGCTTATACTTTCGTTTTATTCAACCTATTGCCGATCTATACTATACTAAATCTATTTATTACATTGTACTTGCACTTACAGTCTCTTGTGTTTACAGTACTCTATTATAGTCCTCTTGTAGATTTCTTCTTCTTATCGTTTCTTGTATTCGCTTAGTTGTCCAAAATAGAACAGGCCGCCCTCGGAACACGATTCGTTTATATTTGCGACAAAAAGAAGGGCTTGAAATTTGTAGAGTAAACTTAATCTATTTTGTGATGGTGTTGGTAATGGTTGATGTTGATACTTGATGTTTGTACTAGATTCTATACTTTTCCAGATATTATATTAATAATGTTTTTTTATATAGCACGTTTTCTACTTATTTAAAACATTAGAAAATATTTTTTTTATGCGATAAGAATTTCATGTAGGTAATATTATTTTTACGTGACTAATTTACCATTTACTCTTTTATTTAAAAACAATGATAAATGATAAAATATAACATAAAATAATGATCCTTCATTGTCCATGATATTAAGCGCTTTTATTACATGACCTTATTTATTTTTTGTTTTCCTTGTTTTTCAGTTTCACCGTACATCTGATGATCTTATGAAATACGTCGAACCATCCATTTTGCCAAAGGAATACGGCGGCACCGTGCCCCTTAGAGACATGATCGATGAACTAAAACGTAATCTTAAGAAGCGTAGAAACGAACTGTTGGCTTTAGATGACATGTGTATCGATTTGTACGCTTTGGAGAAGAACGATCTAACCCAAGACGTACATTCCACTGCGGGTTCCTTCAGAAAACTTGAATTAGATTAATAATATATGACGAAAATGAGTTATAGTCAGCGCCGGCTTTAGCTGTCGCAGCGCACCGGGTGATATTGTAGCGTCCTTAAACGGCTTCGGTTGCATCGGTTATCGCTTCGCTCAGAAGCGGATTAAACTAGCGTGAGGCCTGTGTTAATAATATGAGCAAATTAAGAAATAACATTTAAAAAAAATCGTTAACATGGGCTCACAATACATACAGTGATAAAAATTTGTTGATAAACCCCATCAAGTTTCTTGCCGCTTCTACTCAATGACTGGATGTTTTCCGAACCGGTGGTAGTGTGTTGACGTTCATAAGTGCCTACTTATAGCCTAAATTCAATAGAATATATTTGATTTTGAATTTGGTCTCCAATAATCTAAAGCAACGTCCTGGTCGCAGTCAGCTCAAGACAGCACTGATTATTACAATATATTAAACTTACAACTTTAACAAAAAAAATACGTGTATTGCGTTTTAAAATATTCACCAATATAAACAAAATAATTGTTTGTTCTTTTCGACGTTTTCAAGGGAATCAGAATATATTATATCGTTATATTCATTGTTTTGGGTATAAATATATTTTACATTGCATCTTACATCAAATATTTTTCAAATATAAAAAAAATCATATGATTATATTATGAGAGTAAATATGCGTAATTTATGTTACGTCAGAGTAGAGAAAATATTCATTATTAAAAATAATGTCTTTATTTTCGTTGTTAAATACAAGTAAATGTATAAAATAATGCAATGGCAAATAATAAAATAGGCAATGCATAAAAACAATTATTATGAAGAAAAAAAAATCGCTTTGCTTCTATTATTGTTAATAGTATAACCCTGTGATCACACGTCCTATCTTTGACGTCATCCTCACATCATACGCGTAAAACTTATGTAAATATGACACATATGATGTAAAGGTGATGTCAAACAATGGTAACGTGTTCACTGGGAATAGACTAATCATAGAATAAATCTTTAATATATTTAAATGTGATGGAATTAATATAGATGTATTAACGCATATGGGAAAGAGTTATGTGTACTTCAATGGTTGTTTCTTATTAATAGTGTAACATAGATCTCATGGTATATATTTATAAGAAAAAAAGCATATAAACTTTCTACTGAAATATATTTTTGTTAGATAGGTATTAAGCTTATTACAATGTATTTAATATAAAACCAAGAAGCAAATAAAAATCATTACAAGGTCGGTAAGAGAATGATTTTTGTCTTTTGCAAAAGACCTAACAAATAACTGAGATACAGTAAACATTGAAATGATATTTAAGCAACAATTAAAGTAATCATTGGTACGTATGGGACAAAGAAGAGTCTCCAAGTAAACAATTACGAAATTCATTCATTTAGACTGAAATAATGTCAGGAAAAAAATCTATTTGTTACACGCACTACAAGCCTATAAGTAAAATACTTAATTATGATAAGTCATTAGTGAAATAAAATAATTAATAAAATAGCTTTTAACTTCGCTATAATTTGTTTTAAAGGCTAGAGAATTAGTGACAGCCGTCGGTGGTGTCACGTTACCATTCTTAATTCAGAGAATGAACTCGCCCAATAATTATCTCTTGTGTTTTATATCTATAATATTAATTAAAATATTTTACCGACATTGGTACGTAACAGTCGTAACATCACTATTATCTAAGGTCAGCACTGCCAGTAGTGTTGAAACATTGATTAAACGATAGCCATTAGCACTATCGATTAATTGGTTGTTGGGATAAAACCATATATATTGTTAATTTGTTGTGATTATAATAAAGATTTGTGGTGAAAAAATAATTGTTTAGCTCGTCAAATTACCAAAGTGCGCATGCGAATGACCTTTTTTCGCTGTTATCGCTAGAGCTGGCACGCATTTCATACAATGAGATGATCGATTATCAATCGGATTATTATCGGATTTGTAAACGTTCGGTATTTTACCAACAATACCTGCGGATTTCCCAAAATTTGCCCTAATTTGAATACATCTTGCGTACAGGAAAAATGGGATTAATTGGTTAGCAAACAAATTAATAAATAAGCCGTTTAAATGAAAACAAAATGGAAATTAAGGAATTTAATTGTATTTTAATAACATTTTTTAAGAAAACCTTGGAAAAACTATTTTACTCGAACGCCGGACGTTCAAGTTATTTAACGGATTTTCAAGTTATTGTGCGACTTCAATAATTTAGGTGAAAGCAGTCCTAAGTTAAAAAAAGGATGGTAATTATTTGCCGAGGAGTAGGAGAAGTAGATGTTACTTCAGTTTGGCGAAATTAATATTATTTTCAACTAAACAAGCTGAAAGATGATAATATTATTCAAATTATACTTCTTTTGGTGTTTATGTAAAATTAATAAGAGGGATTTTTTAAGATGCGCGCGCACATTGTATCTAAAAGTCTACAACTGTGAAGTTGCCGGCTGAAACTTTTGTTTTATTGTGCTGAAGATAGTCACACACAATGTTATGTATCACATAACATGTGTGTGACTATTCAAAGAAGTATAATTTTCATCGAGTGTATATAATAATTGCATGAAACTATTATTATTTTTATTTTTAAGTTAACAATAAGGTTATATAGCTTCTATATAATTAATTTGCAATTAATTAAGATAGGAAACGGGATGAATGTAATATAAAAATAAAGTTTAAAACTACATGACTTTTATTTATTTAAGTAGGTAGGTACCTAAATCCTTCCAATTTAAAAAATATTTTTGTAACCTCTTTGTATCATGAGGTTTACATGAAATTTAGAGTGGGTAAAGAATTCGTACGATAATTATGAGGTTTAATAATACCACTTTCAAAACTTCAATGGACTGTATATTTATGGAGAAGGCAATCCGTGTTACACTCGTATCGGACCGTAGTCCCGTGTTGAACTGTTAATTTCGAGCTGTTGTTCGAGCCGTGCCGTTCAACAATATATTTTTTCGAACTGAATACACTGTTAGCTATAAGAGCCCTGAGCCTCAGACGGCTTTTACAGTTTCACCGGGCTTGGGGGCGAGCGCTGAAAGAACTCTGCCACGAATGCAAGGCAACAAACACAAGTATGCCAAAGTGGCCGAATCTCGGTTTGGTTGTTGCCGGTCATGCGTCATATACGTGTTCCTGCCTTTTGGGAGGAAGGAAGGAATATGTGTATATTATTTAGTGTTTTGGCAATTATTGTCTAAACTAGCCAAAAAAAGAAATAACAACTAAATAAGGATTTTTAAGGCTTTAATTTTGTCTAAAATTGATATTCTGATATTGGGAATGATTCTTGATTTAAATAAAAACTTTTGTTCAGCAGAATTTCGATTTATGTAAACATCCATGTAAGTACATGAGTTATCTATATTAAAAAAGTACATACGCGAATTTTGTAGTTTTCTTTTTTTATACTACACATGTGGCAAACAAACATACGGTCTGTATTCTTTACTGCACATATTATTTGAAACTTAAATAACATTTTGAGAATTTTTGTTGTGTTTTTGGAGGACGAAACACTACTTATACTCTAGAATTCTTTTTTAAAACACAAAACAACTACATAATTTCTTGCTTGAACACGGCATGGTAAGCAATGGTAAGTATATTTCCTTGATGGCTTCATGTTTAGTATTGTTGGAACTGCACGGCGCGGGGCGCGGTGGCGACGCTTACAGCCTCGTGACGTCACGCAGACGCCACGCCACTTTCGAGCGTCTTGGCGTCATTTTAAAACTTAAAAAAAAAGACAATTTTCCATGTTAGCCCTATGTTTTATGCAATTTTTTTTGTGAATAAGAAACACGTAAGATCATTTTAGAAATGTTTTTCAAAATTAGTCATTCAGCCTATTCTACAAACAATGGTATACTAGCCACGTACGGGCAGCCATGCCCTTCTCCGTCCTTTACCTCCTAATAGGGACTAATTTGTAGCCATGATGGTATCAATGACTTATTGGAACCGATCTCAGGAGGCACTTGTAGTCCAATTCGTGTAATTGTAACGATTGTAAGTACTCGTTAATAAACAGTGTTATTAATATAAAATTTAGATATCATCAATGGCGGATTTGCAGTCTTGGCCGCCCTAGGCCGTTTAACACCGCCCCCTTCTCAGCTTATTATTCAATAAAACATTTCAAATTTGATGGTATTAAAGTACAACTTTACGATGTCAATATTGTAATTCAAACAAGATTTTTATCCATGAGTCAATATAAACTTCATATTATGCTTTAGTGTACTGTTATTTATTGTCATTATATGTTGCATTTCGTAGTATATTTTTTGCCATGATTAGCCGCCCCTAATATCTGGCCGCCCTAGGCCTGGGCCTAATTGACCTTAAGGGAAATCCGCCACTGGATATCATTAGTTATTTAAAGGACTTGCGATAATTTTTTTGTGAATATAAATTGAGATCATTATTTAAACAATAGATTTAGACAGACCAAAATTATTTTGGTCTGAGTATTTAGATTAATTGGTAATTAGGAACTAGTTAATTAATAGTTAATTATAAACATAATAATCTAGTTGTTATATGGCATTAATAAGTATTTTACTTGAAATAAAAAACTAGTATTAGTATCGGTAATAGAAAAACGAAATGTTTTATTAACAATGTATACATGTAGAAAAGTAAACATTTTTAAGTTGAACTGATTTCAAAACAACGACAAATAAAGCAAAAAATGAAAACTATAGACTATGGCAATAGACAACGTTACTTGTAATATAGACAATATGGAACCATAGACTATAAACAACCTTAATATTACAATATGAAGTCCTATGTCCTATACGTCCTATATTATGAAGTCAGCCAGTGTTGCCAAATAGTACTGTTTAGACCGACTTCAGATCTTTTTGAAATTAAGTGGATCTGAGTATGGTGGGTGATTTAGTAAAAGCAATATCATGAAGAATTGTGGAGTGGAAAAAATCCCCATATAGAATGTGAACGAAAGTATCTTTCCACATAATAGAAACAACATTTCCATTTTAATGGTGTTTAGTGTGTCCAATGAAATCAAACATCAATAAGAGCCAGACCGTT
The DNA here is from genome assembly GCA_947532125.1 of Saturnia pavonia. Classification (NCBI taxonomy): domain Eukaryota; kingdom Metazoa; phylum Arthropoda; class Insecta; order Lepidoptera; family Saturniidae; genus Saturnia; species Saturnia pavonia. The sequence continues at coordinate 4,734,834 of OX383916.1, read as the reverse complement.
TACTTGGGAAAATTAATGGTTTTTGGATTCGTGTTAAAACAATCAGTGACACTGATGTGTGTCATCTCTTTAGTTTTCTAGCGCACCAAAGAGGTGTTCCATAAAGGATCTCTACACTACCCACTCACGGAGAGGGAAAATTTAATTTTCATATTCGAACCATGTTCTTAGTGTAAGGTACAATAAATAAAAATGAAACAGTTCAGCTAATTAAGAATATTTACATTCTTATGTACTAACATGATTGGGGGGATTTGCCATAATCGACATAATTGACATAATTGACAGGTCCGACGACCTGGTAAAGGTTGCGGGAAGCCGCTGGATGCGGGCAGCACAGGACCGGTCGTTGTGGCGATCTTTGGGGGAGGCCTATGTCCAGCAGTGGACGTCTTTCGGCTGAAATGATGATGACATTCTTATGATAAAAATAATATCTTATGTTACATACTTCTAATATTATATGTCTATCACATGCTTAAATTTAACTGTACGCCCTGACCTAGTAATTTTCAGGTGGTGGTGATGATTGACTTAAGAGTTGCTCGTGAACGGAAGGAATAGGTCTGACTGATGAAGATGTTGTGGATTGAGTTTGAGGAATATCTTCCCCATCGAAAGCTACTTTTACGCGGTCGATACTAAAAACTTATCTCAGACTCTTGACATCTAAGGTAAGCATTTTACCGCCACTAAACCTTAAAAGAATCTGATAAGGTCTGGTGTAAGGAGGCTGTAGAGAGCACCGAACGGCGTCATCACGTAAGTATACGTATGTAGCTGTTGTTATGTCTTTGAAAAAGGAAAACCTTTGGTTACCATAGCAAGATGCTGGTAACTGTCAGATGTTGGACGTATGTATTCACATCTTAACGCCCAAGTCTGCTGGATCTTCATATGTGAAAGTTCTGCGGTGTAATAAGCAGTTTACCTGGAAGCCGCAATGTTTCACCGTACAACAGCTCGGCGACGGTGGGCGTGAGATTCTCCTTAAAAGCGGAGTAGCAAATGTAGTACCCTGGTCAGTCTTACTGACAAGTGGTACTCCGAATCTGGAAATCGATTCCCTGGTAAAAGTTGAACCACTTATTCTACGGTTATAGAACGCATTCACCATACTTCTGGCGACCTTGTTGCTCTGTCTATTGCGGTCAAACAATAGCGATATCTGTTACAGTAGGTAAAGGACCAATAATGTCCATGAAAATATGATGAAATCGGCCAGATGGGGTATCGAAATTGCCTAGAGATGCTGTATTGTGCCTGGAAACTTTACTGTCTTGGCACGTGACACATGCTTGAGACCACTTTACTAACGGCCAAACGTATCGCTTGGTAATAAGGTGAGTGGTAGCTCGTATGCCAGGGTAACTTAAATAATAGAGCTTATTGATACGCGGGCAGTTTCGCAGACGCAAGTCCAGACGCAGGTCTGGAGTAACATAGGGGCGTGGTCTACCAGTGGAAATATCAGAAAATAGAGAAACACTAGTACCTGGTTAAGGCTGGAACCGACTTTCAAGAAATTTTGAAGTTCACTGTCGGTTTATTGAGATTATGTAAGAGCTTCATATTTCTGCTCTAATTAAATTGCATTAACTCGTGACATGTCATCAGCAATAAGGTTACCAGAACCTTTTATGTACTGAATGTCAGTGGTAAATTGATTGATGAAAGGCAGTTGATTTGGCAGCTTCGTCTACAGAAAAGACGAGGATGTTATTTACATAAGGGAAATGGAGTCCTTGTATGACCTCATCAATAAATTTTTAAAATATTTTGGCCAGCATTGCGAAAATCAAATTACATAAAAAGAAGGAGAAAAGAAAGAAAGAGGTTTTCGGGATATCCTAGTTGGAAACCGGTATTTCATGATACACCTACACCAGATCGATATTGCCGAAGATCTACTAATTTTACCATGACGTGATCACCAGTTTGGTGTGTTCAATGTAATTAAACTTCAATAAGGGCCAGAACGTTTACTAGAGAAAATTAGTAGAATTTTTAGATTGGTGTTGAAACAATAAGTAGTGACACTTTGATGTATGTCATCTCTTTATTTTTTTAGAGTACGAAACAAGCGATCCATAGATGATGGCTACAAGTGCCGTTATTGCACATAAGTCGCCTTATATAATGGATCTTTAAAATATAATATTTCGGAAATTTTCATTAATTCGGACTTTTATTGAATCCTTATCGGCAACACTGAAGTCTACCATGGGCTATGGGCAACCATTGCTAACTTCGCTGTAGTTTTTCCCGCAGTTTGGCGTCCACATAGATTGATAAAAAATTATTACACAAAAATTTTATATGTATTCAGATCAATAGAACAGTTGTATTTCTTTATGATTTGTATTCCAGTGGTGCGTTCATGATACGATCATGTTATTTCAGTGACGTATTTGTTTGATTTTGTTTTTTTGGTGTTTTAGTAAACATCGGGTCGGGACGCAGGCCCCACGTCTATGATTTGTTGTGAGTATTTATGTATTGTTGGTAATATCTTCTGCTTTTACCCTCCTAAAACTCTCAAATCTTCTAAGACTGTTGATGTTTTGATCGGTGAACATAAATTAACCTAATAGGTTTTTTGGTAGTTTGGTTGGGATTGAAAAAAAAATGGTTGTGTCTTTACATGCATAGTAATCCTGAGGTATATCAATCAGTGTATAGAATGTCGCGTTTGCAGTTATCTCGATTTAGAGTTGAAATAGATAAGATTTTAAGCTTCTGTGGCACATTTTATGGTTTGTGTTTTGTAACAAATACGGATTTGTTTTGAGTACACGTCGCTAACATTGTTTCTAGCAATAATCAATAAAGACGTGTTTGATCAGTTATTACGCCAAATTCAAATATATTATACATGTAAACCATACAAAATTATTCTCAGGAATATTAAAAATGAGTTTTTCGAATTTTCTATGTTGAAAGCTGATAAAAAACCGTTTTGTTTTTATTCTTTTACTTCAATAGGTATATTAAAATGTAAACGTCATGGTATTCTGCAATAAATATTCATCTATACACTTAGGCATTTATCTTAGTTTCAGTCACACTTAGCTTATTAGACCACACAGTAATTGGAATGAAGGTGTTTATTTAATGTGCTTTAGAATTTCTCTTTTAGCAAGTTTGATTTCTTGATTCTTTCAGCTATACTTAAAGAAATAAAAACTGTTTTATATATGATTCTATCACAATCAAACATTTTGTATTAGAATTTGTCCTTAATAAGGCACTTAACAGGGTGATCCTTATTAATTCTTCTTTTTATCTATAACTCTTCTACTTTTCTTATCCTTGGTTACCTCTCCTTTTGTAATTGCTGGGAGACTAGCAAAATACTCTTATTATCATTAAATACTAAAGCTGGTTCCTCACATTTGGATGACTTGTAGCATGATGTTCACATATTCCTGCTATTGTGAGCTGTCAGTTTTTTTTTTTTACAATTATCAAAGCATATAAACCTTGAATTAAACCTTATAATCTAATAGTGTAACCTTATAGTGTAAATATAATAAGAAAGTGCAAATAAGTATGCAATAACATTGTATATTTGCTTAGTATGATAATAAACATGGCATATTCTCTTAATAATAAAAGTTTAGCAAATTTAAATTCAAATAAGAGGTTGATCGTTGAATCCAACTCTGGTATGTAACCTTTAAAAAGCTATGTAAGATCTTCTTGTCTGTGAAAGTCTTTGACCAATGTGTGTTGCCAATAATGATCAATGGCACTGAAATGTGGTCGCTAACTACAGGCCTCATTAGAAAGCTGAAGTTCACACAAAGGGCAATGGAAAAGGCTAAACTCAGAGATTCTTTGCATGATCAAAACAGAAAGGAAGAGATCCACCAAGGAACCAAAATAACTGATATAGCTTTAAGAATTGCTAGACTTAAGTGGCAGTGGGTGGGGCACATTACTCATAGGATGGATGGCCGTTGTGGCCAAAGATTTAATGACGGTGCCTTATGTACTGGAAGATGGAATGTAGGCAGACCTTCTACATGGTGGACCAACATCCGCAGGACCGCTTATTGTGGAGATTATTGTAGTATGCCTAAAACCAATAGTGGATGGCTGAGATGATGATAGCAAATGACATGACATAATTATCACTGTGTTGTCTAGATAACTGTGAGTTCCTGTTACCACATTTATCTAACATAATTATTGAGTTATCATTATCAATCATATGAAATTAGAACTACAGTATGAGATTGATTTTGGAACAAATTGTGTGTTAGAACTCATTATCTTCAGTCTTTACTGTTGTTGGTTTACAAAGAGGTGTTGTACTTTGTGATGTAACATTTGTACTTTTGTTCGAAATCTATATGAATAATTACACAGTCTTGTATAATATAAATTATATTCTAATATTTTAAAAAATGTCATAAAATTTGCTCTGAAGTCTGTATATAATAAGTAAATATTATATATATATATATATTATTTGTCAAGGGTGTTTTTCCCTGGTAATGCCATTTCTCTATTACTTAATACTTCATCAAAATTAATTATTTAAAAATCATTTTAAAGCTTACAATCGCCACTATTGATGTTTATGAATACAAATAGTTCCAAATTAATGTTTTTGTTAATAGTATGATCAAAAACATGTTCATTAGGACCCTCATCTAATGATCCATAAAAATATATTCAAGGCTCCATCTGTTTAACTATTTGACAGCTATTAGTTTGATTGTTTACATTCTATAATGTGCGAAATAATCAGTTAGCTATCAATCAGCTAGTAACCTCTTATACACAAAAAAATAATAATTAAATAATAGTAAAAAGTGAAAAGGTTCCAGTAAATATCTTATAGCATAGACAAGCTAATGTGTTCCCTCCTTATGACATTGGGTCCTCCAAGTGTAACATGAAGACATATTTATGCAGGCCGGCATGACAGCGGCGACAGCCATTGTATTTCGATATCTCGGTGGTCATCGTTGTATTTGGATTGTACTGTGATTACCATCGGACAGTACAGTCAATTTGCCGAGATATTATAAAAAAAGAGTATAGCTTAAGTGAATACAAAAAGTTTATTGATGTAGAAAGAAATACATTATTATGCAAAATAGTCATGCACTTAGATGCATTTAGGTGTTTAGATATTTTAAATTAAAATATAGTGCTGTTTTTTACAGCACATCAAGATTTTATTTTATTTAAGTTTGCATATTTACAAATATGTGATCAATTTTTATTTAAAAAATATAATTTGCACTATGACTATAAAACAGACTGTTTAGTTATAAAATGAGCTCTAAATACCCTTGAAGACATTATAAACAAGAAATATTAAGAGTAAATTGATATTTGAATATCAACAATACCTTTATTGTAGAATATAATTCATTGAGAAATTTGAAGTTAACTCTAGAAGTTGGTTTTTTTCATATAGTACGTTGGTGGCAAACAAGTTTGCGGTCTGCCTGATGGTAAGCGGTCATCACAGCCTATGATGGACACCTGCAACACAGAAGTATTACATGCGCATTTCAATATTTTCTCAGTCTGTGTGACAGAATTTTGTAATAACTTTTTCATAGATTAAGTACCTACAAAAATTACTACTCAGTTTTGTCAAAGCAAAACCATTGCAGGTCTGTGTTAACTGTTTTACTTATATGTGCTCTAACTAGCTAGAGCATATCTCATGGGTATACCCAATACCCATTACATTTAAACTGTACAATTATACCCTAGTGTGTATGGCCACCTTTCCTGGGTGATACAAACAATTTATTGTTGGTAATTATGACATGTTTCTTTACGACATTTTTAGATAATTTTTTTCCCAAAATATCTTCACATGGTGTTGTCATATAAACTTCCAAACAGGATTTTCATTTGCCTGAACACATTTCAAGTTCATTCTATAGTTCAAAGCTGGAGTATCAAATTTTATTTTTTGCAGATTGGCAGCATGGCGGAAATAGTGTACCCGCATGGCTGCCGCCCCATTACAGATGATCTAGGACCAGACGAGCTCGTAAGAAGACTTAAGGCAAGTGGTTTCAATGTTGCAGTTTGTCGTTTTATTAAAGTGATTAATCAAAATAGATATGAAATCAAATTAAAATGAGTTTATTAACAGCATATTATTATTATTAGTTTAGCGTTTTGCTGCAATCTCACGCTAATGCTTGGCTTCAAAGTATAGCTGCCAGAACACACCTATAGGTGCTTGGCGATATTTATTTTTTTGAGGGCTGTAGCTACCCATGTGATAATTCACGGAAAGCTCGGGCTCATTGTAGTGATTTGAACTGACGTCGATCGATGTCTGAAAAAGCTACCACCGAGTTATCACTAGTAAGATACCAGATACGCCAGCACAGATGATGTAGTGTAAATCTTACCCTCAGAACTGAGTGGAGTTGCATTATTTCTTACATAGTGAATAAGTTAGTAGTTAGGCATATGTGTATATTTCTGCTTCCTCAAAAATACGTATTAGCTTTGCCCCACGGTATCACCTATGTTAGAATTATTCGAACGACTGTCTATCGCATCGCGTCGCGCTGCCGATAAACACTTAATGATAAAATTTCTAGTCTGGTGTGGGTAATAAAAAATAAAACTTAATTTGTTGTGACAATTTTGCTAATATACTAGATCCGTGTTCAAAAATTAAATAAACTTTTTCGTCTTTTAATAAATAATAAAAATAATAATTGTGGATTACAATAATATAACAATATTTAATAAAAGAGACTCACACATTTTGAAGTTAGCTGTAATTATCAGGGTTCGTAAATATCCGATATTTATAATGAATATATATTTCATATTTTTGATATTTATCAAAAGCAGTTTACATACTTTTATAAAAAGAAAAGACTAGCACACTGGCTGAAAATGAATACAATTCGGACTTCTCAACGTTTTCAAAAAAAATAAAAAATCAACAATAGTTACTATTGTAGTTTTGACTCAAACTTGGGATGAAATTTATAGAGCATACTCTGCCTTATCTCAACTTTAGCTTAGCTTAAACTTCGCTGAGTATTTAATCAGCACAATCTTAGAATTCGAATTTATAGCTCAGTTACGCTTTAGCTCATGGCTAGCTATAATTAAGGAAATCTCTGGTAAATTGTCAACGTCATCGAATCTATAAATTTCGATCATTTGAAGTGCTGACAGTCGAGATGGTGACAGTCGGTATGGCGACAGTCAAGATGGTAACGGTCGAGATGGCCATAGTCTAAATAACCATAGTAAAGATGGTGACAGACGTTGCTTGCTAAACCTCTTGGCTTATTGAGGTGAAAATAGTTGATGTTATTTTTTAAGATGCAGTGTAATCTAGAATAAAATTACGAATGTTTGCCTTTTTTATCATATATTTCAATAAATTACTTACGTGTGAATTAAACATAATTTTGATTACCTCAAAGAAGTATGTGTAACGCGCGTACGTATAACTCCTAAGTTTTCCGTAAGTCGTCGAATTCGAATGACTTGAACTTTGCTCAGGTAAAGCTAAGCAAATGGTAAGCTTACGACTATAAATTTGAATTCTGGTCTTAAGGCTGAGATAAGTCTGAGTACACTTTATAGATTTCACCCTTAGTCTTAGCATTATTCATTTATTTGTTTATTAATAATCAGTCTTTGTAATTAAAAGTTTAATATAAGTAAAGAGGAAAGAAAGAGATTTAACTTCTAGTCTACAATGACAATACAATACAAATACAAATACAATGCCTACAATGACTTACAAAAGTCTACAATGAGGGCTTCATCTTCAGAATCTATTCTTCAGAATTCTACCAATTCTGCATAAGCACTGGCCTTCAGTGGTTTCTTCAGCATCGAGATTCCATTTTTTTTGGCATTTTCTTTTTTTGGCAAGTTTATTTCAGGGCTGATTCGACGTTTTGAACGTGTATACCGACTTGTGGGCGTTTTTAGTTCTCAACCGATTCCGCAACGTTGATAGTTATATCTAGATAGTTTGACGTTTTTGCTCCGAACTTTAGGATCTAGCTTGTATGATATACAGGATATGACCTTCTTCAATAAATAGCCTAATAAAACAAAACGAGTTTTGCAAAATTTGAGTGGTAGTTCCAGAGATTAGCGTTTTCAAAGAAACAAACAACAACAATCTCTTGTTAACTTTATAATATTACTAGCTTCTGCCCACGATTTCGTCTGCGTGGTCTTCAGAATTGGATCTTTACTGGTATAAAAAGTGTCCTATGTCTTAATCCGGGTTATAAGCTATCTATGTGCCAAATTTCATCCAATTCATACATTCACTTTCTCATTTATAATATTACTTAAGATAGTATAGATAAAAGTTGGATATGAATATTTGTTTAAATTTTAAACCGCTTGTGTTGATGCAATTCCTTACATTTATTTTTAGTTTAAAATTGTGTTGACGAATTTTGTTTGACAGTCATCATCATTCACGTAATGGTGCCAAAATGTAAACAAGAGCTATTTTTAAGATATCCCACGAGAATAAAAGACAATTTAATAGTTATTACTTGTTAGTTTAAACTTATCTAATGGCATCTAGCATCTAATTTTCTTTCTTTTGCCCTTAAGTAGGGTCGGCACAACATGTTTTCCACTCTCGTCTAGCTGTTGTCATCTCAGTATTTACAACTTTTATACACACCTCATTCCTGACAATCCACCTATACCTTGTTTGATCTTCCTGTACTCCTATATTCGTTCTTCTAGTTACATCCCTCATTACATATCTACACCACACTAACCTACAACCCTTCATCTTCTCTGTCGCTTGTGCTATTTTCATAAATCCTCTGATATACCTCCTCTTTTCTAATAATATTCTTTCTAGTTACATCGATTTTAATATCCGCATCTCTGTCACATGTAATTATCTTTTATCTGTCGCTTTCATTGCCCAGTTCTAAGAGCCATACATCACGACCGGTCTTATAATGCTTTTATATACCCTTCCCTTACGTTTTATGTGCATTCGTGCATCACATGTAACCCCTGAGACACGTTGCTAATTCATCCAGCCATCCACCAGCAACCATGAATTTATCCCGTTTCTCACGTCCCGGTTATGTTACCGGCGCTTTGGGTCAATGAACCGAGGTACCGAAAAACGGAGCAGGCTCAAGGCTGGTGGGGATACACCATTTAACAAAAAACTGGATGGACCACCGAAGTCACAGAACAATTAATGTTTAACAAAATGTACTTTTATAAATAATCACTATTTAACTTTTATTTAACAATTTCTGAACACATTAAAATCACTTACAGAATTAATTTCGCCGTTTTTTAAATTCATGGTATACAGAATGGAGTTTTGAGATGGGACAGTAAGGGTAGGTTCCTTAACCGTTGTAGCTACAGGAAAATTTTCTGAGAAGACTGTCCTTCATTTTTTGAACGGAAAAGTTTTTTTTAAGTGTACAGTCCGCAAGAAAATAGCCAATTTACTCAAAAATTCCACTCATAAGGATGAATAAATTCCACGGGAGTAACCAAGGTTAAATTACAAAAAATGTCAGAAATCGTAAAACCTTTTCTCATACATTTCTAGGAAATCATCGTGGTTTCGATAACCTTTTTCAATAAAAGAGACTCCAATATATTCCTAACCTTAATTAAACTTTTTATTATGGATAGTCTGGGCGCTAATAAAAAAAAGTGGAACAAAAAAAATATATATTTTCCGAGATTCTTTGAAAGATTTTAAATAAATGTAATAAGGTTGGCAGTAGTCGCATTGGGTATTTGATCCTATACCACTTCACAGTAGCTGACGTGTTTTTATTATTTAATGTAATAAGCTTCTAATACATAAGTCTAAACGTTCTGAATTTGAGGTCATTTTTGCCTGAATGTCAGAAGTCACAAACAACAAACTATGGAAGATTTTTATTTTTAAAGGAAATAAAATAATGACGTGTTCGTTCGAAATTAGAAATTAACTTACTGCCCCATCTTAAAAATTCACCATTTATATAATCAGATATTTATTAGGGTGTAAGGGTGAGAAATAAAATCTTAAGATTTGAAACATCCGAGCCAACCTCACCTGGACCTGGTGCACCCTGCTGAGTAACGAATGAGGAAGTTGCGATAGCGGAGATATACTACTCGACTGGGTTGCGTCCACTATGAATATGGCGAAAAGTGCATATCCAGTTTCTATTTACGCAGCCTGTGACAGCGGTGACTGGCGATGGTTTGTACTGTGCATACCATCAAGCATAGTTCCGTCACTTTGGCCATGCTAATATATAAATAACTAGCTAAAGAAATCGATGATTGATGATACCTCTTATACTTCAGTATAGACAATATTTTTATCGGACGGCCCAGGGTTATGCGTCACAACTCAAACGGGTCGTTCACGCCACTACACCTATAGTCATAGACCCGAGTCGAGTGTTGAATTATTTTAATTGTCCATTGTCTCCCAAACTTTGCGTCCAAATAACATGCTATAAAGAGCAAAGTTTATCTACTTAAAATTCTCTTGATTATGAAGTAACTTTCGTTCGAAAGGATTAATATGCCAGGCCTAATAATACACTGAAAAAAAAGTTTTGTTAAGAGTAGCTCAAATTTTACCTATTAGTTACAAAATTCGGGGGACTACTAAACTGAGGCCTAGTAGTAACCAAACTCTTAACTAGTTTGGGAAGTGCAGCAAAACCAGTTTAGCTATTTTAACAAAAGTTTGGTTACTAAGAAGTAAATTTAAGCTATTTTCTGATTAGTCAAACAGTTCAGCTATTCATTTTTTTCAGTGTAATTCTCATAAATCACTTTTCAATAAAACTTTGTCTCAAAATGCTTTATACGTGACTTATGTATAAGAGATAAGAATATGGTATCTCGGACTTTTTTTAGATATATTAAGAAGCTATATTTTTGTAAAACAATGTATTTACGTATCCACTAACCATTACGCCAGCGCATGCCGATAAAGCAGTTTGGGTGCGCTATTTCTTCTGACTTACTTAACAAAAATCAATATTTAAGGCTAGCTGTGAGGTGTAGCCTAATGCTAGATGGCCTATAATATTCCTCATGAATTTGGCTATCATATAGAAAAAAGAATTTTTCGAATCGACCTGTAGTTACCAAGTTTAACGTGTTTAAAAAAACAATCAGTCAAACAAGAAACTCTGCCGCTTTATTATATTAGAATAGATATTAATTAGGTATATATGTATATTTATTATTATAAAAAATAGATTTTCATAGGATTTTCATTTGTAGGTTCTAGCGCATACACTGCAAGGTCTCGGGCAAGATGAGGGCATGTATCAACAGTACATACCGCTCGCGCTGCACCTCGCCGATGATTTCTTCCTTACTCACCCATCCAAGGATGTTCAGTTGCTGATCGCTTGCTGCATAGCGGACGTTCTTCGGGTTTACGCTCCCGAAGCACCTTACAAAGACCAGGATCAGGTACTATCAAAGTGCTATATTGTTTTTACTACCTTTACTTACTTCAATTCCTCGTCGAATTTATCTTTGGCAAAGTAAATCAAAAGGCTTAATCGTCAGTGAAGGATCGCGTAATCCATATTTATGGGAGATTGCGAAGGATTTGATAAACGTGAATAATAAGGCACAAGGACAGACATAATATATTTTTGTGAGTTATAAAGATTTAATTACTTGACCTTCAGAATTGAAATATATTTATGAATACCTATACAATTCACCAAATTACGAGACGTGGGAATTAATTGATTTAGTGCTTGCTATACTTGTTGACAGAATGTGTCTGGAACAACTTTAAACGAAAATCGATTATAAATCAGTTTAACCGCAATGTAATTCATCAAGGCATCTTTCATATAATCTTGGCTACACTTGCATTTTGTGGAAGTTTGTCTATATATACATATAATAAAATTGAAGTCCCCGTTTGTAATATCAAAATAGCAGCTTTTTACTAAATGCATATGAAAATATACATGGAACTTATCACAAAAAAAAAAACATCTTGTTATTTTTTTGTCTGTCTATTTGTTCCGGCTAATCTCCGAAACGGTTGGGCCGATTTTGACGGAACTTACACTGGCAGATAGCTGTTGTTATAATGAGTGACTTAGGCTACCTTTTATTTAGCTCAGGTACATAGGTTCTGTAAGGGACCTTTTTTTGGCTAGTTAGTATAGACAAATTTGACAGATTGATTACTAAATACATATACACTTGTTTCTTCTCCTCATCCCAGAGGATAGAGACAGGTATATATGTATAGTTAGTTATTTGTTTTATATATATGTTAGTTTATGTGTCGAATTACGGATAGGGAATTAGTTAGATCGCGACTTATTTGCAATCGCTGCAACAGTCCCAGCCGAGGTTCGACCACTTTGGCACCCTTGGAACTTGTTGCCTTGCTTTCGCGGCTGAGTGCGTTGCGCTCACCCCCAAGCCCGGGTGAAGCTTTAAAAGCCGTTCGAGGCTTCAGGGCCCTTATGGCTAACAGTATAGTCAGTTCGAAAAAAAAAAACTAAAAACATACATAAATATTAAGTTTAAGTTACGATGGGAATGTCGTTCTTTTTGGACTCAAGTAATTTAATAAAGATAAAACATTACATATACAAAAATATTATAAGGTGATCAAATGGAATATTTTATGCTAACAAAAAGTATAATAAAGGCGTTTGACGTACTCTAATAGACGTCAGTGTATTTAAAATTACATCAAAACTATTTTAAAACTTACGCTTGCACATTGTATTAATGGGAAAATGCAGTAAATAACTAAAAAGCCATTCACAATTCAATACGAAAGTAGATAAAAAACCACAAGTATATAATATGAAGCATTGAAATATCCGTACGAAATATTGTTATGAATTTTATAATTCACTTCACTACGGCGTATAACTTTTATCAGTTTATAATATGTCGACATCATAAATTTTTAATTACAATACGAGTCTTTATGTTATAAGCAATAAAGATGAATTTTTAATCAGGGATGCACAGACTTATTGGAACTAGGGGCTTGTACAGATAAAGAACGAAATGCGGGCCAGTACAAATAAAGGCATCTGAATAAAAGTTGAAAAATTATTTACTGACATTATAATTTTTTTATAGCGGAACAATAGCATTGCGTTGATTTAATAAGTTTGTAAAGTGTACACAGGACAAAACTATTGGAATTGCTTTTATTTTTCATTGTTTCTATTATTTCGTTGGCGGGCCGCACAGACATCGAAGAAAGGGCGCAAGCGGCCTGCGGGCCTTGGCCTGTGCAACTCTGGTCAAAATAATTTAACGGTGATAGAAATATTCTTTCTGGGATCAGCCGGTGGTATATACAGTAATCTAGCAGAGTGGTAGAGATCTGTACCTAAATTGGTCGCAATCACCATACACGTGGTGATAAATTTGTCACGGTAACTCTTGATTTGTAGAGTTTCGAGATCACCCGATATATGTATATCCAGCTACCAATAGGCTTGCCAGCTATTATAGCAATGGCCGTTGATGGGTTAACTGTATGTTGGTGGTCGCTGTGGTTTTTGAATTGTACTGTGCTTACTATCAAGCCCTGTACGTCACCGTCCCGTGCTATACAATAAAAACACGATTATTCCGTCGCTATATTAGAAAGTCGTTAAATATATAAACAATATGTATTAACAGATGATACAGCTGCACAATGCGCATAATATATCGTCTAAATTCTTAGATTTAACTTTGCCTATTCGAACATTTATAAACAAAAGCGTATTTTATAACGGCTGACTAAATGTGAATGTATACAAAAGATAACAAAGCTTTATGATTGAAGAATGAACCTTAGTGTTTGACGAGTCGGTCGTCGCCGGTCGCAATATCTGTAAGGGATTTCTAGGAGCTTGTTACAAATAGTCGAAATCGGCTTTACATCCGAAGTCGCTATAGCCAAATTATTTTCCTCTGAAAATATACTTTAAATTCAAGGGACTTAGTGTTACGTCGCTATAGCCAAAAAGTCGTTACAATCGAGGTCGTGGCAGGCCTCGTGGCGCAGTTGTAGTAAGCCCTACTATTGAGCCGAGAGGTCGCGGGTTCGATCCCCGCCCATGACTGACTTTTGTGTGATGAGCATAATTGTCAGTTGTGTGTCTTGGTGTTATATATATACATGTATAGTATATCAGCTGCTTAATTACCATGATACAAGCTATGCTTTGTATGGAATTAAATGGCCGTGTGTGAAATTGTGTCCACATATATATAATATAATATAATGAAATCCACTATATTTCTCAAAGGTGTTTTCCTGATAATGCCAAATCTCTGTTAATTCTTTATGAAAATGAATTATTAAAAATAAATTTTAAAACTTCAACGCTATTAAAAAAAAAATCTTTTTATGAAAAGCGAATTTTCATTAGGAATGCCATATAGGAGACGCCATCTATTAACAATCTCTTTAACTAACATAACATGTTTGTTTACATTCTATATCGATTATGTGTGATATATTCGAACGGGTCAGCCAGAACTTTGTAATATTTAAGTCTCATTCAAAATCTAATTGTAATATTGAAAAAGACACTGGCAGCTGAGACACAGGTTAGCTCTATTTCAGGTGACACGAGTCCTACCATATTAAATTTTCTAAAATATCTTGAAAAATATATTAAATTTATTATTAGGGTATGATTTTAACAATCGTAATAAATGCACGTTCAATCACCTTATTAACAAGATTTTTCCTTAAAATAATAGATACATTACCAGAATCGAATCACCAAATAATATCGAAACGCTTTCCTAAACTTTTTTCAATATTAATAGTATTTAGCTATCGCGACCGTCTTAAGCTGTTTCTTATCAAAAATCAAACCTGACCTAACCCAACCACATCTCCCGTGAATTGATCATCTAGCTTAGAGATCTGATCGAATCTCCGTTTTCTATCACATGTCCGTTTGGAGACCGTTTTCATTATTGTGATGACAAAAATATTTGTTGCGAATAGATATTATTATAAATTAGGAGATATTGTGACGAATATAAACTTTGGTGACAGAAAATTGTCTTATAATTATCATTTTAAATGAAAATTGAAGATGTATTTTAGCAGTCTATTGATTATTCTTAATTGGTTCCTGATATTCCTGATATCGTCAATCAGGTGAAGACGATATTCCTGTTCCTGATCAACCAGCTACGCGGTCTCCGAGATCCTAAGGACCCGGCTTTCAAACGTTACTTCTACCTGCTCGAGAACCTCGCATATGTGAAGTCCTTCAATATGTGCTTCGAGCTGGAGGATTGTCAAGAGATCTTTTGCGCCCTCTTCTCGTTAATGTTCAAGATTGTCAAGTGAGTTCAATTGTTTTTATTGTGATATTTTTCATTGACAAAGTCATATTTTTAGAGTATTGTTTGCTGTTATAGATCTTGTGCTCAAATTTATAGCGTCAGCGATCTACCAATGATTTAGCTTTGAAGCAATGATGGCTCAGTGGTAGCGTGTACGACTTCGCGTCAATTGACGTGAGTTCGAATCCCTGCAATAAGCCTGAGCTTTCGGTGAAGGAAAACATCCTGAGGAAACCATAGTATGGTGGTAGGGCTTTTTCTAAAGCCCGCCTGGCTAGCTACCACCCTCAAGTTGAAAATCTGTCGCCAAGCACCAATAGGTGTGTTCCGGCAGCTGCACGTGAGAGCCAGTCTTCCACTTGGTTTAGCGTGTTATCATCTTGGGCCACATCGTCACTTAACATCAGGTGAGATTGTGGCCACTACGCCAAACCTATAACGATAAAAAAAGATAGTAAGTGATCGACTGCCAACCTACTATTACGAAAGAAAAATACATAATGTTTATGAAATACTTTCAACTATTTTTTTAAATTAAGTACAAAATGAAAGTACGGTTCATATCATCCGCGTGATTTTCATACTACGACCCGTAATTACTGAGTGTCAACCGCAAGCAAGTTGACAGGTGTCCGTTACTTCGTTTTCATTATGATCATTTCTGAAAATGTTGACTCGAACTAATAAGTAGATCCGAGTAGTCAAGGAAATTAAAGAGCTGTTTCTGCCAAACGTGAATATTTGGGATCGGCTGCACTGGACTTGAGATTTATATAGGAAATTATATACAATACCTCATTTTGGTAAGGTGGATTGGGTGCCGCTAAACTTTTATCATTTCGTAATTTACAGCGATCGATTTCGAAAGCTCTCCGATTGACTGTTTGAACACCTCTCGTTTAACAACGGTTCCTAAACTTAAGCTTAAACCTATGTGACACTCAAGAAATATATTTTATTATTCGTTACCTTTTATTAAATTATAACAAACGTCTAACAGTTCAATCTATACTATAAGCCTTCCGCTGTCAGTGCGACCCTCCTGAAGGTTTGCGGGACGCGGGACGGCGGGTATGCACAGATATACATGGTATTGAGATGATACCTATGTATCTTAAGATAAATAGTTTATAAATGCATGCTAGTGCATTTGGGATAGATATGTTATAATAAATTTAATACACATAATATTGTTGTCTTTATCATAATGCTAATCAAAAAAACTACTATATTGAAAGAAAATCGTGCGTATAACCTTTATACGCAGTTGAAGAAAACTTTTATGAATTTAATAGTATATATTGACAATATAATTGAATAAAAACGTGTTAAAGCATTACTTTTGATTTACTATATAGATTTTTAAAACGTAGCGTCCGTAATTCCATCTTGGTAATATATTCTCATATGAAGCAGTCCCAAAAATAAAACTGCGTAGGCCCATACGTCAAACGTTTATTGCTGCCGGCGCACAGTGGACAGAAATCGGAGCCTCCCTTTCATAGCTACTATAAAAAAGTTATAAATGAAATCGATAAGTTAAAATGAATATAAGTTCTCATGGTGTTTTCACTGCTTTCATTTAAAATCCTAATCTAGCTAAATAACAGTTTAATCTTATATGACAAACATCAACTTCAATAACAACAAAACAAATAAACTAATTTTGCTATAAATTTAAAACAAAAACAATTAACAATAATAGCAGGTGAGGATAATTGGTGATATATATATAGTGCAAATATAGGTAATAATAAAAATAAATAAATAATAAAAATATAGGTAATATACGACTTTTAATAAAGAAAAATAGGTATATTGAAGTTTTATAACGAATTCTGAATAGTATTTTTGAAAGTAATGAAAGTGAAATGGCTAGATCAAAAATAAGCCTGCAGATTGATGATTTCACCTCAGTACAATGGCATCAAGTATGAAATGCCGGGGATGGCCGGGGTCAAGGTCAAAGATCTTAAGGTGTCGTCATCAACCCGGTAACTTTACGTATAAGGAAATTATATTTATTACAGAGAACATACGGGCACACAGTTTTTAAAGACACAACATCACATAAAAGTTAAACAATGAATAAGAAAAATTAAAAAGTCAATAATGTTCTCATATAAACCCATGTGCCGTAGTACCACTCAAAACACAAAAAAGTTATGAAGAAAAGAAAGTCCATTTTCATACATTTGAAATTTACAAGTCCATTTTATATGGTGTATAAGGTAAAAATAAAGCTTGAAGTTGCTAAATAATTCAATGATATGACAGTTTTGACGAAACTATATATTTAAAAGTATAATAAAATAACAGATTTCATTTTTTATAAAATCCTATGAAAGGTAGGCTCGATTTCCGTCCACTGTGCGGCGGCCGGCAACAGACTAGCTTATTGGTCGATCATGTTCCCCTCCCGCGTCCCGCAGACCATTATGAGGGTAGCGCTTACGGCGGTCGAGCTATAATATAATAAAGTTGAAGAGTCTTATACTAATATAATAAAGCTTAAGTGTTTTTTTTATTATTTGATTGTTTGTTTGTTTAAACGCGCTAATCTTTGGACATACTAGTCGGTGCTGTGACCCTTAGGAGCGGAGCAGTAACTATGAATGTCAAGCAATCTGCGCTGGTGCCGCGGCGCCGACCCGTGTTTGTTGAATACATTTAAAACTGGAGAAACTGTGGGACAAAAGTTGTTTGAAATAAGAGTAAAATTAAAATTATTGTGCTATTCCAAAATAATATTTGTAACAGTGGATTGGAAATAATTCAACAAATCAAGGGCAAATGTGACTGAATCGCGGAACACTGGTGACTTTTCTACGAAACCCACTTTAGGAATCGGTGGCGTAGAGCATTTTAAATGTTAAAAGAAATCAATTTAAATACATACTTCGCATTTTAAAAAGCTGTCACGAGCAGTCTCGTATAAAATATTCGATTTCAGTTTTACTAATCGTTTCAAAATTACCATTTGTAATTTTCATATCGGTATTCTATTTAATATTTAAATCTAAAAAAATAACTTATCAAACAGTTTTATTTTTTAAATCTAATAAAAAAACTTATCAAATCGTTTCTAGAAATGACAGTTCCCGGGCAGACTTTCAAAGTTTACAATGACTTTAGGGTAATTATTGCAAATTTTTTAGGCCTAATTACTATAATTGTGAAATTATTAGTTCATAGGTGACATCATCGACTACCTAGGGTATCGAGTTTTTATAACGAAACTAGCTGCGCCTCACGATTCCACCCGTGTTAAATTTATCCTACCAACTACCGCGCCGCTAAC
The DNA here is from genome assembly GCA_947532125.1 of Saturnia pavonia. Taxonomy (NCBI): domain Eukaryota; kingdom Metazoa; phylum Arthropoda; class Insecta; order Lepidoptera; family Saturniidae; genus Saturnia; species Saturnia pavonia. The sequence goes on along the minus strand of OX383916.1, from coordinate 4,716,182 downwards.
GAATTTGTGTAGCTTGTAATTCTCGCTTTCCATACACGCCTTCAGCTTGCCAGATTACTTGTTGTCCGTGGTTACTTCTCCGCTCCTTAAAGTCTTAGCGTGAAGTTATATAGGATGTAACCTTCCTTAATAAAGAGTCTATAAAATGAAAAACGATTTTTTCTAATCTGATCGGTAGTTTCAGAGATTAGCGAGTTTAATCAAACAAAAAATATCTTGAGCTTTATAATATTAGTATAGATTAAAGAATGATTCATGTTACTTGATATTATTTTATTATTATTATGAATTACTTCATACAAAAGTATATTATAGATGTTTGACTGTGTTCCGGCCCGGTGTAAGATAAATCATCCTAACAGTATAAATATATTTTATTTCTATAATAGCACGGAGCATTCTTCAAAAGTAAAGTCATTTATGCTCGATGTCCTCTGCCCGCTGATAACGGAGTCGGACGTCGTCTCCAACGAGCTTCTGAATGTGATACTTATAAACCTCGTGGAGCCGAACAAGCGGGATCAAAAACACGCTTACGCGTTGGCCAAAGAGCTCATTATAAAGACAAGCGAAACATTAGAACCTTACATACAGGCGGTAAGTGCTATTTTTTATTATAAATATCTTTTTGGTAAAATAAAAAAAATATCAAAACCAGATGCCTTTCTTAATTTGGTTGTATGTTATTATTCCGTTAACTTCGCAAATGATCTATGTGATAAATGTTAATTTTATATAATCTTGGTTCACTAAGACTTTAGCTTGGCAAATTAACTTATGAACATTGCTTATTTGCACAATTTGCAAAAATTGTAAATGAAAAGAACTGAGTTTATAAGAAATTTTTATTTGATTATTCTGATTACTATAATACCAATTTGTATCTTTTTTTACAGTTCTTCAATCACGTTTTAATCCTTGGCAAAGAAGAGAAAAATCTGCTTATATTTTCCAAAGTATATGAACTTATCTACGAGTTATATCAATGTTGTCCGTCTGTTTTACTTTCTGTGTTACCACAACTTGAATGCAAGTTGAAATCTGCACAATTCCAAGAGCGGCTGAGCGGCGTCGCTCTCCTCGCTCGAATGTTCTCTGAACCAGAGTCTGAACTCGCCAAACAGTACCCGGCTTTATGGCGGGCCTTCTTGGGCAGATTCAACGATATATCTGTACCGATACGCATTAAATGCGTCCAATATTGTATGCACTTCCTCGTCCATCATCCAGACTTGAGGAAAGATATAACGGAGACACTAAAAATGAGACAGCACGATGCCCACGAACAAGTTAGGTACGAAGTAGTCATGGCGATCATAGCCACGGCGCAGAGGGACTTCCAGGCAGTAGCCGAGTCCGAAGACCTCCTCCATTTCGTTCGTGAGAGGACGCTGGATAAGAAATTCAAAATCCGCAAAGAGGCCATGTCCGGTCTTGCCATGATATACAAGAAGTTTCTGACCGAGGAAAGTGTACCTCCAGCGACAGAGAGGGCAGTGCAATGGATAAAAGATAAAATCCTACACGGTTACTACATGACAGCGTTAGAGGACAGATTGCTTGTGGAGAGGCTTCTGAATACATCCTTGGTACCATACACATTACCAGCTCCGGTCCGGATGAAGAAACTGTACTATTTGATGTCGAACGTTGATGACAACGCGACCAAAGCGTTCATCGAGTTGCAAAAACACCAGTTGGCGGTTCGAAGGACCGTCGCCGAATGGGTGGAGCTCCACAGGAAACCGCCGACTCCTGCTGTGCAGAAGGAGCTGATCGCGAAAGTCCTGCACATTAGTTCAAAGTTCTTGCCAGAGTCGGTCAAAGCTCAGGAATTTCTGAATAAATTCTCGCAGCATATGAAGCAAGCGCCGGAGTTGTTGCAAGGGATGGAGACTATTCTGAACCCGAATGTTAATTGTGAGGTGTGCGTTCGGACCACTGTGAGTATATTGTTCAATTTTTCTTATATATGGATTATATTCATGTTGCAATTTCATATTGATTTAAAAGATCTTATTATTTCTCACTCGTTTTGACCAGGGCACTATCACTATTGATATCGCTGTTAATAAGGTAAACCCGGTGAAGCTGTAAAAGCCGCAAAGGCTCCAGGGCGCCAAGGCTAACAATATAGTCAGTAAGAAAAAAAAAAAGTTAATAACGTGGGTCACAACTTAAAATAGCTGAATTATAACTTGTTACGAATGTAAAATAAAAACGTAATTATTATTATTCCGGAATTTTACACTCGTGTATCTTTATCTTGTACCCTTGTACCTTCCTTGAAATTTAGGTAGATAATATTTACGTAAATTTCAAGAGTGCATACTCTGCCTATTCTGATCTATGTGTGACTATTATATCAATATTATATTTACACGAACATTGACGCCTTTAGCAATTATGGCTCAGTGGTAGCGTGTACGGATACCGCGTCGATCGACGTTAGTTCGAAACCCTGTAATGAGCCTGAACTTTCGCTTAAGGAGAACATCGTGATGAACCCATAGTTTGGTGGTAGGGCTTTTTCTAATATCCACCTGGATAGTACCACAATCAAGTTAAAAAACTGTCGCCAAGCACCTCACCTTCGAGCAGCTGCACTTGAGTGCCAGTTTCCCCACTAGCCTTAGCGTGTCATAATCTTGGGTCATATCGTTACTTAACATCAGGTGAAATTGTGGCCATTATTATTGTAGTATCGGCCATTTTATTTATTTTAAGTTAACACTTAGTAAAATAATTTACAGTCGAGCGTCCTCAAGAAACTCGGCCAGCCTGTTATGACAAATCTGTATTACAACACGGTGAAAATGTTACTAGAGCGGGTCAGCTCCGTGATGATAGACCACGAGTCTCTGCTCATTCTGGTTAGATACGTGGAGGGCGCTGTGAAAGGAACGGACCCCTCCATAGCTGATGAATGCGGTAGGCATCCTTTATTTTTAATGGTCAAAATAAGCAAGGTCTAATGTTTCCTTTTTATTTTTGTGTGTGTGAGATTTTCAGATGATCTATTGTCATGGTTCTTTTACTGAGTCCATATCATTTGCTTATAGAAAACAATAAAAAAAAGGCCAAAAACGGAATTCTTGCCACAGGTCATAGCCCCATGTAACATTTTACATATACAAAGTTGCCTGAAGCCGCTGGATGTGAGTGACGCAGAACAACATCTTTTTGGAGATTTATCTCTACTTGGGGTAGTCCGACCAGTGATATACCTCCACCCTACAAAAGATCTCAGCTAAATTGCTTTGTGTTGTGTTCCTTAGGTGAGTAGGGTTACCGGAGCTCCTTGGGGAATGGGTGTTCAATTGAAGTCGGCAACACGCTAATGATGGCTAGCAATCAAAGAAAAAGCTTTTTTAACCTAAGCGGTTAGGGAGGTAAGGCACAGAGGAATTCCCTTGAAGATTTCTCTCTACTTGGGGCAGCCAGACTGGTGGAATACCTTTACTGCGGCCAAATAACCTTGTGTTGTATTCCTTTGGTGATTAGGGTTTTCAGAGCTCCTTTGGGAAGAGAGACTCAAGGTCGCAACGCGCTACGGTAACAGCTTACCATCGGATAGGCCGTACGCTTGTTGCCACCTTAGTTGTCAAAGGAGCGGTCGTTATGGTTATCCTTGGGCCTAGATAGGACCATGTCCCGCAGTGGATGTCTTTCGGCTGAAATGATGATGACGATGAAGATTAATAAGCAGACAATTAATAATTGGATTATATTTTTTTAGGCATAGACGTAAAGAAAGCGGCTGAACGCGGGCTGAAGCTGCTCGTGATGCTGTCGTTCGTGTTCCCGGCGCATTTCCTCCACGAGGACGTGCTGAACCGGCTGACGTCACTGCTCGAGCTGGACGACGAGACGGTCGCACCGCACATACTCGCCGCCCTCACATTCTTAGGGAAATATAGACCACTCGGTAATTCATTATTTTTATGATGATAGTCTACCCTTTCCAGAAATGGACTGTTCTAGAAGTTTAAAAATCAACGTCTCTCTGACTGTCTGTCCGTTTATGTTCTTTTCACGCAAAAACCACATGCCCGATTTACATGTTTTTTTGTTAATTCATAGCTATATTATCTGGCCAGGTTATAAGATATATTTGGTTACATAAATTCACGTACGAAATAAGCAATGACAATAATAGTGAATTACGAAATAAGCAATGACAATAATTGTGAATCTCAATTTGGGGAAAAATACTGTTTTGGGGCTTACAGCGATATTATAAGTACCAAAATAAGTATTTTTGTCTTTAAAATAACTGACTAAATCCACCGGATTTAGGAGCGAGGTCAACACGGTTCGCGTGTGCTCTCCACCGACGGGATTCTGTAGTCCATGCGAGCGGACCAGCGGGCATAGCATACCTAATATATTTATATAATAAAAAAAAGCTCCAAAGCAGGGATGTTTGAAAAGGAAATGGTATGATAGTTGGTACTTTGATATTATTAACACCTTCATTCAATCCTTATGCATATTGCTTACTGCTCAATGCATAAAAAATATTTGGGAATAGTTTTTTAACGTAATATCTATGAAAAAAACAGTTTTGTATTAATTTGCCAGAACAGAAATAAGTCGTTATGTCATTAGATATGAATTCTCCAAAACAGAAATAAATTGTTATGTTATTGTATATGAATTCGCCAAAACAGAAATAAATTGTTATGTCATTGGATATGAATTCGCCAGATCATAAATAAGTCGTTATGTCATTGGATATGAATTCGCCAGATCATAAATAAGTCGTTATGTCATTAGATATGAATTCTCCAAAACAGAAATAAATTGTTATGTTATTGTATATGAATTCGCCAAAACAGAAATAAATTGTTATGTCATTGGATATGAATTCGCCAAATCATAAATAAGTCGTTATGTCATTAGATATGAATTCGCCAGATCATAAATAAGTCGTTATGTCATTGGATATGAATTCGCCAGATCATAAATAAGTCGTTATGTCATCGGATATGAATTCGCCAGAACAGAAATAAGTCGTTTGTTTCAGGCGAGGCGTGCCCAGCGCTGTTTCCGAAACTGATCACGCTGTGCAAGGCTTATGCTGAAGTGGGAACGCCTAAACAAGCCAAAAATGCTGTCAGGTGAGTGCTGTGTAAAGGGAATATAGTTGTTAATAATAAAACCGAGTATGTACAATAGAAAAATTCTCGGGAACACTCTAAAAAATTATTTCTCAAAAGAACATGTTCACTTATACCTTGTCCACCTGGTTAACCACTTTATGACAGCTGCCTTAGAACGTAACTGTTCCAGATTACGTAAAAGTCAACTTTAAAATGAGTAAAAAAAAATTATATTAACTGCCTTATGTTATTACATTATCTTAATTATGACTTCTTTTAGACATTATAATACCGTAAATGTAGTAAGTTAAAAAAAATGATAATTGTTAAGAGTATTAAATTTATTTACATTCTATCGTACGTAGTGGATCGAATGTATTCGCTTCCATAATTTTATACATGATATATACATCAGTATCGGAAAATCACATTCACTCATATATCAACAAAATATTTTTAATTAAACAGTCTTTTGAAAATAAATCAATGGCTATATTAATTGGTTTTGTATACGAAAATTAAAACAACCAGATTAATATTATACATATTTATTTATTATTGGTCGTCTTCCGACATGGAACTTTCGCCTAAATTTATTGTGATTGGTTCTTGCTCTATAATAGTGTCGAAAGCCACATCTCTTTCCCAATCCGATAATATTAGTCGTACAGTCCTTTCCACTACACTTGACCAATTTTCAGGCGTCACTTGATGACAAGAATCCTATAGTAATTCAAGTATCTTATTAGCTGTAAATGCTGGACTCGTGTTATTTCTGGCAATATATCCTTTGACTTGTGCCCATATCATTTCGATAGTATTATAGGTATGGTGCAAGTCTGTGAACTGTATGGCCGTGTTCTGCTGTCATTTCGCTTACCACGTAACTGGGTTATTTTTTTTTTTTAATGTGTGCTCACATTTCAACATAGGTTCGTCTATGCTTTCGCCATTATCGCTGATTTTTTATTGGCTTACGTTGGCATTTAATTCAATTTGCGAAAGTGATACGGTGCATTGTCCATGACGATAACAGATGGTTCCTCTAGCGTCAGCAGTAATTCTTGAAACCAACCTTCAAAGACTTCAGCATTCGTTTCCTCGTGGTATTCGACTGTTTTTTTTTCGATTTAAATTTCAGCAACGTTCCTTCATCAAAACCTTTTTTACTTCCTGCATGACAATTAATTAATCTTTCTCCTTTCCCTATAGGCACTTTAAAAGTAGACGCAGCAGTAACCTCAGTCCAGGTTTTCGATAAAGTGTGGATGGCATTAAGCCAGTTTTCGTCAATAAAAATCACGTTTTACCAGTCCTTTATTTTTTTAGCTTCCTTCAAAAAATTACACTTGTAAGGAAAAAAAGGGAGATTTATTTTAATTGCATGTACAACAACAGCCCAAGCCAAGCTTCGGCCACTATTGAGCTTGTTGCCCTGATTTTGCGACTAAGTGTCATCAGCGCTCGCCTCCAATCTCAGTGAAGCTGTAAAAGCCTTCTAAGGTTTCAAGGCCCTTAATTAAGGCTAACAGTATATTCAGATCGAATTCGGATCGCTATTAAATTTAATCTTGTATTTGTTTGTGTTTCACTACAGATGTCTGTTCGTGAACGTGCCGGAACAACGAACGCAAATCTTCACGGAAATCCTGGAGACCCTGAAATCAACTCTAAATCCACATTCAGAACACTACAGAACGGCTATAGTGACGTTGGGGCATATCGCTCACAACTTGCCCGACAACTTCCCTGTGCACATTAAGAACATTGTATCTAGGAAGGTTAGTGCTGTAAAAACAAATATAGCATATTAAAATGTAGTCACTGTGCCTGATTCTAGTTACTTTTTTAATGTTTTAGTGTTTGACTACAATATCACCTGATGTTAATTGATCATGTGGTCCTAGATGATGATAACACACGAAGCGTAGAGAGGTAGGGCACAGAGAAATTTCTTTGGAGATTGCTCTCTACTTGGGGCAACCCGACTGGTGGAATACCACCACCCTAACGAAGAACACAGCCAAATAACCTTGTGCTGTGTTCCTGCGGTGTTTTTTTATTGTTTTAGGTTTTGGCGTATTGGCCTCAATCTCACCTGATGTTAAGTGATGATGTGGCCTTAGATGATAACACGCTAAACCTATTGGAAGACTGGCTCTCAAGTGCAGCTGCCGGAACACATCTATTGGTGCTTGGCGACAGTTTGACAACATGAGGGTGATAGCTAGCCAGGTGCACATTAGAAAAAGCCTTACCGCCGTGCTATGGTTTCCTCACGACGTTTTCCTTCACCGAAAGCTCAGGCTCATTGCAGGGATTCGAACTCACGTCAATCGACACGCTACCACTGAGCCATCATTCTTTCGACTGATGACTTGAGATTTTGATTCTTGTTATTTCCTCACGTAGATAGTAAAGGAGCTACTGGTCCGCGAGGGCGGCGGCGGCGGCGGCGACTCGAGCTCGTGCTGCGACGCCTGGTGCCCCGAGGAGCAGCTGCCGGAGGAGACGCGCTGCAAGCTCGAGGGTCTCAAGTGCATGGCGCGCTGGCTGCTCGGCCTCAAGAAGGACGAGCTCTCCGCGCAGAAAACCTTCCGGATGTTGAACGCGTTCATCGTTCACAAGGGTGACCTGTTACAGGTTCGTTTTTCTCGCTCTTTTTTATATGTTGTATTTGTTACATACATTAAATTGTTGCAGTTTAATTAACATGGATACATATCTTCACACATTAACATAAATACATATGTAATTTTGTTCATACGAGCCCTTTTTTGATATCCCGATTGTATGCACACATTTTGTTATTACAGTAGCAGCACGCTATGATGGCCGTTTTGACACATTACAATAGTGACGTGAAATGTTAATTTATATTCGAAAAAAATACCATCAAATGCGAGTCGTATCTATAAGTTTTTGAACATTGGGCATTGACGTGACTTTGCCGGAGGTAGTAATTGTGCTGGCCAGCGATCGAGTATGTGACGATCGTATTAGATTTTAATTTCGAATTTTGAAAAACATATAGTCACTTTGGTTTTATGGTAAACTAGCGACCCGCCCCGGCTTCGCACGGGTGCAATGCTGATACTAAATATACCTACCTACTACAGAATGTACTTATAACCAACGTTTACAGCTTTTTTGTATTAGACAATACAAACATGTTTTGTTTAGAGGTTACTCTTGAAAGAGCGACATATAATTGACCATGGTATATAGGGCCGGTACCGCCGCACCGCTATGCCTCTGCATTTTAAATCTGTAATATCTTCGGAAATATTCATTTAAATCAAATGCTATAATGCCATATTGATCTATATTAAATAGACAATGTATTTAAGGTACTTAATTGGATAAGGATTAATGCTGTATTCTATAAAATCTCTTAGAAAATAAGCCATTTTTTCCTGTAAAATGTAAAGGACAAAAAATGGTTATTGTGGGTTAACCTTAAGAGATAGACATATACCATCGCGGACTTTTTTGTTGACCTTTTTAAGGTGTACAATACTGTATGTAGTACATTATTTTGATTTATCTCGTGGGGTTCAGCCAGCGTTTGCAATGTAAGCTCAAAACATGTGTTTGTTTACGACATCACATTAGAAACCTCTAAATTTGTCAGTGTTTCTCTACAATATTATGCATGTATTATACATATAAACCTTCCTCTTTAATCACTCTATCTATTTAAAAAAACCGCTTCAAATCCGTTGCGTAGATTTAAGCACACATACGGACGGACATAACGACAGCGACTTTGTTTTATACTATGTAGTGATAAGTACACTAATCATTTTAAACTATTAAGAGCTTTGTCAAATGGCTTTGTATTTTTTGTTGTTAGTAAAACGTGAAAAGATTTGTATTTGATTAAAGGTTTGGATCATATTTATATTGTTAGACCAAAATATATGTAATTTAAAAATAAGTGTAATAAATTCATGTTGTGTCCTAAAATTATACTCATCATTTTATTACTAACTGCACGTCACTATTGACAATAAAGAACAGTAATTTGCTCATTCGAACGTAGTTATTAATTTATACGAAATTTCATGAGCGGTTAAACGTCAAAACGGCCATCACAGCGTGCCGCTACTACTATAGTAAAATTAAATCGGATAGTTTGTTTATTGTTCGTTTTGTATTCGCAGCAAAATCGGCTATCAAAGGCGGAGATGGCGCACTTGCGGCTCGCGGCCGGAGCCGCCATGCTCAAGATATGCGAACAGAAGGGCGTCGGTGATCAGTTCACGGCTGAGCAGTTTTACAATCTCTCACATCTCATGATTGTGAGTTTGTTTTATCTTATATTTATGCAAATACATTAAATACTAGCTGACCCCGTGGCTCCGCTCGCGGTGACTACAGAATACCGTCGTTCGATCGCACGCGCGAATCGTGCTGCCCCCGCTCAAAACACCGAGGACAAAAATGCTTATTGTGGGTGATCCCTTAAAGATAGAAGTAAGCTAGCACTGTCTTTTTGTAGGTCTTTTTAAGATCTACAATTATGTATAACAGTAATTTGATATGTTTCTTATGATTTACTTAGCGTAAGCCAGTTAAGCGCTCCAAAAGCGTTTTTTTTTCCAAATTAATTCACCATTATCGTCACTGCTTATTTCGTATGGTACTTTACCTTACAAAATATATCCTATAACCTGGCCAGATAACATAGTTATGAATTAAAATAATAAACATGTAAATCGGATAAATGGGGTTCGCTTAAAATGAACATAAACGGACAAACATACATTGAGTTTTAGAATATATTAAATTAAATATTTCTAGGTTTTTTTTAGCATAATTTTATTTTGATACTTGGTACTAATAACATAAAGGTACTGAGTTTGTATTTTTGAACCCCGCTAATCTCGGAAGCTGTCAGTCCCATTTGTTTTTTTTTTTCACCGTAGTTGTTTTATCTAGGAAGGTTCTAGATCTAGACATCATGCTACGATTCGTACGGAATGGAAATTGCGGGGCATAGTTAGTATTATATCGACGGTTGGAAGGCTAATCGGCTAACATGCGTAGTGTGTCAAATCATCTGTCAAAAATAATTAGCCATACTGTATTTTAGTATGTCCGTCTTTGAGTTTTATGTATGAGATGTTTGGCTAACTTATGTTTTAATATATATGTTTTATGTATTTCAGGACGAAGTACCACAAGTCAGAGAAGCTTTTGCAGCAAAATTACATAAAGGCCTGTCAAAGGTAAGACTACTTTACTTTTTGAAACTAAACAATGTAGATTTTAGTTGTTAATTTTTTACTTGAGATAGGCATAAAACTGAATATACAATAGCTCACATGCAGTCCGAGAAACTAAAACAGCATATGTCTACATCTCTCATAACTTGTAATGAGAGTAATGATGATGAGTCAATGATAGCGTTGTTCGATGTCGATTCAATGAAGGAAGACATCATGATGAAATCATTATTTACAGTACATTTTATAATATCTGCCGTGCTAGCTACCACTGTCAAGTTGGAAACTGTCGTCAAGCACCTATGGATGTGTTTCCCTAGCTGCACTAAAGAGCCAGTTCCTCCACTACTAGGCTTACCATCTTTATATACCAAGGGTAGAGTTTTTCAATCCTCAGATAAATAGAGAGATAGTGTTTATTTAAATAAACATGAATATTTCAAATGGCAGATAGACGTTACTATAATTGCTATTTTTGATAGCATTGACGACCTGGCTAATTGAGAAACAGTATATTACTATAAATTAATATATATATATATATATATGTATGTATCCATCCATCGTTTCTTTGGTCTTCCCCTACTCTTATAGCCATCGCCATTCATACCTAAAACCCTCCTCACGACATTTTCTTCATTCCTTCGTATCATCCATCCCTGATCTTTTTACTATGTATATGGCGTTCAAACGAATACATGGTCAATTTAGATTTACAAAGAGTGTGTGCTATATTTACTTTACATGATAAAAAATTAAATATGCATATAACAGAAATATTGTATTCTTTGTAATATGATTGTATTGTTTAAATAATCTCACATACAAGTGAATCTCAGCAGTATTAAAATTCTCCGAATTTCTTTACCTATGTATGTCATTCGAAGGAGCACATCGTCGATTTTGATTTTTCAAAGAGTATGTACAATATGTACTTTCCATGATAAGAGAATAAATCGGCATAAAACAGAAATATTTTAAAAACCACAATGATAATTAAATCTCAGTAGTACAAAAAAATCTCTAAACATCTTTAATATCATTATATACAAATCAAAAACTAAATAACCCGAGCACAACAAACTACATACAATCACTTGTTAAACTTATTTGCTTGACAAAAAAAGAAATAGCTTGTCCTGTTCTAACGTTTATATAAGCAATATATTTGTTTCACCTCTTTGAAGTTCACGCCGCTAAAGTAAAAATTATCGGTCTGATATTATTTGTGGAATAAATGACCATTGAAAAATATACAACAAATGATTAGAATGATAACGAGCCAAATAACATTTACTCCTTTCAATACACATTTTATCTAAGGATTAAAAAAAATCGGCCCTTAGATCACTAAAACAATAATGTATTATCAAAGTATATTAGAATTGAATTGACATTTCAGGGTATACCGAACAAATGCCTGCCGTTGGACTTCATGGGCATGTACGCTCTGGCCGGTCGCGAGCCCGACAAGCGCATCCGCGGGCTCGTGCGCCAGTACATGCTCGCCGACGTGGTCCGTCGCAGGGAGTACATCAGGAACATCACGGTCGGAACTAAAGGTACACCTACTCCTCTGTTATCGATGGCCGAAAATCTTCCAACCAAGGAACCACTCTTTATATTATTTTTGAAGTAGTCTAGTTCTTCTTCTTCTCAATTGTGGCTTCGCACTATTCGTGCATTGGGCCAGTGTCAAGTATTTTATATTTGTAACCAAAGCGACGGTAATTTTCCAGTCTTATGTCGAATTCGGGGCCCTAACAAGATGGCGGCTCCCTTGTTAGAACCTTCCAGGGAGATTTTGTGGCATATCAGAATTCATGTTCTATGTTATTATTTTCAATTCACTTCACTTGTGCACAATAACCAAGCTTTATTATGCAAAATGCCACCTGTTTTACACAATATAGGGTCTAAAAACACAAATTTATGAATTAAAAACAAAAACCACTACATGACAGTCTGAGATCCCGTCAAAAACTCCGTAGTCTAGTTATATCAGTTAGAAGTTATCAATAAATACGAGTGGTATTTATCAAAGAGTACTAATGGTATTTATCGATAAATATGATTGGTATTTGTCGTTAATACGGGTGGTATTGGTCGATAAATACTAGTGATTTGTTGATAAATGCGAATGGCACTCATTATATGGAATTTATTTACTAAGTATTTCATTGAAAACGATTATATATCGGGAAGAGATAGGATAAAATTGTTTTTTTTTTTATTCACATTTGTTTAGGTGCGTTATGGAAAATCATGAAAGTAATTTTTTACGATGCGCGTGCATATTGTTACTTAAAGTCTACATTATGGAGTTACTTGTTATATCTCTTGATTTATTGTTGTTAAAAGGAGCATACACGTTACGACAGTCGCACGAACCGTCCCAAGGACTTCGGTCGTATGCGAAAAGTTCGATTTTGAGTAGATTAGTCGTCAAACGGACTGTCATGTCATGCCATGTCATGACATGACGAAGTCATGTCGCGGTTTCATTAAACTAGTCATGGATGAACCCTTGCGACCGGTCCACGGTGCGCGACAGTTCGATTATCACAGCAACGTTACACGTTTCATACGTTCTATAAAAATACACCGACCATTCAGTCCGCTCGCAAGGACCGTGTCAAACATAAACACTCACGTTCCGACCAGGTCATTGCGACAGTTCCATCTACAGTCATAGTGACCGTCTGAATGTGTATGGCATTCGATTTTATGCATTACATAATATACACTTATCACATGTAAAATAACTGTTATAATATTTTCACTATTGTACAATTATAATAAAATAGGAATAATTTCTACAGCTACAGTTCAGCTGTTGACAGAATGCGTTCTTGGCGTATGTCATAACAGACGACCTGTTTTATCGTCACAAAATGGCGGCCCGTTACACCATTTGGAGTTGCTATGTTTTACTAGAAATATAAAAGTATTGTAGCTACTCATATTCATCAATGCCTACTTTTTCTTCAAGAAATAAAGTACATTAACGTCGGAGAAGGAAAATAAATAGTATTTTAGATAAATTAACAGTATTTTTAAAAACTTTATTGATGTTTTGCGGCCGAATTATATTATGGTGTCTATAATAGAAATATGTGTGGTATAGTGGAGCGAGCCGTGTCCCAGCTGCCGCACATCCTGCCCGACTACATGCTGGTGTTCGCGGTGCCGGTGCTCACGCACGATCCCGCCTTCACTGCCTACGACAACGTCGTACAACTCAAGGTAAGAACTACTTTAAAAATTATTGAATCATACCATTTTACCATATTGGCTCTCTTTGTCTCTAGTTGACTATTTTTTATAGTAGGTCTCTTAATTTATTAATTATTGTCCGATAAGAGGGAAAAAAAATATTAACAAATTTTTTAAGACCTACAAATCCGCAATTTTTGTTTTAAAGTTTATTTTTCGTAAACAGTCGAAAACGCTGTCAGCCATATTAGTCTATATATTGTCTTTGCTGTGACGTCATACGGGTCGAAAGCAAACATTTGACTTTTAGCAAACGTCGTTTTAATAAAAAGTTTCGTGTTTTTTACAATGATGAACGTTTGCCAAATGTTTTGTTTGCAATCCGTATGACGTCACAGCAAAGATAATATATAGACTAATATGGCTGACAGTGTTTTCGGAGTTCAAAATTAAAAATGAAAAATAAAAAATAACAATTTTAAAATTGAAAATATGTAGCCATCTTACACTTTTAATATGTTAAATCGATAAATATTTGTTTTTTAAGTCAAATACTATAGAAAGTATTTATTTATTTCTCCATATTTGATATGAGGCAAGTAGCCTATTCTTTTATTACCTATATTATGTAATTGGTTTCTCAGAAATCGCTGTAATAATTTGGACGAAATTTTGTATTTAGATAATGTTTTACTTGTCGAGCTCACCCCGCTGTGCTGATGTTGCCAACTGCAACAGCCCATGCTAAGTCCTGTTGCTCGATATAAATCTGAAAGCTTAAAATATAATCGAGCAACAATGAAGAAGAATCAACTACAAGTCTTCAGAACGTCGTATTTTTATTACCTTAACTTCATGAAGTGTTCAAATCCCTTTAATTATAAACATTGACTGTTTTGTTATGTTTGTTTATGTATGATGATAATTCCCCACAAACAAACAAATACGATCATGCATTTCGTTTTCTTTTAATTTTTTTTTTTTTTTAAGGCCTTGAACCCTTGGGGTTATGTCGGCCTACTGTTAATTTTAGTTAGAATGTTTCCACTAAGGGACGCTGCTAAAGTCGATATATGAATGAAATATACTTTTTGAATTTGACCTCTTTAAATGGTTATGGTGATTATGTTCTACCTTAACCGTTTAACCTTAAACGTTTGACGAATACTGTTGGGTCCAACTTTTATTCTCCCGGCCTAAGCTTATTAAGGTTAATAATAATATTTTTTATTATCAGGTGATAAAGAACTGTCTGTGGTTCATTCTGGAACCCCTGATCACCCGCAACGACTTCTACTGCTACGGTTTCTACAAGAGTCTCGTTGAACGGATGAAGCTTCACAAGGATGCCCTCAATGAGACGGATGACAGTGTTAATTATGTAAGATATTTATTTAAATTGATTTGAACATTATTAGACGATGAATTTTTACATTCAATGCGTAAAAAAGAAAAGCACATAAATGCTATGAATGTTGACATTAAAATGTCTTCATTTTTCCTACCTAAGTAGAGGATAGGCACAATATGTTTTTGATGAAAATATAGTTTAGACCTATATTATATAATGTTTTAATGATAATATTAAATTATAAGTAATGGAGTTACGATGGCTTGCGAGCAAGAGGGCGTCGTCGAGCCAGTGTTGCAAGGCAACAATTTAAATTTACCCTAACAGTTCCTTCTTTGTGGAAAGGCCACATCAGCGGTCATTTCAGTATCCACATCTTTTATACACATATATTACACAACCCATCTTATCTTCCCGGTCTTCCTCTACTCCTAGATTTGTTTCCTTGATTCTGTTTTAATTAAAAAAGTATCCAGGGAGTGTCCGGAAGTGGGTTTGTAAAAGTGTTCGAATAAAACCTGAAAATTTGACGATTTTATAAGCAAATAAAAAGGAAATAAAGATTTATATTTTTTAGAACTCTTAGGGTAATAATCTTTCACCCAAGTTATTGTCCGGCGCCAACAATGTTAGTGATGGCGACCCTAAGTGGTTTGCTACCTCATACCATAAAACATCTGTGGAGGAGGGTTTTTATAAGCCATTCAACTGGGGTATTACTAGCTGTAGTTACCAACTTATACGTGTGTGTGTGTTTGTAATGTCCAAATAACAAAATTTTATGAAATTTGTATGAAAAAGTACGCACGGTACCTTCAACAGAAAATTTATTTTTTAATATTTTCTTTGCCTGTCTGTTTATTCCGTGTAATTTCCAAAACATTAGACCGATTTTGACGGGACTTTCACTGGCAGATAATTGATGTTATAAGGTATAATTTAGGCTACTTTTATTTAAAAAAAATAAGTAGGGCCCGTACATAAAATAAAAAAGGTGTGTGTGCGATTCACACACGATAGAAGTGAAAGTTTATTTTAAAAGATATTTTCTGTTTTATTTAAACAGTGTGCAATATACATACACACTGACATTTGCTCGCTCTGGCTCAGACAAAGAGGAGAGGCCGATAATGTGCGTGTCGCATAAAAAGTTTCACTTCAATAAAAGGCATAATAGTCGTCGAGTGTGTAATAAAATAGTCGGTACACTTTTCAGAAACTGTGGGCGGTGTGCGACCTCGCGATGTCCGTGATCTGGTCGCGGTCGCAGAGCTTCGAGCTGCGCGAGTTCCCGTCGGACGCGCGCATCCCCACCATGTACTTCGCGCCGCAGCCGGACTACTTCGCGAACACGCGCGTCTTCCTGCCGCCGGAGCTGCAGGTACCATCCGCTTATATCATTACGTTCATTTCCTCTATACAAACTGTGTGCCCGTTCTTCTCTGCAATAAATGTTTTTTTTTTTTGTTTCTTTTCAAGTTTACAAACTCTACCCTGCTTATAAACAGTTTCGTGTTCCTTCCTACGATATCATTTGGGTTTCTACGGGCTATTTCCAAGCACTTTTATTGCGTTCTTAAGAACAAACAAGTCGTGGAAAGACTTTTAAGCAGGCTGGCATGACATCGACGATCGCTGTTGTCAATTCAGTGTACTGTAGTTACCGTTAATGTTGTATGTTTGTTGTGTAACACCAGTTCCAGCCGAAACGAGCTGCGCCCGCGGAGCCGCCCGCGCGCGGCAAGAAGCGCCCGCGCCCGATGACCGACCGGGAGAACACTAACGATGTCGAGGTCAGTCCACTTACTTACTCACTCACCACCGTACGGGCCGGTTTTTAAATCGTCAGATATCTTTCTTTGAGGAATTCATAATTTTAATGTTCTGCGGGTAATGTATAGAAAAACTATCAAAGTACAAAAATTATTCTTGAAAAAATAATAATAATAATATTTTGATTGAAAAATCGGCCCTAAATATTATATTTATATTAATTATTATAATGATGGGTTTAAGTAATCTCTCTGATGGTGACACACGTCCGGAACTGGCTAGATATATGATATTCTGCTAAGTTCTTACCGCGTTGATCGCGTTAAAAACTGTCTTCAGCTAAATGACTCGTTTGTCTCATAAAACTCGTCAACACAGAGTTTTGTCTGGAAATATATGAAAATTAAATACTAATAATCGCATTCCGGCGACAGGAGATCCGCCTTCATAATAATTGAACTATCCATATCACGTATATTTATGTAGGTTTGCGTAAAGAAAACTTGGTTCTACTTTATAGTCATTATTTTCATATATGTTTTTGCGATTTAGGTAAATTGAATGTTTAAAAACCCCCCGACAAGACTATCCTATTTACTGAATCCATTCCGAAGAGCCCAAACACGATATGTCTGCTGGAAGTTGATGAGAAGTTGGATATCTTGCAGATTCCAGGTTATGTTGCAGCATCAGCTCAATGTTGCCATGTCCTACTAATATCATTTAAGTAACAGAATACCAAATTTCGACTCGATCAGACCTGTGAAAGAGGCTCACACCTTTTTATGAACTAGAATAAACTGATGATCTTCAAACAGCTGAACAGATTTTCTTGAATCATAGCTGCGAAAGGTATCGATCTAGTCACCTTTAAAACAAAAAAAAAATGGATCAAAATTAGTTTAGCCGTTTGGGAGGTGCGAGGCCACAAATATATACACACGTTAAACTTATAACACCCATCTTTTTACGTCGGGAGTTACAAAGTAATCTATGTGAAAAACTAATTCATGTATAATTATAAAACTTTGTCTGCCAGTTTGTCACCATCATTGAGTGATTATTTCTAGTATTATGTATTTTTTAATTTATTATAATTATTGTGTTTAGATCTAATATCTGTCGTATAATACAGGGCTGTCCAATGTCTTCATCGGATTACGTATCTCCAATGTCCCGTGATTATAAAATAAATAATTGGCCTATGAAGAATACAAACAATGTTAAATTTATTTATCGGAAGTATCTAAAAATAATTACATTAATTTTTTAATTTAATTTAATTTACAATTACATTTACACTACATTTTATTCTCTACATCTATCTATCTACATTATATTACAAACATTACATTTAATTTAATTACATTACAGGTGATTTTAAATTTGATGGCAATACATGGTATAATAGTTGCATAGGCCATTTTTTTTTCTAATATACAAAACATTGTTTTTTGTGATAAATAATATTTGTTCGGATGCCTTTTGGTCAGTCTTTTTTGATATAATACATGGTATTGTCAAAGAGGGTAAAAGGTTTGTCTAGAATGTGCCTAAATCAGACATTTTATTGTATCCGCATCCCTTTGTAAGTATGTATTTGATATTTACCAGTGTACTATATCAGTCCTGGACAGCCCTGTCATTATTTCTATAAAACTTGTTACAAACCCGTACGCTTCACAAAATCACCCCTCATTGTGTTTCCAATATTATTTTGGCTAATTGCACTGATTTGGTAGATTTTATTAATGTTTCTATCTCCACCCCACTAGGTTGTCACACCGATTAAAATGTCAAACCTTTGTATGTGTCCGTCCTGTATTTCTATTAGGGACATATTGAGTCAATCTGTGAACTTGTATCTTTGTAAATTAAATCGCCTTAGCCGTTTGACGGCACAAGTTAAATGGTTTGTGTGTGTTTACAAGCTTACTGTCGGACGCTCCGGAACTATTGACGCTAAGGTAACACTGTAGATGAGTTCATTTGCCAACGATCAGTCTGCCGCTTGAGTTTTCTGTGACTTTTTATAAAAAAGCATTGCCGAGTTTGTCCATTGAATTATCTTTAACTTTTTCAATGTACAAACTCTGTTTAAAGATTCGATTGTTTTGATTCAATATGTTTTTATTTTATGCATGCAATTGAAATTCAGTTTTGTTTAATGTCCTGTGTGTAATGATATCTCTATTTGAAAAATCTCTCCTTAAACCGATACCAAACGATATAGCCCCTTTATTTGAATACATACACCTTGTTAGAACAACGTTCTCACATCTATAAAAATATATTAATGTAAGCAAATAAGATTATTTGCTTCCTAATATGTATAATTTCCATAAAGAGAGTAAATTGAAGCGTGGGAGGACGCTTCGTGTTAAGGTAGAAACATACTATCGTGTCGTGACGTCACCAGCCGTGATTTGTCGTGTCACAGATCGCGTCATAGCGTTAGTGAGAGTTGTGACGCGTCATGACAGGCCACACGATTGTTTCTAGGCTCACGGCTCTTTAACTATGTGAACAAAGCTAGCCGATGCTTGTGTGCTACGTATTTTTTTTAATATTGAATATGACTGACGAGCTTGTTGAATTTGTGAGGTATTATAGCGACACCGAATGAATTCAAGATTAAAATCGCCCCACTCTACCAATATAATAAACATACCTTTTCATTAAAAAATATCAAGTACATTTAAAAAATACATAGTTTGTTATTATACATAACTACACCTTTACGAACTGTTTTGAAAACTCTACACTCATATTGACAAAATAGTGCAGAATTTTCAGTGGTGTTTTGAAAATTAATTATTCGAATTTTTATAACACTTTTGAGATATAACGCTAGAGCGCGTCACGACACGACACAGTAGTGTGTTCCTACCTTTATACATTCGTACGATTGATCCATGTGCCAGTATTTACTATAAATACCACACTTTACGGTAACATACGTTTATTTGATTCACATGATCATTATTACAATAATTATGTTCGTATTGATATCGATACGCTGGTTAGAAATCATGTTTACCGTTGGTTATATTGTCGGCAGCCGTCCGAAGCGTCGGACACGCAGATCCAGCTGCCGGGGCTCGAGCAGCCGCCGGAGACTGAACTCGACGAACCGACACAGGCCAAGCGGATGAGCGAATGAGCTCTCGGCGATAATAAATACATTGAAAGTTAAGTCGTCTAGTGACATCGAAGCCGTAGCCCCGGCCCGGCCCGGCCCGACCCGACCCGACCCCCCCGACCCGCCCCGCCCCGGCCCGGCCGGTACACTCCTACGAGTTCGATGTTTTCACACGTTCCAACCTTTATTTCCTTCTTATTTTTTTTTAATAATCTCTGGCGTTAACAACTAAAGAGGTTTCTAATCGTCTTATTGAAACGTATATCTATACGATTTTAATTATATATGTGTATTAAAATGATACTGCGAAGTTCGTATGATAGATAACAGTGTACATTATTACATTATTAAAAAAAAAACATTTGTTTATGTGTAAAAAATAGTTATTGTGAACTTCAGCCAATTTTTTTCAATTATACCAGTTCCAATTGTTATAAATCCTTTTCGATCAAGAACAAAATAAATACTGTCATGATAATATGATTACGTTTGAATTGTTTATTATTTTAACTTGAATCTGTTATGAATAGATGTTGGTATAAGAATGAATTTACATGGGAATGTAAAAGAATAAATGCATTTTGTTTTCGTAAGTTTACTTTTATTGAATTATTAATTGTTTATTGAGTATTCTTCAGACTAAATTCCCTATACTCCTCAAGGTTTCGTATGTTTAGCTCCTCGATAAAATATTCAGTGTTAATTTTAATACTGTATGGGTTGTTAGAGTGCGTTTTAATTGCTCATACGATTAGATAACGATTATTCGGTCATTTAAAATTATTATTTTTAGAAATACTTTATGTAATTACCCTCGATTAACCTTAAGGTTGTTTTTCCGTGATTTTGTTCCCGTTCTATTGAAAATGAAACGACTCGCACGCCATCTATTGTAAACTTGTTGAACTAATATAGAGAAACGTTCGCGGTTGTGCGCACAATAACTAATCAGAGTTTTATTGCATTCTGATAAATGGTTTACGAATACTTAGGGGACAAATAAACATCAATTTTTATATAAGATATAAATTACGAATTTGTATAATCTAATGAATCCATGAAAGAAAAGAAAAAGTTGAAGTCATTTCTTTGAACAACGAGCATCGAATCAATTGTTTAATTATGTAATTTATTAATTTAATTTAGAGTCAACGTAAAGCTATCTTTAAAGGCAAGATGAGGAATTGATTATTGGAATACCTGTTTAAAGAATATTTCATGAAGTGGAGTCAGTATGTGATATCTGCTGATGGTATCTTTAATTTTATTCGCATGTGATAAATGTGCAAGTATACGGACGGAATTCGATGCATGTTATCAGTTTTATTCGCTTGTGTAAAAATATTTCAACCGAAAAGCCGGGTTATAACCGATTTCGTCATTGGGAAGTCAATAACTAACGTGTAAAGTCTGCAAAATAAACGTTAAGGCCACACGCTCAGTCTACTGGGTAGGTCTACCTGTGCAGGTACACCTGTGCGTGTGACCGTGCCTGTACACGCTGCGACGTGTGCTCGACCTGCGCAGGCGCACCTGTACATGCTTTTTTTTTCGAACTGACTGTACTGTTAGCCTAAGGGGCCCTGGATTCTTACGGCTTTTACAGTTTCACCGGGCTTGGGACCTGCACAGGCAAACTTTTCCGATGGACAGTACCGTGTGTGGCGTTAGTCAGTTGATATTTCTAACGTCTATATCGATTAAAAATAAACAAAATAATGAATACACTGAGTTTTATATATACAAACGTAGATAGATTATCTTTGTATTGATACTATATCAGGGCGCGTGAGGAATGTTACGCTTGAAATGTTGTGAAGTCTGGTTGTACCGGAAGAATGTCTATATATTAAAGCCTTTCTGAAAACTTCAACATCTCATCGTATCGTGTCTTAAGTTACATTTGAAACGTTATTTAAATTATACGTAATTTATGGAACGATATCAAATAATTTATATATACTTGTGAAATATGTAACTAATGTGTTAATGTTTTATTTTATTTTGGTCGATAAATATTAGTGGCGTTTGTTGATAAATACGAGTGGTATATTTCGACAAATACTAGTGTTATTTTTCGATAAATACGGGTGGTAATATTCGATAAATACTAGTGGCATTTGTTGATAAATACAAGTGGTATTTTTAAATAAAATCCCAGTGGTATTTATTGATAAGTGTGAATGGCGCTTGTCGATAAATACGAAGACAATTCGTCTATGATATGATATGTTAACTAAGTATTTCGCTCAAAACTATTATATCGAGATGAGATGGGATGTAATCGATATTCTTTTTCAATCGTCACATTAGTGAAGTATGTTAAATTATAACTAATTGCATTGCTACATCATTCGTTAAGTTGATAAATCCTCTAGATTTATCAGTAAATGCTGTTGGAATATATGCATCTCTACGGTCCGGAGTTATTATCAACGGCACCAATTAAATGCCAACTATATGACCATTCGCGTTTGTCAATACGTATCCCAGGCAGGTAGGAAAATGTCGATTAAAGATTACTGCGCGAATCGGACTCATTCTAATGACATCTGTAAAAAACATCAATGAAATACTTGATTTACATAATATGCGATCAGTCATTGTTCCCTCGAACGTAATCATGAATTTGAATTTTAAAAATATATGTATCTATTGAATTTTATTATACAAACGGGAAACAAATCCTTATGTGTTTGTGTGTATACTATTTTATTGTATTGGAGTATTAATACAACTGTGACGTCATATGATTTATTTTTTATAAAAAATTAAATTTCCTCTATAAATGTTGTATTTATTGTCATTATACACAACAACATCGTTAGTAATTTTATTAATAGGATTCGCACTAAATAAGTTTTTTTTAAGGCGAAGGCGTGTTCGTTTTACGCCCCTAAATATTTCTATGTCTCTGATCCCAAGGTTAATTTATTATTAACTCGATGTCGCGACGGCTTTAACGGATCTAGTAATAGAGAGAAGAGTCTGTATTATAGTTTTTTTTTTAATAATAATAATATGTTTCAATAGCAGTAATGTTTGTTTGCTCGTTGTTTTTAAGTTTTAATTTAATTATTCTCGGCTGGACGATTTCATTTCCATCGTGTTTTTTTTTTTAATAATAATTATTTTTATTTGTTTTTTATTATGTATAGTTTGGACCTCACACACCGTTATGTTACTGTCTGTGAGGTCAAATTTTCATTCTGACGTTTAATATGTACGTACGATCATCGTAGCGGTTTATTTTTAAGGTTATAATGTGTGTCCGCCATTAAAGCAAAGATGGACGATCGACACGTGCTTGTCATCTGTCATCTAGCGTCCTATTCCTGAGGTATTTTCGGATTTACAATTTTTTTTAATGTATTAATTTATTATCTTATCTTCGATTAAATATATTATTGTCAAACAATATTTCTCGAAGATATATGTCGAATGTCACATAATATGGATGCGCCTCAGAAATGGGATATTATCGTTTAAGTATATTTTTGTCGACTAAAGTAATTTCTCGTGATATTATGTTAAAATATCGATTTAGTTGTTTTGTTTGGGGATTTAACTCTAGTTTTCTGAAGGTCAACATTTTTGAATAGTTGATAAATAACCACGTGAAACTAAAGTTATCGATGTCGATGGATTTTATTGTATCGTTAATTTTATGTCGCTTTTCATGCCCTTGCTTTCCCTATTCAGTAATTATGTTATCTTTGCTGTTCGATTTTCTATGAAACCTTCAGCTCTTGCATTCACTATTTACACTTGAGAATCTTTCTATTTAATAAATTTCACTCTTATTCCAAACGTTTAAATTGTCGATATATGAAAAAAATTTATACCGTAAATACATGGTTATTTTTTTTAGGTTAGAAAAATCCTGTATGATATGCATTTGAGGGTTTATGTTATCGACTGCGATAAAATTATCTATCACTTGTACACAACACATTGTTTTATATATAGATATCATAACTTGAGTTGAAACTCCCCATTCCCGCTTCGATGTCCAAGGAAATTTAAGCCGAACATTATGTGCTCTATTTTATATATAAACAATTTTATTATATAAAAATTAATTCATTTTTAAATGTACCAAAAATGTCTGAAAATGAACACGCGATTGTCGCACTGCGGCCGCAGTGATGATTCTCTGTAGTTATGTTTTAAATTAAAATAAATAAAGAAATAAATATGCAGTTTGTTTTTTACTTCATAATTTATTATCGTCAAATTCAAATGAAGCTTACATTACATTATTTTTTATTGGAACGAAGTTCCTTATAGTGCGTTTGGCGGATCGGAGCTACAAGCACACTGACGAGTGTCCGACCGCGACCTCCGGCCGACGCTAAAAAGGGACAAAAACACATGAGAGAATGAAATAGAATATACAGTTTATAATACAAGTCCTGATTTTCAAGACTGATCGTCGTTGAATTACCTGACTGTGTAACACAGTCTCGCTGATTTTGGATTTTTATATAAGCATTTTTTTTTTATAAAGTTATGAAAATATATATTTTGTTATTAATTATTATCATAAAACTGTAAACACAATCAGTACATACGAACTTTCGAAAAAAAAAAACATAACTTTATAAACAAAAAGTAACTTTTATTTATTAAATACAATTTTATTACCATTTCTTAATTAAATTATATATAGCGTTAAGGAACTTCGTTCTTATCGGGTGTCCAAAGACACCTGTCGAGTTTTTCTTTTAATGCATATGAGTGTTTAGCGTTAAATCAAAAATTTACCTCGTTTTTAATTTTGCCGAAGATGGTCACACTAAGCATAGAGCGATTGATTATTAGGGACGGCGATCCTTTTTGTTCAATATCGATTTTTAGATCGATTCGAACCTATATCATGAATCTGTTTACAAAAAAACAAAGGTTTAAAATATCGATTTCTCAAAAGTTGAACCTTTTTTTCCATTTACATTTCAAGTTGATATTTTATGATATAAATCCCAATTATGGGAAACAAAAAGGACACCATAATAAACGACCTTTCTCTCGTTTATGAGTAATTAAATGAAAAACTGTTATTTCTTTACATGTATTTACATACAACTAATTGTAAATAACTTTATGGTTCTTATCAAAACAGGTAGATAGGGCAGAGAGAAATGTCTAAAGATTTTCAATCGTCCATTGACTACGGTAGCCGCTAACCATCAGGCGAGCCATATTGTTCTATAAAAATCCTAGGGTGAATTATCGATCCACTGGATAGATTCTTTACTATTTATCGGTCTATTGGCAAACGATAACGATTCTTGGATTAATCGATATCAGATCGCCATGCCTACTGGTTATCAAATACAGCGGCCATTCATTCGGCGAAACATTACGAACAGACGACTTAGCGACAGATCTTTAACATGAGGGCAGTAGCTAGCCAGGCAGACAAATATTCCTAAGGTATTATTGTCCTTTACCGAAAGTTCAAGTTCATTGTAGTATCGATCGACGTCTTGTCTGAACACGGTCCCACTAAGGTACTGTAGCCTTGCATTTCTAAACGATATGGAATAAATTTATTGTAATTAAAAAGTTTTATTTTCGCTCGATCGAAAAGTCACTCTAAAAAATGCTCAACAGTAACAATAAAGTCTCAATGAGCAAAACCAACTTTTTTGACGCAAGCAGTATGATTTTTTATAGACAACCTTTTGTATCCAACGTCAGATACCTGTATGGGTAACAACAACAAGATCTATTAATAAAAGTTTATTAATTTTTAACATAATCTTATTAAGTATTACAATTACATTTTCACGGTCTGATGTACATAACATATGTAAAATCATACAGATATGTTTATCCTATATGTAGGTATATATATAGCTACTATTTACATAATGTTAGCACCAGTTCATATCACTATATCACTGTTATTCACGCTTCAAAATTGTTATAAAAAATATTACATTGAAAAAAAAAAAACAAAAACTGTGTGGTGTCTTGGAACACCCGACAGAAGAAAAGCTTCTTAAGCTTTGTATATAAAATTCAATTGCTAACTAGTAAATAGGGACACGATCTATACTTGAAATCACTCACACATCATTTGTGTAAAATTTATGTAAACAAGTTATTAACTAACATAATTTCGTTATAGTAGTAAATTGTTATTCAGACATTTTTAGTAATACAAGAACAAAAGGTAAGGCCAAGTTATGTAAAAACAATAAGTGAGATTAAGTACGAGTAAGTATATGGGTTACGTATATCCATAGATGTATTATATAAATCTATGTGTATATCACAGTTCTTAAAACTCCGTTGCCTGTCACAACTCAACTGTCGTTCATAGGGAACATAAATACAAGCATTCGTTTTTATATATACATATATATATAGATTATTTGTTATTAAAAGTACGTCGCTTATTTTCCAGGTTAATTATAATAACTTCACAATGCATTTTTATAGAATACTTATCCTTAGTATTCGCTAATTAAATTTATACTAAGACTTATTTTTATATTTTATACAAACACTGGTTCAGTCTTCTTCCAGTAACTCTGTATTTCTTCTAAACTCTTGCCTTTGGTCTCTGGTACCCACAGAATCGTGTAAACAACGCCGAATAACGTGACAGCAGCGAAGGTGTAAAATACAACGTAAGGACCGAACTGATTCGCAACTGGCGTATAGAAAAGTACCGTCATCGAACTACAGAAGAATGAGAATGCCATAGAAGCGCCTGCCATTCGAGCTCGAAGCTGAAACAGATTCATTCATTTATCTTTAGTTGATAATTTAATTCAGGGACTGATAATCAAAGTAATAGACAGTGATATAATTTATACTTTATTATTATAATTTTTTTTCATCGTTATAGGTTTGGCGTAGTGGCCACAATCTCACCTGATGTTAAGTGACGATGTGGCTCAAGATGATAACACGCTAAACCTAGTGGAAGACTGGCTCTCAAGTGCAGCTGCATCAGAAAAAGCCCTACCACCATGCTATGGTTTTCTCACGATGTTTTTCTTTCACCGAAAGCTCAGGCTCATTACAGGGATTCGAACTCACGTCAATCGACGCGAAATCGTACATGCTACCACTGAGCCATCATCGCTTCGCTTATTAGATTTGCAGCATGGAATAAAAACTGTCGAATTAGTGTGAGGGTCCGACTGCGAATGTCAAAATCTAGCTCTGGCGTCTCCACACACACTAACAATGCTGGGTCTCACTAGACCGCGACCAACATTCAATATGTATAACACCAGCTAGATGATTAAATAAAACAAACCTGGAAAGTGAACACTTCAGCCATGATGACCATAGGCACGGGCGCAAGTCCGGCGCCGTACGCCAACATACACAGACAAACTGCGACCACTGGCAGCCAACTGGCACTTTCATTGCCAAACAGGAAGCATGTTGCAAGTATGATCATGCACACTGACACCACTAGAGAACTGCACGCTAATGGTATCTAGAAAGTTGAACAGGCCTTTCTTCGTAATCGTATAATGCTCTGAGATCCCATTTGATTACAAGAAAACAATATCGATCGAACTTTAGATTACATACCGTAGAATTGACGACTGCATATTCATTTTATAGTTTGAGATCACTTTATAATAATTAGGCAAAATATAAAAATTCATTTCGTGAAAAAAAAAAAAAAACAATCGTTTTCGAGAAAATAACTTTAAAATCACATTTAAGTCGAGAAGATTCTCTACAATTGTTTTGACTTTTTACGTGATTTTCGTGAATTACATATTATTATTAATAAAATTTAAAACTTATTATGATTAATAGTAAACGGTTAGTTATATTTTTATTTTATCATGCCTTTTGATAGCATGATTCTGCTTATTTAATAGATATAACATCAACAATTCAAAATTTCTCAAAACTAACCTCCGTGTTTTTTCCCTCCCCCTAATCCCCATCTCCCCCGCCCCACAATCAAAATCAACGGTATGTAATTTAAATTCCAACCAAATTTTTTTTTTTCTGTGTAATCTAGATGGATTTATATTTTATAAATATTACTCCTGCAATTTGTTTAATGCACAATATTAAATTGCAATTATTCAAAGTAAAAATAAAATTCAAAGTAAAATCAATTATTATAATTGATTTTCTAAGTGATTTTTGTAAAGCATGCTTTATTTACTTAGACAGTTTTGTTTTGATGTTTTTTTTTTATGAGTACAATCACGAGTTATATAATGTTTGCGTTTTGTTAGAATTTTAACTTATTTTTCGTAATCTTCGAATCACAGCTGAGACTAATAATTAATCTAAATTCTTAAAATACTCAATTTACATTACAATAACAAAATTTATTATATTCAGTAAAGGTCATAAAATATGAAGCATCCGGTGGAAGGCTAATGCACTGAATAATGTCCCTATATCTTAATTAGATAATAATATAAAACTTTATCTCACCTTCCTGCCAAACTTCTCGATTGACATAGTTGTGAAGAATGAACCCGCCAGTTGCAGGGAACCGACGAGCAGCGCGAGGGTATTTGGGGTCCATGAAGTGCCTGCGCGATGGAATACATCAGCAGCGTAGTTCATGAGAGCGAAACACCCAGACAGCGTTTGCATTGCCATTAGCATGAGGGTCATCCGTAATGCGGCAAAGGTGGGTCGGTCGCGGACTGTGGGGATTACAATATCTTTACCAAGGCTGCCCAAACCATGGCGCGAGGGTCATAAAGTGGCCCGCCAAGGCATACAAATTTGCTCGCCAACCATTATTAAGCTTTTATTTATTTATATATGAATTTACTATGACTGTAAACAAGTATTATGAGCTAGGTGGCCAGCCAGAAATATATTTTTTCGATCTTACTATGCTGATAGCCTTAAGGGCCCTGAATCCTTAGAAGGCTTTTACAGCTTCACCGGGCTTGGGGACGAGCGCGGAAGGCACTCAACTGCGAAAGCAGGATAACAAGCTCAAGGGTGTCAAAGTGGCCGAACCCCTGCTTGGGCTGTCGTCTTAGTTGCAATTAAATCGCGAACTAATTCCCTATCCGTAGATAATTTGATCTAACTATACATATATACATGTTTTTGGTTTCTGGGAGGAATGGAGAAATACATATACGTGCGTATATGTATTTAGTAATCTAGTAGTTTACTCTAAAACTAGCTAGCCGAAAAAAGAAAAATAAAGGTTCCTTACAGAACCTGAGAGGTGTGCATGTGTGAAGTGCGGTGTCATGTGTGTGTGTCGACACTAGTGTCACTGTATCGCGCGAGCAGCTGCTGGCTCAAGGACCCCATGTAGGAGGAAAGGATCTAGTCTTGAGATGCTGCAGGAGAGGGTGATTGTTGTGGATGTGCGGGTTTGAATTTAATGGTCCGTCCTGTGCGGAGGGAATGATGGTCTCGCTGGCGGGGGCGCGAGCACGCTTGGTTTTTGAGAACGGTGGAGTAGAACGCGTTAGCTGCCTCGATTTCGTCATCGGGCTCGGTAAAAATGTTCCGCGGTCGGCTTTGTGTCTTCAGGGCAAATTTAACGCCAATTTGTAAGTCGCCTTTATATCTCTATCAACAGTGATATAGACGTTTGTAACATAATATTATGTCATAGCAGTAATAAGAACATTATAATATTTGATAAGTTTAATACACGCTATGACGCCAGTGCTTAACATAGGCGAGGCTCGGTAATGCGCTATGTATACAGATCACTAACGTGTGTGCAAATATTAATATACAAGGTTTTATTGTCCTCTAGAAACGAGATAAATTTTAATACGGTTTGCGAAAGCAGTAAAATCTTTAATTAGAGTATTACACTGATGAGACTGTAATTAATTTTCATTGTTTTCAAAGTCCTTTATACGTCCTTAAGCTACAAATAGTAGGTATGTCTCAATATCGTCTTACTTTGTCATATATTCATATTTTAAAATGATATTAAACTTTTGCTTCCTAACTTGGCAACCAGTTCCCTTTATTGAATACCATTACTGCCATTATCGAGTGAATATGAAGTGTCCTGTTTTATCATGATTTGTTGAACTTTCTAGAAGGTTTTTGTGGAATCTCTGAATTCATGTTATTATTTCCAATCCACTTCAATTGTGCACAATAACTAGCATTATTATGCAAAATACCACCTGTATTACACAATATACCCTATTATTGTGAACAACACAAATCTATACATAAAATTGAAGTGTCTGTTTGTAATGTCAAAGTAACAGGTTTTTACTAAATGCACATGAAAGTATACACGGTACGTATAACAAAGACCCATTTTTAAAATTTTTGTCTGTCTGTCTGTTCCGGGTAATCTCCGAAACGGTTGGACTGATTTTGACGGCACTTTCACTGGCCGATAGCTGATGTTATAAGGAACAACTAAGGCTGCTTGTATTTTAGAAAAATAATTAGTGTTCCATACAAAAAATAAAAATAAAACCTTTTTAGTAGTTCACGCGAACAGAGCCGCGGGCACAGCTATTTTATGCATAAAAACAAAAACCTCTACATGACAGTTTTTGTTCCCGCTAAAAAGTAGATACAATTTCACTTTGTTAATATTTACATTTTAACGTATATGGGGGATGACAGATGAAAGACTAATACGCAAAATAACATCACATTTACAAGTTACAACTTAATAAGATGGAAGTAACAACACTAGGAAGAAAGAATGGTGATGGAGTATTTTGGAAGAGTTTGAACTGCCATGTTTTGGTTTTTATTTTTAATTCTTTGTTGGTATTTTGCGTGATATAGTTTGGTTATTGTTCATACGTGAAGTGGATTGTAAATATTAACTGGAGACATGAATTTTGAGTTGACAAGGCATGAGTTTGTGTGCGAATTTTTTTTTGTATTTTTCTATATTCTCAGTAAATATAATAATGTACGTTTTCCTTTGATTTTAAAATACAGACACGGAACTGAGAAACTTAAAGGAAGATTTGTTGTTTTAGCGGATTGAGTTCTTCTTGTTATCTCGACCATCAAAACTTGTAATCACAATGTTAAGTGACTATAAAATCTCGCGTGAATCTCACGTCAATATTTACATAAATCTTACACATATGTGTGGGTGGTGTTTAAACAAAAATAAATAAATAATAAAAAAATATTGTGTGGTTTTATAAAGCCCTGATGCAAAATTAAATAAATTAAAAATTAAAAAAAAATTAAATTAAAATAATAATAACAACTTCATCTTCGCCTCGAGTCTCACGGTTCCCTACTCTAAAGCTATCTGTAATGCGACATGCGATATATGAACGAAAATTTTACTTTCACTTTAATAATAATATAAGGACACCATAAGCACTAGTATACAGGGTAAGTTAGTTATAAATTTAATGGAAGCTTTATGACAGAAATAATCCTAGCGGTTTTGCTGTCACAGTCGAACTCTGACAAGCAGTAATTTATCGTTTACTGTAAAATGAGCAAAGCTCCGTGTACTATTTTTTTTTTCGAACTCGGGCTTGAGGGCGAGCTTTTAAGGCACTCAGCCACTCGCGTTTACTACCAATGTAGTTCCTTACAAATATATTCGTTTTATTACCCACACTGAGTAGTGTTACTCGCGGTGTCTCCTCGAAACGTATCCTTTCTGCCTTCAGTTTAATCAGCTCGTCTGTGACAAGCCGATGGTTTCTGTTCAGATTACGCAACCAGGATACCGTGTTTGCAGCTTTCTGAAATACGAACCATAGCTGTAATACGGCTCATACATGTACAATAATATTAAACATCAAATAAAAAGTAAGTAACTATGTTCATTGAATGCAATACAAAATAAGCGTTCATTATTAAACCCCGCTCCACACTTCACGAGTGAATCGCGGCGCGTGTATGCGTGCTTACCAGTGCATTAAAAAAATGGTGAGAGCATTGTATGAGCTGTATATAGTGTTACGTTATGAACGACCTTGTATTTGTTGATTTTGTATTATATATGTTTGACATTGGCTTTTAACTTATTGTTGTAATATATTCGACTCAATTTATTTTTATACTTAATATTTAAGATATTTTCTCCGAGTACCTATATACTCAAATTAATATATTTAAGGGACGTTCTTATTGAAATGATTTGAGTGTTGTCATATATATCTATAAAGCTGTTTGTTTGAGTGCTCAAATTTCTGGAATTACCAGTCAGATTAGAAAAAATATTTAAGAATTTTATATCCTACTAGTTGTGTCACGCGGCTCCGCTGACGTGGACCACATAATGCTGTCGGTCGAGCGCACGCGCGAGTCGTGCTGCTCCATAAATGCTTATTGTGGGTGATCCTTAGAAGATAGACATAATGCTATCGGTAACTTTTTGTAGGTCTTTTTAAGATCTACAATTATGTTCCAAATTAATTCGATATATCTCTTATGGTTTACTTAGCGTAAGCCATTTAATTGCCTTAAAAGCGTCTTTTTTCCGAATTGATTCATCATTATCGTCACTGCTTATTTCGTATGTTACTTTATATAACAAAATATAGCTTATAACCTGGCTAGGTAACATATTTATGAATTAAAGGAAAAACCATGTAAATCGGATTAGTGGTTTTCGTGTGAAAAGAACATAAACGGACAGACAGACACGTTGAGTTTTACAATATGTATATATAGATTTATTGGGGCTTCCCGTTACGAACCTAAGAAAGGAGCAGTATAACAGTGAACGTCAAGTAATTTAGCAAGCTGTAGACAGGTACGGGAAGAACAACAACAATGGGTGCGTTGGCAGAGGTGCGGTCGAGAAGTGGTCGAATAAATTTGACACAGATAAAACCGTCAGGCACAGCTAGTTAGTTAATAATTATAATTACTGCTATGTTTACTGGAAACTCTTGAAAGTGTTTATTACCTAAATACAAAACATGATCTTAAGGCATATTTACAAAATACATACATATACAAAGTTATTTTTTTTTATCGGTATAGGTGTAGCGATGTGGCCATAATCTCACCTGATCTTAATTTTACCAAGTTGGTATAACGTTAAGCCTAGTGGAAGGACTAGCTCTCAAGTGCAGCTGCCGGACACTTTTTTTTTTTTTTTTTTTTCGAACTGACTACACTGTTAGCCTGAGGGGCCCTGGAGCCTTTACGGCTTTTACAGCTTTACCGGGCTTGGGGGCGAGCGCTTAGGGCACTCAGCCACGAAAGCTAAGCAACAACATCCGAGGGTGCCAAAGTGGCCGAACCTCGGCTCGGACTGTTGCGCGTATGCAATTAGGTCGCGATCTGACGAATTCCCTATCATTAGATCTAAACTAACTATACATATATACATGTTTCTGCCCCCTGGGAGGAGGGAAGGAACATGTGTATGTGTATTTAGTGGTCTGAAATTTTTGTCTATTCTAACTAGGCAAAAAAAGAAAAAAAAAGGTCCCTTACAGAACCTATGTACCTATGTGTGTTGTGCATGTGTGTATAATGCAGTGTCATGTATGGCTGTGAAAGCTAGTGATTGTAGAGTCACTTGTATCGCACGAGCGGCTGCTTGTCTCAAGGGCTCCATGCCGATGGATCGGACCTAGGCTTGAGTTGCCGCAGAGGAGGGCGGTCGTGGCGGGTGTGCCGGACACCTACAAGTGTTTTGTAGGAAGTGATCTTTTGAACTACTAATCCAATTGTAAAAATTCTTTAACCAAAGCTTTTAACTAAAGCGTATGAAATTGTATAAGTATTATATTTAACGCGAAAAAATGTTAGCAGATGATATGTAGTAATAATATATAAATATTGCATACGTGCATAATTTTCCTTATTTCTATATATTTCCAACCATGGTCTCACTACTTAAGGGGTTAAAAGACGTACATGTGCAATAACCTTTATAATCAATAATCTCTTCTCATTTTACCATTAGGTCATTGTTCGAAAGTATTGTTTGTGTAGATCGTCTATTGCCTATTGAGTTTGGCCTAATTTGTGGGTCAAGTTCGGTGTTTGCGTTATATCAATTTCGAAACCAAACTGGTTTTGGTTTTACAATTGCGTATAAAAACTCGTTTAGCGGGTACATCAGCATAAAGATTTATTTTTCAATTTTTTTTTATGGTTAGCTATAACAGCGCGGTTATATGTCGCATCGAATATCGTGGTATCGAAACATACTACGTAGAGTTAGACTGCGTTTCCATCAGCCACTCGTACATTACGAGGTAGCTATGCGTTGCGTGAGAAATAAATACCATAAGAATCTATACATATAATAAAATTGAAGTGTCTGTTTGTAATGTCAAAATTACCGGTTTTTACTAAATGCATATAAGACTATACACGGTACCTATAACACAAAATAACAGGTTTTTATATAATGGTTAGTCCGATTTTGACTGAACTTTCACTGGCAAATAGTTGATGTTATAAGGCATAACTTAGGCAGCTTTTGTTGTATAAAAATAATTAGGGCTCCGCACAAAAAATAAAAAACCTTTTTCTGTAGTCCACGCAAGCGGAGCCGCGGACACAGTTAGTAGTAAAGAAACAGGTGTAGAAGGGAAACTCCTTTGAAATTGCGCAAAATTTGACTATTTGATTATTTGACGAATAAATACCTAGAGCACGTTTCACCCCGCAAGCCCCTCACAACGCATAAGATTGTCACAATGCCAAAATATAATTATTGAAATAAAAGATTATTAAATTTAATTGTTAATATGAGCTTCAAGATGCGCGGGTACATTAAGAATTTATCCTAAATGAAAACTATAATTTGCAACTGATTACGAAATACTCTTTAATTGTAAGAATATAACAGATTACCGTACAATATATTCGCGCTATATTATATTTTTCTCATACTCATAAAATACATCTATCTAATACATACATTGTCAGAACGATCAGTATAGTAAAAATAAAGTTATTGGTTTGTTTCGGTTTTGAAATGAGTTTTGGGGGAGCAAAATTTCCAACACGCTTTTGGTGCTCATGTTAAGATACTGATAAACATAGACTAAGCACTGTACTTAATGGTTAGCACAGCACAATTCAAACAGTAGCCACAACCTAAAGATCAACAATTCATCGGCAGTCACAAGTCTCTCAGCTTACTGGAAAGACACTAGATATGTATCTATATTAATAAATCTGTTCTTACAGTTTGTACATGTACAATTCTGTCTGTACATGTTTTTTTTTTAAATTCTGGTTGATATCCTATATAAAGGCCACTGATCACTAATATAACATTTGAAAAAAATCTGCCTGTGTGTAAGTAAGTCCGGATTTAACTCAAAAACGGATTTACCGATTTTTATAAAATTTTGTACACGGAATGCTTATATCATTGCTCAATTGATAATAGACTATAATAATTGTAATTAATACTTATAGGAATCTTTAAAAAAATCCACAGTTTTTATTATACTATTTTGTCATGCCAATATCACACTGGATGTACTTATGTCTTTCTTCATTGAGAAAAAATACCTGATGAAAATATTACTGCGTAATAAATGCGTACGGAGCCGCGGGGCACCGCTAGTATTGTATACTATTAGTAGGTAAATATTCGATACTAACCGTTTCTCTTCCAATCTTCAATAGGTAGTTGGGAGATTCGGGCATAAAACAAAACACGAGCGCGTGTAACCCAGCTATACACAAATACACGATCTGATTGACTTTGTATGATGAACACATGCCCAACGTGTATACGAAGATCACTCCGAGTTTGCAAATGGTCATCGTGAGAGACGTGAGAGCCCCTCTCAAGGAATCTTCGGATATTTCCTTGACGTAGACAGGAACAACGACGAAACATCCGCCCGACGCTAGCCCCGCTACGGCCCTCGCGAAAATCAACGCCCCAGGCGTTATAGCTGTTAACTTTATTATCCACGATATCTGAAATTATGAAAAAAATTTAATAACTAGCTGACTCGTGCGAATATATTTCGCACATTATAAAATTTAAATAATCTAACAACTGTCATGTTTGTTAAACAGGCAGGTTAAATAGAGGGCGCCTTGAATATGTTTTCATTTGCATCAACAAAGGCATTCTTAATGGAAAAGTTTTTTTATGAATTTTAACGAAAACATTAATTCTAACCATGTCTATTGAAATGTTTAACGTAATGAAACAATGACAGATATTGCGAGACTAATATATTTGATTTCGTAGGGTACATAGAAAACTAAATATTTATAACTGCCTTATGTATGACTATAGGTACATTACATTCCTCTCCTCAAAAAGACACTTAGGAGTTAACAGAGAAGGAAAAAAAATGTATTACGAATATAAATGCTTAATGTACTTTCAACCCTTTTGTACAAGCAATTTTAACAAAGATATGAATTTAAAATTAGCTCTTATTTTTGCTGATCTGGTAATCTTACAAGTAAAAAAAAAAAAAATTATAATTATAGAAATTTCACAAAGTAATACACAACTTTTATCTTGGCCTAACACTTTACACTGCATAAAAACATGCTATTTGTTACATTTATTACAATTAACATAATTAAAATAAACAAATTTATAATGCCAAGTAAATCATTTATATTTTTAAAACTAAGTAAGCCTATTTTTATGTACGCAT
Source organism: Saturnia pavonia (assembly GCA_947532125.1). Taxonomy (NCBI): domain Eukaryota; kingdom Metazoa; phylum Arthropoda; class Insecta; order Lepidoptera; family Saturniidae; genus Saturnia; species Saturnia pavonia. The sequence continues at coordinate 4,679,811 of OX383916.1, read as the reverse complement.
AAGTTATACCGGCGAGTGGATGGCATATACGCACTTTGCCCGTTGACCGATTGGATTCGATACTATTGCTCTCAGATTCCGGGGGGGATATGATATGATCATTAATCAATCGAGAGCCCGTGCGCTCTGTTACTACACCTTCCTTCCATTTGGAGTCAGATTTCGAGTAATCTCCGTAGTAATCTCCAAGGGACAGATTACGCTCTGCTTCTCCCGTATGCGCCACATGCATTAATTGTGCTTGTTCCATGCACAGCGCTGAGCTCGACCCGCGCAGCAAGTCTAACCGCGTACGCAGCCGCCGCCCGAAAGTTGCTACTGCTGGCTCACGTTGTGTACTACAATGGGAACTATTGCGATATTGTAGTAATTTTTTTTATTTAAAGCAATATTGATATCACTACCCTCGATACTGGCTTTCTTTAATGCCTTTTTGATGGTTTTTACGGCGTTTTCCGCCGCGCCGTTACTAGCGGGATGGTATGGTGCAATTAAAATATCTTGAATCCGTTCCTTTTCAAAAATTCCTCGAATTCAGACGACTTAAATGGCGGTCCGCCATCAGTTACGATTTGTTTAGGAACACCAAACCTCGAAAACAATTCTCGGAATTTCATATTTACTAATGCGTTCCGACGTTCCGCTCTTCATAGGAAAAAAACCTATATCCACCTCGAGTGTCAATAACAAGGAAATAAGAATGTTCTTTATGAAACAAAAAATCAGCATGTAGCCTTACCCACGGATCGGTCGGCCAAGAATACGGTACCGGCGGAGCGTGTGCAGGCGCGTCTCGCACTGCACGGCACGCGACGCACGACCGAGCGCACTACTCGATGTCGGAATCGATCGATGGCCACCACACGTAGCCACGCGCGACTTGTTTCATTCGGACTATACCTATGTGACCGGTATGAATTTCTGTAAAAATTTGTTTGCGTAAACTAACTGGAATCACTACACGGTATCCCCACACAATACATCGATGATCTATATGTAAATTATCTTTACGATCAAAGTAGGGTTTTTCGTTATCACTTATATACACGTTATAAATGTGTGACAACACCGCCCCTAAGCCATACGCGCTACTGTTGACTGCCAGCACGAGCGAAAGATCTGGATCGTAGTGCGCCAACGCCGACCCACAGACCACTTTATCTTTAATAATTTGAAAAACATTTTCGCACGTATCTGTCCACTGCCAAGGTGTACTTTTAGAAAGCAACGTATACAAAAGATGTAAAATTGTAGTCATATTAGGTAAGAATCGAGTATAATAATTAATTAATCCTAACACCGCTCTTAAATGCGTCACATTTTGTGGACTAGGCAAATGTACAATCGCGGCTACTTTACTCTGATCCGTATGTAATCCGTTACGGTTTATTCTATAACCTAAATAACAAACATCAATTTTGAAAACTCACATTTATCTAATTTAATACGTAGGCCCGCCTCTTGTAATCTAGATAAAACCATTTTTATATTGTGAATATGTTCTGTTCTATGTTTTCCTATAATACAATAAATGTCATCGATAAAGCACACCACAACTTTTAATCCGCTTAAAATCTCTTCAATAATCTTTTGAAAGTTTTCAGGCAAATATTTTAAACCGAATGGTGCCCTCCGATATACATATATATGTACCCACATGAGTAGTGACCGCCGTAAGAGGTTGCGAACTTTCATCTAAATCTTTAGTCTAGTTTCGTAAAGTATTCACCTCCACTAAGCGCCGCGAATAATTGTTCTATGCGCGGTAATGGATAATGATAATCTTTTAACTGCTTATTTTGTAATCACCGCAATATCGCAATGAGCCGTCGCGTTTTATGTTCGGTACAATAGGAGTGCCGTAGTCAGATCTCTCTACTTTATATTTAACTCCTTCGATCTCTAACCGTTGTAATTCGCGTTCTAATGGAATTCGCAAAGCCAATGGTAATGGTCGTGCTTTAAACAATATAGGCTGCTCATAATCTTTTAAATATAATTTAATTTAATAAAATTTAATTAACAAGTACCTAATCCATCTTTAAAAAGATCCGGAAACTCGTTCTTTAAATTTAAAATTAAACAGTCAGTGGCGTGCTCTATTTTATACAAATTAATGAGATGTAATTTTAATTTTCTTAACCAAGACTGTCCTTGTAAAGGTGGACCGCCGTTACTAAAATCCATCGTGGGTTCAGCGAACAAGCGAGATCGCATCACCTCACTTCGTAAGCCCGAGACAAATTGATCTCGAATATTTTCTTCTAACATTGTGCCAAGATTACAATGTGTGGCGAGATGTTTTAAATTTTGAAGAAATGTATTGATGGCCTCAGCTTCCGCTTGTCGCCGTAGCCGTAAAACATGCCTTTTAAAAAGATATTTGAATGAATCATTAATTGTGATGAAAAATTAATGACGTTGCCAGAAAAAAACACCTTTATAAAATAACATAAATATTATTACATATTATTTAATAATATATAATATTTAATATTTCAAGAAATGTTCTAATTATTCAAATTATAATCTATATATAGGCCGACCGCTGTAAGCGCGATCCTCCTGATGGTTTGGGGGTCGCGGGGTAACGGGTGTGCACGGATATACACGGTATTGAGATGATATTCTTTATCTTTTGATCAATAGTTTATGCATGGCATGCATGATATCTAATGATAAATAATATATTTAATACATATAGTATTGTTCTCTTTATTAAAATGCTAATCAAAAATCTAATATAGTGAAAAAACTTGTGCTCGTGATCTTTACCCGCAGTGGAAATAACTTAATTAATTGTATATTTTATGATATTCAATATAATTGAATAAAACCGCGATAAAGGTATTACTTTACATTGATTGTATATTTTTTTTAAATGCAACGTCCGTATTCCATCTTGGTAAAATAATCATACGTGGAACAGTCACAAAAATAAAACCCCGTTAGCCCATACGTCAAACATCTGTTGCTGCCGGCGGTCGGCAACAGACTAGCTTATTGGTTGGTCTTTTTCCCCTCCCGCGTACCGCAGGTAATTAGGAGGGTCGCTCTCACGGTGGTCAAGCTATCTATACTAATATAATAAAGCGGAAGAGTTTTTTGTTTGTTCGTTTAAACACGCTAATCTATAAAACTACCAGTCGGATTCTAAAAATTCTTTTTGTATATGATAGCTAGATTCATGAAATAATATAGGCTATCTAGCATTAGTCTACACCTCTCAGCTAGCTTTAAATATTGATTTTTGTTAAGTCGGAATAAATAGCGCACCATAACTGTTTTATTCGCGTGCGCTGGCGTAATGGTTAGTGATACGTAAATAATGTTCTACAAATATTGCTCCTTAGTAAATATAAAACAGGCCCGCGATACTATATGCCTATCTCTTATATATAAGCCACAATAAGGTACTTTCTGACAAAGTTTTATTTTGAAAATTGAAAAGTGACTTAAGAGCATTATTATTAGGCATGGCATATTAATCTTTACGAGCGAAAGTTACTTCATCATCAATACAATTGTATGTAGATAAGCTTTGCCCTTATAGCATGCTATTTGGACGAATAGTTTGGGATATAATGTAAAATTAAAATATTTCCACACTCGGCTTGGATTTATGGCTATAGGTGTAGCGGCGCGAACGAGCCGTGTGAGTTGTGACGCATAACCCTGGCCGCCCTATAAAAATATTGTCTATACTGAAGTATAAGAAGTACAATGAATCAGCGATTTCTTTTAAATTATACGCGGGTGAAACCGCGGTCCACGTCTAGTTAAAAAGATGTAATAGACAAATATTAATAGGTCAAAAAATAATTTAATTGAGTAGGCTTCATAATTTAATTTAATTATGTTTAAATTGACATTATTATTTTCATATATATCTAAAAAATGATTTAATATGTATATGATAATTTAATATGATAATATAAATACTAATGCTAACATTACTTTAGTCGTTATAATATTTAATCTGTAACAGTTTACTAAATACTAATGCTAACATTACCTTAATCGTTATAATATTCAGAAATTATGAATACTGTATTCTACTACTGTATACTGATTTCCTATAATTGAAGGCACAAAAATATTTGTAACAACTCGTGACTGTTAATAAAAGTTTAAAGTGTATTCCTTGTCTTAACATAAGTCCTATTTAATAAATAAATAAAAAACCTCTTCTCCGTACATGTTTTTTTTGAGGTGATAATTTCACACTTTAATTTTCACAAATTAAGCATAGCTTGTGCTATGTGCTGTAGCTTGTGTTTGTGCCAAACAACTAATACAAATATATACATTTACTAGCTATGTCCCATGGTTTAACCTGTGTTTTTATTCGATCAATTCTCGACCGTGCCATCGCCTATGCACCCGTGTAGCCTAACGTTCTTTTCACTTGCAGTACTTGCCTAGGTATAGCTTGTCAGATTGCTTGACGTTCATGATTTTACTGCTTCGCTCCTTATAAAAAGCTAAAAGGCTATCTATAAATTGATGGATTTTTCTTAATCTCAATTGAAATTCCTCAATTAGCGCCTTCAAACAAATAAATCTAATGAGCTTTATAATATTAGTATAAATTTCAAATTTTAGATAGAGAACTAAAAATCCTCCTGCCCAGAGATTGAGCTCGCGATTCTCTATGCTCAATAGTAAAGGCTAGTGAGCCACACAGGCCACGCCACAAGGCTTCTCATTGTGAACATTTGTCTATCTATATTTAGTTAATTACTTTGTAAAAAAAACGAAATAATTGTTGCTGTACCTACTAGGTATTTGGATTTTGAGGAATGTTTTTAGAGTACCACCCACCACTTTCTGTTCGCACAAAACAAACCAACTGAAAAGGGTCTATTTTCGTGTTTCACATTTTTAGTTGTAAGAATCTTTCTACTAGAAGTATTTTTAGTATTTTGTTCCTTATCAGGTATATGGGTTATGTTTTTTTTTTTGTTTATAATCTTTCATTTATGAAATGCCATCGAGTAGATGTCTCTAATAGTTTTTTTTCCGCGTAACAAACAAATAAACAGGAAAATAAAAAACAGGAAAATGAGGTTTGTAATTGCTTTATTTATTCTGGAAAAAAATATGCGTAGGAAAAAAGTATTTTCAACTTTCGTCTTTGGAAAGTGGTTTAGATCGCCGGAATATACATTGTTCGAAATTCGCGTACATTTACTAATTCAAATTGTAAATAACATAAGATAAGAATACAGATAACATTATTTGGGTGAAGGAAAACATCGCGAGAAAACCTGAACGCTTGAGAAATAAGTAATGTTGGCAACAATGATGGCTCGTTGGTAGCGTGTACGGACATCGCGTCGAAAGATGTGAGTTCGAATCCCAGTAATGAGCCTGAGTTTTCGGCAACATCGTTCGGAAAACATCATGATGAAACCATAGTATGGTGGTAGGGCTTTTTCTAATGTCCGCCTGGCTAGCTACCACGGTCAAGTTGAAAATCTGTCGCCAAGCACCAATAAGGTGTGTTCTGATACCTGCACTTGAGAACCAGTCTTCCACTAGGCTTAGCGTGTTATATGTTTTGGATTTATAAGGGTAACTTAAGCTTCTTTTATTTTAGAAGAATAATTAGGGGTTCTGCGCAAAAAAGCCTTTTTAGTAGTCGGAGCCGCAGGTACAGCTAGTCATTGAATATAATCTTATTATCAAATTTTGAAGTGAAAACTTCTTTAGCCGCGTTGAGCACTTTTGGTAGGGGAAAATCTTATGGGTACGCGTCACCGACATGCGTAATAGCATTATATCTGTAGCTATACAGGTGACATATTGTGCAACATTAGTGCTGTGTATATCTTTACAATTAAAATTGAATGAATTTAGTAAATAGTTTAATTTGTATATACTGTATATTGTTCAAAATGTACTTGAGTTTGATTATTATCTTTATTGTAGAATCACTGTGAAGTACAATAGTGAGTACTACATAAGTTTTAAGTTGAAAAAAAAACAACAAAAAAAAAACAAAGTTTTATCAATTGTATTTATATTTTCTCATGATCTTGTACAGGCCGTAATATATTTCAATAATAAATAAATCATATAAATATGTATGTAATTGTTGCTCGGAGTGACAATAGATGTGAAAACCAGATTGATGTTGATAATTTTAATTTAAACTTAATTAAATTTCAAATTTTAATACTAAAATTCTAAGTTATAAGTTTTCACTTCTATCGGCAGTCCCTATGACTACCAATTTTTTTTCTCTTAATAATATACCTTACAAGTAGTTTTCTGAATTTTGCTTTCTTAAAGGGTATCCAAAACTAGACTTTTGTATTTATTACATTAATAGAACGAACGTACTTTGAGGTCGAAAACGTCCAGTAGGTGAATAAGCCGAGCGTTTCTTTCCAATGTTCGATTAAACCTAAAAACATCTACATTTAAAATGTTTGCGAAACATTATGTTTACATTCTGTTCTTTCTATAGAACCAGCCGCGTCTTGGTACGCGTTAATTACAATATAATATTTAATAGCAGTAGAACATGGCCTATAACCAACAGCAGATAATATTTTTCACATGAATACTTTTTCAAATTTGCTTGCACAATGGGAAGCAGTTCAAAAAACTGGTGGTAACAAAATCATTAGATAAAGTTAGGCATTGCAGCTACATATCTATCGTTTACATCCTTTTGGACATTACTCGATAGTTAAAGAACCAAAAAAAATATTACACAGAGTAAGGACTGTGACGCATCGTGCGCGGGGGAGTCATATAATTTCCATTTTGTTTAAATTATTACTCGGAGAAGCTATGACACTCGTTTTAGTTTCAATCGGCAGCTCTCGTCAAGATTTATCGATTGCGTAAACAAAACGTTAGCCTGGTATAGTTATTGTGAAAATATACCGTGTTTATGTTAAAAATCAAGAAAACTTAATACAATGTCGGCCTTTACTCGTTCAAAAGTAAAATAAAAATCGTATCCGTCAGGACGGGCTTCTAAACAGCAATCCAGTGATAACCATAAAACAATATGATAGAGTGAAGTGGTGGTGGTTAAAAAAGCGTCCGAGCGAACACGTATTCAGGTAAAACACACAGCCGCGTCCACGACACAACAACTCTTCCATTTTTTAGAATGGGATCTGTAGTTCCAGATGTTTCCACCAACATTCCAGCTCAAAACTTTATCTTTGTGTAATAATAGTATGGAAATATAGATTTGTTTTTGTCAGTACTCTTCGCATTCAATTACGGGAATCGGAATATTCGACTACTGAGTATATGGGCTTCGTAATGCCTACATTTTGCATAACTACATTTTATTGGACAATCCTTTTTGCTCTGTCATACCAACATTAGTTTTTTTTAATTTACAGATTTCGAATTCGATCAAAATCTTATATGTTAAGGGTCGACATAGTCGAAAATGCTAACACCCAAAGCCTAAAGAGATTGGCTATAGATATATATTGGGATAGTTTTTTAACTTGAGCGTGGTAGCTAGCAATGTGGGTTATAGAAAATGCTTTGCATTAGGTTATGCATTGATCCAATGCTCTTAAAGTTAAAACAATGATAAAAAATCTTAGCAGGAATGAAATCCACGTTCACTTTGGGTTTAGTACCATACCGTAGGTATGGTATGGTACCATACCGTTAGATCAAAGAGGCACGGCCGCGGCGGTCAATTAAATATAAATTTCTCTGAACGAATCGTAAAAATGCGAAAATTGTAAACAATCTTATTATCACGATAAAAGAAAATCTACAGACGTGCGTTCAGATATAACAAAATATTATTTTGTATCAACAAATCTTTAGTTTTAAATAAACCGATGCGATGATTGTTCTTCATTGGCTGGTGGAGCGTTTGTTCGCCACAGCGTCACACAGAGTGTGATTAGGAATCACATTCATATTATAAACTAGCTTTACCTTCGGCTTCGCTTAAATGTTTTATCATGAAAATAGTCTATGTCTTAATTCGGGTTATAAGGTATCTGTGTTCCAAATATCCTAATCCGTTTAGCCGTTTTTGCGTGATTCCGCAAAAAAACAAACTTACTTTCGCATTTATAGTAATACTAATTATTGTGCCCGCGGCTCCGCTCGCAATTCGCATGGAATACAGAATACCGTCGGTCGAGCACCCGCGCGTATCTTGCTGCCCCCGCTCAAAAGACTGAAGACAAAAATGCTTATTGTGGGTGATCCTTAGAAAATAGATGTGCTATTTTTGACTTTTTATAGGTTTTTTCAAGATCATCTATTATGCAGAACATTAATTTGATATATCTAAACTTCGTAAACCATTTAAACGCCACAAATGCGTCATTTATCCGAATTGAATCACCATTATCGTCACTGCTTATTTCGTACGTTACTTAATTTACAAAATTTATCCTATAACCTGGCCAGATAACATAGCTATGAAATAAAATAAAAAACATGCAAATAAGATAAGTGGTTTTCGCGTGAAAAGAACATAAACGGACAGACAGACAGAGACACGTTGAGTTTTATAATATGTAAAGAAGAAGATACATATACATATACATTGTATTGTAGTATTGTCACCAAGGATTTATATTTTTCTATAGTATCACGCCAACGTGACGGCACTGTAGTTAATGGATAAGCATGGTACAAACCAACAACAACGGTGACCACCGAGAGATCAAATATCATTCGTCAGTCATCGCTTTCCTGCCGGCCTGCAAGCTTGAAGCGATGATAACTCAGTGGTAGCGTGTACGACTTCGCGTCGAGTGATGTGAGTTCGAATCACTGCAATGAACCTGAGCTTTCGGTGAAGGAAAACATCGTGAGGAAACCAAAGCATTGTGGTAGGGCTTTTTCTAAAGCCCACCTGGCTAGCTATCACCCTCAAGTTCAAAATCTGTCGCCAAACACCAATAGGTGTGTTCCGGCAGCAGCACTCGAGAGCCAGTCTTCCACTAGGTTTAGCGTGTTATCATCTTGGGCCACATCGTCACTTAACATCAGGCGAGATTTTTGGCCACTACGCCAAATCCTATAACGATAAAAAAAGCCTTTACAGCTGGATATACACTGGCTGATTACAAAAAACGACAAAACAAAAGAGAGTAACTGATTTATCACAACGTGCATGAGATCGCGGTCAAGACAGATATCTACCGCTACGCTGGATAACTACGCGGCTGTTCCCGGAACGCGACATGTCTATGCGTGCCACTGTGGAGATTGTTACACTTAGTGTATGGTGGGTGATGTTTTTCGGCAGTTCCGCTTCTCTACGCTTAAGCCGCATCGTCACTTATCATCAGCTGGAATGTGATCAAGTACTGAATTTAAGTATAATTAAAAAAGAAACACCTTAAAAAGTGAAACTTTTATTCTATCGCCCTAAAATTTTTCCTTCATCTATCGCATGTCGCATTACATTACATTGTCGCAAATGAAATTGAATTTTATGCCGTGCAGTCAAGGATTATAATCGTAAATTCGGAACATTGTATATGTCATTGTGAAATGAAAGAATGTATGTCACATGTCTTCATTAATTTGTATTTTTTTTAAGTTTTACTTGTATCGTGGTTTCTTAAAACCAAACAATATGTTTTTCATTTTTGCAAGTATATTAAATTGCATTGCAGACTGACTATGCAGTAACCTGAAGTTATTTCTTCAAAAAATTGCCGAGAAATTATTTATAACAACTTACACAAGATAGCAAAGAAACGCCAATAACGCAGACTTTCCTCCCGAACCTGTCAGATGAGTAGCTGAAGAAGGGGATGCCGCATATCGCCGCCAACGGGAGTGCAGCAGCCATCCAAGATACGTCATTGTCTGTCAACGGAAAGCGAGCCGGCGTTCGCTCAGATTTAAGCAACGGTCCCATCGGAGACAGCCATCCAATTTGTATTCCATACGTAAATGTTGGTATTGTTGCTGCGGAAGAAATCTTTATAAAGTACTCAAAGGAGAACTGCGCTGGTCGCGCTTATCAATGCTAATAATCGTTGACCATCAAATAGTTTACTACCGATTTTTTAAATTTATCGATATAAATAAACAGCTATTTAAGGCTGTTTAGAGTCGTAAATTGGTTGGTAGGTTACTTGATCGGAACCCGGCGTGGTAACCATTTCTTTAATTTCAATTTCGGTGCAAACCTACCACGTTGGTGTTCCTATATTTTGATTTTGGTGGTGAGAAGGAAGGGCCCTGGATCCTGGGAATTATCCAGCAGCGGCGCAAATCTCAGCGACAAACGTTGAGCTCTCATCGCAACTGTTGTAATTCTACACATTTGGCCATTCCATTTTGTGTGATATTCTTTTAACCATTTTAAAATACAATCCACTTCATAACTTCACACTAATCGTACTTCACAAGCTTTTCCGAAAACAGTGAGGGTAATACTCTCAAGCTCTAGAAACCCTACTCACCGCAGGAACACAACACTAGGACATTTGACTGCGATCTTCCGAAGCAATGATGGCTCAGCGGTAGCGTGTACGACTTCGCGTCGCTTGACGTTAGATGGAATCCCTGCAATGAGCTTGATCTGTCGGTGAAGGAAAACATCATGTGGAAACCATAGCACGGTGGTAGGGCTTTTTCTAATGACCGCCTGGCTCTAGCTACCACCCTCAAGTTGAAAATCTGTCGCCAAGCACCAATAGGTGTGTTCTGGCAGCTGCACTTGAGAGTCAGTCTTCCACTAGGATAAGCGTGTTATATCTTCTTGGGCCACATCGTCACTTAACCCCAGATGAGATTGTGGCCTCTACGTCAAACCTACAACGATAAAAAAAACCGGTATACTTACCGGTTTACTTAAAAAATAGGTAGCGTGTATACTTTCATATGCTTTTAGTAAAAGACTGTTATTTTGACATTACAAATAGATACTTCAATTTTATTATGAGCATAAACTAGTTGTGCTCACAGTTCCGCTCACTAGACTACAGAATTATTATTAATGAAGATATCGTATTTTTATAAGGACCAAGTATCTAGAGAATAAAATATAAAAAAATTGGTCAGTATCTATCCAGTAGTTTTTGCATGATGCGTGCACAACGGTTAACCTCTATTTAACTGTGAAAAAAACTACGTATGTGATTAGAAAAAATTTTGCTCTAAATTTTTTTCAATTAACTCGGTCTACTAAATGCACGGTTGTAACGTTTTCATTATGAAGACATGACGGAGGCTTTATTAGTCATGAAATCTATCAGTGAATATCAGTCTACTACGTGACCGAAGTGACGGCTGTGATATTTGTAAAGTAAAATTACTGTACATTAAGTAATAAAATAAACAATACACCAACATAATAAAAAAGTTACAAAATGGTAAAAGTCGATTATTGAAATAAAATCGTCGATAGAACAGGGGGGTTACTTTTGAGACTGATTCGAATATGTTTTTGTTTCTGAATCGATTTAAGTTTCGATTCGAACTCGTACTCTTGAACCAAACCGAATCGAAAATCAAGATCGAGTTATAATCGAATCATATCAATGTCGTTATCTGTATCCGGTCACAATACACAAACAAGTCACCGTAAATTATTATAAATCTTTGCTTAGATTCTTTTAATTCTAACATTTTTACGTAAAAATGCTAGATTGAAAATTGATCGAAGTTAGTTCCGATTCGAGCCACAGCACGGTCGTGCGTTAGAGTGTTGATTTCAAGAGTGCCAAATCTCACGAGATCGAATTTTATTCGATTCGATTCAGAACTGGAACGCGTCAAGAGTAAAGCAGCTGTTCTACAATTAAGAACATAAAACTAAGTATCGATTTTTCAAACGTCAGATAACTTTATTTGAGGAATAATTATGACGTTTTGAATGTACGGAAACCCAGTCAAGATTTTAAAAACAATTCCTTAAATGAAGTTCTTCTTTTGCTGCTTAACTTGGCAACCGGACCTTTATTGAAAATCATTACTATCGAGTGAATATAGTTTCCAGTCTTATGACGATTTCTTGTTAAAACTTTCTAGGGAGTTTTTGTGGCATCTCAGAATTCATGATCCATGTTATTATTTCCGATACACTTCACTTGTGCACAATAACCAAGCTTTATTATGGAAAACGGCACCTGTATTACGGCAATATAAGGTCAAATAACACAAAATTTATAAATAAAAAATTAAAACCACTACTTACATGACACTTTGAGATCCCGCCAAAAACTCCTCAAATAAAGTTATCTGATGATTAAAAAATCGGCCCTAAAAGTATAACTCTATATTTACTATACTCTATATTATTTAAAATCGTAATAAAGATAACAACAATATTTTTTATGTCACTTTTACTTACCTAATAATGCGGTCAAAATTTGTTTCCGCGGACTGGTCTCACTTTTATACTGCTTTCTTTCCATACCGGCTGTTGTAATTATATTCCGTGGTCAGAATACAGATTATAATTTTTTTCAGAGAGGTTAGCTAATTATTTTCACTTTACTACAACATTTAACACACTTATAAACTGTACAATGTTACAACGAATAATCATTTAAAACATTTGTTTAGGTCATCGTTATGTTATTTAGCGTTAAATTAATAAATCAGTTAAAATTATAAACGCAAGTGTTAGTACTCGCGGCGCGCGCGCTACTGTGTCGTCACATTGTAGTTTTGTCCACAATGTACACTTACTGCTCAGTTTACATTTGGCACTGATGCCACGCGGGGCCGCAGCTGTTTTATTTGGACTCATATTTTTTCTAATTGTAAATTATGTGATTGTATTAACTCACTCACTATTGAACTTGTATAATTTTTTAAATAGTTGAAAAAGCAATATTTTAGGTATTAAGCAGTATTTAAGGATTTAAGTATTTAAGGTTCAGCTGCTATTTTTTAAGTAGTTTTTTTTTCAAATTAGGTATCTCGTATTGTCGGTACTGCTTAATAAAACATTTATAAATAAAATTGTAAAGAATATTATAACGTCCGCCAACTTTAGAGATCTCAAACTAGAAACGACAAATTAGAAATTATTCGATTAGAAGTTTTTATCATTCGGTATGAAGTTTTTTCCAGATGAAATAATGTTTTAAAATTATGAAAATAGATTTGTGAAGAAACACTTGATAGGACAGTAAAAAATAAACATTTTTAATTAATGATACAAGCGGCACCTGTCGACGTTTGGATCACAATGCATTTAAAATCGTAGAGCTTAAACGTTCTTGTAAAATAAATTATTATTTAATCTAAATACTAAAAAATCGCAAAGGAATCATAGTGTAATATCATATCATAATATAATTATGACCCAGCCAACGTGTTCCCTTCTTCCTATGACATCAAATGAGGCGTGCAGAAACACTTCAGCAAGTTATGAAATAGACGACAGCCGATGAAATTTTTTGACAGATGTCATTGTTTTGGACTGTACCGTAATTTCCATCAGGTGCTGTTCAATCATTTTATCGAGCTAAAATAATATCATCGTTACTGAAGTAGAGTTTTTGTTATTAATCATTTTTCATAAAGAATTAAAATCGTAGTATATTAAGAGTACACTGTTGAAAACGGAATAATTTATAAACATTTTAAAATCAATTTGTAATTTTGCTTTTAAATGCAATAAGTTATCTAAGTGAAACATATTATTTTTGCCTCAATTACCGGAAAAATTTACGATAAACCCATATTTAAAAAAAAAACAAAAAAAAAACGCAAATTAACCAGAAATAATTAATCTTGCGGTACCAATAATTTATAATTTTCCCGGATCTAAAGGCTTGTGTAGACAGCGCCGCCACCACTCCGCTGCCGCGCCTCTACCTCGCCGCCACCGCACCGCCGCGCCGCGCCACCGCTTGATTTGCCATATCACTGAACATTTTTAGTAATATATTGGTAGACACGAACATTATACATATAAGCATAATGAACAAGTTGAGTTTAACTAAAAAAATAAGTTAGTCTTTGCATACTACAGGTACACAAATTGGTAAAATCAAAGTAAGAAGTCAAATAGACACTCAAGGGTTCATCCTATACGGTATGCGGTTCGTCCCTGCTTATAGTATAAGGTACACTTATATCTTAATCCCAAATCTCGAAACGAATTAAGTCTATCGCGCTGTTTACACACATTTCCTTACAAATAAGAACATGATATAAGACATGATGATAATACAATAATTATGTGCAATATGTGCACAAACACATGTGCAAATTATGTGCACATGTGTTTGTGCAATTTCATTTTCGATTAATATCACAAAGTATATATCACACTGTGCTTATAATTTAATCAATTTATGAACAATACGAACTATTGTAACGTTTATTACTGATATTTATCCTTATAGTTCACCTCATGCTACGACGATTTGAATACGGGATAAAAACATGTAAAAAACGGTCATGAAATTTAACAATTTTAAAATAAACGAATGAGTAAAACTGTTACGTATTATTTATTTAATAAAAACAAGTTGTCTTTAATATATTATATGAGAAAACTTGTTTTTTTATATATTCATTCTATTATAATAAAGTTACATAATTTATCGAAGGTCATCTATATCTATAAATATTATAAAACTTAACGTCTCTCTGTCTGTGTGTTTTTGTTCGTTTCACGCGAGATCCACTTATCCGATATACATGTTTTGCTTAAAGGTATGTTATCTGGCCAGGACATAGGATATATTTTGTTGCACAAAGTAACGTACGAAATAAGCAGTGAAAATAATGGTGAATTAATTCCTAAAAATATGTTTTGGGAGCTTAAATTAATGTACTACTTAATTATAGATCTTAAAAATACCTACAAAAAAATCAGCGATAGCTTGTCTTCTAAAGATCACTCATAATAAGCATTTTATCTATCTTATTTATCTCATAATTAACATACCTAAGTAAAATTATATATTATTTATAAAAAAAAAAACTAAACAATAATTCTGCTGAAGTCCAAGCAAGCGGGGCCGCGGGCACAGCTTTTCGAAAAGAAAATTAGGTCTAGGTAATATATTTTTGATTTTGTATAGTTTAACCGCTAAATTAATCAAATTATTTTATTGAATCGTCAATCATGTAGGTATTGTGATTTTATATTAATTAATTTTAAAATTAAGTTGTGATCGAGTAACGTCTTTGAATAAGAGTTCGATATTTTCGTGTCTTTTCGATAAAATTTTATATGTATGGAAGTTTTTGCCTGTGCCTTCGTTCCGGTTGTCTCGAAATGAAACGACTCGCATGCCACCTATTGTTCAATTGTTGTACTAATTCTGAAACGTTCACGGTCATGCACACTCAGCTCGCAAAAGTTTCATCGCAATCGAATGAATGTTATAGGAATGCATATTATTTATCATAAATAATAATAATATTATATTATTTATTATAATAAATTTGTCTTCAATGTTTTACGAGCGATCCTTCATAATTTAAATATCCCTAATAAAAATCATTTGTATAATTTATTATATCAATAAAACTTAGTACCTACTGTTTTTAGGTTATAAGAGTGATATATAACAGTATACAACAGTTCTAGGAACCAAAGTATGAAGGCCTTTTTAGCATACATATGTAGCAGTTGCTATCCAGTGCGATAAAATCACAGTAAGTATATATTTATTTGCATGAGTTTTATGACTCATTGCACTGATATGTAGGTATGTGGTGGACCACCCTATACATTATTTCTCGGAGCATTCTGCAAGCAATTACGTATGATATACCAATTTTTCACAACCTTATTACTTACTCTTAACGACCTTATATAATCTGTTATAAAATTTAAAATAGTTTGGCGATAATACTGAACGTAACTCGCAAACTATATTTGGCATGTTTAGTAAGGCCAAGATCTAACAGCGTATATACAAATGGTATGTCAAGGGAATATGAACTGTATACATATGATATATGTTATAAATTGGAAGGCAATGGAAAGCAAAAAGTACAATGAAGCGTTGGCGTCGTGTAGACAAACGGGTTTCCCAGTCGAGTTCCAAAGAAAAATAAACGCGTAAATATCGTGACTAGTAGAGTTATTTATAAATCCACACATCCAGTATAGTATTTTGTAACACGGTCTTAATTTAAATGGTTAGCGTTAAACAAAACGGACAGTTAATACAGCCATTACAGATAATTAACAATCACTTAATAATAAAAAAAAAGTTAGTAGGTAGGAGTAATACTAGTAGAGGGTTGAGGTAAGGAAGAATAAACTCTATGCCCGTCGACAGTCGACAGGGGGCTTTATGCTTCCGCTGTGGAAAGCCCTGCCATAGGGCTCATGAGTGCGAGGCTGAGGCGCCACATTGCGCCTATTGCGTCGACGCCGGAAGGCCAGTGGCCCACTACATGGGGGGTATCAGCTGCCGGCCGCCTCCCGTAAAAGGGAGGGCAGCTGTAACACCAGCGCTAAGAATTCTGCAGGACATCAGCGCAGACGATGGGTAGTAGAAAGGGGCTCTCTCACGCCCCTTTCCTCCGCTCTAGCTGAACCAAGGGGAGGTGGTTCGGGGGGGCCGTCTACCCAATGCACTGGTTCAGCCGACTGAGAGATAGTTGGGGTTGTACCAGACTGTCTCTCTTTAGTGCCGGAGGCTCAATTGGGGCCAGCCGATGCGGTGAATGCTATTGTGACCCCGTTTCGCTCCGCTATGGCAGCCGATGATACACCGCTGGGTTTTAGTCAGTAAGAGTCTGACATACCCCTCTTGCTCCCCCGAGCGAGAGGCTGGATCCATGTAGGATTTCCCAGCGTTAAAAAAGGAAGAATAAACTCTGTGTCACAAAAAGTTTTCCTTAGGGTTATTACCGATGATCTGCATTCGGACTGCAAGCTAGCTGCATAATTGCATCTTGGATGCCGTTACGGTGCAGTTGGAACAACTGCATCGAAACTACCAACCGACGGCGTAGTCAGTGTGCAGTTCTATAATTCTATTCCAGTCAGTAAGCAATTTTAACTCCGTGTAATCGGTACAACTGAACGAAATGCCTTTTTTTTTCGATCTGACTATTCTGTTAGCCTTAGTGACCCTGGAGCCTTTACGGCTTTTACAGCTTCACAGAGCTCGGGGGTTGTCATTGACTTATACATTACTGCGTAATAAATAATAATAATATCAGCTTGTAAGTGACCCACTGCTGGGCGAAGGCCTCTTCCCAAGGAAAGGTATGGGCTTAATTACTATTGTTAATTGCTATTCCACGACGTATTAGCGTTTTTAAACACTTATAAATCAACAGTTCTATATGTTTATCCCACATACAGTGGTTAGTAACTACCAGAATATTTGCCGAACTTTAAGATTTCGGACATTATCGAATCGACATTCCGCCGGTCTAATCCACACGACCACTACGACTGCATAAACAATGCATATTATAAAATTAATTTGAATTTGAAATTCTAAGTAGAATGTATATCATGTATGTGGATCTTCCAAATAATGGACTTTAATAATTATTCGAGATCACTTATAACATAAAAATACTATGCATTCGAGGTCCCTATATTATAAGTATTTATATATATATATACATATATTTTTTTTTTATTTTATATATGTATTGTATTATTGCATGTAAAACTTAAATTTATTATATATACAATTGATTCTGCGCACTCACGACACTAACATAACACAAAAAAATTGTATCTTGGTGTTAGTCGATCTCCCGCGATAAAGGATATATATTTCCTAGTGCGGGGATCTACGGTTTATTGTCATGTCTTGTATTATCAATTTAATAGTAAAGATTTTTCTTTCTTTTTTCTTTTCGTTTCTTTCACACTAGCCAGTATTAAAAATAGGCAATTTCGTAGGTAAGGGGACCTAATCTTCTCTTTATATATAATAATATAATTCTTCTATAAGTGTGTATGTGACTGAACTCCTCCTAAACAGCTGGACCGATTTTGATGATTTTTTTTATGTGTGTTTGCGTGGGTTTCTGGATGATTTAGATTCATAATTGGACCTGCAATCGAGTTCTAGAACTTTTTTTAATTTCAGGTAAGCTAGTATTCGAGTATGACAAGGTCCTTTGGGTCCGCTAGTCATATATAAAAATCTTGTGTGCGTGTTGGTGATTTTATAACATCTGAACTACTTGACCGATTGAGGTCATATTCGCATAATGTATCTCTTTTGTCGAGATGATGATTTATATCTACTGAATGATCCGATAGGTGGCGCTGTCGTCGGGTCATTAATTACCGAAAGGAGTAGAACAACGTCTGCTGGCCCAACTATTATTTAATATAATTCTTAAGACTGTTCAGAACGTATAACTTAAACCGGTGGATTTAGAAGCATGAAATTTTGGATAGAAGTTCCTTATATCAATAACATTTTTAAATTCATCCCAAGAGGCCCGCACACCACCAAAAAAAAAGCCACCCTCTCCTACGTCAACTCAAGCCTAGGTCCTTTCCTCCGGCATGGAGCCCTTGAGTCTGCAGCCGTTCGTGCGATCCTTACTATTTCACTAGCCTCCAACATACATTTTTTACATTGCATTTGTACACATAAACACTCAGGTACATAGGTTCTGTAAGTGACCTTTTTTTTTAGCTAGTTAGCGTAGACAAGAATTGACAGATTACTAAATTCATATACACATGTTTCTTCTTTCCTCTCAGAGGAAAGAAACATGTATATAGGTATAGTTAGTTTAGCTCGAATTATCGAGGCTCTTTGAATCTTGCTATTTTTAATCCCCTTTTTATACCTATTCTCTTGGAATGTTTTTTTATTTCGATCTGACTACACTGTTAGCCTAAATGGGCTTGGAAAAGTGACAATAAATAATAATCCAAAATTTTTTTTTTTTTTTATTACATCTGCAATGCACCGACAGTATCGTCTCCAAGCCGCAGGCCCCTGATTGTGGTCTCCGCATTCACTGGAACCAGTGGAGGATCATTCAAAGCTTCTATCAAATCGGCTGTTGTTTTGTAAGACGCTATTGTGCTCTTCACGAAATCCCTGAATTTGAGAATGTATAATGATTTATTTAGTGAAGTAGAGAATTGTTTTTGTACACGAAATTACATATGACCATCATAAGATTACCATTGTTTATTTTTGTAAGCACGTAGTACAGCTAAGCTACGGATTTTATATATACCTGATGGTAGACACAGTAGAATCAAAAACAAGGATGACCACGTGTAAATCGGAATTCTATCGACTGGTGTCGCTGTCATGCCGTCCTGCGAGCCTCTTAGCAGCTGAAAATACAATGTCTGATCCCGTAACTCGACAAACCACAAGAGAGTGACTATGACGGGTACCAATCATCATACGCATGGTGGAAACACAGCAGTGTTAGCGTTGCTGCTTTGCGTGAGAAAAATGCGTTAAAAGTAAATAAGTACCGCCCGTGCCGTATTTTTTTCGTAGTCGATTTTAAATGACGATGTGACCCGAGATAGTGATGCGGTAAGCCTAGTATGGAAACTGGCTTTCAAATGGAACTACCGGAACATCTATGAGATGCTTGGCGAGAGATTTTCAACTTGAGTGTGGTAGCTAGTCAGGCGGGCATTGCATGGGCAATGTTTTTCCTTCACCAAATGCTCAGTCTCTTTGTAGGGATTCGAACTCACGTCGATGGACGCGGTTTCCGAACAAGCTACCACTGAGTCATCATTGCTTCAACCTTCAAGCTTGTACAGGTTATAACCACTCTCAATCATAATGTCACCTGTATTGCACAATAAGTATAGGGTCAAATAACACAAATTTATGAATAAAAAATAAAAACCACTACATGACAGATTGAGATCCCGCCAAAAACTCCGAATTTCGTACTGATATTTATCCCTTTGTGTCCCGTTTTTCATCAAAATCCAAAATTGAATAAAACTCGCCAGTTAGTTCTAACAACGGAGCCATTTTGTTAGGATACACAAATCGTCATAACACTGGAAACTATATACACTCGATAATGGCAGTAATGTCTTCAATAAAGAAGACCGGTTGCCAAGTAAGGAAAAAGAAGAAGAAATACGAAACTCGTTACTGAAATAAGATGTCAGAGTGACATATTGCCGAACATGAGATATGAGATCAGAATATTACTTATACTATGTTACCTAAAGTAGAACGCTTTGATGAAGACTGCGGGCTGGTACTCGTGACCACAGCGCTCTGGGCCGAAGCTCATGATGCCCACTAAGCGGTTTTGTTGAACGGCGGGAGCGCCTGCGTCGAACTGCGTCAATTATATTTGCAAGGCATTGAGTTTATGTATATTATGCGTTGACTAATATATTATTATACTTACCTTTTTCATACAATGAGATTATGTAAATGTATACTATAATCTTATATACATAATCTAAAACTCAACGTCTCTGTCTGTCTATCAGTTTATGTTGTTTTCACGAGAAAACCACCTATCCAATATACATGGTTTTTTAATTAATTCATAGATATGTTATCTGGTCAGGTTATAGGATATATTTTGTTACATACGATATAAGCAGTGACGATAACGATAAATCAATTCAAAAAAAAGACGTTTTTGGGGTAATTAAATGGCTTACGTTGAGTAAACCATAAGAGATGTATGAAAATAATGTACTATATAATTGTAGGTCTTAAAGAGACCTACAAAACAGTCATCGATAGCATATGTGTATCTCCTAAGAATCACCCACAATAAAAAAAAAGACTTTAAAATATCTGTAGGCCGATCTCCTTGTGTGGTAGCGGGGGCAGCACAATCGCGCATGTGATCAACCGACGTCACTCTGTAGTCCACGCGAGCCGATCCGCGGGCACAGCTAGCAATATAATAAAGCTGAAGATTTATGTTAGTTTCCTTGATTTTTTGTTTGTTAAAATGAGCTAATCTCTGGAACAACCAGTCGGATTCGAAAATATATTTTTGTATATGATAGCCAGATTCATGAGGAATAGTATAGGCTATATGGCTTCACGCTGTGACCCTAAGGAGCGGAGCAGTGACTATGAACGTCAAGCAATCTGACAAGATGTAAGCAAGTATGAGAAGTGAGACCGACAATAGGCAATAGGCATTGGTGGCGACGCAATGGAGAGTTGCGCAAACAAATTTAAACGGGTGAAACCGTGGGTCACAGCTAGTGTCAAATAAAATTTGATAGACTGATCTATCACACTATAGTCGCTTATATGTTAAGTATTAATAAAGCAACGGTTAAAATGACATATTTCTGTATTACCAGACAAGCGTCTCTTGTTCCGTTCCTTAAGGAAGCACAGAAGAAGTCTTGAGTAAACTGGAAGCCGTTGACCAGCTGGTAAGCGTCGATGCAGTAGTGCTGGGAACGGACTTTCAGCCTGGTTGTTAGAAGATCTGGTGTATGATCTCTGAATGCTGTGTCAGAACCCTGAACAAAGTTAACATGGATTGATTATATTCTTAATTTTGAAACATTTTCTCTCAACTTCGTCTAAACTTTGAGCCTGGTTGAACCTTAATTTGTAAACTCGGGCAACTTTAGTGCATGTATTATAAAAATAACTTCTTGATTACGACGATGTTGATTTTAAACTAATAAACCATTCCGCGATCAGTCGGTGTATATGTGTGCAATAATCAATCGAGGTGGTAGGGATTTGTACTCGAGTGGGTTGTGACACTCGTAACCACCATGCACTGGTGATAAGCCCGACACAGTGACTCTTTTGGTCTGTTCCGTTTCGGGATCAGCCAATCTGGCGAAAGTGTTGATATCTAGGTGTTCACCGTTGTTTTTGTTTTTTACTGTGTTTACCATTGGGCACAGTGTCGGAACTTTGCCGTCCTACTACATAAATACAAGATATTTCGTTTGAAAAAGTTTTAAAGCCTACAGACAAAAGCGACAGAGTTTATACTATCTGTTTATACGATTACTTTGCCAAGTAAATATCATTATCATTACATATTATACCAGATATTTTTGACAAAAAAGAAAAATAACTTTTTGAAAACAAAATAATTATTTTGAGGAGTTGCGTTGTGTATCTACGAAGTGGAAGGTCCAATGCAAGTGAAATTAAAATGGGACCAACCTTGACGTATTCCCATTCCAACGAAAAAAGAATAGAAAATCTAAATCGGTTAATAAACAAATAAGTTGTCTGAACATGCATAAAAAATATACATTCGAATTGAGAACCTCCCCCGCCGCTCCTGTCTGTCTGCCTGAACGCGATAAACTCAAAAAATATCGAACGAATTTTCATACGGTTTTCATCAATGGACGGAATGATTCTGGAACATGAAGACGATTGTTGAAAATGTCGACTGAAAATGCCGTTGTTGATCATGCCGACTGGGAGCTTTACCGGAGGAGCTTACTGGGAGCGCCGCGCAAACCAATAGAGTTATATGTATTACTCTGCTACACGTGCGAAGCCGGGGCGGGATGCTCCTAACATTTTTGTACAAAAATATATATTTGCTTGTTTGAAGCTCATTGTGATATCTCTCTGGATAAATAAAGATTACTCAAAAATTACGTTGTTTTTTGTTTGTTACAAACTCGGCTGTGTTTTGTCGGAATGAAAACGATTTCTTTGTTTAATTGTTTTATAGGTATTATTATAAAACGAAAGAGTTTGTTTTTTTGTTCGTTTGTTTGAATGCGCTAATCTCTGAAAGTAACAGTCAGATTAGATAAAATCTTTTTGCATTTTATTTATTAATGAAGGTATAGTAGTAACCTTGAACCTTGAACGTCAAGCAATATGGCAAGCTATAGGCATGTACTGGAAGTATGAACAACGATAGGCTAAATGGAACATGGATGCGTATGATGCGGCGCGGCTCCCTGGTCGGATAAATTTAACACGGGCACACAGCCGCGGATTTGCAGTCTTGGCCGCCCTAGGCCGTGTAGTACCGCCCCTTCATTATTTAATAAAACATTTCAAATTTGATGGTATTAAGTACAGCTTTACGATGTCAATATTGTAATTCAAACTAGATTTTTATCCATGTCTGGAGTCTTAATATATACTTCTATATACTTCTAATATACGCTTTAGTGTACTGTTATTTATTGTCATCATATGTTTGCATTTCGTAGTATATTTTTGCACGATTAGCCGCCCCCTAATATCTGGCCGCCCTAGGCCTGGGCCTAATTGGCCTTAAGGGAAATCCGCCACTGCGGGCACACCTAATAGGTAAGTGTATGATAATATTTCCTACTCCGATTGGAATTCATAAACGTTTACGTACGTTTCATACCTATATCTTCACAATACGATTCTTGAATTTATTTATAATTGAATGTTTAAATTATATGATACTAATTTGTATGTATGATAGAGATCATAGAACTACGTACTTATTTTAGAATATTTCTAGTCTTAATAAAGAGTCTTATTTTAAATAAATGCATATCTATACAGATAATATAATTGAAGTGTCTGTTTGTAATGTCAAAATAATAGTTTTTTACTAAATGTATGTGAAAGTATACATGATACCTATAATAAAAAACTCATTTTTTAAATTATTGTGAGTCTGTCTGTTTGTTCCGGGTAATCTCCAAAATGGTTAGACCGTTTTTGACGGGACTTTCACTTGCAGATAGCTGATGTTATAGGCATAACTTAGGCTACTTTGATTTTAGAAAAATAATTAGGGTATCCGCACAAAAATAAAAAAACCTTTTTTAGTAGTCCACGCGAGCAGTGCCCTGGCAATCAAAAGCAACATAATTATTAAAGTCATAAAACTCATTTTACCCTGGTAGTTCCCCATCCAGTGACAACGATAAAGCTCTGTGCAAAGGGTTCTTTCATTCCATTGTAGATCCTTATCACATTTACGAATTTGTTGAACTCTGAAATTAAATATGCATTTCGGATAAGGTCCGATATGCGTCTACTTCCGATAAAGATACTTAATATTAACGATAATAAATGTATAATACCACATAGAAGCATGAAGTTTTAAGATACAAGACAAAAAAAAATCATCCATTAAGAGTGAAACTTTTAAGCAATCGTTTTGGGCGTCGGAGTCAAAGGGTTCCTAAGGTTTCACTCTGGTGCAGTTAAGCTCCATATAACTATGGGCGCAGCTGGTTACGGCGGAGGGAGGTCATCTGCCTCTCCTAACAAGATTAGTGTGTCGCAACCGTGTGGATGTGGAACGGTGGAACGTTCTTCCAGTTAATAATTTCGCTCCCCGTGATGT
This sequence comes from Saturnia pavonia, assembly GCA_947532125.1. Taxonomy (NCBI): domain Eukaryota; kingdom Metazoa; phylum Arthropoda; class Insecta; order Lepidoptera; family Saturniidae; genus Saturnia; species Saturnia pavonia. The sequence continues at coordinate 4,655,622 of OX383916.1, read as the reverse complement.
TGGGTCCTTCAAACAAGGCGTGAAGAGGCATTTCAGGCCGGTATGACGGAGAGGACTATTAATAGTCGCCGTGGTTTTTAAACTGTAACATACTAAAAGGTGCTGTATAGCCATATTACTGAGTTGAATATTTGAAAAAAAAAAACATAACATGCGTTTTTCCTTGCCTAAAGTCCTGACTATCATGCATATAACCTATTAATAATGCGGTTGTTAGCCTAAGCCGAGGCACGATTCTCCCAGATAAAAAGTTGATGATTTTATGGAAGGGAATGTACGGAAGGCTTTAATTTTAGTATCATTCAGTTATGGTGGGGCTCGTAAAATAATTGCAACAAAAAACCAGCACATTTTAGTTGATAAAAAAATTAACTTACCAAGATTTTCAGCGAGTTTCAGTAAGGCAACATCCGCGTGTGGTACTGGTTCCTCTTCGAATTTGGGATGGCGAACAGCGCCCACAACGTTAACCAGTTGGCCGCCCTCGTGGGCCCTCGCACTGCCCACGCGGACCTTCACGAATTGACCCAGGGTATTCAAAGGAGCCACATGAAGAACACTAAATAATCAATTACTTAAATAAGGTCGAATGAACACAACAAACGTACAAGTGAATTGAGTTTAAATTTAAATTATATTCACTTAAGGCCTTGGGTAAGATCGCATGAACGTTAAAAGCAATTTCATTTCGGAAAACATTACAGTTTCTTTGAGAATGGCAAGAATCTCTACCATCTAGTATTTTTTAGGATGTAACAAATGCAATCCTAGTGTAACATAGATATTGAAACAAACATACTAATTCAGGCAATGTGCGGCCGTAACCACCCAATTCTCGTCGACGATAGCGCCAGCACACCAAAGTCTTCCATTTATAATGATGGCAGCCATGTACGGATAGTTCTTAGTATCTGTACTGTTGCCGCCACGTATCCTAAGGATTTCTTTCTGCCCCGTAGCTTCGGAAATTTCGTTTCTAACACGCATTTGCGGTTTAGCGTAGCGCCGTGTGTCTGGATTACCTTCGTTGTCGATGGCTATGTGGAATTTTACTAATAAATAATAACATATTATCATTATCAATGGTGAAGGATAAATATTCATAAAGCAGGCGATGGATATCTCTTTCTCGCCTATAATACAAATCTGCAAGTGTTCCACGGCTAGGCTGGGCAATGAGGCCTCTTCCTAAGGGAATGCACGGGCTTAAAATCATGACAGTCCATGACGTATTAGTGATTTCAATTAACATTGCTATATTTTTCCCACTTAGGACAGTTGTATCACAAGAATATTTCCTTTTCCTCCATAGTCAGCTAATAGTGTCAAGATTTTGAATTACTAAATATATGTACGCGAATTCCGAAAAATTCATTAGTACATGCCGTTGTTCGAATTTATATTCTGCTGGTCTAAACAACTTAACCACTGCGATTTATTGCTCTCCTATACTTCAGCGAGTGTAAACAGATTAAAATCTTGTGCGTTATTCGTCGAGAAATCGACGGAAGGGGACAGTTTGTAATTTATTCCAAACAGGCCCTTTTAAGATACCAATATTAAAAACATTCGAAGTAAATGTCGGGCCGCGCGAACTATGGGGTTCCGTAATTGCCCGTCACAATATCAGACTATGAAGGAGGCTTTAAGTAATTTTCAATGGAATTTATACGTAATTACTTCTACAAGTAAATTTTATAAGTTGGTCGATTATTACTCGTTAACTTGTAAAACCTTGTTGTGATAGTTATGTGATGTTATTGTGATAGTGTATGTGATAGTTTTTAGTGATTGCTTAAAAGTTATAGACTTACATGTTATATGAGTTATTTTTAATATTAGATGAGTTTGAGTATAAACGCTAAATCATAAAATAGTTAGCTATAGAAGACTCGCTTTCATAAAAAAGGACGTTCAATTATTAGGTACGCAAGCTAGCTTGGGGGCGGTTATAATTATTCTTACTTTTGCTGACAAAGGGAGCGGATGGAATATTGTAAATTTTACGTATGACAAAATCATGAAAATTTTATCGAAACAATATTTATAATTTAAATTAAAAATACTACTTTTATTATCGTATACCGAATTTCTTTTCATATTTCGGAATAAATAGGTGTTCCGTAAAAAGACTCACTCAGTAGACGTATTAAGACGGTTTGAAACAAAATAAATATAACTACATTTATATATTTAAAAAAATAAAAATTCTCCTTTATTTTTTTGGGAGAGGGGGAAAAGCTCACAATTTACTGGGGATTCTAGAATAATTGAATGTTTGTTTACGTAATATTTGAACACCACCAAAGCATTGATACTCTCAATGTAAAATGTTGTAAGGTTCATTTTAAGATCTTTCAGAATAACTTACACACATGATCATCGACATGATTCGCTGTCAAATATACTGAAGCTGATGAAAACACAAAAACAAATGTAACAGAAAAAAATCTTTTTAATATCATAGTTTCAATAAATTTTCACTTTATATTTAGAAAATACAATAGAAACTGTTTCTTATCACTAATATTTGTACCTTGCTTGAGAATATTGTGTTTTACAATTTATACGATATTGATATATAAATTTTATCGACCGCGCATAAATATAAAATCACTTTGCGACATAATCATTTTGTTTTTGGGTTACTTATGTTATGAAAATCTAAGTACTTATATTAAATGTAATTTAAAATGAGACACGTGATTGTTTGGAACAGTGTATCAACTCAGCCATTGATCTGGTTAATGGGACGCGCGCGTGTAATTGAGAACATAAATACATTTTTTTTTTAATTTGAAGTTAAATCTGTCCATTAGCTAAAATTACCGTACAGCCCCTACCGTGAATCACTTCTTACTAATCAATAATCTCCAATAAGTTATCGCAAATAGCATCAATATTTCTTGTATTAGATAGATGAAAACCCTACCTTTAGTATTTTCTTTTCGATCTGACTATACTGTTTGCCGTAAGGGTCCTGAAGCCTCGGAAGGCTTTTACAGCTTCATCTGGCTTGAAGACGAGCGCGGACAGCACTCAGCCGCGAAAGCGTGGGAACAAGCGCAAGAGTGCAAAAGTGGCCGAATTTTTCCTTGGGCTGTTGTCTTATATGGAAACATCGCGGTCTGTCTAATTCTCTATCCGTAAATCGATCTAACTAACTACACAAATATACATGCTTCTGCCTTCTGGAAGGAGGTATGAAATATGCGTATATGTATTTAGTAATCTGTCAATTTTGGTCTAAACTAACTACCCAAAAAAAAGGTCCTTTATAGAACTTAAGTACCTGAGTGGTGTGCATGTATGTGGGTATGTAGTGTAGTGACTGTATGTTGGTAGCTAGTGAATGCAGTATCACTGTATCGCGTGAGCGGCTCCTTGGTTCAAGGGATCCATGCCAGAGGAACGGACCTAGGCTTGAGTTACCGCGACACGGGGATTAGCGGTAACGCGCGGGATCAAGGAAGTATTTACTGTTCCTACTTATGACATTATAAACAAAATATTGGATTAATCTAATATTAAAAATACATAGAATATGATAATTGAATATGATATAAATTTATGTATAATAATAATAATTTTACATATGTAGTATTTATTTTAAAGGCCTTGAAAAAATAATATCATTATAAAATAAGTACGTACAATCAATCTACAAATTCAAAGTAGAGAAGACAAAAAGTTAAAATTGTAACTTTCGTTTAGCAAATCATTAATATAGATTAAATTATTTATCGTCTTTGAATGAAGACACCTATAATACCTTTAACTTAAACATTAAAAATTCGTCATGCATATCACAATCAGTCAGGAAGCGCGTCGTTTCATTTGTGATGATAACTATCAGTATTTTATCACATTACATCAAATACTTGATTCTTATAACTAATTCTAAATCTACTATTTTTTTTTTCGTTTACTTTTCTAATTATTCAAAGGCAAATAGCACAACTTGTAACTGAATTTTTTTTTTTACTGAATTATAAATATTTATTTCTGATTAACAAATGAAGGTTCTCTGTATCCCTAGTATGGTTTTTTACGATATTTTAATATAGTACACGACGGGATTTTTTTTTATTTAAGGTAAAACCACCAGTAATTGTCACTGCACTAATAGTTGTTGACACTCTGACGAAGAAAATTAAATATTAAGAAAAAAAAAGGAAGCCAAAGATCGAGATGGCCAAAATCACTGATTACTGATATATTTTTAATGTTATAAATACATATAGGTACAGTCAGTTATAAAAGTCGGTTAACAAACTCAAGACTTCAAATCAATTTAGTATCAAATATTTAATTTTTGTTCGTCAGAGTGTCAACTATTGGTGCAGTGTCAATTATTGGTGGTTTTACCTTACTGTGTTAATTTTGTGAAAGAAGTTTGTTTATTTATATTTTGTTTTAATTTTACTACTCGAAAAGTGACGTAATTTGACTATTGATATCACTGGTATACACTTTAGAAAGAGCTAACATCTTTTACCGATCAGTCTTTAAGGCATGTCTGCGATTCGAATTAGCAAATCAAGAGTACGCGTAATTGATACGACGCCGCGACGTCTTGAAGATGCATTGACTCTCAATGTAACCTAATTAGAAATGATTGTATTTATTTATACTAATATAAAAAAGCGCTAGAGATTGTTTATTTGTTTGAACGAGCTAATCTCTGGAACTACCAGTCGGATTTGAAAAATGATTTGCTTATTTTAAGGCTATTTATTAAGGAAGGTTATATAGCTATATAATTAAGGCTACTACTCTAAAAAGCGGAGCAGTAACCATGAACGGTAAGCAATCTGACAAGCTGTAGGCAAGTACGGAAAGTGAGCATATCAATTAGGGTTGCCAACATTTTTTCGGGGTAATATAATATTTTTTTAAATAAGCTATAAAAAATATAGTACACATTAAAATATATAGTATTTTATGGATAAAGTTTAAAATTAAGTTATTGTTACTTATTTATTTTTATAAAAAAACTACATGTCTTGGCACTTCTAGCGCTTTTTAGTTAGTAGCGGCACATTTAAACTCGACACACTTTCCATAACAAATTTATTTAGGACTTCAACTTCTCAAAAGAAAGAACAACATCAAATTGAAAATAACTATCGAAATCACAAAACAAAAATAAAGCAGACCAAAAATTTGTTTAACGTTGTCAATTTGACTTTACAGACAGATTCGGAACGTATTTTTTTTTTCGATCTGACTGTACTGTTAGCCTTAGGGGCCGTGGAGCCTTTACGGCTTTTACAGCTTTACCGGGCTTGGGGGCGAGCGCTTAAGGCACTCAGCCGCGAAAGCTTTGCAACAACATCCGAGAGTGCCAAAGTGGCCGAACCTCGGCTCGGGCTGTTGCGCGTATGCAAATAAGTCGCGATCTGACTAATTCCCTACCAGGAGGGAAGGAACATGTGTATGTATGTGTATTTAGTGTTCTGATTTTTTTTGTCTAAACTAACTAGGCAAAAATGAAGGTCCCTTACAGAACCTATGTACCTGTGTGTAATGCATGTGTGTACAATGCAGTGTCATGTGTGGCTGTGAAAGCTAGTGATTGTAGAGTCACTGTATCGCGCGAGCGGCTGCTTGGCTCAAGGGCTCCATACCGATGGATCGGACCTATTCGGAACGCATTATAACACGATGACTTCGATACATGCTTTCGCATCACTTATAAGTTAAAGTGAAGGAGCGTTCATAATTTTTTTAAATGAAGGACTTATTTGTTGGATTTCTGGGTTGAAAATATAGTGTTATTGCATACTATATATTTCTTCAACATAATTTGGCAACCCTAATAGCAATAGACGTAAACGGGTTCGTCGGCAGCGCGGTGGGGGTTTGGTTCAATTTTAGCACGTGTGAAAATGGGGGCACAATTATTTGTCTTAACAAAAAAAAACTACAAAAAAAGCAAGCCTGTTGAGATCGAGATTCAATTTGAAAGATCCTCAGTAACAAGACGTTTAGCGTAACTGGACATTGTTATGCAAACTAAAATCAACCCATAAAATATCACTTTCCAGATAATTGGACTTTTTATATCAAACCAGTGTAAAAACCGCTACGTAATTCATTTTAGAGTAGCTGTACTCGCGGCTCCACTTGCGTGGAATCTTGTTGCTCCCGCTCAAAATACGGAACACAAAAATGCTTATTTTGGGTGATCCTTAGAAGATAAACATATGCTATCGCAGACATTTTGTAGGTCTTTTTAAGATCCACAATTATGTAGTACATTAATTTAATATATCTCGTATGGTTTACTCAGCGTAAGCAATTTAAGCGCCCCAAATGCGTCTTTTTTCCGGATTTATTCACTATTATCGTCACTGCTTTTTTTGTATGTTACTTTATCTTACAAAATATAGTCTATAACCTGGCCAGATAACAAAGCTATGAATTAAAATTAAAAACATGTAAATCGGATAGACATACAGAGAAATGTTGAGTTTTATAATACCTATGTATATACATAAATTTTCTTAGACGCGTACAAATTCAAAAGTCTAAACTAGTGAAGCTTGCGATATGTATTTCGGATGATAGTCGAGATGGTGACTGTCGTTGCCTGTTAAGCCTCTGGATTAATTGTGGTAAAAATAACCACACTCGATGTTATGTCAAGTTAAGAACACGATTGGAAGCCCAAATATATATGTACTTCATTATCAATGGAGTTGTAAGTTAGTTATGGTTTGAATTATCACGTCCAATTTATGATGAACGAATGATGATTACTTTGTTCACCCTTATTATAACGGCAAGACGCTTTGCGAAATCGCAACGCATTGGTTTGAGTATCACATTTGTGGTATGTCAGCCTTTAGAAATATATTATTTAAGAGTATATCCTTAAACAAGTAATACACAGAAGAGTTAATGTTTATTCAACGTGAATACGCTACTTACGCTCTTACACTATGCACTATCGAAAATAGTTTTGTTTCATGTGGCGCGAAGGGCATAGCTCAGACAATATTGGAAATATGAAAGAGATAGTTAGATTTTCTAAACATCAGACAGAAACATATATGGGTGGATAATATCCCGGTACCTATTTTGACATCACCCTTACGTCATATGTGTAAAAAATATGTAAATATGACACATACGATGTGAATGTAAGGCTAAACTAAGGTAACGTGTTCACTGGGATCTAGCTTGAGTAAATTGGTACTAAACATATTAAATTAAATTATTTAAGAGAGGTAGGGCACAGAGAAATTTCTCTCTACTTGGGGCGGCCAGACTGGTGGAATACCTTTAAGGTCGGCAACGCGCTTGTGATATCTATGATATTGCAGGCGTTCATAGGCTACGGTAGCCGCTTACAATCAGGCGGGCCATATGCCTGTTTGCCACCTTTGTAGTATTTAAAAAAATAGTCATGAGGTCCTATCGACCTACATCGTGTTAAGGGCCCCCTATACTGCTATTTAAAACTTTTGTCAGCTAAGCAAACGTACGGTGATCGAGCATTCTCAGCAAAACCTTACACCTAATTTAGAAATCATTTGGAAGAGACTTAAAAGCCTTGTGAGTGAAATAACTTCAAAAAGATTTTATAGCGATGGAACCTAGCCTTATAATTACCTAATTCCCTACGTGGTCAGCCTCAACTAAATTGATTTATGGAACAGCGACTCATACTCGCTTAAAATAACACACTATATAAGAAGTAATTGTTAAATATAAGATATAAGTGTATTATGTCACTTTGTTAAAACTATTTGTTAAATCACAAATCAAATATATAGTTTTATCAAGCAGTTTAAAAAAGTTTTTTTCACTCAATGACTTCTGTGTTCTATTAGACACGCACTTCTTTTTATTTAATGGCACGTGGATATAATATTTTTCTAATCTTCAAACTTTAAAAAATGCTTTAACAAGATGGAGGCTCACTTGGTAGATGACCAAGAAGTTTTTATGGTACCTTCAAATACATGTTTCTATAAGCCAAGCTACATCACACAATACGTAACCGATATTAAAAAATATAGATTGAAATAACTTAAGTTTATGAATAAAAATAAAAATATGACAGATCAATATCCCGCTAAAAATTCCAGTGCAAGTTCTTCTTATTAATTATGGCTCGGCACTATTCGTGCATTAGGCCAGTGTCAAGTATTTTACATTTTGTCAACAAAGCGAAGGAAATATTCTGTAATCTTTAAACATCGCTCCAACAAGATGCGGCACCTTGTTAAAACTTTCCAGGGAGCCTTTGTAGCAACTTAAAATGCATGTTCCTAGTTATTTATTGTAATCCACTTCACTTGTGCACAACAACCACACTACATCACGTAAAAAGCCGCCAAAATTACATAATATGGGACCTAATGACATAAGTTTATGAATTAAAACAAAAACCACCACATGACACTTTAAGTTACCGCTAAAAACTCCCAGTGCAAGTTAATTGGGACGCGCGCTTCGGCCATTTTCTAAACACTAGACGATGATTGGTAAATTAATTTACGGGAGCATGATGCAAACTATATGTTGTATTTCGGCATGTACATTATATTTACTTGAAAATAATTGCATAGCAGTGAAAATAAATTTCTGAACAATGCTAATTTACTTTTATTGTTACTTATATTTTTTTTTTACGTTTTTTTTGCATATTTTAACAATTCTTTGTCCACGAGGTGCCACATAAATGGATCTAACCAATTGAATTAATATAGTATTTTTCCATACTTCATACATATTTCTATAAAAGTATATTACCGACAGTATATTACAGACGCGTAGTACAATACGATATTTAATAGTACGATTGGCAACCTACCTAATTTTTTAAATCTCCCTAATTTTAAATAACATTGATGATTATAACAGAATAAACGAAATTACTATTATTTTCATGGTTTTGTTGAGACTGCATAACACCTATACTGCGTTTTTTAATCCTACGGAGTAAATTAACAATCACTAATGTCAAACTTCAAAATAATGTTGCCATAGTTATTTTTGTAGTATTGTGCGTATATATCACGCTCCAATTATTTTATTACTTTGATTTTAAATACTGAATTAAGGGTTTTTATTTATTAATTGATATATTTTTATTAGTTAATATACTCGATAATTTACTATTATCATTACAAATTTATGTAGGGCAAAGAATATAAAAAACATAAGAGACGTGATTTTTGTCTACCTTATTCGGCTTTCACCGAGTTCAATGTTTTTCTAGAAAAACTTATCAATCGGAATAATATCTCGTACGGTTTTACGATTAGTTCGGATTGGTGACATCATTATTTTAAAAACATAATAAACTATCAACACATAAAATGACGTTTTACTCCGTGGGAATAAAAAACGCACTTTAAAAACTTTCTAGACGCGTGCATACTAGGAAAAATTTTAGGTTAAGAATATTGCCAATTACTTGTTGGATATATTATCAGTTCAGAACAGCGAGTCTAGTAACATAGAAGTCATTGTTTTCACTTTTTAAATTTAAAAATATAGGCAGAGATACTACTATTGAGTATTCGATTTTACTATTATTCGATAATCAGATCTCTTATGCATATAGTCTATTTCCTATTGAATTAATACGATACTATACTTTATTTGAGTTTATAAAAAAAGGTTAACAAGAGAGTTAATGAATGTATTAGTTTCCATTCGCTATTTGAGTTTAAAAGCACAACACCACATTCCACTGGTTATAATTTTTTACCGTAGAGGAAACAAGTAAAAGAGTTTAGGATATTTCTTACTCTTTCACTGCGAGCTGAAAGAGCGACATACAAAAAATATGAAGAGCAAAAAAGTTGTAAAAATAATCGAGGTTGAGAGTGTTTTGTCGTGGTTCTTTAAAACGAGAAAGTCGTAAATTAATTTTTTATTGTACATCTGAAATAGAACAGTGTTTTTGCGCGAGCGTACAATGGTAAATTTTAAGGAAACTAAATAAAATGATAACAGTATCGCTATCGTACACCAGGTTACACGATCAATCTGTTTGGTTCCTTCTCTGTATATAATTTTTACACTAATTTTAGTATCTATATCAATTTCGGTAATCTCGGCTGTCAAGTCTGTTTACTTTTTTTATTTGGACTCGAACAAAGTATAGCAGTCTCGTGTTAAAGGTAAAAAATCAGCTACTCGTAGCAAATTTTTAATATTTAATTTAATACAAAATTCAGTCAATTAACGTCCATATCACTTATTCACAATCGAATCGTAATTAACTATACTGGGCACTTTATTGTTCATAATCTACTAATTTCCTTTCCACTTTCGAAGTCTTTCCTCTTCTCCTTCTGTCTTCCGTCTTCTAGAAGCGCGTATATTTCTTCCACCGTTCTGTCTTTGGTCTCCGGGACCCACATAATCGTGTAGAAGCATCCAGAAAAGCAGACTAACGAGAATAGGATGAAGACCCAGTGGATCCCGAGGAGCTTTAGAAGAGGATCGTAGGCTTTCGTCTGAAGAAAGTCACTGAGTGCGTCGATGCTGCTCACAAATGATATAACCATGCCACGATGCTGGAAAAATAATAATAGTTTAGTTATTTTATTATGTCTCCATATATTACAAGATACTTTTGTAACGGCGGCTGTGTGCAAGACCAGCATTTGTTATGATGATGCTTTGGGACCTTTTTTTATCTTAATAGGCTTGGAGTAGTGGCCACAATCTCACCTGATGTTAAGTGATGATGTGGCGCAAGATGGAAACACGGTAAACCTAGTGGAAGACTGGCTCTCAAGTGCAGCTTTCGGAACACATCTATAGGAGCTTGGTGATAGATTTTCAACTTCATGGTGATAGCTAACCATAAAATATCCTACCGACATGTTATAACTTTATCACGATGTTTTCCTTCACTAAAAGCTCAGGCTCATTGCAGGGATTCGAACTTGCATCGATCGACGCTCATTCGTTTTGCATTTAAGAATTTGTTCACTGTTTACAATAAATTTAAATGACATGTTAATTAATTGACATGTAATTAAATTACAATGTTCTAGGTTTATTATTTTTGTTAATATTGCATAATGTCTGAATTTGACCTATTGGAAAGTAAAGTTCAAACACAGAACAGTGGTCACCGACGAGATTTTGATTTTATAGATAGTCGATGATGTTTGATGTCATATCGGCTAGTATATTGACCGCGGGCAAGCCCACTAAGTTTTTTTATTTAAGTAGAAATTAGAATCTAATAAATTAATAAAATTAATCTAATAAATAATCTAATTAGGCCGGCATGACAGCGACGACTGTCGATGGATTGAAAATCCCGCGGTAGTCGCCGATGTTATTGGATTGCACTGTGCTCACCATTAGGTACAGTGTAGTATCTATGCCGTGCTACGATAAAAAAATAATTGTATACAAACAAACCAACAACTAATCTATATGTTTAACACTAAAAGCTACAATGACAAATCCCCCCTAAACGGAATCTGTACGGGTTCGTTGTTAAAATCGACTATATTTTTTTATTGTTTATGATAATGTTTATGTTAATGCTAATTAAAATCTACGTCCAAATGACACAAGTTATCACGTGTAACGTTATCTGTAATACCAGTAACATCACTATAAACCTTACATTCTCCGCTATAGATAAAAACAGATAAAAATTTCTTCATTTTTTTTTATTAGAAATACAATCAACAGATAAGAAAACATATTTAACTACCAATTTATGAGTCGCCATATATTAACAATCTGTTTAATTAGCATGACGGAGTTTTTGGCGGGATCTCAAATTGTCATGTAATGGTTTTTATTTTTTATTCATAAATTTGTGTTATTTGACCCTATATTGTGTAATACAGGTGGCGTTATGCATAATAAAGTTTGGTTATTGTGTACAAATGAAGTTAATTGGAAATATTAACATGTATCATGAATTCTGAGATGCAAAAAAACTCCCTGGAAAATTCTAACAAGGCAGCCACCATCTTGTTAGGATACACAAATCGTCCTAACACTGGAAACTATATAGGTACACTCGATAATGTCAGTAATGGTCTTCAAGAAAGAAGACTGGTTGCCAAATTAGGAAAAAGAAGAATAAAGAAAGAAAGAAACAATAAAGAATGTTAATTCTTACATGACAGCTATTACATTGTTTACATTCTATATCGATTGACACTGGCAGAATTCGTATTTGCGAGACGCCATATAAATAAAAATTGAAGTTGAATGTGCGAATTATTCGTACGGCTCATCTAGTTTTTGCAATTTATACAACTAAACTGTGAATACGTTACCTGGAATGTAAATAGTTCCGAAGTGATAACGTAAGGCACTGGCTGATAACCGGCAGCATCGGCGAAGATGCACAGGCACATGGCGAGCACCGGGAGCCAGCCCGGCAGCCAGATGGACAGTGACGTCACGTAGAACCATCCTCCGAGAGCTAGCATCGATACACCCGTAGCTAGAGACGTAGACGCTAACAGCCACTGGAATAAACGTTTTGATATTTACAATAGACAGCTAACGTAGACTTGAATTATCATGCGTAATATTACCTAATCTATATCTATATACATATTATAAAACTCAACGTCTCTCTGTCTGTCTGTTCGTTTATGTTTTATTTCAGTATGGCCAGTAGGTTACAGGATATATTTTGTAAGATATTACATACGAAATATACAGTTACTGTAATGGTGAATTAATGCGGAAAAAAGACGCATTTGGGGCGTTTAAATGGCTTATGCTGAAAATGAGCTTGACCTCATACTTGGTCAGTTTTTATTATTTGTTGCTATAGTTTAGATTTTGCAGTATTCGCCGTAATAACAAGTATTTAGGGAAAATTACAACCAGCTGACTCAACGGTTCAAAGTTAGGTCCCACTTAGGTAAAACGGAGATTTAGAATTAACAATAGTGTTCGTTCTTTGAAAAGTAACCCTAAAAATGAATATTTCCTATCATGGTAATACTTTCAATTGCTTACCGGTAAGAATACAAATTATAAAACGGCATTATCAAATATCTGTATCAAATTTTTCACAATTACGTAAAACGTTTCAAGATTTTAAGAAATTTACCACAAAATTGTGTTACTTTAAAAAAACTATTTTATAGCACCTAGGACTTGATGAATGAATTATTGATGAATCGCGGCTTTAATTCACTGTATTACTCTGTCTTAGGCAATTAGTTTGCTAATTATTATGATTATTTATAGAACTGGAGAATAAATTCAAATTAAACATCAATTAAACAAAAATTCTACAAACCTTTCTTCCGGTTTTCTCGACGATACAGCTGGCCACAATGGACCCTAGAAGCTGTATAATCCCGACGACAATTGTCTGTTTGTTGGGACTGAGTTTCATGCTGATGGATTCCGAGGCCTGTTCAAAGATCGAACCAGCGTACATGAGAACCACGAGGTAGCCGCAAGTCTCCTGGGATAACATAACGTTGACGGCTATCCGGAACGCTTGGAACGTTGTCTTATCTTGAACTGGAAATTATAGACAAACTTAAATAAATATTCCGTTCGCGCTCCGCTCGCGTAGATTACATACAAAAAAAGGTTTTTTTTTCGTGCGGAAAAGATAATTTTTTTTTTAATTTTGAGTAGTCTAAGTTATGCCTTAACACATCGGCTATCTGGCAGTGAAATTCCCGTCAAAATCGGTTCAACCGTTTCGGCATAGCATTAGGTTAGAGTGCTAGACCTCTCAGCTAGCCTTAAATATTGATTTTTGTAAAGTAAGTCGGAAGAAATAGCGTTCTCTAACTGCTTTATCCGCGTGCGCTGGCGTCGTGGTTAGTGATACGTAAATACAATGTTCTACAAAAATATTGCTCCTTAGTTCATCCAAAAAAGTTTGCGATACCATATGCCTATATCTTATACATAAGCTACAATAATGTATTTTGTGTGATTTATGAACATTATTATTAGGCACGGCATATTAATCCTTACGAACGAAAGACAAGACAAGAAATCATCATCAAGACAATTTTATGTAGATAAACTTTGCCTTTTATATCATGCTATTTGGACGAATAGTTTTGAAGATAATGTAAAATTAAAATAATTCAACACGGCTCGAGTCTATGTCCATGGGTGTAGTGACGCGAAAGAACCGCGTGACGCGTGATGCATAACCCTGGCCACTCGATAAGCATATTATCTATACTGAAGTACTATAAATTATCAATCAGCGATTTCTTTTAAATTATACGCGGATGACTTCGTGAGGCACAGCTAGTAATCCAAGTCCATTCTAAGTACACACGACCACATTTTATTATATAAAAATCTTACCTATACTCTTCCATGTGGCTCTCCTCATGGTCCTGGAGCATTCTTCTTCTCTTTCCATCTGCTGGATTTCTTCTAGCATGTTCTTGTCGTCGGGACTGGTGTTGCGTAGCCAAGCTAATGCCGCCCGGGCTTCCTGTAAAATTTTAATTCTTTTTTAAATTTGTATATATACTTACCTACACCAAGCCCTTTGTAAGAACAAAGCCCGGTAAAGCTGAAAAAGCCGTAAAGGCTCCAGGGCCTCTAAGGCTAACAGTATAGTCAGTTTGAAAAAAATGAAAAAAACCCTTTGTAGGAAAGTAATCCATATCTTTAAACATAGTGGTCGTGGATTCGATTCGGGAGTATTCGCCTGTGGTGTGGCAGTTTAGGTTCGAGAATTATATCAATGAGTGAGGAGAACTAAGCATTGTAGTGCGTAACCTGTAATTATACAATTTGTAATGATTCAAATACAAAATATATCGAGAAAACGCGGCGTGACGTCAAAGGTTAAAGAAATTATGTATATAGGTACTCGTATTATTAGAATTTTAGTTATGTATTTATGAAATTTCTTCATCATCTAATTTTAATACCATTGTTTCAAGAATTAGTAACAATTTTAGAGTCACTTGTCAGAAGATAACACTCGACTGTGTACGATGTCATGTACGATGACGTCACGTTTTCTGTATGGCGTTTCCAATCACGAGACTCGCAGACAAAAAAAAAATGTTTTACTAATGAATTTTATTTTTCCAAATTTGTATTGTTTTATGCTTTGTATGAATAGACCAATATACTGCCAACTCGAGGATTATGAGGCGTATAGAAATATAAACAGCAATGTCCACTTTCACTGTAAAAGGTGTTGATATTATTTTTATTTACAATGCTCGTAACAATTGTTTAATTATCAATTATTTAAACCGTTTAGGTTTACGAATACAGAAGAACAATAATGTGAATGCCACATGCTGTAGAACAGAATTCCTGAATAAATTCCTGATATTCATAAAAGTAAGCTTAATTGAAATTAAGAAAACCCATAATGAAAAAATTTGATTTTGCGGTTTTTGGTTTTTATATGACTCATACTATATATTTTATATAATATATAGGTTTATTTTTATTACATTCTCAACTAACGTTAAGTTTAGATGTGGGACTGGCTCTCAAATACAACTGCCGAAACACACCTATAGGTGCTTGGCTGTTTGGCGACAGATTTTCAACTTGACGGTGGTAGCTAGCCATACGGGCATTAGAAAAATCCCCACCATGATGCTACGGTTTTATCACGATTTTTTCCTTCACTGTAACCTCAGGTTCATTGGAGGATTCGAACCTATGTCGATCAACACGGTGTCCGGATACGCTACCAAAACCTACCATACCACAAATAGGGTTTTCATGTACTAAAGCTGACATATCAGCTATTTACAAGCAATATACAATTTCATTTATAGCCTGAATCGTGAAAAAGTTATAAATGGTAATTATTCTGTTAAGTTTTAAAGCAGTTTATAATTACTTACCTGAATTTTCCCCTGTGTGACAAGGAACACGGGAGTCTCTGGCATAGCCAAGAACACCAGCATATGAATGACAGGTACCGCGGTACATATCCACAAGACTGTAGCGAATGGCATGAAATCTCCAATCACGTAGACCACCAAGTATCCAAGATTTTGGAGCAGGATGAAGAGAGATCCGAGAGCACCACGTACATTATCCGCTGCTATCTATAATGAAGAATCGTGTAGAAAGAATTGAATAATGTAAAGTAGAATATTTCATATGACGAAGTAGTTAGCATCTTTAAGTCATGCTAAAATCGAATAGTCATACTATATTATAAATTTACGAATTTTCTTTTTTCTTAAACTACGAGTCGTCATTACGCTTTATATCTGAATATAACAACAAAACTTATTGAGAACTAGCTGTCCCCGCGGCTCCGCTTACGTGAAAAAAAATAGTTTTTACCGGGATAAATATTATCCCATGTCTTAATCCTAATCCTGTCTATGTTCCAAATTTCACCTAAATCAGTATATCCGTTTTTAAGTGATCGAGTAATCAAAAAACAAACTCATTTTCGCATTTAAGAATAAAACAGAGTTATACTAAAGACTTTGTCAGCAAGAACACATTCTTAAGGAGTTTGTATATAAAAAAATATTGTGTGGTTTTATGAAACCACGATGCAAATGAAACTTAAAAAAAAAATACAAATTATTGAAGGTGTCTGACATACATTCTTTAATAAAACACATTAAGATATACAATGTTCCGAATTTACGATTATAATTCTTGACTGCACGGCATAAAATTCAATTTTATTTGCGACAATGTAATGTAATGCGACATGCTATGATGATGATAACACACTATATCTAGTGGAAGACTGGTTCTCAAGTGCAGCTGCCGGAACACACGATTAGTGCTTGGCGACAGATTTTCAACTTGAAGGTGGTAGCTAGCCAGGCGGGTATTAGAAAAAGCCCTATCACCATGCTATGGTTTCCTCACGATGTTTTCCTTCACCGAAAGCTTAGGTTCATTGCAGGGATTCGAAGTCATGTCAATCGACGCGAAGACGTACATGCTACCACTGAGCCATCATTGCTTCAAAATGTATAACTATACTAATACGAAATAGATTAAGGCCAAATTTGTTTGATAGACCTCAATATTTTAATGAGGACAAGTTCAAGACACTTGGAAACACAGTTTGGCAATCGCTATTCTCCAATGAAATCAAAATAGTTTCACAGACTTTCATTGTACAAGTAATCTAAGTTGAAAAGTTCATTCACTGATGGTCTACCATCTATGGTAGATGATGTACAAGATGGTAAACAAAGACACAGGTACCTATGTTCAGGCTATGTTTTATCGTTTTTTTTTTAATTGTAATTATAATAATGGCCAGCATACATTGCTATTAGGTAGTGCTTGCTTCAAGAGTAAGTCAGTTTGTTTCACTACAACGCGTTCTAAAAGGGACCATCTATCTATTGAATACGTAATTATTTTGTTTCTAACATTTTCGTCATTCGCTGAGCGTGCTATAACAACAATTTGTACAATTGAATTAATACAACATATTTTAAAAGCACACGGAAACAGTAACTTCCATCGTGATACGCGACGTATCTAAATATGGAGGTGTATAACAAAATTGTAAGATTGTATACCTAATATTTTAACTTAATTTTATAAATGTTGGGTGACTTCCCTATAAATTAAATATACAGGGTTATCATATCATGAATGATTTGTTTAATTTAATGTTCAATTTTTTATCACTTAAATTTGTATGATGTGATAGAAATTAATCATAGCTGCTACATAGTGAAAGTGGCCGTAAATAGATATATTGTTGTAAAAAGTATTATATTTAATTTAATTTTAGATATAAAATTATAAACCTAGAGATGTACCGGCTATTCGTCGACAAGTCACCCTGATTTGGGCGAAAATCACAGTCGGCATATCATTAGTAAAAACCTCCCGTAGACTATTTTTTTTTTATCGTTTAGCGTTGCGGCCACAACGCTACGGCTCATCAACCTGATCTTAAGCGACGATGTGACCCAAGATGGTATCACGCTAAAGCCTAGTGGGAGGACTGGCTTTCAAGTGCAGCTGCCGGAATACACATATAGGTGCTTGGCGACAGATTTTCAACTTGAGCTATGGCTTCATCACGAAGTTTTCCTTCACCGAAAGCTCAGGCTTATTGCAGGGATTCGAACTTACGTCCATCGACGTGATGTCCGTACACACTATCACTGTAAAAACATTGCTTTTAATTTTTTTATAACATTTACGCATATGCGATAAATGTAGCAAAGTGCTCGATAGTTCACGTCTATTTGTAATGTGTAATAAGTAGTCTGTGATGAATAAGAAGTTGACTAGCTACTAGCTAGCTAGCCATACTAGCTTCAGGAAAAATTATTTAGGTCACTTGATAGAAGTGGGTTTTATCATCAATTTACATACTGGATACCAAGTAATTTTGATCGATATACTGAATATTAAGTAATAACTTACTTCTTTTAAATATAATGGAGTGACGACGTAGCATCCTGCACAGGCAAGACCCGCGACCCCACGGGATGCGATCAGCGCCCAAGGTCGCAGGGAAAACAACGTAATCGTCCAACTAATCTGAAATAAATCATACAATTAAATCCAGTTCATTGTTATTATTACAATGTGTTCCGTCAATCATTTGGGAGTTTTTTTTATACTATAAAGGTGGCAAACAATCATGCGGTCCATCTGATGGTAAGCGGATACCGTAGTCAATGGACGCTTGAAATAACATAGGCATACAGTTATTACGCTAAGAGTTATAGTTTCATACAACGTGCCGCTCAAAGTTGAAGCGAAAACTAAATACATACACATACACACAGACACGTACACACACACACACACACACAAACACTTCTCCTTTTACATGTTGTTCTATGTAACTATTTTTATACTTATTTGATAATAATATATGTTTTTTATATATAACCAGAGGAAGGACACACGAATCAGGGACACAAAATTATTTTAACTCTTATACTATTATATATTAACTCTTATATTATATATTAACCCTCATAGCTGTACCTACTGCAATATTTAATGAATAAATAAAAAAGAGGTGTGCGTAACCGACACGTAATTACACTTACTAACACAAACACAAACGCACGTATGATATTATACGTCATTAATTTTTTACCAAAAATGGGGGAATTAAAGTTCCCAGTGAGTGTTGATCTCATTCAGATTAAATAATAGAGGCAATAATTGACATTGTTAATTATTGATATTGACAAACCAAAAGACAATCAATGATGAGAACTATTTTTATGGTGGTCGCGATCACTACAACCCCGCTTTATTACTGCATATATACCGGCTGATCACGTAACGTGACAAAACAACACAAAAACATTGACGGATTTATCACTATGTAGGTATATGGTGGTCGTGATCTCTAACACCCTACATTGTTATTGCATAATGCATATACACCGACTGATCTCGGAGCTTGACATGAAAATCAGTGATGGGTTTAGGGAGCGTTCAAGTATTACGTAATGAATTTGGGGGTCTTCTGAAATTTTACGATGCCTTACAGGGGCGAGAGGGGGTTTTTGAACTACTTGTTACGTAACATTGTTTTAACCCTTCAGAACAGTCGCGTAGAGTATTTTGTGACTTTCAGGTAAAAATGGTCACTTGGTGATGGTTACGTAACGTTGGGAAAGAAAAACATTATGGCGCGTTACAGGGGTTCTTCTTCTTCTCTGCCGATTCGCTCTTGGCAGAGCGGTCGTGGTCACATAGAGGCGTCCACGTCGGTGGTAGAGGCGGACACAGCTCTCCGCACGATCTCCCGCCATCTCTCTCTGTTTGTAGACTGTCGGGCGCAGTCAGATACATGGCCTCAGGGGTTACAGGGGTTGGGGGATAAAAAATCTTCAAAAACTGCGTTACTTAACGCGTTGAACGCTCCCTTATTACTATGTATATTTATGGTCTCGCGAAAAAATCTTTTCACGTTTTTACTAACAAAAAAAAAACAGCGCCATTTGACGAAACTCTTAATGTTATAATTAGTGTAAGTACTTATTTACCAAACAACTCGGCATTTATGTTTTATTAATTTGAAATTAAAAATAATAATAATATCGCTAATAGTATCGTCACATATAAGGTCGCTGGCCAACACAACTACTATCTCCGGCAAACTCGCGTCAACGCTCAATACAAAACAAAACAGTTTCGACTTGATGTTGCTTTGAAAAGAACAAACTTTTAAAATATGTTAATTTCTTTTTATTTAAAGGTTTGAATCAGCTACTACTTGCAATACTAGTTATAAATCCATAAACTTTTCTTTAATTAAGCGCTTCCTATCTTAAAATTTAAATAAAACAAAGTGTGTGCGAGATATCATCCATTTTTTTATTCGTTTGGAAGGTCTCTCGATGCCATTATGATGCAAATATCCGCCGCGGCTTCGCTGGGTGGCGTGCATCCGAAATAACCAATATCCCATGACTCTGGCGCATAAATCAGGCTGAATTTGACGATGGCATGGGTTATGTTGGTTTTGAGGCCCGCTGTGGTTTCTGGCTTATTCGCATAGACCTGAGATTTAAGAAAATCTCACAAGAAAGAGTCCAACGGGGTCAAATATCACGATCTCGGTGGCCAGTTCACATCACCTCCACGTGAGATGACCATGCCTTCAAATCGCTCGTGCAGAATGTCCAATGTGGCATGAGTTGTGTGGCATGTAGCGTCGTCCTGTTGAAACGACATGTCGTAGGTATCATTATCGTCCAATTCAATCCAAAAGAAGTTGGTAATCATTGACTTCTAGCGCTCACCGTTGACGGCGATGGGGCGGTCAACATCGTTCTCAAATAAATATGGACTGACGATGCCGTCAACCCAAAATCCACACCGAACAGTGACTTTCTGGGGATGCATTGGACGCTCTTGGATCTCATGTGGATTCGTATCGTTCCAAATTCCCAATTTTATTTGTTGACGTACCCATTCATCCATAAATCCTCCTCGCTCCTCATCCTCCTCGCCTCCTCAACCTCATCGCTGAAGATGATTTTTGATGAAAACTAGGGTCAGTTTCCAACAGCTCCAGGGCCCATTGAGCGAACGCACGTCGTTGTATATGGTTGTTTACCTTCAGCTTTTGGGTCAGTTGAATTTTGTATGGGTCACAACGTCCAAGTCACAACGCAAAATTCGCCAAGTTGTGGTCTGCCAAAAGCCAAGTTCTTTGACGCGAAATCGACTACCTTGGATTCTCCCGCACACTCTCACGAATAGCGGCGATGTTTTCGGCAGATCTTGGGTTTCGTCGTCGTACGGGTGTTGACTCATTACCAGTGGACTTTAATATATCCACTACACTGCGAATATCCCTCCGGTAGGACGATTATGGCGACAGTAAAATGGGCGAAGCGCGCGGAGTGTTGCCCGAACAGAACACCCAATTTGATAAAACAGTTTTATCATTTGCACGTGTTGTTGAACGCTATATCCATCCACGATGACTAGGCAAAATAAACTGAATAAACAACAGCTAATTCGATAGATGTAGCTTCAACAATATCTATCAACTGTCAAAGTTCAAAAGTCTCTACTGGAAGACCTGTTAGATACGACTCGCATTTATTTATATATTTTTTCAAAATAAATTTACATTTTACGTCACTATTGTAATGTAAACGGCCATCATAGTGTGTTGTGATAATAGGCAGTTATAAATTTACACAAATACAATACATTATCGGTAGTATAAAAGAAATAAGAATCGTTTGACCCGAAATTAGTCAGATCGCGACTTAATTGCATACGCGCAACAGTCCGAGCCGAGGTTCGGCCACTTTGGCTCCCTCGGATGTTGTTGCAAAGCTTTCGCGGCTGAGTGACTTAAGCGCTCGCCCCCAAGCCCGGTAAAGCTGTAAAAGCCGTAAAGGCTCCAGGGCCCCTAAGGCTAACAGTATACTCAGTTCAAAAAAAAAAACTTAAAGTCCCATCTCTAAGTCTGCGTATTGTGATGGGCGACTACGAAACCCGACACTGCACGTGGCGCGACACGCACTTGGCAAATGTTTATTTTTATTCATAAACTATGTTATTTGGCCCTCTATTATGTATATTTGGGGGCATTTTACGCGATGTAATTTGGTTATTTTTAATAATTAGAAAAATATTCTATTCACGTGACGTTGGCCGAATTGTCGATGAACACAGTTGCCATTAATTAAGAAAAAAAGAAAGCGGTAGTTTTAAATACGTTAAACATATATTATAAAATACTCACGACTAGCATAAGTGACGTCAGAAGCGTAGTAATCTTCCTTCCCCATCGGTCGGCGAGATCTCCCACGAGAAACCCACAGAATATTGGTGGGAAGAACGTGATCGACGCCATCCATGAGATATGCTCATCCGTTATGGGTTCTGGTGCCGGACCGTTTTCATCCTGAAGTATCGGTGTCATTGGAGACTGCCAACCCATCAGCATGCCGAAGTTCAAGACGGGGATTGTAACTGAAAAAAAAAAACATATAAGCAATCAACCTTTTAAAAAATAGCGTTTTTACATTTTCAACATCAGATACACAGCATCGTATATAGCGCCCAGTATATCGACCATTAAAAATTAGTCGTTAGATTTTTGTATACGTGTATGTGTTTTTAATAGAAGATTAATCAAGACAATTTTTATAGAGAAAATAAGTAAAGATCTCCGTCTTACAAAGCGTCTTAGTGCTGCGAATGTAAAACGAGTTTTAGTAGATTACTAAATATACATTCACATGTTCCTTCCCTCCTCCCAGAGGGAAGAAACATGTATAATTGTATATATGTATAGTTAGTTTAGATCGAATGATAGGGAATTAGCCAGATAGCGACTTATTTGCATACGCGCAACAGTCTGAGCCGAGGTTCGGCCACTTTGGCACCCTCGGATCTCGTTGCAAAGCTTTCGTGGCTGAGTGCCTTAAGCACTCGCCGCCAAGCCCGGTGAAGCTGTAAAAGCCGTAAAGGCTCCAGGGCCCCTAAAGCTAATAGTATGGTCAGTTCGATAAAATAAAAAAAATAAAAGTGTATTTAAAGTACTTATAACAATTACACGGTATGTAGTTGGCCTCTGACAATCTCCGGCCTTCTTGTGCGGCCAACTACAAGGCACCGTGTAATGTTTTCTTTAAATAATGTAAATATAAGTATCGCAAATATACAATGATTGTAACAAGAAAAAAAGTGTCATTTTTAAGGCGAGCCTTTGTGTAAAGCCGGCAATAAATGTAAATATAAGTATCGCAAATATACAATGATTGTAGCAAGAAAAAACATGTTTTGTGGCGAACCCTTGTGTAAAGCCGGCAATTAATGTAAAGATAAGTATCGCAAATATACAATGATAGTAACAAAAAAAAAATGTTTTTGTGGCGAACCCTTGTGTAAAGCCGGCAATTAATGTAAATATAAGTATTGCAAATATATAATGATTGTAATTTATTTGTATGTATTTACTTATTTCTACGATCGAATGACAAAAACTGTATATAAAACTATACCAAAATTATTCTTTAAAATTCTATACACAGAACTGACCGCATTAAGCGAAAAACAAGTGTTTTCCTGTTTGCATATTGTCTTGATATACAACATGTATATCAAGACAATATTATTATTTATTTACGAATAATTTACAATATATCATGACGTATGATTTAAATATCATCTATACATATTATCAAACTAAACGTCTCTCTGTCTTTTTATGTTCTTTTCATGCGAAAACTATTTATTCGATTTACATGGTTTTTATTTTAATTCATAGCTATGTTATCTGGCCAAATTATAGGTTATATTTTGTAGGTTAATGTAACATGCGAAATAAGCAGTGACGATAATGGTGAATCAATTCGGAGAAAAGTCGCTTTTGAGGCGTTTAAATGGCTAGCGCTGATTAAAACTATATGATATATATCAAATTAATGTTCTACATTATTATAGATCCAACTCGTCCGTTTAGCCTTATTGTTGTTCCACTTCCCGTACGTGCCTACAACAAGCCATATGGTTTGACGTTCATAGTTACTGCTCCGCTCCTTAAGGTCGTAGCGTGAAGTTATATAGCTTATACTATTCCTAATGAATCTGGCTATATATACAAAAATGATTATTCGAATCCGACTGGTAGTTCCAGCGATAAGCTCGTTAAAACAAACAAAAAAAAAAACTCTTCAACTCTGCTCGCGTGGACTACAGAATGGTTATAGGTCGAGCGCACATGTGAATTGTGCTGCCTCAAAAAAGCTTATCGTAGGTGATCCTTGGAAGTTATACACATGCTATTGCTGACTTTTTGTAGGTATTTTTAAGATCTACAATTATGTAGAACATCAATTTGGTATATCTCTGATGGTTTACTCAGCGTAAACCATTTAAGCGCCCCAAATGCGTCTTTTTCCGTATTTATTGATTCATCATTATCGTCACTGATTATTTCGTATGTCGTATCTAACAAAATATCCTATAACCTGGCCAGATAAAATACTTATGAATTAAAAAAAGAACCATCTAAATCTGATAAGTAGTTTTCGCGTGAAAGATATATAAACGGACAGACAGATAGAGAGACGTTGAGTTTTATCAAATGTATAGATAGCATAGACAATCAGTCTAATAATTCATAATAGATAGTGTACGTATGAGCTGATAATCAGTTAATGTTATATTGATAAATTACTATACAATCCCGATATGTTTAATAGAGACAGGCTTACGCATGATCAATCGGATATCAATTTAGTAAATCATCGTTCAAGCTAATAATTGATAACGAATGCGTATCTTTTTTTCGTTTTTAGGGTTCTGTAGTCAACTAGGAAACCTTATAGTTTCGCCATGTCCGTTCGTCTGCTTGTCCACGGTTTAGCTCAGAGGTTCTTAGTACTAGAAGGCTGAAATTTAGTATGGGTATACATATTATTCACACCGACAAAGTTCGTATAAAAATTAAAATAAAATAATTTTTAAGGTACCGCTTCTAGACGTAAAGTGGGAATGTTTTTTTTTCTAGTCTATCCCATTTTGTGAAAACCATTTTTGTTGGATCAAAAATTTTAAGTACGTGACTGTAGTGTGCTTGTTTTCTATAGCGATTACTTGCATGCATCTTAACATCTTGCATCTTGTCTCTTTCTACGACCGACGAATATAATGCCCATTCCAGTTACGGGTTATAACGTCAACACATATCAGATTCACTATACAAGTTCAGATTTACTATACAAAAACAAATACGGTAGGGGTTTATCTTTCTTTGTCCAGAACACATTACCACATTTCCGTTTTTTTTTAAACTCATATATTTGTATTAAAATTGGCTTTGAATTTCTATATATTTCTTGAATTTGCCCTATTTTGGTTATTTGCGTTCAGTTGTTGGAAAAAGGAATATAGGAGTAATGCATCGCAACATATGGTTGATACTTGACAAGTAGGTACATTAGTGTTTATGGCTCTTGACGACATTTTATGCAAGAGAAAGAGAGAGAGAGATAGATAAAGACGAAATAAAAAATTGAAGATTAAGAGTTCCGATTATTACGTTCTGTTTATAAACAAGTCGCGTAATACCAGGAAATGTTTTGTATGCGTTTCATTCGTATTATCTTTAAGGTTAAGCTAGTGTCATACCGAGTGACAGAGTTTTCTCGACGATTGTGATTTTTATCTGCATTTAATATTTTAAATAGGCATTTAATAGGTCAAGAGACCGTTTTTTTGTTTATTTGTTTAAGGCGCTAATCTCTGGAAATATGAGTCAGATAAAAAAATATATATATATTATAACTTATTTATAACGTCACGGTACGACTCTAAGGAGCAGAACAGTAATCACAAACGTTAAACAATCTGACAAACTGTTGGCAAGTTCGGAAAGTATGAACAATTGAGGGTACATGGGTGCGTCGTAAGCGGTAACATGGCACCGTCGTGTCAGCAAACCTTTATAAAATCGTATTACATTACTAAGACAAGATGGTTCAGGCGATGTTTTTTCCAAATTCACAATAAATATATCAGCTGACAGTCAAGGAAAAATATGAGGACATATGGACACTTGGGAACTAATCAGTCAGTAGAGTTCTGTACGGGGAAAAAACAGAGAAATACAGATTTCTTAGTGCTTGAAATCGCCTACGTATTGCCTCAAAATGAGGCCTTTAAGGGTGTAATATAATAGTCTGATATTATTATTAGACAGTCTTCTATTTAACTAACTGTAATATACTGAATATGACGGAATATTTCCGAGATTGGCACAGGTGCTTTGATTCTAGGACCCCGGGTATAGAATATAACTTGTTAGTGATGAAGCACTGATGACGGCAAGAATAATCAGTCTTGAGCATCGATGTAGGGTAGCTTGCCTCTCAGTGTTACACTTTTGAGAGTGTGCACAGGAATTTCACGACTTAATTCCGCCTAACTCGTTTTACCGTAGGTTATCTAGATGCTGTGAGACTTTCCAGCCTTATGTTGTACCACTGATAGTTGTACATAACATCTAAAATAGATCAGTGATTTACATGCCCACATGTTGAGTCCGCACAACTAGATAATGCCAGGGGAAAATCTACCTTACGTAGACAAGAATGGCATAACTCGTCATACAAATTTATTTGTTTTAGGTCTCGTTCCCCCCATTTCATCATTTTACTCCAGCAGTCAATTTCTGAAGTCGGCTTGTTTTAATAAAATACTTTATTATTCAATTCGACCAATGTCTTGAAAAGCGAGAGTGATGACGGATGGAGGAGTTTCGTGTTTTACTGGCGATACTATGCTAACTGTGTTCTGCATACAAATAACAATGTTTGAGTACGTGACAATGGAATGGAAAATGTTGTCACCGAATTCATCGGATGCGACTCATGCGCTTGATACGAGATGGTTTGTATTGTTTAACCGAGCTACTGTTGCGGTTTGTGAATTATTAACGCGTTAATGGAACTAGAAGCTTAACGTATCCAATTTTTCAAACAATTTCAGAGACGTTTATCGACATTTCATAAAATACTAGCAATCGTCTGCGACTTTCTACGCGTCCTTAATCTATATTAATATATCTCTGGTCCTGTCAATACGTGTTTCTTTTTAATTTACCGATAGATGTTCTTCTAAAAGACATTGTTTACGAAAATGCTTTTAAAAAAATCTTTGTCGCTCTTTGTTTGTTTGTCCGAATTTACCTCGAACATAGCTTGACCGATTTTCATGGAGTTTCGTATATGGAAAGCTTATGTCATCGGTCAAATAAAAGGGGTTATGGGTAGTGATTTTGTAGTAATTTGCAATAATTTGTTAAAATTTAAAATGTAATATTTTTTTCTAAAGTTTGTAGATAGTAAACACATTCTTTTATAATGTAAATGTCAGACAGTATTATTACCCGTCGAATAAGCCTATTTTTATCGCAGTGAAACCCAAACTGATATGATGTTTTTTGTACACACGTGAGAAATTTCATAAAAAAATCAAAATGGCTGCCATTTAGCGAGGAGGTGGGTTGGACCCAAGTTTATTCTGTATTTGTATATTAAAATAAGTCTTTAATAAGTATTTAAAATATCGCTAGTTCGTAACCGGACACATTGTATATCTAATGGCACTATGCATATACATATGTAAGTATATCTCGGGTGATGATTTTCCAAGATTTTTGAAGTTATAATTACTTCTTTTGGCACGTGTAACAGTAGTAGATGGTAAAATTGAGAGCGACGAAGTGCATCATGTGACGAAACTCCGCCATAATGAAGTTAGCCACGAACCCAGATTCACGAAGATTGAAATATTGATTTTTGTTAAGTAAGTCGGAAGACAGCGCAACCTAACTGCTTTATCCACGTGCGCTGGCGTATTGGTTAGTGATACGTAAACACAATGTTTTCCAAAAGTATTGTTCCTCAGTACATACAAAAAAAACGTCGACGATACCATATAAGGTATATTGTGACAAAGTTTTATTGAAATTTGAAAAGTGATTTATGAGTATTATTATTATGCATGACATATTATTCCTTACGAACGAAAGTTAATTCACCATCAAGACAATTTTATGTTGATAAACTTTGCCCTTCATAGTATTTGAACGAATAGTTTAGGATATAATGTCGAATTAAAATAATTCAACACTCTGCTCGAATGTAAAATTAAAATAACTCAACGCTCTGCTCGGGCCTATGAATATAGGCTTAATGACGCGAACGAACCGTGTGAGTGTGACGCATAACCCTGGCCGCCTGATAAAAATATTGTCTATACTGAAGTATTAACAATCATCAATCAGCGATTTCTTTTAAATTATACGCGGGTGAAACCGCGGGGCACTGCTATAAATTATATAATATACTTCTTTATTTGGCTTAACTAGTTGACGGGCATCGGCCGCGCGTCCGGTGTGTCAGTCACCTGTTTTAATCTTAAGGATTGAGTTCTGTGAATGGACGGCAATTTGCGTCATCCGACTATTTTCTCAAACAAACAAAAAGATAAGACATAATAAAACAAATAATTGTGAGACGGAATTTAATTTTATGTAACTTTTAATTCAAATTTTGAGTCACACTTTATTATTTTGGATTAGCTGTGCCCGCGGCTCCCTTCGCTTGAACGACAGAAGAACAAGTATCTATATATGGGGTAAAACATAAAAATAATCAAAATCTAACCAATATTTTTTGATGCGCCCACAAACCGCTATCATTTTATTTAAGTATATACATTTTAACTCTTAGGCCTTAAAAAAAAGCGTTGCTATCCTTTTGAGGTTGTTTGTACCTCTGAGGTTATGGAACTCCTTACTTGTAACTGAAATAATTATAGGATAACCTAAGTAAAATAATATCTGAAACCGTAACCGCGTCTGATATAAATTTGTCGAATAATTTCGGATAGATAGTCGTGTGAGATACAGTTGAATATCAAAAATTACTTAAAATAAACGAAAGTTCAAGCCAAGAAATGTTTAAATAATGCCTATTTTAGTTTTATATATAATTTGAAATATGTAATATCCATAACTGAAATTATCGGATATCTGAAATAATTTCATATCCGTAGCTATCTATAACCGAAACCGGTTTAATACTCATAAGATATCTAGATCCGAAGCTCGTACCCAAAACATCTCTAGTACACAGCCATAGCCTGCAGTGACCACTTAAAATCAGATGAACCGCATGTCTGTTTGTTACATCATTGAAAATATAATTTATATATAAATTAAAATCTAATTCAGTTATATTATATTTTCTTCAAAAGTAAGTCGAGGTGACGTCTTCTACAATATAAATGTCCAGACGTATTGATAAAATTATAAAGTCAATGGTCAGACGTCATTGTGATTATACGAGTATACTAGGCATGTCACAGATACCTCTGACCCTCATATAAATAACGCGCATAACTTTGTCATAGATAAAGGGTTATTTTTAACAATTTAAGCTGCGAACGAAAACTGAATTAAGCCTATGATAGAATTTAAGATTTTTTTTATCTCCTGAGAGTAGGCATGTTTATATGTTGAAAATAATACACGTGAATTAATATTTATTCATTATTATACCATTAAAAGTGATTAAATTTTTTTTAATAAATAACATTTTTAAGCAATAATGGCTCAGTGAAGCAATGATGGCTCAGGGAAGCAATGATGGCTCAGTGGTAGCGTGTACGACTTCGCGTCGATTGACGTGAGTCCGAATCCCTGCAATGAGCCTGAGCTTTCGATAAAGGAAAACATCGTGACGAAACCATAGCATGGTGGTAGGGCATTTTCTAATGGCCGCCTGGCTAGCTACCACCCTCAAGTTGAAAATCTGCCGCCAAGCAACTAATAGGTGTGTTCCGGCAGCTGCACTTGAGAGCCAGTCTTCCACTAGATTTAGCGTGTTAACGTGTTCGTCACTTAACATCAGGTGAGCTTGTGGCCACTACGCCAAACCTATAACGATAAATAAAAGATGCTCTGCAAAAACGCAGCGTGACGTCATCATGCAATAAATAAAACTAAGGTTAAAGGTTATTATGTGCATAGTTGACTTTAGTAGAACTTCAGTTATGCAATTTCTCCAAAATATATATATTAAAGCCACTATTTCAACACTTAGTAATAATTTTAGAGTCCATGTATCATAAGATAACATTGTTCGATGTACGACTCAATTCATTGTACGATGACGTCACATTTTCTGTATAACGTTTCCAATCACGTGACTCATAGACAAAAGACATAAATTTCGGAGCAAAATAAAAAAAAACAATTCATTTTTCAAGATTTGTATTGTTTTAAGCTTTTTATCAATAGACTAATATTATAGAATAATTAATTTAAATTTTTAAACATATTGTCAACTCGCGGATGATGTGTATACTTAGGTTTTTTTTGAATATAACGCACGCGAGTCATATTAAAATACAACGTTGTTACAAAATGTCAAAGAATCTTTCGGAGATATATGATTATCAACAAAGGAACATTTACATTTTTATTCATATAGATTGATACAAGGAAACAAAACAGCTTGTACGTTTATTATACATATTAGAAGAAGTAATTGACAACTGCGATTATTCTTTAAAATTCTCGAAACTGTATAAAAAAGGTTAAATCTACTCGTATGTATGTACATACACAATGCACATTACCATCATAAGTCAGTTTATTGCATATGTTTTAAACTCGTCTAACCGTTATTACCGGCAGTGAATTATTTATAAACTTGTCGACAACGCAAGTACAAGCGGTTGCAGAAGTAATAACTTATAATATTTCATAGTTTCAAAGTTCGCTTACAGGAATGCTGTAATTATTCATATGACGTATCTATAATCAAAGCAGGAGGTTTTATTAGGATTACATTTACTAATGTATAATAATAAAACTGTAGTTCTGTATGTAATTCTTTTCCCGGCTGTCCCATGCCATTAATTTTTTTGGTCTGTCTGTGTGTAGTCTGGATTTATCTCAAAAACGCCTTGACCGATTCTTAGGATTTTTTTTACACGGGTAGTATTTATCATTGCATAATTGATGGACAATGATAATTATCAAATATTACTTTTAAAATAAAAATAACCTATAGCAATCAAGGATAAAGATAATCACAGATTCAGAATCGTATTAGTAGTTCAAGAGATTACCTCGTACAAAAATATTTGCAAACTACCCCTTTTATATTATATTTTTAGTAAGTAAATAAGTATAGTTACAGATGAAACTTTTGTTGCTTACTGTACCTACTGTGTTCAATGCTCAATTAACAATAAATTGTACAGGACAGCACAGATGTCGAGCAATGAATAATATTTAAAAGACTTGTATAAATATAATTACGGTTATTTTGATATCCTGGTATTACTCACATTACAACTAGATGTGCCCGCGGCTCCGGTTAGAAGATATACATACGCTATTGCAGACTTTTTTAGATCTACAATTATGTGGTACAACATTCATTTGATATATCTCTTATGGTTTACTCAGCGTAAGCCATTTAAGCGCCTGAAAAGTGTCTATTTCTCCGAATTGATTCACCATTATCGTCACTGCTTATTTTTTATGTTACTTTATCTAATAAAATATACCCTATAACCTAGCCAGATGTCATAAATATGATTTAAAAAGACATGTAAATCGGATAAGTGGACAGGCAGACAGAGATACGTTGAGTTTTATAATATGTATAAGATAATAGCAAACCTGCATATAGTCCACCAAACGTTTCATAGTCATTATCCAAGAACGGCGATCACATATAAACCCGAGCATTTTCTCATGTTCGCCTAAGTACTTAGTACTAAGTACTTAGGCAGTAGCTACCAATTTCTTCTTACTCTTACTATTATCCTAATAAATTAGGGTTGACACAACATGCTTTCCTCTTCCACTGTCCTCTATCAGATGTCATCTTAATATTTATTTTATACGCATATAATTTCTCATAAAATCCATCCACACCTTCTTCGGTCTTCATCGACTGCTATATCCGTCTACCTTAAATACTTACCATTCTTCTAGTTATATGACTTTTATCCCTCCTCATGCCTTGACAATACCCTTGTTAACTTCTCTGTGACTGGTGCTCTTTTCATACTTCCTCTGATATCCTAATTCGTGATTTTATCCGTTCTAGTTACACCACACATTCATCTTAACAATCGCACCTCTCCAACGTGTAATATTTAATCCGTTTCTTTGATTGCCCGGCACTCAGATCCATACATTAGGACAGTTTTTGTAATGGTATTATATACTTTTCCCTTAACTTTCAGGGGCATTTTAGCTAGCTACCACCTCAGCTAGAAAATCTATTGGAAAGCATCATCCATGAATTTTAGTAATTACGCTTAATAGGAAATGCTGGTGGGGTTTAGTCCATACAAACGTATTCCATTATATCATGCCTAGATAACAGCATTACCCTGGATAACAGCACTATACTGTATAACAGCCCTCCCTGGATAACAGCACTATCCTGGATTACAGCACTACCCTGGATAAAAACACTACCCTAGATAACAGCACTACCTTGGATAACAGTGCTACCCTAAATAACAGCACAATTCTGGATAACAGATCTACACCAGATATTTTTATACTATAAAATCTATACCTGCCAGTATCATGTTCCTATGTTTTGATTTTTATCATACATTTAAAAAACTGACAATCCTTCTAACTTCATACCGTCGTAGTCCGACATCCAGCAAACAAATTTGAAGAATATAAAATAAAATAAGAACATGTAAGCATAGCCAAAGCATTTAGTACCATCAAAATATTTAAACCGGTCCAGTTCTTGAAGAGGAATACAATATTTGTGATTTCGTCTATTTATATAGCCATAATTAGTCCGAGCTGCAGTTGTCTCTTTCGCGATCTTTTTGGTCGTTCGGAGAGAGCGCGACAGCAATAGCTTGTTTGCTCTTATGCTCCAATTTTATTTCCCGGCTTAGAGTTTTATGTTTTTTAATAGTTATTTGTGATTAATGCTAGCAGCTCGAACTATTTATTGTAAAATTTAGTGGAAACTGCTTTTGGCTTGTGTTTCATACTTTTTTATTACTTATATAGAATTGAAATAAATATTAGAGATTATTAGAGAGTTTCGATCGTATAAAGGATTATTACCAGATGCGATAGTGGTCAAATTGTAGAATAGTGACTTACCTATATAATTAAAGCACTAACTCTATGGACTTACCCATCAAAGCCATGAAAAATTGGTTGGCGAAGCCACCGTGTTTGAACTTTGCGAGCCATCGTGCCGGTAGTGCGTGTAGCATACTGCGTCGGCGACGCCCTCTCGGGGCTACTTCAGTGTATATTGTGTCACTGACACATCTTGGTACTTGGTGTTTCTGTAGAAGATAATATACTGTTATAATATGTGTTTGTATCAACTAAGGGCAAGGGTGCTCAAACAGTCGATCGCGAAAGCTTTCCAATTCGTTCGCGGCAATTACTAAAAGTATTTTACCATGAAATTCTCGCGGCGGTGATCACTCATACGATCATATTTATTTCTCAAAGGTGTCCTCTCCCGAAAAACGCAATATCTCGGTAATTCTTCATCAACATTATTAGTTCAAACAGCAGTTTAAAGCTAATGGTTTCCGCTATTGAGCAATTCGTTGAAAATTAATGGTTTTGATAAATAAATTGATTAAAAATTTCTATTGAATTGCATTCTATCTCTATATATCATTTGTCAAAGGTGTTTAAAAAATGATTAGAAGATGGTATTCCTAATTAAAATATATAACTATCATGTACGAGGCGCCATCTGTTAAAAAAAAGGTGTGTGTGCGATACGCACACGATAGAAGTGAAACTTCATTTTAAAAGACATTTTCTATTTTATTTAAACAGTGTGCAATATACACACACACCGACATTTGGTCTCTCGCTCTGGCTCACACAAAGAAGAGAGACCGATAATATATTGCTCTCTCGCTCTGGCTCACACAAAGAGGAGAGACCGATAATGTGCGTTAAACGTTTAACGTTTAACGCTTGGAAGTCGCATAAGAAGTTTCACTTCAAAATTTGTTGAACTATCATGACAGCTGTTAAATATTTGAACGGGTCAGACATAGTATATTTCTTGTTTTTAATGTTTTGGTCATTATATCTGAAGTGAAATATCCTCGTTTGAAAGAAATAGCTCATCAGTTAACATTTAACAGTATTATTCGAATTATTCGAAATTATCTGCAAATGAAAATAATGAAATCTAAATATCACAATCGGCTAACCAACGAACACCTATCAACTTACTTGCTGTTGGCACGCTGTAATTATATACTGCTTTATAAAAAGTACGCGAATAATATGAAAAATCAGTTATCAATAATCCGGAGAAAAGTTGTGATTAGTGAGTTCGTACCTGCACTTTGTACTTATTTAATTTTAAAGTGTAGTTAAAGCCATTTCATATATATTATGTTTTTTGTCATAGCACTGTAGCAGTAAGTTCGTATTCTAAATATTCTATGGTTAATCGCCGTCACTATAAGCTTGAGTACAACATAATTCTAATGCTTGCTAAAAAACATTGTTTAAATCCAAAGATATTTTTTCTTAGAACCGCATTATATTTTTTCCAATGCCTCTAGCATTTGCATAGTTTAATGATTTCTTAGAAGGATATATTAGGTATATGCTATTATATTTATCATTATTACCTATCGATCAAGGTTACGGTAACTTTCAAATGCCATTGTAAAGTTTGTATCACTTTGTTCCAGCGTCGACGGTAATTTACATGCATCTAAATCGATTTTATGATAAACTTTTATTATAAATGCAGGTACTCATGTTATATCGATATATTAATGTTCTTTTTATTTAATGGCTACTGAGCTCATTGAAAATTATGCCAATGTCACTGAATAGAATATTTTTTCTAATTATTCTTGTAATTTCTTCAAATATTAAGATGGCGGGTCCCTTGTTAAAACTATCCAGGGAGTTTTTGTGGCAACTTAAAATGCAAGTTCATAGTTATTATTTACAACCCATTTCACTTGTGCTCAATAACCAACAATATTACGTAAAATGCCGCCAAAATTTCATAAAATAGGGCCAAATAACATAAGTTTGTGAATCAAAATAAAAACCGCCATATGACAGATCAAGATCACGACAAAAACTCGAGAGTTAATTTGAAATAGCTACATACATATTCTAAAATATATAAAAGTATTTCCATGGATTACCCAAAAAGTGTAAAAATACAAAATTTTGTTTGGTAGTATTTGTTGACACGTAGAAAACAAAGCTGCCCCCGGTAACGTGACAGTAATCATTCATTCCAAATGTGGATGATCGTTTTGTCGAAATATTGAACAACGACGATATTCACATTTGTCTGTTGTAAGCAAAATATAGACAGAAATTCAACATTCTTTTAATAAAAGATTGTTACTCCATGGAAGCACCTAAAAAAAGTACATACTCTTGGGCAGTCCCAAAAAATCGTTTTTTTTTTATTTCGATCATTGTCGGATATACAAGTTTACTTATTGATACCAACATCGATGTCAACATTCATATTTTCATCTCTCTCATCATCGCTCATCCTTAGTTCGAAATTGTGTGAAACAGTAATTGTCAATTAAGGATCTTGCCTCGCCTTCTCTTGGGAAGTGTTTTTTTTTCTGTTGTGAATCTAACAATAATATTTATTATATTACTGCTATTATTGTAAAACGAGCAAGGTAATGTACATTTCGAAAACGGTTTACGTTATAAATATATACTAATATAATAAAGCAGAAGAGTTTTTTTTTTTGTTTGATTGTTTGTTTGTTTGTATCACACGCTAATCTTTGAAACTACCAAGGAAGTAAGGCGGAAGAAATAACGCACCCTAACTGCTTTATCCGCATGCGCTGACGTAATGGTTAGTGATACATAAATACAATGTTCTACAAAAATATTGGTCCTTAGTACATCTAAAAAAGTCGCAATACCATATGCCTATCTCTTACATAGGCCACAATAAGGTATCTTGTGAAGTTTTATTGAAAATTTATGAGCATTATTATTAGGTATGGCATATTAATCCTTACGTACGAAAGTTACTTCATCATCAAGATACTTATGTAGATAAACTTTGCCCTATATAGCATGTTATTTGGATGAATAGTTTGGGAGATAATGTAAAATTAACATGATTCAACACTCGGCTCGGGTCTATGTCTATAGGTGTAATTGCGCGAACGAGCCGTGTGAGTTGTGACGTATAACCCTGACCGCCCGATAAAATCATTGTCTATACTGAAGTATTATAAATTATCAATCAGCGATTTCTTTTAAATTATACGCGGGTGAAAATGCAGGGCACAGCTAGTATTCGATATAATGTTTCTGAAGTCTATGCAATACACGGTAATAACTATTGTGAAATGATTGCCAAGTACACTATCACTTATTCGATAAAAATAGCCTGAATGCACTATAATTAAAGTGAATATTTTTTAAATAATTTATTATACTTAGGTTTAGTAATACGCGCTTTGATATATAATTTCCTCATTATATACTAGATTTTATTTATACTAAAGAAATAAGGATATTTTTTCAGTCCATTAGCTTTTTAAGGCCACCATTTCATTCATTCATTATTTTATGATCACATTAATGACAAATTTATATCTCGTATTTTTTACATATCTCTGGTATTTTACCTCATTTAAATTTTATGAAATATGTTATGAGAAAAAAAATGCAACTATCGAAAATTTTACAATTAAATTACAGATATTCGTGACCAGTTTGGTTTAGGAGAGAGTGCACTATAAATCCATCAAAGTCACGCTTGCAATCAAAGGCTATTTTATAAAACTGTTATAATAACAGTATTTTCATTTATAATAAAACATCTATATAAAACACTTACAAAAAATACGTCAAATAAAAAACAGCTTAAAAGAATGTCATCTTTAAAAAATATCTAATACGTACTACTTCTATTAGCAACTAGTAGTGCCCGCGGCTCCACTCAACTGGGCGACAGAAGAACGCGTAATGCTCATCAAAATCGTAGTTTCTTAAAACTTCAATAACCTTTTATTTAATGAAGACCTCGTGATATTTTTTTATTTGATAAGGACCAAGTATTAACTAAAAACAACAAAGTAAAAAAAAAAACAAACAAAATAACAATAATCAAAATAAGCACAACGTCAATCCTTGATAACTGTATTTAAATAGATAACTCTCAAAATTAAATATATTAAAAGGAACGAAACTAATATTACTAAACTAAAATATTATAATATATGCATTATAATTTCAACGTAAAATTCGTATCATTACATATATATATTACAATAATAGCCAAAAAATATTTAATAAAGATTGCTGCATACACAACGCACTTCACATCGTGCGGCTAAGCTGCGTTCGCAATGGACTGGAAATTTTCAAACAGCCGTGAACACTT
The DNA here is from genome assembly GCA_947532125.1 of Saturnia pavonia. Classification (NCBI taxonomy): domain Eukaryota; kingdom Metazoa; phylum Arthropoda; class Insecta; order Lepidoptera; family Saturniidae; genus Saturnia; species Saturnia pavonia. Next base: position 4,618,234 of record OX383916.1, on the reverse strand, counting down.
GGTGTTGTCCTTCATAATCAAGTTTCTTTCCTTCATGAGAATAAACATATTAAATATGTTGCAAAAGTTTAGTTTTTACAATGAGGCGGAGAAGCTATAATCGAACTAATACATTGTCATTATACAGAAATCTTTAGTTTTTAAGAAGACATAGACAAGCTAAAATCCTACTAACACACTGTCATCAAGCAGAAATCTTTAGTTTTTATGAAGACATAGACAAGTAAAGATCCAACTAATACACTGGCATAATGCAGAAATCTTCAGTTTTTACGAAGACATAGACAAGCTAAAATCCAACTAACACACTGTCATTAAGCAGAAATCTTTAGTATTTACGAAGACATAGACAAGCTAAAGTCCAACTAACACACTGTCATTATACAGAAATCTTTAGTTTTACGAAGCCATAGACAAGTAAAAATCCAACTAACACACTGTCATTATACAGAAATCTTTAGTTTTTACGAAGACATAGACAAGTAAAAATCCAACTAACACACTGTCATTATACAGAAATCTTCAGTTTTCACGAAGACATAGACAAGTAAAAATCCAACTAACACACTGTCATTATACAGAAATCTTTAGTTTTTACGAAGACATAGACAAGCTAAAATCCAACTAACACACTGTCATTATACCGAAATATTTAGTTTTTACGAAGACATAGACAAGTAAAAATCCAACTAACACACTGTTATTATACAGTAATCTTTAGTTTTTACGAAGACATAGACAAGCTAAAATACAACTAACACACTGTCATTATAGAGAAATCTTTGGTTTTTACGAAGACATAGACAAGCTAAAATCCAAATAACACACTGTCATTATACAGAAATCTTTAGTATTTACGAAGACATAGACAAGCTAAAATCCAACTAACACACTGTCATTATAGAGAAATCTTTAGTTTTTACGGAGACATAGACAAGTAAAAATCCAACTAACACACTGTTATTATACAGAAATCTTTAGTTTTTACGAAGACATAGACAAGCTAAAATACAACTAACACACTGTCATTATACAGAAATCTTTAGTTTTTACGAAGACATAGACAAGCTAAAATCCAACTAACACACTGTCATTATACCGAAATATTTAGTTTTTACGAAGACATAGACAAGTAAAAATCCAACTAACACACTGTTATTATACAGTAATCTTTAGTTTTTACGAAGACATAGACAAGCTAAAATACAACTAACACACTGTCATTATAGAGAAATCTTTGGTTTTTACGAAGACATAGACAAGCTAAAATCCAAATAACACACTGTCATTATACAGAAATCTTTAGTATTTACGAAGACATAGACAAGCTAAAATCCAACTAACACACTGTCATTATAGAGAAATATTTAGTTTTTACGAAGACATAGACAAGTAAAAATCCAACTAACACACTGTTATTATACAGTAATCTTTAGTTTTTACGAAGACATAGACAAGCTAAAATACAACTAACACACTGTCATTATAGAGAAATCTTTGGTTTTTACGAAGACATAGACAAGCTAAAATCCAAATAACACACTGTCATTATACAGAAATCTTTAGTTTTTACGAAGACATAGACAAGCTAAAATACAACTAACACACTGTCATTATACAGAAATCTTTAGTTTTTACGAAGACATAGACAAGCTAAAATCCAACTAACACACTGTCATTATACAGAAATCTTTAGTTTTTACGAAGACATAGCTAAAATCCAAGTAATACACTGTTATTATACAGTAATTTTTAGTTTTCACACAAACAAGCTAAAATCTAACTAATACCTACATTTTCATTTTGGAGAAATATCAATAATTATATAAAATTAAATACTAACATGATTTAGTGCTAAAAAGAAAAACATAGGTTATATATTAAAATTAGCCAAAATTTATGAATTAAAAAATAATAATTACCATAGTAATCAAAATTGTTGCTACTGTGTCGGTGATGTTATCTAAACCCGCGTTAGCTTCAATCAAATTTAGACATCTTATCAGTAAAATAAACTTGCTATATAGTCGAATAGACTTCAAGGACAGCACTCCATTATGGAAGTGACGACAGTGTCGACAATTCGTTGTAAGGCGTGGAGGGGGAAGTACTCTAATACAAGTATTATTCTGCGAATATGGTGATTTACACAGAAAAATATACTAATAAATTGTTGTCGACGCGGCGTAGGTCAACATAATCACGTTGTAGTCTAAAAATAAATCAATAAAAACCGCAACGTGTATAGTTAGTTTTATTTATATGTTTACGGAACGCGAAAATAAAATTACATTACAACAAAAACAAAAAAAAAACTCAAAACCGTTGCGAGTAAAATCCGAACACGTTTGGTATGTTTGAGTTACCGCGTCACGCATCGCAAACCGACGACTCACCAACGAATTATTTCGGCAAATAACTTCAATGTTAAAAGATAACATTCAGTTTAATAGGATTTTTTGTAAACTATACCTAATTCTATGTTACATAAAACCGGTTTTAGAATGAAGGATTTGTGTAAAATTTTGTATAATTTATTACAGGAATATTATTTAGATTTATTGGTTTAAATATTATGAAAATGACTTAGATATAAGTAAATTATTATTTGAATATATTTTAAATTAATAATAGTGTTGTGTTTAATCGTTGTTAACAAGATAATGTTAATAAAATGAGAGCCTCACCAACATTAGCGTTCGGTTAGTTGTAACGTGGCACACATTCGCACGAACGCGGTCTGCTTGCCGCCTTTCGTCTTGCCCCTTCCCTATCGATACCGTTTGATTTCTGCCACATCTATACATATAATAAAATTGAAGTGTCTGTTTGTAATGTCAAAATAACTGCTTTTTACATATAGGCTACTTGCCTCATATCAAATTTGGCTGCATATTTTCTGTAGTATTTGACTTAAGAAACCAATATTTATCGATTTCGGATATTAAAAGTGTAAGGTGGCTAAATATTTTCAAATTAAAAAATATTTTTTCATTTTTAATTTTCAACTCTGAAAACGCTTTCAGTTCATATTAGTCTATATATTACCTATATTATTATTAAATGTCAAATGTATGTTTTCGACCCGTATGACGTCACAGTAAAGATAATATATCACTGACAGCGTTTTCGCCTATTTACAGAAAGTAAACGTTTAAAAGACTAAAAAATTTAAAATAGTTTTCTAGGGCCTAAAAATATGGTAATATTTTTTTTTCTCTAATCGGAAAATAATTAATAATGAAGACCAAATTTAATAAAGAGTCAACTAGCTTAACGAAATTATACATGGTACCTATAACAAAAAACCCATTTTTAAAATTGTTGTCTGTCTTTTTGCTCCGGGTAATCTCCGAAACGGTTGGACCGATTTTGACGGGACTTTCACTGGCAGATAGCTCATGTTATAAGATATAACTTAGGCTATTATAATTTTAGAAAAATAATTAAGGTTTCGCAAAAAAATATATTAGTCTATTTTAGTAGTCCACGCGAGCGGAAGCGCGGGCACAGCAGTTTTGTATAAAAAATAATTAAATGAATCGCCTAATTCCTGAATAAACTGATTGAATATTTAAAATAGTAAAGTTTGTTTAATTTTTTTATTGTATTTCTGCTTTGCTTTATTGGGATATAAAAAAACAGTTGATATAAATTTAAGGTACCTATAGAAAAAAAAACCATTATTGTTTTTTATTTCTAGAAGGTTTTTGACGAAATATTTGCAAACTGTGGGATGGTCACATATTAAGGCTTAAAATTAGTGATAATAGGGTAGAAAAAATTTCGATTGGAAGACGTGTTTACAAAAAATCATTGTGAGACGCCCAGGGACGATTAGGGTTGCCACCTTTTATTTGAGCAAATAAAGCAGGTCGTAAGATATCAGTGGCTACAGAACAGTAGAAGGTCTTGCCTAAGGCAAGTTACGATCAACATTTCATTGTAGGTGAAATCAATATTAGCAAAATTTAAATAAAATATGTCACGTATTTTACTATTCACATACATTATAGAGTGTAGAGTTGTAGGTGTAGAGTTTGTAGATAAATAAAGTATAATTAATAGCTTGTTGTAAAGGACGTGTGGATACTTTAATGACGATCCGTACCGTGTGACTAGCAGTGAGCGAATGCGTAGCATTGAAGATCCGACGAAAAACATAAAATCACTCCTATGACCAGCGGTGGGTACAAGTGACTAATATCCAGGTTTTTGGCAGCTGATTTAGCCTTGGCTTCAATGGAGCATCCGAAATTTAGGTCTACATTTAAATGCATTTCAAGGAGCTCGAGGCTGTCAGTAACCGGTACCTTGCAGAGTTGGAGTAAAATAGAAAGGACTAAATTTGCTGGAGATAGGTTTTCGTAGTGTTGAACTTTCGTATCACAAGGGACAAATTCAAGCGGTTGTTTATGGCCTCTCTCAGCTTGCTGATTTAATTCTTGTTAGCTCGAGGGCCCAAAAGATAACTCTCTGAACAGTGCTATCGTCTGCGCACCCAAGGATACCGGGTTTAAGCAGTTTATTGAAGTGTAGCAAAAACAGCATAGCAGAGAGTATTGAAACTCCGGCATCAATTGCCAAAGGATCAGAAGAGCAGCTACTCGTATTAACCGTTCACTCAGGAAGTCTTGGACCCTCAGGCTGTCAAGGATGCCGTATGATCGAAGCTTGCCTAAAAGGCTTCCGTGTCATACCCTATCAAAGGCCTTAGAAACGTCAAATGACACTAATAGGGCCTCACCACGTCTCTCAAGAACTTTACCCCATTTGTGTGTGGCATACACCGAGAGATTACCAGTAGATCGTTTTTCACTAAAACCGTACTGACGATCACTTAGGATGTAGTTGTACTCTAGGTATGTCACGAACTGGTTAATAATGAATCCCTCCATAATTTTACAAAGGAAAGAGGTGATGGCAATTGGACGATAATTAGTAAGATCGGCACGATCGCATTTTTTAAGAATAAGTTGAATGATGGCAAGCTTCCAGGATTTTAGAACAACACCAGTTTTAAGCGAGAGATGGAACAGACGTGTAAGAACAGGAGATATGTCTGCTGCGCATTTCAGCAGAACCAAAGCTGAAACACAGTCAGGACCAAATCTAGATAGCGAAGCATGCAACGTACTTTCCTATTGTGTATAACAATCTTTCGCATTATAGAATGGCACATAGGAATGGTAGGTGAAGTTTAGAGTTTTCTGCAAAGATGCTTGTAAAAACATTAGCCTTGTCAATCGCCGAATAAGCCAGTGATACCTCAGGCTTGAACATTATCGGTGGCGAAGGTTTTTGAAAGTTGGCTTCGACCGACTTTACAAGAGACCAGAAAGCTTTACTACCTGTGGAGTACGAAACAAGCTTTGCTCCAACACAACCTACGTGATCAAAGAGGGCCTTAAGATAAACTTTTTTGCAGGACTTGGTGGCTTATTGAATGCTTTCTTAATTTCTGTTAGATCCGCAGACTCGTGGTTACGAGCTGTAACCCATGCTTTATAGGCTAACTCTTTTTCCTTTTCCGCTACGGCACAGTCTGGAGTTGAACTATGGGCGAATATCACCAGTGAGAGACACGTCTGAGAATGTGATAAATAAAAGCGCACTAACATACAGACAAACAGACGCTATCCGCAATGCCACGATATTTTCATTGCTACTACGAAATAATTGTTTAAAACCATGAACTTGGAATGCAACAAAACATTTTTTTATAGGTTTAGCGTTTGGCTTCAATCTCACCTGATGTTTAGTGAGGATGTGGCGCAAGATGGTAACACGCTAAACATAATGGGGGAGGGGGACTGTCTATCAAGTGCGGTTGCCAAGACACGCCTATAGGTGCTTATAGGTATTATTATAGCGACAAATTTTCATCTTGAAAGTGGGCTAGCTAGCTAACAACCATGCTATGGTTACATCACATGTTTCCCTTCACCGAAAGCTTTGGCTCATTGCAGGGATTTAAACTCGCGTCGCTCGACGCGATGACCGTACATGCTACCACTGAGTCATCATTCATTCACTTTCATCTATTTCTATTTCTGCCAGAAAGTTAATACGCACCATGCAATGGGACTTTTGCTGGATTCATCGTCTAAGGATATAGAATGGAACGTCCCGGTACTCCCGGTTATAACGGGAAATTTGGCACCCCTAGTTTGGAGCCACGTCAAACGAGATGCTCACCGGTTTTTAAGACCACACTTTAATCTGCGGCTTTGCTACCTGACGTCGATTCGTCACCGTCGAGATGACGGTGAAGTATTAAGTCCAATGTGGTCACTATTATGTCAGTCTATTGTCATTCCTAGTAAAACCCTCTATACGTCATTAGAAACGGGTATTTTAAATTGATTTTACTTTATTAGTAATCATGTGGTTAAGACGTCCTTAATACTGTTAAGAGTTTCCTTGATTACGTTTTAATTTATTTGTAAGTTTTTATAAGTATATTTATTTGTAAGTTATTGTAAGTTCTTTGAATGGAATAAATGTTGAGTGAGATATATAATAAAACATGATTTATTATATAACTTAATACGAATATCAATAATAATTTGATTAGTAATTATTTAACTAAAAAATAAAATATGGATTTTTAATAACAGACATTTCATTAATTTATTGGTATCAAAAATAACTCTAAATTCTGATATGACCAAGACATCTAAAACGTTGAGTCTACCATGACATTTGGATCTAAAGGGTATCTGTTGAAAATGCTGAAAGGTGAATCGATCGGTGGAATCAAAATAATTTAATTATACCAACACTGCCCCAGACTGTCAGTAATATACTATACATCTTATCGTTTTGTATATTGATATTTTGTTTAATATTTATTTCGTCATTATGTCGTCGTCAAAATTGTGTAAGTACTGTTAGTAGTCATGCGTAACATTTGTCAAAACTCTTTACGTTGTCGTACCGTGAAGTAATCTGCACTATTATCTTTTATAACTCTTGAATGGTAGATGTCGCTAATGGGATCACTTTCAAACCAGAAAGACACTTAAGGACTGATTAGAAAACTATTTATTTTAGCTTTATATTAACTTTAACATTTTGAATTTATTTTTAATGAAACGTAATCATTGTGAAATTTATATATAATACAAAAGTTAAGCCAGATAACTAGACACGGAATAATAAATATGACATAATTCAATATGAACAAATAAAACAGACATTCCAAAATTAAAGTAATTCAAACATAATACATAAACCAAACAGATCAGAGTTGACATCAAAAGAGTATGTATAATCTGAGAATACCAATCAACAATAACTTGAAATAAAATCTTATGATAAACTAGATCCAAGTGCCTTTGTTAAGTTCTTTACGAAGCAGCGTCTTTCAGTCTCCTCGAACGATTGATTAATCCGCAGGCGCATGGAAGCCGAGACGCGTTGTATACAGAAAGCGGGACCGGTTCGAACCGGGTTCTATCCGGTTCAGTAATTCCAACCCGCTGGTACATTACCGACAATACCGGCTTTTATTGATACTGGTACATTTTATTAATGTTTACAACCTTGTTTCAGTTTATTAAATAAATATTTAATATACAATTTTTTTAAAACCTACTATATATGATCTATACATATTATAAAACTTAACGGCGCTCTGTCTGTTTATATCCTTTTCACGCCAAAAGTACTTATTCAATTTACATGGATTTTATATTAATTCATAGCTTTGTAATCTGGCCTAGTTATAAGATAAAGTCACATACGAAATAAACAGGTACTGTAATGGTGAATCAATTCGGAAAAAATACGCATTTGGTGCGCTTAAATGGCTTACGCTGAATAAACCATACCAGATATTATATAAAAATTAATGTTCTACATAGCTGCAAACCTTAAAAATACTTATAAAAAAGTCAGCAATAGCATATATCTAAGCATCACCCACAATAAGCATTTTTCTCTTACGTTTTTTGATCTTGGGCAACACGATTCGCGCTTGCGCTCTTCCGACTGCATTCTGTAGTCTACGTGAGCGGAGCCGCAGTCATTGCTAGTTATTTATAAATTAATTAAATAAACTATAGCATAATTTTCATTGTCATGTCCTGGTGATCACTTACAAACGAATTTTTCGAAATTCACGTACGTTTATTAATTTAAATTGGTAACAATATCGGCCGATGGTGAAGGATAACATCGTGACGAAACCTGAACGCTCGAGATATGCTCGTAATAGGTACCACTGTATGAGGAAAAATATAACTGTTAATTTTCGGCGTTTTCGCCAATACGTCGTGGGCTGGCGTGGTGATTAAGCACTTGCCTTCCTTAGTGTAGAGGCTTCATTGCCCAGCAGTGGGCACAGTCACAGGCCGATTTTAATTTTATTATATTACAATTATGTATCTTGGGTAGTGAGGATAAGCAACAACATGTAGAATTTGTTACGAATTTGTACAATGGGAAATAGATAATATTGTGAAAGTATCGTACGTAGTGCAGATAAGTTACAACATGTAGAACTTGTTAGGAATTTGTAAAATGGGAATAATAAAATAATAAAAGTTCGTCAAAGTCATTCAAAGTCTTGTCAAAATCGGTCCATTCGTTTCGGAGATTATCCGGAACAAACAAACATACAAAAATTTCAAAAAATGTTTTTTTGTTATTGTTACCGTGTATACTTTCATATGAATTTACTAAAAACCTGTTATTTTGACATTACAAACAGACACTTCCATTTTATTATATGTATGGATTAACATATTTTGTGACGTCACGTTTCAGGATAATCCAGTAGGTAATGTAGGTTTCATATTATATATAGTACTCATCAGTGTACAATTTATTCGACCAATTCTGATGATTGCTGGGATTTCGAATCCCTGCAATGAGCCTGTGCTTTCGGTGAAGGAAAACATCATGAGGAAATCATAGCATGGTGGTAGGGCTTTTTTTAAGTCCGCCTGGCTAGCTACCACCCTCAAGTTGAAAATCTGTCGCCAAGCACCAATAGGCATATTCCGGCAGCTGCACTTAAGAGCCAGTCTTCCATTAGGTTTAGCGTGTTATCATCTTGGGACACATCGTCACTTAACATCAGGTGAGATTGTGGCCACTACGCCATACCTATAACGAAAAAAAAAATGATGTTTAAAAAATATCATTGCTACCTCTAAGCCGCGCCTCCAACGCAACAGTGTAAAGTATCCTTGTTCTCAATGCATAAAGGTTTTTTCATACTGACTGGTAATTCCAAAGATTATAGCGTTCAAACAAACTCTCGAGCTTTATATATTAATATATAGAGATATATTACTGAATATAAATGTTAATACAAATTATCGCAAAACCTTCTTCACACATCTAATTGAAGACTTCCTTGACCTATTTCTCAAAAAAATATCTGTATTTTTTTTGCTGTGCTACTTTCTCAGTTTATTTATTTAAGACCAGTTCAGACTTAATTATAGAACTTTGATTAACACGTTTTTATTTATTTAAAATAGATAACATCTGTTTTTCTACCTGTGGATACACCTTTTTTATTACTTTATAGGTTGATCATAAATCTTAACTGATATTAAGTGAGATAAGGACATACTAAACCAAGAGACTGGTAGTTGAGTGCAGCTGCCAAAGTACATTAGTGTTGGGTGACAGATTTTTAATTCAACGGTAAGAGTTACCCTGGCTAGATTTTAAAACGCTCTACTATCGTGGTATGGTTTCGTCAAGATAATTGTATGTACTTTTAGCTCGTAAGTTATTGTAAAATATTACTTTTTATTTTACTACTGGTGACATCGTCATTTCTCTCGACACATTTTTGAATAGAGACTAATATTGTACACGGTAATTACGGTAAATATAATACCTGTAAGATTAATTTGAATAAAATAGGACAGAAATTAAAAGATCATAGATATAATCGCATACGATGTCGCTGCCAGAAGCTAGTTAAATATTAAATTTTATTATGTAGGCACGTATAATATTAGGTCTTTACCTATGAAATTGCCGTTTTGTATGAAAAAAATTAAACTATTATTTATTTATTTTATTAAATTATTTTTATTTGTATTAATCGAAGTAATCACCCATGCAATTAATGCATCTTTGCCAGCGCAGTGGCAGCTTATTGATGCCCTTCTTAAAGAAATCAGCTGGACGGGAGGCAACAAATTCTTCAAAGGCATTTTGTACTGCCTCACGGGTATTGAATTTTTTCCCGCCACGGAGTTATCCAAATTCTGGAAAAAGTAGTAGTCTGTAGGCGCAAGGTCTGGTGAGTAGGGCGGATGACGGAGAACTTCCAACCCCAGTTCTTGCAACTTGGAGACCGTCTATTGTGCAGTATGAGGTCGCGCGTTCTCGTGCAGAAGCAACGGAGACGAGCGATTGACCAATGCTGGTTGGAGATGTGCCAGATTCTCCATCACTGTGTTCAGTTCTTCACAGTACACATCTGCAGTAATGCTCACCTCGTTTGTTAAGAAGCTGTGATGAATCACACCGGCGCAAGACCACCAAACAGTGACCATCACTTTTCTAGAGGCAAGTTTTCGTTTAGGGCATTGTTTAAGTAAAAAATTCATCGCAGGTAACAATGCGGTTCAAAATTCCTTCATTTGTGTGTCTGTTGAGCAGTGCAAGGCACGTCTCGACGCGTACTTCGCGCTGGCGATCATTGAGTTCGTGGGGCACCCATTTGTCAAGCTTTTTTACCTTGTCAATTTAACACAAATGGACCAATATTGTTTTTACGCTAACGTCGAAAGCTGCTGCTAATTTAGCCGTAGATTGTGTATCATCAGCTTCCACAATCGCCTTAATTCGTCATTGTCGACCAAAGTCTTCGGACGACCGCGAGGTTCATTTTTCAGGTCGAAATTCCCAGAACGGAAGGGAGCAAACCAATAACAGGTAGTGCGTTGGTTTGTAGTGTTAGCTCCGTAAACGTCGTTGATGTTGCGTGCCGCTTGTGCCGCGTTACTGCCACGACGGTACTCATACTCCATAATTACTCGAATTTTTAACGTATCCATGATGACAAAAAAGATTGAAATGCGATGAAAATGTAACACTAATCAATAAACAAATGACTACATTTGGAAAAAGAATTCCATGTTCTTAAAATAAAATTAATTTGAAATTAGAATTCTTAGCCAAACAAAAATTATTTTGATTTGAAATGGCCAGTACTGCAGAACGGCAATTTCATAGGTAAAGACCTATTTATTATATATGTAGTCACTATTAATTTTGTAACTGCATTACAATAAAACTACAGTCACATCGAAACAACGCATGTTTCACTCAATCAAGCTAACGTTACCGCTTACCTAAATACGGTAGCGGTAACTATAAATAAAGACGTGTATTTTTACCAAGGGCGACGAGACGTTAGGGATTTATTTATTTCTGAACTAGCCTTTAGTTTGGAACACGAGACGATGTGAGCATTTCAAACGGTATCATTAATTACACAATAAAAAGATAATGTTTTTGTAAGACATTCGTTGTATAAACATGTCTCAATCTTCGAATCTTTACTGTTATTTTACATACTTAAAAATATATTCGTTATAAATATGTTTTAGATACAGATGTTATTTAAATAAACGGTGTATAAATAAATAACATTTTTTAATATTGATATAAGATAATAATACTTTGCGATAAGATTTTCTTTTTATAATTTTTTGTGGTATTTTCATGACTAGCTTTCTTTCTATTTCTGTTTATTTATTTATGTTTTGGGAAACTTGTAAATGACCTTCTTTCTTGATTATTTTACTATACTTTTCCTTTTAATATAAAATAAAATAAATATACATATTCACATATAGCCCACAATGCTTGGTCCAGAGTCTCGCTATTTTGTACATGGACAAGTCCAATGAGGTTAAAGTATATTTAGGAATTCTGCTTCTACTTACTATTAAGAAGGATGTAAATGTATTTTTGTATAAAAATTCAAAACATTATAACGCGACAATACGTCGTTAAAATTTTTATATAAAGTATTTTTTCATTCGTTTTCAATGCGTTTTTTTTTCGTTAAAATGTTAATATTAAAAACACAAAGTTACGGGAGAGTATTTCGTTCTCGACCTCTATCATAACATATGAGCTTATTATTGTAACCACAGACTTTGTTTCCTATTATAAGCTATTCATTGACCCCACTCCGTTTCACTTCAAACAGTGTGACGTAGCCTATGTGTAGTTTGTACAAGTGAACACTAGAAAATGTAGTATTAATTGTTATACCATGTCTGCTTAACCATGTGCTCATTATAAGATACGAAATCGTCCTTTGGATGCTCAATCTAATATCATCATGCACGCCACATAGGTACATAGGTTCTGTAAAGGATCTTTTTTATATTTTTTTGCCTAGTTTAGATAAAAAAAATCAGATTACTAAATCCACATACACATGTTCCTTCCCTCCTCCCAAGGAGAAGAAACATGTATATATCTATAGTTAGTTTAGATCGAATGATAGGGAATTATCCAGATAGCGACTTCTTTGCATACGCGCAACAATCCGAGCCGAGGTCCGGCCACTTTGGCACCCTCGGAATTGTTGCAACGCTTTCGTGGCAGAGTGCCTTAAGCGCTCGCCGCAAAGCCCGGTGAAGCTGTAAAAGCCGTAAGAATCCAGGGCCCCTAAGGCTAACAGTATAGTCAGTTCAAAAAAAAAAAAAGTTTGTGAATATATTTATAGCACCTTTGGAACTACTGGTTCGATTCTAAAGATTCTTACACTGGTAAGGAGTTATGTTGAACCTAATGGGTATAGGTTTCATTGTTTTTATTAATCTTTGTATGCAGGCAGTCGAATCATTCACGCACGTGGTAAGTTATTCCACGAAGTCTAAAATAAACCGCTTCTAATTTCTTGGCCCATAGTTAACCGAGACGACCTTCGTTCCTTATGACAAATTTCCGCTAAGAGATAGCAGTTATAATTAGATGATGAGGTCTGTTCTATCATTAAAGGCCTTAAGCCTAGGAAATCTCCCGGTCCTGATGGTATCAGGAATGAAGTACTCAAACTTCTTCCTGATCACCTCATAGCTCTTTTGGTCTGCATCTTCAATGCAGCCATAGCCCACTGCTATTTTCCAGCCGTCTGGAAAAAAGCTATAGTTATAGGTATTCGTAAGCCCGGCAAAAAAGCTTCGCTTCCCGAAAGCTATCGCCCGATCAGTCTCCTAAACACCCTAGGGAAACTCTATGAGCGGATCCTTCTGAACCGTCTCAAGGTCGTTATAGACGACAAGAATTTATACCCGCCCGAACAATTCGGTTTTCGCGCCCGTCACTCGTGTACACATCAAGTGCACCGCCTCACGGAGCACATCACGAGTAACTTCGCCAAGAGCAATACTGCTCCCGCCCGCACGCTTGCGGTCTTTTTCGACGTAGCCAAGGCCTTTGATAAGGTCTGGCACGCCGGACTGGTCCACAAGCTATATCAATTAGAAGTCCCGGATAGGTTAGTTCATCTAGTTCACGATTTTCTACGCGACCGCACCTTCCACTACCGAGTGGAAGGAGTACTATCTACCGCCCACCCTATACGCTCAGGCGTCCCGCAAGGTTCCATTCTGGCGCCTTGCCTTTTCAATCTGTACGTCAGCGACCTCCCGAAGCCCCCCGGGGTCGAGGTAGGGCTGTACGCTGACGACACAGTCATATACGCGTCAAACAGACATAGAAAAAATCTCGCCTGCGCAGTCCAACGTGCCGTAACCACTCTCGGGGAGTGGTTTCGAACATGGCGAATAGCTATTAATCCGGTAAAGAGCGCCGCGATTATGTTCGAACCGCATACATGTAAACTACCACGCACGGTAGGACCCCTCTCATTATTCGGTAGGAATATCCCTTGGGCCACCAAGACTAAATATCTGGGTGTCACCCTCGACTCGAAGCTTAACTTCAACGCACACGTTACTATAGTCCGGAATAGGGCCGTCTGGATCCTTTCCCGCTTGCGGCCCCTGCTCAGTTCGGTAAGCAAAATGTCCTTAAGACATAAGCTTACACTATACAAGATGTGCGTCCGTCCGGTCTTGACATATAGCTGCGCAGCGTTCGCACATATGTCCAAACATAACTTTGTCCGCATGCAAAGAGTCCAAAATCGGTTTCTCCGTCGCCTGCTTGACCCTCCAGCCTTCGTTAGGAACATGGACCTCCACAGGGACATGAGGCTTCCCTCGATAGAAGCCTATGTGAAATATCTCACCAGGAGATACTTCGATAGCGCTTCGAATCACCCCAACCCGCTCGTAAAATCCACCGCGAACTACGTCCCAGACAACTCGATCCCCGTTGCCAAACGTTATAAACGCCGTCCGCGAAATCTCTTTGTCGATCCCGACGACGACATCGAGAAAGCTAATAATTACTACGCGTCCGCACCCGCAACATATGCGTGCTCGCGCCCACGCCCGCGAAACCACCGTTCCCTCCGCAGGGGACGTACGGTTAACTTCGTTCCCGCACACCCGCCACGACCGCCCTCCTCTGCGGCAACTCAAGCCTAGGTCCGATCCATCGACATGGAGCCCTTGAGCCAAGCAGCCGCTCGCGCGATACAAGTGACTGTACAATCACTAGCTTTCACAGCCATACATGACACTGCATTATACACACATGCACAACACACATAGGTACATAGGTCCTGTAAGGGACCTTTTTTTTTCTTTTTTTGCCTAGTTAGAGTAGACAAAAATTTCAGACCACTAAATACACATACACATGTTCCTTCCCTCCTCCCAGGGGGCAGAAACATGTATATATCTATAGTTAGTTTAGATCGAATGATAGGGAATTATCCAGATAGCGACTTCTTTGCATACGCGCAACAATCCGAGCCGAGGTCCGGCCACTTTGGCACCCTCGGAATTGTTGCAACGCTTTCGTGGCAGAGTGCCTTAAGCGCTCGCCGCAAAGCCCGGTGAAGCTGTAAAAGCCGTAAGAATCCAGGGCCCCTAAGGCTAACAGTATAGTCAGTTCAAAAAAAAAAAAAGTTTGTGAATATATTTATAGCACCTTTGGAACTACTGGTTCGATTCTAAAGATTCTTACACTGGTAAGGAGTTATGTTGAACCTAATGGGTATAGGTTTCATTGTTTTTATTAATCTTTGTATGCAGGCAGTCGAATCATTCACGCACGTGGTAAGTTATTCCACGAAGTCTAAAATAAACCGCTTCTAATTTCTTGGCCCATAGTTAACCGAGAAGACCTTCGTTCCTTATGACAAATTTCCGCTAAGAGATAGCAGTTATAATTAGATGATTGATGGAACCGTTGAAATCTGTAATGATAGAGCGATCGGATACCGAGTCGATCTAAGTGGATTCGAAGCTTTTGTTGAACATAAAAATTCTAGTAACCTTAGTTTTTAATTAACCTTAGATGCAAAAAGTGTGGTTATACTAGTTTAACATGTGTATCTATCTGTGTGTCTGTCTGTGGCAAGCTTCCAAACGGCAGAACCAATTTTGATCTTGTTTTTTTTTTTAAAGTGACTTGAGCGAGAGTATCTTAGCTATGATTCAAGAAAAGCTGTTCAGCCATTCGAAGATTATCAGCTGTTTTCTAGTTGATAACTAAATGGGTGTTTGCATCTTTCACAGATCTGATGGTATTCTGATACTTCAACGATATTAGAATAACATGGCAACATTAAGCTGATGCATCATATGGGACCTGCTGGATACCTAACTCTTCGCAAACTTACAGCAGAGATATTGTGTTTAGCTTCATTCGAATGGTTTCAATAAATATATTGTGTCGGAGGTTTCTTCAATTTTCAATTTATCTTGTTTTAAACATGCACATTGCAGATTCTTTGTCTGCATGTTTTTTGAATAGGCGATAGAGATATCGTGTTTGGGCTCATTGGAATGGTCTCAATGTATAGGTTACTTGTGTTGGGGGTTTTATATTTTCTTTTTATTTTGTTTTGCTATGAAATTATTTCTTTCAAACAACTCAAACATCAATTTAAAAAAAAAAAAACAAACCCATTTAAAACGTTAGCAGAAGTATAACTCAAACTTTATCTCTAGTAGAAATGATATGTATGTATTCGATAATATCAAATATCTAATAATTTGATATTCAGGATAAACTAACTTTAGCACACAATTGAAACGACTCACGCGTCGTCTAATGTAAACCGGTCATACTAATATACAGGGATCCTTCGAGGGTATATGTGCACAATAACTAATCAATGTTTCATTGCAATTGGATAAATGATTGAGGAAAGCTGCATAGAGTGATATCTAATTTGTATGTAAGGATGTCTGTTACTCTATAACGCAAGAACGGGTGAACGGATTTGAATGAAATTTAGCACACATATATTTTATAAGCTGGATTAATACATAGGATACATTTTATTCCGGTAAATGGCTTATTTTTCATTTCTCGCTGGTCCCGATTCTGTCAACGAAGAAGAAATCGCGGGCAGATGCTAATATTTATATAGCGAGCTCTGCTAACAGTTTTGAAGCGATGATGGCGCAGTGGTAGCGTGTAAGACTTCGCGTCGATTGACGTGAGTTTGAATCCCTACAATGAGCCTGAGCTTTCGGTGAACGAAAACATCGTGAGGAAACCATAGCCTGGTGGTAGGGCATTTTTCTAATGCCCGCCTGGCTAGCTACCACCCTCATGTTGAAAATCTGCCGCCAAGCACCAATAGGTGTGTTCCGGCAGCTGCACCTGAGAGCCAGTCTTCCACTAGGTTTAGCGTGTTACCATCTTGGGCCACATCGTCACTTAACATCAGGTGAGATTGTGACCACTACGCCAGACCAATATCAATAAAAAAAAAATTAAGATTATGGATATACGCTAACTAATCAAAGATCAATAATAATAAAAAACTTAACTATAGATTTTATACATTGGCATTACAGATATTACAGTCGCGGTGGAAAGCAAAGAATTGTATGATCCCGTTACAAAGATAGTTTTCGCGTCCCCACTAAGCAAAATAGCAAGTATGCACGTGGATGACTTGCTGGATGGGATTTGTGCCTGACTGTATCATGGCCTCCGTAGGAAGAATACGTCAGCTTGATTGTTCGAATAAAAAAAATCTCCGTCACAATTGATCTATACCATTGAGACTATTCCAATGAGCCCAAACACCACACCTCTACTGTAAGTTGGTGAGGAGTTGGCCAGCTTCCAGATGATGCTGCAACATCAGGACAACGCTAATGTTCTTCTAAAATCGTTGAAATAACAGAATACCAAATTTCGTATCGATCAGTCTTGTGGAAGATACTTACGTCCATTTATCAACTAGAAAAGTGTGTAGACTTACACGGCTGAATAGATTTTGTTGAATCATAGCTAAGAACACTCTTGATCTAGCCAACTTTCAAAATCAAAATGGGTTCAGTCGTTTGGGAGCTACGATGCCGCAGACAGATACAGACTATACATAGACATACACATATATACATACACATATTTGCTGTTTGTCCATAAGTTTGCGAGAGGGTTAAAAGGAATGTTAAAATTCCTGTTATGGTATAGAACAAAACTTGTCTCAGTTACCAGTTCTAGGAATGTTATAAATAACTGAACTTGGTTAATCCCGGATGCAAATATGTAAGATAAAATTCTTAGTGTGAGAATGTGGACCTGCATAATAATACATCAATTAATTATAATTAATGCATAATATATATAAATTATTGCATGAATAATTATTATTTCATGAATTTAACCATTTTTATAAACTATAAGCTATGATACTTAGTGTGTACTTTTAAAAACGTTTTTTTTTTCTTTTTATTGTTTTAGGTTTTGACGTAGTAGCTCCAATCTCACCTGATGTTAAGTGACGATGTGGCCCAAGATGATAACACGCTTAACCAAGTTGAACACTGGCTCTCAAATGCAGCTGCCGGAACACACCTATTGGTGCTTGGCGACAGATTTTGAACTTAAGGGTGGTAGCTAGCCAGGTGGGCATTAGAAAAAGCTTTACCACCATGCTATGGTTTCTTCACGATGTTTTCTTTCGCTGAAAGCTCAGGCTCATTGCAGCGATTCGAACTCACGTCAATCGACGCGAAGTCGTACACGCTACCACTGAGCCATCATCGTTTCGATTTCTTTTAAAAATAGCTACCGCCCGCGACTTCGGTCGCGTTATTTATAATACAAAATAAAATACGAATAAAAAATAGTTTATATTATTCAAGGATAACGCAACTTCCTATTAATGATAGAAGTGACAGAATTTTTAGAATCGGATCAGTATTTCAAGAGATTACTAAAACGAATTTTAAGAATTCTATTTAGGTATTGATAATCCCCTAATTTAAATTAAGAATACCATACTAAAATCGCAACTACCAACAACACCGAGGAAAAAAGTTTTTTTTTTTTAATAAATATAAGGCGTAGGCGAAGACCGACAGTAATTTAAATACCAAATTAATAAAAAAAAAATACATTAAGTAAACTTTCGATGTTAAATCGTAATTGTGCCTATGTATTTAAAATTATGACTTGTTACCGTTTTAAATTATGACGAATATATAAAAAAAGGCTTAAGAATAGTTATACACGTAAATGTACTTAGCGAGTTAATAAGGATAATTATTATACATCCAATTCCATGTATGCACACGTCAGTAAGGTTATGACAGCATTTTTTATAGATGTGAATTACTTCCGTAGAGTTATTTTATTATATTGTATCAGTTATAACTACTTGTTTTACTAGTCTTATGATCCGATATATACCTACGTGCGTAATGCACCTTTTATGTACTCTAGGCTTGTATGAAATATTATATGTTAGGTATATAAAAAAATATTGTAACTTTATTAATAAAATTGGTACCTACCTACATGTAGCGAATACAGATTTTTTTTTTGATAGAGACCGTAATTGAAACAAGAATGTGGTTGATTTAACTTATTAGTATTTTGTTAAGTGTAGTCAATTACGAGAAATAATAATTGTAAAATGATAAATAGTGTCAATACGTTGAATTAAATATTCTCAAAATACTTACGACGTTTAATACACTAATAATTTCACTTGATTATCACTCGGTCACAAAAACTAATCAAAAACACAAAACCAAATTTTAACACTATAAACTATGTATCTATGATCATTCAATATAATTTAATATAACACAACACTATTCAAATTAAAGATTCTGTATTTAAATTTAAAAAAAGAAATAATAATTTGATTTCAGAATGCACATGCGGTCCCGAAGATCGGATTACAGACGAAGCGAGAATGACGTGCGTTCGCGGCTCACTGCGTTCAGTAACTATGTTGAACCGGTCGCGGCAACACTAACAATACACAATGCAATGTGATTTATAACTGGATTAGGGTGTTTGTAAAATTGTAAATATATAACTCTGTAAATTGTACCTACTTTATAAATCTGTGACAAATATAGCAAAGTTCACTTAGGATGACTTGTTTAAATAAGTTTTGCTTGCGCACTTTCGATCTGCTTAATTATGACAAATTATGAGTACCTAATTATTATTTAGTCATTTTCTCATAGTACTAACACTGAGTGAGGAAATACAGAACTTCGGAATTCTCGGTATTTTAAAAAGGCAATTAATTATTAATGATTCGATACAGCGCCGCAAGAGATTGGAATATTCATGAAAAAATTACATCAATATTTTACATAAAAATGAAGAGGTTATTGAACTCTAAACTTTTTAAATTGCATTTAACTTAAAATATCAATCGTCCCTAGTATACGGGGCAAGTTGGCGACTGATTTGTATCGTCTAATCATGATATAATATTCGGTAGGAGCTTAGAACCCTGTTCGGGGAACGCGTGTTTAAACTACTCACTACAAACATTGTGCTCTATTTTTCAAACTGACAAAGGCGACGACTGACTTGTGACACTTAAATGTAACAATTAAAAAAAAAAACAACTATTACAAAGTTGAATAGAGCTAGAATTATTAAGTAGGCGTCGCAAGTAAAGTTTTTATTATTAACATCTTTTTGTTTTCAATATAGTTAAATACTAACTTTTGCCCACGACTTTGTTCCCGTTTTTTTTTTCAAAACAAAACGTATAGTGTACCACCACTTGTACACTAATACAGAACCATTACGAATGTGCACGCAAATCAGCAAAGTTTCATCATAATTGGATGAATGGTTTAGTAATGCATAGGGAACAAACAAGAAAATAATTTACAATCTCACTAGATTATTTATAAACTAACTAACTTATAAACTAGTATATAGTATCTGCTTTTGTATGAGTTTAAATGTTTTTAATTTCATATTTTGAATGTAGCAATTACCAGACACCTTGACAAATAACTTGAATATTAACTAAAGAAAGTGGAAATCGGCTTAGCACACTAGGGAGTGTTAGAAACGAGTATGTTGCTTAGATTTTATCAGAGGAAGTTACGTAATAAGCCTGTTCTTTTTTCTTACGAAGTTTTCATTCACAGTCAGTTCCAATTCAGGGTTTTTGAATGTAAGTACATATCTAAATAATTTATGTGGGCTTTTCAAAATGTGTTCGATTAACTTTCACTAGTCTGCTATACCAGTAAATGTATGGAAGGTAATACAAAGTTTGACCTTAATATTGTTTGTATTAACCCTCAAATAAATATGTATCACAAACCAAAAGAATAATATAGACGTAACGGTTAGAACGCGCGAGTAAACCACCTGAAGTAATACCAAGTAGAAAAGGAGCACGTAGTGAAGCGAACGTCCAGTTAGGTATAATAATATAATAATTTAAAAAAAGTTATTGTGTCTTACTACATAGTAATTTTTTTTTAAATACTTCACCATATCAAATAAAGAATACTAGAGTGCCACTTCCTAGGTATGTATTAGAAACATAATACATGTCTTATTAAATTGTAAATATTTTATTCCCTGCAATAGAGTCGTCGGTGTTTCATAATTCGTCTATTTTACCCAAAAATATATTTCAACTTTCGCGGGTAAAATAAAGTTTTAATGTATTATTTTTTAATATAAAGTTAACTAATAATAAAGTTAATACGTTAACGTTAAGTAACGTAAAAAAATAGTTTTTTTTTTGTTGTTAGAGAACCTCCTTTACGAAACAAATGGGTAAAGATGCATTATGAAAGAAAGGAGTAGATATAGATGACTATTATTAATTTTATATATTATGAATATAATACTTCTCATAACACGTGACTGAAAAACACTTGTGTGGACATCAATATTCGAAATAAGAAACCACAGTTCGAAGTGCAGTGGCAAAACGAAAGTGTTACGGATATTTGATGCAGAATCAAGATTTCTGTTTGTTTATTGTTATATAAAAATATTTGTAAAACCCTTCATATAAATAAATAATTTTAATGTTATTTTTATATCATGAATTACATAAAAAAATCATATATTTTATTTAGAAAAATATTCATGTTTCGTCGGGATTTTACATATCCTACGCATATAATCACAAACTTATACAGATACTACCGCTACACACACAGATAGCTGAACTCGGCTTCACCTGTTTATTCTACACGCTCTGTCTATATTTTTCTTTCGGTCTGAGATATAATAGTATATAATCATGATGTAATGGATAGGATATAATGATGTATTTCTACGTAGGTATGTGTTGAGAGGGAATCGCTGAGTGAGAAAGAGCCAACCATACGTGAAAGTGACGCTGCCAAAATGGAACGTAGCAGCTTCCTATCAGAACGCTTTTACTCACCTTTTTCTTATCCATCACGACCACCCTCTCCAGCGGCAACTCAAGCTTAGACCCGTTCCTCCGGCATGGAGTCCTTTAGATGGATACAGTGATACTGCATTCACTAGCTATCGACATACTAAGTGAGGTACATAGGTTCTGTAAGGGACTTTTTTACTAGTTAGAGTTAGACCAAATAGCCAGATTACTAAATGCATATGCGCATTCCGGGAAGAAGGAAGAAACATGTATATATGTATAGTTAGTTAAATATAATTTTACGGTTAGGGAACTAGTCAGATCGCGACTTATTTGCATTTACGGCAACAGCATAAGCCGAGGTTCAGTCACTTTCACATCCTTGAGGTTGTTGCCTCACTTTCGCGGCTGAGTACCTTGCATGCTCGTCCTCAAGCCCGGCGAAGCTGTCAAAGCCTCTAATGGCTCCAGGCCCTTAAGGCTAACAGTATAGTCACTTCGAAACTTCATATAATAGCATTGCTTTTACTCCCGACCAAACGCAACATTAGCATTTATTCATCATTGTCATTCGACATTCAAATTTGTACATATAATAAAATTGAAGTGCCTGTTTGTAATGTCAAAGTAACAAGTGCGTTTTTACTAAATGCATATGAACGTATACACGGTACCTATGATAAAAACCCATTTTAAAAATGTTTCTCTATCTATCTGTCTGTCTGTTTATTCCGGGTAATCTGCGAAATGATTGGGCCGATTTTGACGAGACTTTCACTAGCAGATAGCTGATGTTATAAGGAATAACTTAAGCTACTTTTATAATGAAAAAATAATTGGGGTTCCGCACAAAAAATTAACAAACCTTTTTAGTAGTTCACGCGGGCGGAGCCGCGGGCACAGCTAGTTAAAAATATATTAACAAAAAACTTATTTCGCATTTTATTAATGTTTTATTGCACGAAAATGTTACAAGTCAGTTTAGTGGCCACTTTAAACGAATGCGTCAATATTTACATTGACGTTTTGTATTCAGCCCGAACTCCGAACACAATAGCATTTCTTTAATTATCGAACGAACTAGCAATACCTTTTCAAATTCATTCAGATTTATTCATAACTTCTTTATACCATTACCTCTTATAAAATGCATTGTTAATAATGCTGGCTCAACGTTACAAATTACCATAAAAATCACAAAAAAAGTAACGGTCATATTAACATAAAAAATATTTATTAGAGTTTAAAAAATGGAAATCTACTTTTAAAGAGTACATCACTAAGGTGTGAACCATCTCAACGCAAAGACAACTCTCTCACACATTGCTTGTGGAATGGCAGCCGTTTCTTGAATGAGGATTTGTTTGAATCGGGCAATTGTTGTTTGTTTCCCTATGTATACTCGACTTTTCAAATATCCCTATAGAAAGTAGTCAAGGGGAGTTAAGTTTCCCAGGGGGCAGAAACATGTATATATGTATAGTTAGTTTAGATCGAATTACGGATAGGGAATTAGTCAGATCGCGACTTATTGCATACGCGCAACAGTCCGAGCCGAGGTCCGGCCACTTTGGCACCCTCGGATGTTGTTGCTTAGCTTTCGTGGCTGAGTGCCCTAAGCGCTCGCCCCCAAGCCCGGTAAAGCTGTAAAAGCCGTAAAGGCTTCAGGGCCCCTCAGGCTAACAGTGTAGACAGTTCGAAAAAAAAAAAAAAGAGTTAAGTTTACATTCCTGGGAGGCCACGGAATATCCGATCAGCGCGATATCATTATTTCTGGAAACATCTCGTTTACAAATGACATTGACTCGTGAGAAGTGTGGCACGTCGCGCCATTTTGAAGAAACCATGTTCGTGCTATAACCTTATAATTGATGCATCTGCGGATAGAAAAACATTGGTGTGTATGCCTCACTGTACCTGTTCCATGTCATAGTGAGTATTCTGAGGAGCTGTTCAATGTAATTCCTTCCTTTCCTTAAGAGAGGTAGGGCACAGAGAAAATTCTTTGGAGATTTCTCTCTACTTGGGGCAGCCCGACTGGTGGAATACCTCCACCTTATCTCCTATCTTATCTTCTATAGGAGATCGTAGCCAAATGACCTAGTGTTGTGTTACTGCGGTGAGTAGGGTTCACAGATCTCCTTGGGGGAAGGGTGGGTTTAAAGAGAGGTAGGGCATAGAGAAATTTCTCTCTACTTAAGGCAGGCTGACTCGTGGAATACTTCTATCCTGCAGAAGATCGTACCCAAATAACCTAGTATTGTGTTCCCGCGGTGAGTAGGGTTTCCAGAGCACCTTGGGGAAGGGGGTTCAAGGTCGGCAGTGCGCTAGTGATACCTTTGGTATTACAAGCGTCCATAGGCTACGGTAGCCGCTTACCAACAGGCAGGCCGTATGCTTGTTTGCCACCATTCTAAAATAAAATAAACAGAACCTCATGCGCTGGGCTTGGGAGTCAGAGTTTTATGGACTTATCTTTGTCGGACCGTAAAACTGTGGAACCATCTCCCGGCCAATGTGTTCCCTCCTTCTTACGACATTGGGTTCTTCAAGCGTATCGCGAAGAGATATTTATGCAGGTCGGCATGACAGCGGCGATAGATGTATTGCCGATCATTCAGTGGTCGCCGTTGTGTTTGGATTGTGCTGTGCTTACCATCAGGGACATTGACGTCAATTTTCCGAGCTACTATAAAAATCTCATAAGATTTACAGGGTTTTATCAATTAAAATAATTAATTAAATAGACCCTAATAAAGTATAAAACAATGTCGTAAACTTGTAGATATACATAAATATTATTATTATCTGTTCTGAGAAACATGAGGAATTTATATATACAAATGTTGATTTTTCCATTGAAGTGAAAGAAAGGATTTATTTGTTTTTTTTTTTACAATATTATTGTTTACATTTAGCCTTTAATTTCACATGATGGCAGATAAATTTCATCCAATTCATTGCCTACACGTAACTATCATCTAATAGCTAAATATGAATTGTCACGCCAAATTCTGTACGGAACAGTGTAAACAATTTTTATTGGTTCAACCACACATAATAATACATCTTTTTATCCGTGGAAATTGAATTATATATACTTTGATACAGTCTTCTACAGTCGTCGTTTGATAACACAGTCATCAGTATTTAGTGCTTTTACTACGCTGGTAGAAGCTAGTTTACATAAGCTGAAACAGTGGTTTCATACTTTGCATGTACCTGTGGAATTTACCTTCATCTCATATGAAATTAATAGTTACTACGAATAGCAGTAATTTCTCATTTTTACCTCGAGCAATAATTACGTACATATTCTAGAAACGTCACTCTAGTTTTGTTATTAGAGATAAACGTTATGGTTCACGGACCACACCTGAGTGGCTGAGTGCCCTAAACGCTCGCCCCCAAGCCCGGTAAAGCTGTAAAAGCCGTAAAGGCTCCAGGGCCACTCTGGCTAACAGTGTAATCAGTTCGAAAAAAAAAAAAAGAAACACCTTTACACATTTTGTATTTCACACTTGTGGTTTGCTTTTCATAACAGTACGAGCAGGTATCCAGAATGTTCGGGAGCCCGCCGTCACGTGATTGATGATGATGGCTTAGTAGTAGCTGTGCTAGTAGCGTGTAGTACATCTCGTTGATCCAGCAACGACCATGAGCTTTCGGTGACGGAACACATCGTGATGAAACCATAGCATAGTGATAAGTATTTTCTAGCTAGCTACAATCCTCAAGTAAAAAAATCTGCCACCACGTAAATATAGGTGTGTTCCGTGATGAAACCATAGTATAGTGGTAAAGTATTTTCTAGCTAGCTACCAACCTCAAGTTAAAAATCTGCGTGCTGGTGTGTTCCAGCAGCTGCACTTGAGAGCCAGTCCTCCCATGAAACATAGCGTATTACCATATTAGGCCACATCGTCAGTTCAAATTAGGTGATATTGCGGTTAAAACGCTAAACCTAAAATCAATCAAATGCTCGTCAATCTTGATGTACACTTTTTTATTTTTGACGTTTTGCTTGTTCGAAAATGATCTTCTACAACAATCAGAGTTAGAAAATAAACCAGAATATTCTAGCCCTTTTTTAAACGGGGTTTAAAGAGCGTATCGCAAATCTACCGAAGACCAGAGACAGGTGTTCAAGGCGTGATTCAGTGAATCTATAGTTCACTTGTATAACATACATTACACTGTACTTCAAACCTGCATACCATACAGTAGGAACATAATATGTTCTGTATAAAACCTTTTTTTTAAGTGAAACTTCTTAGGCGACGAGAATTGAGAGTGACATTTCAATGACGCGTCAAGTTTAGGCACATTTCGTTATATGAGAGAGAAGAAAGATATTACGTAAAGAGAAGGATAAAGAAAGCTATACATTACATATTTTAAGAAATTTACACTTTAAAAATAAGCGTATATTCTTAACTAGGTATGCAGATGTATAGTTAGATACAATTCGTAGAATTGAAGACTCGTTAACAGCCCAAGCTGAGGTTCAACCATGCTCTTTCGGTTGTTGCCATTTCGACTGAGTGCCTCCTGCGCTCCACAGAGTCCGGTGAAGCTGTAAAGTTCCTTCAGCAACAACGATAGTCAGTTCGAAAAAAAAACTGAGAGATTGAACATGGAAACAACGTCGGAAGCGATCTACGAGTGGAATTAAGAAGGACGACTAATGAAATGTGCGTATATATGTTAAATGTAAAAAATATGACATTTCTTTGATAGTGTATTACAATAAATCTATGCTAATATTATGAAGCTCAAGACATTGTTCATTTGTTTGTTTGACTGTACTACTCTGGAACTACCAGTCAGAATTGAAAAATTCATAGATATCATATCATAGATGTATCGATCGAGACAAATTATACAATTATTAATTCGGTTAATGAAAATAAAACTTTTAATTTCAATTTAATAATTTTAATAACAAATATACCTTACATCTACAATGACTATTTTTTACATGTAATGTACTGATTGACAATTAATAATTATTATCACATATTTACAATAAATATTCAATAAATTGTCCATTTAAAATATCACGGCTAAACCATGTTTTCGGGTCTGTCAGTTATCTTTTTAACAAGTATATTTTATTGGTATAAATATTTTAGTATACATGCATACTTGTGTTTATACACTGGAATGCAAATATGTATAGCTATAATAAATGTTTGAACATTCAGCCAATTACTCCTGAGAAATCGGGTAATAAACTAAATAATTAAAAACAAAATACCCGACGGCAAAAATACTTGACAAAAGCCTAAACTTTACCTTGTTCATTCATATGAAAAAAAAAAGCCGACGCGACGCCTTGTTTTCAATAAAAACCCTTAAATCGAAATTAAAATAGGAAAAAATCGCCTATTACATATTTTATAAATACTGGAATTTCAAATTACATATGACTATTATTAGACGTATAGATAGAAATTAGAAATTAAATAAACCTTATTTACCTGCAAATAAATATTAAGTATTTGAATGGCAACGCCTTTTCAAAAAATACTTTATTTTACATACAACTAAGGCTATATTAGTCTGTGGACGCTTGTAACACCATAGTATTACTAGCGCGTTGCCAATCTTGAAACCCCCTTCTCCAAGGAGCGCAGGAACACTAAGTTATTCGGCTGCGATCTTCTGTAGGGTGGAGGTATTCCACCAATTGGTCTGTGCCCCAAATAATCATAAATCTCCAAAATTGTCTGTGGCCTATCATCGATTTAACAAACAAAAGATTGGGATGGACAAACTTGTTGGTTTTAAACAGTTCTTTCAAATGTAACGTTGGTAGTAAAATATGCAGTTCCCATAAGAAGTTTAATGACGTCATGACGAGTTATAAACCAATCTTCAAATCTATAGTCAGCTCAACCGCACTATCCAGTTAGGAAAACTGCAGCGTGACAGTACTTTACTACGGTAAGATTTCTTACTTTGCAGCGAAGTTCTATTAACTTATCTCTTACATATAGAGAACCGATTATATTTATAATATTTCCCTATATTATAATCGTTTCAACTAATCAAAGAATAGCTAACAACAAATTAATACTCAGAAGAACAAATTAATCAAGGAATAAAATAGTTGATAATGATAGGCGATGAAAATTGGTATGTTAAAGTCGAAGATTTATTGTTTGATCTCAGAAGTAACCGGTCGATAATAAGACAATTTTAAAAGCTTTTACAAAATAGATAAATATAGGAAACCCGCTCGCATTGTCCTTGATTTTATTCATCTACATTCAATTTCGAGTACGACACGTGTAATTATCAAAGTAATGGTCGCCAATTAAGTGCGGATATTTAGTAAAAATCACCTCTAAATTGGTTTCAACTGTTACGAGATTACTTCTAGAAAGCGCCTTTAAATGTGAGTGTTGACGCTTGATGCATTGTTCTAAGCCGACTTTCTATATTTATTTATTTCGTGTTCTTAATTTCAAAATTAGCATTATCAAATTCTTTCTCGTCATACTTCTTCATAAAATGGTTGGATGAAATTTAAAAAAATACTACTAAGGCATATATATGTTTAGGATGTGTACTGTACCTTAACTTCGAAGAAGGAAGTAATATAGAGCGGATACTACATCTCATTATAATCCCGAAATGATAACAATGACGTTTTCATCTCGGGGGTTAATAATTACATATTATTTGTATATTGAGCTTTGAATACATTCTTAGCAAATTGTTATTTCGAAGTATCCTATTACGTTTTTTTAGGGTCCCGTAGTAAAATTATTTGCTTTGTTTTACATATAGGCCAATAAATTCTTTAATATAAATTTATAGATAGAAATATTATCATTCCGGGATTTTAGAGAGACTTAGTATCCACTCTATGTTACATCATTCCTGAAGTTTAGGTAAACTACGTGTACGTAACTACGTGTCCCATTTTTTACAATTTTTTATGCCCTTCTCGCCCTTCGGTGACCACCTGTAGTATATGGCAACACTCTCCCTCCCCCTCTAGTTTTCACGTAGTAATTTATAAATATGGTTTTAAATGGTTTTTTGCAGTCAGAAAGTAAAAAAAAAATTGTCTTCATTAATACACTGCGAGTTTAAAAGTGCTAAACGCTGCGCGTCATATTTGAATATAGCTAAAAAACATGAGATTTCCCTAGAGGATATTGACTACGTGACAAAACCTAAGACCTCCCCCCGCCCCCTGTGACACGTGGTATTTTGAAGACCCACCTCTTCCTCAGAACGTGTCACTTAGTATGGGTACATTCCCCTATGTGTTATACAACTTAATTACTTTAGATTACTTAGTTTCTGCTAAAATACCGTTTACTCTTATGAAACAATGATGGCTCATGGTTGTTCTTACATCGTGTTGATCGACGTGAGTTTAAATCTCTGCGAAGAGCCTGAGCTTTCGGTGAAGGAAAACACGGTGTTGAAACTATAGCATGGTTCTAGGGCATTTTACAATGTCTACCTGGTTAGCTACCACCCTCAAGTTGAAAATCTGTCGCCAAGCACCAGTAGGTGTGCTTCGGCAGCTGCACTTGAGAGCTAGTTTTCCACTAGGTTTAGCGTTTTAGCTTTGAGACTGACCAAAAAATTAAAAATAACAGAAACTATTTTCTCGAAGCATTTAGTGTGTTATTTGATAAAGTGAACTCCTTAATACCCGAAAATAAGGAGACGAATTATCTTTGAGGAATGCCCACAATTCTATGAAAGAAAAAGTTAGAAAATATGCTAATTATTGTAATTTAGAATGCAATTTTTAGCAAAATGAAACTCACCGGCAATAATTGAGTGAACGGTATTATTATCATTGTAAGTAAACTTGATAATAGATGTACCTAAACTTATTATATCAAGTAATAAATTGATTTGATCGTTGTATTGATGTTTTACTTTGAAATCAATGAAACTGATAAGAGAGACTATAGATTTCAATTTGATTATCAATTTTATCTCAACTTTAATGTTGTTAAACTAAAATTGAAATTGTATCAACGTTCATCACTTAGATTATCAACTACTTTTATACGAGGGATATTTTATATATTGATTTTTACTAGTAAATTTTATTATTCAGTACTCTTTTTATAGGAGATATGTAGAGTTTTTTTTCGTATAAATTATTTTTAACAAAATAATGATTTGGGCCTATATTATAAATATCTTGTGTAGTGAAATACACGACTTATGTGCGTAGACACGCAGCGAAATAAGAGCAAACAATTTAAAAGAGCTTTGGCAAGATTTAAATTAAAAAAAACGACGATACATAACATTAAATAATGTTGCATTGTTAAATATGCAAAACATGAAAAAATTTCAACGAAATTACCATTTTTATGATCTTATTATAATTACAAGTATTGAAATAACCTTAAACTCTTTAATTAAGAAATGCCACTGCAATATTGGTAACTTATTTAAATACAATAAAATTGTATTACCAATGAACACTCTACACAATTATAACCAGACACGAACTATCACGAATCTCTATATTATACACGAAAATAAATAATTATGAGATACCTGAATCATAAATATCATCTAACAACTAAGGCACAGCTTCCGTCCTGTTATTATTCTTCGGTTCCTCCTTTCTTGATAGTTTAGCGTAAATCTCCGCGACACTCTTCTGCCGCGTCTCCGGGAAGAAGACTACAGTGTAGAAGCAGGCTACAAAGCAGACAATAGAGAAAAACAGGAAGGTCCAGTGGATACCTATGAGTTCGCATAGATTCGTGAACCATTTCATCTGGACGAAGTTGCTGAGTTTCGCGCAAATGTTCGCGAACGAGGAGACGGTGCCACGTAGCTGTAAATAAAATATGTTGAAGTAAGCGGACCATAATCTATACGAATTTATAAAGCTTAATAGATTGTTTGTATTTTTATTTGTTTCAGTGCGCTAATCTCTGGAACTACCTGTCGGATTAAAACATCTTTTTGTATATGATAGCCAGATTCACTTGGAAGTGAACTTAGTATAGGTTATCTAGCATTAACCTACACCTCTCAGCTAACCATAAATATTTATTTTTGTTAAGGAAGTTGAAATTAATAGCAAACCCGAACTGCTTTATCTGCGTGCGCTGGCGTAATGATTAGTAATACGTAAATTCAATGTACTATAAAAATATTTCTACTTAGTAAATTAAAAAAAAAGTCCGCGATACCATACTCTATCTCTTATATATAAGTTACAATAAGCTATTTTATGACATAGTTTTATTGAAAAGTGATTAATAAGCATTATTATTAGGCATGACATATTAATCCTTACGAACGAAAGTTACTTCATCATCAAGACAATTTTATGTGGATAAACTGTGCCCTTTATAGCATGTTATTTGGACGAACAGTTTGGGAAATAATGTAAAATGAAAATAATTCAACACTCAGCTCGGGTCTATGTCTATGGGTGTAGTGGCGAGAACGAGCCGTGTGAGATGTGACGCATAACCCTGGCCGCCTGATAAAAATATTTTCTATACTAATGAAGTATTATAAATCATCAATTTCTTTTAAATTATACACGGGTGAAACAGTGGGACTCAGATCGTAGATTATATAACTTAGAGCTTCAACTACTAGGAGTTGTAACCATAACCGTCAAGCAATCTGGCAAGCTGTAGGTTAGAACTAAGAACAACGGCGGGTCTACAAGGGCGGGTTAGCAGAGGCGCGATGGAGAGTTAGTTGAATAAATTTGACACTGGTGAAATACTCAATAGTGGCACTTCCATAAGAATAAGCCAAAATAACTAACTTGCCAAGCAAATACTATAAGCAAGCAATAATCAAATAGTATAAGAATGTAGTCTTAATCATTATGGTTTCCTTTAAGATAGTCGTTGCATAGAATTTAAAGTCTAAAATAAAATCGTATTAGCTCTATTCTTATCTACTGGAATCTACTGGATTCCCTATAAAGCAATCAGGTGCCGTTTTTAAGAAGTTGCATTACAAATTTTATATTTTTATAACTCAAGAAAGTACAAATAATTGAGCCAAAGGCTTTACTTTGGAAATTTGTTATAACGAGATGAGATGTCTTTGTTAACGAGATGCCTAATTAAAATGGTAATAAATTAATAAACAAAAACAAACTGGTAATTTTAGTTAGCATCTCTCTTGTCGGAGACTGCCTAAATTCCTTGGCCTATGTCTAGGTAAAGATAAATAGAAACGGTTTATTTGAAAAACTTTTGACTTATTTGCAATAACTAAACATGGTCAACCAACTAACAACACTGTTAAAAAGAGGAGCCGAGACGTGCCGGGGATGGCAAGAGATAAATGAACAACACCAGGGAGGTAACCAACTAAGAGCAATAAATAAAAAAAAAGTAAAGGAAAATTAAAAAAAGGAAAGGAAATTGGGCCAAATGAATAAAATGTAGAAAATGCTAGTACTAAACTTATATCTTTGTCTATTCTCTGTTATTTTAAAAATCCTTAAGCCTGTATACATTTATTGAATAAAAGTTAGAACAATTAATTAGATGGTTATTCGTGTCTGAATTTTTTTGGGTAACTTAATACAGAAAATATTGAGTTATTTTAAACTGGGCAAACATTTTCGACAGATAGATTCTATTAATTTTTATTGCAGTGAGGTAATGCTAAACTTATATCTTTGTCTATTCTCTGTTATTTTAAAAATCCTTAAACCTGTATACATTTATTGAATAAAAGTTAGAACAATTAACTAGATGGTTATTCGTGTCTGAATTTTGTTAGGTAACTTAATACAGAAAATATTGAGTTATTTTAAAATGGGCAAGCATTTTGGACAGATCAATTCTCTTCATTTTTATTGCAGTAAGGTAAAGAACATTACCAACCTGGAATGTGAATAAGTCTGTAATGATGATATAAGATATGGGTTGGAAGCCAGCTGCGTCCGCGAAGATACAAGAGCACATGGCTAGAACTGGAAGCCATCCGGGGAGCCATATACCAATCGAGGTCATGTAGAACCACGCTGAGAGAAGGAGCATTCCAATACCCACGGCGAAAGATGTCGTCACCAAAAGTAACTGAAATAGATATATTTTCTCATAAACGACATTTCTAATTTAAAACACAATTCTCTAAGGTGTATCTTAAAGATATTAGATTAAAGATGGTATTACATCATTACGAAAATCCATCGTATACTACATTATTCAATTTGATATTAAGTATTCAATTTACTTCTTCTAGCTTTGAGTAAATTGATTAAGGGAGCAACTACCTTTTCCTACCAGACAGAAATAGCAAAGTTAAGAGTACATACAAAATAATATAGAGAAATTATTTAGAATTTACCTTACAATAATATACGATGTACCAATCAGTATCACAATAAACAATCATTATTTCACTTTTGTTATTTCTGTATACGCTTAGCGTTTGGCCTCAGTGTCACTTGTTGTTAAGGAACGATGTGACCCAAGATGGTAACACGCTAAAGGCTTTCAAGTGCAGCTGCCGGAACACACCTATATGTGCTTGGTGACGTATTTTCAACTTGAAGGCTTTAGAAAATGCCATAGAACCATGCTATGGCTTCATCACGATGTTTTCCTTCACCGAAAACTCAAGATCATTGCAGGGATTAGAACAAACGTTGATCGATGCGATATTCGTACACGCTATGAGTGTGTCATCATTCCTTCAAGCTGCTCTTAAAGCTGTACAACCAGATACTTCTGTTCCGAAATTATCTACTTTTTGCGACGACATTTATAATTTAATTATAGTGTGTAGATTACCTTTCTACCAGTTTTTTCAACTATACAAGTAGCAAGAATAGATCCTAAAAGTTGCACGAGGCCAATCATCATGACTTGCTTGTTTGGACTCAGTTTCAGCGTGATAGATTCCGAAGCTCTCTCGAAGACAAATCCAGCGTAAATAAGCACTATCAGGTACCCGTCGAACTGCTGAGTTATCTTTATGATGAGCGTGATTATAAAGGCTTTGAATGTCGGCTTGTCGTGTACTGGAAAATACAAAAGTGTTTAAGTTCTGAAAATGTTTAAGGTCTAATGCTCGGAATTATAGTGTTGGTGATCTACCACAATATATTTTAATAATCAACTGGGAACCTGCTACTACTATAGAAAAATATGTATTTGTAAAATAGTTTTATTATATATAAATTTTAATCAATAAATTCATAATTATTGTAAATGTATTTACTTGAGGCACAGTTAAATAAGACTACAGGTATCGTCGTATGAGTGATCGCCGTCACAACACCTTCACTGTAAGTATTCTATACTTATCGGGACAATCCACGACCGACCAGACGATCTTGATCGTTAAGACATGCAAATATTATTTGATCCTGATCCTGATCACTGTCTCTTGTTTATTATATCCGTGCAGTTGAGATTTAGCATCTTGAAGATTTGCTTGAATTTGATTTGGTCTGGTCTTAGTTTAACTTTGGCTTAGCTCTGCAAATACATATTTAGTAGAAAGAGGTGCACCACTTACGTATTATCCCCCAAATAGATTTCGGATCTGCTTGCGATTGTTTCTCGGCTCTTACGATGCCGTCGATGTCTTCCTCGACACCTCTGTCCGCTACGGTGACACCTCGGAGCCAAGCTAATACTGTCTTCGCCTCCTGAGAATAATTTAAAATTTATAATAGCTTATATGTACTACCTTATGTCTTACCTTGTATGTATACTAATAGATTTTTTGTTTACAATGAAACTGTCACAAATTCGATGGACTAAATGAATATAAAATTTTGATGACAATATTCACACTTACATCAGCCTACTAAAGAGTAAGCGAAATAGATATATGTACTAAGATATCTTCACAGTATATTTACAATTGTTTCATTTACAGTATATTATATTATTTATTAGTATATTATATTACTACACAGAGAACATTCTTTGAAGATTTCTCTCTACTTGGGTCAGAAGTTCCACCTGTGTTACTGCGGTGAAGGATTTCCAGAGCTCTTTGTAGTCCAACCTCCCTGAGCTCATGCTCGTCAACGCACTAGTTGATAACTACTACGGTATCTACTTACCATCAAGCGGACCATATGCTTGTTTGATACCTTGTTGTATAAAAAAAGGTGTCTAAAATAAAATTTTGGAATCATGCAAACAAACGTATTTTTAATATAAAGTTGATTATATCAGATTAAAGGAAATGACTACTAATCTCTGGTTGCTACGATGACATCGTAATAATATACAGAACCTTTCATGTCGCGTATGTACCATTTATCGATTTTAAAGTACGTATTAACACGTTCAATATAATATCAATCACTGATGGAGAAAATGAAGTAAATCCTTAGTGGATTTTATAGCCCATTTATCGAGAAAGGCTTTAGGCAATCTAACATCACGGTAGACCCTCAGAAGCGAAGCGGTGACCAAAAACGTCAACCAATCTTGCAATATGAAGGCAAGTAGTTACCATATTATGTATGAAACAGGCATGTACCTATAATCAAAATTTAACGCAGGTGGATCCGCGAGGCACAGCTTATATTATAATGAAACTTTAATAATTCTTCAGTAATTCTGCAGTAATTTCTTCGACTTTTTATTTATTCATATTCTATTATTTCTAAGAGCTCTGCCTCATTAAGACACCATGGCGACGTCATCGGCTACGTATCCAAAAAGTTGATATTGAAATGTATGGTACCTAACTCAATTGGCGACGGTTTGGCAACATCGCCAATTTGAAAGCGTGGCCACGATTTTTTTTTTTTTTTTTTTTTTTTTTCGAACTGACTACACTGTTAGCCTGAGGGGCCCTGGAGCCTTTACGGCTTTTACAGCTTTACCGGGCTTGGGGGCGAGCGCTTAGGGCACTCAGCCACGAAAGCTAAGCAACAACATCCGAGGGTGCCAAAGTGGCCGGACCTCGGCTCGGACTGTTGCGCGTATGCAATTAAGTCGCGATCTGACTAATTCCCTATCCGTAATTCGATCTAAACTAACTATACATATATACATGTTTCTGCCCCCTGGGAGGAGGGAAGGAACATGTGTATGTGTATTTAGTGGTCTGAAATTTTTGTCTACTCTAACTAGGCAAAAAAAGAAAAAAAAAAGGTCCCTTACAGAACCTATGTACCTATGTGTTTTGTGCATGTGTGTATAATGCAGTGTCATGTATGGCTGTGAAAGCTAGTGATTGTACAGTCACTTGTATCGCGCGAGCGGCTGCTTGGCTCAAGGGCTCCATGTCGATGGATCGGACCTAGGCTTGAGTTGCCGCAGAGGAGGGCGGTCGTGGCGGGTGTGCGGGAACGAAGTTAACCGTACGTCCCCTGCGGTGGGAACGGTGGTTTCGCGGGCGTGGGCGCGAGCACGCATATGTTGCGGGAGCGGACGCGTAGTAATTATTAGCTTTCTCGATGTCGTCGTCGGGATCGACAAAGAGATTTCGCGGACGGCGTTTATAACGTTTGGCAACGGGGATCGAGTTGTCTGGGACGTAGTTCGCGGTGGATTTTACGAGCGGGTTGGGGTGATTCGAAGCGCTATCGAAGTATCTCCTGGTGAGATATTTCACATAGGCTTCTATCGAGGCAAGCCTCATGTCCCTGTGGAGGTCCATGTTCCTAACGAAGGCTGGAGGGTCAAGCAGGCGACGGAGAAACCGATTTTGGACTCTTTGCATGCGGACAAAGTTATGTTTGGACATATGTGCGAACGCTGCGCAGCTATATGTCAAGACCGGACGGACGTGGCCACGAGCTACGGCTCCCTCCGTGGCGTCTGGATACTCTGGCGGCCTGGCGACGTTGCCACTACTGTACACGTTTAAACTGCACCTCACTTAGTCAGTCGCCTACCGGCCGCCATTTTGGACGCTCGCTCGGACATTAGCACAAGCTGATGACATAAACGAACTGACTGTCGAGACGACACGGCTACCTTCAAACGCCA
Organism: Saturnia pavonia; assembly: GCA_947532125.1. Taxonomy (NCBI): domain Eukaryota; kingdom Metazoa; phylum Arthropoda; class Insecta; order Lepidoptera; family Saturniidae; genus Saturnia; species Saturnia pavonia. The sequence continues at coordinate 4,581,547 of OX383916.1, read as the reverse complement.
GAGGTAGCTAGGCCTGCGCCGCTGGCGACGTCGCCAAGGCGTCTTAATGAGGCAGAGCTCTAAAAGTATTATTGATAACTCTTATAGGTAATTGAAGAATGACATATATTAGGGGTTTAAATATGAAATTGCCGTTTTAACGCATTGACCACTTTGAATAAAAATTAAATCTGCTTATAATATTGTGTTACATTTCGAAGTGAAACTTTTTTCATACGAAAACTATTATCTTTTAAATTAAAAAAAAAATACATGTAATATCAACGCCGTGTTTGGAGAGGATACGGTTAGCGAACACACCGTGCGTTATTGGCTTAACCGCTTTCGTAGTGGAAACTTCGACCTGAAGAATGAACCACGAGGAACCCCAGCCACTACGGTAAATAACGATGAATTGAAGTCCTTGTCAAACTACCAAAGAGTTAGCGGCATGGTTTGACGTTAGCATACCCACAATATTGACTCATTTGAAAATCGGTATAATTAAAAACACTTGAAAGCACTCATGAAATTAAAGTAATTAAAAAAACTTGAAAGCACTTGAGTGCCTTCTGATTTGAATGATATACAGAGAACTAGCTCGTTGAAGCTAGACTTACATTGTTAAAGCTATACAGAAACGAAAGAATTTTGAACCGAATTGTGACATGTGACGAAAAATGAATCCTATACAATTATTGCAAGCGAACAATGCAATGGCTGACCCCAGGTGAAACGTAAAAACAATTATCTAAAGCGAAGCCACTTGAAAATTGAACAAGAAAATTGATGGTAACTGTTTGGTGGTCCACTTCAGGGCATAATTCACTACTAGTAGAACTCAAAACAAAGATGTCGAAACTTGAAGCAAAACAGCCCCGACTCGTCAATCGGTCTTCACCATTATTGCTCAATGATAACGCCACACCTCTTGAAACAGTTTTAACACTACAAGAATCACAGTTATAAACCATCCGTCATCATCCATAGTCGCCGGACCTTGTCCCAATAGTCTACCACTTTTTCCGCGATTTGGACAAATTGTTCCACGGTGTTGTACTGATTTCTTCCCAGAAAGCAGTACAAAATGCCTTCACACAGTTTGTGGAGTTCAGGTCTACAGAGTTTTATCGGAAAGGCTATAAGATGGTAGAAATATATAGACAACCAGGAGAGATACTTTGATTAAATAAATATATTTCATCCTAAAAAAAAAAATACTAACTAAACCGAAATTTCATACTTTAGGCCATACTATTTTCCTTTGTGAAAAAGTTCATAAAAATCAGTTATAATAAAATATCTCCAAATGTACCTATTACTGAAAATTCTTATAGCCTATCAGGAGTAAGAAATACTTTCCGTTTACAAAATTTCATAAAAGGTGGTCAAGGCGTTTTTGAGTTAAATCCAGCTACGAACAGACTGACAATTCATAATAGATGTCTATCACGAAATAAAATAAAAATGGTATATATAAATACATATACAGGCAGAACAATCGATTTATTAAAATAGATAATACAAAACTAAAAAATAATAATTTATATTTAATTTACACAATATATTACAGAATAAAACAATATATATGTATAATATATTACACAATATATTATAAATACGGAAATATTTCCTTTGTATTGTAAAAAGCCACTTACTTTAAAGGTCCATAGACTTTAAGTAGACGATATCAGTATATTATTATCGGTGATTTTCTAAAAGGCTTACTCATAATAAGTAATTTGTAATCAATATTGTATTAACGTTATCCTTCGAATGACATGTTAAGTACTGATTTCCTCTCAGATAATAACACTTTAAGCTTAGGACGATGACTGGTTTTCAAATGCACATTTGTAATATTAGTAAAGTGGTAACATGCATCTGCCCGCCTAACGTTAAGCGGTTACCGAAGCTTATAATAGACGCCTATAATACCATAGGTAACAACTAGCGCGTTTTCGACTTTGAACCCACTATCCCAAGGAGCTCTGGAAACCCTACTCACTGCAGGAGCAGGAGCATAACACAAGGTTATTTGGCTGCGATCCGGCTGTAGGGTGGAGATATTCCACCAGTCGAGCTACACCAAGTAGAGAGAAATCTCCAAAGAAAGGTCTCTGTACCCTACCTCTCTTTGAACCCTCCTTCCCAAGGAGATCTGGAAGTCGTACTCACCGCAGGAACACTACACAAGGTTATTTGGCTGATTCATTGAAGTACACGTATTCTTCGTAATAACAGATTTTCATATCTACTAGGGCTGTAGCTATTCGCAGGTGTTATGAATTTACGTGATTGTAAATACGCACATGTACAGTGCGTTAATACGCTGATCAATTAATTTTATTAGCATTATTTGATTGCCACCTCAAGGATGGTAATTAGTGGCCCAATAATCCTGGTACATAAGTCGCAAAAATTGGTATTTGAAAAAAAAACTGGTACCCAAAGCAAATAGAAAATACCAAGTGCTTAATACGAGTACTTTCTTCCACCGCCTGGAGGATAATAATATTTGCAAGGCCAGGGGCCTTATTCCGTATTCCGGCCTATATAGCGACGATACAAATGTATACCTTTGTGTCAGTGTCTCGGTGAACAAAACACCAGGGGCCTTTATCGTTTTTTTTTTTATCGTTGTAGGTTTGGCGTAGTGGCCACAATCTCACCTGATATTAAGTGATGATGAGGCCCATGATGGTAACACGCTAAACCTAGTGGAAGACTGGCTCTCAAGTGCAGCTGCCGGAACACACCTATTGGTGCTTGGCGACAGATTTTCAACTTGAGGGTGGTAGCTAGCCAGGCGGGCATTAGAAAATGCCCTACCACCATGCTATGGTTTTCTCATGATGTTTTCCTTCACCGAAAGCTCAGGCTCATTGTAGGGATTCGAACTCACGTCAATTGACGCGAAGTCGTACACGCTACCACTGCGCCATCATCGCTTCAATCGCAATTCGCATCGATATTTAAAGTTGATATTATTGCGTATCAGCGTTATGTTTACCTGGTACATGGTACAAACCCCTGAAATCTAGTCTTGTACCAGGAACCTAGTACGTCTATCATCGCTCTGCCACCTGTACTATACAAAGCTGTATGCCAACGACATCCGACCCGACTGTTAAATCGTTGCCGAACGTTCGGTAAATGTGTACGTTACCTACAGTTTTATCGAGTTACTGTAATGTTAACAACATTTATCGCCTTAACAAAACTGTTGGTTCGACATAGTCTGGACCAGCTCTACTAAACAGAAGTGTTCAAACAGTTGACAATTAATTAGCAATTGGACTTGAACAAGTACGATATTTCCTTATGTACCTAGCGTATAGCGCACAGTAGTCTTTGCCTTTACCTAAATATCAGGCGCTTCCTAGAATTTGAATCAAAATCTTTCGACGCGGTGTCTGAGAGCGCAATTACAGTAAGTTATAACTGAGTAAATTATAGTGTTTTTTGTTTATTTATTACTATTGTTAATATATTAACATCTGCTATTATATCTGGTGTTTCAGTTAAAATATTCAGCATTCATATAGGTATCAACTGCGGTTTGACCTATTAAAAGTCATTCAACTTCAAAACTGAATCATGAATATATTGTAAAGTTGCTGCTTTGGTGAAGTCACGTGACACTGACATTAACTACTATATATCTAAACACTGCATTTAGATGCTAAATGAATGAGCACACAAATACACACAGTATATAAATAAAAATGGTATTACAAATTTAACGACACCAAAAATACAAAAGCCTAATAGATCATTCCTAAATTGGCGATAGAGACAAAACTACACAAATATGTACCTATTAGCTATTGACTTATAAGGTTAAGGCTGATACTGGAAGGCGAATCGCAATCTGAGTTACTAACAATGGAACTTATATTTACGAGTATTGAAAATTATGAAAAAGGATACTTAAATGCGTACTCTACAAAAAAAAAACCCTGATAAGACGGAAAACGGTCCAGCGCAGTGTCAAATTTTTTGCCAAGAAAAGACTACTTCGAAAGACCATCAAGCCGATGACGTCAAATCAGATTATAAAAATAGTTGCAGCCTATTTATTTCTACTCATTTATACCGTCACGTTATGACTCTAACGGTGGGGCTACATTAACGGGCTATGGCGAATATTCGCGTTATCGCGATAATTATGGGTGGGTACATCGTTACATCGCGTAGTAATCGGGCGTTGACGAATGCTCATAGGGGCACTGTCGGTAAACTGCCGCGCATCAAAGGGTTTTGTCGCGACAATATTCGCTTGCGTGGCTACACCTGCGTCACTTCAGTGCAGTCCAGACTTTGAAGCGGGACGGATGTGCTTATTTATGATTTGTGTCAACGCGACATGGATCTAATGCAGATAAGAACATCGCGTATACCCGTACACTATGTTTTTAAGCGTACTAACGCGACACGAATCTTCCTCCGCTAATCTAGCCCCTCCGTCAGGAGCAGAGCAATAATCATGAACGTCAAGAGTCCTGACAAGCTTTAGGAAAGTATGGCAAGTGAGAACCACCCGGCCGCCGGCACAGGCGGTGCGGGGGCGCGGTGGACAGTTAGCCGAACAGAATTCAACACAGGTTAAACTGTGAGGCACAGCTAGTGAAATAGATGTAGCTGTACCTTGGAGACGATGGATACCATTGAAATACGAGTAGTAATTACTTGAACAACCACTCATGACACACCATTCATGACGCGGTTCTGCTTCCCGCGCATAACGAAAATTATAGAAACATTTTTCAAGTAAAATTACACAAAGTATGGGCTCTAGCTCTATCTCGAGATTAGATAGTCTGAGCCCCTAACTACGTATTTCGCAGTAGCAAAGTGATTACAGAAATCGCTAAATATCAGCTCCAAAAAGGCAAAATCAGATTATATTCGGTATATTATGGCTGGTACATGATACAAATGTTGCGGGACGATTCTTTTAGGGCTCTAGAAACAAGATTATCAGAATTTTTAACAAATTTCCTTATGATATAATGACGTCACCATTTAATGTAATCTACTTTGAACTAAACTGGAATTTATTTATAACGACCTCGGATGTAACGACTTTTTGGTTACAGTGATGTAACATTTAAATCCCTTGACTTTAAGGTAAATTTTAGAGGGCAATCATTTAGCTATAGCGACTTAAGCTTTAACGTCGATTGTATGTTGTACGCATGTATAGCGACTAGTTTTAATGGACTATTTATAACAAGTTCCTATTAATCCCTTACAGATATTGCGACCGGCGACGACCGAGTCATCAAACAAACAGACAAAGGTTCATTCTTTAATCATAAAGCTTTCTTATCTTTTAATTGACATTTACAGATGGTCAGCAGGTGTAAATAATAGACTTTTATTTATAAATATTCAGGTAGGTAATGTTAAATCTAAGAATTTAGGCGATATATGCACAGCTGCTGTATTTTCTGGCAATAAATATCGGTTTCTTTCTACCTATTAATATAGCTACCCCCGAATATAGCGACGTTATTATAGTGGTCCCTACATCGTCATTATAACCAAAGTCCACTTAGATTTTTCTATACTGTTGGCTTTATGTTCTCAGTTTGTGTTAAATTAAAGACAGCACACTTACATCAACTTTTCCCTGCTTGACGAGGAACTCTGGCGTCTCCGGCATCACAAGGAAGATGAAGAAAACCACCGTCGGCACGAGAAATCCTAGCCACAGCATTGTTTTTACGTCGAGGAGGTCGGCGCCCACGTAGCTAGCTAAGTAACCTATATTTCTGCGAACAAATATTATTTGAAGGTTTGTGAAATTACAAAAGACGCTTTATACATGGTGTTTGCTCTTGCGTGTAAATCGTTTCTTTCCATGTCCATTAAGCGTTCAGATTTCATAAAATAGTTCTAGTTATAGTAGGTACTAGTATTAGATATTATAAGCATTAAAATATTGTGTTTTGTTTGCTCGTATATCTTCGTTATCTATAATCTTTACTAATATAATAAAGCTGAACAGTTTGGTTGTTTGTTTAAACGCGCTAATCTCTGGAACTACCAGCCGGAATCGAAAAATTATTTTTGTATATAACAACCAGATTCACGAGGAACAGTTAAGGTTATATAACTTTACGCTCTAACTCTAAGGAGCTGAGCAGTAACTATGAACGGCAAGCAATTTAGCAAGCTGGAAGCAAGTTTGAGAAGTGGAACGACTATAAGCCTATTAAGGCTAACGGGCGCGTTGGCGGCGCCATCGTGTAGAGTTTATCATATACATTTAACACGGGTGAAACCGCGGGGCATAATTAGTAATTTATATTTTTGATGCGATGAGGTCTCAGTGATTTCATCTTCGAACACCGCGTCGATGGACGTGAGATTCAGATGAATGATAACACCGTGATGCAACCATAGCATAATGGAAGGATACTTTCTAAAACTATTCTGGCTAACGCCCACCCTCAAGTTAAAAGTCAGGAGCGTAGCGTCAAGATTTTGGTCTTAGAGCAGGCAAAGGGAAATTCATGTTAAATTATTTCGTGGTGTATTTTTGTTTCGGGAGTACTCCGACCCAGTCCCTTTAGTCTTAGCGTGATCTTGAGCCACATCGTCACTTAACATCCGATGATTTTGTGATCAAATGCTAAAGTTTTTTTGTATACTACAAAGGTGGCAACCAGCACACGGCTCGCGGGATGGTAAGCGGCTACCGTAGCTTATGGACGCTTGTAATACCATAAGCATCACTATTGCATTGCCGACCTTGAACCCTCTACCCCAAGGAGCTCTGGACACCTAACAACACAAGCTTATTTGACTGCGATCTCCACCAGTCGGTCTGCCCCAAGTAGAAATAAATTTCTCTATGCCCTAACTCCTTTAACCTAGCTATAAAGTATTAAAAAAAATGATTACACACTCTTTCTGAGCTTCTGGGTAAAATATATTTATCCGTATTAGCAACTTGTTTAGTTATATTGCTCACCTGTTTAGTATAAGAAGTGACCCCAAAGCGCCTCTCAGGTCTATGTCACTGATCTCTTTCAGGTAGATAGGCAGTACAATGTAGCAAGCGGAACATGGTATTCCCGCTATAGCACGAGCCAAGATGAGTGCCCACGGTGATAGGCTAGATAATTTTATCTGCCAGTATAACTGTGAAGATAAACAATATTTATTTAAAAAATCGTGTGTTATTATTTATTTACGCATGTACAAAGATATACTTCTTTGGCGTTACAAAGCAAAAATAAGTCCATAATTTTATCCCGATTCCCGCATGCAAACATGACAAGTTAGCCGTCATTGTGAAATAAATTTTCCCGACATTTATATTTTTTTACTGTGTAAATTAAACATTAAATATAATAGAAACAAATACAATATAAACATTTTTTAAATGTGAATTCATTTCACAGACTTTTTTAATAGTGCAATTTTTTTTTTTTTTTTTCGATCTGACTATTCTGTTAGCCACAAGGGCTTAGGAGTCTCGAACGGCTTTTACAGCTTCACCGGGCTTGGGGGCGAGCGCTTAAGGCACTCAGCCACGAAAGCGTGCAACAAGCTCCGAGGGTGCCAAAGTGGCCGACCTCGGCTCGGGCTGTTGCAGAGATTGCAAACATATCGCGATCTGTCTAATGCCCTAGCACTCGATCTAACTAACTATACATATATACATGTCGCTATCCTCTGGGAGGAGGGTAAGAGACAAGTGTATATGTATTTAGTAATCTGTAATTTTTGATCTAGACTAACTAGCCTCAAAAAAAGAAAAAAAAGTTCCCTTACAGAACCTATGTACCTAAGTGTAGTGCATGTCTGTAAACAGTGTAATGCATGTATGTAGGTAGCTAGTGAATGCGGTGTCACTGTATGGCGCGAGCGGCATCTAGACTCAAGGGCTCCATGCCGGAGGATCGGACCTAAATAGAGCAAAAATAACTAACGATGTTTTATTTAATTTCATTATAATGTTTATTTATACAAAAATACTAAAAATAAAATTTGTATAGTTAGTAAATCTTAAATATCTCGTTTTGCATAAACTGTACTCTTTTTACATAAAATGTACTCATTTTGTGCAAATTGTACTCATTCTGTAGAAAATGTACTCGTTTTGTACAAACGGTATTATTAACATAGTTTCACTAGTAGTTTCGAAGCACCTATATAAATGTGTTCCGGTAGCTGCCCATGGGAACCAGTCCCCTCCACTAGGCTAGCCTTAGCATATTGGACCACATCGTCATTTAACATCAGGTGATATTGTGACCAAACGCTAAACCAAAAAAGAATTAAAAAAAAAATACTTTTTATCTGTACAGTAAGAATGCGTAAACATCATTTGAAATAGGAATGGCTGAACATTGATCGATTTAATCAACAAGCAAGTTTTTATTGTTATACATTGTAATACAATACCATTGTTTTGTTTTTATCAAACGGCAATGTTTTATGTACCGAAGAATGTGAGTTATTGACCGTTTTGTCTCTTAATATCGGATATCCGTGTCCGAAACCACTTTTCCGTGACCTCAGAACGTTGTGTTCTATTTAGAGTATCGTACCGTTATTAGGGGTCAGCCACAATCGTGTAAATTTTCTTTCCGCGAAGCGTGAATATTATTGAATAGATGATTCGATTATTATACGTTAAATACGCTAATTAGTTATTGATTATTCTTTTTATTGACATGTGTTATATTATATTAAATTATATTATATATATACTTTACAAACTGTATTTTGGTTAATATTGAAAATATCGTTTCGTTGTTTTCTTTATTTATTTATTGTTGTTATACTTTAGAATTTGAAACATAATTTATTTATTATGGTTATCCAACATAACTTAGCATTAGGCGTGATTTATAAAAGCTATTCATACAATAAAATTAAAATGTTATATTAATTGGACAACACAGCATACACAGACAACACACAGGCAAGTATTAAATTAAACTATATACATATAAAATAAGATAACTTAAACATAAAGATTTAACATACATAAGAATAATAATATAATTAGATAATAAAAATAAGAGAAACTGAAATTAAAATATAATTAGAAACTAAAATTGAAATAAAATTGAAATTAAGATTGTATTTCAATATTAGATTGGTAGTCTAATATTGTTTTTTTGAATTTTGTAATTTTATTAGAAAAAATGTCGCAGGATTTATGTAATTTATTATAACTTTTACAAATTCTACTCACTGGACAGTACAAATTTAAATTAGTAGAGGAGTGAGGGATGTAAAATGGGACGTATTTATTAATATTTATAATCACACTAAGATTCCGCCATAATAACACAGGTTAAAAAACGGGAACTATTTTCCATTCACAAGTAAGCCTACCTATAACGCATAATAATGGCAAGTTTAATGTTACCACCGAAGAAGCTAAAAAAAATTTAAAAAACTGGAACCCGACTACTGAAGTAAATTATTATAGGGGAAAAGACCTTGTTTCTTTTATTTTAAACTATTTCGTTTTAACCAATGTTATATATAATTGATATTCAGAACTGTTGATAGATGGCGCTACCAGTATTCATAAAAGTTGAAATATATTTTATTTATATTTAATATCGTACTAAATATATTTATATTTCTGTACTCAGAATTATCTCTTCTTTCATTAAAAACGACACGATATGATATAAAAAAATTCGGAGATCCTTTTTTTTGTATATAACACCAGTCATATTACTTTTGTTCGTATAAAACTCCTATGTCACTTCTTCTTCTACTTCTTATCCTTATCCCACTTAAGTAGGGTCGGCACAACAGGTTCTTCTCTTCCACTCTACTCTATTAACTATCATCTCAGTATTCACTCCTTTTATACGCATATCATCCTTCACACAGTCCATCCATAACTACTTCGGTCTTCATCTACTCATATATCCATCCACCTCCATTATTAACATTCTTTTAATTATATGATATTCATCCCTCCTCATCACATGTCCATACCACGCTAATCTATATCCCCTCAAGTTCTCTGTATTATAATATAAAACAAAAAATATAAAATAAAACTCCTATGTCACCTGGACTATAACAACGAATCGATTGAAACCACATAGATCAAAAACGAATGAGTAGTTTAGGATCTACGGTGGAACTTACGTAATCACAAACATACATAGACCCGATCCACACGCTTGCCGAACCTTGGCAAACATAACAAATCTAAACGTGTGGATAGGACGTTTTGCCTGGCCTTTCAAAGTTTAGTTTGGCTTGCCACAGATTAGGGATGCCCGAAAAAGTGTATTGAATCGATATATCGCATCGTAACTGTATCGATACGATATATTATCGCATCCCTTTGTATCGATATATCGCTTCGTAACCGTATCGCATGTCTTTCAATTGATATGCGATATAATGAGTATATAAAAAAAATTAACACGGGTGAAGCCATAAGGCACAGCTAGTTACATTATAAACGGCAAACTGAACATTACGATTGAATGGAATGTTATTTATCCGGAATGGATTATATTTCTTTTCGATTATTCAAAGCGAACAAACCGTGAAGAACGCTACAAAACATGGTGTGATGAACTTTGGGTGCAAAATTATTTCCTTCCTTACTGGATTTTTTACGTCATTATTTCCTCGCTTCCTCTGATATAGTGTAAAATTAGGTGACATCATCATCAAGATTCGAAACAAGTTGATACAAATACTAAATGTGATATATTGTGACATTTGTGAAATGTAAGTTTTTTTATACATGACATTTATTAGAATGATAAGCGTTTTCCCTTCCAAGTTGCCTATCTATATAATTATGTAAAGAAAACATATTTCGTTAATTGTATTTTAAGGTTTGTAGGTTTAATATGTTTAGTCTGTAGGTTGTATATATTTTATCTATTATTAGAAAGAACGTTATGACATACATTGGTGGCGCGGGTTATATAAAAATTATTAGTGGACTGTATTTTGCGGAACTATAATACATTAACGCAACAATGGGGATGGTTGGATAAAATAAACAGGTAGGTACTTACAAGGATCCACGTAGCCGCCGATGCACTCGTAAACACTCTTCTGATACACTATGTGATCCAACGATCAGCAATATAAACTTTGCCTATATGGAGCGGGCTGAATTATCCTGGGTAGGCGCGCGTGCGACAGCGCGGGTGCGGTGCGGGGTGCGATGCGTGTGCGACACAAAAAGTCAACCCTTAACGGTGCCGTGCGAGCGGCGAGTGTCACTGCGCTCATCCGCGGCTAGTGGTAAGAGGTGATTGTAAAGGGTGCGGGAACGGGGGTGGGTAGGTAAGTTTGAACGGAACACTATTGCGTTAATGTATGTCCATAATATATATAGTGGCGCAACCAATATATATAAATATGATTGATGTCAAATTATAATATAAATTATAAAACTAAAGAAAGGGCATTGTGAAATATAAACTTTTAATGTTGTTTCTTTATTTACAGGTATTTTAAATAACATTGTCTGTAATTAGTTTAGTAATAGATATTATGATTAATAAAATATCTCTTTATTTACAGAGCAACACATTATAGTTTATTTCCAAACAAATGACTATAGTCTTACAATCTATGGAGATGACAGTTGATAGAGGAGAGTGTACTGAATACCTTCGAATCTCTGGTTCTTCAAATTTAGATATGCTAAGTCTACTTGTCCTACTATATGTCGTTTACGATTAGGCCATGCGTGTACACCGGTTCACTTAGCCAAAATAAGGATAAGGGATCACTCCCTGTGTGAATGTGGTTTGGACGAAGGTACCACAGACCATATTCTCTTTAGCTGCCCCAATATACGTTTCTCCTTATATGATGTTTTACCTAATAATATTCCTCATCCTAACAATATGAAATGTGTATTGTTAACACTCCCTTTATTAAAATTCTGTGTAAAATTGAAATTAATAAAATAAAACTTTTACCTTATGTAGTTTCTTATTGTAGTGTATTATTTAATTATTTATTGTAATATATTTTATGGTGGTTGGGTTGTTAAACGTTGTGTTGTCTCTTTTGTTTTAGTTAAAACGGCTTAAAGACAAAATTACACTGGTCAACTCCAGTTAAACAAGCCAGAGCTTTGCACCGGACAATCTCCTTCGTTTAATTTTTTTTACCACATGACACTGGCGGAATTGCGTACCTAACGTATGTCTCCATTTTTATAAGAATTGATGGGAAAAACATTTTGCGCCGATCTTGCTTAGTAGAATTGAAAGGAAATAAAATATTTTTTTATGATAAGATCACGCAGACGAAGCCGCTGATACAGGCTAGTTTATATACTTACAATGAGCGATAAAGTTGTGACTAAAGTCATGACTTTTCTTCCATATCTATCTGTAAGATGACCCATGGGAGCTCCGAATATAATGGCCGTTATATACGTGACCGACGTGACCCAGGATATTTCACTGCTGGCGTACGGCTCCGGTGAAGGGCCTTCTGATGATTGAAGGACCGATATCATCGGAGACAGCCATCCCTGAACCATGCCGAAATTCAGCAGTGGTATTGTAACTAGAACAAAGGAGAAAATATATCGGTCAGCATCTTAATAATCATAGCATCTTGCTAAGTCAGTTCGAATCCTTGCAATGAGCTTGAATTTTCGGTGAAGGAAAACATCGTGATGAAAACGCAGCATTTTGGTAAGGTAATCTCTAATGCCCACGTGACTAGCTACTACCTTTATATTGAAAATATGTTCCCTAGCACCTATAGGTGTGTTCCGGCAGCTGCAATTGAAAGCCAATACCTACGGCTTAACTTGAAACGCTAACTGTCTTGGGCCACATCGTCAGTTAAGGTCAAATGCTAGTTATTCACATTATAATGTTTCGAATAAGCATATAATCTACTGCCTATTTAGATATTCATTTTATTTCCGTACAAAGCGTGAAGAATACTTTGATAAATCGAAAATGCAGACTTTTTAAGGCGGCCATTTTAAACATTACGTTTTGTTGGTATTTTTTTTCCTTTAAATAAAATCAGAAACCAAAAATAAGCAAACCTGTAGAATTACTCATTAAATTTATTCACCATATAATTTGACCAGATGCCAATTTTGTAATTTGATTCAAGTCGACTTGCCAATTATTCACGCCTTGTACGGATTCACACAACTGTACATCACACATAGTAAATGAACTAGACTGGTGAAATATTTGTGAATCTGTCCACAGTTGACCAGACCGATGGAACAAGTTTAGAGGGTTTTTTTTATCATTATGTAATACTTAAATGTGAGAATCTTAATTGACACAACTTCTGAGTTTTGATAACACCACGAGAAACCGGTTAAAAACTCGTTTTGGACGAAGTGCATCGTGCATATCTTTGATAAGTACTTTTAATAAATTACACGTTGACATACCTTGCTTGCTTCGAACTCAGAAGCGAATATTTTTTATTAAATTATATTCATAATGAGGCACTTTGTAAGCTGGACATCCAGATCGAAAGAAACCTGTACTGAACTAAACTGACCTGAACTAAGGCTACAGCGATAAATTTCGTGGGAATTATGTTTTTTATACATGCGTAATAAATATACAGACATAATTAAATTTATGTTTAATTGCTAATATTAGCACATAGTACGTCGTAAAGAGGTAGTCGAAACAGCGATATTAATAGTATATAGGCTGATTCTGAAATGTGAGGTGACCAAAGAGAAATAACGTACATACTTTTGTAGGTACGTGGAGCCGCCCGACTGGTAAAATACCTCCACCCTACAGAAGGTCACAGTTAAATAACCTTCTATTTTATACCTGCTGTGAGTAGAGTTTCCAGAGCTCCTTGAGAAAGGTTCAAGGTCGGCAACGTGCTAATAATATCTCTGGTAGTATAAAAAAAGATAAACAGGCTTTTTTTATCGTTATAGGTTTAACGTAGTGGCCACAATCTCACCTGATGTTAAGTGACGATGTGGCACACGACGCACGCTAAACCTAGTGGAAGATTGGCTCTCAAGTGCAGGCTGTCGGAACAGACATATTGGTGCTTAGCGACAGATTTTCAATTCAAGGGCGGTAGCTAGCCAGGCGGGCGTTTGAAAAACTACTATGCTATGGCTTCCTCACGATGTTTTCCTTCACCGAAAGCTGAAGCTCATTGCAGGGATTCAAACTCACGTCAATCGACGCGAAGTGGTACACGCTACCTCTGGGCCATCATTGCTTCAACACATACTTACATATTTATTTATATATTCACCTAAACAGGAGAACTTTTAACGTCTAATATTAGTTTACATTGTTGACATTTATATTGAGGATTATAACTTGATAGATAACTACGAAAATTAGTTGACAAGCATTACATTTTATTTTATTTTCTGAACATCGTAATCATATTTGGCATTATATTATTCTTCGGCGCATAAATGAACCTCATTAGTATTTTTTTTTCGTTGTCGTCTATCGTTTTTATCAATTCCCGTACTTGCCTAAAACTTGACGTGAGATGAGATTGTTTGACGTTCATAGTTCGTTCATCAAATTGACTGTACTGTCCCTGATGGTAAGCACAGTACAATCCCAACACAACGGTGACCACGGAGAGATCAAAATTCATCGGCGGTCGCCGCTGTTATTCCAGCCTGCATAAATAACTCGATATTCACAGGCTGATCCCGAAATACGACAGGCCCAAGCGAGTCACTATGACGGACTTTTCAATCACGTGCATGGTGGTCGCAACCCAGTCGAAAAAAAAACCTAACCACTCCGCTATCGCCATATCCTCGTACGTTAATCAGCAGGGTGCACCTCGTGCAGGTGAGGTTGGCTTGGACGTCTCAGTCCTAAAGATATAATTCAACACCCCTTACATCGCTCCTTATGGGCGTAGCGTGAAGTTATGTAGCTCAAAACCTACTTGAATAAATAGACCGGTAGTTCCAGAGACTAATGCGTTCAAATAAACAAATAATCTCTTACGATTTATATTATTAGTAGGTATAGATATCTGAGCAACCAAGCTTCGACCATAAAATCACCTATCTAGGTATACTTGGACAGCAAAACATTAAATTTAAAATATTTAAATATAATACTCTGATTATGACATACATTACATACTCTAAATAATAAATATTACATTAATATATACATTAAATTAATACTTTTTAGGGTTCCGAGGTCTTATATAGTTTTGCCATGTCCGCCTGTCTATCCGCCGGCTTAACCTAGAGATTCTTAGTACTAGAAAGCTGTAATTTGGTATGGATATACATATTAATCACGCCGACAAAGTAGTTAAATAAAATTAAAAAAAAAAAACACCTTTGGAAGCAATGATGGCTCAGTGGTAGCGTGTACGACTTCGCGTCGATTGACGTGAGTTCTAATCCCTGCCATGAGCCTGAGCTTTCGGTGAAGGAAAATATCTTGAGGAAACCATAGCATGGTGGTAGGGCATTTTATAATGCCCGCCTGGCTAGCTACCACCCTCAAGTTGTTAAACTGTCGCCAAGCACTAATGAATGTGTTCCGGCAGCTACACTTGAGAGCTAGTCTTCCACTAGGTTTAGCATGTTATCATCTTGGGCCACATCATCACTTAACATCAAGTGAGATTGTGACCACTACGTCAAAACCTATAACGATAAAAAAAGTGGGGATGAATATTTTTTCCCGACTATCCAATGGCGTGGGGTGTCATTGAATAGGTCTCCCAAAAATAGGGCGGCATGTGAAAACCACTTTTCGATTCAATGGTCCGTTTGTGAAATGTTAAGCTTTAAAACGCTAATTTTTGTTAGAGTCAAATGTCCCTCCCCCTGCCAACTAAATGGTTATTTTGGATATGCGAAAAGAATATGGAAGTAGAACATATAATGAAGTTAAAAGGAAAACTATAACAGCTAAGTAGGCTTTACAAGTTAACGAGTAATACTATAAGATAAACTTATAAAATGTACTTGGTGAAGAAAAAAAAAGGAATATTTCGTACAAATTCCATTGAAAATTACATAAAGCCCTCTTCTAAGTTTGCTTATTGTGACGGGCAGCTACGGAACCCAAAAACTGCGCGAGGCCCGACACGCACTTGGCCCGTTTTTAATTATTACCCTTTTTAACATGTTAAATTATTCTTGGTATAAATAATAATTACCGGCGGTATTTGTTTAAATAATTCCTAATGTACAGTAATTATTAAGTAACTTTACGAGTAAAATGTATAAAAACGACAATAACTAAATTATTAAGGCAATTTCCTTATTAATATATTTGTTTACAAAAGTGGAATCTTCGTTCGACCTTGTCTGACCGCGCACGGAACATATAATAACTTGGTTTCATAAGTATTAAAATAAAATGCAATATTATCTTTTCCGTGTACGACTGTAGTTGACGTTAAAAGTATTGAATAAGTATTTGAAGGTATTATGCTAAGTATTTACGTCCTTTAAGTACAGAAGGGATACAAAAAAAACTCTTAGATAAACATAGTGCACATACCTCATTTTATATTCCTGTTTATTTATATTCCAGTTGTTATATTGAATATGTGTTTTTATTGTCTTGCGTATATACCTTCCACGATGTATTTTCTGATTAAAGACAAGGATGTCTTTGATTTTGCTTTGTTAAAAACGCTTAAAGCTCAAAATACTATTTCTTTGAATGCGCTAATCACAGAAAATACGGGGTCAGATATGTAGAATCCTTTTTATATCTTATTTATTAAGGAAGATTTTAGACTACATACCTATACGCTATAATCCTAAGTAGCGGAGCAGTAACCATTAACGTCTACCAATCTGGCAAGCTGTAGACAAGAACGGTAAGTGAGAACAAGAATAGGCGGCACGATGGAGAGTTGGAAGAATAAATTTAACATGGGCGAAACCGTAAGGCACAGCTAGTATGTTTTATATATAGACAACCGTGTAACCACAATCACGATGATAAGGTATGACATAGACCAATATAGTTGTTAGGGCACACCAATAAACACTCGTCGGCATATTTTCAACTTAGGCTGGTAGGTCAGTTTTTTTTTCTACATCTGAATGTTCTTCACGTAATGGTAAATTTAATCCAATTTTTTATCACTGCGAGATGATGGTCGTCCAATAATCACCAAAGAGCTAACGCTTTTTTTTTTCGAACTGACTGTACTGTTATCCTTAAGGGCTCTGGAGCCATTAGAGGCTTTGACAGCTTCGCCGGGCTTGGGGGCGAGCGCGGGAGGCACTCAGCCACGAAAGCGAGGTAACAAGCTCAAGGGTGACAAAGTGGCCAAACTACGGCTTGGGCTGTTGTCGTAATTGCAAATGCAAGACAGTTTTCCACGACGTTTTTCTTTAATCGCTTCACACACACATCTTTTTGATTCACCCTCGTGGCTACATTGCGAACACTCGCGTTCACTTGACATGACGCGATATCCTCGTAAATACGCGGTTATGTGTGCGTGCGCCGTTATCGCACGTTGTATGGAGCTGGCTTTCTGTTATTATTCTGTGACGTGTAAATACAAGTACATTCTGGTTGCTTGAATTGGTGCCAACTACGCTATACTCGACCGGTCATCAAAATTGCACATTTGAATATAATTGTATGATCATGATTTCTGTGCGTGAATCCATAAGGATAAGCAGTTATTTTTTCTCAAAGGTAGTATGTATTTTACAATTTTTAAACTGTTTCGACAAAATATTAGTTCTCAACAACTGGTAATTAAATGAAGTAGAGTGTAAGATGACTTGAGAATGAAAACCAGATTAGATAAGTTATAGAGACTAAATTTGCACTATCTGACCCGAAAACGCAGGCATGTTAGGGTTGCCTTGCAGGAAAAAATTAAGTATTTGGATGAAAAAAGGATTTATCAAATTTTTAAGTGAAAGCTGAAGTGGCGTTAATAGAAAGTCTTCTTTAATTTAAGATCTCAGCCCTTGTCGGTGGAGCAGTTGTCACTGTTCTCTATCCTCTGCTTTCTTTTGTTGGAAAAAGCTTAGTCTAGGTTTTCCATTTCCTCGCTTTCCTTCAATTTTTCCTTCCCAAGTTGTATTCAAGAACTTGTCGTGCCGTATCAAGTATCCAATCATCTCTCCTATTCTGTTTTCTATGGTTCCCAACAACTGTCTTTCCTCGTCTACCATTCTTAACACTTCCTCATTTGTAATCCTCGAATCAATTGAAAAAAAAGAAAAGTGTTTATAATGGCTACAAAATTTAGTAAGATAAACATACTCCAATGAATATAAACCAAAAATCCAGGCAAGTCACTTTTATTTTTAACTTGTTTATGTGAAGTATTTTCTTTTACATTTTTAATGTGAGCACCCTTCGAAATTAATTTACTTAACTTATGGAAATAAAAAAAACAAGAAAAATAAGCTATCTCTATATACGAAATGGCAAATTTTATAATGCGCAAAGCGATTACATGAAACGATAACGTTGTGATTATGAATACAGTACACAAAAGAGTTATCAGCTTGAATATCCATTACCCAGTAATCAGAATTTTAATGAAATAATAGTCTAGTTACGATTCTATAACACATAATGATGAAATTGCATGTCGATGAAAACTGATTTGTAGGATATTTCTAAGCGATGATACCTTATTGATGCGTCGATGAACATAATTTTTTCTTCTGTGTTAATATAGCAAAGTATCTATATACACAATTGGGTATTTGAATATTTTTATTTGTGATAAATGAAAATATCATATATAATTTTTATAACAAACAATTTTTATTATTATTATATATATATTTTTTTTTTTGTCGCAATATTTCAAAAGTTATTTCAAAATAAAAATGAATGTTATAATTCAGTACCGAAAACGCGCCGATCGTTCCCGAATAAATCCGAGCGCGTGTGACGTCACAATGTTAATTTCTACTCATTGTAGCACACAGCCTTACAGTGCTTTGACACTTAATCGATGAAGTTCCTATAACATTATGACGTCACAAACCTAACGATCAATCGTAGCGCGTTTCGTAGTCATGTGATTCTTTTTAAAATATTACGCATATCAAATGTTCATTATTAATAAAAACAAATGTTTTAAGAGTTTTTCCAGTTGACTATTATAATAATTATGGTGTAGCTTTAAAACACATAAAAAAATCGATATTCTTTTTTTTTCAAATACCCAATTATGCCAATGTCACGTGGATGGAAGTTTATGTAATCTTCATAGTTCAAGCAACGCTTTTTTGTACCATAGCATTAAGTTTGTTATATTTCATAATCGGCGATATCATCAACCAGTCATCAGTTATTCATAATCATTGTGGGAACAACAATGTGCGGTCAGTGTAAAGACATCGGTTTCCATGCCAACAGTGGTTGTTGATTTTAATTGAATAATTTGAAATATTGACATTTTATATATTTAAATACAAAAATAGAATCAATTTTAAATACTATACTTCAGCTTATAACCTACAGCCCCAGAGATATCTGATCATGCGGATGGGAAACAATTTGTAAAAAAAAGGAAAAGAAAAAAGAGCAAGGGTCGCCTGACGTTCACACCAAATCTTAGGTACCAAATAAAAATACGTACTCACCGATTCGGTCACCTGGAACTCCTGAATGGCAGTATACTATGCGATGCGATATATAAAACGATGCGATGCGTTTTCACAAGATCTGCAATTTCTTATTGTTTATCTCGTAGATTCGTAAAATTATGTGATTAATGCGTTTTTCCTTTAATCACACGTATATGTAATATGACATGCATTTTTTTTTTATATTTAAAAATGTGTCAGGCATATATCGCACATGCGCGTGCGTGAGCGGTAATAGCGCGCGAGCAGCAGAAGATGGAACTTGCTTAGTGAACTATCCGACCGGACCATTACAGGAGACGAGGTACCGAATGGCTAAATGATTAAATGGCACCTTGGATTTGATGTGAACGTATTTAAAATATAAAAGTCTAAAACCACCTAAACAATATCCGTTTCTTAGTTTTGGATATGTTGTACAAAAGACAACAAAATAACACATTTATTTTGATATAATGCATACATTAATGATTGGCAAGCGGAGTGGAGACTTATCATTAATGTATGGTATAATGTGAGGTTGTAACAATTTATCAGACTTACACGGCATTTTAAATTATAAAATCTGTTAATTACGCTACAACACGAATAAATAGCAATAGCGTCCGGTCGTTTTACAACGATTTTACGTAAATTAATTTTTAAAATAACTATATTTAATATGATATTTAGAATTTAATAATATAATTAATATAAACTTATTATACGATTAAAATGTATAAAATAACATCTAAACTGGTTTCAGGGTCGTAACTTTTGTACTTACAGAAATAAATGCAAATTTATACACAAAACTATTACCTACTGAAACATTGTATTTCGACGAAATAACCGCGCATATAAATGTAATATTTCGTTGGAAATTAAATTTCCTATAAAGTATAGTAATTTACTATAATTACAGAAATTCGTTCGAAATCTTATCTCACACTTCTTATATCGTCATCACCATTGACTTACTTGATAGTACCCCATTTCTTCACCACTCTTTCTCCCCATCATCTCTTTCACACACACTCTTAGCTCGTTCATAGCGTCATCTTTTTCTCATCGTCAGTCGCTTTTTCTTCTTCTTTTTATTTAATGGTAACTGTACTTATGCAAAATTATATATAATATTTTTATACTAATTATTGTTGTAATCTTCACCACTAAGAATATGGCGGCCCCTTCGTTAAAACTATCCAGGAAGTTTTTGTTGCAACTCAAAATGCATGTTGCTAGTTACTATTTTATAATCTACTTCACTTGTGCACAATAACCAAACTACATCACGTCAAATGCCGCCAAAATTATATAATACGGGCAGGGGGGCAAAATGAAATAATTTCATGAATGAAAATAAAAACCACCACATGACAGGCCAAGATCCCGCCAAAAACTCATCATTAATTATTAATGGCTCGGAATTATTCGTGCATAGGCCAGTGTCAAGTATTTTACATTTTGTCAACAAAGCGAGGGAATATTCTGTAATCTTTAAACATCGCTCCAACAAGATTTTTTTTTTTTTTCGATCTGACTATACTGTTAGCCATAAGGGCCCAGGAGCCTCGAACGGCTTTTACAGCTTCACCGGACTTGGGGGCGAGCGCTTAAGGCACTCAGCCACGAAAATCTCCAACAAGATGGCGGCACCCTTGTTAAAACTTTCCAGGGAGCCTTTGTAGCAACTTAAAATGCATGTTCCTAGTTATTTATTATAATCCACTTCACTTGTGCACAACAACCACATTACATCACGTAAAATGCCACCAAAATTACATAATATAGGGTCAAATGACATAAGTTTATGAATTAAAACAAAAACCACCAGATGACACTTTAAGTTACCGCCTAAAACTCATCATTAACTTTATACAAACAATAAAACACACCATAGATACTTTAACTTTTTTTTTAAATAGACAAAGCTCATTCTTTCATATTTCCTACAAAAACAAACAAAAAGGATCAACTTACATGATGTGTGACATTTCAAGTTTTTAATGAATTCTATTATAATATTATATCGGCCGACTTTTGTTTTTATAATAAACCCGTTTTATTTTTGTAAGAAATTTTATTAATTGCTTAAATTTAATATCGTCTTTATTATAAATGTTTTTAATCTAACAGTAATCTATTTATGAGATTCGTATTATTATATTCTACAATAATCACAAATGAAATTAATTCATATAGATTAAATAGTTACTTGCATAAAATCATATAACTATGTATAGGTAATGAAATTTTTAACAAGATCGGCCGAATTTCGTACTCTTCTTCTGTGTGTGTGTGTGTGTGTGAGTGTATTTTGTTTTAAAGTCCCACGGCTATGTGTGTGATGGTAAACACAAAACAATAAATAAAAACAGCGACCGTTGAAAAATCGGCTGTGGCTGTGGCAAGCCTATTGGCAGCTAGATTTACATTGGCTAAACCCCAAATGACATAAACCATTTGAGAGATTTTGATGATGAGAGGTGATCATGTGTTTGGTCATCGATTACTAGATATAATACACCGGCTGATCTCGGCACGCGACATGCCTAAGCGTGCCACTATTACGGGTTTTACACCTGACGTATAGTGTTCGCGATTCAGTGGGACACAATCGTTTTATTTCACCGTCCAGTAATTATTGTGTTAGCACTGGTTCGTTAAATTTTGCTATTACCCTGATTATCAATAGGGGGCTATCTTCCTAGGTCGATTACAACTATGCACAATGATACGGAATGAAGGATGAAGGGGTAAATGGACTCATCGGTATACAGTTCTTACGAAGTTTAGAGGCCTTCTCTTGTTCACTTGTGTTTTAGCAACGCACCATGCACCATCACAACCAATATTAGAGTTAAATGTTTATTATTTGAATGTTGTAAAACTCGATCACTATTAATGTTCGCCGTTCCGATTTCAAACCTTTTGAATTTTGGTGAAAAGGTAGGGCAGAAAGGGATAGACAGATACTAGGAAAAAGGATGGAAGATGTATCATTGTGCATATTATGATTGGCATATGTGCATATTTTTAGCCTAAACAACTGCATTCATATAATTGCTACAGTTTAGGTATAATTTATTAGTATGTTAAGATAGCAACACTAATAATAATCGTATTATTGAAACGGGGTTTTACACAAGCCATTAGTTAGGTAGACTCCTCGTCGAATTCTTTTCAATTTAATTAGTTAAATCGATTAAATTCAAATATAAGGCCAATTTTACGTTATAAGTTACAATAAATCTATACTAATATTGTAAAGCTCATGAGTTTGTTTGTTTGGACGCGTTATTCTCTGGAGCTACCTGTCAGATTTAACATAATTTTTCGCATTTTATATCCTATTACTTGAGGAAGACTATCTTTATATATATATCATTATTCTTACGTGTGTATGTCATTAAATTCCTCCTAATCGGTTGGACCGATTTTGATTAATGTTTTGTGTATGTTTGAGTGGGTTTAAATTCCCTGAACGGTTTAAATTCACAGTTGGAAACGGTAAATGGGGCTACGACAGAGTTCCCAAAAAAATAAAATTTGAAGAACCCGTTAATAGCAAGGCAATCCAACGTTCGGGCAGAATAACGTCAATTTTCAGATTACTAAATACACATACACATGTTCCTTTCCTCCTCCCAGGGGGAAGAAACATGTATAGTTAGTTTAGATCGAATGATAGGGAATTAGCCAGATCGCGACCTATTTGCAATCGCTGCAACAGTTCGAGCCGAGGTTCGGCCACTTTGGCATCCTCGGATGTTGTTACAAAGCTTTCGTGGCTGAGTGCCTTAAGCGCTCGCCCTCAAGCCCGGTGAAGCTGTAAAAGCCGTAAAGGCTCCAAGGCCTCTAAGGCTAACAGTATAGTCAGTATGAAATAAAAAAAGGATAACGTCTGTCGGGTCCGCTAGATTATATAACTTCACGCTAAGACCCTAAGAAGCAGACCAGTAACAATGAACGTTAAGCAATCAAGCAACTGCATCCGTGTGGTGCGCGACGTTGAGAATTGATCGAATAAATTTAACACGGGTGAAACCGTGGGGCACAGCTAGTCTATAAAAAACAAAAACGAAACATTATTTATCTCTCGAACTTGTGTGTTCTATAAAAGCGTGTAAAATTTCTATTTTCGAGTGAAAGTAGTCAATTAGGATGCCACAGCAAAAATATTTCTAAAACAAGTTTATTATAGATCTTCTCAGAGCGGAATGAATTTATACTCTTATCATTTGATCAAGTGAAACGCTTTAGCCAATGAAATTCTTGTCGTGTAATATTTAAATATTTTTAGTTGTTACTAAACAGACATCTTGATGTAGTTCGCCTTTTTTTTTAAAAAACAAATATATATTGATGGCTTTTTCGAACTGCATAGAAAAGATACAACAATGTCCTTTGACACATCAAATGTCATAGCTATTTAGATGTAGAAAAAAAAGATAACTTAAAAAATGCTTTTACTTATGTAAGTAACTAGTGTACCTACGCAAATAAGAAGTTATACATTATTGTTAAAAAAAAAAAAACTAAAATAGCTCCAAACATTTTATCCCGCGTCTTAACAAGAAGGCGAAGTTCGCTGTGAATGATAATAATGTGAATTTATTTTACTGTTTTTTTATTGTGTAAAAATAATTTAACGTTGTATAAATAAAAGTTTCTTACATATGAAATTAGCGTTCATCAGGCGGATGCGAAAATAATTGTGAAAAAATTAAAAAAGGAAAAGAAAAGAAAGCGTGAGTCGCCTGTCCTAGAGATACGTTCACACCAAATCTTAGGTACCGAATAATAATACGTACTCACCAATTCAACTCGATCAACTCGGTCAACTCGATCTCCTGAATGGTAGGTCTCGGTTTTGCTGGTTTATCATGCGACGCAGCTGTGATGAGGAGATGCTTAAGATGTATTAGGCGATGCGATGCGATAAGATCTTTAATTTCTTATTATTTTCCTCTTATGCGATGCGTAGAATTATGTATAGTTTTTCTTCAATGACGTGACATGTATTTCTTTAAATATTTGAAAATGTGGCAAGCATATATCGCACATGCGCGTGCGTGAGCGCACGAGCGGCAAAAGATGGAATTTGCATAGTGAAATATCCGGTCCCCTGACCATTTCAGGAGACGAGGTACCGAATGGCTCATACGGTCAAGGGTCATATTTATCGCGAACAGACATCTCAAAATCTTTAATTATTTGTGAATCTAATTTCTTAACAGCGATATGCGTAAAAATGAAGTCATTTGAATCCTTTATATCTAATTGTTTTAATGCGTACCAAGATGAATTAATTCGTTCAATAAATTTATTTAATTGTGAGGATGGATCAGAATTAATCTTTTTTGCATCGAGAATGTTATTTAGATACACAGACTTAAGTAACCGTTCATTTGGATACTTGGCGATTAACGAGTTCAAATCATAAGATAATTAGACTCGTTGGGAATAATTCCCGCGAAAACATTAAGGGCATTTTTCAGTCAATTTACCTACTAGATATTGTACACGTTGTGCGTCCGTTAGCTGATTATTATCGTGAACATTCGTTTTAAAGTTTTGATAGAAAAGCGGCCAGGTTTCTCGTTCTCCAGAAAAAGCTACAAGACAGTGGTGCCAGGCGGAAAGTAGTGTAAGTATCATGTGCAGCTTTATTTGTGGACATATCGCGACAAGATACACGCAAAGTTGCACGGGTAAGCTGTATAAATGAAAATAAAGTTTCAATTAGTTTCAATTACTGAAATCTAGTTTATATTCTGGATCCTCTCCCAACAATAAGCTATTGATCGCACAAATTATTAAACAGGCTATACGGACTATCTATATTGGATGAGGCGGCAACAAACTCCTGCTTACTTCGAGTATCGATATCAGACGGTGTCAATTTCTTTGCAGAAGTTTACAAGGTATACGTGAAAGTATTACCTCTTTTTAGCGATGATATTTTTTAATGTAGCTTCCGAAGCCATTTCGTAAAGTTTAAAAATGCGAGCGAAGCGAATAAAAATGTGAATTTAAATGTAAATTAATGTGCATATTATTGAACAAATATATAACGGTAATGCGAATAATAGATGGTAGATAAATAAAGGCGTAAATTTATCGAGAAAAAAGAGGAGAATATATGCGATATTAAGCAGGGATGTTACGGATATGAATATGAATATTGATATCTTTAGATATGATGTTTCAGATAAGGATAAGAGTATTTAATCGGTTTCGGTTACGGATATGAAATTATTTCAAATATCCGCTTGTTTCGGATAATTTCGGTTATGAATATTACATTTATCAAAGAATTTTACAATAAGTATGTAAAAAAACTCGTCCGATCCGTAAAGGTGTTATTAGGTATCGACATTCAGTTATATTTATATAATCATTTTTAGATTAAAGTGTACTCAGTGTCAGCCCAAAAAGCGTCTTTTTTCCGACTTGATTCATCATTATCCCCACTGCTTATTTCGTATATTACTTTGTGTAACAAAATATATCCTATAGCCTGGCCAGATAACATATCTATTAGTTAAAGACTCCGAAGAAAACCATGTAACTCGGATTAGTGGTTTTCCTGTGAAAAGAACATAAACGGACAGACAGACAGAGAGACGTTGAGTTTTATAATATGTATACAGATAAAAGATCTACCTAACAATTGTCATGTTTATTAAATAGATAGCGCCTTGTATATATTTTCATTAGAACCAACGGATGTCATGAAAAAGTTATTGATTTTTTTTTTTAATGAAATGTTAAAATATTTGTTTATGTTTCGTCAATAGCTTTAGATTGATGTTTGAATCATTAATTTTGATGTAGAAATATAATTAACGGAGATATGGTGTTGCCAGGAAATAATAACTTTGAAAAATTATGATATACTAGCGGCCCGCCCCTTCTTCGCACGGGTAATAAAAATTTCAAAAATTATAAATTTTAACACACACTCACACACACACGCTTGTTTTTGCGTCGGGAGTTACTAAGAAAGAATACATATTTATTTTATTTTTATTTCTTATGTTAGATATGGTATCCTGGATTTTTTTTGTAGATATTGATGTCCTTTATAAAATTGTAGTACCCCCCTTAATTTACCCCAAAAAATTGTATAAAATAAAAGTTCCGCTTATCATCGTTACAATAGTTTGATTACGTTCGTTCGAAACTGATTGTGTGTGTATGTGTGTTTTTGACAATGGCTCATTCGACTTTGACCTATCCGAAATAGGTTACGGATATTTTTTTCATTCGGATATCAGATAGTTTCGGTTACGGATATCTATAACATCCCTGATATTAAGTATTAAGCGAAAAATGAATAATAGTCGTTTTATATAATTGAAGCACGATTGAAACCTATAAAGGTAAATTAAAATTTCAACGATAGCAGAGAGCGAGTATATATATCAAGAGAGCACTGGTAGATTAGAGTAGAGAGATTGACCAGTCTCGGTTGTTTAACTGCTAGCTTTTTCATCATGGTTTGCAATTGTTGACAATACATATCTGCCGTTATCGTCTGACCAGATCTTAGGAAGCTGTAGTTTATGATACCAGCATGGCTTACCAAACACTCAACCTTTTTATGAGTCAAATTTCACTTGGGGCTGGATTTGGCCGGTTCTCCTGGGTTCAACCACTGTGATTCCAATTGTCGTAAAGGATCAATTTTTCTTCACAAGTAATAATACGATTCAAAATTCCCTCGTTATTGTGTCGGTTGAGTAATGTAAAGCACTCAATGTGTGTTTGTTGGTGTGCTTCAAGTCAATTCATGCGGTACCCATTTCTCGAGCTTTTTCACTTTTCCAATTTGTCTCAAGTGTTTTAAAGTGTTTTATCACTCACACCGAAGTCTGCCGCTAACTTTGACGTGGTTTGCGATGGATCCTCTTCCACGATCACCTTTAATTTTTATTATCCACTAGTCTCCGGCCGTCCACGGGATTTGTTTCCTAGGTCATAATTTCCAGAACGAAAAAGTTGGTACCATAAACGCACCGTGCTTTCTTTTAGAATAGCTTCCCCAGACGAGCTGTTTCTGCAGCCCTGATGCCACGGTGGAACTCATATTGTAAATAACGCGATATTTAAAGATTTCCATTTTGTGAAAAGAACGATGTTAAAGAAAAATCAAATGGCGCGAAAACATATGAATCACTAAATTCGAAACTCAAATACACAAGCCTAAATTATGAAGAAATTTAAATTTGGGATGCCTAACCACATGTCAGATATTTGAGATCAAGGCGGCCAGTTCAACAAAACGCCAATTTCATATGTAAGGAGCAAATACACATATATATATATTTATACATATAAACATATATATAAATATAATTCACATTATTCACAATTTCATCATGTCGCACTGCCGTCACGTAATACGCGCGCAGCTGCCTAACCCTCTACTAAAATTATTTCCACTAAAGTTCCTAAAATGTTTTTAATAAATTATGACATACAATTACAAATAATATTAGATTGCATATTATTGTGTTTTTACTATCATATAAGAAAGGTATTTAATAATTTGAGAATTACTTCCTCTAACTGATGCTGCTATTATTATGGTATTATTATTTTTATTATGGACGTGAAATAATGAACATATTAAAATTTTATAAAAGAAATCTATAAAGCTACAGTAGAAGAATATCTTTGTTCATAGATAAGAAGCTTAAACAGGAGATACTAAATGAAACTTACATAATTATAGTTTTGTTTTTAAATATTTCCTTATATGTATGTAATTCAAGTGGATTAAAAATGGTTTGCAAATTTTGAATGTTACATACTTACATACAAATGTTGCTAATGTTAAATAATAGCTTGAATATTAAAAATGGCAATTAATTCTGGTGTTTTTAAACAAATATGAAAGTTATCTGCGTAAATGGAACCATAGTACAGAAATTTATACTAGTCAGCTCTCCGATGTCTAAATGACTGACGTATTTACAAGGTTCCGAATGCAACGATTGTGTTTTATTGAGCAAAGGTCAAAGAAGAGGGTGCACATTAGCAGAATCGCAAATGATAGAATATACACGGTGTACATCGCAATTTGCATTAACCGTACACATTTGTATGCGAATAACACGAGAATTATCATGTGTTTTATCAATATTCCCGGCACGTAATTAAAACCATGTCGTTGTTTCGCAGAGAAACCACGGAATAATGAAAGTATGTCAACCTTGGGGGCGCTGATAACGGCTCACTTTAGTTTACTTTCTTTGACTATTTCACTAACATTTGACGAGTACCGAAAACTCTATCGGTTTTTTTATTGTGAATTTTCGTTGATATTTTTTTTAATATATAACGAAAGTGGCAAACATGCATATGGCCCGCCTGAAATGGGCACCGTACCCTATGGACGCTTGTTATACCATAAAATAGATATATATCACCAGCGCGTTGCCGTACTTTGAACCCGTACCCCAAGGAGCTTTCATCGCAGGAACACAACGCAAGATTATTTGGCTGCGATCTTCTGTAGGGTAGAGGTATTCCACCAATCGGGCTGCCCCGAGTAGAGAGAAATCTCAAAAGAAATTTCTCTGTGCCCTATCACTTCTCAGTGATGATAAGGTGTTCTTGAAAACGGTAATAATGAAAAGATTTTAAGTAGCTTTGAATTTTACACTACCGAGTAAAACAAAACGTCGACTATATAAATTCCTCTATATATGGCACCGCCGTCATCGGATAATAATCCGGTCACAGTCAATACATACAATACGAATCGTTCGATTGAAAACTGTCGGTAGATTGTGAACACTCCTTCAAAATTTTTGAGGTTATGTCTATTATATAAGCACAATCATGATACTAGGACTTGAAAAAAGTGGATCTTCAACGACTAATTTGTTAAAGACTATAAATATGATATGTATCTACTTCTACATAATACTGTTATACTCGTGTGTAATGTAATCTTACGTAAATAATTTAACTATTCGTATTCAAAAAACATAATTCAATCAAACTCACTATTCAGATGTTCACTACACTGTGCTCGTACTTACCGTATCTCTTCTTCTTCTTTTTCCTAACTTGGCAACCGGTCTTCTTTATTTAAGACTATTACTGCCATTATCGAGTGTATATAGTTTCCAGTGTTATGACGATTTGTGTATCCTAACAAGATGGAGGCTCCCTTGTTAGAACTTTCTAGGGGGTTTTTGTGGCATCTTAGAATTCATGATCCATGTCATTAATTCCAATTCACTTCACTTGTGCACAATAACCAAACTTTATTATGTATAACGCCACCTGTATTACACAATATAGGGTCAAATAATACAAATTTATGAATAAGAATAAAAACCAGTACATGTCAGTTTGAGATCCCGCCAAAAACTCTATGGTCCTCTTACAGATTTCTTCCTTTTATCGTTTTTTGTTGTCACTTGGTTGTCAGTGTCACAAATAGAACTTTCCTGGTAGCTTTAAGGACCCTGGAACCATTAAAAGCTTTTACAGCTTCATCGGGCTCTATCCTGGCTCGGAAACAGGGCTCGCTTATATATTCAAATAAAACGAGGATCGAAATTACTAGAATGGCCTTGAAGTATAAGGCCTCCTTGTGTTATTATTATTTTTAGATCATTGCTCGATTACGTTTTCGAACCGATAAGCTTTGAATGTGTGTGTGAACTACAATGTCTTTTCGTACCTACTTACAGTGTATACTTATAGCGTAATAGATACTTATAGTGTATCTATTGGATTTTTAGTTAAGTCGTAACAATAAATTGATAACGAGTAATTTATATTTATAATTTTGAGTGTAAATAAGTTACCTATTATGTTAACATAATTTAACAAATTGATTTCGCATTTTGAACATTCATTTGTTCGAAAAAAGTGTTTTTTTTTTTCGATCGGTGTACACTGTTATGCATAAGGGCCCTGAAGCCTCGAACGGCTTTTACAGCTTCACCCGGACCGAAAAAGTGTTTAGAAACTAAAACTTTTAAGTTAACTTTGACTAGGATGATGTTAAATTCCTTCCGTCTACTTTTCTTTTATCAATATGTGGAAACTTGTAAAAGGCTTTCAATTCTGTTTATTCGTGTAATTTAATTTTGTACGTAGCCGTAAGTATTCCTAAAATATGTTTTTTTCTCCAATTTTCATCAAAAGTACCTACTAGCATTTACTTGCGTTGTACTCGATTTAGACCGACTTAAGCGACCTTGTGCTAGTTGCTATAACTCGCAGACTACGTCCGAAGCGTTTATCTTTTCCTCTCTGCTGGGATCCTATAACCTTATCGCCTATATGATGAACAATACCATTCACGTTTGGATGATGAATAAATTATACAGAAACGTAGATTCCGCGCCGTCAATTGGATTTTACAGTGAGCCTAAGCTTTCTTTGATGTCATAACCTCGTGAACACTTTATGTCACTGTGGTATCTGAATGACATCAAGCAATGTAACAAGTATGATATGTGTTACGTACATTTGGCATCCGTTTGATATAAGAATTACGTGGAAATGGACGTAATTAACGCACTCACGGATTTAACTCAAATGTCATTTTGCAGGTGCTATTAGCGATAGATGCTCGATTATATCAACTGAACTTTCAATTTACTGCTGAATTAAGAATAGTAAGATACTAAGTAACCAAGAAAAACACAATAGAATGACGCAATAGAATTACCATATCACCATAAAGATATTTGCTCTGATATCATATTAAAATCATATTTTTACATCAGTATGATGAGACCGAGAATAATATAACTTTGAGATCAATAAAGTTGTCAGTTTTATGTCACGTGTGTATGAAATGCTTTGACCCTCGTATGACCTGCGTGTGATGTCAAGGTAAGGTAACGCGTTCACTGGGAAAGTCTAGATATTTTCCGTTTTTACCGTTCTGAAATTGAAGATCTATCTCCAGTATTTTTTTAATGTCAAAAGGGCAGCAAAAAGTCACACGACCCACCTAATGGTCAATGGTTTCCGTCGCCGCAGTAATTATTTTCATCTCGTAATTTTATTTGTACTTATATATTGACAAATAACATAGATTAAAATAAATTAGTAAAAAAAATATCAAGGTTTCTTAGATTACCTACTCAATCATACAACACAAATTTCACCCCTTAAATTTAATTTAGGTGAAGAATTTTAAATAATGCTGGATTTTATAATTGAATAGTATGTGTAGTTCATGATGTGTACCATCAAATCTATAAACAAAAAAATTACGCCATACTATGTTTAATAAACTCTTTTACATTCTTAAGTGATGAATTTTCATGAATTTCAGAGTATGCGTGCTAAATTTCAAGTCAATAGACATATTATTTGTGCATTATTATAAGACAATTATTTTTACCAAACAAACTTTCAACCCCTATTTTACACACTTAGAGGTTGAATTTTCTAAAATCCGTTCGTAATGAGCGTCTACATGGCGAAAGGAGTAATATAAATTTCAAGTCAAGCGGACCTCTATTTTCGGAGATCTCGTGATGAATGATATTTAGTGATTGTGAATTAACACAAACGAAATTGAGCAATACCTATGGAATACAAATAAAATGAAGAAAAATAAAACAACATATATTTATACAGTAGTATATAAGTTTATGAAACGTTCTGCGAGTCGGACCGTGATTCAAATATATCGAAAAAGAAAAACAATTATGACAAAATAAAAAATGATAACAACGAAATGCACTTGAGATATGCATTATTAACAGAAACGTAATTGCGCAGTACCCAGAAATCATCAGTACCCAGATTCCATGAGACAAACTCAAATTTAGGTACCTACCGACAGAAGAAAGATATAGCAGCTTAAAACATGTTATTAACGAAATGACTAGAAAGAATAGATAAACATTATTAATAGAAACGAATTATGCAATACCTACGCAATAAAAAAAAAGAAAATATAATGGTACTACATATTTATTAATCCGGAATATTCCATAAGACGGGACAACATGACTCAAATGCACCGAAAATAAAAACTTAAAAAATGATATCAGCGAAACGTTTTTAAATATGAGATTCATTATGAACAGAAACGAAATTCCGCAGTACGGAATAAAAATAAAACAATAAGTGGTTATAGTTCGTTAAGCACATTTGTTTATTTAGCCCAGATAAATACTATGTACCTACAGACCATTAAACACGTGCTTCTGTTTCATTACAAGGTAATTAATAAAAACTAATATGTACTGTAATTAATTTTATAGAACTTTATTTGAAAATGTGTGTTTATACACAATTCTGCCACTGTAACGTCTAAAGAATATTTTTCTAATCATAAGGGTTCAAATTCAAACAACGTCCTAACAAGATGGTGGCTCCCTTGTTTGAACTTACCAGGGAGCTTTGTGGCACCTCGAAAGCATGTGTCTAGTTACGATTAATTTCAGTCCTCTAAAGTTGTGCACAATAAGGTTATTACCTACGTCACGTAAAATGCCACCAATATTACATAATGTGGGGTCAAATAACATAAGTTTATAAATAAAAAGAAAAACCACTCCATGAGAAAATTAGAATCCGCCAAAAACTCCATTTTAATTGCTAACATTTCACGAAAGACAATTGAGAATTATAATACATGTGGGTGGAAAAATCCCACACTAATTGACCTTAGCCAAGAGAATTGGATTGTCAAATAAAAAAAAGCGCATGTCAGTACACGTGATTAAAGTAAAACTTGTAATAATAATAAAAATTGTATTTTTAACCGACTTGATAAAAAGATGCTTCTAAATTTTTTACCCAAATATGTTTATATATGCGCAATGTTCTCAGAAACTACACGACCGATTTTTAAAATTCTTTTTTGGGGTAATCTATATACATTTATGGGAAAGTTTTATTACATAAAATATTAAGGTAAGGCTTAGATATAATAATTGTTGATATTTAAAGAAATCTAATCGTTACATATTATTATTTTTTAACACTTATCATTGTTTTATTTTTATTTTTCTTAACACATATCTTACTCTATCGCGCTCATCTATCTCTCTCGGTTTATAGCATTTTTCCCTCTCACTTTATCACATTACCTATTTTCCGTCCATTTTGTGACAGAAATATTGCATTGCAAAACATGTAAATAAATATTAATCTTTAGAAATTGACTCTTGAAGAAGATTCACTAGAAATATGAATTGATTTTATTTATTCTAGTTTTAGTGTGTACCTTACCTGAACCTCAGAGGAAAAGTGTATAAAATCCTATTATAAGACCTGTCCTAATGTATGGATCCGAGTCATAAGCAAAGAAAGAGACGGATGAAAGAAGATTACATGTGACCGAGATGCGAATGTTAAGATGGATGTGTTGTATAACAAGAATAGATAAGAATAGAAATGAGTAGAGATATATTAGAAGAAGTGTTATAAGGAGCGGCTTCCTGTATCAGCACCTCATATCAAATAATATAATAGATCGGGGAAATTCGATATAATTATGGAATGGGGTTTTAGAGACTTAGTATCCGCGACTTTTTCACTATTAGCTAGGTTTAAAGATATTTATTCTCAAACAATTAGCTGAGGGCGTGATAGCAACAGGTGTGCCTCACGTACTTTATAAGCAAGCAGCGACCGATTTAAAGGGTCCAAGCCCGGTGAAGCTTTAAAAGCCTTAAGGCTCCAGGGCCCCTAAGGCTAAAAGTAGAGTCAGTTCGAAAAAAAAAAGATTTATAGGGAGTCTCGCTTCAGCCGTGGAATAGTAACATTCTCGCTCGAGCTATCGGATCGTGAAGACGTGAATTAGCACCAATGATAGAGAAGTTGAGGAGTGATAGGTTAGCGTGTTTTGGACCTGTGTAATGAGGGATGAAAGTCATATAACTAGAAGAGCATTAGGTATGAAAGTGGTCGGATATAGAAGTAGATGAAGACCGAAGAAGGTATATATGAATTATGACAGGAATGATTAATGAATAAAAGGGTGTAAATACTGAGAGGAAAGTGGAAAAGAAACATTATGTATCGAATCTACTTAAGTAGGATATGGGTAAGAAGAAAAAGAAGACTTCATGCGACTATAAGCTTTAAGACTCATTGGAGGATTAAATTTTTTTTTATACATTTACAGTAAGCGTACGGCCTGTCTGATGGTAAACGGTTACCATACCCTATGGACGCTTGTAAAAGCTCTTGAAACACTACTCACCGTAGTAACACAAGTCTCTAAGGTGGAGGTGTTTCATCAGTCGGACTTCTCCGTGTAGAGAGAAATTTCCTAATAGATTTCTCTGTGTCCTATCTGTAATTATTCTTATTCTTGTGTATGCAACCATTATGCCGTTTACATATGTTGACACCGAAATTTAATATTCTTTAAATAATTTCAACCTGTCAGTGTTACCACATCCCATGTTGATGTCGAGTTTTTATCTCTTCTATAACGACACAGCTTACGGCCTTGTCCCGTCCTTGCCTAGAGAACTTGAATTTGTAATGTGTTTTGATGCGAAACTGGTTTTCGTATTCGTATCATATTTAATTATACCTATGTAACAGCAGACAAGCTCTAGTTATTTTTTATATTTGCAGTGTAAAGTGACGTCACTGTACTTGATAGTAAGTACAGTAAAAAATAAAAACAACAGCGACCAATCAGAGTTCGGTAATCTATCGGCTGTTGTCGTTGTCATTCCGACTTGCAATCCTTTCAGGAGTTGGATATATGCTGACAGATACCGTAACACGACAAAGTAAAAAATGATCTGACTATACTGTTAGCCTTAAGGACCCTGGAGCCATTAGAGTCTTGACAGCTTCACCGGGCTTGGGGGCGAGCGCGGAACATACTCAGCCGCGACAGCGAGGCAACAAGCTCAAGGGTGCCAAAGTGGCAGAACCTCAGCTTGGGCTGTTGCCATATAACATGCAAATAAGTCGCGATCTGACTAATTCCATATCTGTAAGTTTTGATCTAACTAACTATACATATAGTACACTAGCTGTGCCCGCGGCTCCGCTCGCGTGGAATTCAGAATGTCGTTGGTTGAGCGCATGCGCGAATCGTTCTGCCACCGCTACCACACACGGCGATCACCCGCTATATAGTTATTAAAAAGACAAAAATTCTTATTGTGGGTGATCCTTAGAAGATAGACATATGCTATCGCTGACTTTTTTACGTCTTATTAAGATAGATAAGATCGATAAATATGAATCAATTCGAAAAAAAAGCTTTATGAGTGATTAAATGGCTTACGCTGAGTAAACCGTAAGAGATAAATCAAATTAATGTAAGCCATAATTGTAGATCTTCAAAAGACCTACAAAAAGTCCCCCATAGTATATGTGAATCATCTAAGGATCACCCACAATAAGCATTTTTGTGGCAGCACAATTCGATTGACAGCATTCTGTTGTCCACACGAGCGGAGCCACGGGCACAGCTAGTATATAGTAAGAACACGAAAAAAACAAATGTAAAAAACTAGCTGTGCCCGCGGCTCCACTCTCGTGGGCTATTAAAACCTTTTTTTAATTTTTGTACGGAACCCTAATTATTTTTTATTCCTTATAACATCATCTATCTGCCAGTGAAAGTCCCGTCAAAATCGGTCTAACCGTTTCGGAGATTTACCGGAACCAACAAAAAGACAAATTTTTTTTTGGTATGGGTAGCGTGTGTGTGTAGTTTCATATGCATTTAGTAAAAAGCTGTTATTTTGATATTACAAACAGACACTTCAATTTTATTATATGTATAGATCGATAAGTAATTTCCTGATTTTAATGTGGGACGGAGATCGCGCTAAAGCTACTTACTAAACTGGTTTTGATCGGGTTTTCACGAAATACCTTAAGGCAAAATATAGGTATAGGTTATATTTCTTACGTATTTCATCATATTTTTCATATGGATATGAGTCTGTGTTTGAGTTCATTACATTGAATTTAAAAAAGGATAAATAAAACTAAAATTAATAGTTGTTTGTTAAGCTTATGACATACATATGTACTATTTTTTATTCTTTAAAGGTTTTTTTAGCTACTATCTCGCCTGATGTGAGTGTACGATGTGTTAAATTAGTGTTACAATAGATTCTAGTGATGAAAATGTAAAAATATCCTTTAAGAATCCGTAGAATACAGGTGTACTTTCAAGTGATTTGCTTTATTGCAATGAGAACTCAGTGGTAACGTGTTAGGATCCTTAGTTCGAATCCTTGCAATAAGCCCGAGCTTTCCGTGAAGGAAAGCATCTTGATGAAACCATAGGGCATTTATTTTTATCTTTATAGTTTTGGTGTAGTGGCCATAGTCTCACCTGATGTTAAGTGACAATTTTGCCCAAGATGATAGCACGCTAAACCTAGGGGAAGATTGGCTCTCAAGTGCAGCTGCCGGAACACACCTATTGGCGACAGATTTTCAACTTGAAGGTGGTAACTAGCCAGGCGGGCATAAGAAAATGAAGAAATAATGGCTCAGTAGTAGCGTGTACGACTTGGCGTCGTTTGTTCGTGTTTGTTCGTGAGTTCAAATACCCGCAATGAATTTCGGTGAAGGAAAACTCGTGAGGAAACCATAGTATGGTGGTAGTGCATTTTCTAATGCCCGCCTGGCTAGCTACCACCCTCAATTCTTAAAGGATGTTTTTACATTTTCATCACTAGAATTGATTGTAACACTAATTTTACATATTAATTAACATTTTCGTTTACAGTGACCTCCATACACTTGCTATAAATTATTGTTTACCTTTTTATAAGGGTAAAACAAAAAGGTTATGTAAATATCATCTAGGACTGGGTAATCAGATACGCCAGAAATTAACAAATTAGTGAAAAAAAAATTACCAAGTGCGTGTCGGGCCACGCGCTGTACCAGGTTCCTTAGTTGCTCAACACAATATGCAAACTTAGCGAGGGGTCTTTAAGTAATTGTCAATGGAATTTCTACGAAATTACTTCTTCAAGTACATTTTATAAGTTTATTGACTACCAACTTGTAAAGCCTACTTACCTTTGATAGTTTTCCTTTTAACTTCATTATATATAATACGACCATGATTTTTTTCATATTCCCAAAAACAAACATTTAGCTTGCAAGGACATGAGTCTAACAAAAATTAGCATTTTAAAGCTTAATATTTCGCAAACGGATCCCTGAATCAAAAATTGGTTATCAAACACCAGCAACATTTTTGAACGACCTATACAACGACACACCACGCGATGGAAACTCACTCCTATTTTAAGTGTAGGTGAGAGGTAGGTACCCAAAACAATTATTATCTCAAGATATTATTTTACCACTTTGTCAACTTGGTTAATACGTATACCCACACCAAATTACAGTTTTCTAGTACTAAGAATCTCTGAGCTAAGCCGCGTACAGACAGACGGACATAGCGAAACTATAAGGGTTCCTTGTTGACTTCGGAACCCTAAAAAACGATATGTGAATATCATATAATATTACCGGTAAATCCACTACGAAACAAGCCAGAAATAAGCAAAGCAGTATCTATTAATTAAAAATACTTGTTTAAAAATACCTTTCGATTTGGACTTTTTGTTCTACTCTATTATTATCTAAATTATAAAGTTCAAAGGATTGTTTTTTATTTATTTATTAATTTGCTTGAACGCGCTAATTTCAATTGCCAATCAGATTGAAAAAAAAATGTGTTCTGTTGTTTAAACGTGTCAGAAGTAAAACCTTCGAAAAAAAAATGTTGTTCTTTAAAAATTATTTTAAAATATATTAAAACAGTGGGATTCGAACTATCGACCACTCGTGCGTACTGCGTATGAAGTCTGGTCGTTTCATACTACTAGGCCAATTCGACGACGGTTACAATCATGAAAATTACTTGCATTAATCTTGCATAATGTAAATGTATTCTATCTCATTCTCTCGTAGGCTAAATCCTATAGATGTATATGGTGACCTCTTTTTACTGTCGCTTTTTCGTTTCATCGAGTTTCAAATCACAACGGTGCTAAAGAAGTTTTCATTTCAAATTTTTATTTTTATTTTATTTCCTACTAGGTGTGCCTGCGATTCCCCGTAGACGATAGAACGCGTAGTGCTAATAAAAATCGTAGATTCTTAAAACTTTGTACCGAATAAAGATATTGTGATATTTTTTTTGTTTTATAAGGAACATATATTGAAAGGGGTATAACAAAAAGAAAATTATCAAATCTATCCAATAGTTTTTGCCTGATGCGCGCACAACGGCGGACCTAAATTATTTTATTTATATAGATTTATTGAGGCAGATTATATGTCACCCTTCATGATACAACGCTACGCTTTGTTGTAGCTTTTCATATTACGTACGTTAACGTTAAGTAAGGGGAGAACAACGATAAGTTACAGGTGGCGGCAGCGCGCTGTGGAGAGTTAGTCAATTGAATTGAATAAGGGTAAAACCGTGAAGCGCAGTTGTGACCCAAGCCCGGTGAAGCTGTAAAAGCCGCAAAGGCTCCAGGACCCCTAAGGCTAACAGTATAGTCAGTAATAAAAAAAAAGCAGTTGTAAGCTAGTTTAAAATAAGGCTTGTACTAACACGAGAAAAGAAGGTGTTAAGATTGCCGTTCTTTTTGTGGTTGTGGACTGCACAGTCTCCACTACATAATATAAAAAGAAAAATTAATTTAAAAAAAACCGTGTGGTGTCGTGGGACACCAGATAGGAACGAAGTTCCTTATTATAAAATATTAATTTCAAGTTCTATTCGAGGTAGAACTATATATACATACAGTTTATCGATAAAAAAACTTTACAAAATTATCTTAACACCTTTATTTTATTTACAATGATTTATAAAAATATATAATAAAATAATAGCAAACTGCAATAATAATAGCATTCATCATGTAGACTATACATTAGACACTGTATAGCCATCATACATAGACTATACATAAAAATCTTTGCCGGCTAGGGTCCGCAACGTCCCACGGGGAACTTCGTTACAAAAATATATTTTAACACTGTTTATCTCTCATATTGTGAGATTGTTAGAACGTTTTATTTTTAAATAAAATAAATGTATCTATAATTTAGACTTAAAATACTGTTAGTTTTAAAGTTTAATTAAACATAAAAACTTTGTTAAAAAAACTGTTAGTAAAATTTTAGAAAAACAATACTTTTATACTACCTTATTCATCGTAAGAAGACTTGCATGACACATCCCCAGAACGTAAATTGTTACGTCGTGCAAATTATGGCATAACCTAAAAACATGCATTTCGACTATCAATTATCATAAAAAATTGTTGATCATTACGTTATAAAAATATTTTACATGACAAAATCCTAAATAACTTCCTCTATACGATGATTTTTGTGAATTTTCGTATTTTTTGTTGCTACGTGCATCGTTACTTTCTATATGACTTAAAACTAGATTAGACCAAAATAATAAAAACAAGGAATAGAAAATTAATCTAATTAGTCGTATACATCGAAAATTAATCGAATTGATCGATTATCGTTGTACATATAATTTCTAATAAACAAATATATTTACGTAGGTAATTTCGACATTTTTATACAGCAAGCAACAAGCAAAGAAGAAGATTGACTGGAAGAAT
The DNA here is from genome assembly GCA_947532125.1 of Saturnia pavonia. Taxonomy (NCBI): domain Eukaryota; kingdom Metazoa; phylum Arthropoda; class Insecta; order Lepidoptera; family Saturniidae; genus Saturnia; species Saturnia pavonia. The sequence continues at coordinate 4,541,386 of OX383916.1, read as the reverse complement.
TAATCTTGTTGTTTGGAGTCTGGCATAGAATAATTCGGTGCACCAGATTGCGATTTCAATTATTGTTGTAGTTTATTTTTTTTATTTAACTTACACAACTTTAAAACCCGTCTATTGATTTAAAGCATAATCGTATATTCAATTGTATTTAGCTCTGAAAAAGAATCGATTATCGTAAAATCAGCTTCCAATTTAAATTATGCTACATCTCTATAAAACAATCATTTGGCATGTGTCGTGCGAGTCTTCTTACGATGAATGAATAAGTGCGAATTTTTCGCATATTATAAAACGTTAATAATCTAACAACTGTTATGTTAGATTATCAAGTTGTTACTAGATGGGACCTCGTAATATTATTAGTTGAATATATTGCCATTAAAAATCCATCTTTTAATCAGTTTTCTAAAACACCTTTGAGAAATTATAGATAATATAATATATATTAATATATATATATATATATATAGGAATTCTATTAAATAGGTATTTTTATCGTTTTAGGTTTAGGCCACAATCTCAAGTCTCACCTGATGTTAAGTGACGATGTGGCCCAAAATCATAAAACACGCTAAACCTAGTGGAAGACTGGCTCTCGAGTGCAGCTGCCGGAACACACCTATTGGTGCTTGTCGACAGATTTTCAACTTGAGAGTGGTAGCTAGCCAGGCGGGAATTATAAAATGCCCTACCACCATGCTATGGTTTCCTTACGATGTTTTCCTTCACCGAAAGCTCAAGCTCACTGCAGGGATTCGAACTCACATCAATCGACGCGAAGTCGTACACGCTACCATTGAGCCATCAATGCTTCGGAATTGCTTAATCAAATTTTTTAACGAAAATATTACTTATTAAACTATTTGCATATTATGTTTGGTGAATAGCGAGGAATATAAAGTTTAACATGATGTTTGATCACGATGATCATTAATTTTGATGAAGAATTAACGATGATATAGCGTTGCCAGCAAAAAACACGTTTGAGAAATGACGTGATAAAAAGAACCGACTATGATTTAATAATTAAAAATAAAACTTAATTGGATAAACAAAGAAATACCTTTTAGGTATTTTTATGAGTTAATTGCCATTTTTAAACTTCATTGTTGAAGTATTTAGAAGATATTTTGTATTAAATTGTTCATAAAACATGCGATTATAAAACTCAAATGGAATCTGCACAATAGATAAATATATTATAATATTCTATTATAAGAAGAAAGGTCAGGTCAAGAGTACTCTAAACCGACGAGCATGCATGAAAAGATTGATGAATGTTGAGGAAGCGAAAGTTGTATGTCAGGATCGTAGCAAGTGGAAAAACGTGGTCTCTGCCTACCCCGTTGGGAAAGAGGCGTGATTTATGTATTCTATCATAAATACAGAAGTTTTCTTTGTAAAAATCTTAAGTTAATTCGTGTGAGCTCTTTTAAACGTCTGATAATGTAGGTAGTTAATTCTAAAATTGCGATAATACCGTGTTCCAGCAATAAAAACGACGTTTATGTAAAAAAAAGTGAACACAACTTGAATACGCTGTGAATATTTTTGAACACAAATTGAGTACAAATCCTCATTCAGTATTAATTTATTTTATTGTAAGTTTTAATAATAACTATTAACGCTACAATACATTTAAAAAAATAATGCACAATGTATGGTTTACTTATTAACTATGTAATAAAAAAACACAGTAATAATACTTACTTAATATTGCAAATATATACTGATTAACCCTCGTTCCACTTGTCCACATGAATTTCGTAATAACAAAATTCATTTCTGTTGTTTTATTTTAAACACCTTTAAAATATATGTTAATTATGTTTACGGTCCGCGACACCGGTAACGGTGGTGTTAACCAGATAGTTCGATGTCTCCGATCGTACTGACTACTGACAGATAGATTCGCTGCGATCTGTTATCCAACGTCCGAGATGGACCAAGATCCGCTACAATCGTACGTAAGATTATTTACAAACAAATCTATCGCGATAAAAGAATTAATACACTTGCATAAATGAATTCTTCATTTATACGAATTTTGTGAGTTATCTCCGGAATCACCACACCTATTAGATTTTTTTTTTGTTTTTTATAGCCAGTATTGAGGAAGGTGGCTTCACGCTACAACTCTAAGGAGCGGAGCAGTAACCATGAACTTCAAGTAATCTGGCAAGTTGTAGGCCAATACGGGATGTGAGAACTCCGATAGGCTATACGAGTAATACGTTCGACGCGGGCGCGGTGGAGATTTAATCGAATGGATGAAAGTTAATTATAAAATACGCTGAGGTATTTTGCACTTAGATATTTTGTGTTTTTTTTCATGAAAACAATTTTATAATATCCCTGAATGCTATAGGTCTATGCGTTGTATATGTGCAGGCGCTACGGTCAAAGGACGAGACGTCTGCCAAGAACGTTTCTGCGGTGCTAGTGTAGTTTAAGCAAGAAATTCTTTTACATAATAATATGTATGTTTTATATCTATAAACGTAATATATTTATTTGTAATAGGATTCTCGAAAACTGGTCTGGCAATTTTGATTAAATTTTGTATATAGGTAATGTTTTATTTTCCACTATTATTATCTAGGACGTCAAAGAAAAAAAATACTTACGCGCTTAGACCAAGAGATCTTTTAGTCTGAGCTCACACGGTATACTTATTTATTATGGCGTTTGGATCGATCCAAAAATTCCAAATCTGATTCGTTTTAATTACCACTCAGAAAAATTCTGTCGATACTAAATGTACATGCATAAAAAATAATTAAATATAATGACCACCAAGTAATACATTTAGACCCTAAGATCTGTTTTTTAATGGCCGTATTTTAAATTGTATTCCACCACCACCATTGTATTTACCAAACGGTAATAAGTTAAACATAAGCCGTAAAAAATACATAATCTATAACTTGTGAAGAGTTTAACCTACTTTAAACAAAATATGTTTCAACAAATTGAGAAAGTGAAAAAATATTTATGGATTTAGTGAGGCTAATAACACTCGTAGTTTACGATAAGAAATTTACGCTTTGGTTAAACGATTCTTCACTCTCTACACTCTTCAGTTAGAGAGACGAGGCGACGTGAGTTACAATAAAAAAAAAGTTAAATCCGATCGAGTATCTCGCCAGCTCTTCGCAATGACTGGGTTGTTTCTCGAACCGGTAGTAGTGTATTGAATCATAAGTTTTTTTTTAAATATACTACAAAGGTGGCAAAGAAGCAATACAGCCAGCCTGAAGGCGAGTGGCTAGGACGCTTATAATGGACCCTATGAATGCTTTTAGTACCATAGTAATACTAGTGCGTTGCCGACCTTGAACCCCTCATATCCCAAGGAGCTCTGGAAACCCTACTCACCGCAGGAACACAACACAGAGTTCCTTGGCTGCGACTTTCTGTAAGGTGGAGGTATTCTACCAATCTGGCTGTCCAAGGTACAGAAAAATCTCTAAAGTAATTTCTCTGTGCCCTATATCTCGTAGCATTTTAGGGCCTAAATTGAACAAAGAATTTTTGATTACACGTATACAAATAAACTTGAAAAGTAAAACCATATCAGTATACAAAATCGTTAGATCTGTTTCCGTAAAAACATATGTATCTATATATTTAAGTCGCTTGCAATTTAAGTAGGTAGTTTTAAGTAGCTTGGTATTTTAATAACTATGATACTGTATTTTTTGTAATAAAAAAAACGAACAAGCTTAAAATACTACCGGTTTAAGATACCTACAATTAATATAACACGAGAAGTCTAGTCGTATAAAAATAAAATTATTAAAATGTATTTAATTACGCAATACTATGAATTTTAGAGTACGTATATTTATACATCGACATGATATATTGCTAATGTACTCGTACAAATACGCATTTGCAGGGAATAATATTAAATGTCCGATGCTCCGGTATGAAGCCCCTTCATTATTTAATAAAACATTTCAAATTTGATGGTATCAAGTACAGCTTTACGATGTCGATATTGTAATTGAAACTAGATTTTTATCCATGTCTGGAGTCTTAATATATACTTCATATTATGCTTTAGTGTACTGTTATTCATTGTCATCATAATATGTTTGCATTTGGTAGTATATTTTTGCCACGAGTAGCCGCCCCTAATATCAGTCCTGGGCCTAATTGGCCTTTAGGGAAATCCGCCACTGATTACACTGTATTTCTACACACATGCACTCCACTCAGGTACACAGGTTCTGTAAGGGACCTTTTTTTTTGGCTAGTAGTCTAGCCTAGTCTATATGTAATACACTTGTTTCTTTCCCTCCTCCCAGAGGATAGAGACAGGTATATATGTATACTTACTTACTACTTACTATCGAATTCATCATCATCATCATGTCAGCCGAAAGACGTCCACTGCTGGACATAGGCCTCCCCAAAGATCGCCACAACGACCGGTTCTGTGCTGTCCGCATCCAGCGGCTTCCCGCAACCTTTACCAGGTCGTCAGTCCACCTTGTGGCGGATCTGCCCACGCTGCGTCTTCCGGTACGTGGCAAATAACATGCTATGAAGGGCAGAGTTTATCTACATAAAATTATCGTGATGATGAAGTAACTTCCGTTCATAAGGATAAATATGCCATGCCTAATAATAATGCTGGAAAAACACTTTTCAATTTTCAATAAAACTTTTTCACAAAATATCTTATTGTGGCCTATGTATAAGATATCGGCATATGGTATATAAGAGATAGGCATATGGTATAGGTAACCTTTTTTGTATGTACTAAGCAGCAATATTTTTGTAGAACATTGTATTTACGTATCACTAATCATTAAGTCAGCGCACGCGGATAAAGCAGTTCGGGTGCACGGTTTCGTCCGACTTACTTAACAAAAAGCAATATTTAAGTCTAGCTAAAAGGTCTAGCTTAATTCTAGATAGCCTATATTATTCCACGTAAATCTGGCAATCAAATACAAAAATATTTTTTTGAATCCAACTGGTAGTTCCGGAGATTAGCGTGTTTAAACAAACAAACAAAAAAACTCTTCCGCTTTGTTATATTATAGTATAGATAATAAACCTTAAGAGATTGTTTTTGGTTTTTGGAGTTTATTTTTTAAGAAAGGATATAAAGCGCATGTTTTGAAAAATATGAGGAGTGAAATTGAAAGTGTAACATCACGCAAAAGTTGTTTTTTTTGTCTTTAAGAAGTCCGGGGAAAAAACTTTATTTCCCCTAAATGTCCAGGGATTTTAAATTTAGGTGATGACAGCTCTACCCATAAAAATAGCTGTAGGTATGTCATGTTTTTATAGAGTTTAATCAGTAAAGAGGTATATAATACAACCGTTTAAAGTACAAATGAAAACATATGATATTATTATATGAACGTGCTGTTCAACGCTTACTAAACTACTGCAAGATTTATGTTTTCACGTGATTATGTAGTTTCACCTGTTATCAACTTAATTACTCATGTTCTGCACTCATTGTCGCATTATTTTGAATTAGGAAACGTGACTTTTACGTGACGTAGTTGTTTCTGAATCATATGACGTGAATTTTTCGTCTATCTCCTGTGTCTAGAGTATTATTTGTTTTTCTCATACTTACTGGGAAATTGATATATGTGAAGTTAATTATATGCATTTGATATGTATGAAGCAACATAACATATAGAAACCACTTCCTTAGCTAAAATAAAATAGTCCAGATTTTATGTTAGATAACACACAAGGGTATGGTCGTGGTACATACCTGGAGCAAAGACGTGGTACACATCAAGTGCAAGGTCGAGGCGCATACCAAGGACAAGCTCGAGGAGCGCACCGAGGACAAGGGAGATTCCAAAGACAGCAGGCAAGTTACAAGCAAGAAAGAGATCATCAAGTGTTTAATATAGATGGGAGTGACATTTTTATGTGTGAAGACGTTTTAATTGCTAACAGTTGTCAACAAAACACGGACAGTTTGGTATGGTGTGTAGACTCTGGGTGTTCTGATCATTTAGTAAACACGAAAGATTATTTTACAGAATATATAGAGCTTAAGCAACCTAAATATATTGCAGCTGCTAAAAATGATGTAACTTTGCAAGCGGTAGGTATCGGAAATATAGAGGTAATAGGTTATGTTGGTAGAAAAGCATGCCCATGTACTATTAAAAATGTATATTATGTTCCTGATTTAAGAAAGAATTTAATATCCGTGTCCAAAATTAATTTAAGTGGATGTAAAGTGACATTCACACAAGGTAAGGTTAGAATTTATAATAGATATGATAACATGATAATGATAGGCAATTTAGACGGTAATTTGTATACTATTAAGATAAGTATTAACCAACAAAATTGCAATTATGTAAACAAAGAATTTAATGAAATAGCTAATTTGTGGCATAGGAGGTTTGGTCATTTAGGTATGCATAATATTAATCGTATGGTAAAAACAAATATTGTAAATGGGTTAAATGACTTAAAAAATAGTAATATAGAAAATACATTATGTGAACCATGTCTGCTAGGTAAAATGACGAGACAACCCTATAATAAGATAGGATATAGAGCTAAACGGCCACTGGAAATAGTACACACAGATGTATGTGGACCTATAACTCCAACCAGTAGAGATGGTTATAAATATTTCATAACTTTTATCGATGATTATACTCATTTTGTAATGGTATACTTAATTAAACAAAAATCGGAAGTATTTGAGAAATTTCAAAACTATTATTATTATGTCACCAATCATTTCAACACAAATTTACTAAAGATGCGTTCAGATAACGGCGGAGAATATGTTACTAATGACTTTCAAAATTTTTGTGCTATGTAATATCACTGCAATATACAGTACCATATAATCCACAAATGAATGGAGTAGCGGAGCGAATGAATCGTACACTTATGGAGAAGGCGAAAACAATCCTATTGGACTCAAAGTTACAAAAAGAATTTTGGGCTGATGCTGTATTATATTCAGCTTATGTAACAAATAGAAGTCCATCAGCAGGGAAAGAGTTTACAGCAAGTGAATTATGGACAGGCAGAAAACCAGATGTATCAAACATGCGTGTTTTTGGCTGTACAGCATACAATCATGTACCTAGAGAATTGAGACGAAAATTAGATAATACGGGAAAGAAAATGATCATGGTTGGATATAGTACATCAGGATATAAGTTATTTGATCCGGAAACAAATAAACTAGTACGTGCAAGAAATGTAATTTTTGATGAAAGGTGTAATGGAAATGAATGTGCATACTTACCATATTTAGATTTAGAAAATAAGGAAGAAGGAAGTAAAGAAGACGAAGAAAAGATATATGAAGAAGAAATAAAAGAAATGAGAGAAGGGTCAAATAATATAAAAACTAACAATATTAAAAATATATCTAAGAAGAAAAGAAATACAAAGATAAACGAAGATATAGAAAGTAAAGAAGAACAAGAAGGAAGAGGAAAAAGAAATATAGATAAACCAAAATGGCATCAAGAATATGTAATGGATTTAGGTAATGACAGTGATGAAGTTTTGTATGCGTTGATGACAAGTCAGGAAGACATTCCATCATGTTTTGAGGAAATAGAACACAGAAAAGAAAAGAACACTAAACATGCAATAAAGGAAGAATTTAAAGTATTAGAAGAAAGTGAAACGTGGGAAATAGTACCTAAACCAGAGAATGAAAAATTATTAGATAGCAAATGGGTTTTTACAAGGAAATATATAGGTCAGAAAAAAAAAATGTAAGGCAAAACTTGTAGTAAAGGGATATCAACAAAAGGAACAATTAGAAGGAATATACTCACCAGTATTAAAGTTACAAACTTTAAGAATAATGTTGTCAGTTGCAGCATGTAGAGATTATCAAACACATCAAATGGATGTAAAGGGTGCTTTTTATATGGTGATATAAAAGAGAACGTATATCTTAAACCACCAGAAGGACTAAAATTGCCGGAGGGGCAAGTATTAAAACTAACCAAGTCATTATACGGATTGAAGAAATCACCAAAATATTGGTATGAAAAATTCAATAGCACAATAACCGGATATGGATTTAAGAGATCAGAAAATGATTATTGTTTGTATAGCATGAATAATACATATTTATTAATCTATGTCCATGATATTTTGATTATGAGTGACGATATAATAAAAATAAATAAACTTAAAGAATTTTTATCACAACGATTTAGAATGAAAGACATAGGACATGATAAATTATTGTACTTAGGGATATCAATTAATAGACAGAGCAATAACATAGTAATTAACCAAACTAAATATTTAAAAAATGTTCTTAAAAAATATCAGATGTTAGAACGTAAAGGTAGTGCAACACCTATGGATGTAAATTTTAAATTTGATGATACTGAACTAGATTTATCTTATGAACACAAATGCAGATCACTGACAGGGTCATTGATGTATGCTGCTGTAGGAACAAGGCCAGATATATGTAATGCAGTATGTTATTTGAGTAGATTTCAGTCGAAACCTAACGAAGCTTTGTGGAAGGCATTAAAAAGAATTTTAAGATATGTAAAAGAAACTCTACACTATGCATTAGTTTATTATAAAAATGATTGTAATGATAATGTACCTTTGATAGGATATGCAGACTCAGACTGGGCTAGAGATATTGATAGAAAATCCACCAGTGGGTACTTATTTAAGGTATTTAATAATGTTGTAACATGAAGATCTAAAAAGCAAGCAACAGTTGCGTTAAGCACAACAGAGGCAGAATTAATTTCGTTACGTGAATCAGTAGTAGAAGTTTGTTGGATTGTAAAATTATTAAATGATTTAAATGTAGAATGTCCAAAAGTAACAATGTTTGGAGATAATAAGAGTACTATTAACTCAGTTAATAACCCTGATCAAAAACGCCTTAAGCATATGGACATTAAGCATGATTTTGTGAAGCAAAAAATTGAGGAAGGTTTAATTAATGTTATGTATGTAAATACTAAATATCAGTTAGCAGATGCTCTGACAAAGCCTCTTGCTAAAATTCAATTTTCTCAGTTTATGTTTCCATTAGGGATGCGATGTGCATTGAGGGAGAGTGTTGATGTCTCAGTCTGTGATGATGTCTGTGAGTGAATAGTGTCTCATCACTATTTTGTCTGTGTCTTCTAATGAACAAAAGCGGGTAGTACAAAAGTGGTTGCTATGTTACAAACATAAATAAAATAAAGGTGTTATAAAAGGAAAAGTGTTTTATATTAAATGCCTCGTAATCCCTCCTCAACACTCGATACCTTGGACAGGTTGCAGAGACCGGCTGTTCGCATTGTTAATGATGCAGATGTTACCCAATGCATCGAGCCGCTTCAGCTTCGCAGGAACATCGCCTCGCTAAGTGTCGTTCTACAGTCTTTATCATTGCGAGTGTTCTGAAGAGCTGTTCAATCTATTTTCCTCCTCTCCTTTCCACAACAGAACGACACGCGCTGGACTTCGGAATCACAGTTTTACGGTAACCTCCATCTCGGCACGAACTAAAAAGTTCTCTATGTGTTATCTTTGTCGTACCATGAAACTGTGGAACCATCTCCCGGTCAATGTGTTCCCTCCTACTTATGACAACGGCTGACCGACCACGTATAATGAGTGACTAGTAACCAGTCCCTAAACCGTTACGAAATCGTCGCGTGACCGAGTCGCAGATCAGTTTATGCTCATTTTCTAATTTGTCGCTCACAACGAAATCTTCATAGAAACTGCCATGGTTACCGACGGCAGAAACCGAAAGTTAAAGTCAGTTGGTGATAGATAGTATATATTGATCTGTGGTTGGTGACTTATGTAGTCGTGGTGATTTATAAAATAAATTTGTTATTGTGTTTTGTGAAAAAATAAGGTAAATATTATGTAATAATGTGTATGGTCACGATTGTTAAAAATATGGAATATTGTGAAGACTCAATTGTATTTGTTTTGCACTTTTTAGGATGGAACAATATCAATATAACAAAACTTTGTATGTTCGAGCAGCAGACATTTATTAAATAATGGTTTTAAAATAATATTTATAATCATTACCACGAAGTAACTGAATATGACTACCTTAGTAACTGCAATTTGTCTGGTTTCTGTTTGACAGTTCAAATTCCATAATAGTCGCAGTCCGGTCGCGGTCGCTGCGCTTACGTAGTACGAAATTTAAAGCTTTCGTAGAGATTGCTCAGGTTCTTAGTATTTCAGTTACTCGCTTGGGGCAGCACAGTCGGTAACTCGATACGTGTTACGAATTTGACAATGACAGTAACTATTTCAGAATTATTACCGGTTGCTAGGTGGTTTACAGTTACATGGTTAGGCTGCGGGTCCTACAAGCGTAACTTGAAAGAGATATTTATCCAGACCGACCTCCGATGGGTTTCGATCTCTTGGTGGTCACCGTTGTATTTGGATTGTAATGTGCTTACCATCAGGGACAGTACAGACAATGTGCCTTGCTATTATATTTAAAAAAAATCGCGGTGTTGCTAATTTCCTATCCCTAATTCGATGTAACTAACTAACTATACATGTTTCTTTCTTCTGGGAGGAGAGAAGAAACATGCATATATGTATTTAGTAATCTGTCAATTTAGGTCTAAACAATCTCACATTTTTTATGAACTAACGGATCGTACAATCCCGGGGTAGACAACTTTTGGAAAATCGTATTAAACACATTAGTAACTTATATTGTGTTGAAAATAATAACCGTGAACTAATGTTTCTTCGTTATTATAAGTTTATAATACCTTTTTGAAGTGAAACTTCTTATGCGACTTCCAACACGTTAAACGTTTAACGCACATTATCGGTCTCTCCTCTTTGTGTGAGCCAGAGCGAGAGAGCAAATGTCGGTGTGTATGTATATTGCACTCTGTTTAAATAAAATATCTTTTACAATGAAGTTTCACTTCTATCGTGTGTGGTACGCACACACACCTTTTTTTAATTTGTTTAACTAGTTGTGCCCTTAACTTCGTCCGCGTGGAATTCACACACAACCATTTACAATTTAAAATATACACTATAATATTGTTTTCAATATTTACACAATTTATTTGCGTAACAATTTTAAACAGAACCCGCATAGCGGGTCGTTCGGCTCCGCGAATGCGGCAAAGGTGAACCCTCTACGCGGGTCTATGGTAGGTCCTGAATGTCTTAACGTTCACATAAGTGTCATCTTAGGGTCTAAATTGAATAATGTATTTTTGTCTAAATATTCAAAGTATAGCTTAAAATTATATCTATTATAAATAAATAAATAAAAATCCAAATTTTCTTTTACAATTTATTTAGCACCAAATATGAGGTATAGAATTTAAAAAATAACAAGCTTATAGAATTCAATTATATTCCGCATAAATCACCAACAATAATGTTCAACATACACATTGGGTTTCTATGTTTATTACGCGTGACCAGGCCAAGGTGGGAGACAGACAAAATGTGACGTCACTCGTTTCATTTACGGATTGAAAAAAAAAAACAAATCAAGTTTTTTTTTTATTAGAAGATAAAATAGGTTTACAATATCTAGTGTACGTTAACGACTGAATTAGTTTGGAAAACTACGCCTCGGCCATTAGCGCCCACCTCCAAGAGGGGAATCAGAGTTCCAATAATTATATGTATAAAAATACAAATTATGCTACAATAAAAGAAAGTTACAAATATATATAATATATGTAAATTTATATATATATATATATATACACAATTAACTTAATTAAAATATAACTTAAAGTTCAAGTTGCGTGTGATTATTTCGAAAGTTAACAATTGAATGCCGAATATTATGTTTTTATAAAATTTTCCAAATCATATGTTAGGGAACTGAGCCAATCATGTATGACAGTTCTACATTCCCGTAATGTAAGAGGATAAATGTTAAATATTTTGTTTATCCTGTTGTACAAAACAGAGCTAATAAACTGATAGTGCCTTCTAAAAATTATAATCGACCGATATTGGTCTGTAGTTGACGACACTATCCCTATCACCACTCTTGTATATGAGGTGAACAAGGGCCCTCTTGAAAACCACAGGGAAAACGCCAATTGCCAGAACGAGATTAAGCACCAGGCAAATAATTGGGATAAGGATATGCCTAGGAGACCTAATGAGAACCGCTAAAATACCATTCCAACCCACTGCGGTATTTAGTTTAAGACTCATAATAATTTGCTCAATCTCTTACATTGTCTGTGCTAAAGACAGCCATTGAATCAGGGTACAACTAAGTGAGTCAGGAGTACGAGCAGCTTGGCGGTGGAAATATCGAGGCGTAATCTTGGTAGCCAAAGTTTTCCTCACATTGACAAAATATTGGTTCACAATATCAAGAGACAGAGATGGATTAGCTTCTACCCTTAGAATCTCATTAGCAGATGTTTTACTGTTATGAAGGTTAGATATGGTTTTAATAAGATTCCAGGTAACCTTTGGATTTTTCCGATGTTTCTGAAATTCCGACCGTTCGTATCGTCGTTTTATTTTTTTAAATAAGTTGTTGCACAAATTCCTATATTGTGTATAAGTAACATTTGGAATGTAATTATTCGGATCTCCTTACGCTTTACGGTATAGATTATCGCGGTTCATCCGTTATCGTTACCGGTTATCCGGTGCATCCGTATGTACTTTGGAAGGTCAGGTGTTATCCAAGGTTTAATTATCCTTTTAATGTTGTCGTGTTATTTATAACAACTGTAGAGATAACGTTAACTAATTGTGAAGCTGCTTTATTTGCGTCACCACAAGCAGTACTCGATAAGAAGTTTATATTTGCGAGTTCTGCGCCGCAGGCTTCGATATTAACGCGACGGGATGTTGTGGAGGTTCGAGGTCCTACGATTATCAAGTTAAAAACAAAAAGTACAACTGGTGCGTTTTTTTTTTTTGAACTGACTATACTGTTAGCCTTAGGGGCCCTGGAGCCTTTACGGCTTTTACAGCTTTAAAAAAAGGCTATGTACCTTTGTATATGTATAGGCTTCTATCGAGGGAAGCCTCATGTCCCTGTGGAGGTCCATGTACCTAACGAAGGCTGGAGGGTCGAGCAGGCGACGGAGAAACCGATTTTGGACTGTAATAAAGGAGTCGACAACTAATGTGATTACAGGCTTGTTAGACTTAATGATCACATGATCTATGCAGCTATTGTTACGAGTAGAAAAAATATGAAGCGTTAACATACCGTGCGCGGCAACTGTATTTAAATATAAATCAGAATTTATATCACTATTATTAGACGATATAAACTGGACCGCAAAGAAAAAGGGTCGGTTAGAAAATCTTCAATATTTTCAAAAGTACCTGACCTAGCGAGTAACGTGAGGATGACTTTGGCTGTACATAGACCCATATCTCATAAGTGGTCATCGCTGTTCTAGGACAATATTTTTTATTTGCAATAAGGTAAATTGCAGTCATTTTGTAGTAAAAAAGTAATATCATGTAGTCATGTAGAAACAGCAATATCCACCTTCATTGAAAAAGGTGTAGACATTATTTTTATTCACAATGCACACAACAGTTACTAGTTATAATAAGTTAGAAATAAAAATGGACAATTATGTTACTGGTACATGCTATAAAATATATTTCCTAATAAATTACGAATATTCATAAAAAAATCAGCCAAGGTGTGTCAGGCCACACGCAGTTTAGCGTTCCGTAGTAGCCCGTCACAATATGCAGAATTAGAAGAGGCTTTTAGGTCCAATGGAATTTATACCATTGTAAGCATTCAGTGGTGACATAAAGATTTTCATGACCCTATACGATTTAGTATAAAACCACCCTCACAATACATATAATGAAAGTGGATGTGAGCATTATCATTATGATAAAATGAAATATCTAAGTCCTTCCATGAAATGCATTCCCAAGCCCAGTCTATTTTACCTTTTGTTTGTAAATAAAGTAAAATTAAAATGAAGATAATTAATGTTAATGAGAACATGTATATTGATCCAAATCAAGGTGATTTGCCAGGAATAAATCACTAAAATATAACTTAAAGTTCAAGTTGCGTGTGATTATTTCGAAAGTTAACAATTGAATGCCGAATATTATGTTTTTATAAAATTTTCCAAATCATATGTTAGGGAACTGAGCCAATCATGTATGACAGTTCTACATTCCCGTAATGTAAGAGGATAAATGTTAAATATTTTGTTTATCCTGTTGTACAAAACAGAGCTAATAAACTGATAGTGCCTTCTAAAAATTATAATCGACCGATATTGGTCTGTAGTTGACGACACTATCCCTATCACCACTCTTGTATATGAGGTGAACAAGGGCCCTCTTGAAAACCACAGGGAAAACGCCAATTGCCAGAACGAGATTAAGCACCAGGCAAATAATTGGGATAAGGATATGCGTAGGAGACCTAATGAGAACCGCTAAAATACCATTCCAACCCACTGCGGTATTTAGTTTAAGACTCATAATAATTTGCTCAATCTCTTACATTGTCTGTGCTAAAGACAGCCATTGAATCAGGGTACAACTAAGTGAGTCAGGAGTACGAGCAGCTTGGCGGTGGAAATATCGAGGCGTAATCTTGGTAGCCAAAGTTTTCCTCACATTGACAAAATATTGGTTCACAATATCAAGAGACAGAGATGGATTAGCTTCTACCCTTAGAATCTCATTAGCAGATGTTTTACTGTTATGAAGGTTAGATATGGTTTTAATAAGATTCCAGGTAACCTTTGGATTTTTCCGATGTTTCTGAAATTCCGACCGTTCGTATCGTCGTTTTATTTTTTTAAATAAGTTGTTGCACAAATTCCTATATTGTGTATAAGTAACATTTGGAATGTAATTATTCGGATCTCCTTACGCTTTACGGTATAGATTATCGCGGTTCATCCGTTATCGTTACCGGTTATCCGGTGCATCCGTATGTACTTTGGAAGGTCAGGTGTTATCCAAGGTTTAATTATCCTTTTAATGTTGTCGTGTTATTTATAACAACTGTAGAGATAACGTTAACTAATTGTGAAGCTGCTTTATTTGCGTCACCACAAGCAGTACTCGATAAGAAGTTTATATTTGCGAGTTCTGCACCGCAGGCTTCGATATTAACGCGACGGGATGTTGTGGAGGTTCGAGGTCCTACGATTATCAAGTTAAAAACAAAAAGTACAACTGGTGCGTTTTTTTTTTTGAACTGACTATACTGTTAGCCTTAGGGGCCCTGGAGCCTTTACGGCTTTTACAGCTTTAAAAAAAGGCTATGTACCTTTGTATATGTATAGGCTTCTATCGAGGGAAGCCTCATGTCCCTGTGGAGGTCCATGTACCTAACGAAGGCTGGAGGGTCGAGCAGGCGACGGAGAAACCGATTTTGGACTGTAATAAAGGAGTCGACAACTAATGTGATTACAGGCTTGTTAGACTTAATGATCACATGATCTATGCAGCTATTGTTACGAGTAGAAAAAATATGAAGCGTTAACATACCGTGCGCGGCAACTGTATTTAAATATAAATCAGAATTTATATCACTATTATTAGACGATATAAACTGGACCGCAAAGAAAAAGGGTCGGTTAGAAAATCTTCAATATTTTCAAAAGTACCTGACCTAGCTTTATGAAATAAAGACTTAATTAAAGAATATTTTAATGTGCTTAAATGCAAAATAAATGAAAAATCATCCTTTTATTTTTAATAAATGTAAAATAAATAAAAATGCGTAGTTTTTCCAGTATTTGCCATACAGATGTGCCGTTTTCACGCATTTTAGTACTTTGTGTTGTACTCCGCGAGGTCGCAATACTGCTGTTATGCAATTTGGCATACTTTGTACTAGGTTTTTGAGGCGATACTGCGGAATATTCTGCAATTCCTCTATTAGAGCTTCTTTATTTCACGTAGGGTGATTGACGGCAGATTCCGCTGACGTACACGTCGTCCCAGTTCATCCCATGCATGCTCAACAGGGTTTAAGTCGAGGCTGCTTGCTGGCCACTCCATGTATGTGATACAGACTTCTTGAAAATAGGCATACACTATCTGAGCTGTATGCGGGTGGACATTGTCTTGCATAAAAACGGCATTCTCGTCCATGTCCACTAAAAATAGACCAACCTAGTCATTCAGAATTTCATTGACATATATTTCTGCAGTTGAAGTTCGATTCTCTATCACCACTAGCTCACTACGGCTTTCGGAAGAAATCCCAGACTAAACGTGAACACAGCCTCCGCCGTATGGTACTTTTTCTTCTATACAGGCTTGGTTATAGCGCTCTCCCTGACTTCTGTACACTCTTTTCCTCCCGTCGTGCTTGTATAAACAGAATCTAGAATCATCTGAAAAAATAACTCTTGACCAGACATTCAGAGTTCAATTCTCGTGTTCTCTACCATAACTTAACCTTGAGTTTCTGTGGTGTCTTTCGTGTTGTCGTTTGGTGGTTTTGGGCCATTTGCAGGTCTTAATGGCTTTAAATTTGCTTCAGCCAGACGCCGCCTTACTGTATCGCAGATGGTTTCCTACAGCTGGTAAATGATGATTCTTTACTTCAATAGCCGTAAGAAAGTGATTTCTCAAAATTGTTGACACCATATAGCGATCCTCACGCGCCGTTGTGCACCTTGTTCGGCCTGTTTCTGGTCTTCTAAGATTGGATCCAGTTTCATGGAAACGCTGGAGTACTTGCTGAACTGTAGAAAGAGTCACACCAACAGTTCTCGCTGTATTTCGCTGACTGTGCACATCATCAAGCATTGTCAGGATCCTGGTACATTCTTCAGGGGTTAACGACATGATGACTTCAGAATAATAAAATTTATAAGTCAGAGACACCATATTTATAACTTTTTTATTGCAAAACTAAAACAAACGCGAAATTGTTTCGTTTGAATTTGATTTTTTTGGTACTATATTCAAAAACGACCATTATTATACATTTCAAGTTTTTTATGCAATTATCAAAACAGGTATTATAGGAAGTATAGGACATTTGCTCAACCGACACTCGGATAATACAATAACCTCAAAAATCACTCTAATTCTTTCCAATAAGATAATGAAATTATTAAAATTACAGGTGTTTCCTATGCTTCTTATATTAAGATGTTTTTTTTTTATTCAGGAGCAAATATAGGCGTATATCCATAACATTCCTCCGAGGTGCAAATATACGAATTGAAACCGAGAGATGATCTATATCATTTATAACTACAGAATTTTCGCTAGAAATTCGGTATGAATAACTACAAAAAACAAAAATTATAAGAACTTGGAACAACAATACAGATAGTTGGTAAATATAGTCGGTTAGTCACTTCTCCTTAGCCTTAGGTATGTCTGATTCATCCTTGATAAGAATGTTTTTAGTTCCCTCTTTTTCACGCAAGAAAATCCTGCCATTAGTAACCCAGCAGTAGCAATAATCATTGCTACTGGCGAAGTCCTTATCCAAAAATAGAAGTCGTTTCATTTTCGGTGTAAGATTTTCTTACACAAATATAGGTTCAGGTGATCTATTTCTTTTGAGGTCTTCCGAGTACAGCTGTTTATTTCCTTTGCTGTATTCATTGTATTTCCGTACAATTTTTTCTTTCTACAGATTAGCAGTAAAATCCGCAATTATTGTTCTATTAATTGTATCGGTAGATCCTATACGGTATATGTCCTTAACCTCATGTCGTTGTACGGGTGCATTTATGATAGAACCGGTTTCACTCACAGTGTTCAATAGGCATTCCTTAGTTTCAGACGTAGTTACATGTATATTTCTTATTTCAATACAACTGGATCTCGAATTCAGCTCTAATTTCTCCAACTTGTCCTCCAGATTTTTGATAGATAAATTGCTTTTTCGCTCTACGTCAAGTTATGCCTCCAGCTGATCGATTTGCAATTTTAAATTATCGTAGTATTCGAGTAGAGAGGTAACAGTCGATTGAATTTTCTAATTTTGCAATTTTATTTCCTGCATAGATTCATAAATTGTCTTTATTTTACCTTTTTGGTGTTCTTTAAATTCCTGGGACATGGATTTAATCTTTGACATAATAGAAAAGGCAAGTTGGTTATTTTGGTCAATTCTTGTATCCGAACATTTGCGTCTAATATTTATTTATATATTTATCACGCCAACAGAATAATTACAAAACAGTAAAAATTACATATTATCATGCACAAATTAAAATACTATGTAATTACTCAGGTAATAGGCCTGCATGACATTTAAATACATATTAATATAAGGATAATTAAATGCATAAAATTAAATAGTTAACACTACTTTTTAACTACATTTATCATTACATATTAAAATTGAATTTAGGTTATATTTTATTTTTAAATAAGGAGTGCGTGTGTGAACCAAAAGATTGAAAAAATATATCTATGGAGTTATTAGTGGATATCTCGTTATACAACCTTGTCATACGCACAAGAGGGCTATATATGCTGTGTTATATTAGAAAAATCACAGTCAACGCCAGGCGACAATAATTCGTTCATACTGTTCGGCTCAGACGAACACAAGTGCGTTGAACTGAAGTGTGGTGTCGACGCGACGTGTGACGTCACTGTAATAGGTGTAGGCGACCGCAGCGGTGGGGATCGTTTAATCGGCATGCTGCTCAAGCCAGTGAAAACTCAAGTACTAGGGATATATGAAGCTTGTAGGAGTTTTAGACAGCCAATTCTATGGTGGGTCAACACACTGATCATGTATCGAAGATTTCGTACAATATTTCAAACGACCACTTTAAGTTGACCCTCGGTAGTACATGTACAAATTGCAATGTTGTATTCATTCGCTATAATTTTTCATTGTGTTTGGAATTCACATAAATAAAAAACAATGTAGGAACAGTAACAGCTGTGTTAATGTAGAACTAGGTGTGATACACACGCGATTAAAAAAGTAAAAATAGATCTATTATAGGTCGACCGCTGTAAGCTGCAGAACTAGTATTGGCTGGTGTTCACGGATATACACGGTATAGAGATTACCCTATATCTTCAGATCAATATATTATGTAATAACTTGCAACTGCACCAAATATCTTCTTTTTTATCGAAGCACGGCAAAGTGACTACACTGTACCTGATGTGGAGTACAGTGCTATCCAATAACATCGGCGACTACCGTGGGATTTACAATCAATCGACAGTCGTCGCTGTCATGCCGGACTGTTCAAATGTCTCTTCACGTGATTTTTTGACTCCAAAAACATAATACATAATTCCATAATATCTGATGATAAATAAAATAATTAATATACATTATATTGTTGTCTATATTGAGATACTAAACAAACAATTACTATAAAGAACAAAAATTTTACGTATAATATTTACACGTGTTTAAAGTAAAATTTCTTTGAATTTAATAATATATATTGACAATATAATTTACTCAGAATGCGTCAAAGCATCACTTTTCTTTGTCTGTAGTTTTTAAACGAAACGTCGGTAATTACATCAAAATAATCTCATGTGTAGCGGTCACAAAAATAAAAACGCGAAAGACCCACGTCAAACGTCTGTCGCTGCCGGCGGCCGGCAATAGACTAGCTTACTGGTCATTCGCGCTTAAGGTGAGGCGTTTAGCCTACAGTCGTATAGAAGGCTGTAAAACTCAAAGAGTTTTTAGCATTAGCTTAGCATATAGTTATATTCTATTGTACTAAATTACGATATTATTCACATTGGGTGTCGATGTACTTTCTGACAGAAAACAGAAATACTCTTAAGTTTTAAATTGACTTTTCGGCGGAAACTTGATCTGTTATGTTTTGGTTTTTATCGTATTTCTGAACTTATGATATAGGACACCCTATAATTATAGATATTACTTTACAAACGGGTTTAAAAAAAATAATGATTCAAACATAACTGTATAGCTTATGGACCCCGTTATTGACGATACATACAAACAGTTCAAAAACTATTTTTTCGTTTCAAAAATGATTATTTTTTGTACGATTTCCATCTGTACATGCTAATGAAAATATTAGGTATTTACCTAAGAAAATGCCGATTTTTTTATATTGACTAGTGTGAATATAGATATCTTTTATTCTACTTAATATTGCAAAGTCATATTAATTTTATAATACAGCTAAGACATTTTTTTTAAACATCAGTTGTTCATTTATTTTTCCGCTATTCCATTTTTCTTTGATATCGCTGTTTCTGTGACCATGTAAAAAGCCGAATTCGCATTACTTTCGAATACGAGTTCCGTCGTGGCACCAACGCAGCACAGACGGCACGCAATATTAACGACGTGTATGGACTAGGTACCGCAAGTCAACGCACGATACGTTTCTGGTTTAATCGCTTCCGTTTTGGAAATTTTTATTTAAACAATGATTCCGGTGGCCAACCGGAAACGAAAGTCGATAACGATGAATTGAAAGCCGTAGTGGCAGCAGCTTCATCTCAAACTACGTAGGAATTAACAACAGCCTTCAACGTAAGTGATAAAATGATACTGATTCATTTACGTCAAATTGGCAAGATAAAAAAGCTCGAAAAATGGGTGGCGTATGAACTCACTGAACAACAACTAGAAAATCGCGTCGAAGTCGGCTTTTACTTGTTGAATAAGTACACAAATGAGGGGATTTTGAATCTAATTGTCACTGTCCTGTATGATAATCGAAAATGTCCGTTGCACTGGTTGGACACAGGGAAGGCAGCCAAATCATATCCTAAACGCAAAGTGAGTCAAGAGAAGCAACCTGTGAATGTATGGTGGACTGCGCCGGCATTGTTTATAACAGCATCTTATGAGACCTGGTACAACAATTACGGCAGAAGTGTACTGTGAAGAATTTTATAATGATAACCAGCTCATTATCAAACAACAAAGACTTGTGAATTCTTCCAGTCAATCTCATAAGAGACTGTCTCAAAATTACAGGAGTTACGACTGAAAGCTGTCCGTCACCCGCCATACTCACCAGGCCTTGCTCTCACTGATTTACATTATTTTTCCTAATTTGGATGGTTTTTTGCAGGAGAACATTTCAAATCGATGAGATGGTTAAAACGTCTTTAAAGAGTTCATCGATTCCCGTTTCCAGGAATCCTAAAGCAGAGGCATCAATGACCTTTCATTAAAATGGCAAAAGTGCATCGACAATAATTAATGGTCAATACTACGACTAATAAAATGTATACTTTCATTAAAAAAAAGGGTTTTCTATATAAAACGGCAATTTCATAGGTAAAGATTCAAGGCACAGTCTATTAACAATCTTTTAAACTAACGTGACAGCGGATAGATACATTGTTTACATTCTATATGTGAATTATTACTAGGTTTTGAATTTTTTTGTTAAATTAATTCAATTTTTTTTCACAATTACTTATTGCTTTACTTAAAATTATGAACCGATTTATTTTTAACTGATAACCCGTTATAAAGACAAAATAAACATGAATCATTCCTCCTAAAATCATTTAATATAAAGACTAAGAATCTTAAAAATAAGTCGCCAAATTGTAAAAGACGTTATTTTTTAAAATGTTACTATACTTGGTCCATCATAAGAAGGCTTGCACGACACATTTCAAATGTTTACTTTAGAGATGAACATCATTGAAATTGAGAGTTGTTTTTACGATTATCGATTCTATTTTAAAGCTAAATATAATCGATTCTATCGATCGATCTATTAAGCTTTAAAATAATTGAGGGTTGTGTGAGCAAAAATAAAGTATAACAACAATCGAAATCACAATCTGGAGCACTTGAATTACTGAATGCCTGGCCACAAACGACAAGATTAATTCTTCGTAGCGTGTTGCTGCATTAAAAATTTAGGAATTACGTAAATATATATTTTTATTCGAAATAAAAAAGAAACTAATATATTAAATTTACAACGGTGTTCGATCAATTCCATTAATTTTATTTCGTACGATTAATATGATTCATTTTCGTTTCTTTGGTTTCATTATTTTAGTCTACTCTACTTTTAAGTAACATAGGTAAAACTTTGTATAAAGGAAGTTATTTAGGATTTTTTCGTACAAAGTGTTTTTATAATGTTTATCAGTATCCGTTTTTTTTTAATGATAATAATTGATAGTCATAGTCATGTCATAATTTGCACGACATAACAATTTACCTTCTGTGGATATGTCATGCAAGCCTTCGTATGATGAACAAGGTATAGATGGCGTTAAATAAAGAAATCAAAAACGTAGAAAATCTTGAAAAATGTACTGAAGACATGTCACGCTATGTATACACACATACTTGTTACATCACTAAAATTATATTAGGGATGAGCGATATTCAAAAAAACAATGTCGATATCAATGTCCATGTCGGATAAAACATCGATATCCAATTAATATAGAAACAATAACATCCGTGTTGTGTAGCGTTGGTAAAATATCGATTTTTTTTCAAATCCGATAGTAAATATTGTTTTGTAAAAAATACAATCGATTGACTGTCAATCGTTTCTTAGTACGAAATTTATATCATACCATCGAGCGACGTCAGCGAAAAAACGGCCATCAAGTGTTCCGCAGCTTTCGTAGTTTGGTAATTTGACGAGCTAAAAAAGGTGCAAATCTTTGCTGCTATCACACATTGTAAGCCCCATATTATGTACTTTGGAAATAAACTATGGCCAGTTTTAGTCCCAAAAATAGTTCATCGATATTTTATCAATATTTAATGCTTTGGTTCTTCCAAAGTGCGCGACATTTTATTTATTGGGTATTAACTCTAGCGCTAGGATATTTTGTTTTAAGAAAACTTGTGTTTCTGTGTACATTTCGCTTACTTACGGACCCTGGACTTCATTTACAACAGACAAATGTGGAAATATCGATGTTTTAGAGAACCTAACATAGATGACAAAACATCAATGAATATCGATCACCCCTAGATTAAATGTTAATCAATATATTAACCATAGAAATTATTTAAAATAAATCTTGTATATAACAACATATTTACGTAGTCGTTTTATTTATAAAAAATAAACACTATAAAATAATTTCGTGCTTGAAACTTCTCGTCAAGTGTTTGTGCGGTAAAACTATGGAATTGAGCAGTATAGTCTCCGCGGGCACTATTACCCCAGCGCCTGCCGAAAACAATATTAAAATAGATTATATACCACCGAAAATAATTGATAAGCTCACAGTAAACAGATAAAGCCGCGTTTTCATTAAACGAGTACACTCGGATTACTACTCGGACGCGACTCGTAGCGTGGAAACACGTGATCGAGATCCGATCAGAGTGAACTCGGACATAGGCATCCGATCAGAGTGAACTCGGACATCGGCATCCGATCATAGTGAACTCGGACATCGGCATCCGATCATAGTGAACTCGGACATCAGCATCCGATCATAGTGAACTCGGACATCAGCATCCGATCATAGGGAACTCGGACATCAACATCCGATCATAGTGAACTCGGACATCAGCATCCGATCATAGTGAACTCGGACATCAGCATCCGATCATAGTGAACTCGGACATCAGCATCCGATCAAAGTTAACTCGGACATCAGCATCCGATCATAGTGAACTCGGACATCGGCATCCGATCAGAGTGAACTCTGACATCGGCATCCGATCAGAGTGAACTCTGACATCGGCATCCGATCATAGTGAACTCGGACATCGGCATCCGATCAGAGTGAACTCTGACATCGGCATCCGATCATAGTGAACTCGGACATCGGCATCCGATCAGAGTGAACTCTGACATCGGCATCCGATCATAGTGAACTCGGACATCGGCATCCGATCATAGTGAACTCGGACATCGGCATCCGATCAGAGTGAACTCTGACATCGGCATCCGATCATAGTGAACTCGGACATCGGCATCCGATCAGAGTGAACTCTGACATCGGCATCCGATCATAGTGAACTCGGACATCGGCATCCGATCAGAGTGAACTCTGACATCGGCATCCGATCATAGTGAACTCGGACATCGGCATCCGATCAGAGTGAACTCTGACATCGGCATCCGATCATAGTGAACTCGGACATCGGCATCCGATCAGAGTGAACTCTGACATCGGCATCCGATCATAGTGAACTCGGACATCAGCATCCGATCATAGTGAACTTCAACTTGAGAGTGGTAGCTAGCCAGGTGAGCTTTAGAAAATATCCTACCGCCATGCAAAATGACGTGATCTGATATGTGGTAATTTTTATTTTAATTCATAAACTTACGTTCTTTGACCCTATGTCATGTAATATTGGTGACATTTTACATGATATAGTTTGATTATTGTGCACAAGTGTAGTGGATTATAAATAATAACTGGGAACATGCATTTTAAATTGCCATAAAAAGTCCCTGGACATTTTTTTAAAGAGAGCTACCAATTTGTAATAGCTTTGTTTGTTCTCTGAAGAATAGATAAATATTCTATCCATGTAACATTAACATATTGTGTATTACATTGCTACTTCGGTGATAAACTTAGAAGTTTTTCTTTCTTGTATATTGAATAGGGACTTACCAAGAATTGTGACAGACGGGTTCAGTCTTCCGTCCGTGTTGAAGAGCGGCGTGTTGTCCATTTTAGCGAAAGGTTTGTTCGGATCTGGATCCGAAGGAGTACCTTCGACTCGCGACCATTCACCCACCGAAGCGTCCTGACCAACTGGAATCAAATGAAATTACCTGTACATATTATAAAACTCCACATCCCTCTGTCTGTCTGCCATATTAAAAACCTAAACGTCTCTCTGTCTTTATGTCCATTTATGTTCTTTTCACGCGAAAACAACTTATCCGTATTATATGTTTTTATTTTAATTCATAACTATGTCATCTGGCTAGGTTATAGGATATATTTTGTAAGATAAAGTAACACACGAAATAAGCAGTGACGATAATGGTGAATTAATTCGGATGAAAGTCGCATTTGGGGCGCTTAAATGGTGTACGCTGAGTAAACCATACGAGACATATCAAATTAATGTTCTACATAATTGTAGATCTTAAAAACACATAGAACAAATTCAACGATAATATATATCTATCTTTCAAGGATCACCCACAATAACTTATTCATTTTTTCTAATGCCTACCTTGCTAGCTACCACCCTCAAGTTGAAAATCTGTCGACAAGCACTTATAGGTGTGTCTCGGGAGCTGCACTTGAGACCCAGTCTTCTACTAGGCTATCATCTAGTGTTATCATCTTGGGCCACATCGTCATTTAACATCAGGTGATATTGTGGCCACTACGCCTAACATTGAACGATAAAAAAATCCATACAAATATAATGATGATGATCTTCTTAGCCGATTTCGGCCACAGCGTCTGTTTAATGGCTTTACGAGGGTGTCTTAATGTGAGGCTTAATCATCACGATAATGAAGGGCTTTGCTGATCAGCCCGTATACGGTGTACTCTTTCGTGACTAACGTACCCGATTTTGGTGGAAAATGTTATGTCATATTGGGCACGTCAGCACACAAATATAGCGCCATATTGTGTACCTTCCTGTTAAAATACAGCAAATTTCTCAAATAGCGATCACTTACATGCCTACTATCGATAGTTTAAAACCAGACTATCTATTGTTCGATAGTGCATATAACTATGAAATAGATAATCGATGTTTAATTAACATAAGAGTATATTGCATAAAATATTAAGCCTTTTAAATAACTCAAATTTCAACTTACCAACTGAATACATCACTAGCGCGTGTTCCTTTATAGTGGCGTTGTCTAGAACTATCGACTCTTTAATCCTAACGCCCGCTTTTATCGTCACACCGGCCCCTATCGAAACGTTAGGACCGATCTGTGAAATAATTCTTATTAGTTAAAATTTATCGATATACCGATCGTCTTTCTTACATTTATCGAATTTTATATCCCAACAGAGACATAAATGTGAAAAGGGACCAAGTTCGATAGAAACGACAATCGAGGTAGTCGTTGTCACCGATAAAAGAGCTGAGATCTAACGGGTGCCAAGTTCCATAGCTGTTTAGCTGTACCTGATTGTTTGTGTCAGCTTCGACGCGCGACTGGAGTTTACTCCTCAAGAACTGTCTTGGAATTTAGAATATATACAATTGGCAAGAAAAGTAAATAAAGACATCTCTTAGGATATAGACTGAATGTAAAAAAGTAATTTTCCCCCGCGGGTCGTCCCCGCTCTTTTCAACGGTCGATTCGCGTTTAGCGGCCATTGCAGCAAACGAAAAAGAGTTGAATATACCTCAACTTTATTTGAATACCACTAAGGTTAATAATTGTTTGCGTGATATTGCGTTACGTTGCACTTTCAATTTCACTCCTTATATTTTTTCATACCGTGCGTTTTATATCGTTTCTTAAGAAGTAAACTAAAAAAAATCTTTCTTCAATTTGCATCATGAAAAGACACTTATGAACAATTAAAACACTAACACCGGTTCGGAAATCATTGAGAAAACCGATCATTTTTGAGAAATCTTCCTCTATTTTACAATCGTGGTGAAAAACATAGAGGTGTCAAATTTTTGTCGATTAAATCGGAAATGAGATGAATAGAATTTAAAGTCCACTTTTTCTATAAGGAAGAGGCAATTCCCCGATTGCAGATTATTTACAAAGTGGTTTTATTATTACTATTTTGAAGTGTCTATTTTTTTACTAGGACGGAAAAGTCACAGGACATTCCAAAAATAACGGCGACCACTAAGAGATCAGAAATCCATCGCCAGCGTCGCTGTCTGCAGCTGAGTGTAACACTGGCTGATTCCGAAACGCGACAAACCAAAATAAAGTCACCAGTTTGTCTCCATATGTGTTACGGTAGCCACTCCATTTGATTACTGGATATACACCGGCCGAGTCCAGGACGCAACACACCTAAACCGTGCTACTATGACGCATGCTATACCTGGTATATGGTGGCCGCGATACTATCGGACGTAATTCCCGTACTTGCCTATAGTTTGCCAGATCGCTTGACGTTCATAATTACTGCTCCGCTTCTTAGGGTCGTAGCGTGAGGTCATATAGGATATACTATTACTCATGAGTCCGGCAATCATATACAAAAAGAATTTTCCGAATCCGACTGGTAGTTCCAGAAATTAGCGCGTTTAAACAACTCTTTAGCTTTACTTGTATTAAGTATAGATTCAAACTTAAGTATTATAAAATACGAAATATCACTAATAATCGATATCAACTCGTTATAGTGTTATCCTATCATATACACACCACAGCTGTAGGATCGACGACCGCCGTAGGGTGTAAGAACACATCTGGTATCATCTGACAAGCATCCGAACGCAATAATCGATCTTTATGCAACTCCAAATAATGGCGATTAGCGTAAATAGCGGAGCCCGCCGTCTTCACCTGCGACCACCAGTTCGTTATCTGCGAAATGGTAATTATTTCCATAAGTGTTTCTTCTTTCCAATAAAATGACCTTGGAAATCAATAGAAAATGATTAGCCAGATCGCGACTTAATTGCAATCGCTGCAACAGTCCGAGCAGAGGTTTGACCACTTTGGCACCCTCGGAACTAGTTGCATTGCTTTCGTGGCTGAGTGCCTTAAGCGCTCGCCCCCAAGCTCGGGTGAAGCTGTAAAAGCCGTTCGAGGCTTCAGGACCCCTATGGCTAACAGTATAGTCAGTTAGAAAAAAAAAACTATACAAAATGAAAATTTATATATTTCAACATTGATTAACAATTTAGTTTTTATTATGTTTATTAAGTTTAATCGTTATTGAAGTTTGTTTTTTCACCTCTGTATACCTTTATAATCAGTGCATTTTTTTTAAATTTTGTTCTGTTACGTAATAATCTGTCAGTGTTATTGTTGGCAACATTTTAAAATTTTCTGGCGCCAATATGTGCATACTCTGTGCGACTGTTTGACCACAGCATATTTATGTTTCATTTTAGAAAAATAATTAGGGTTCCGCACAAAAAGAAACCTTTTTAGTAGTCCACGCGAGCTGAGCAGCGGGCAGAGGCAGGATACATAAATTTTATCTTTCTGCAGTCCTTCCATAGGTATATAAACTTTATCTAATTCAAATCGAAATCTCCCACTCCACACTCCAAAAACTGGTACAACATTTTTTTCTTCACATATTAATAAATAGAAGATATAACAGTATATTCAAGTAACCATAGTTTCCAAAAATATATCTTTCTAATTAACGATGTTTAGTTTTTAAACTACAAACTTTCCACTAGAAAAAAAAAATTACGATGCA
Source organism: Saturnia pavonia (assembly GCA_947532125.1). Taxonomy (NCBI): domain Eukaryota; kingdom Metazoa; phylum Arthropoda; class Insecta; order Lepidoptera; family Saturniidae; genus Saturnia; species Saturnia pavonia. Next base: position 4,513,138 of record OX383916.1, on the reverse strand, counting down.
GTACATTGGATATTTAAAAAAATGAAGGAAGATGTGATAATTTTGAAATACCTGCATTGCATATAACTTGTTGGACCCGGCGAGAGGCGCTAAAACGTCCTGCTCCCAGGACATGTAGCCAGGGTGTGGACTGCCTTGACCATTGTTACTGTAAAAAAAAAAAATTAGGCTAGAATAATATCATTGCCTTTAAATGGACATTGATTGGGTTGCATTGTCTCGTTTACTCCAACTGTCATTGCTACAAATAAACCATAACTGTCCTATATATAAAAAAAAAACAATGTTGTAAGGCTAATTACTAACGTGTAAAGGTTGCCATCATAACCTTCAAACAATGAAGACATGAAGCAATGATGGCTCAGTGGTAGCGTGTGTTGCGTGTGTCACGTCGATTGACGTGAGTTCGAATCCCTGCAATGAGCCTGAGCTTTCGGTGAAGGAAAACATCGTGAGGAAACCATAGCGTGCTGGCAGGGCTTTTTTTTAAACCCGCCTGGCTAGCTACCACCACCAAGTTGAAAATCTGTCACCAAGCACCAATAGGTGTGTTCAGGCAGCTGCACTTGAGAGCCAGTCTTCCACTAGTTTTAGCGAGTTATCATCTCGGGCCACATTGTCACTTAACATCAGGTGAGATTGTTGCCACGAAGCCAAACCTATAAAGATAAAAAACAAAGCTCTAACAAGATGGCAGCTCCTTTCCACGGTTTCACCTGTGTTAAATTTATTGGATAAACTCTCCACGGCGTGGCCAGCTTTCCAGATTGCTTGACATTTATAGTTACTGCTCCGCTCCTTAGGGTCGTGGCGTGAAGGTATATAGCCTATACTATTCCTATATATACTACTATATCCTTTATATATTATACTATAGCCAGATTCATGGCTATTATATACAAAACATATTTTTCCGGATCCAACTGGCAGTTTCAGAGATTAGCGCGTTTAAACAAACAAACAAAAAATTCTTCTGTTTTATTATATTAAGTAAAGATAATAGGTACTATAAACCTATAATATAAATATATACCTCACCTATAAAATCCATCTTGCTTCTTCTGGAACGCTTCAGCCATTATTTGAAATACGTTCAACGAACAGACGTACACACCGCAGTTGATAAGTGTTGACACATAAGTGTTTGGTTTCTCTACATAATGGCTAACAGCTTTCGTCGATGCTTCGCGGACCATACAACCATAATGGACCGACTGTTGCCGAGTTGCTTCTGTTCCCATTATAGTGACCTTAAATAATTAGAGATTTTTTATATCTTACATCTTACGGTGCGTTCGGACAGGAGTAAAAGCGTTCTGATGGGATGTCTCTACGTTCCATTCGGCCAGCATGGCGTCTGGTAATCACATTCTTTTTTGCAATTTCCTTGGTTTAATGCTGCTTCAGTAATATTAACTTTGTTGAAACCTACAATGAATCTTGCTTTTTCTGGTGGTATGCAGCTAAAAGGTATGGCATAATCAGTGCCACCTAGCCATCACATAGCAGGAAATTTGTTAAAAAGCATCTGTATCTATTTATTCCGGTAAAAGTACTTAACAATTAGGGCCATTTCTAGAGTGTTGCAATTTTCAGTCGCATTGTCAAATAGCATCAGATGTGAATTTAGTCAAAATTGTATTTAAATACAGGTAAAACCAGTTATTTTTTTATATATTAATTACTGTTTATGTATTATTTAGTATTTTATGTATTAAAATTACTGTTCAGCACCCGATGGTACGTACGGTACAGTCCACAAACAACCGCATATGTGACACAATTATCATAGGTAGTCTATGTAATGCCAGCCTGCTCAAATGCCTCTTCAAGCCTCGTTTGAAGGACTCAATATCATAGAAAGCATACCATTAGATGTTAAAAAAACGAGACTAAAATAAACTTCTTGAGATGAATATAATCATAGCATTTTTAACATTACTATAATCAAAGATTACAGAATAATGACAAAAAATAAAGTATTTCTATTTTGACTTACCAATGCGTTAGGTTTTTCTTCATGGAAATTCCAGAGCTCTTTCAAAGGGAAATCAGCACAAACGTCTCCATTCAAAAGAAAGAATGCAGTTGGACTACCCGCGCGTACTTGGTCTCTGAAGTGGTAAAGACCACCTCCAGTGCCGAGCGGTGTAAATTCTTGTAAATACCTAGACATAATTTTCTATTTACAATGCATTTTTATTTGTTATTGTAGAATGTGCATAAATGGCGTTTATTACGGATGTGTATACTATCAATACTCATTTGAGTTTTACAGAAACATTTCTATAACCATTTTTACTTAACTAAAATGATGTTGCATATAACACTTACTGTGACTACTATCACTATAATAAAACAAGAATTTTAGAAAGCAACTTAATAGATGTAGGCTTTTTGTTGCAATATGAGAGTGTATCATGCATTGAATTTACTCTCACCATTTTTCATAATGTACCAAAGTCGTAAATTCAAAATTTGAAAACTTCTAATATCAAAAAATATTTTACCGACATCTAGCGTTACAATGACGAACTACATAGTCGTATTATATAATATATAATATATTACATACAAATATAATCAGTTAATTGTATAATCTTTTCAATCCTCACTGTCAGCCTAAATCAGCAATTTTAACCATATTGCAAAAGCTAAATGGCTCACTAAGGAAGTCATTTTCACCCCTACCAATCTTTTTATACAACTAATAGATTTAAAAAAAACTAATACTAATTCATTAAAAAAAATATGTGATAGCCAGTATACAAGTCTTCTGATTTATTTAAACCATAGCGAAATCTCGTCTCGCGATTATTACCGCAGGATTCTGCAACATATGGAAATGGAATGACGCTGCGCGCACTTGCGAAAAAGACGCGCGAATATAATTCCGCAACTAATCTATGTATTCCCGAAGAATCCATCGCGCCACAAATGTTTTGTGCACTATGGAGGTATATACCTCTGACCGCACTGCAGCAACAATTCGCGTGGATGCTCGATCGCGTAACGCTACTGACAGAAAGATGTCGCTTTCTTCGTCTCCCACGTCGGTATCGGCAGAGTCAGAAAATGATGTTGATGTAAAATTAACAGTGGTCATGCATAAGACACCTCCCTAGTGGGAAAAATTTGCGAAATAGCAAAGAATAATTAAGGCCTGATCGTGAGAAGAAATTTAGCAGGAAATGTACTTTCTTTAGGAGGCATACATAGTCTAAGAGTTATAAAGAGTCTGTCTGCAATTGAAATAGCTTTTTGCTGTAGCAAATTATCAAATGTTTTTTTCTTTAATTCTAAAATATCCAAAAAACGTCTAGTTGTATTCTCGCAAGGCTTGGTATTTTACATAGAAAAGGGTGAATCCACTATGGGTGACATCTTTTGACACGCCTTTTACGCCGCAATATAAGAAAAATCAAGATTTTTGTGTTGTTGTCCATTTTGTGCATCTTAGCTGAGAACTAGGTAGAAACTGTCAAAAATAGCGAGGAATTTCATACACCATGCGTGTTAGTTAAGATTCAGTATGCGGATTATAAACCGCCAGAAAAAAATATCGCGCGACGAGATTTCGCTGTGCAGTGTAGGTCTTATGCCCGGTTTCTGAAAGGTCGATCAACGCAAAAATTAACTAATTAGCTGTCAAATCTCTTGTTAAGTGCTTATTGAGTTGCTAAAAGCATGGTCAAGTACTTTAATTTGATCATCATGTCTGTTGACAATGATGTCAATATTTAGATTAAAATCGATTGTCAAACGCCATTTTGAGTTTCTCGAACGCTAGTCAAGTCATGATCATAGATTAATCTACTGTCAAAAGTATTGTCAAGTAATCGGTGCTCGTTGGCGAATTAACTATAAAATATTTATATTTGTTGTTAAGTTTATTATCAGTATAAAGTGTCTACATTTAAAATCTTATTATAAATAATCATGTCTCTATCGGATACCAGCCTGACCATTTCAAGCAGTGAAGATGAAGTTCAGAGGCTTTGAGAGTTGCTTTCCCGTTTCCATTTATTACCTTTTTGCAACAGAGAATAAAGCGGGCTTAATAGTGAAGACGCGTTAGGCACAAAGTTTCTATAATAATTGACTAATCCTAGAAATGACTGTAATTTATTCACGTTTGTTGGTGTGCTTCGACAATTGCCTTGACTTTTTGTTGAGATTTTCTTAAGCCATTTTTATTTATAATATAACCTAAGTACTCTATTTGGTCCTCGAAAAACACACACTTTTCTTTACAAAGTATAAGACCCGCGTCTTGCACTCTTTGCAAGACCGCATTCAATGTCTGTAAATGTTGCTCTTTAGAATTTCCTGTAATACAAATGTCATCAAGCATACACATAACACCGTCTAATCCTGATAATAAACACTCCATTGCCCGTTGAAAAATAGCTGGAGCACTAGCGAGACCGAAAACTAACCGTGTATATTTAAACAAGCCTGGATGAGTATTAATACAAGTAATATTCTGAGATGCCTCGTCCAATAAAAATTGTGAATAAGCTTGTGTCAAATCTAATTTGCTAAACTGTTGACCCCCATGTAATTTTGTAAACAGTTCTTGAGCTGTTGGCAACCAGCTGTTTGTTTACACTTACAGAATAATCAACACACAATCTGACTTAACCATTGTGCTTTAATATAGGCACAATGGGTGAGGCGTAATCAGAATACTGGACTGGTTGTAATACACCTATACTACCAAACGATCGAGTTCATTGTTTATCTCTTATCTTATCTCTAAGGGCAAATGCAATGGGTCCACCTTTGAAAAACACCAGTTTCAGGTTCTCTATTAAGAATGAGATAATGAATGAAAAGTTGAACGACATACGTAATGTGACCATACTTAAAAATAATATCAATGTCAAATCAAAATGATCATAGATTAGTAAATTTTACACTAATGAACGTTTCAGAAACTCAAACTAATTTGACAACGGTTTTAAGTTGACACTTGTGTTAGTTGAACAACAATTTGATCAGCCTTTCAGAAACTGGGTGTTAGTCTCTTGGCTACAGTGATTTTTGTACACCATTTATGTTTTGAATATTCTTTATTATTATTTTATATATATATACCTTATAATAACACGGTACTCTCTTTCTGCATGTCGCTGACAAACTGAGCCGATTTCGCTGTGCGGTGTATGTCTTACTTTCTTGGCTACTGTGATTTTTGTAAACCATTCATGTTTTGAATATTCTTTATTATTATTTTATACATAAATACCTTATAATAACATGGTACTCTTTCTGCATGTCGCTGACAAACTGAGCCATATGTGCAGTGGTGTATGATCCAATAATTAATATTTCCTTGCATTCTGGAAGCTTCACACATGCTTCAATGTGATGTTGGATCAATGGCAAACCAGCTATTGGGAACAAGGGTTTAGGTGTATCTAACGATAAAGGACGAAACCGGGTCCCTGAAAGAAAATATTACATCATTTTTATAAAATTGTTTGGGAGTAAATCTGCAAATAATCACTTTTAGACATAAGTCTGTTTGTAATGTCAAAATAACAGGTTTTTACTAAATGGATATAAAAGTACATACATTACTTATACAAAAAACAATTTTAAAAATTTTTCTCTGTCTGTCTTTTTGTACCAGGTGATCTCCGAAACAGTGGAGTGATTTTGATGGAACTTTCACTGGCAGATAGCTTATGTTATAAGGCATAACTTAGGCTACTTTGATTTTAGAAAAATAATTAGGGTTCCGCACAAAAAATTAAAAACCTTTTTAGTAGACCACGCAAGCTGAGCTGCAGGCACAGCTAGTTCTATAATAAAAATAAACTGTTGTATTTTGACATGAAAGAGAATTAAAAGCGTATAGTTGTATTTTATTTTCACAAACACTACGGATTTAGCAACAATAATCTACCAAATAACAAATAATCTACCAAACAGTACTAACATGAAACAATAACTTATTTATTGCTGTATAAAATAAATATGAAAAATTTGACAAAGCGCCCAAACACCTGAATAAACAGAAAATTTATTTCATTTAATTTATTTTGACGAAATATATGAATAAATTACTTTATTGTTGCCTTATCAATTATATATAGAGGCCGGTGACGTTGTTATCTATACTAACCTTTTTGAGGGCCTCCAATAACTATAACAGCTTTCAACATATTTTACAAATTTTAGACTATTCCTTCAATAGATAAATTGTTATGAATGAAATTAAATTAGTTAGTTTATTTGTTAAAATGCAATAAAACCAACACAAACAACTTTGTGTACACGATCGCTGTCAAACACACTGTCAAAAATATAAAGTACTAGAAGACAGGAGTGAGCAATATAACGAATAGATAGTTACGAAAACGGTTATACGCTACGTAACGTATAGCTATTTATACTAGAATGAAATAACTGGAAATAACTATCTATATCGGACACGGGCAACGCCACATAACGTCAAGCGTCGCCTCGTTGCCTCGCAACGAAATACATAACGTGCGGTGATATCGTTCATTCGTTGCGGAATAGCTGTGCGTTGTGTAAGTTTTGTACCAATCGCACAGTCGCTAACGAAGACAAGCTAGCAGATTGTTGCTGTCCTATTATTTACGTGTTGCGTACGATATTCAACCATTGTATTACTTGTCATAAAATTAGGTACTGTAGTTTAATAACATAATTATGAAGTTTACTAGTTAAAAATTAGTAGTACGTAAATTAGACCATGAGCAAAATCAAGTGTTGGATATTATAAGGTGGATCCTTATGTGAATGACAGCGACGTCCGGTTATTTTATTGGAATTTACTTCTTAAGAAACGAAATAAGGATTAAAAGAAAATGAGGAGTGAAATTGAAAGTGCAACATCATGGAACATCGTATACAAATAAATTTATATAAAAGCGTGAGTGCAGTGTTAAAATATTATTCGACCATCGGGATGGTGATGATCGTCCAGTTAATGGTGACCGTCAGGATGATGATGATGACTGTTAGGGAGGATGTGACCATCGGGATGTTGGTAACCATCGAGAATATATACATATGCGTTTTTATATATCGTTAATTATGAAAAAAAAAATCAACTGATAATAACAATAAGTCACAAGAATCCGTGAATACGATTACTGGTTGGGTTATGTAGGTTATTTGTTTTTTTTTCATTCATTCTATGTCATAAGAGATGCCTTTATGAGGAGTAAAATCCAGTAACGCCTCGGAACTGACACACATATTTTATGATTTACTAGATGGTTCAGTTATCGTTGCATGGAAAATAGATAGTTATTACAACGTTATTTGTTTTGCCATAATGATAACGCAACGTTATTGGAAAAACTCATAACGACCCACTACTATAAAGTACTTTATGATCGATTGCTGTCACATTAGGGATGCGATCTGATATCGATTAATTGAATAATTGATTTATGTCCAATAAAATAGTTTTTTAATCGATACATAGTACTGAATCGTTCCAGTGAATTGATATTTCAACCTAGAAATGCGAGATTTAATTTTTTTATAAGATCTATAAAATTATTTACAGTTAGTTAATGTACATGTAAAGAAATGACAGTATTTCACTTAATTACCCAAAAACTCGCGAGATGGCTATATTGCCTGTGTGCTCAGTTTCCTTCGCGTCTCCTTAATAATGGATAATTATAATAAAATTTAAAAAAGTAACGTTTGTAATTAGGGCTGGCCATTATTATAACAACGAATAATGTAATGCATTATTCCTATGCAAGAAATAACAAATTATGGAGAATAATTAATTATTCTACTTCGATTACCTATCCGTTTTTCGTTATTATTGTTAACAATGATAATTGACGACCAGTGTTATCGGAACGTGTGAACAAGTAAGCACTATGCAACCATCAATAGGTGTGTAAGGGAGCCTAGGTATCTTCACGTTGCCCACATTCCAAGTTACGATACGAATAATGAATTTTCCGAATTTACGATTATAATCTTTGAGAGTACGTCATAAAGTTCATTTTTATTTTTATATTATCATAATTCATTTCATTATCGTGTAATACTTTTTGGTGTCATTTACAAATAATAATATGATACATAACAGTAATTTACCCAACAGCAAAATAACGACAAATGTTTGTAATAATTTTGTGAAATATATTAATTCTCTATACCTAAAATAAATTCTCATTCTCTATACCTGATACTTTAAAGTATGGTTACAAAACATCATTTTTTGTTAATGTTTAAAGATTGATTATTATGGCATCCTTTTTGTTTTCCATAAGAAGAAAAAAAAATTATTGTGTGGTTTTATGAAACCACATGCAAATGAAAGTTTTTCAAAATATTTTTCTGTTTAAATTTAATTTATTATTATTTATAAATAATTGTCGAATCGTTGTCAACTTCAATTATTCTATTAATAAAACAATATATATGTATGTATTTTTTTAATTAATATTAAAATAATATTATAATTTATAATATTAAAATAATATAATATTAAAATTTGTAATTACTTTTTTTGTTTATTGGGTAACATACACAGTAGCGTTAGTTATCATTTTGGCCACGACAACTCTTTTTCTAAACAGGCTAAAATTTTATTAGACAAGGTTTTGGCGATGTAACTATTTTCGAAGAAGATGTAAGTATTATAGAATAAATAAAAAACCAGCTCAATTTGTAAGCTCAGATTTATTGTATGTATTTTTTTGTTTTTATCTATAGTTGATTGTTGTGGCTTGAACAGAGTTTGTGGAAATATCTAAGCGTTTAAACATTAAAATATTAATCGTTTTCAACACAGATTTGAGAAAAAGGTTTGATAATAATACAATCACATTTATCCCGTTTTTTTTTTTGTTTTCAAAAAACAGCAATAACCACCGGGATCCTGCTTCATTTTCTTCACCCCTAAACATTTTAATGTTACTAATTCTGCTAGTCTACACTCTAAATAAGCTTTAATTTACTTACAGAATAATACTTTTGGTTTTCTATAAATAAAATTTGGTACTGTTATCTGTAATCTGAAAAGCTGTTACTAAATACTAGATACAATCTGTTCCACATACTTAATGTGTTACTTAGGAGTGAGGCATATTTATCGAAACAGATCGATATTTCAGAGTAATAGTTCTAAACCGTTCCGATGAATACACTTTGCTCCTACTTCCTAGTTACTTCAACATCTTAGCTCTTAGTATCTTACTTTAGCAGTAACTTGAAAATTCAGTTGGTATAAAGATATAATATTGACTTTTTCGACTCTTTACAGTCGATATTTTTATCCAAATGAGGGCAGATTTTATTCATTTTCCACACAATTCTTGTATTAAATGGATGTCAAATGTACGTCACAGTTATATGATACTTGTTACATCAGTATGATACATAAAAAAAGTGTGAAATATTGAGTCATATATTACTCATTACTGAGTAATTTCCTACATAAGGCATGATGTACCTCGATGTCACGGGCGATCAGCATCTCAACCTGCCCTGACGATAGGTCATTGTATCCAGTTTTACATTAATTAAAAAACTACATTGAAATTGGTTCAGTCGTTTTCAACTGAAGCACGTTCTAGGATGGAAATTTTCAATTTTATTATATGGAAATAGATTAAAACATAAATAAAGGACAGCCCGGTTTTAATTCAGATAGGACATGTAGTTGTCATGAAAATGCGAAAACAAAATATTTACTTAAGCGAAGTCGCGGCTTATAGTCGCTAGTTTAAAAAAAATGTACTGTGTTTCAAACATAGTGTATATCTGTAGGCAGTGAAAATGGCGTTAGATTTTACATAAATCACTACTCTGTGGTCATACTTATCTACAGGTATTTTATTACTGTTAGCCGTAAGGGCCTTGAAGCCTCATAAGGCTTTTACAGTTTCACCAGGCTTGAGGGCGAGCGCGGAAGGCACTCAGCCTCGAAAGCGGGGTAACTGGCTCAAGGGTGCCAAAGTGGCCGAACGTCGGCTTGGCTGTTGCCGTACATGCGAAAAAGTCGCGATCTGGCTAATTCATTATGCTTAAAATTATATCAGACGATATCACACTTTTTGCGAGTAGTGTTGAACACATGGAAGAGCTCCTACACAGAATGGAACGTGTCAACCTTGATTTTGGTCTCAAAATAAATCACAGCAAGACTAAGATGATGATTTTCGATCGTGCAAACAATAACTCGCCACAGGTTACACAAATAGCGAGTTGTGAGGTGCTGCAATCATATATTTACCTCGGTGCATTGATATCGAATAGTGACGGCTGCATAGACGAAATCAAGCGACGCATAGCCATCTCCAAATTAGCTATGCATAAGCTGAAGAAAATATGGAGGGATCGAAACATCACCAAAGCCACCAAAACCAGACTTGTCAGGGCTCTCATATTCCCCATATTTCTTTATGCTGCGGAGACATGGACCCTACGAGAAAGTGAGAAAAAACGGATTGATGCTCTTGAGATGTGGTGCTGGAGAAGAATGCTCGGTATATCGTGGACGGAATTCCGAACCAATGAGTCTATTCTTCGATAGCTGGGCATCAAGCAGAGGCTATTAAACACAGTGCAGGTTCGCATCCTCACTTTATTTGGACACTTATCTCGGCGCGGAAGCGATTCCATTGATCGCCTGGTAGTGCAGGGCAAAGTTGAAGGTACCCGACCATGCGGGAGATCATCGATGAGGTGGACGGACCAAATAAAAAGCGCCGTCGACGGTCCTCTGCATGAATGCACAAGGAGAGCGGCATTTCGCGAAGAGTGGCGTCGTATTGTTAAACAGGCTACAAAAACCTCGACGTGATGGCCACGACCACTCTGGCAAGAGTGTAACGCCAAATAAGAAGAAAATTATATCTAACTAAATATACATATTGGGAGCATACATGTTGGGAGCTGTACAAAAATCTAATACAATTATCAATCTCTGGAATATAAAAATTGCTTTTTAATAAATTCATATTCATATACATACATCCTAAATTCCGTTACCATATTAATATTCATAAATACATATATAGATACGTATGAACCACCCGCTACGTTAAGTAGCCTTTATTTTATTTACACAGTCTTACAATAACAACGTTTCAGAGAAGATAAAAATATGGAATGTTTATTTTCCTTGAATAATTACAATGAAAATAGAGACGATATAAACCAGATACGTACTTGCTAGTATATTTTTTATAAGTGCATTCAGTATATGCCCCAATGGCTTCGCTTTGATGGTAGCCTGGTTCTTAACCATTACGAATGCGAACAAAAACGATTTTAAATGCTATTAAAGTTATAATTTTTTTCAATACATCATTGCCCTGTAAACACGTTGCCTTAGTTTGATATCAGAGTCACATCATAGGTATGTGTCATATTTACATAAATTTTACACATGCTATGTATGGGTGATGTCAAATACAGGTCATGTATTCACTCGGTGGTTGTCAACCACCTCTCCCACCACTAATGGGCTTCCAGCTTACATGGTAGGTGATAGGGACTTATATGCATAGAAAATATAAAGAAAGGATAGATCTATGTAATACTATATAAGATCTAATACTAAAGTTCGACATAAAATATTTGCTAAGTAGCTAATTCTGAATTTGCTGTAACTCTGCTTTATACATATTATAGACTATAATTATTTTATTCCCATACTCTATTAATCACCCATTAATTACTGTGGACCCTGGGGGCGGTTAGAAAATGTCTCTACTAACAAAGATACAACAGTTTAAAAATGTTGACTGGGGGAGATGATCGAGCGACGTGTACTTTTCTTTTCTCCAAAGTTTAGCTTTTTCATTATTTTTCTTTAGTTTCAGCCAACGATACCAAGTAAATTGCAAGTGTTATTTATGTGCGGATTCCTTTAAAATAATTTATACATTTAGGTCCTACGAAGGCACTCACCGATATAAAACACTACTATCGGTTCGAAATACACTTCAGTCATCAAGACGAGCCAAACCAAGAAACTCCATTGGGTTTACCACTTTTATTATTATAACTATAAATGCTTTGTTATAAATCAAAACTTTATTCACAAACTTTGTAAAACTTTGTACATAGAGAGAGTCTCTTCCAGACATCACTATTATTCACGTAATTACCCACTTATTGTAGCAATAAGTACTTATAGTTTAAAATAATTTGAAATCTATACTATCTATATATCTTCTATACAGTAATATAATAAAGCGGAATAGTTTTTTTTGTTTGTTTGTTTGTTTAAACACGCTAATCTCTGAAATTACCAGTCAGATTCGAAAAATTCTTTTTGCATATGATTGCCAGATTCACGATGAATAAATAGCATAGGCATTAGTCTACACCTCTCAGTATACTCGTACTAGCTGGCTCGGCAAACGTTGTTCTGCCTTTTGCAATAGTCAATTAACCCGACTATAGCGCCACCTATCCCATTTACTTTTCTCATAACTTTTCTATGAAAAAAAAAAAAACAAAAAAAAAACGTATATCCATCGTTTTAATCGTGAGTTTATGGTCTTGAGTTCACACAAAAATCCGTTGGAAAAAGAATGTTCAGTTTTTCCCGAATTTGAATATTTCCCGGGAAACTTTTTCAATGTTTCTTGTCATAAGAACCTAATTCGGACAATTACGAACATTTTAAAATAAAAATTAATGAAATCGGTCGAGCCGTTCTCAAATTATGCGCTTACCAACGAACAGCATTCAGTTATTATAATACAAAAATTAATAACATTTAAACTCGGCGATAATGTACTTTCCTATTAGTTATTATTTACATAATCGGTTATATAATTATCGGTTTTAATCGGTTTGTTTGATTAAATTAATCTGTTAATCCCACCGATTACCCCCTACAAACATATTCACACACTTTAACCTCTAAGGACCGATTTTTAGTCTGAAGTCGAAAGGCAAAGGTTCCAGTATGTCCGTCTGTCTGTCCGCGGCTTAGCTTAGAGATTCATAGTACTAGAAAGTTGTCATTTGATATGGTTATATATACTAATCACGTCGCCAAAGTGGTAAAATAAAATCTTGACAATAATAAAATATTGTAGTACCTCCTCTACACGTAAAGTGGGAATGTTTTTTTTTGGGAAATTGGTTATTTTTGTGTTAATTTTTGTTAGACTCAAGTGTCTCCGCTGCAAACCAAATGGTAGTTTTTGGATATGTAAAAAAAATATTTAATGAATTTAAAAGGAAAACTATCAGAGGTAAGTCGACTAATAGTCAGTCAACTTATAAAATATATTTGTAGAAGTAATTTTGTACAAATTACATTGAAAACAACTTAAGAGCCCTCTGTAAAGGATGATTCATGTTACACCAAGCCGGACACCGGCCGGGATGGTCAAACATCTTTAGTATACTTTTGCATGAAGTAATTCTGCTACACCGGGTGGAGGCCAGGCCGGTTCACAGTCAAACATCTATAGTATACTTTTGTATGAAGTAATTCATGCTACACCGGGCCGGTGTAATATAAAGATCCTTAACCCGTCCGCGATCTCATTCGGCATATATATACTGAATTTGGAGGCAAAATTATTTTTTTATTGCGTCATCATCCCGGACGGATTAAGTCTGCATATTGTGACGAGCAACTACGGAACCCTACACAGCACGTGGCCCGACACGCACTTGGCAATTTTTTTTCAATCGTCTGATAATTTTATTTCGGGAATAATTGAGTTTTTGATGGATACTGTATGGGAAACCTGTCAAAAGTAAAAAATATTCCTCAAATACAGCTATCTGACCATTTAAAAATCAGCTTTTTAATAATATTACTTTATAATAACTTATAACGGATTCATAACGGATAAATATAACTTATTTTCGAAATATCTTGCCGTAATTGATTGTAAACCAACCAACGTAAATTATTTCAATTTAAAAATTAATGAGTAAAACAAAGTAGAAAAATTCCTGAAATTTTGTCTAAATACCTATACTGCTTTTTTATCAGAATCGTAAGAGATTATTATTTCAATATCGAATTATTTTAAATAAATTATAAATGTTTATTACTATTAACAGTATTGAACCAGTGTGTCAATCTTCCTTCAATTTGTTATATAAATCCCACATATTGGATATGTCCATGTCGAATAAACTTTATGGATATAACCTTCGAACCCCCTTAATCCACATCTGTTAGGATATCTGTTGAGAGCGGGTTGAATACGTATTTTTATCACGATCCGGGGCCACGTCGGCAGGCGGTATAAAAATGTGACAAATAATTGGAGCGTAAAATTTAACGTGCATAAATTCACAGACAATTATGTAAGAATTTATCCTTCCAAAATATTACAACTGTATGTATACTATACAAGCGGGCGCCCGCGGCTCCGGACACGTTTGTTACGCACTAGTAATTTTTATCCCGTAAATTTTACTTATATTCCTTCGGTGAGTTTGGTTTGCAGTGCTCCTTGGGGTAGGGGCGTTGAAGGTGGGTAATGCACTAATAATACCTATAGTATTACAAGCGTCCATAGGCTACGGTAGCCGTTTACCATCAGGTAGGCCGTATGTTTTTTGCCACCTTTGTACTTGGCTCCCTTAATGACCCCACCAAACAAAGCGTGACAGTACAGTCAGACTCTTTCATAAGTATTATCGGTTTTTCCGTTGGCTTGGCATTGACATACTCTTTACAGCACCACTATATAAAACTTCCGTGAGTACATTTTGCTAATGCAAATGCACTTATGTGTAATATCCTAATATATCCGCGCTAAGTAAAATAAACAAGGAGGAAACCTTGACCTTTCGCGGAGAATCTTAACCAGTTGTTGAAGACCTCACAGCAATATACATAGGGAAGACCGAGTAGGTATTTTAACATCTATACAACAGCCGCGGCACTTCTCGTACATGCTATGTCAAGATGCAAAACGAGTAAAACTTATGTTATTTATTTCATACAAGGTCGATTCGGTTGCATATTAGGATTTATTGCTCATATATAAAACATGACAATTTTTAACAAAAAAAAAAACAGCGTGTGGGTCTCGGGACGCCCGACAGAAGTGATAGCTTAAACTAATCTAAGTTGAACTATTTAATATTGAAATTGTTTAACTTGAGAAAAGCTTAGGTTATTACTTAAATTTTACGTTTATTAATATGATAATTTAAGGAAAGGTTATTTATTAATAAAACCATTTTATTTTTGGTTACAACTCTTGAATATGTACATTAGAATTTTGCGTATGCACATTATTACTATCATTATTTAATCCCATGAAAGTAATAATTGGCTTATGGTAGCTAGTCTGTTCGAAATACGAGTAGCGCTGTGGGTTAGAGTGAGAGAGGAAGAGCCTGCCTACCGCTGCCGTATGCGCGAGAGAAAGGGAAGCTAGACATACTGGCACCGTAACGCGTTACGTTACGAAGCGGTTTACCCTATAAGAAGTTATGACTTCAAAAGAAAGTCAAATTCAATTATTTTCTATTCCAACGAAAAATAAATCATCTAAATCGGTTCATAGACAAAAAAGTTATGGCTAAATATCCATTAAAAAACATTCGAATTGAGAACCTCCTCCTTTTTTGAAGTCTGTTAAAAATTAATAAATCTAGAGACACAAAGTCCAGAGGTAAAAAATGTAATAAAAACAGTCAATTTAAAGATATTTCAATTGATTAAATATGATTTGTTAGAATTCCTCATTTTGTGTTAACTTTTTATATACTTGTCTTTTACATTCAATGAATAGATCTTTTCTAGAGAAAAGAAAACGGATATATAAATATTTTCCGGCAATATATGTAATAAAGACTTAATTTGTGTTGTGACCCATTTAACAAGGGAGCCACCATCTTGTTAGAGTTATGTTTGAAGATAACGGGAATAATTAGAAAAATAATCTATTTACCTGAAGTTAGTAACATGATGAAACCAACACAGTTGCCACTGAATAAAAACTTTTTTTATCGTTTATAGGTTTAATGTTATAGCCACATTCTCACCTGATCGTAAGTGACGATGTGGCCCAAGATGGCACTACGCTAAGCCTAGTGGAAAACTGGCTCTCAAATGCAGCTGCCGGAACACACCTATTGGTGTTTGGAGGGAGATTTTCAACTTGAGGGTGGTAGCTACCCAGGCGAGCATTAGAAAAAGCGCTACAGCCATGCTATGGTTTCATCATGATGGACAACCTTTACCGAAAGCTCAGGCTCATTGCAGTGATTCGAACTTACATGTATCGACGCGATATCCGTACACGCTACCACTGAGCCGTCATTGCTTCCAGTATATGCTTGATATATTTTCTATACATGCGTAATTTTGAGACTATTACAATAATACAATTTTCATCTTAACAAAGTTATTAAGGTTCTAGTAAAGTGACAGTGATATCGCAAGAAGATTTTATACTGGTAATTTGGTGAATAGAGCGTTAGCCAGAAAATCTCTAAGAAAGCTCGTCTGACTCTACATAGAGCAATGTTAGTTCTAATACTTACGTACGGAAGTGAAAGCTGGTTGTGGCAGAAAAAACATGAAAGTAGAATTAATGCAGTAGAAATTAGAGCGCTAAGAAGTATGTTAGGAGTGAAATTGAGTGACAGGATAAGAAATAGTGTGATAAGTGAACGTTGTGGTTTTGAAAGAAGATATAATAATATGGATTAAGAAAAGAATACTTAGATGGTTTGGGCATGTAGAGAGGACGAATGAAAGAAGAATGACTAGACAGATTTATAAGATGAGTTTGAATGGGAACGTTGGAACAGGAAGGCGTAGACGAACGTTCCACGATCAAATCGGGGACGTGCTGTAGAAAGGTCAGGTTGAGAGTACGCTAAACCGACGAGCATGCATGAAAAGATTTATGAATGTTGAAGAAGCGAAACATGTATGTCAGGATCGCAGCAATTGGAAGGACGTGCTCTCTGCCTACCCCGTTGGGAAAGAGGTGAGATTTATGTATGTCTATAGTAAAAATTTACGTCGTATGTGATTTGTCGCGCCATGTCGTGACGTAGGTAGAGTATATCCACACGTCTAAGCTTCGGAAATGTCAAGATAGAGTGGTTACCTACGTAAGTGCGTCTGCCGATTAGTAATTGAATTGTGTGTGTTGGACGTCTGGCCACTTATGTTTTCCTAGTAAGTACATGCCGCAAATATGTTTAACGATACATAAATTAAATAAAAGAGCAATAAAGAAATGTTAATGGGTCCAATGATACTTACTATAACAGATAGGTACTCGTATCTGAAACTTCCATACTATTGCTTATATTGCAATAATTTACAAGGACTTGATTTAATATAAGGTGTAACTCAACTACTCATACAAACATATTCATAAACTTAACCTCTCAAAAATAATTAGAATAATAAATTAAAATTATATACAATGGGTGTAACTGGTCATCTAATTGTGATAATCATACATTATTATAGACTTTTGAATGAGCTCAAATAGTAAACTTTGAGAATATGCAACGGTTATATGCGAAAAATTAAAATAAAATGGTGTAATTTCAATTTTAATGAAGTAACTAAAATTTCTGTGTTAAATAAATAGGAAACTAAAATTAAAATAGCGATCTCTTAGAGTTGAGCTACAGCGCCCTCTTTGGCGAGTTTTTTTTTCTCATCGTACCCAAACATTTGGGAAGGCGAGAATTAAATATAAAAATGAAATAAAAAAATTTAACCACCCTTGTATACATATTAATCACACCGACAAAGTGGTAAAATTAAATCTTGAAAACAAAATTTGTAGGGTACTTGACTTACTCGTAAAATGCAGATGAATTTTTTTCTCGTCGATCCCATGGTATGGAGTTTGTGTCGTTGGATAGGTCGTTCAAAAATATTGCTTGTGGTTGAAAACCATTTTTCGATTCAAGCATCCGTTTGCGAAATATTAAGCTTTGAAGTCCTAATTTTTATTAGTCAAGTATCTCCCTCCCTAACAACTACATTGTTGTTTTTCAATATTTGAAAAAAATCTCGGCAGTAGCATACAATATAATGAAGTTAAAAGGAAAACTATCACAGCTAAGTAAGCTTTGCAAGTTTACGAATAATACTATAAGATATACTGACATACTGATAGACACTGTACGTAGCCCGACATGCACTTGGCTAGTTTTTTTATTCAATTTAATTTCATTGTATTTGAACGTGACATCCACATCGTCTGAAGATTTTAATTTATTGACGTAATATTTTCAAGATATTTCTGAGAAATTATTTAAAAACATCCTTTTATACGATTCTTATAACGTAACTTTGATAAAACATATTTAACGAGACTTGAAAAGTCATAGTTTTGAAGCAATGATAGCTCAGTGGTAGTGTGTACGACTTCGCGTCGATTGACATGAGTTCGAATCCCTGCAATGAGCCTGAGCTTTCAGTGAAGGAAAACATCGTAAGGAAACCATAGCATGGTGGTAGAGTTTTTTCTAATGCTCACCTTGCTAGCTACCACCCATCAAGTTGAAAATCTCTCGCCAAGCACCATATAGGTGCTTTCCGGCAGCTACACTTGAGAGCCAGTTTTCCACTAGGTTTAGCGTGTTATCATCTTGGGCCACATCATAACTTATCATCAGGTGAGATTGTGGCCACTACGCCAAAAATACCGATAAAAAAAAGACTAAACGATTTACTCTGAGTAAATCATAAGAGATACTTGTATCAAATTAAAGTACTACTTAATTATAGATCTTAAAAAGACCCACAAAAAAGTCAGCAATAGCATATGGGTATTATCTAAGGATGACCCACACTAAAAAACCGGCAGGCGGCCGCTTTGGGTGGGAGCGAGGACAGTTCGACTCGCGCGTGCGCTCGACTGACGACATTCTATAGTTCACGCGAGCGGAACGGGGGGCATAGCTGGTCTTTTATATCTTATATTTTTCTTTTATATTACATAATACAAGATTTAACAAAAGGCAGATAGAGGGTTCGTACCATGGAAATGTCACCAACAATGAAACACTATTCAAAAACAAATATTTCCTCGTCAGTTTTTCTACTTTAAATATTACCTACTTCAATATGAAAAAATAAAACGAAAAAAATATTTTACATTTAATCATTCGAAGTATGTACCATTAAAATCTATGCACTTTCGCCATTTTCCAGGTAGTTCATTGATTGCATTCATTGCTGAACAAAATTGGGAGAGAGTGAATCAATAGAATCCTTGAAGGCGGTTTAGACAGCCTCATCGGAATTGAATTATTTCCTTGGTAAAAACCGTCCAAATTCCAAAGAAAGTGGCAATCTGTTGAAGCAAGGTCCAGGGAGTATGATGGGTGACCGAGACATTCCAACCGCAGTTCCTCTATTTAGTGAAGTATCATGGTCTAGCGTTGTCCTGAAGTAGCAGTGGGCTGGCCAGATCTTTTGAAGCTGTAGTGTCAACAGCACTGGTCCACCAAACACTCACCAGTACCTTTTTCTGAGTCAACTTTTACTTGGGACAGGATTTGGCCGGTTCTTCTGCGTTCAACCACTGTGATGAATGTTTCCGACTGTTCCATCCGAATGGAAAGGATCCATTTTTCGTCACAAGTAACAATTTGATTCAAAATTCCCTCGTTATTGTGACGCTTGAGTAATGTAACGCAGCAATCCACGTGTGTTTGTTGATGTGCTTCAGTCAATTCATGCGGTACCCATTTCTCGAGCATTTCACTTTTCCAATTGGTTTCAAGTATATTAAAATTGTTTCATCACTCACGCCGAAGCCTGCCGCTAACTTTGACGTGGTTTCCGATGAATCCGCTTCCACAATCACCTTTTCTTCATTATCAACTAGGGTCTCAGGCTGTCCACGGGGTTTGTTTCGTAGGTCAAAATTTCCAGAAGGAAAACGTTGGAACCAAAAACGTACTGTGCTTTCTTTTACAGTAGCTTCCCCATACACATCATTAATCCTGCGAACTGTTTCTGCAGCGCTGATGCCACGGTAGAACTGATATACGTATATAACGCGATATTTTGACTTTTCCATTTTGAGAAAAGAACGATGTGAAAGAAATATCATATGGTGCGAAAACAAATGCATCACTGATTCGAAACACAAATACACAAGCCTAAATTTGATATAAATTTGAATTTGGAATTCTTAACCAAACGCTCATATTTGAGATCAATTCAACAGAACGCCAATTTCATATGTAAGGACCTAATATATTACGGATAAAGTGAGTAGGTAAAGAAATAAGTTAGATCATATATCATCATAGAGTTTTATTCGTAAAGTTAGAAAAACACTGTTTCCGAATAAAGGAGTACCTATACTTTGTAATAAAATAAAATTGACGCACTTATAAATGTTGAGAGTTGTGGAAAATCCCAGGCTAGTGTACTTAGCTGTAAATGGATATTCAATGTCCGTATAATGTAAGGGCCTTGTTATCGACAAACGTACATATGTATCAAAAGATTATACATACAAAAGTATATGTATAAAAGATTTTTTTGTGTGTGGTTCGATAGCTCGATTTAAATCGAAAAATATAATTGTTTGTGCACGGTATCAATAATCTCGGGTCGTTGTATCACGGATCTTGTGTCCCGGGACGTGGCTTTTAAAATATCTACGTTGACAAGTAAATATACAAATTTTGAGCTACATGTACATGGGGAGTTCGTTTCTACATAGGGTAAGAAGAAAGAGAGAACGAAAGAATTTATTTATTTATTCATCACACAACAAAAACAAGTATATAAAATTATGTATAGAGAGATACCATTATAAAACAAAACAATAAGTATCATGTTGGGTGGCCTCCTAAACCGATGTCACGGACACCAATAAAAAATAAACACATAGTTGATAGAAAAAAATAATGATTACAATACATACACGAAAGATATAAAAATAATAACAAATAACAGAACAGAAAAACATTTATACATATATGATAGGAAGAGTTAGTAGAAATTGCGTTGGAGAGCGAAAGGAAGGTATTTTCACACATTTCGTCATTGTCACACTAAGCTAAAAATCTGATCCTATAAAAAAACTTTCTAAATGTTGCTCTGTTGGTAGTAGTTTTCGAGCTGGGTAGCTGTCTTAATTACCCGGCTCACCGGGCGGCAAGCAGAATTCCTGTCCAGTCTGCTGAACCACGTGCAGGGTGGTCAACGCCACCGGCCCCTGACGATGTCTGTTGGTCGGCTAATGGGGGTAATGCCCAAACCAATTCACGATAAGTCAACGGCAGGCATATCCCCCGTGGTTTATTGAGGAACAATCATTCGCATCAGAGGTGGTTTTGGGAGCACAAACGGTATACAGCAGTTTATGCGTTTTTTTAGTTTCATTTTAATCTCGCGAATAATTAAAGACCTCCAAGAATGCGCTTGGCGCGTCACATACCCGGGTGAGCCCGTGTTACCATTATAAAAACCCAACAATGATAATAATAATATCAACTAGTAAGTGTCTCACTGCTGAACAAAAAGGCTTCTTCCAGAGGAAAGGTACGAGCTTAATCATTACTCCAGCTCACGACATATTGGTGATTTCAAACGCGGAGAAATCAGCTAATTCAAAATAAATCTTAAAATAAAATTCGAATATTTTCTACAATTTTCAGAAAAAACCTCATCAATCAAGAACTTCTTAACTCTATGTGTTGTAGATGAAATCTGTGGGCAATGATATACGAGGGCAGCTCGATATAATTGAATCTATCCCGTCTAATCTCGCGGCTTCATTCTACGCTGTTCTGCATTACGATCGAAATATTTATTACTAATTTATGTAAGCGGTTTCAGTTGCGTCTTCAGCATGTTTTAAATTTTATAATGATGAATTTTGTCTCTTGCATTTTTATATTATTACCTAGCTATGCTCGCGTGGACTACAGAATGCCGTCGGTCAAGCACACGCGTGCAAAAACGTTTATTATGGATGATCCATAGAAGATAGATATATGCTATTTTTGACCTTTTTTGAGGTCCTTTTAAGCTCTACAATTATATAGTAAATTATTTTGATATATCTGTAATGCTTTACTCAGCGTAAGCCATTTAAGCGCCACAAAAGCGTCTCTTTTCCGAACTGATTCTCAATTGTCGTCCCTGGTTATTTCGTACGTTACTTTATGTAATAAAATAAATCCTTTAAGTTATTATGTGGTTCCGCGTGAAAAGAACATAAACGGACAGACATACAGACAGAGAGACGTTGAGTTTTATGTTTACTAGCTGTGCCTAGCGTGGACAACTAAAAAGGGTTATTTCTGTATTGCGCGGAACCCTAATATATTTTATAAAATTAATGAAGCTTAATTTAGTCCTTATAACAATAGCCATCTGCCAGTGAAAGTCCCGTCAAAATTGGTCTAACCGTTTCGGAGATTACCCGAAACAAACCGACAGATAACAACAATTTTAAAAATTGTCTTTTTGTTGTAGGTACTGTATACTCGTATAATATACCATTTGCATTTAGTAAAAATGTGTTATTTGTCATTACAAACAGAAACTTTAAATATATTACACATTCAGTAAAAAAAATATCAGGAATGGATTATTTATTTAAGATTCTATGTTCTTTTTTTTTTTTGTTAGATTGGTACAACTGTTTTTTATTTTGGCGCGGAGGTTGAGTTGCATATGTCATTTAGATTAAATACAGTGCTGTTTTAGTTAGATCATATCTAGTGTGTATTGCGAATTTCATAATGAACAATAACATCGAACAAAGAGTTTGTCTTAAATTTTGCATCGCTAATGAAATTTCGCGTTCAGAGACACTAAACATGTTACAGAAGGCTTACGGTAAATTGACTTTATCAAAAACACGTACTTATTTATGAGTGGTAAAAAGCGTTCAAAAGCGGTCGAGATATACTGGAAGATTTGTCTCGCCCTGGTAGGCCATCAACGTCTTCAACTGAAGTTAACATCGCAAAAGTAAAGGAAATAGTGACTGAAAATCCTCATTCAAGTTTGAGAGAGATAGCCGCTGAACTTTCTATGTCTCACGAGTTGATTCGTATAATTTTAAATAATCACTTGGCTATGAAACATGTTGCCGCTCAGCTAGTCCCAAAAGACCTGAATTTTCTCCATAAACTTAATCCCATAAGAGTCGCTGAAGACACGCTAAAACGAGTCAATTCCGACCCAACATTCATGAAACGCATTGTCACTGGTGACGAGACGTGGGTTTAAGAGTTTGATATGCAAACTAGTCAACAAGCTTCGGAGTGGCGACTTCCAACTGAACCGAAACCGAAAAAACCAAGCCAAAGTCGATCAAAAGACAAAGTCATCTTAACTGTTTTCTTTGACTATCGCAGTGTTGTGCACTCTTTGCAACCTCTGCAATTCTTACCGGAAGGTCAAACGGTATATAAAGTATATTATTTAAACGTTATACGGCGTTTAAAGTGGAAAGAAAATTCTTGGATTTTACACCACGATACTGTGCCTATACCATACTAAATTCCATCGATTAACCACCTTATTCACCAGATATGACTCCAGCCTACTTTTTCCTTATTTCTAAACTCAAATTACCACTTCGTGGCCCTCGTTTTCATTCGGTAGGAGACATATACGAAGAATTCACGACGAGAAATAAACTCAATTCCGGAAAAAGCGTTTAAAAATGTTTTGATTATTGGATTATTCGTTGGCGTAAGTGTATCGTTTCTGAAGGAGCACACTTTGAAGGCTATAAAATAAATTTGGATGAATAAGTAACATTTTATGTATTATTGATCTTTTCTCGGTACTTTTTTGACAGAGTGTTTATGTATAGATATATAGATAGAAGATAACCCTAATACATTAGTATTGATAATTTATATAATAGCTTAAGTCACCAACTAGATCCCAGGATAGAAGAGATAAAAAATAACCCCTGGTATATATTGAAAATTTGTAAAAACCCCGACACAAATAACTTGTTCATTGAGAGCATTCCAATGAGCCCAAACTCGATATCACACTCGAGTAGATTCTCACGTCCATTCATCAACTAGAAAAGAGCTAGTAATCTTCAAATGGCTGAAGAGATTTTCTTGAATAATAGCTAAGAACACTCTCGATCAAGTCACATTTCAAAAAAACGCAAATCAAAATCTGTTCAGCCTTTTTGGAGCTACATTACTACAGACAGATACACGTGTTAAGCTTATAACACACCTCTGTTTGCGTCGGGGGTTAAAAACCTTTTCTTCATATGTATGATGTCATCAAAATCAATTTAGGCCTTGATAAGGGTTCTTCTGAATTTTAAAACTCTACAACTGGTTCGGAAAATGTCCCAATCGTAGAACTAAGCTGGCAAGAAACTCGATCGTACTTATCAATAAAAAAAAAACTGTTGAGTAATATTTACGAGTAATAATAATTGTGTAATAAGAGAACGTTGTGGTGTGAAATAAGATATAGTGACACGGATTGAGAAAGAAATGCTTAGATGGTTTGGGCATGTAGAGAGAATGACTGAAAGAAGATTGACTACACAGATTTATAAGATGAGTGTAAATGGGAACGTTGGAAGAGAAAGACAAACGTTCCACAATCAAATCGGGGACGTTTTGAAGAAAGGTCAGGTCAAGAGAATTCTAAACCTACGAGCATGCATGAAAAGATTGATGAAGGTTGAGGAAGCCAAAGTTGTATGTCAGGATCGTAGCAAGTGGAAGGACGTGCTCTCTGCCTACCCCGTTGGGGTAATGTATGTATGTAAGAAAAGTGTTTTGAGTGGATGTATAGATAGGAGAGCGACATTTTCCGACATCACTATCATTTGCGTAATGATCCTATTATAATAAGCCTTTGACAGTGTAATCGGCTTGTAATTGGCCTTTGAACTTATTTTACGGGAAATCGGTAAAGACTGCTTAGTTTAGTAACCTTATTACCACTACCATTACCAACTTAGTAACACTATTACCTAACAAATTTTCATTGGTCTTACTCAGTGTAAAACATCTAATGATTAATTTGTGTTAAAACTATGCTCGTCGTTTACAAAACCTAGCTTAGATAAGTTTTTGCGACCATACATAAAATTATCGAGGGTGTATTGGGAGGGCAAAGATAAAATATTAAGTACCTATATTAAATTCCTGAAACTTGTTTTTAGAGATATGAAGTTATTTAGTGATGTGATAAGTATACTAGCTAAATATAAAGATACAGTGACATTTTGATTTTCCCAATATTTTTCCTATATTACTTAAGGAACTCAAAGTGATTACTTTAAAGAAACGTAAGTTCGCGTTAAGGAAACCTTACTACCCGCTCTGTGGGCGTACCAGTT
Organism: Saturnia pavonia; assembly: GCA_947532125.1. Taxonomy (NCBI): domain Eukaryota; kingdom Metazoa; phylum Arthropoda; class Insecta; order Lepidoptera; family Saturniidae; genus Saturnia; species Saturnia pavonia. The sequence continues at coordinate 4,487,831 of OX383916.1, read as the reverse complement.
TATAAAGTGCAAAAATTGAACGATAAAAGGTAAGTAATAAAAAGTTATATTTATGTACATAACCTTATATGATATATTTTATGCTACCCAAGAAGTTTCATAAAATAAACAATGTTGCATCTACTTCTATACATATTATAAAACTCAACGTCTCTCTGTCCGTTTATGTTCCTTTCACGCGAAAACCACTTATCCGATTTACATGTTTTTTATTTTAATTCATACCTATGTTATCTGGCCAGATTATATGATATATTTTGTAAGATAAAGTAATATATGAAATAAGCAGTGACGATACTGGTGTATCAATTGGGAAAAAAGACGCATTTGGGAAGCTTAAATGGCATACGCGAAGTAAACCATATGAGATATATCAAATTAATGTTCTACATAATTACAGATCTTAAAAAGATCTACAGAAAGGTCATCGATGGCATATATCGGATATTAGGATCAATAAGAATATTGGTTTTCCGTTTTATGAGCGGGAGCAGCAGCATTCGCGCGTGCGCTCGACCGACGGCATTTTATAGTCCACGCGAGCGATGCTGTGGGCACAACTAGTTATACAATACAAAATTCAAAATTACATAACATAATATATTTTAAGAACATAAAATTATTTAACAACGTTTAAGTCTAAGTAAATATGTAGACTCTTAAGTTACTTTTTTATTAATCATTTCTTAAAAATAAAAAAGAACGAGATTCAATAAGTCAGTTATCTAAATATACATGTAAGTTGTTAGGTGGGTGTATGCCTACCCACACAACGGCACAGCACTAACAAGCAATATCAACTAAATTCATCTGGAAACCTCTAACGGAGCTACGAGAATACGAGATTACGTTTAAGGTTGTACAAGATTTAAGGGTAATCCTTAAATTAACTCGGATTTGTATTTGGAACGACCTTGGAAATTTAGTTCGATATTTGAACACCTGATTATCACGGGATAATGTCCAATACATTATATGCTAATTATATGCTAATAATTTCGATAAACACAACTATGATAGATCTAGTTTAACGTTTACGATAACACTAGTGATGCCCCGCGGCTCCACATGCGTTTATTATTGTCGTCTCTTAATTTTTTTTTATATACCATTAAGGTGGCAAATTGGCATACGGCTTGATGGTAAGCGGCTACCGTAGCCTATAAACGCCTGCAATACCATAGGTATCACAAGCGCGTTGCCGACCTTGAACCCCCTACCCCAAGGAGCTCTGGAAACCCTACTAACCACAGAATCACAACACTAGGTCATTTGGCTGCGATCTTTTGTAAGGTGGAGGGAGGTATTCCACAAGTCGGGCTGCCCCAAGTAGAGACAAATCTCCAAAGAAATTTCTCTGTGCCCTGCCTCTCTTTAATTTTATTTTAGTCATATTATCAGCAATTCATGTAGCATTTATAGCATATAACAATTGATAAATGACATAATATGCTTTCTGTACACAATTTTATATTAACTTACAATATTTTTAATGCAATTAGAGCACACGTTCGTATATAATTAATCAGTGTCGACCCTCCACGATCTGTCAAGCAAGAATAATTTGAGGGGCATGGGATCAAGCGAAACGTATTTTAATAAACATTACACTTTTACTATTATTAATAAATGTATGAGCGACCGAGCTACGCTCGAGGTCTTTAGACAAAACTCCTATTTATACTCAGGAAATAAAACACTATCTAAACATAAAATTTCATCCAAATCGTTAGAGCCGTTTCCAAAAAACCAATATAGATTTTATACTAGCGACCCACTCCGGCTTCGCACGGGTGTAATTTACGAATATTGCGCATTTTTTGTTTAAAAAATCATATTTAATTGATGTACAGTTAGAGATGGGACATCATTACGAAAAGTGTGTTTAATTCGCGACGCGTTATTCATAGGGAGGCAGCGGCGCGGGTGACGTCAGCGGCGTGGCGCGGATTGCCGGGCAACCGTTTCACTACGAGTGACTTTCTTGGTTGCGCGTAATTTTAAATCTTTGTTGAAATGACGCGGCGCGTCACTTACTATGGGATGACTCGTGACGTCACAAGCACCGCCACTGCCACTTGCGAACGTTATAGCGTCAATTTAAAAGTTTGTTTAGAAAAAAAGTTTTTTTTTACAATTTAACCGCTATTTTATACAAAAATAAGTTTATTTTTGTAGAATAATAAATACGTAAGATCATTTTAGAAATGCTTTCCAAAAAAGTCATCGTGCCTATTATCCAGTCACATATACCTATACAAGAATTGTTCATTTAATAGTATTGACATAAGTACTAACGTCATTTAATAGAACTAATTTTAAGACGTAAGCTATACTAAAGTTCTCAAGTTTTATACACAATAAAATACCTTATCGATTTTTAATTATCCAGTAAAGGCCTCCTGCCCTTTAACCACGATCCCATTGCCTGTCTTATATTGCACTAGCTGTGCCTGCGGCTTCGCTCGCGTGGACTACAGAATGCCGTCAGTCGAGCGCAGGCGCGAATCGTGCTGCCCCCGCTCAAGAGATGGAAGACAAAATGTTTATTATGTGTAATCCTTAGAAGATAAATATATGCTATCGTAAACTTTTTTGTAGGTCTTTTTAAGATCTACAATTATGTAGAACATTTATTTGATATATCTCGCATGGTTTTTTCGAATTGATTCACCATTATCGTCACTGCTTATTTCGTATTTCGTTTCGAGTTCTGATCCTGCAGTCGAACTGACATAGTGGCGTTCTCATACAAACACTTCAACACTTCGATGTACCGGTAGTCTACTTGGCACCGCTGGAGAGACTGTAGTACAGCCCAGGTCTCAATCGAATCGAAGGCTTTCTCGTAGTCCACAAACGCTAAACAAAGGGGCAGGTTATACTCTTCGACATAGCTATGAAATAAAATGAAAACCATGTAAATGTTGTTTTCGCGTAAAAATCGACTTCACATTTTCATGTGTTAAAAGCACAATTTAAGAAAATTCATGACCTTATAGAACAAGATATTAAATAAATTGATACATTACACACATATATATAAATGACTACTGCATCCAAGTCTGTCGGAGGACGCTCGCGGATAAAAGGTCAGGTCCGACGTCTGAGACGTCGTCAGAAGTGTGTTACCCCTTCTACCATCGGAATAAATCTGGGAACGCTCGATCGGGGTCGCATACGTAGCGTTACTACGAGTGCCGTGGATCTAATCTAGTTTCAAGCTACTAGTCTCATATAAAATATATGGGTTCGGCGTAAATGCTTCACGAGTGTTTAATGTAGTTCTCGCCTTTATTATTATTTCAGATGTAAACGTCAAAACAACAGGTGTAGTCATCTGAGATTTATTTACATTCAAAAATAAAATCTTTAAGAGAATGGACGAAGAATGGATAAAATGAGTCGGTAACGACCCCTGGGGAACCGTTTGAGAACTAATGGTAGTGAATTGGTTTTAATTTATTACCAGGTTATTAAATAATGTCTTCACTCTGTCAAAAGATAATAAGTTATTAATTTAAATTTTAGCTTCTCCGTGATAATCTATAGTAATACTGTTATTTAAAAAAAATTGCCAAGTGCATGTCGAGTCACGCGCAGTGTAGGGTTCCGTAGTTGCCCGTCGCAGTATGCAAACTTAAGGATCATTCATATTACACCAGACTGGAGTTGGGCCGGGCTCCAGCCGGGATACGGCCAAAGATGAATTGTATACTTGTAACTGATACATGTTACACCGGGCCGGCGGCGCCCGGACTGGATCCAGCCACCGTGGCACAGGATCCGGCCCGGTGTAGCATGAGTACGGTTGAGTCCGGGTCGGGCGCCGGCCGGGAATCTTTAAAACATTATGTTTTAATAATGAAATATTTAAATAATTTATTAAACATGTACACGAATTACAATGTGAGCGAACAGTAGCAAACAGTACAGCAACCGATTGACAAGTGGCGACAAGCAATATCTTACTTCCTAGTTACCATAGATAATGATAAACATAGACTAATAATACTAATAATAGTATAATTTTATATGAAGTAATTCATGCTGCACCGGGCCGGATCCCTGCCACCGTGTCAGACCAGCGGCCGGCCTGGTGTAATTCATAATAATTCATAATAATTTATTTATCATATTATAACGGTAATGTTACATGATATGTCAATATTACAATACACATTGAAATCGATAACACAATACAAAATTTGGTCAAAACTATAATATAATAATAAAATCGCAAAATAAATAAATATTAATACCCTAATTATATTTTTTATCATTCTACTAGTATTATTTTCGATGTCATATACTCATTAATATTATAATAAGGACTACTTTCAAAGTATTTTTTTAATTGTAATTTAAATTCATTGTACGGCAGTTTAATGATGTCTTTTGGTATTTTATAATACATATCTATTTTAAATTTTATTCCCTGTTTGTACGTTTTTACCAATCTTGTTCTAGTTGAAATTATGTTTTCTTTCTGCCGCGTATTATAATTGTGGATATCTATTAATTTAAGTGGGTATCCTTTTTCTTTATGTATTTCCTGCAACGAGTTATAGATATAAAGGGAAATAACTGTCATAATTTTGTTTCTCTTAAAATATTCTTTAACAGATTGCCGTCGGTGAACGCCGTTTATAATTGCTATTGCAAGTTTTTGACAAATCAAAACTGTACATTACAGTAGAGTGTAACATGAATTATCCTTTAGAGAGGGGTCTTTAAGAAATGTTCAGTGGAATTTGTACGAAATTACTTCATCAAATACATTTTAATAATTGATTGACTATTACTCGTTAACTTGTAAAGCCTACTTATCTCTGATAGTTTTCCTTTTAACTTCATTATATATACTACTACCGTGATTTTTTTTTCACACACCCAGAAACAGCCATTTAGCTTGCAGGGGTGAGGGACACTTGACTCTAACAAAAATTTGCAATTTAAAGCTTTTTATTTCGCAAACGGATCCTTGAATCGAAAAATGGTTCTCACAAACCTACAATATCTTTCAACGACCTATCAATCGACACCCCACACGACGGGATAGACGAGAAAAAAACAACATTCTCACATACGTGTAGGGGAGGTACCTAAACTATTTTTTCCACTTTGTCGGCGTGATTAGTATGTATACCCCTATCAAATTACAGCTTTCTAGTACTAAGAATCTCAGAGCTAAGCCACGGACAGACAGTCGGACAGAGCGAAACTATAAGGGTTCCTTTTGACTTCGGATCCCTAAAAAGATAAATAAGTCATTAGTTCATTCATGATATTTATATACATCATAATATTACATAAAATATAGTATTATTAGGAATTATATTTCACAGACGGACGTCTAAGAAAGATAACTTTTGTTGAGTATTATTAATAACCACCAAATAATGCTTAAAGACCATAAGTTCATTTGCCAAAAAGTACTTTATACTGCCAAAAATAGTAAATGATCACCATTGATATAATATATGTTTTCGGAAGAATATATGTCATTGATGGCCACCAAATCTTAGTGAGTATATAATCCGCTATTAATGCATATCAAACGTAGTGGCTGGGTTAGGTTAGGTTTGATTTGAGTTAAAAACAGCGCGAGACGGCTGCGATAATTGGCCGGCGAGCGCCAAATATTAATAATATTGAAATTTTAGTGGTCATTTACAAATTTTGGAGGACATTTAACATTTCTGGGTCAACAAAGTTAAATGTAAAATTTTTAGTTATAACTTAATATTAAAATTGACTTTTAATTTTAGTGATCGTTTACTATTTTTGACAATATAAAGTACTTTTTTAACACGAGCCTTTTTATTAATTAAGATTCGAATGTTAATTTTTTCTTAGTAACCCACTGTTCCGTCAATATACCACCACCATAATACACCATGCAACTCACTTTATTTTTTTATTAATTCGCACATTTTTAAACTCCAATCCACAATATCTATATTATAACATCTGTAATTATATCGGTACTTTTTTTTTAAATAACGTAAATTATTACGGCGCTGTAAAACACATGCAGAACTGCGGGCACAACTAGTTATATTATAATATATACAGATATATTCGATCATAACGGAAATCGAATACCCTCGTCTCCTGAGGTTGTAGACAAATGTACTCGTATTATCCCTAGACCACATAAGCGATTATATGCAATAGACAACATACGAGTATCCAATAAGGTTTAGGTTACAGCTAAGCAATATTACGACCGCTTTAATTATGAAAAAGATAGATGCTGTATCACATCAGCAGTTTATATCTGGGTGACCGAGCTTAGCTCGGTGTCTTGAAAGAAACAAAAAACACCTATGTATCTAAATAAATTTGGATAGTAAAACATTATCTAAATATAACTTTTCATTCAATTTTCCGAATAAGTATTCTTACATTTTGCTTGCGTTTAATCCTGATAATGACCATTACACAAGATCTGAAGAACTGCTTACTTGCAGGAAACTGGGTAATATCGTCAGATGAGACTTGCTGCTGAACGATATATGAAGAAAAAATTACGCGCCCAGAACATCTAGGGAACAACGCATTAGGTTAAATTCACAGCGTAGACGTATGGCAGAATATCGATAGATCCAAAATAATGAAGAATGTGAGGCAAGGCTGATTGCTAACCGTGAGCAGCACGCTGTCTCATGAAGGTACGTATAAAATACGGTTAAATCATACATAATTATAAATCAGTTTTATGTAAAAGAAATAAATTTAAAACTAGCTGTGCTCGCGGCTGCGCTCGCATGGACTAGTGATTGCCGTCAATCAGGACACATGCGCGAATGTGTTCTTTTGTCCGAATTATTTTTATTTGCGCGATAAACGACTCTTTTTTCTAAAATAAAAAGCCTAATTTACGCCTTATAACATCATCTATCTACCAGTGAAAATACGTCAAAATCGGTCCAACCGTTTCGGACATTACCCGGAATAAACAGACAAACAGTAACAAAAATTATAAAAATTGGTTTTTTGTTACAGGCATCTTATATACTTTCATTTGCATTTACTAAAAAGCTGTTATTTTGACATTAAAAACAGACACTGCAATTTTATTATATGTATAGGTTTTTATTAAATAATAGCTTCCAAAGGTATCTTAAGCAGTAATTTAATTTTTGTTTATAACTTCATCAAACTAGGACGGATAGATTCTGTTGTATAAGCTGTATATGAATAATGATCCAGTATTTCCCCCGGTTTAATTAATGACGTCACAACAAAGGGTTGAGCTGTCAAAAGGCATAGTTTCCATGCCGCACTCTCCCATTATAAGAACAATAAGGTATGAATTAATCTAACAAAGCTCGGTTCCTATATAAATAGGTAACGAATATTTTTGACACTTAAATAATAGAAATTGTTAGAAGAGTTTCTTAAGCAACAACGTGAATTAGGAGTCAGGCGTATTTATCGAAACAATTTAAAAGAACACAATACTTATAAGTAACTGTTATATCTGTAAGATAAAAAAAAACGGTGTCTATGTAGGTGTGTTCTACGGACTGGTGTGTGACTGTTTCAGTTTGGATGCTGTTCTCAATTCAAACGTAAGGAATGTTTACTTTTTTAGAAAGAGATACAAATATGACTTCGAACAAGCTCTTTACTCTTCTCAATTATAGCAACAGAAAGAGATAGCATCATTGTTGGCGACATACGAATATGTAATTATTGAATAGAGACATACAAATAAGTTATTTTCATAGATATATTTGATATAATTATGTTAAGAATGTGTTTCGAAATAGAATATTGATATTTTGTTTACAATGTATGGAATATGTATAGGGTTGGTACTAGATAATACGATTTTCTTGAGATGTATGTTTCATCGGTTTAAGTAACCATTAATTATTGAAATATGTATTGAGTTTGTGTTTAATATTATAGAATTATAGATACAGAATAGAATGCAACAAAGATAATAATAAGATTTATAATAGTTTAATAGTAATATATAAAATACATAGACCGGACGGCGGGTTCGCCCATAGAAATTAAGGTTTTTTGTAAATTATTATAAAATGGTAAATTTTACGAATAAGATTTAATTTGCATTATATAGAGCATAGAATAAGGAAAATAACGATATGAAATACATGTATGTAAGGATTATAAATAAAGAATTATAGAGCGGGAAATAGGCCGACCAAAGTGAAAATAGATAACAATAGTGAACCGAGCTCTCTAGGCGATAGGGGCTCTCTTTAAGGTAACGCCTCGGAGTACTTAAGCTCGCGAGTTTTGTACTGGGGCATGTGATTTAGCGTCTATAGATAGATGTCAATCCGACAGATGTCAATAGCAGCAATACGAAGATTGGTCGGCCTAAGAACGCTCCGCTACTAAGAAGATTTTGGTGTTTCACTGAAGAGTCGTCGCTTCGGGTGGATATTGAGGTGCAATATTGCACCCCCCCCCTCTCTCCTCGGACCCTTCATCTCCGCCTCGAGGCTTCGAGTCGCCGGTACATTAGTAGGGGTGTCACGAGACGGGCATCCGGCACATACAAATTTCGCCCGTCCCCCTCCCGGGTACTCGTCACCCCCCCTCTCCTCAGTCGAGGGAAGTGACGCGGACCCAACAGTTGGTCCTTCGAGCCGGATCCTCAACACCACTACGAGATGCCAGTCACAAGAAGCCAGAAGGGTTCATCGAGGGAACAGGCGCCTGAAAACACAGAAGCCATCGCGGCAGGGACTCAAGCACAGCAGAGCGGCTCAGGAACTACGGAGTTCACTTCATACGAGACCACCATGACCGGCACGACGCGTGACACGACAACGACTTCCCAGGGTCATGAAGACAAGGAAGCATCCACCGTGAGGAGGAACCGCCCTGCATCAGTGAAGTCACAAAGAAGACGCAAGGAACTGGAGGCCCGCGCCGAGTTAGCCGAGAAGGAGCTTCGGGAAGCACAAGCAGCCACGGTGGCCGCCAGGCTGCGCTTAGAAGTCATACAAGCCGAAAATGAAGAGGATGTAGACTCAATTATAGAAGAGCCATTGGACCGGGTGGACCACGTCAGGGAATGGGTCCAGCAGTCTGCAGAAGGATTCTCCAAGAAGGGACACGAGGGGGAGGCATCCAAGGAGGGGTGCATAAGGATTCCCCCACCTTCCGCCGACAAGCCCGACACCAAGGCAGATATGGACACGAGTCACAGGAACCTCGCAAGGGCTATTGCTGAAGAAATGAAGAGCGTTCACATCCAAGGTCAAGTGCTGCAACCGGACTACATGCATCAGCTGCCATTCTTCGATGGTGACTCAAGGGAGTGGATGGCATTCAAAGCCGTCTACGAGGACACAGCCCCACTCTTCTCCGACGTACAGAACATGGCAAGGTTAAGAAGAGCCTTGAAGGGGGAAGCAAGAGAAGGAGTCCGCAGTCAACTATACTCCGAGAGCACACCGGGGGAAGTGATGGAAGCCTTGAAGCGGTGTTATGGAAGAGCGGACGCGCTGGTTCTGGCAGAACTGGACAGAATAAGGAAGCTGCCACCGATCAGCGACAACCCGTACGACGTGTGCCTGCTCGCAAGCAACGTGAACAACACCGTGGCGGCGATACGAGGACTGCGGAAGCCACAATACCTCCAGTCACCAGAGATACTGAGGAGCATCGCCGACAAGATGCCAGCCATATTGAAATACCGCTGGTATGACTACGTCGCGGACAAGGCTGAAGGGGATCCTGACCTGAACCTGATGGCAAGGTTCCTGAACAGGATGGCGGATCGATGCGGACCACACGCCACACCAGAGGCTGCTACAAGGAAGCAGATACCAAGAAGGCAAGCTGCGCATACGACGACTGATCACATCGAAGAAGAGAGACCAGGAATAGAAAAGCAGGGGATTGATCAAGGAGGAAGAGAGAAGACTGCATGTCCACATTGCCGCGAGGGACATTTTCTACATGAATGTCCCAAGTTCCGTCAAGCACCTGTGAAGAACCGATGGAATATCGCGAAGGAATCGCGGTTATGCTACAAGTGCCTGAGCGGACGACATCGAAAGGAGACCTGCCGTCACCCTCCATGCCCAACCTGCAAACGTTGGCACCATAGCTTGCTGCATGAAGAAAGAAGAGAAGAAACGAAGCAAGAAAAAGAAGTGGCCAACAACGTGAGACTTCCTGTGAATTGCACCAGGTCATCGAGAGCTTACCTGAAGATGATTCCCGTCGAGGTTTATGGACCAGCAGGAGAAGCCAGGGTCTTAGCTCTGCTGGATGAGGGGTCAACGGTCACCTTATTGGACTCGACGGTAGCTGAGCAGGTCGGCCTCGAGGGACCCAAGGAGACGCTTCATTTGGAAACCGTGGGTGGGCAATCCATGGTGAAGAAGGATTCGATGAAGCTCAACATGCAGATAAGAGGACTGCACCAGTCAAAGAAGAGAACAGTCACCGGGGCACGCACCATTGACGACATGAACCTGACGCCTCAGCGACTGGAGAAGAGCACCATAGAGAACTGCGCTCACCTTAAGAAGCTGATGAAGCAACTGTACTACGAAGAGGGTTCTCCCAAGTTGCTGATAGGACAGGACAACTGGGAACTCATCATATCGAGAGCGACGCGCAAAGGAAAGAAGAACCAGCCAGTGGCATCCTTCACTCAGCTCGGATGGGTGCTGCATGGCTTCGATGGAGGCACGTCGCGACCAGTCAACTTCGTGACATGTGCACACGTGTCAGCCCGTGAAGAGGCATTGGAGAAGTTGATGAAGGATCACTTCGCAGTGGAGTCACTGGGGGTCCTGCCAAAGTTGCCAAGCACAGACCAGGACCAGAGAGCACTGGACATTCTGGAGAAGACCAGCCGGCGCTTGGAAGATGGACGCTTCGAAGTTGGACTCCTCTGGAAGAATGATGAAGAGGAACTGCCAGACAACTTCAAAGCCGCTGAAGTGAGATTACATGGAATTTTGAAGAAGCTGCATAGGGATCCGGAACTGAAGAAAGAATACGAAAGTCAAATAGGAAACCTCGTGAAGAATGGATATGCAGAGGAAGCCAATCAAGATACAACCTCAAGACGGAAGTGGTATCTGCCACATTTTGCTGTCACGCATCCAACGAAGAAGAAGAAACGCCTGGTGTTTGACGCTGCAGCCAAAACAGCTGGGAAGAGCCTGAATGACTTGCTCTTGTCTGGGCCAGACCTGCTGCAATCGCTCTTCGGTGTCCTGCTACGGTTCCGGCAGAAACCAATCGCCGTGGTGGCTGACATTAAAGATATGTTTCTTCAAATACGAATACGAGAAGAGGATCGTGATAGCTTGAGATTCTTATGGAAGGGCGAGCAAGCGAGTGGACCCATCAAGGAATACAGGATGACATCAGTCATATTTGGGGCCGCTTGTTCTCCAAGTGCTGCGATCTTCGTCAAGAACAAGAACGCTGCTGAATATCAAGATCAGTTCCCGGAGGCCGCTCGTGCAGTGGAGCACAACCATTACATGGATGACTACTTGCAGAGCTTCGATACAGAGGACGAAGCAACCAAGATAGCCAGAGAAGTCGACGTCATCCACAAGAAGGCAAAATTCGTGTTGAGAGGATGGGCATCCAATAGTCCCTCCGTGTTAAGAAGCCTCACCAAGGAAACCGGGCAGATGGAGATCGACCTTGGACCAAAGGAGGAGAAGACTCTGGGCTTACGCTGGTACACGGAGGACGACGCATTGGGATTCAGGACGTGTCTAGGGAAATTTAAGGAAGATGTCCAGCAAAGAAGAGGACCTACCAAGAGGGAAGTGACGAGCGCCGTGATGGCCACCTTCGACCCTATGGGAGTGGCATCACCGGTTCTCATACAAGGGAAGGTTCTCATACAGAACATATGGAGAAGCGGCGTTGACTGGGACGAGGAAGTCACCGCAAGTGATCAAGAAGCATGGAGAGAGTATCTCGCGAATGTTCGGGTGCTGGAGACCCTGCGCATTCCAAGATGCTTCACGCACTCAAGCGACGAGAGGGAGCTGCACACGTTTACCGACGCTAGCGAGACTGCCTACGCTTGCGCGGTATATTATAGAGTGCGCAAAGAAGATGGAGGCTACCATGTTGCATTGCTGGCAGCCAAAGCAAGAGTAACTCCCCTGAAGCCGGTATCCATCCCACGGCTAGAACTGCAGGCAGCGCTGTTGGGCACTCGGATGACACGGACGGTGGAAGAAGAACTGGACTTGAAGATCAAGAAACGGACGTATTGGACTGATTCAAGCACGGTCCTCTCATGGATCAAGTCGGATCTGAGAACCTTCAAACCGTTCGTGGCGCATCGGCTTGCAGAAATAGAAGACCTCTCGAAACCACAAGAATGGCGCTGGGTCCCGACTAGCCAAAACCCGGCGGACGACGCAACAAGAGGAGTGCCTCGAGACTTCGGGAAGGATCATCGGTGGTTCAATGGGCCCGCTTTCCTGCGTCTAGAAGAGACCGGCTGGCCTGAACCTCGAACGTTCAAGGCAGAACCAACAGGAGAAGAGAAAGAGAAGCACACTGTCGGCGCTACGAGGACCCCAGGAGAACAGCTACCTACGCCAGAGCCTGATCGGTTCTCCAGCTGGACAAGATTATGGAGGGCGACAGCTAGAGTGCTTCAATTCATCGACCTGTGCCGTAAGCGGAAGGAGCTCACCTGCATCTCCCGGAAGATGGAAAAACAAGATCCAACCTGGAGAAGGGCGAAGAAGAAGAAAATCAAGAGTAACATGAAGCCTACGATGCTGAAACGAAAAGAGAAGTTCCTGCCTATAGACAAGACATACTTAGAGAGGGCAGAGAAGCTATTATTGAAGAGAAGCCAAGACGAAAGTTTTGGAAGTTTGACGACCTCCGATCGACAAGGAAGACTGAAGAAATTCGATATTATAGAGGAGGACGGATTATTGAGAGTAAAAGGAAGAATCGACGCAGCTACGTTTATGGAAAGAGCATATCGACGTCCCGTGATCCTGGATGGCAAGCATAAAATCACGAGGCTGCTCATACATCACTACCACACAGCATTCGACCACGGAAACCACGCCACCGTGATTAATGAGGTGAGACAGCGATACTGGGTTCTCGGGCTGCGGTCAACGGTACGGACAGTGGCGCATCAGTGTCAGTGGTGCAAAGTATATCGAAGCGCACCACATACGCCACCTACTGGAAACCTTCCGAAGGAGCGGTTGAGATTCGGCGAGCCTCCGTTTACGTGCACTGCCGTCGACTACTTCGGCCCCATGACGGTCACGGTAGGACGACGCCACGAGAAGAGATGGGGAGCGTTGTTCACATGCCTCACAACAAGAGCCGTGCATTTGGAACTGACGGCATCGCTATCGACCGACTCAATGATACTAGCTCTCCGGCGCATGGCGGCAAGGCGAGGAATGCCCAAGGTGATATACAGCGACAACGGTACCAACTTCGTCGGGAGCAACAAGGAATTAGAAGAAGCAGCCAAGGACCTGAGGACTGAAGATTTCGCTACAGCTGCGGGAAAGATAGGTGTCCAGTGGAAGTTCATACCACCTGGAGCACCAAACATGGGAGGAGCATGGGAACGCCTGGTCCGGTCAGTCAAGTCGGCCCTGGCCGTTACCCTGAAAGAGAGATGCCCACAAGAAGAGACACTACATACGCTTCTGCTAGAAGCAGAACACATAGTGAACTCAAGACCGCTCGTCGCCACAGAAGAAAATGAAAACGAAGAAGCCCTGACTCCAAATCACTTTCTCATCGGGAGATCCTGCGGGTCTCCAAGGATTGGGAGCTTCACTGACGAGGACCTCGCCGGGCGACGGAGCTGGAGAATAGCACAACGCATGGCTGACCATTTCTGGAGCAGGTGGCTCAAGGAGTACCTACCCACCTTACTCACCAGGAGGGTCAATGGAGGGACTTACAACAGGGACCTGCAGTGTGGGGACACAGTGCTGATCGTAGACTCCACGCTGCCACGAAACACGTGGCCCAGGGGTGTGGTAACCAAAACGCACACTGGACCAGACGGCCGCATCCGGATAGTGGAAGTGCGCACCGCAGGCGGGACGCTGAAGAGACCGAGCTCCAAGGTGGTGCTGCTGGTTCCAGCGACGAGCGACGAGCAACGTGACGCCGGTTCCGGACAGCCTTCAGCAATGTCGCCATGACTGGAGTTGGTGCTGCGCACGAGGGGGAGGATGTTGGCGACATACGAATATGTAATTATTGAATAGAGACATACAAATAAGTTATTTTCATAGATATATTTGATATAATTATGTTAAGAATGTGTTTCGAAATAGAATATTGATATTTTGTTTACAATGTATGGAATATGTATAGGGTTGGTACTAGATAATACGATTTTCTTGAGATGTATGTTTCATCGGTTTAAGTAACCATTAATTATTGAAATATGTATTGAGTTTGTATTTAATATTATAGAATTATAGATACAGAATAGAATGCAACAAAGATAATAATAAGATTTATAATAGTTTAATAGTAATATATAAAATACATAGACCGGACGGCGGGTTCGCCCATAGAAATTAAGGTTTTTTGTAAATTATTATAAAATGGTAAATTTTACGAATAAGATTTAATTTGCATTATATAGAGCATAGAATAAGGAAAATAACGATATGAAATACATGTATGTAAGGATTATAAATAAAGAATTATAGAGCGGGAAATAGGCCGACCAAAGTGAAAATAGATAACAATAGTGAACCGAGCTCTCTAGGCGATAGGGGCTCTCTTTAAGGTAACGCCTCGGAGTACTTAAGCTCGCGAGTTTTGTACTGGGGCATGTGATTTAGCGTCTATAGATAGATGTCAATCCGACAGATGTCAATAGCAGCAATACGAAGATTGGTCGGCCTAAGAACGCTCCGCTACTAAGAAGATTTTGGTGTTTCACTGAAGAGTCGTCGCTTCGGGTGGATATTGAGGTGCAATATTGCACCCCCCCCCTCTCTCCTCGGACCCTTCATCTCCGCCTCGAGGCTTCGAGTCGCCGGTACATTAGTAGGGGTGTCACGAGACGGGCATCCGGCACATACAAATTTCGCCCGTCCCCCTCCCGGGTACTCGTCACCCCCCCTCTCCTCAGTCGAGGGAAGTGACGCGGACCCAACAATCATGTAACATGTATTTTCTGGAGCGGGAAGAAGTGTAATAGGTTTTTATTTTACCCGTTACAGCTCACCCCTATGTTACTTGTAGGTAATAAAATGCCGTTTATTTTCACGAAAATAATTTATTTGTACCGAACAAAACAAAAGTGTAGCTCAGAGAAATTACCTATATAGTATGTACTCTGTGGTTGTTTTAGTTTCTGTTGTTTATACCACTCTGTGATTGTAGTTCTCTTGTAAATTTCTGTATTCGTTTTTGTTGACAAAAATAGAACTGTCTTCCGTCAGAATATAGCTCCGTTATATTTATATTCAGAAAAATCGAGATTTCTAGAGATTTTTAGCATACTATTTTTAGATTTTGTTTGCTTACGTAATCGGACTTATTATAATGTTTCAATGTGTGCGAGTTTTTTGATATTTTCTCTTACTTATGAATTATTAATTATAGACTGTATATTTCTTCAATGTTCGAGAATATTCAATTTTATACTATATTTTTATAATAAGAAATAATCCATAATATAACTTTCATTCTCTATTTCTCTCCTTTATTACCATACTAGTTGTGTCCGACGGTTTCACCAGAGTTAAATTTATACAACCAAATTCCAACGGCGCCGCCGCACCGCCATCGTTGTTCTCATTACCTCCCGTGCTTACCTGCAGCTTGTCAGATTGCTTGACGTTTATGATTTCTGCTCTGCTCTTTAGAGTTGTACCTTGAAGTTAGATAGTCTTATGACCTCCCTCAATAAATGGGTAATAAAATACAAAATTAATATTCTAAATCTGACAGGTAGTTCCAGATTTTTTTTTTCGAACTGACTATTCTGTCGGCCAAGAGGTCTTAACAGTTTCGCCGGGCTTGTGGGCGAGCGCTTAAGGCACTCAACCGAGAAAAAGGGCAACAAGCGCAAGGGTGCCAAAGTGGCCGATCGCGGTTTGGCCTGTTGCCGTATATGCAACCATCGCGATCTAGCTAATTCCTATCCGAATTCGAGCTAACTAACTATACATATATGCATGTCTCTTGCCTTCTGGGAGGAAGGAAGAAACACGCGTACATGTATTTAGTAATCTGTTAATTGGTCTAAGACTAACTAGCAAAAAAAAAAAAGAAAAAAGTCCCTTACAGAACTTATTTACCTGATTGTAGATAGTTACAGATATTAACGTGCTTAAACGAACAAAAAAAAAACAAACTCTGTCGCTTTATGTTTGTCAGAAAATCGTGTCTATGTGTTTTTTTTTTTAAATAACAGTTCCTGATAGGTATTCAAAATACGGAAAATATAAAATTAATGGGAAGTAGAGACGCCGTGCGCTAACAATAAGAGTGTTCTGTGATCCACGCAACCATACAAGCAGACAACGACGGGCTTGAAGGATGATGCTCAAGCCCTAACATCGTGAAGACCTCAGTTAATATTGGATTCTAAGATTGTTCGAGGCTACCTACTAAGTCGGAACCCAGAGAGACTGGCTAGATCAGACTGGCTGGAGAAAACTTTATCATATTTTATATTGAAATATGAATATATAAAAAACAAAAAACATTCGAATTTCAAGATAAAATATCAGAGTTATTTTACTATAATATTTTAATGAAATTATTTACAAAAGGAATTTCATTTAATGACGTGTTTTACAGTACTATTAAATTCAATTAAACTCTCTGATATTATTTATTATATAATTATAAGAGAGATGCGTTCAATATAAATTTTAAGATCAGAGTGTTGAGTTGGAAAGAGCCTACCAGACGCGACCCTGACCTAATGGCACGTAGCGACGTCCCATCAGAAGGCTTTTACTCCAATCCAAACGCGCCATTACATGTTTCACATCAAATAAATGAAATTTGAAACGTGTAACATTAGCAAAAAACATTCTTTCGTATTAAAAAGACGTTGATCCAATAAAACCCTTCGTAAAGGTCCTTCTGTGACCTTTATGAAATTCGTATAAACGTCAGTTCCAATGTTTGAAGACCCGCATCAATTGAATCATGTATATTTTCTCTTACGAGATAATTTTCTTGAAAGGAGACCCTTTTACCTTATTCTTTTTTGGCCTTTTCAAATTCCGCTGCTTTGTGAGGGTGAGCAAGAATACAATGAAAAGAGTACGGCCCACTAGACATTATCTACATGGTACAAAAGAATAAGGCAATTATTCTTATCTACAGATGACCTATTGCTCGGGCAGCATTGGTATTGAATATCATTTACAATAGATTAAAAAAAAAACACTTTATGTCCTTATTGATATTTAAAAAAGGTGCCAAGTACGTGTCGGATTCCATAGTTGTCCTTCACAATATGCACACTTACAAGGGGGGCTTTAATTAATTTTCAATGGAATTTGTACGAAATTTTCTTCTCCAAGTATATTTTATAAGTTGGTCGATTATTACTCGTTAACTTGTGAAGGCTACTTACCTGTGATGGTTTTTGATTCGATCGATGATGTCATGGGACACCATATAGGAACAAGGTTCCTTATTTTAAATTACTAGCACCCGCCCCGGCTTCGCACGGGTATTTAACAAAAATTTCAAAAAATAATAAATTTTAACACACACACACACCACAGCCTTCTTTTTGCGTCAGAGGTTACTAAGAAAGAGTACATTATAAAGTTTTTTAATGTTTTTATTTTATTTTTATTTCTTATTTTTGTCAAAAGATCATATCTACAAAACAGCCATTAAATTTATTGGGTCAGAGCTTCCCTGTAAACGTATTTGATGTTGTTTTATATTGTGGCAGCAAAATATATTGATTTTCAGGAGCTCCGACCCGCGATAGGCCAACATAAAGTTGGCCATGAGTAAAACATTATTTTCGTCGATCCCTACTAATTCGAAGTTTTGGCTTTGGGACTTATTAATGGTTAACGCGAAAGCTGGTTTTACCGGAAATTAAAGCCGTTTAAATGGGATTGGTAGATTAGTTGGGATCATCGGTATCCTCGGTATATGAGCTAGTTGACCAGCTGCTGGGTTGGTGGTATCTACTATTAAATTATCCTTCAATTCCTTAATTATCAGCCTCGTCCCATTGCACAAGCTCGGCGGGCTTAAATTTCTCAAAAGCATGATTGGAATTCCGATTTTTAACGTCAATTTGTGTGGTGGCACTCCAGAAGGGTTTAGTGAATTTAAAAATTCTTTGGATAATTGACTGCGTCTTCGATATTAATCACGGTGTTGATCGACATATATATTTTTATTTGGCCGGGTACTTTGATTGTTTATTTTGTTGACAGTATCATTCCTAGGTGATACTATTGCCCTAGAATATAAACAATGAAAGTCTTTTTCGTGCAAATTCTCGATGTCAGGGTATAGTGCGTCCATTAAAAATTCTAAATTATGGAGTATTTGACCTTGAGACTCATCCAGAAAGATGTCACAATTTCTGCTTAAATTTGGAAGGGAAGCATTCCTTCCCCAAGTTTTACCATTTGTTGTGGGAAATCACTATCTGTGAAGATGAGCTCGCATATTCCTCCGTAATTTCCGAAGTCCATAAGAGAGATGCATGCTTTGATGATATCTGCTCGCGTACCTCTGTTAATAACGGGAAGAGTTTATCGGAAATCTCCAGCAAATGCAGTAGTATTATATCCCGCCATTATTATATTCATTAACGAAACCGATTGAATACTCTTAAGATATCCATATCCAGATACGAAATCTCATATCCGTAACATCCCTGATTTCGACTGCGGAGTACCTGCTACGATGGTTCCTTTCATTCAAGTTTATGATATTTATTATTTTTAACATGTTATATGTGAGCGCTTATTTTATGGTCTAACCTCGAGTCATTTTATTAACTAGGCTAGTATAAAATATCAAGCATGCGTAATTGTTATACGATACATTTGATATTGTCGCTCTTTCATCAATATAAGTATGCCATAGTGATCTTCAAATAATTTTTTTATAGCAGTTCATAGAAAAATAAAAATTGTACAAATTAAATTATGAAATACAAGTTATGAGGCTAAGTGTAAGTGATATTGTTGTATCTAGCTGTACAAGTAAATAGTGCTGAGCCTAAGTTCCTTTTCGGCTATGATAAACCAACCCGAAACATTTTTCGGTTTATATATATATATATATACATATTAGGGTGGCCCGAATATACCTCTTTTTTTTCAAATCTCCTTCGAAAGTTTGTTAATTTATCATGATTCAAGAGCCAGCTCCTAAGCGGAGCTCAAAAAATATTACAAATAAATAAAAATAGTTTTGCTATTAAAAAAAGGGCATAGACAATATCACTAGACTAAGATAATACAAATTGTATGTAGTTGAACCGATTACTATATTAGATAATAAAATGTATAGATACAAAGTCTTAAAGTTATACACAATAACACTTCCAATACAAATGAATTTAGAAGAGCAAGTAATAAATATTTTACATAATAAACTTTCTACTAGGTTTGAAAAGTAATTTATACCTACACATTTCTATACATCTTTACAAGGGTATAATACATGACATTAAATCTCTAAAAAAATTAATTAATTTAAAAATATTCGGTTTCAACCTTAATTATCGTTCAAAGCCGAATTCTGGTTTCTGTTTGACATCAGACACTAATTGTTTGAAAACATTCCAGTTCAAATGAAGAAGTTCGCAATATCAACCGGCAGGAGACTTGGCAAATTGAATTGTGAACTCATCTAGCAAGGCCTGCAACTCGTTTACCGTCCCGGACATTTTTCAAACGACTCGTAATTTTCAATTATATACAACCTAGATTAAGTCTAACTTTAATTTAAATTATTTTTCTTTTCCATTACATTATTGAACACGAATGGCGGGCTCTCATTTCGGAGGTCGATGAGCCACGTTGGGATTTGGGTCATTTATATCGCAACTAGCTGTGTTAAATTTAACAGACAACGCTCCACCACGCGCGTCTCTTTAAAAGCAACCGTGTAGCTTACCGTTGATCACACTTTCCGTACTTGGCTACAGCTTTCCAGATTACTTGACGGTCATGATTACTGCTACGCTTCTTAGGGTCATAGTGTTATATACACAAATAATTTCTTTTCAATAAATGTAATAAGAATTTTCCAAATAAATCGATTTACGAAAACAAATAATAATTCTCGTCTTATGAGAAAATAAACAGAATTTAACTAGAGTATTATGCTAAAATATTCACGTCCCGTAAAAGCGAAAATGAATTTAATCCAAGCTTCAAACGTTTGAGAATAACCATTCATTGGTAGGTAAACAGATTATTATAGAATTATTTATAAATGAAACGTATTTTCCATAATCTATTCTACCCTGCCGCAAGTTAATTTATTTTTATTTATCGATATCATATTGGATTAGAGAAGGTGGTAGATTGCTCTTCGAATTTATTGGCTAATTACCTTTTGCTTACCACTGTCAGATCTTTTTAGGGTTCCGAAGTCAAAAGGAACCCTTATAGTTTCGTTCTGTCCGCGAGTTATCTCAGAGGTTCTTAATACTAGATAGCCGTAATTTGGTATGGCTATACATATTAGTCACACCGACAAAGTGGTAATATCACAAATTAAAAAAAAATTAGGATACCCCTACTACACGTAAAGTGAGAATGATTTTTTTCTCGTCTATCCCATCGTATGGGCTTTCGATGGATATGTCGTTCAAAGATATTATGGGTCTGTGAAAACCATTTTTCGATTTAAGGATCCGTTTGCGAAATGTTAAGCTTTAACGTGCTAATTTTTATTAGAATTTTTGTTATTGGACGTGTGGAAAAACTCATGGAAGTTGTATATACAATGAAGTTAAAAGGAAACTATCCGAGGTAAGTCGGCTTTACAAGTTAACGAGTAATAGTCAATCAACTTATAAAATCTATTTGGAGATGTAACTTCGTACAAATTCCATTGAAAATTACTTAAAGACCCTTCTGTAATGAGTGTCTCATGTTACATCAAGCCGGGAGCTGCGCCGGCCGGGACACGGTCAAACGTCTACACAATACTTCTGTATGAAGTAATTCATGCTAGACCGGGCCGGGGCCGGGCACGGATCCGACTCGCTGCTACTTCTAGTGTTTAGACCAAGCTCGATAAAATTTTCAAAGCCTGTAATGGCCCCAACGTGAGGCAGACTATATTATGGGGTTCGATTACATACGTAACAAATAAATTATTTACCGCAAAAATGTATATTTAACGACCGTGTCGTCCATTCTCTGTTTTAATCGCGATAGATCGTCGTGTGACGTGAAGTCGTGAAATGTATGTCCACTTCGTGTAAGCTGAAGACAAAGTTTTGTCGCACGAATTCCATCGCGATGAGTGCGACCGAAGCATAAATAATAATTCATAATAGATAACATTGAATAAATGAAATACGATATTAAAGCCCCTTTGAAAATGTTCTTTGTACTCATTGTGCTATTCAAAAGTTTGGAATCTTAACTAGATATGACTTGTAATTTCAATTAATTGGCAGTGTCCATGCCTCTGCAGCGTACAAAAATATAGGGAAGTACTACGATAGTGTTCGAACAAGCCTGATCTTAGTGACTTTAGTAATATTTTTGAGCTTATCCATCGCAGATGTAGTAAGCCATACGTCTTTTTACTTATAATACGATATTAAAATGTTTATATTAGTTATTATTATGTCTCTCTGCTAATGCTGAATGGGGTAAACTTTCATGATATGAGTATATTATATATTATTTACACAAATCTGAATAACTCAAATGCATATTGAAAGAAAATATTCTAGTACCACCCTGGTTACCCTAAAATATGTCACCGACTACTTCTTCTTTTTCTTTTTAACTTGGCAACCGGTCCTCTTTATTGAAGATCATTACTGTCATTATCGAGTGAATATAGTTTCCAGTCTTATGACAATTTCAGGATCCTCACAAGATGGTGGCTCCCTTCTTAGAACTTTCTAGGGAGTTTGTGTGGCATCTCAGAATTCATGATCCATATTATTATTGCCAATCCACTTCACTTGTACAAAATATCCAAGCTTTATTGTGCAAAATGCCACCTGTATTACACAATAAAGGGTCAAATAATACAAATATAAACTTTTATAAAAAATAAAAACCACTACATGACAGTTTGAGATCCCGCCTTAAACTCCCACCGACTACTTGTACACTTAATAAGCAGCAATTTTGAACCATTACTCTTGTTTTTTTATTCTCAAGGCCACTACTGCATACACGTCCTTTAAGCGTAACATCGTACTACATATAATTCCGAGCCTCAAATATCTTTTTAAAACTGTCCTGGGTGTTTTTGTGGCAACTTGAAAACTAAATCATAAACTATATCACGTGAAATACCACAAATAATATTATTTAATATAGGATTAAATAACGTAAGCTTTTGAATTAAAGTAAAAACCAACACTAGGCAATATGAAGATACCATTAAAAAACTGTTCACTGCTGTTTCTTGAATCAACGTGCTTCCATCGTCGGCCATAATGTGTTCATTTAGCAACATAAGTGAAGATAGTGGTGAAACGTCTTTATCGAATGAAAAAAATAATATGTAGATTCAATCAAGAATAATTTGGTGCCATTTCGTACCTGTTATACATCTATGTTCTTGGGATTACTTTCGTATTGTCGTCAGTGAATGCTAACAAAGGTAAATTTGCTAGGCTTCGTTTGTCTTTTAGACCCTGATGACTTACAAACTAATATTCATTAATTTAAGTAGGTATTATAAAGTACAAAATACCAAAATTACATATTTATTTAATGGATTTTTTTTGGTATTTGTTGAATCTAATACTATGTTTTAGCAATTCTCGTATTGGTTATTGATTTGTCGGTAATTTCTCGAACGGTTTGGATGAAATTTCCTAATTAGATAATGTTTAAGATATCAAGTTTACCTTCGTGTATTTTTTTTTTTTCAAGGCACCAGACGTAACTTTTTAACCCGGTGTCGCGTGGACAATTGAATAGATATAAGTTTCGAAAGACATATATTAAAAGGTATACGAAATGAAATTCAAAATTGATTTATATATCTATTCCGGAGGCATTTAACATTAAAATAAGATATAAAATACAGAGTACCTTAATTTTATATCCTATTATTTTTACTAAAATTTCACTAATAAAAATAGTCCACGTTTATGCTTCTATCCGAACCAGAGCTGTTAATAAAATCCGTCTTGAGAAGCTTGTGTGTATATGAATTTGGCAAACAAGCATTAGATATTCATTCCGCGCCCATTTCTATAACTGCATCACCAAGCTAGCATGAATGAAAGCGTCCACCAGGTTTTCCCTTAATTTGTAAACACTCTTGGTTCTTGTCAATTATGGGTGAATAGTTTCAAATCCTTCGAATACCGATTACAATTGGAGGGATCTCTTGCAATAACAAAATAACTTTCTGTACAGACTCTAGATTGGTAAGAGTGTCTCCAAATAATAAAATACAAACAGAAATATAAAGTACCTTATACTAATCTTGTTAAAGACTGTACGTTTCTTTTAGCATTTGATGTCTGATTTGTAAGTCAGAATGAATCATATCAATCTCTTTAAATTCTTTTCTATACGCGTTCTAAATTTAAATTCAAAAGGTTCTTCCAGCCATTAAATACTGTCTATGTATTTATATATATTTCAACACAAAAGAAGTTGTCTTAATATCTAAATATTAAAATATATAAATATGAGATGACTTCGGAAAGCGACCGTAAACACAATAAATGAAGAAATGAGCAAACACTAAGGTACTACTACTACTACTAAGGTAAAGTAAATATATATAATTAAAAGATGAAAATGATTGGTAATCAATTATTACACCAGATATTGTTATACTACCTGTGCCCCAAGGTTTCACCCGTGTTAAATTTATTTGACAAACTCTCCACGGCGCGATAACGCGCACCTTTAGCCCTATCGTTGTTCCACTTACCGTACTCGCCTACAGCATGCCATATTGTTTGACGTTCATAGTTACTGCTCCGCTCCTTAGGGTCGTAGCGTGAAATTATATAGCCTATATTAATACTTGTGAATCTGGCTATCATATAAAAAAGAATTTTTCGAATCCAACTGGTACTTCCAGAGATTAGATCGTTTAAACAAACAAGCAATGAAAAAATCTCGGCAGCTTTATTATATTATATACATTCAGTTAAAAAGTATCGGGAATGGATGATTAGTTTATGGTTCCAAATTCATTTTTTTTTTGTTGTTGTTAGATTGGTACAACTGTTTTTCATTTTGGCGCGGAGAGATAGCCACTGAACTTTCTGTGTCTCACGAGTCTATCCGTATCATTTTAAATAATTTCTTAGTTATGAAACATGTTGCCGCTCGCTTAGCCCCAAAAGACCGTATTTTCTCGAAAAACTCAATCGCATAAGTCGCAAAAACTCCTTATTCACCAGATATGGTTCCAGTCGACTTCTTTCTTTTTCCTAAACTCAAATTACCACTTCGTGGCACCCGTTTTCGTTAGGTAGAACACATAAAGGAGAGTTCGCGACGAGAACTAAACATAATTCCGGAAAAAGCGTATTATTAGATTATTCTTTGGCATACTTTGGAGAAGATAAAACAAATTTGGATGAATAAATAAAATTTTGTTAATTATTGATCTCTTCCCGGTACTTTTTTAACAGAGTAGGTAGTACATACGTTATTTATGTATGTATCATCACTACATAGTATAAAACAAAGTCGCTGTCGCTCTGTCCGTCCCTATTTATGCTTAAATCTTTAAAAGTACACAACGGATTTTGAAGCGTTTTTTTTTAATAGATAGAGTGATTCAAGAGGAAGGTTTATATGTATAATACACGCATAATATTGTAGAGAAACACTGATAAATTTAGAGAGATTTAATGTGATGTAGTAAATAAACACATTTTTTGCGCTTACATTGCAAACGCTGGCTGAACCTCACGAGATAAATCAAAATAATGTACTACAGTATTATACACCTTAAAAAAATCAATAGAAAAGTCCGCGATGGTATATGTCTATCTCTTAAGAATAACCCACAATAACCATTTTTATCCTTTACATTTTACGGTAAAAAATGGCTTATTTACGAAGTGCTTGTAAGCAATATAGCATTAATCCTTATCGAATTAAGTACCTTAATTACATTATCCACTTAATATAGATCAATATTTCCGAAGATATTACAGATTTAAAATGCAGGGACATAGCGGTGCGGCGGTACCGGCCCTATATACCATGATCAATTACATGTCGCTCTTTCAAGAGTAACTAAACAAAACAAGTTTGTATTGTCTGATGACAAAAAAGCTGTAAACGTTGTTTATAAGGACATTCTGTAGTAGGTAGGTAGGTATATTTAGTATCAGGATTGCACCCGTGCGAAGCCGGGGCAGGTCGCTAGTTGTTATATAAATATCACTTGTAAAAGGAAAATAACGAAAAGAATGGGAAAGATCTTTTAAAATGTTGATCATAGCGAAAATATAATGACATTATAGAAAAGTAAAGTTAGGTACTTGAATAAAATTTGTCTTTAAATGTAAAACCAATTTACAATTTAAAACTCCAATTATTTAGCTAATATTGATACATAATTTGTATCAGCGGCCTTCGCCGATCGAGAGAAACTTTAATTAGTAAACTTTTGTGATGCGAAAATTAGATTTTTTATACTTTATTGGAAAACTTTTACATGGCGCCCTTATTTCGTTACGAAATAAGAATTTTTTCTTACAAAACATCTATAATTCATATTTAATTTATCAATATTAGGTAATATTATAAATGAACAAATGAGCATTTTATTTTTTCTTTCCATAATATATATTACAATATTTTTTTACTTCATTTATTAGTTGATTATTATTAAGTACTAGCTGTGCCCGCGGCTCTGCTCGCGTGGACTACAAAATGCCGTCGGTCGAGCGCACGCACGAATCGTGCTGCCCCCGCTCACATGACTGAAGACAAAAATAGTTATAGTTGGTAATCCTTAGAAGATAGATATATACTATCATAGATTATTTTGAAGTTTTTTTTTAAGATCTACAATTATGTAGAACATTAATTTGACATATCTTGTATGGTTTACTAAGCGTCAGCCATTTAAGCGCCCCAAATGCTACTTTTTCCGAATTGATTCACCATTATCGTCACTGCTTATTTCGTATATTACTTTATTGTACAAAATATATCCTATATGCTGGCTAGATAACATAGCTATGAATTGAAATAAAAATAAAACATGTAAATCGGATAAATGGTTTTTGCGTGAAAAGAACATAAACGGACAGACAGACAACGATTAGGTATTTTAATATTGATAGATTATAAATAGATATAATCTGGGAAAGCATTTTGAGTTGACACAAAATGAAACATGCATTTTAAGATGTCATAAAAACTCCCTAGATAGTTCTAACAAGGGAGCCGGGTTGTTGGACCAATTTTGAATAAAAAAATACTACGAAGAAAACACATCGACACTGGCAAGTGCTTTTTGCGGCGCCAAAACAAGAAGAAGAAGAAGAAAAATATCATCAAAATCGGTTGGGAATACCGATTTTTAAAATATTTTTGAAATTTCTTTATGTCATCAATTAGGGAATGATTTATACTTCCCATGTACAAAATTTCATCCAACTCGGTTAAGAATTAACATATATTTTGTTAATTTACGATTCCTAAATGTGGTATTGAACATTCTTACAGCAATTTAGTAATGACATAAGCTTGTCGTATAGAAGATCTCATAAAAATCATTCATGCCGTTTTCGAGTTAAATCCGGAGTTACAAACAGATGGACAGACAACAATTTTATATAGCATATTCGTGATCAGTGTCCTGTATATAGGCTCTATAGGTAATTTTTAAAAGAAAAGTATACGGACAGAACTACATATTTATTTATATAAATAGATAAGCGTCTAACCATAATCTTTTCTGTAGGTAGGTTAATTATAGATTATAAGTAAACATGTTATACTTAAAATTATTTTTAAGGTAGTTAAGTACAAGCAAAACGAAACATCCACGTACTGACTTGATTTAATAACTCGGGTAAATTACCCGAGAATACAAATAAATGTCGTAATATCCAATACAGAACGGTCGGATGTTGTAAATGGAAAGATTCTAGAAATTTTCTTACGTTATGAAGTCTTGATGATCCCCGTGGGAGGTAAGCTCTCGTAAAATGTTATTTTATGATAAGATTTTATTATGTTCACGGAACGCGGAGTCGGGTGTACTCTTTATAAACGTTATTTTAAGATTAACATTAATTATTATAATATTTGTATCGTTATTAAAACAGTTCATAATTTAATAATTTTTTATCGTTGCAAGACTAGTGGCGGTACTATACTTGATGACCCATGTTTTTTTTTTTTTTGTAAAATTACAATCTTTTGACGAACCATACTATGAGTAAAATTACAAAACAATGTATGTCTAATCAATAATTATAATACTATACGAGTAATTTGATTTTTAATTCTTAGTAGGTAGATGTAAAGGTATTTTTAGATTATTAATTGTTGTCAAACGTCGTTGGTACAAATAAATTTATCTTTTTTTCTTTCTTAGACATGTGAAGAAACTAATAAAAAATGTTGTAATTTTACAATCTTTATACGTCTATTATAAAACTCGACGTCTATCTGTCTATTTGTCCATTTATGTTCCATTCACGTGAAAACAAGTGTCAAAATTATTTTTATGAAAATAAAAACCAATGTAATCAAGACATCACAGCAATAACAAACATCACAGAAGATAAAATAGTCACAAATAGCTGTAAGTAGTTGTATATAAATAATTATAAAGGAAATAAAATTATTTATTTCTAGACTTTTAAGGTAATTTTCAGTTGGAAAAAGGACGTATCTCAATGTAAAACCAAGTATAAACTAACATTTTCACATAGATGTCAAAATTTTAAATTGTTTCCCCTCAAACAATGTAACTTGTGTACATATACCACCCCCTATTTTTACGTAATTACCGAAAAATAAAGTAGTATATTAATAAAATATATCTAATGGATTACGTAAAGTAATAATTGAAGTAATGCTGTATAGACAGAATGAAAAATTAATATTCAATTTTTTTTTGTTTTTCATCAAGAGTTATTGTTTCGTAGGAAAAAGTTTTGTATGAATATGGAACCGTCTACTTAACTAATTGGTTTTAAAAATATAATATTATTAAAAAATATTATATAAACAACAATATGAGAGCAATCTGAGTACTTTAATTACAAAACTGAATAGGTAAATTTCCATTTACTTATCTGGAATATCCACTTTTCACCTCTTCGCGGAATTTGTCACTGGACTATTTCTTTTATTACATCTATGTTTTGGATTTGGCATGAATTTTTGAATTTGGCATTTGGAATGAAGCAATGATGGCTCAGTGGTAGCGTGTACGACTTCGCGTCGATTAACGCGAGTTCGAATCCCTGCAATGTGCCTTAGCTTTCGGTGAAGGAAAACATCGTGAGGAAACCATAGCATGGTGGTAGGGCTTTTTCTAATACCTCCTGGCTAGCTACCACCCTCAAGTTGAAAATCTGTCGCCAAGCATCAATAGGTGTGTTCCGTGTTCCGGCAGCTGTACTTGTGAGCCAATCTTCCACTAGGTTTAGCGTGTTATCATCTTGGGTCATATCGTCACTTAATATCAGGTGAGACTGTGGCGATTGCGTCAAACCTATAACGATAAAAAAATATATATGTTTAGAGCAAATGGTTTTTTTAATTTGTAAACATTGTTATTTTAATAAAATATATGTGTGCAATAAGGAGAATAAATATGAGCGTGCGCACGGCTGTCTTTTCATCATTATATGTTATAAAACAAAGTATTCCGGCCGTGTCTGTCTGTCTGTCTGAAAGCGATAAACTCAAAAACTACAGAACCGATTTTTATACAGCTTACATTAATGGATGGTGTGATTCATGAGGAAGATTTCAAGTGTATAATTCATTAAATTTTGCATTTATTAGCTAAAATATAACGATGATTGTTGAAGATGTTGGAAACAATCTTGGCAACTGGGAGCTTTACTGGCGCGGACCGCGTAATCCTATACTTAAGTAGAGTTATATGTATGACGATATTATTCCACTACGAGAAAAATAAATAGGCATATATGCCCCTTGAGAAGCCAGGGCAAGTTGCTATCAGAACATAAATACGACTGCAGAAAGAACAAGAAACAGAACTCGACAGCACAAGTACCATTAATTTCTGTTTCAATCAGTGCTGATGCAACCCACCCCCTCAAGCGCGAGCTACATTCGCACTGTGTTGCACAGAAATGTGTTTTTAATCATTTAAAAATGTTTTTTTTTTACTGTGATGGTAAATGTAATTACAATTATGACTATACGCAATGAATTCTTATGTTAACCGCTTGCAAAAAACATTTATATATATGACAATAATTCTATACAAAGCGAAGAGTAATTATTTTAAGTGTACATCTGTGGTCCTGTAATACGAGGCAAGAGATATTATTGTGACAGATAAATCCGGCTATAAACGTCGCAACATATAAGAAGTCTTGTTG
Source organism: Saturnia pavonia (assembly GCA_947532125.1). Taxonomy (NCBI): domain Eukaryota; kingdom Metazoa; phylum Arthropoda; class Insecta; order Lepidoptera; family Saturniidae; genus Saturnia; species Saturnia pavonia. The sequence goes on along the minus strand of OX383916.1, from coordinate 4,458,085 downwards.
ACAAAGTTGTAAGATAATCCACATCATAAAAATACTGTCTTTTAATATTTTTATATGCACTATATATGTATACTATGTATACTAATATAATAAAGCGAAAGAGTTTTTTTGTTTGTTTGTTTGTTTAAACACCCTAATCTCTGGAACTACCAGTCGGATTCGAAAAATTATTTTTGTATATGATAGCGAGATTCACGTGGAATAGTATAGGCTATATAGCATTAGGCTACACCTCTCAGATAGCCTTAAATATTGATTTTTGTTAAGTAATGTAAATGTAAATTAGAAGTAACATCGCACCGGAACTGCTTTATCCGCGTGCGCTGATGTAATGGTAAAATAAAATGTTCTACAAAAATATTGCTCTTTAGTACATCTAAAAAAAGTTCGCGACACCACACGTCTATCGCTTATACATAAATCGGTTCTCTTGGTAAACTGAAGAAAATCAAACTTTCACGTTAACGTTAACTTAACGTATAAAGTTAACTTTATATTAAAAATAATAGATTAAATGCATCTTATAACTTCATTTTACTCTTGAAAGGTACAATATATATCTGGGGAAAAAACAGACGCATTATAACAACACCGTACGATTCTGTTACAGGGAATAAAATATAAACAATTTAATACGAAATTTATTTTATTTGTAATAATGATCTATGAAGTGACAGTCTAGTATTCTTTATTAGATATGCTGAAGTGTTTAACACTTTTTTACGACGCAGTTCGTCAACAATATTGTTTTTAATTATTATTGTACCTAGACGTGCGCTTCCAACCGCGGCTTGCGAACACTGCGTACGGAATGGTATTCGTTTTCTGTTTGGTATTACTTTATGTGGCTACTCTCGCGCGTTCTAAACGTTGCGTCTATATTATTTTTTGCTCTGCCAAAAAACCCTCATTCGCTATCCTAAAATTGAGTTTTGTAGTCAGTTAAATGTTGTTGAATAAATTGATACTAAATGTTGGATTGTGAATAGCAGAGTTCAAGTGTTTCAGAGAGCTCGTCACAATGTAATTATTATTTAATTACAAGGCCCTCGGAGCCCTGTCACGCTGTGGGTCAAGTGATACACCCTTGACGGTTCTACGAATACGTTATTCAGTAATTATTAATGTTTATTCAGCTTTTGTATCGGTCTGGTAATAAATGACTTATAGCAAAAATACGGTTAAAATGGAGAGTGGAAGAGGAATACATATGGAATAATGTGGGAAATAAAATTTCCTTTGTAATTGCTATATAGTTTAATTAACAGTTAGTTTAATAAACACTAATTACTTTAAAAGTACAAGTGTCATAAAAACAGGTATTTGTACCTATGCCGTCATCAAACAAGGTCCTGTCATTCTTCCTCATACTTCCTTGCGTCCTTTTTCTTTATATTATCATCTCTTTCACTCACACTCCTGGCTCATTCACAACCCCATCATTCATTATAGATCGTCATTCTAACGTCTTTACCCGCAACAAAACACATCATAAATATTTTATCTTTTAATTCATTAAATAGGCAAAGGTCACTCTTATACATTCTACACACGAATCGCCCCTCTTTGTGCCGTCATGATATATGTGTATAATTTTTTCCTTTTTTGTAAATCTATTAATGCAGTTTTTCTTATTTTTAAAAATGATGTCTTGGTTCTTTAGATTATATTTCCCTATGTTTTATAGTTTCAGAGTTCCCCATACCGACCAGTCTCAATGTTACACCCAGTACACGTTTTTGCCAAAAGCACACGAATAAAGTCGTTCTTTTATTTACTATTGTGCCAGTGTTAACATAAAAATATACCATTTCTTTATTTGGGAAACATTATTGGACATCCCAGAAACTTTTACGTAAAGACGTCGCTTAAATAAAAAAAATACACGAATAGCTCTTTTAACAAAGATCTGAAAAACATTTTTGTCGCGTTGCGTCGCGACGCTATTTTGTATTGTCGAACACATCTGTTGCTTTCCCATTTACGGCTTAAGCGCGACCCTTTGTTTATATGTAGGCGGGAGGTACTGATCGCTACTGAGTCGCGATTACGTCGAGGGACGACCTCTCGGCACTTTTATGGACGCTAGCTTTTACCTGCCGTTTCCTCCGGTTTAAAGCCATAAATTATAAAAGATATTGATGTCCTAATTGTAGAATGTCTCATACGCGACTTGATTAAAATTTATCTGATGTAATAATAAAAATTATAAAGATATTGATGACGTAATTTTAGAATGTCTCTTGCTTAAAAATAAATTATCTGAAGTACATAATACTAAAAATTATAAAGATATTGATGACGTGGTTGTTGAATATCTCATGCTTGTCTTGATTAAAAATAAATTATCTGAAGTACATAATACTAAAAATAATAAAGATATTGATTGATGACTTATTTGTTGAATATTTCATGCTCGTCTTGATTTAAAATAATATAAACTATAAGAGATATATCAAATTAATGTACTACATAATTGTAGATATTGAAAATATCTACAAATAAGTAAGAGATAGCATAATTTATCTATCTTCTAAGGATCCCCAACAACAAGCATTTTTGAGGCAGTACAATTCGCGCATGCGCTCGACGCACAATATTATGTAGTCCACGTGAGCGGAGCCGCGGGCACAGCTAATACTTAATATATATAAAAGTAAATAAACTAACTTTGCCATTGACGATTTATGATTAATGATATTCTGAAAGTTATAAAGCGATTTTCTTTAATTAAAAGTTATGAAAGGAATTCTCGTCTCGACCAATACTAACTCAAGTATTGCTTGCTTTGTAAAGAAACTTAGAACGTACTCGTAGATCGACTTTACAATTCGCAATAATCACAGGGTCAATAAAGCTACTTCTTTTTTTATGTTGGTACGGAGCTTTAATCAATAATTCGTGTATTTTTCTTTTAACAGTCTATAATTGCCCCACTGCTAGGTAAAAATTAAGAGGGAAGTCACGGGGCAAGATATTACACAAACATTTCTTAAGCGCTCACCTTCCCAATTCTAATTATTAAACGTACGCGAATTAGGCAAAATATGTTGGTACATGCCGGGGCTCGAACCTGTGGACATCGAATCAAATTCTGCCAGACTAAACTACTCAATCACCACAGCTTTCATTTGATGTGAAATTTTATTAGTATTTCATTATGAACTAATTAAATAAATAGATACGTTTGAAATCTAAAACCCCACTACGAAAAACTAGTTCTTTTGATACCGAACACTACTCAACACATAATTATTAAGTATTTTTTAATACAGAATAGCGTCATTTTACAATTTAGTGTGACGTCACCTGGCTAGTATCCAGCGGATAATAAAGACGCTTAATATCAATCAATCAAATCAAATCAATCAATACATCATATTATGTGAAATTGTAATATGTATTTTAAAAGATGTGCCATCTCCTTTTGACTTCGCCATAATCGGGTAAAAAAAAAAAATTAGGACGAAACTTTTGCAGCATGTATATAATTTAGTTCCATTAAGGCCTCTTAACTACAAACGGTTTTAAAGCGCGATAAAAACGCATCTGTGTGCATGGTATAAGGGATTTTAGAACATCAACTTTTATTATTCTAAAGTTCGGACAAAAGTTTTGCTATGGGACTCCTTTTTTTTGCCTTTGCAGTCCCAGAGATATTAAAACTTTGTTCACAAATTAAGTTTTTGCCATTTACGTTAAAAAGACGATAAAAGAATGAAGAGCATTCTTGATAATTTCCTCACGAGCGAAGACACTTTCTATTGTGTACTAACTGTGCCCGCGGCTCCGCATGCGTTAACTAGATAATAATTATTTATGAAGATATCGTGATATTTTTTGAGTTTATTTGAGTTTACTCCTTAAGAATCGATATAAGGTGAACGGTATGAAAAAAATATGAGAAGTGAAATTGAAAGTGTAACACAACGAAACTTCATGCAAACAATTTTTAATTTTAGGCTTGTTCAAATAAGGTTGAAATTTATTCAAACAGGGCAAGCGTATCGGGTGGACTGATCCCTTCCTTTTTTTTTTTTTTTTTTTTTCGAACTGACTACACTGTTAGCCTGAGGGGCCCTGGAGCCTTTACGGCTTTTACAGCTTTACCGGGCTTGGGGGCGAGCGCTTAGGGCACTCAGCCACGAAAGCTAAGCAACAACATCCGAGGATGCCAAAGTGGCCGGACCTCGGCTCGGACTGTTGCGCGTATGCAATTAAGTCGCGATCTGACTAATTCCCTATCCGTAATTCGATCTAAACTAACTATACATATATACATGTTTCTGCCCCCTGGGAGGAGGGAAGAAACATGTGTATGTGTATTTAGTGGTCTGAAATTTTTTGTCTATTCTAACTAGGCAAAAAAAGAAAAAAAAGGTCCCTTACAGAACCTATGTACCTATGTGTGTTGTGCATGTGTGTATAATGCAGTGTCATGTATGGCTGTGAAAGCTAGTGATTGTACAGTCACTTGTATCGCGCGAGCGGCTGCTTGGCTCAAGGGCTCCATGCCGATGGATCGGACCTAGGCTTGAGTTGCCGCATGGGAGGGTGGTCGTGGCGGGTGTGCGGGCGCGAAGTTAACCGTTCGTCCCCTGCGGAGGGAACGGTGGTTTCGCGGGCGTGGGCGCGAGCACGCATATGTTGCGGGAGCGGACGCGTAGAATTTGTTAGTTTTCTCTATGTCGTCGTCGGGATCGACAAAGAGATTTCGCGGACGGCGTTTGTAACGTTGGACAACGGGTATCGCATGGTTAGGCGTGTAGTTCACAAAGGACTTTACAAGCGGGTTTGGATGGTTTGAAGCGCTATCGAAGTATCTCCTAGTGAGATACTTCACATAGGCTTCTAACGAGGGAAGCCTCATGTCCCTGTGTAGGTCCATGTTCCTAACGAAGGCTGGAGGGTCAAGCAGGCGACGGAGGAATCGATTTTGCACTCTTTGCAAGCGGGCAAAGTTGTGTTTGGACATATGTGCGAACGCGGCGCAACTATATGTCAAGATCGGACGGACGCACATCTTGTACAGTGTAAGCTTATGTCTTATGGACATTTTGCTTACCGAACTGAGCAAGGGTCGTAGACGGGAAAGGACCCAAATGGCCCTATTCCGGACTCTAGTGACGTGTGGGTTGAAGTTAAGCTTCGAGTCAAGGATGACACCCAGATATTTTGTCTTGGTGGCCCAAGGGATATTTCTAACGAATAAAGTTAGAGGTCCTACCGTGCGTGGTAATCTGCATGTAGTCGGTTCGAACATAATCGCGGCGCTCTTAACCGGATTAATAGCTATACGCCACGTTCGAAACCACTCTCCGAGAGTGGTTACGGCGCGTTGTATTTTGTGAGCGAGAAAAGATCTGTTCCTATTTGACGCGTATATGACTGTGTCGTCAGCGTAGAGCCCTACCTCGACCTCGGGGGGTTTCGGGAGGTCGCTGACGTACAAATTGAATAAGCAAGGTGCCAGAATGGAGCCTTGCGGGACGCCTGAACGAATGGGACGTGCGGTGGAGAGTACTCCTTCCACTCGGTAGTGGAAGGTGCGGTCGCTTAGGTAATCGCGGACTAAATGTACTAACCTATCCGGGACTTCTAAATGGTGAAGCTTGTGGACCAGTCCGGCGTGCCAGACCTTATCGAAGGCCTTGGCTACGTCGAAAAAGACCGCAAGCGTGCGGGCGGGAGCGATATTGCTCTTGGCGAAGTTACTCGTGATGTGCTCCGTGAGGCGGTGCACTTGATGTGTACACGAGTGACGGGCGCGAAAACCGAATTGTTCGGGCGGGTATAAATTCTTGTCGTCTATAACGACCTTGAGACGGTTCAGAAGGATCCGCTCATAGAGTTTCCCTAGAGTGTTTAGGAGACTGATCGGGCGATGATCCCTTCCTTGTGCGCTACGTCTTATATACCCTTCCAATCAGTCCGACAGGTAGGGCAGTTATGAATATCCACGTATGAATATACCCCACTGTATATATAATTGCATGGTGGTAGGGTATTTTTTAATTCACGTCTGGCTAACTACCATCCTCAAGTTGAAAATCAAATCTGTCGCCAAACATGTATAGGTCTGTTCCAGCAGCAGCACTTGAGAGCCAGTCCGCACGCTAGGGTTAGCGTATACCATCTTGGGTCACATCATCACTTAACATCAGGTGAGATTGTGGTAAAAACCAGACCTATAAATAATTTAAGAACTAATTAAATAAAATCATAAATATATAGTTAATGAAAGCATATACGTATGTATGTTACATAATTAGTTCAATTTAAAGTTTAATTAGTTTGTCCAAATGATTTTTAAGATATTGTTATTATAGACGTATTATTAAAGACGATATACTATATACTCTACGGAAGTGAAAGCTGGGTGTGGCAGAAAAAACATGAAAGTAGAATAAATGCAGTAGAAATGAGAGCGCTAAGAAGTATGATAGGAGTGAAATTGAGTGACAGGATAAGAAATAGTGTAATAAGAGAAATAGTGTAATGGTTTGGGCATGTAGAGAGGATGAATGAAAGAAGATTGACTAGACAGATTTATAATATGAGTGTAATTGGGAACGTTGGAAGAGGAAGGCCTAGACGAACGTTCCACGATCAAATCGGGGACGTTTTGAAGAAAGGTCAGGTCCAGAGTACTCTAAACCGACGAGCATGCATGAAAAGATTGATGAATGTTGAGGAAGCGAAACTTGTACGTCAGGATCGTAGCAAGTGGAAGGACGTGGTCTCTGCATACCCCGTTGGGAAAGCGGCGTGATTTATGTATGTATGTAAAGACGATATTATTAAAACGTATATAAGTAGTTCATAATATTTCATGTTAAACAATATTGATTATTACAAAGAATACCTTTCTTTAGCCTTTTTCACGAAGACTCAAACTTTACTTGGAAATTATTTGTTATTCAATTCAACGTTTTATTTCCCCGGAGTTTAGTAACATTAGTAACGTTTCTAAGCTCACCTACAGTTTTTCTATACGTCTTACTTCTTATTCCCAAATAACTTTATTCTCCTCAAATATTTTTTCCTTAAAGTTTTATCTTTTATCTCTTTACTGCAAAACATGTCGAATTTCTTTATTTGCGAAACCTAATAATTATAAGTTAAAGATTATGAAACTTTTTAGTCTTATAATATCATGTCGTTACCATGCCTAATCTAGTAGACGTCAAAACGAATCATGTGAGCCCAAACTCGAGGGGTTTATTAATAGCTACTGAAGAGTTCCACTATCCACCTCCTGGTTCCATCATCAGATCAGCTCCAAGATAGCAAATTATAATGTTGTCATCCGAACTACATACCTGTACATACAAATTGACTTCTAAGATTTTATAACGTTGTCTGTTAGTTAGTTAGTTACAAGTGAAGCTAATAAAAGCGTGTTAATAAATACAAAGAGATGTTGAATTAAAAAAGGTGTGTGTGCGATTGCACACGATAGAAGTGAAACCTAATTTTAAAAGATATTTTATATTTTATTTAAACAATGTGCAATATACATACACACCGGCATTTGCTCTCTCGCTCTGGCTCACACAAAGAGGAGAGACCGATAATGTATGTTAAACTTTAAACGTTTAACATTTAACGTTTAACGCATGGAAGTCGCATAATAAGTTTCACTTCAAAAAAAATATTTCAAATATATGTAATTTATTTTTAGATGACAATAATATAGCACATAACAATAAAACAAGAAGTTTAGCAAGCATGGTGTATATACATTTTCTTGCAATTTCTAAATCACTCACTATCATCGTTTTCTCATAACGCACCTAAGGAAGTAAAAATAAATTATCAGCAAGCACCGACATAACGGTCTACGAACGAAACAAGCATTTAAACGTTATATAGCGCGGCGGGCGGCAATGTCTTACCGCGTCAGCAACAACGACCGCTACCGCGCGTTCTTATTTTAAATATTAATTTTGCCATTAGAGCGGTTTCATTTACATGATTTATTGTATGTAACTCATTCAAGATCTTATTATTATTATTATTTATTGGCAACGTGTAACTAATACACAATTATGTCAATGTCACGTAGATAGAATCAAGAGACTTCCTTCAAAAATTATCTTTGCAACTTGTAAGAACCAATGCCAACATAGTACCATATACGGCATGCGTTCTTTCTGCAATAGTATACGTTTTTAAGTAAATTTGTTTTTTTGTGATACTGGCCTCAACTAGAAATAGATTGAATTTAATTGTTTGATTTGTAAATTATTATGAAATTATAATTAGATTTTTCGTTCATCTATCGCATTGCACATTACAGCTGGCCGTGGTGTAGGGATAAAGTGAAAGGTACGAAAAAAAGTTTCACTTGCATCATGGTTTCATTAAACCACACAATAATTTTTCTTCTTTTATTTTTTATTTGTAAGAAAATGCGATATAAATAACAAAATTAAAACAAAGTTCTAATCATATACATAAAACGTAATTTTTAGTTACATAATATTTTAATTATAGCTTAGAAGCTTAGATTAAACTAAATAAGTAGGTTTTTTTATTTCTTTTCCTTGTTTCTCTTGCTGAGTAGTGCATTTTATTTTATAACTATTTTATAACTATTTTAATATACTTACTTCTATTTTGCATGCTGTGATTACTAATTGGAAGGGTTAGATCATTATACATTAAACATAATATATATATATATATATATATATATATATATATCATTCTAATAAAGTTTGATCGAACCCAGTTATGTGATCCTTAAATAATAAATAAATGGACTTTTTTTTAATCTTCAGAGTTTCTAACAACCCTTTTGCACGATGGTGGTTCTCTTGTTAAAACTGTCCAAGCAATTTGTGTGGAAATTTAAAATTATTGCTCGTAGTTATTATTTATAAATTTGGTTGTTCACAATAACAGAACTATATCACACGAAATGCCAATAAAATTACATAAATAATGTAGAGTCTAATAACGTAAGCTTATGATTTAAATTAAAAACTACAACATGACCAAGATCTCGCAAAAGCTTCATTCAATTTGTTGTCACGTAAAGTTTTTTTAATATCTTTATAGGTTTAACGTACGGCCACAATCTCACCTGATGTTGTGTTACGTCAAAAATGAATTTATCATCATCAGCTTGCATCAGTCCTAAGGTTCGTCATTTTCACCATTACCAATCTCACCATTTAACCATTTATTAATAAGTTATTATATTTATTACGTCAATAAATATTTACGTTAATTTCTAATTAAAGGAGTCAACATTTTTTGGTGTAATTTATTAGCAATTTAAATTTGCCAAGATATAAATCCCATATCGAAAAAGGATCAATTTGTTTTGTAAATGAATTGAAGAATGTAAATTCCTACAGCTATAATTAAAGGAACTGCTGTGGAACTTGGCACCCTTTCACATTTTTGCAAAAAATCTGTACACCGCCATCTATTGGTGAGATGATGGAAACGCCGTTGTAGTTGATGTTAATTATTAGTGTTATTTTGTTTAGTAAAATAAAATCAATTAATAATTGTACTTTTTGAAGTGTATTTGATAGATTTTGATTTAATTATTATTATAGCGTCGATATTCTAATGCCCATATAAATTGGAAAACACAACGCTAGATAGAGCATCGAAGTTTGCACAATGTCATCTATTAGTGAAAAGGTAGAAACGCCGTTTTATGAGTATAAGTATAAGTATAAGTTCGTTCACAATTGTATTTGTTTGAAGTTTTTTGACTTTTTTCATTTGTATCGTTAGTACAAGCTTAATGATATACCTTGATACCAAATTACAAGTTTCTGAGTCTCCTAGAAGTGGTCTAGCTTTTTGATGAGTGAGTCAATGATTTATAAAAATGCTAATTTTCAGACCCTAATAACTTAAGAACTTTTAATAGGGTTATTCGTGAAATTTGGTACTCTAGGTTATCAAGGAAGGTTATTATGATACAAGTGTGTAGGTCGAATAGCTATTGACTTATGGAGGGGTTGAAAGTAGCTCGAAATGATTCGTGTAAATATACCTACATACTGGTCGGTGTGTCGCGCTTTTCTTTTCCAAAATTAACAAACCTACCTTCCAAACCTACTTCCTTAAAAATCAACACTGAACACAATTATTAGATGTACAAGGCTGTACACAAGAATGGTACCTAAATATCTATACTAATATAATAAAAGTGTTGAGCTTTTTGTTTGTTTAAATGAGCTAATCTCTGTAACTACCAGTCGGATTCGAAAGATTATTTTTGTATAGTATAACCAGATTCATGAAGAATAGTATAGGCTATATAGCTTCACGCTGCGGCCCTAAGCAGCGTAGCAGTAACTATGTACGTCAAGCGATCTGGCAAGCTGTAGACAAGTACGGGAAGTGGAACAACGATAGAGCTACAAGCGCACATTCGCGACGGTGCCATAGAGTTTATCGAATAAATTTAACACGGGTGAAACAGTAGGGCAATTAGTTAACTTATATACCAAAAACCATCCCATAATGTGTAGATTACCATACTGTATCAAACATAATATGTATTTGCGGTTTTGAAGCCAATATTTAGCTATTTCTGCTATCGGTTTGCTTTTGCGAAATACGTAATTAGAGGGTAAGTTGTCATTTATCCAATCGCTAGCATAAATAAATTCTTGTGTGTCTCAATCATATATAGCTGCTCGGAGACAGATTGTAAATTTAACAACACACTATGACACTAGAAAATGTCTTATTATTGAAAAGAAAAATTGACTTAAGACATAGTAGTCAATAAAAAATTCATACATTTCGCTTTGGTATTATTGATACGACTAAAGAAACCGCGTGTCATTTGACAAATGTATTATTGCCCTAGACTTTTGGGTGATTGATGTTATGTTAGCAGACTTACCTACCATTGAAGATGACTCACGATATTTGCCCGTCAGGGTTCATTTGTGAACAATAAAAAAATACACTCACGGGCATAAAGGAGTCCCTTTAAATATGTTTAAAACTTTCAATATTATGAAACTATCATCGTACGTTACTAGTAGCTTATTTACTATATAAAGCCTCATCAAATTTCCCCAAGTTTTTAAATAATTACAAACTGATAGACATAAGCTTCCCTAAAAAAAGTTTGTCACAACTACCGGAACTTTTCGCAACTTTCACCAGGTCATCGGTCCGCCTTACGACGTGTCTGCCCATAATACGTCTTCCGATACTAAGTAGCCACTCGAAAACGTAACTTTAGAGTTATTTATTCCTTTTAATATCTGTACCCGACTTGAAAATATGGTTATGTCGAGAAATATTTTTTTTTTCGAAGTAGACTATTCCTTCATATATCATAAAATTTTGACAACTCGAGAAAATGGGGCATTTCAGGAGAAATTGTCATGTTAAAAATTCAAAACTATAAAATGCTGGCCTTAAGATTTTTTTACCTATAAACATTTCTAGTCAGGCACGAAAATATTATAAAAGAAAAAAAAAAAAAAATGTTACTTTTGTATGGTTATTTATATCGGTTTGGAATTCTACGGCGTGCTGTAGGCTATAGGCGACGGTAACCATTTACCATCAGGTGGGCCGTATGCCTGCTATTACCTTTTGGCATAAAAAAATAGTAAACGTGCTTAACTGGATCTTGTTAACAAAAATGTATCATAGATATATACTTCAGAATTATTATAATGTTTTTGATCAACCATCTTACAAATAGTTACAAACTTTTATTAAATACCTAGTAATAAGACTGTTTCGAATATTTCGCTCATTATAGAATGTACACAATTTCAGTTGAATATATTTTTATTAGGAATGCCAAATCTTTTTAAAAGATTTTATACCATTTTTATGTAGCGGCTTTAAAATGATGTTTGAATAATTTACTTTGATGAAGAATTAAGTGAGATATGGCATTGCCAAAGAACACCTTTCAGAAATAGTCTACATAATCACAGTCAGTTAGTAGAAGTAAAATACGATCGACAATCTCTCGAAATATCTCGAAAAAATACTAATTCATATTGTTATCGAAGAATAATATAATCCAATTCAATTTCCATCAACCCATTTTTTTGTCCGTCAGTGTAGTTACATTCATTGTATAATAATATGAATTCCTTTCATATGGATATTTTCAATAAATGTTCAATACAAACATATATCGTTATTGGGCAACTTGTGTGGCTTAGTTCTCATATGTTATTAAAATCACTAAGTCTGCGGGTTCGATTGCCATTGAGACTAAATATTTTAAAGCTCTTGCGTGGCTGGTCAATGGTAGAGCGTCCACCAATATGACATTATCTTGTATTATGGACACAGCAGCTTAATTTAAAACCTTTAAGACGGTAGGTGATTTTTATTTATTTTTTGTAGTCGCTAAATATGGTATCAAGTGAAGATAGGTATTCGATACAAACCTCGCTCGTCTCAGTCTATCTTTACCGTGCAGCTATGGTTCCGTATACCAAACCGCGTGGTTCTGTAGTGGAAGGCAGATGATGGGATAAGTCCAAATAATTCTTCAGAATATTCACCGTAATATAGACGATAAAACACGCTTATCGAAATGTCTCTACGTATCTGAAGCGGTTCCAAATTCTTAGTGACGTCTGCACCATTCACTATGCGGACAGCTCGTCTCTGTTACCTGTCCAGGACATCGAGAAGGTACTGGACGGAACCGTCCCAGTTATGCGAACAATATTCGCTGGATACTCGTTTCGTAATTTGCTATTCGTTCGCATCGAAGTTGATCCAATGTCGCGTTAGATCAACCAGACACCATTCTTGTAAGTAGGGATGGGTGTCGAAAGGATATAGGGTGGATCATTAGGTGAATGATAGTGATGCCTCGAAGTGACTTTCTTTCTGTAGATAGGCGAAAACTATAATCATTGTAAACAGTGCATATGTATAAAACATGCTGTTTATACCCAATCGAGTTTTTTGTCATCTCTTCTAGATGACTAGGATATTTTTCTAAGCGGTGATAGTGTTTAGAAATTGAATTGTTTTTTATTCATTTCGACTTTTCACCAAAGGATGATGACGAATCTCAAACAAATATCTGGAAAGACATCATACATAATTGTGATTTATTCCCACCATGGAAAATGACATTAAAATACATTTGAGAGAACTTCATTAAAGGTGCCAAATTTCATTTTTAAAAGCGATGGTAGTTCGCTTATAGCGCTTTCGGATTCCACAACGATAGTCGTGGGTTTAATTCTACAGTAAGCCTGAGCTTTCAGAGAAGAAAAATCTCGTGATGAAACTATAGTGTGATGGTAGAGCATTATCTAATTAAAAATAATTGTATGTACATATGTATGTACGTAAAATACAAAATAATTATTTTATTATCCCGCGTGCCAATAATATGATGATTTAGCCATCAATTATAATGTGAATTCATTTTTCTGACTTTTATTTTCATTGTGTAAAAATAATTTAACTTTGTTTAAACAAACATTATTTTAATCAAATAAAAATATAAATACAACGAAAAGGTCAGTGAAATGAATTTACATTATTATTATTGATTGCTGAATTAATCACTTCGAAATACCGAAACATGCGCGCGCATCTCTCAATTTTACTCTTTACTAAAAGCGACAAAAGAATTATAATTAAAAAAACAAATTTGGTTTACCTAAGCAGACTAATACGGTATTAAAAAAAAACAATTAATTTTACACTGTGAAATAAAAAGTACACTATTTTATTATAATTTATTTGCAACTAACATTATATTGGAATAAATAAAATATGTTCGTTTTTTTTTTCAAAACATGATTTTAAACATACACACACAATTAAAACTACATACACAATATAACACAACATAGGTAATTTATATATAAATCTAAAAAGCTTAAGAGAAAATTCAGACTTTGAAGATTACAGTAACAATATTCTAATATTGCCGTATTTTTTTTAACTACGTTATAATTACGTAATAATTCTCACATTGAGTTCAACCAACGTTGTAAAAGTCATGTAAAGTTATCCGCACAATAAATTGAAGGAACATATCAAGCACGTTTTATTATAACGACATTATTTAACAAAAAAAGAAACAACTTCAATTATTTTGAAGAGTTCCCTGATGTATCTTCGAAGTTGAAGATCCAACGCTAATGAAATTAAAAAGGGACCATCCATAAACAAACACGTTATGGCTGAACATCCATAAAATAAAATAAAATACATAATGTCATTTTTTTTTACATCAAACATAGTATTTGCGAGGCTATTACATGAAAAATAAAATATGGGAAAAGTAAAAAAAAAATTAACTGTTTCAAATAAATATTTTAAAAGAATTTTTATTGACAAATAACGGGAATGGGAAATAATCAAATTGACAATGACATACCAAGTCTCGGTCAGAAACAGATAAACCTCAGATTAAGAATATTGTTAAGTGACGTTGTGGCCCAAGATGATAAACATGCTAAACCTAGTGGAAAACTAGCTCTCAAGTGCAGCTACCGGAACACACCTATTGGTGTTTGGTGACAAATTTTCAATTTGAGGGTGGTAGCTAGCCAGGCAGGCATTAGAAAAAGCCCTACCACCATGCTATGGTTTCCTCAGGATGTTTTCCTGCACCGAAAGCTCAGGCTCATTTGCAAGAATTCGAACTCACGTCAATCGACGCGAAGTCGTATACGCTATCATCATCCAATCATTGCTTCAGCCACCTACAACGTACTACGAATAAAATTGCTTACGATATGCACGATGCACACCTTGCCTCTTCGTCACACACGCGCGAATTTATTTCGTAATACGGTGAACAACAAACAACTACATACTGCATATAATATCGAGTGAATCATATCCGCACCGCACACGTCCAATTTGTATCAAACAACACATATTTTCATCGTGGGTTTTTTTCGCAGTGGGCCTAGCGTCTACTTCCCACACTAAACACGCGATCAGGAAGTTTCGCTTCAAATTAATTAAATACGTACTAAGAACTGAAACCCTTATATTACTAAACCGTAAGTAATGTAAGAAGCTTAATTACATAACTTTCACAACACGAGAAAGTTATCCCACACTAAACTATTTAGTAGAAGGCGCATATGAGATCTTAAGCTACTTATAATCTATAGTAATATATACTAATAAAGCTAATAATACAGATAGAATAAAGCTAACAGTTTTTGAAGTGAAACTTCTTATGCGACTTCCAAGCGTTAAACGTTTAACGCACATTATCGGTCTTTCCTCTTTGTGTGAGCCAGAGCGAGAGAGTAAATGTCGGTGTGTATGTATATTGCACACTGTTTAAATAAAATAGAAAATGTCTTTTAAAATGAAGTTTCACTTCTATCGTGTGTGAATCGCTTACACACCTTTTTTTTATTTGTTTGTTTAAAGACGCTAATCTCTGGAACCACCAGAAAAAGTAGCCCTTAATACCCATTTTTGTTAAGTAAGGCAGAAGAAATAGCACTCCCGAACTGCTTTATCTGCGTGCGCTGGATAATGGTTAGTAATACGTAAATACAATGTTCTATAAAAATATTTGTCCTTAGTACATCTAAAAAAGTTAACGATACCTTATGCCTGTCTCTTATACATAAGCCACAATAAGATGTTTTGTGACGTTTTATTGAAAATTGAAAAGTGTTTTATGAGCATTATTATTAGGCATGGTATATTAATATTTACGAACGAAAGACAATTTTATGTAGATAAACTTATCCCTTTATAGTATATTATTTGAACGAATAGTTTGGGAGATAATGCAAATTAAAATAATACAACACTCGGCTCGGGTCTATGACTGTAGGTGTAGTGGCGCGAACGAGCCGTGTGAGTTGTTACGTATAACGCTGGCCGCCTGATAAAAATATTGTCTATACTGAAATATTATAAAACATCAATCAGCAATTTATTTTAAATTATACGCGGGTGAAACCGCAGAGCACAGCTAGCTATTTATAATTCACTTCACTTAACGCGCAGTAACTAAACTATAGCACGTAAAATGCCGCTAAAGTTACGTAATATAGGTTCAAAATTACATAATTTTTTTAATATATAAGCAAAAACGTCTATGGAACGGATCAAGATCCGCCAAAAATCTCTCAAAATCTGTATAAATAAAATAGGTAATTGTTGTTTGCCGTTATGAGCGCATCGCGCAAAACCACCTGGATGGATTTTGTTAAAAAAACCGTGTGGTGTGGTGGGACACCAGATAGGAACGAAGTTATTATTATAAAATATTAATTTCATATTGTATTCGAGGTATAAAGAAAATAATTATTCGGGTATACATTTTTATTATGATTTTTATCGATAAAAATCAAATAAACTACTTTACAAAATTATCTTAACAACTTTATTTTATTTACAATGATTTAGAAAATGATATAATAATAATAGAAAACTGCAATAATAATAATTAAAAGCGTGTAACCGTCACGCGCGATTGAAGTAAAACATAAATGTTTACCACCATCCCGACAGTCACCACCATTCCGACGGTCATCACAATCCCGACGGTCGGAAAGAAGTTTTACTTCAAAAACTAATTGGTTAGAGTTGCTCTGGCTAACTAAATGACAGTCATCACGTAGACTATATAAAAATCGTAAAAACTATCAACCTAACAACCTGCGTGGGAGCTCTATACGGCCCCGGCAGATCACTAAACAAGACGCGAGGACAACCTACTATCGCAGAGTCACCGAACGATTGACGAACAAACAGTGACCCTATGACTCACTCGGTAAGCCAAATGAGCTCTCGTCCCGCACACCACCGTCCCTGCTTACACCCAAACCTACCGGGCGTAAAGAAGGGGAAACCAAACGGGATGCACGGAAGAGACGCGATTGAATTGTCCTCGGCGTCACTTACGGTGAACTGGGCGCTGGCGGGTAACAAAAACACGATGCCAAATTCACGTTCGCTTGTATTCTTGATAATACAGGCCAATATGTACAATATTTTCCCTTAAACACTAGAGTGTCTTCACGCAGGGTTTCTTCAGTCTTGAGGTAGTCTTGAGGTAATCTTGAGGAGTCTTGAGGTGGATTGACTTCTGTGTATAGCGATCTGAGCGATCTGAGAGCGATCTGACGAGTGTGGAACCCGTCGCTATATTTATATCATTTCTAAAGAAAGTGATGCCGCTATCTAACTCTATTTTTCTCTCTATCTAATTCTATGTACTATCGCGGCTCCTGGAAATTCTTATATACAAACTGTTTTTCTATTTTTACAATAATCTTATAAGATTCTAACAAGTATTAACATTTTCTTATTTAAACATGTGTTGAAACTTGTGACTTAACTTATTTTACATTATTTAGGTATAAACTATCTTGAAATACTCTAAATTTTACAATTTTATAGACTGTTAGATAAGGAAGCCTTATTTATCTATCTGTCTTTTTCTAACAATTTTACATAACAAGCGTTCGCTCTCTTTATCGTGATTGGTCACCTTGCGTTGGTTGTCAAACATTTTTCAACTACTATTTGTGAGCTTACTATAAATATGGCGACTCAATCTTAATAATTTTATAACATAATATTAACAAACATTAATATTTCTTACATTACGTAACAATTATAAATCAAATTACACATTAAAATAATTGTAAAGTCAAATCCTGAAATGTTTAACCTACACGTAATCAGTATTATGATATTACGAAAACATTTTACAAATTCAATCATAGCTTATTTACGTAACAAATACAAACATAGCATGTGAACAATTACCATTATACGAGTTATTATTGCTTTTAATAAGTTGACTAACCTACACTTATACGTATTCTGAATAGTTTTAAACTGACTACATATACTATTATTATGTCATGCGATATCATTGTTCTGCGTCGCTAACAGTCTCCCGCCCAGTGCACGCTCCGTCGTGTACTCCAACTTGTGGTCGCGACGCAGCCGGCACGATGACCACCAGTCGTGACACGGGACGCCGCAGCACGCCGCCTCTTGGTGTTCTGACGTCTGCGACTCTCGTTCTGCCGTCCGGGCCCGGGTAGATTGCGACTACTTCGCCTTTCGGCCAGGTATTTCTTGGTAGTGTAGGGTCGGCGATAACAACGATGTCGCCCTGCTCAGGTGGTGACATCTCCCGCCCGTCGATCTACTCGTTCGGAGGGTCGGCAGATATTCCCGTAGCCACCTCCTCCAAAAGTGGTCTGCCAGATGTTGTGTTGCCCGCCAATCCGCTTTTCCGGTGAGGGCACGCTCGTCGATACTCCCAACTAGCGTGGACCCGCAAGATCGACCTATAAGAAAATGATTAGGTGTCAGTGCTTCCTCATCCTCAGGGTTGGCACCTATGTGTGTAAGCGGACGCGAATTCACTGTGTGCTCCACTTCGGTGAACAGCGTGTGCAACACTTCCTCTGGAGGGCTTTTCTCGTTTAATATCGCGGCGAGGGCGGTTTTCACCGTTCTTATCATTCGTTCCCACGCGCCCCCCATATGTGGCGCTCCAGGTGGGATGAATTTCCACGTAATTCCTTCCAGGCTAGCTGCCTCGGCGAGTTCAGACCTTTTAATTTCGCGGCCTCTTCACGCAGCTCGTGATCTGCACCAACGAAATTAGTTCCGTTGTCACTATACATTACCCGCGGATTTCCTCGTCGGGCGGACATACGACGTAGCGCCATAATCATTGAGCTAGTACTCAATGATGGTACCAATTCTAAATGTATGGCTCGTGTTGTTAAACACGTGAAGAGAGCTCCCCATCTCTTCTCTTTCCAACGGCCGATGGTAACATGCATCGGGCCGAAATAATCGACTGCAGTGCATGTGAATGGATGCGCTCCGTACTGTAGTCGCTCGGCGGGTAAGTCTCCTGTTGGCGGCAGCTGTGGTTTCGTTTTCTTAACACGACACCACTGACATTCGTGTATCACTTTTTTCACTGCATTTCGTAGCGACAAAATCCAGTATACTTGTCGCAGCTCGTTCACGACAGTCGCATGTTGGGCGTGGCAGAAACGTTGGTGGTAGCGATCGATTAGCAGGCGCGCGATCTTGTGCCTTCCATCCAGGACCGCTAGGCTTCTATCCGAGGCGTTTCTTAACTTCCCCGTTCTGCTACGCAGACGTATAATGCCGTGTTCGTCGAGTTGCACGTCGATTTTCCTCAATCTGCTGCCAGTTCGAATCGGTACATTTCTCTGTAAACAAATTAATTCGTCACAGAATGAATCTCGCTGACTTTCACGTATAAGGGCTAGCTCGGCCCGCTTTAAATGTTCCTCACTTAGAGGTAGCCAGTCTCTTTTCACTTCCGGTTTTTGTTTGGGACGAATAATATTTTTCTTATTTTCCCTCTTCTTGTAGGGCTGCCGATTGTTATCTTTTCGCGCAATGTTCACGGCGCGTCCTCGCTTACATAATTCAATAAATTGAAATACTCTCGCGGTTGTTCGTAATAACCGAATCCAACTTGAAAATTTATCCGGGTTTGGTAATACACTGTCGGTTTTTATTCGTGTGGTGAGAACTGTTACGGATTTTTTCTCTTCGCCCGTGTTTTCTTCAATTTTCTCGAAACGTTTACACGGCCACTCTGTCTCTGGCCGGCGGAGAAACTCAGGACCGATGAACCATCTTGAATTTGAACCAAAGTCGCTCGGGACTTCCCGGGTCGCGATGTCAGCCGGGTTTTCTCGTGTAGGTACCCATCTCCACTCGTGCGGCTTCGATAGTTCTTCCAATTCGGCGAGTCGGTGAGCTACGAATGGCTTGAATCGTCGCGGATCGGCCTTCATCCACTGCAGTACCGTGCTAGAGTCTGACCAGTAGAACTTTTCACTCGCTTGTAAGTCCAATTCTTCTTCGACTGTATTTGCCAGCCTAGCTCCCAATAGTGCAGCTTGAAGTTCCAGTCTCGGGATCGTTACGGGCTTGATAGGCGCTACTCGAGCTTTTCCCGCTATCAAGGCGATGCAGACTTCATCTCCGCAGACGGATCTCCAGTAACATGCCGCGGCGTACGCAGTCTCACTCGCGTCGACGAAGGTGTGCAGTTGTCCCGCTCCCGTAGCCGGTGTTAGGCAACGTGGAATTTTCATGTCCCGTAGCGCAGACAAACTGTCAATATATTCGAGCCACAGATGATGAGCTTCTTCTCCTATGGTGTCATCCCACTTGGTCCCGGTTCTCCATATATCCTGCAACAGTCGTTTCCCTTTTATTAATATAGGCGCGACGAGTCCTAGCGGGTCGAACGTCGACATAACCGCGCTAGTAACTTCACGCTTCGTAGGCGGCCGGCGATTTTTTACAACGTCGTCCGGCGTGTTTCTCAGCCCGGTGTTGAATGCTAGCGCATCTTCCATTACAATCCATCGTAGGCCGAGTGTTTTTTCTTCATTATTGCCGAGTTGAATCTCGGACGGGGATTCTTTTACACTTGCCACCGCATCCAGTACACGCACGTCGTTACTTGCCCATTTCCGCAATTCAAATCCCGCCTTCCTATGTATAGTGTCGACGGCCTTCGCGGTTTTAATTGCCTCGCTGCTTGTGTGGAAGCTCTGAAGATAATCATCCATGTAATGATTTCGTACGATGGCCTTGGCTGCTTCGGGATATTCATTGTTGTGTTCTTCCGCATTCCGATTTTTCACATAGATAGCTGTGGCTGGTGACGACGCAGCTCCGAAGATAACCGATGTCATTCGGTACTCCGTCGGCTTTGATACGCGGTCTTCACCCCGCCACAGGAATCGCAGGCTGTCACGATCTTCAGCGCGTATACGGATCTGCAGGAACATTTCTCGGATGTCAGCGACCACTGCAACCGGCCCCTGCCGGAATCTCAGCAACACTCCGAACAGAGACTGCAGTAGGTCGGGTCCCGGAAGTAGCGCGTCGTTCAAGCTTTTCCCATCACACTTCGATGCAGCGTCGAACACGATTCGAATCTTCTTTTTCTGTGGGTGTACCACGGCGAAGTGCGGCAAATAAAATGTTCTGCCTGGTGTAGTACTGGTTGGTGCCTCTTCTGCGTATCCACAGTCCAGAAGATGTTGAATTTGTTTTTCATATTCCCCCTTTAATGTGGTATCTCGGTCGAGCTTCTTCTCGATACCCTTTAAACGGTGGCGAGCCAGCGCGTAGTTATTCGGGAGTACTTCCTCGTTGCTCTTCCACAGTAGGCCTGACTCGAACCTCCCATCGGGTTGTCGCTTCGTTGTAGCTGCGAGGATCTCTAGTGCTCTGCCATCGGCGTCGTTGCTAGGACGGTGTTGCTTCACTCCAATGGATTCCAACTCGAAGTGATCCCTGATGAGTTTCTCCATGTTCGATTCTTCACTCAGGTGGTTCACGTGATTGACGAACTTGACTGGTGTGGAGTCACTCGTAGAGCAATAACCGTGCAGCACCCATCCCAGGCTTGTTAGTGAAGCAACTGGCTGGTTCGGCTTCCCTTTGATGATCTTCCGGGATACTATCAGCTCCCAGTTGTCTTGACCGATGAGCAGAGCTGGCCTCTCCTTACTGTATATTAATTCGTTCATATTTTTGAGATGCGCACATTGTTCAATAATTTCTCTACTTACGTGTTGCGGCGACAACTTGAGATTACTTATGGTCCGGACTCCCTTCAAGGTGCGCTTGTCCCGTCGGTGAGCTCCTTTTATCTTGACATCCACCTGCTGTGAATCCCTTCTCTCGATGAGCTTCCCTCCGACGGTCTCCAAAATGAGTAGGTCTTCTTTCCCAGTGACTCCAATCTTCTTAGCCACGTCGTTGTCCAACAATGACACTGTAGACCCCTCGTCTAAGAGCGCGAGTATACGTGTGGAGCCGGTTGGACCATAAATATCTACCGGTACCATTTTGAGGTAGACTTCTTTTCCGTCCGCGGCGGCGTAGATAGCCTTCACAGTCGTGTCTTCTTCCTGTGGTTGCGGCGCGGGCTTCTCTGACGGCGTTTGTGCCTTATTTGAGTGCAATAATACATTGTGTTGTCGGCCACACTTACGGCAAGATGGTCCCTTGCAGCTGTTCTTCGAATGTTGTTGTCGCAAACACTTGAAACATAATCGCTTCTTCTTGACGATCACCCATCTATCTTCGGTGGTCGCTTCTTTAAATTTCTTACACTCTGTGATCCAGTGGTCGCGTTCTTCACAATTTACACAAAACTTTTTTATGGTTGGTGCAACACTTTCTTGCGTAGTGTGTACACGTCGGCTGTTGAACCGCTTGTTTGTTCCCGGTGCTTCCACTGGTGCGAGCGTCGACCATAAGTCGGCTTCATTTTCTAAAAACTTCCTTAAATTCACTAACACTGGCTCGTCTCGATGCCCCTTGACATAATCCAACCACCTGCATCTTAGCATAGGTGATAATTTATTTACAATATCGCGGCTTACTTGCGGTGAACAGAGATATTCCGGCTTTCCCAGTGCTTTAATTGTAGCGACGGCGTTGCTGACTCGGCTGGCGAACACACAAATATCTTCAGGTGAGTCCCCGATGGGTCGTAGTTTCTCTATCGAAGCTATCTCTGCTAACACGAGTCGCTCTGGGTTCCCGAATCTCCTCTCCAATGCGCTGATAATTTCTTCAGGGTCAAAGGCGGCAAATAATAACTGGCGAACGCTTTCCTTCGCAGAGCCGTGCAGTGCTTGTCTCAGCCGAGCCATATTCTGAACATCGCTGAACTGTGATGCGGTGTCATTGTATGACCTCACGAACGGTAACCAGTCTTCACTTGCTCCATTGAAGTGCGGTAGATCGGCATACTTCGACGGTGCGGCTGGTGCGGCGGCTCGCGCTGAAATTTGAGCGGCGGTGAGCATAGTATCGGCAATTTTTTGAATTTCACTCGCCTTCACGTATTCTTGTGGATTGTTTGCTTCTTTTTCCATTATTGTGGCGCTCTGGTTCATCCACTGTTCTACGTGTGTGGATCGCTCTTCTTGTTCGATGTCCTCGTCATCGATCTCCTCTTCAGACTGGCATTGTATCATCTCCAACTCCAGCTGCGCCAATGTGGCAGCTGACCGGGCGAGCTCCAGCTTCTTCTTGGCTTCCAGCTCCATTCTCCTAGATTTGGAAGATTTTACTGACCTTGATACAGTGGCGCGTGGCGGCGCCTGAGGAACTAACGGTGAGCAATCCTTCTCTCAAATGTCCCTCGGCTTCGTACACGATGCCTTGGTAGCCACAGGCGGTGCAGGAACGGACGGTGGGATTCCTTCATTCCCTCCATTGTTCCCCGGTGCCGGCATCTTGGCTGTATCTCTGGAGGCGGCGGCGGTCGCGGAGCGTGTGCGCACCGACGACGTTGAAGGTGCAGTCTTCCTGGTGGTGGTGGTACCCGATGTGGTGGCAGCTGAATCCGTCTCCCTCGGTGTGAACAATGACCAATCCGTAGTCGCTGTTTCCTCGGAGTCTCCCTTTTGGCTCGATTTCGGCGA
The DNA here is from genome assembly GCA_947532125.1 of Saturnia pavonia. Classification (NCBI taxonomy): domain Eukaryota; kingdom Metazoa; phylum Arthropoda; class Insecta; order Lepidoptera; family Saturniidae; genus Saturnia; species Saturnia pavonia. The sequence goes on along the minus strand of OX383916.1, from coordinate 4,434,632 downwards.
ACGTAAAGTAGGCATTATTAATTAAATTAAACAAACACAATACAAATAAAAATAATACACAACACCCAATCCGGCAATCGAAGGACCACTAAAAATCGTAAAAACTATCAACCTAACAACCTGCGTGGGAGCTCTATACGGCCCCGGCAGATCACTAAACAAGACGCGAGGACAACCTACTATCGCAGAGTCACCGAACGATTGACGAACAAACAGTGACCCTATGACTCACTCGGTAAGCCAAATGAGCTCTCGTCCCGCACACCACCGTCCCTGCTTACACCCAAACCTACCGGGCGTAAAGAAGGGGAAACCAAACGGGATGCACGGAAGAGACGCGATTGAATTGTCCTCGGCGTCACTTACGGTGAACTGGGCGCTGGCGGGTAACAAAAACACGATGCCAAATTCACGTTCGCTTGTATTCTTGATAATACAGGCCAATATGTACAATATTTTCCCTTAAACACTAGAGTGTCTTCACGCTGAGGAGTCTTGAGGTGGATTGACTTCTGTGTATAGCTATCTGAGCGATCTGAGAGCGATCTGACGAGTGTGGAACCCGTCGCTATATTTATATCATTTCTAAAGAAAGTGATGCCGCTATCTAACTCTATTTTTCTCTCTATCTAATTCTATGTACTATCGCGGCTCCTGGAAATTCTTATATACAAACTGTTTTTCTATTTTTACAATAATCTTATAAGATTCTAACAAGTATTAACATTTTCTTATTTAAACATGTGTTGAAACTTGTGACTTAACTTATTTTACATTATTTAGGTATAAACTATCTTGAAATACTCTAAATTTTACAATTTTATAGACTGTTAGATAAGGAAGCCTTATTTATCTATCTGTCTTTTTCTAACAATTTTACATAACAAGCGTTCGCTCTCTTTATCGTGATTGGTCACCTTGCGTTGGTTGTCAAACATTTTTCAACTACTATTTGTGAGCTTACTATAAATATGGCGACTCAATCTTAATAATTTTATAACATAATATTAACAAACATTAATATTTCTTACATTACGTAACAATTATAAATCAAATTACACATTAAAATAATTGTAAAGTCAAATCCTGAAATGTTTAACCTACACGTAATCAGTATTATGATATTACGAAAACATATTTTACAAATTCAATCATAGCTTATTTACGTAACAAATACAAACATAGCATGTGAACAATTACCATTATACGAGTTATTATTGCTTTTAATAAGTTGACTAACCTACACTTATACGTATTCTGAATAGTTTTAAACTGACTATATATACTATTATTATGTCATGCGATATCATTGTTCTGCGTCGCTAACACTATACATTAGACACTGTATAGCCATTATACATAGACTATACATATAAATCTTACGGTTTTTTTTAACGTTACGGACGTTTTTTTGCCGGCTAGGGTTTTTTGGCGGAGGAGCCGCAACGCCACATTAAGAACTTCGTTTCAAAATCTATATCACGATATCTTTATAAACAATAATTCGGAAGGCCGCGTGAGCAGAGCCACGGGCACAGCTAGTCCATATGTATTTTCCTATAATAATATGTATAGACATAGGTGTTTACCGAAATATATACCGGGGGTTAATAAAGATGATCTATACGAATCTTCGGTTAAATTCGAGCATACAAATAGACGACATACAACAAAAAATTTTGATGTCATATTCGTGACCCTTGTCCAGTTTCTTTTACAATAGACGTCAATCGGGTATAGTTATATTGAATTAGGGATAGGGAATTAGATAGACCGCGATGTTTGTATAAAATAAGTCAACAGCCCAAGCCGAGGTTCGGCCATTTTGGCACCTTTGCGCTTGTTGCCACGCTTTCGAGGCAGAAAAGCCTTTTCAAGCTTAAGGACCTTTAAAGCTAACATATACAATGTCGCCCATGCGCAAGTGACCGCCTGAATATTTACGAAAAATTATCGAAAAAAAATCCCCTAAATGGGGGGATCTATCTTTAATGTCTTTCAAGTTATTACATTTTTAATTTTTTGAGTAGCGTTAGAGACCTAACTCTACATTATTGGCCATATCTCCGATCTTATTGTCTCAATTTCGATTCTGTTTGTTATTTCTAATAACTTTATGAGTCATTTAATCGGAAAAACTTACGTTTTGAATCAAAATTTGTGTACTAATAAAAAAAACGGAGATGAACATCTTTTATTCCAAAAAAAATCGTTAACGTTATTTTAAAAATACACGAGTAAATCCATAAAATCTCCCATTATGAGGCCTTTTTTATTCATGCTTGATAATCTACTGCATAACATCTACAAATTCTCAAAACATCGTTGATACCTAATTGTAACTAAATCCGAGCAATAACTCTAAAACTAGTAAAATTCTTCTAAAAAGGGGAAAGTCAATTAATAAACCTTGTTCTTAGCCATGAGTATTAAAACTAATGATGCGGATGATAATGGAATAAAAACCAAATAAAGTTAGGATTTTTTTTTATCACAAAATAGCAACTTTAGATAAAGTATAAGAATTTTAATTAATAAAATTTTCGAAATGGTTCCCACTCTCCTGTAAGCAAGCAAAAGCTCTCATAGCAACCCTTTTTATAGTACGGGGTAATTCTGCAGGATTTTCTCTTATTTCAGCTGCAGCAGCGAAAATATTAGCAGTTAATTGCTCGCGGTTTTCAATAGGTACGGCGTACACTTTCTGCTTCATGTATCCCCAAAAATAAAAATATAAGGGCGTAAGGTCGGGAGATGTTGGCGGCCAAGCAACGGGACCTCCTCGACCAATCCATCGCGGATAATTTTGATTTAAATAATCACGTACTGATCTTGCAAAGTGTGCTGGAGTTCCATCTAATTGCAGCTGCATCTGCCTTCTTTATTATTTATATAATATATATTTATATAATGTATAATTTTCGAAAGCTGTGTTTTTAATTTTTTTAGAGATTGGTAGCGTCCGTACCCGCTACCATTGCTTCATTTTAATAAACTAAGACCAAATTGTCGCCATGCTGTTAATCTTTAAGACAACAAAAGGGATTGGCTGTTACGTGCCGTTCCCAAGACACGCAAACAGGTAATCGATTTTCAACTTAGGGGTGGTTAATTAATCAGGCGAGCGCTCTAAAATTTGTTACAATTGACAAGTTCACAATAATGGGCAGATGAAATCTTGCAAAGGTGAGATTATGAAATTAAATTTAAGCGAAAAGAATAATGACCAGAACAACGCTGGTCGTAAGAAATTAATTTAGGGTACCTTTTTGAAGTTAAACTACTTTAAGGGCGTTATATAAAAATTATGAGTGGTTTTTTTAAGATGAGCACGCACTTTTAGTAAAAGTCTACACTATGAAATTGTTTACTAAGCCTCTTGTTTTATAATATTATTTTGAAAATAGGCACACCCGTATCCAATTTTAAGGAAGTCAACAAGGAATCCTTATAGTCTCGTTATGTCCATCTGTCTGTCCGCGGCTTTGCTCAGAGATTCTTAGTACTAGAAAGTTGTAATTTGGTATGTATATACATATTAATCACGCCGACAAAATGGTAAAAAAAAATCTTGATAAAAAATAATAATCCGTTTGCGAAATATTAAACTTTAAAATGCTAATTTTTATTTAGAGTCAAGTATCCCCTCCCCCGCCAGCGAAATGGTTGTGTTGTGTTGAAAAATTCATGGTAGTAATATATATAATGAAGGTAAAAAAAAAATCAGAGGTAAGTAGGCTTTAAAAGTTAACGATTAAAAGAACAATAGACTTATAAAATTTACTTAGATAAGTAATTTCGTACAATTTGCATTAAAAATTACTAAATCCTCTCTGTTAGTCTGCATATTGGGACTGACAATTACGGAACTTTACACTGGGCGTGGCCCGACACGCACTTAGCATTTTTTTTATAATTGAAATTAATATTCCTTATTAATTTACGTGTTGGTTGTTTCAAAGGTATTTATTATGTGCTAGAACAACCTAAAATGTGCTATATTAAAGATATTAGGTGCTAACCCTATCTACGAGATTGATATGTCCAGTGTAATACGAGCTGAGACCTTTGGCAATACGTTTCGGGCAAAAAATTAACTCCATTCATGATATACTCGGAGAGGAAATCGACTGAGAAATTGATTTTCACGACAGAGAAGACGAAGCACGGTAATATTGTTCCTATAGTGATACAACCTATATGTAGCAAATATTTTACTTAACGCGTTTTTTTTCGCTTCGGTTTCTACTATGATTGCCTATGGTTCACAAATAACGGAGACCGTCATTGATACATATTTCATCGGCAATAGTCGACGTCATGCGACCAGCTGTAATTCCTCTTGACACCTCGTTTGCAAGAGCCAGTATTTTATTTATTGAAATGACTTATCCTTCAATTTTATGGTTTGATCACAACTACGTGTAAAGTTAAGTAATTTATTCTGTCCATTTTGTTTTAATGATAACTTTAGCCATTGACATGTATTCTACCGATAGACAAGACAGTTATGAAAATCATATGTTAAAATATTGATAAGAGTTAGAACTAAAGTTCGCTGCAGCGAACAACATCTAACAAAACTATTAAAATATGCAGCGATAGATCGCATATAAATTATAGTTTTCTCGCGACCAAAAAATAAATATATCAATATAGCATGGCATTTAAATGAATAAATATTTTTTCTATAGCGTTATTAGCATAATATTAAATGTTTGTTCACTTGAACAACAAATAATTATACTTACTTGACTACTGAATTTATATTTAGGTCTAGGTTCACGATTTTATTCGAATTATCCAAATTATCGTATTATTAACGTAGCTCCGTACGCGCCCACACTGCATAAATGTCGAAGCCACACTACAAGGAAGATGCACGGATTGCGGTGCAGTTCAGTCGAACGGAGTGAGTGTTCGGATCGCAAAATCTAGTCCATAGTACATATATCGATGGGTTTAGCGTTAAACCAAAATCTCACCAGAGGTTAGTGATGATATGGGAGATATAATGTGATGAGATTTACTAATAAGAAAATAATTGCGTCTAAACTTATACGTGGGAAAGGATCACGTAGTTACATGAGTAGGCAGCTTATATTTAATGGAATTATCTGTCATTTATGAAATACCGTAGGACGGAATCGAGCGGGAAATGTAAGCGTGGGAAGACGATAACAATACTCTCAAGAACTAAAGAGCTATAAGTTGGAAGATTGGAGAAACTAGATCTTTTTAATATTTAATTATTCGTTTTATATATTTAAATTAACTATTTCCCGTATGTATACTACAAGAAATATGTCCTAGATACTCAGTATTTTATAGATTTTGTAAAAAATAAATTTTATATTCTTCAAACGGTAAGTGATAATTAATATACGAATAGTTAGTTTAAAAACAATCTTGTGAGATTGTAAACTGTCTGTAGATTGTAAACATACACTTAAATTTCCAATCCAACAATTACGTTTTCTTGGTTTTATAAACTAACTGGAATGGTTAGGTTGTATCATGATTCCGGTTAATTAATAGATTTACATTAAACAATTAAAATAATTAGTATCCGATTACTATCTACGGAAAATTTGCAATGTGACTCTTATTATAAACTAACGGTAAGTATATAATAATCCGGTTACAGAAAGGTATACATACACTCATGAACATATTTAGAGGAAAGCAAAAAAAAGGTGAATATCAGAAAATATTTATTATTTTATATGTCCTAACCATAATATTTACCATATAATTTGACTTACGACATTCATTGGCTTTTTAGCCTACCTATCTACCTACCTGTCAAAAAAATGTGTAATTTATTAAAATGTAAACCAAAAATATAAAATATTTTTCATTTAATTGTTATTTTTATGAAGATTTAAAGTGTTACAAAATTCTCGAAAATTCGCGATTTTTCGGGAATTATAAGCCGAGAAATCTTTGTGTCTCGAGAAAACAGTCGTAAAATCAGAAACCCCTTGGCAGTAGTTAGTATTACTGCCTTGTATTGTACCTCATCCTCTGGCATAGCTATTTCATCCAGAAATAAAAGTAGCACCAGTGATATAGAAGTTGAGGAAAATAGGTTAGCGTGGTATGAACATGTCATAACGGATGAAGGTCATATGTCTAGAAGAATGTTAAGTATGATGATATATGCTGTCGGATATTATACAAAAGTCTACGGCTTAAAGACTATACTTTTTAAAATATTTATATATAATAGAAGTTTACAGTTGATTATTAGAAAATTATGTCAAAATTCAAGAAAAGGTTTTGAAAATAGGAAAGAATATTTTGATGAAACGAGCAAAGAAAAAGGTGTTTGGTTTAAAAAAATACAGTGTCAGCCTCGTCATAAACTTGGTTTAGTAAATGTCAATTAAATAAACAATATATAAGACTTTGTTCAGGGAACTATCCTTCGGGAAATTTGCATATCTCATGAGAAAAACGGTGTCGCCGAACTGTAATATATGTGAGAAGATTGAGGATGTGCATGATGTACTGATGGAATAGGATTGAAAGGGAGTCGCTGATGAGTAGTATCAATTTAAGCTGTCAAAATATAGGTGCTTGTTTTATCATTTTGGCAGAACCTTGTTCGGATGATGTCAAGATGTTGTATGACCTAGTAGTGCTATCTCATCAGCGCGCCTCCTGATGTGATGCTGGAAAGCATAAAGTACAATGGGACTGATATATTCTATGGAATAAAAGTCCCTAAAACAAAACAATATATTGATAATTGATAATGATTAATTAATGATATCGATGAACAATATATTAGCGAGGCAAATCTCCCAGCATATCTCGACCGCTTTTGAACGCTTTGTACCACTCATAAGCACGTGTTTTTGATAAAGTCGATTCGCCGTAAGCCTTCTGTAACATTTTCAGTGACTCCGAACACGAAATTACATTGTATTGGCGATGCAAAATTTAAGACAAACTCTTTGCTCGATGTTTTTGTCCATTATGAAATTCGCAAGACACACTAGATGTGATCTAACTAAAAACAGCACTGTATTTAATCTAAATGACAGGTGCAACTCAAACTCCGCGCCAACATGAAAAACAGTTGTGCCAATCTAACAATAACAATTTTTTTTAATCATAAACAAATCATCCATTCCCGATACTTTTTTGACTGAACGTACACGAATATATTCTATTTATATATGATAGTCAGATTCATGAGGAATAATATAGGTTATATAACTTCGCGCTAAGACCCTAAGGAGCGGAGCAGTAACTATGAACGTCAAGCAATCTGGCAAGTTATAGGTAAGTACGGGAAGTCGAACAACGATAGAGCTAATTTGACGAATAAACAGTGTCGAGTGAAACCGCGGGACACAGATAGATTTAATTACATAATTAGTGTAGGTACGGCAAAATGCATAACTTCAGCTTTATCGACTCTTCGACTGCGTTGACTGATCTCAAAGTGAAAGCGTATACGATATGATTTGTATAGTTCAGTGTAATTCTGTTATTTGTTATAAATTATTGCTTATAATTTTTGTTTATTTTCGAGACTCGGAGTGTACTGTTCCTGGAAAATATATAATGTAATAAAAATGTGTATATATGTTTAGAAATAATATTTCTTAAGATTATAAACAATATCAACGCAAGGCTGCCTAATAAAATTAATTTTGAATGTGGGCCATAATTTCAAATGAATAAATTCTTCAATATTGGTGGGCAAATTTCAATGGTACCTTGAAGGGCCAATAATTCATGTCCCGCGGGCCTGGGTTTGGGCAGTCTTGATTATAAACGAATAGAATGGAAAAATATTGTATTTTGATTTGTAATCGACTAGAAATATTTATTATAATTGATAATAAGTGAACACATTCTACTGATGTTGACAAAAAAACTTTATAAATGAATAAATTAAATTTTATTATGATTTTTTATTATATTATTTTCATCGTTAAGAAATTTACATGGCGGAAAATCACAACAAGAGATAATAGTACCTAACAGATAAATATGTATTATTAAATTAGTTATGAAGTACATTTTCCGAACAGTCCACATTAAAGCTTGACCTCATTTTTAAATAATTTGTGTGAATTTTACATTGATACTTTTTTCTTTGTTTTCATTTTTGTTTATGTTGTAGATACAATAAAAGTATTTAAAAACTCTGGATGTCAAAAGAACTAAGTTCATTTATTTTAACTTACCAGCTCATTAAAATACTAGGATTGCCAACTGTAACGTTGTGATAACCCGTTAATAAGGTTCCAAAACAGTCGCCCCGTGAAATATGCGTGCAGGACGCCAACAAATTTAAACGAGACGATGAAGATTGAATTCAGAAATAAAGTTTCCATACATCTACTCATCTCACTTATTATAAAAAAAAATATGCTGTACTAATTTTATTATCTAATTTTCTATTTCCCTTAAACCTGACATGATGTGGGTAACCCTAACCAGAACGGGTAAATTAAAGCATCAATGAAAAATTCACACAAAACTTTATAACCATTTAAAACTATGTTAACATTCGACAAAACTCTCTTAGAATTTGGAAATTTATACAAACCAACTTTATTATAAGACTTATAACTAGTAAATATAAGTAGTAGTAGTTATAAGTAGTATTTACTATACATGGACACAAACCGAATATATAATAGAAACGAGTTTATTATACAAAAATTCTAGAAAGTTCTGTTTTAGAAAAATATACCTACCTAATTAGATTTCTAACAGAGACACACGTACAAACATGGAACATTGTTCACAAGAAGCGTATTATTACTTAATTAGCAGACTCGTGCGAATATTTATAGAACATAAACAATCTAACTACTGTCATGTTAGTTACAGAAATTGTTAAAAGATGGCGCCTCATACCTGTTAGTTGAATATAAGGAATATTTATGGATGCCTTTAATAAATGGCATCGGTTTTTTTTAAAGAAAACATTAATTTTAAACTATTTGTATTTTTTTCGTTAATAGCAGGGATCATAAGCTTCATAATGGTATTTGAATCATTAATTTTGATGAAGAATTTAGTTAGATATGACGCTGCCACAAAAAACCACCTTTAACAAATAATGTAAAAAAAATATATTTATATTCTAGTTAAACAATTGTTCACATGAAATCACCACGTAAAAATTCGTCTTTGAAATATACTATAGACGATAAAATAAGTTCTGGACCTATCAGCATGACGGAAGAAGAACGGCTAAAGATGGTATAATCCTTTTACTGTGGTCTTTTTTTATATTACGTCATCATATAGTACGTTATTTAAGTTTATTCACTTCTCAAGTTTTAATCCCTGATGAACATAAATCGGAATAGTTACAGAGTATATTTATCTAAACGTTGAAGAAGGACCTTACATAGAGTGGTTACTACATCTCTCTAAAATCCCGAAATGATAATAAATATGTTAGCATCCCGGAATTTAAGAAATTACAAATTATTATAAAATTTTGAATACATTCTTAACAAATCATTATTTCAAAGAATCTTATTACGCTTTTAATGTTCTCGTACTATAATTGTTAATATGCTTTGTTTTACGTACAGGTAAATAAAACCTTGAATACAAAATAATATTATTATTTCCCGGGATTTTAGAGAGAGGTAGTATCCAGTCTATGATACTTCCTTCTTCGAAGTTAAAGTAAATATACGTACTCTACCAGTTCCGATATAATCTCATGTATAACTTTTTGCTCATGAAATCATTGATAGAACCAGTGCAAGTTTCGACTACTTAAGCAAAACTCGCAATAATGCTGCACATCAGGCTCTTAGCTCAGTCCTAATGACTAGCAGTCTATTAATGACTTCTCTAAATTAGGCTACAGTGACCACTTAGATCAAATGAAAACCAGCCTGTTTGCTGCTTCACACGAAAAAAAAACAAATGCAAAGTTTTAATACTACATCTCTTTAAAAACCTACCGCCGTAAGTATGACCTTTCTAACAGTTTGCGGGACGCGGGAAGCGGGTGTGCATAGATATACAAGGTATTGAGATAATACCCTATATCTAAAGATCAATATTTTATGCATGTTATTGCAACGGGGACAAATATCCAATGATAAATAAAATAATTAATATACATTATACTGTCTTTATTAAAATCAGTATACAAAAAAAATGCCAAGTGCGTGTCGGAATGTTTATTATGTATACTCATACCAAATTACAGCTTTCTAGTACTAAGAATCTATGAGCTAAGCCTCGGGAAGACAGACGGACATAGCGAAAGTATAAGCGTTCCTTGTTGACTTTGATACCCTAAAAACTAATATATTGAACAAAAGTTAATGTATAATCTTTAGACGTGGTTAAAACAAATTTTTGAATTTAATAGTATTTTATATTATCAATATAATTTACTCAGAACGCATCTAAGCATACTTTTCATTGGCTGTATTTTTTTTAAACTCAACGTTTGTAATTCCATGTTCGTATAATAAACTCCATGTGTAGCAGTCGCAAAAATAAAACGACGAAAGCCCCTACGTGAAACGTCCATTGCTGCCGACAGCCGGCAGGCGGCAATAGAAGACTAGCTTATCGGGCTGTGCTCCCCGCCCGCGTCCCGCAGACCATTATAGACCTGTAGCTCTTGATATTTTGGTAAAATAGCTATAAATAGTTGTTGTTTGACATTTTATGTAAAAAACGCGATGCTAAATATGCGAAACCCTATGACACGAAACTCGAAAAAATTTCATTTAAACATCGAACAACTTGATTATTATTTACTAAACTTACAAATAAAAACCATCAACTTACTAAATTATCTTTTTTACTACCTATCATTTATATTATATTTCAATACAGTTATATTCTTTCAGGAATATTAGAATAATTAACTTAATATTTAAAATAATTTTAATGTAATAACCTTATATATATAAATATAACATAAAATATAAAGTAAATAAAACGCACTAGTTAAATTTTAATTAATAATGAAAAATTATTCATATAAAGTAATTATACATAAAAATAATACATCAAATCCACATCAGTAACGGCGTACCGTTTTACTAAAAAACTTAAAATTTAACTTCTGTATCAATCATCAGTTTACTAAAAATTAAAATTAATTAAGCCTTAAACATTAGGTGTAACAAGTAACACGCACAATAAGTAACAAGTAATGCGTAACTTAAATTCCAGTTAGTGACTCAAACTAATAAGACATTTTCGAATCAAGATTTGCCGCTGGCTTTGTCAATATTTACAGTATACCTAAAACAAGTCAATATTTACAGTAACGAAAAAGGTGTATTTTCATGATACCTTGGATATATATCTATATAAATAAAATCATTGAGGTTTGTGATTGTGCGCACATCATACAAAAACTACTTGATAGATTTGATCTTTTTTTTGTTTAACTAACTTGGTCCTTATAAAAAAAATAATGTATCACGATATCTTCATTCCATAAAAAGGTCTTGAAGCAATGATAGCCCAGTGGTAGTGTGTACGACTTCGCGTCGATTGACGTGAGTTCGAATCCCTGCAATGAGCCTGAGCTTGCGGTGAAGGAAATCATCGTGAGGAAACCATAGCATGGTGGTAGGGATTTTTCTAATGCCCGCCTGGCTAGCTACCACCCTCAAGTTGAAAATCTATCGCCAAGCACAACTAGGTGTGTTCCGGCAGCTGCATTTGAGAGCCAGTCTTCCACTAGGTTTAGCGTGTTATCATCTTGGGCCACATCGTCACTTAACATCAGGTGAGATATAACGATAAAAAAAGAAGTTATTAAAGTTTTAAGAAACTACGATTTTTATAGTCACAACGCTTTCTTCTGTCGTTCACACGAGCAGAGTCGCGGATACAGCTAGTATTGTATAAATTGTAAATAATATACAAATTAAATATTTAGCTACCGTTTAAAACGCCTTTATTTGTATTTTATACCCAAATAATAACATGCGCTTTACAAGTTATGCTTCTTTGTCTACGTCATAAAAATGATGATTAATTTACACGAAATCAATTTATTGAAATAAAATAATTAAAAAAAATATGTATATGTAATAGATTTCGACATTTATAAATTATTTCTAGATGACACTGATAAAACATTTTAACATTAACATCGACTTTCTTCACCGCAACAAAACAAGAGGCTACAAGTATTAGCAAGCGATTTACTCTGATATTTATTTTTTTAAAACGCGTCTAAACATATACAACTCCAAAAATATTTAATAAAGTTTAACAAAGAAAATTAAAATAAAACTTTTGTAAATATTAACATTAAATGAAAATCGATTTCTTCACTTAAAAAAAAACTTCCACACTTCAAACACGCAACCTCTCGGTTCAAAAGAGTCAAGTAACTACTGGCGATATCTAATAAGAAAACAACTCACAATAAAATTACTTCTGAGAGAAAACCCGTGTAGTAACAGTAAATGATTATAAATTGGGTCTTTACCGCATAATCAAAAGCCCTAATAGCAAAAATATCCATGAAAATACACCTGATATCGCTTACTTATGTAGTTAACTCAATTTATTGATCGCTAAACAATTACGTCGCAAAGAGCAAAGCTAACGAATATTCTTCATGTGCCATGATTAAATCCATCATCTTGAATTGATACCCGATAAGAATAACATCGTAACTCATTTAGCCATGGTTTTCAGCATAGCCTTTAAATATTTTTATCAACTTCATGTTTTTTGGCAACATGATCACGTAAATTAAATAAAACCTATTTTTTCCACGCAATATTTGTGAATTGTAGCTATTTAATTAAGCATTAATGATATTATAGATGAGATATCTTTTTTTATTTTGCAATGATAAAAATAGTCAGGTAAATTTATATATTTTTCGAACTGACTACACTGTTAGCTTAAGGACCCTGGAGCTTTAACACATTCACGAGGCTCGGAAAAATGCGTTAACGCTTGATAGAATTTCGAAAATAATCAGATGACGAGCGCTAACGCTATGGATCACTATGGAAACGGATCTCTCCTCTGGGAGGAGGGGAAAAGACAAGTGTATATTTATTTAGTAATCGCTTTCATGTGAACGATTATTGTTAATACAAGTATATAGAAAGTATTGAAAACGCGCGTTCATCTGAACCTCTGAACAGAGCTTTAGTCGTAGATAAAGTTACTCAAACATATTTTTTTTTCTATATTTGCTTAGTATATATTTATATTGTATTATAATTAACGTTACGATGTTATTCATACTGGGTTTCCAAATATCAAAGTTTTCCTGAAGCAATTGAAGCATAAACGGACAATAAGATTTGTAAAGAAATATTTGTATCCGACAAACAGCGGTAAAAGGATTCATGTTTTTATTTTATAGTCTCACAATTCTTACAATATATAGAGATGATCGAGTTCCGAAATAATGATGGAATCCTTTTACACAAGTATAAAGATAAATCTTTACAAGGGCAGCTCCGGTAACCAGAAAATCAGGGTCCATACAATTTATTTGCGAGCTTATCGATTTTTACCTAGATAGGTCTCGTGTTATTATTACACGCTACAATTTTATGGAGATACTTTGAATTAGTATTCGTATAAACGCCTATTTTTTGGTAATTAGATTATTATATTATATCTTAAAATCTTACTTCACAGTAATACTCAGTAATTACTGGGAAATTACGGTATTACAGTAGTGTATAAATTGCATTTATGTCATGAATTATTAGCATTCAATAACTGAATATTCATTTAAATTCTGTTTCTATTAATTTAAAACTGTTGAGAAATTATACTTCGAAAAAAATAACATGATTCAATGAATTTTTTTTTGTTGATCTATTAATTTTTTTTTTTTAAGGCATGATGTGTTCACCTGTTTAAATATATCTATGTATTGTTCTTTAAACTTTTTCTTTTATTCAATTAACTATATATATTAAATCTAATAAATAAATCAACAAAAATAAATGATGTTACTCTTTTCGAAGCATTATATCTCAACAGTTTGTAGATACTAACGACGGGAGCGTCACCTTTTTCCAAATAAAACAATATCATTGAATGTATATCAATTATTTTATATTGAACGTAAAAGAACTTTACGAATTGACGACCTTGGTTACCGAAGGTTATATATTTACAAAAGTTTTTTTTAGTAAATTATTTAATATATAGTAAGGGAGCGTTCAAGTATTACGTAATGAATTTGGGAGGGGAGGTCTTCTAAAACGTTACTTTGCGCTACAGGGGGGGGAGTTGTTTTGAACTACTTGTTACGTAACATTGTTTTAACCCTTCAGAACGGTCGCGTAGAGTTTTTTTGTGACTTTTTTGACCTTTTTGTGACTTTCAGGTAAAAATAGTCACTTGGTTACGTAACGTTTTACTAGGAGGGGGGGGGTAAAAAAAACGTTACGGCGCGTTACACGGGGGGGACAGGGGTTCAAAAATCTTCAAAAACTGCATTACGCAGTATTTGAACGCTCCCTAATAACGTGGACAAAGTTTTATATTAACAGCCTTAGAATTACAAGTATCAAGTCTTAAATTAAAAACACCAGAAGAGTAGAAATTTAAAGGACGTGTAAGTTTTCGCACGACTTAGACTTCGATATATCATTGATGCAAATTTTCTGAAGCAGTTCCCGTGCGATGCTGAGTGAAATATGAGTTCTGGAGCTCGCCAACTTAGACGGCTTCGGTTCCTACGAAGAAAACTTTAAATTAGCTTTTATTCAGTGCCAAAGTTGAGCCAAGGTTAATTACGTCGGAGCCGAACGGTTACGACGACCCTAAATATAAAACCTTTTTTCTATTATTGACAAGGTGGTTTTGTTCTTCATTTAAATTTATGTGCAACTGTGTTATTTATCTAAAATTCTGCCAACGTCAAGTAAACAGAAATATTTTCTACCTATTCTTGTAAGAGCCGATTTTTCAATCGTCAGATAAATTGTAAGATAATTTTATATGAGGAATAATTTTGACATTTTGACAGCTAATGTATGGAAATCCTGTCAAAATTTAAAAAATATTATTGTCGATACAAAAATCGGCCCTAAATCATTAAACATAGCTCTAAAAAGATGGCGGCTTCCATGCTAAAAGTATCCAGGGAATTTTTATGGCAAATTATAATGCGTATTTTTAATTATTATTTACTTCAGTTCTAGTAATGTACTATACAATACTTAAAATGCCGACAAAATTACATAGTTTGAATTAAAATAAAATATCATGAAACTTTTATTAATTATTTCTTTCTTTCCGCCAATGTGTCCCAAATATAAGTATAACAAAAAAATGCCGGTATTTTTCATTAAAGAAGCTTGAAGCTTCTTCTGAAGACATACTGACCTAATTATTTCCCGGTTTAGCTAAACAATTAATGTAAAAAACGAACGATATCCAACTTTCGACTTTTTTTATATTTCTTACAAATTTACTTCCTTGTAAGGATACGGTACAAGGGTTGTTCAACTGTGCGGTGTCGCTAAAATTCTCTTACACAAAACGGTTTTAAGTTTAATTACAGTGTTAACAACGGGTCATAATTAAACGAGTTTTGATCAAAGAAAATTTTAAGACAAAGTAAAAGAACTCAACACAAATTAATATAAAGATACTAATATTTATGTAATAGGAATTAATTATTAAAGAAAAATAACAAACCGTACCTATATTATAGATATATTTTCCTAATATTTGTATATTGTACAGTGTACGTCACGTTTTGCTTCAGCATGAAGTTTTTATGCTAAATATTTTAATGGTCAAACAAATACATTTTTTAATTTATTTTTTAGTGTAGGTAACTCAGTCTTCTTGATCGAGGACCACTACCACAATGTACAATACTGCTACTATTGCTAACTTTCAAGAAATTTATTATACTTAATTATTAAAGAGTATAGATTAATTTAGTATAGATTGTTATTAAATAAAGTAACTAGATACCGTCGGCGTACAATAAAAAAGTGACAATCATAACTACGCCGCATCGGCGTACTCGAGTCAGTGTGATACCGACAATGCTGTCACGTTAACAAGCATCATTTCACATAGTCACTACACACTAGGTACGATATTAAGTTGCCGTATTCTAAAAGCGATTGTTTGTAGGTAGCGCGTTTTTTAAATTATTTTTTCTTCTTTTTTTTTCGCACTGACTATACTGTTAGCCTTAGGGGCCCTGGAGTATTTGCGACTTTTACAGCTTTACCGGGCTTGGTAGGTAGGGCGGTATCTAGTTGAAGCGCAGCGGAGACCAATCATTAATCTATGGTAATAAGGGTATTTTTAGTGATTGGCAAACAAATTGGTAGTAATAGGGGTTAAATTGAAGTTTTTTGAGGCAACTTAATCTGTCATGTAACAGTTTTTATGGTTATTCCTAAATTTGCGTTTTTTTTTCTTTTATTTTATCGTTATAGTTTTGGCGTAGTGGCCACAATCTCACCTGATGTTAAGTGACGATGTGGCCCATCACCCACCAAACCTAGTGGAATACTGGCTCTCAAGTGCTGCTGCCGGACCACACCTATTGGTGCTTGGCGACAGATTTTCAACTTGAGGGTGGTAGCTAGCCAGGCGGGCATTAGAAAATGCCCTACCACCATGCTCTAGTTTCCCCACGATGTTTTCCTTCACCGAAAGCTCAGGCTCATTGTAAAGATTCGAACTCCGTCAATCAACACGAAGTCGTACACGCTACCACTGAGCCATCATTGCTTCAGCAATATTGGTGACATTTGGCGTTACATACATAGTTTGATGCACAAGGGAAGTGAATGTATACAGCTTTAATAAATTCCAACAATTCAAATATCACAAGTTATACCTGTACGAAAATGATAATCACGTACATCTCGATAAAATTCAAGCAACCACGCAGTTGAATGTAAATAAATGATTATATCCAACTAGCAGCCCGCTCCGGCTTCGCACGGGTAGCAGAGTAATACATATAACTCTATTGGTTCACGCGGCACACGCCAGTGCTCCCAGTCCATATTTTTTCCGACATTTTCAACAATCATCGACATATTTCAGTCAATTTGCACAGAACTATAATGAATTGTACACCAATACCTTCCACATGAATCACTCCGTCCATTGGTGAAAACCGTATGAAAAGCGGTTCGGTAGTGTTTGAGTTAATCGCGTTTAGACAGACAGATAGATGCGGGGGGGACTTTGTTTTATAATATGTAATGATGAATGAATTATTTCATTTGACTGAACATTCGGTCAAACGTTTTATGAGTTCATTCGTTTAGTTTGCGCCTCCCGCCAATTTGTTTAATTAGACAGAAATAAAATTTTACTGCATGACTCGTGAGAATATTGCGCACATTATAGAACGTGAATAATCTAAGAACTGTCATGTTAGTTAAAGAAATTGTTAATAGATGGCACTTCGTACATATTAGTTGACTATATTTTCATTGGAAATACAGTCTTTAAATAATTATTTTTAAACACCTTTAAGTAATAATGTATATGATCAAAAAATAATTTGACATCCAATCTGAATGAAATCCTAACCTAATCCTCTGCCAATTATAAAAAAAAAAAAAACACTAAAACTATTGAACATCTCAATATTTAAAAAAAACATGGACCATGAATTATATCTATTACGTATTATAAAACTCAATGTCTCTCTGTCTGTCTGTCCGTTTACGTTATTTTACACGCGAAAACCACTTAACCGATTTATATGTATTTGAATTCATAGCTATGTTATCTGGCCAGGTTATAGGATATATTTTGTTAGATAAAGTAACATACGAAATAAGTAGTGACGATAATGGTGAATCAATTCGGGAAAAACGTATTCGGGGCGCTTGAAGGGCTTACGCTGAATAAACCATACGAGATATAACAAATTAATGTTCTACATAATTGTGGATCTTAAAAAGACCTACAAAGAAGTGTCAGCAATAGTATATATGTATCTTCTAAGAAGCGCCGACAATAGCATTTTTATCTGCCGTCTTTTGAGCGCGGGCAGCACGCTTCACGCGTGCACTCTACCGATAGTATTAATAAAGTAACCATATATAGCCAATCCTATTAGCTAGACCACCCTGGAAAATATCCCTAGATATGCCAGTGCCAATACGTAAATATAGTGGTATCTATTATTCAGTAATCTACAACTAGGAGTGAGGCTATCGGAACAGTTTAAAAGAACAGGTATTTACAAGTAACAATTTAGAACTGTTATTGGTAAGCTGAAAAAGCTTTACTACTTACCTGTTCCACATACCTGATGTGTGACATAAAAGTAAACAGTTTGGAACATGTTCTTCTCTATTCAAGCTTAAAGATTTTTACTTTGTTAGAGAGAGATATACACAAATATGACTTGGCGCACGCTCTTTACTCTATTAAATTATAATAATAAAAAGATATAGCATGAAGTAACAGGCTGTTATTTTGGAACAGGTTTCTGAAAGAGTTTCTGGTGGGATCTCAAACTGTCATGTCATGGTTTTTGATTTTTATTCATAAAGTGTTGTTTGAGCCAGTATTGTGTAATACAGATGGCGTTTTGCATAATAAAGTTTGGTTATTGTGCACAAGTGAAGTGAATTGGAAATAATAAGATGGATCATGAATTCTTAGATGCCACTAAAACCGCCTAGAAATTTCTAAAAAGAGCCACCATCTTGTTAGAATACTGAAATCATAAGACAGGACACCTATTCACTCTATAATGGCAGTACTGGTCTTCAATAAAGAGTAACTAGTTGCCATGTTAGAAAGAAAAGTTTACTGGAAGTGTTATTTCTTATTTACTTGTTATAGCTCACTCCAGTGCCTAACGTATAATTTGACTTTAACTTCTTCTACAACCGTGACTATAATAGACAATCTACAGCATTTGAGAAGCTAACGTAAGTTTTTGCGTATCATTTACATAAAACCAATATCCTAGAAATTCTCAAACATCAGCGCATGGTTTAAATTTTCCGCCATTGTAGCGATAACTTATACGTAACTTAACGCTCGAATACGTCCCAGATATTTGTAATGTCACACTAGAATAAATTCTGTTAGACCCAAATTTTTGAAGTGAAACTTCTTATGCGTCTTCCAAGCGTTAAACGTTTAACGCACATTATCGGTCTCTCCTCTATGTGTGAGCCAGAGCGAGAGAGCAAATGTCGGTGTGTATGTATATTGCACACTGTTTAAATAAAATAGAAAATGTCTTTTATAATGAAGTTTCACTTCTATCGTGTGTGAATCGCCTTTTTTTATAGACATTTTATCATTAAATCTTTCTTGTCAAAATGTTTTTATATATTATATTTTTCTATTTTTTTCTGATACTTATTATACGTATTGATACTTATTGTATTTCTATTGTAAGAAGTTAGTATTTTTTTACTATATGCAGATATTAATGAAATCATCTACCGTACGAGAAAATTAGATGACTAACAAAATCAGATTTGCGAGAAAACCCTGATTTAGTGTTTTTTTTTTTAACAAAAGCGTCAGTATATTTTTATGTACAACAAAATTTACTATCAGTTTATCTTGTTTACATCAGTATAATGTTTATCTTTTGAGCCTATTAATAGTACCTCAGCTCCTTTCATTTATGTGAAAAAGTCTAAAAAGGAGTTATCTAATTTATGCGTTTCTGACGTTTTGAAATTTAGGTGCAATATTTTTGATATAAACTACTATATCAGAGATGTGTGGTGCTGGAGGAGAATGCTTCGAGTAGGTATCGTAGACGGAATTTCGCACTAATGTTTCGGAGGAACTTGACATTAAATAGCGTCTATCTCAAGTAGTACAAGTTCGCACGCTTAACTTCTTCGGGCAAGTGTCGCGACGAAGTCACGGTTTTCAGGGAAACGTGGAGGGCACAACAAGAATGCGTGAATGCCTTCCACGCACCTATGCGCGGAACCGATCAGATTAATTCTGCTCTGGGCGGTCCATTGCACGAGTGCTTTAGATAGCACGATCACACTGTTAAGAGTGAAATAACCGACAAGAAGAAGAATATATCTGGGTAAGACCAATTACGCATCGTACTGTAGACTTTATGCCAAAGCAACAAAGACAATTTAGATAAAAGTGTAGATATCTAATTCTTCCTCTAAGTCTAGTGTATAGCATAATAATTTAATAGAATAATATAAACTTTCCATTAAATTTTAAATATACAAAAATAATATTACAGACTAGCTGCGCCCCGCGGTTTCACCCGCGTATAATTTAAAAGAAATTGCTGATTGATTATTTATAATACTTCAGTACAGACAATACTGTTATCGGGCGGCCAGAGTTAAGCGTCACAACTCACATGACTTGTTCGCGTCACTACACCTATAGTCATAGACCCAAGTAGAGTGTTAAATTATTTTAATTTTATTGAAATTGAGTGACAGGATAAGTAATAGTGTAATAAGAGAACGTTGTGGTGTGAAAGACGATATAGTGACACGGATTGAGAAAGGGATGCTTAGATGGTTTGGGCATGTAGAGAGGATGAATGAAAGAAGATTGACTAGACAGATTTATAAGTTAAGTGTAATTGGGAACGTTGGAAGAGTAAGGCCTAGACCAGCGTTCCACGATCAAATCGGGAACATTTTGAAAAGAAAAGTCAGGTCAAGAGTACTCTAAACCGACGAGCATGCATGAAAACATTGATGAATGTTGAGGAAGCGAAAGTTGTATGCCAGGATCGTAGCAAGTGGAAGGACGTGGCCTCTGCTCACTCCGTTGGGAAAGACGCGTGATTTATGTATACATTCATAAATCTTTTCATGCATGCTTGTTGATTTAGAGTACTCTTAACTTCACCTTTCTTCAGCAGGTTTGATTGTGGTAACCTACCGTTGTAACGCGACCCTCCTGATGTTTCGCGGGACGCGGGGCTGCGGATGTGCACGGATATACACGGCATTGAGATGATACCCTCTAGATCAACAGTTTATGCAACTGAGGCAGATATGTTATGATTAATAATATATTTAACACACATAATATTATTGCCT
Source organism: Saturnia pavonia (assembly GCA_947532125.1). Lineage (NCBI taxonomy): Eukaryota > Metazoa > Arthropoda > Insecta > Lepidoptera > Saturniidae > Saturnia > Saturnia pavonia. Next base: position 4,413,609 of record OX383916.1, on the reverse strand, counting down.
TTATTAAAATGCTAATCAAAAAACTACTATATTGAAAGAAAATTGTTTGTATAACCATTACACGCAGTTGAAGTGAAATTTCTATGAATTTAATAATATATATTGACCATATAGTTGAATAAAAACGCTTTAAAGCATTACTTTTGATTAACTGTATTTTTTTTTAAACGCAACGCCCGTATTTATCTTGGCATAATAATCTCATGTGTAGCAGTCACAAAAATAAATCCGCGTAGACACACACGTCAAACGTCTATTGCTGCCGGCGGCCGGCAACAGACTAGCTTATTGGTGTGTCCTGTTCCCCTCCCGCGTCCCGCAAACCATTAGGAGGGTCGCGCTTACGGTAGTATAGGATAATATTATATCAAAAGATTTTTCTTTAATGGGACCAGTCACTGATAACTGCTTTATTAAAAAAAATGACGTTGATATAAATATTTCTTTTCTGGTCTTCCTGCATATTATGAAAAGTGGCGTTTTTGTTTTTATCTCCTTAATTTTAGATTAAAGTTTAAAACAGTTTGGTCACCTGCTTCCCCTGTTTCTTGGCATGTTTCTTGTCTCTTGTTTCCTTCAGTCTGATCTGTTTTAGTATGCCAACGAGTAACTCGTCCACATTGTGCTGTATCCCTGAAGATGTTTCGATAAATTTGCAATCTCTTGAGGTCGCTAATGCTTTGCCCTCTGGAACAAAAAAAAACCTATGTAATCTTTACGAGCGTTTACAGTTAAAGTTCTTTGATCTTCCTACCTGCAACAACATTGGTTATGCTAAAAAATAAATAAGTGTTATTAGAATTTAAAGATAATTAATTATTGCCTCTACAGTCGTACGTAGACTTAGCATCTATATCTAAACATATTATAAAACTCAACGTCTCTCGGCCTGCCTGGTCCTTTGTTACTTTTACGCGTAAACCACATCCCCGATTTACATGTTTTTTTTTTTTATTTTAATTCAGAGCTGGCCAGAGTATATATTATATATTTTTGGTAAGATAAAGTAACATACGTAATAAGCAGTGATGATAATAGTCAAAGACTTATTTGAGGCGCTTAAATGGCTTACGCTGAGTAAATCATAAGACATATGTCTAATTAATATTCTACATAATTGTAAATCTTAATAAGACCTACAAAAAAGTCAAAGTTATCTATCTTCTAAGGATCACCCACAATAAGCATTGTTGTCTTCCGTCTTTTGAGCAGGGGCAGTACGATTCGCGCGTGTGCTCGTTCGACGGCATTCTGTAGTCCACGCGAGTGGAGCCACGGGCACAGCTAGTTACCAATAAATTTATATTGGTAATTTCTAATAAAGAAATATTTATTTTTAACTTTTTACATGAAACTTAACTTACTTGAGAAGTGTACGTTAAGTACGGAATGTGAGATAGCATAATGTCTTATACATAGGACCCATTGATTTATTATTTATATTTCGCCAATAATTATGATTAATTCAACGTATACGTATTTTCCACGCGGTTTCATTCTAACATGAGACTTCATTATTGTAGGCGTCATATTGCTTAGACGGTAATATCATACGCGAGTAAAATTAATTATCATTTCACGAGTTTAAATTCTCTGTAATTTGATTGAAACCGTTAAAAACTTATAGAACATAAGACATGTTTGGAAGTATAAAACTTTCCAGTGACACAAGTTATAATCAAGTTCACATTCGTGGGATATATATATTTATAGATTCAATTTACGAATATTCTTATTTTGACCTCTCACGCAAACAAAAGGCCTTGTAGTAGTAGTAGTAGGACGTGTCATTTTTTTATGTTGACTTGATCGAGAATGTTCTTAGATATGATTCAAGAAAATCTGTTCAGCCGTTTGAAGATTATCAGCTCTTTTCTAGTTTATATATGAATGTGAGCATCTTCCACTGGTCTGAAATTCAAAATTTCATTTGGATGAGTTTTCACAGATTTTCATAAAAGGCATTTTTTATTGGCGATACCATAATTATGTGGATTATGTTTTATGTTGAAAAATGAAAATAGCAATAGATGTCAAGATGACATATCAATCGAAATTAAAAAAAAATAAATAACAAAAACTTTTTTACTTATTTTCCTTTTTTCTGTAAATCGAATTTAGATTAAAGTCATTTTTAGGATCTCATTGTTTCGAGAGTACCTACATGTCATTAAGATTTTTACAAAAGGCGTTTTTACTCTACTTATTCCCCTATAGTCTTTGAAAATAAGTTTGTTTAATGTTTATTTATCAACCGCGGTCGAACGGCTGAAGAGATTCTAATTAAATTTGGCAAAGATGTCAATTATGTCGTGGAATTTGACATAGGATACTTTTATCAATCTATACTAATATAATAAAACAGAAGAGTTTTTTTGTTTGTATGTTTGTTTAAACGCGCTAATTGGAACTACATTCGAAAAATTTTTTTTGTATACGATAGCCCAGATTCATGAGGAATAGTAAATAGCTATATAGCTTCACGCTTTGACCCTAAGGAGCGGAGCAGTAACTATAAACATCAAGCAAGCTGGCAAGTACGGGAAGTGGAACAACGATAGGGCTACAAGCTCACGTTTGTGGTGGTGTCGTGGAGAGTTTGAATAAATTTAACACGGTAGTCTTCTTCTATCGTCCTACATATAATAATATTATAAAGCTCAACGTCTCTTTGTCTGTATGCCCGTTTATGTTCTTTTCACGCGAAAACCGCTTATCCGATTTATATAGTTTTTCCTTTAATTCATAGCTATGATATCTGGCCAGTTAATAGGATATATTTTGTTAGATAAAGTTATATACCAAATAAGCATTGACGATAATGGTGAATCAATTTTGAAAAAGACGCTTTTGGGACTTACGCTGAGTAAACCATAGGAGATATATGAAAACAATTTCTACCTATTTGTAGATCTTAAAAAGACCTACAAAAAAGTCAGCGATAGCATATCTAAAATAAGCATTTTTATCTTTAAAAAGACCGTTCGGCGATCGCCGTTGTTGGCAGTACGATTCCTCGTTTACTCGGCATTCTGTAGTCCACGCGAGCGGAGCCACGGGTATAGTTAGTATGTAATAAACGCTAGCAAATAATTCGATGACAAATAATTGATTATCGACAATAACGAAAGTAAAGTTACCTAAAAGTATATTCCAGACAGATTAACGACGTAGACCCTTAAAGTTTCCTAGTAGCAAAACCGTAAAATGTCAAATAAAAAAGCCTAATTTATTTCGCCCTCAATTTTAGGCACCTGTTACCGCGGGCCGCGCCGTTCCTCTCCGTAAAACCGGTACGGAATTACTTATTTGGTCAAATAGGAGCATATAAGAAAAACTTTTGCTACAATCGAGTTAAATCCGAGCGCGGTATGAGCAAAAAAAAAAACAAAATTAGGTGTCACGAAATTTTTTGTTGTATATTTTTCTGTGTCGCTCCAATTCCATTAGTCCAAAGCTACGAAGGCGATGTACGTATTTATCGTGTTCACAGTTGATGAGAAACACGACATTAATCTTTAAATTACACAATTTAAACAGGTTTGTGTATCTGTACTTTTATACTCTAAGTAACGGTGCAGCCGCCATTATGACGCTTTTTTTTCGAACTTACTATACTGTTTGCCATAAGGACCCTGAAGCCTCAAACGGCTTTTACAGCTTCACCCGGGCTTGGGGGCGAACGCTTAAGGCACTCAGCCACGAAAACAATGCAACAAGTTCCGAGGGTGCCAAAGTGACCGATCCTCAGCTCGGACTGTTGATGCAATGATTAAGTTAATTAATAAGTCGCGATCTAACTAATTCCATATCCGTAATTCGATCTAAACTAACTATACATATATACCTGTCTCTGTCCTCCGGGAGGAGGGGAAGAAACAAGTGTATAAGTATTTAGTAATTTGTCAAATGTGTCTAGACTAACTAGCCAAAAAAAGAAAAAAGGTCCCTTACAGAACCTACTTGAGTGGAGTGCATGTGTGTAGAATGCAGTGTAATGTGATTGTATGTTGGTAGCTAGTGAATGCAGTGTCAGTGTATCCCGCGAGCGGCTGCTTGACTCAAGGGCATGGGACTTGGCATTATTACGCATTAATTATTTTTATATATTCATATAGTCTATCAATTAAGAAATTACATATTATACTTTGTCATATATTTCAAATTTGATGGCATTTTAATGAACATTTATTTATAGCATGTCTCTCGAAAAATAAAAATGAAAAGAAATTACATATATGGACAGAACTAAAGATTTATTAATATAGATTTATTGAGAAAGGTTATGGGCTATAACTTCACGCTACAACCCTAAGGAGCAGAGCAGTAACCATGAACATCAAAGAATCTGGCAAGCTGTAAGCATGTGCTGGAAGTGAAAATAATTGATCGAATAAATTTAACACAGGTGACACCGTGGGGCACAGCTAGTACTCTATAAAGAGACAAACTTTGCTTGTGAAGGGTAATCTTTGTAACTACACAACCGATTCTGGAAGTTTCTTTCACTGATAGTAAGCTAAGTTTTCCTGCTTAAAACATAATGTACATGTTATTGCTATAAACGCGTAACGATTGTTAGTTAATTTCTAAAATGAATAAAAAACAAACCTAATAAGAATTGGCTTCACTAAATGTTTTTAGAAAATATAAATAACAAAGGGGCTTATTGTAATTTTTCGATTTAGCGATGTTTCCAGCGTATTATTATCAACGGGTGAATTTATTTATACTGTCAGTCAGTGGCGGATGAAAGTTTTTCGCCTCCCTAGACAACCGCTTGTTTAAAAACCGTCCTCATCCAATAAATGAAGGTGATGCCGGTTGTCTTTACGATAATAAATACAACATCACCATCAGTTTATTTAGAAGGGGTAAACACGATTAACAACTAGTAAGATAGCGATTGAAAATCTCGATGATCTTCTAAAGAAATCTTCCTTTTTTAATGTTCAAAGTATCAAGTAACTTAATTGTTTTTTTTTATATAAGTTACAAACATGTAAGCTCTAATAGTATTGTTGTTTTTTAATTTATATAATTTTTGCAACACTAGTTTATTTTATTGTTGACCTCTAATCAGATCAAAAGTGTGTTTACATACAAACTTTATGCTTCAGGATTTATATATTGACTACCTGTGCCCGCGGCTCCGCTCACGTGAACTACAGAATGCCGTCGGTGGAGCGCACGCGCGAATCGTGCTGCCCCAAAAATGCTTATTACATACGTCGTATGATTTACTCAGGGTAAGCCATTTAAGCGCCTCAAGTGCGTCTTTTTCCCGATTTGATTCACCATTATCCTCACTTCTTATTTCGTATGTTACTTTATGTAACAAAATATATCCCATAATCTGGCCAGATAACATAGCTATGAATTAAAATAAAAAACATTAAATCGGATAAGTTGCTTTCGCGTGAAAAGAACATAAACGGGCAACAGGCAGAGAGATGTTGAACTTATATGTAATAGAAAATAAACCGTAACAAAAATACTTTATTCAATTTAATCCCTCAGAAAGCATTTATGAACGACAACATACTATTACCGGTTCGGAAAACATCCCAGTCATCGAGTGGAGTCGCTAAGAAACTCGATCGGGTTATTCTTCTTTCTCCTAATTTGGCAATCAGTTCACGTTATGAAGTTCACGTCATTAGAGCCATTAACTAGTGGATAATTCTGTATCACAGAGTGACTTATGATGATTTTAGTGCCCTAACAAAATGAAGACCACTTTTTAGAATTTGTCCATGTTATTATTTCCAATTCACTTTACTCCAATAACCAAGTTTTATTATGCAAAACTCCAACTATGTTACACAATATAAGGACAAAAATAACGCAAATTTATTATTAAAAAATAAACATAGCAGACTAAAATCCCGCCGAAAAACCCTTGATCGGGTTTATCTAAATGTTTTATTAGTGACTAGCTGGCCCGGCAGACATTCTGCCATTTCAAATAGTGAATAACTCGACTAACAACATTACCTGTCCCGAGTTACGCACATCCATCGTTCGAATGGTGAACTATGAATTTAAGTTTATAAAAAAAAAGGTGTGTGTGCGATTCACACACGATAGAAGTGAAACTTCATTTTAAAAGATATTTTATATTTTATTTAACATATGTTACATAAGACTTCTTACTAAAGAGCAGTAATACGCAGCCGCATACAGTGTACAGTAGTATTAGCTCACGTACTTTTCACATATACTAACACACGTTAAATGCTCAAATACAGGCAAGTATTAAACAGTGTGCAATAAAATACATACATACCGACATTTGCTCTCTCGCTCTGGCTCACACAAAGAGGAGAGACCGATAACATAAAATAGTATGTAATTTGCTCTCTTGCTCTGGCTCACACAAAGAGGAGAGACCGATAATGTAAATTGGTTTGTATATTTCTATCTCATTCTCTCGCCGGCTTCATCCTACACACTTTTGTATTTGTGTCTCTTACCTGTCATTTTTTCATTGCATCTGGTTTGAAATCACAACGATTCTAAAGAAGTTTCACTTCAAAAGTATTTTCGATTCTTCTAAATTTTCTAGGTAACTTTTTAAATTTTTCTTTCCCTAAAAACCTTATGCGGACTTTTAATAACATAAAATAAAATTCACAAAATCTGTCCTGCCGTTCTCAAGTGGCGCGCTTACCAACGAACAGCATTTCATTTTTATTTATATACATTTTTTTAACTATACAATTAACTCAAACCAAGTACTAAAGCACAAACAAGTCAACCTCAAAAAGGACAGCCGTAGTAACCGAGGTCAATTAAAAATATATTTCTATTTCTGAGGACTAGACTGGAAGGCGTAATATACTATAATATGACATTATAGACATTTAATATTGCTGTTACTAATAGTAAGTTACCTAGAGCGCGGTTTCGCCATTTCACCCGTTTTCTAGTCGATTCTACATTGATCCACAACAAAATATATTACAGAACTTTTGTTTATATTAAACACAATTTCCAGGAATCGTGGGTATTGACTATACTGCCAGAATATCGATTCGTTGTCCACAGGCTCGAACAACGGAATTCCCGTACATTTGCTTATTTGAATTGGTAAAACTATCCAGTTTTGAAGCAAAGATGGCTCAGTGGTAGCGTGTACGATTTCGCTTCGATTGACGTGAGTTCGAATCCCTGCAGAGCTTTCGGTGTAGGAATACATCATGAGGAAACCATAGCATGGTGGTAGGGCTTTTTCTAATGCCCGCCTGGCTAGATACCACCCTCAAGTTGAAAATCTGTCGCCAAACAACAATAGGTGTGTTCCGGCAGCTGCACTTGAGAGCCAGTCTTCCACTAGGTTTAGCGTGTTATCATCTTGGGCCACATCGTCCTTTAACATCAGGTGAGATTGTGGCCACTAAACGAAACCAATAACGATAAAAAAAAGTTCTGGTGAAGGGAAAACATCGGAGGAAACTTGTACGCTTTTTGAAAAATGTTCTTATAGTACCACTGTATGTAGGAAAAATATAAAACTATGGATTCATCGGCATTTTTAATTGCCAATACGTCGTGGGCTGGTGTGGTGATTAAGCTTGTGTCTTCCTCTAGGAAAAAGGAATTTACATTTACAGACTTTTACTATTATTTCTTACAAGTTGCTCAATTAGAAGACTGAAGAAAATATATTTAAAGTTATAGTTGTCAAAAAATCTGACATACCATTGGTTGATACCTGTCTAGCTCTAGCCAAGTCTGCTTTGTTCCCGACCAGCACGACAGTTCTCTCGGCAGTAAACTGCTCGCGAGCTAAATACGCCAGAAGTTCACCGGCGCGGTTGAAGGAACTCTTCGCCACTATAGAGTAGACCACGACGCACGCGTGCGGTTCGTACGTCGACATGCAGTTCTCGATCTGTCAACAACGTAACACCAAGGTTTGGCCAAACATTTGTTCACTGCCATGAAGTTGGATGTAGTTTGAACCATGACATTATACAATTAATTCTCACTTAGTATTCTCACTTATTAAAAATTAATCACCGTTTACTTTGTCCTTTTGACATATTTCTTGAACTTATGGGCAAATAGTTAAGCATTATCTACATTTTACAGAAGCCAAATGTAGGAAGTGATGTTTTGTTTAGGAAGATATACGTGAGACTTCAATAGTGGCAAGCAATAAATATTTTGGTTCCATTTTTACTCCCATATCCCACCTATTCCAACTACATCTACTTTCGCGTGCGATTTGTCATGATCACTTTTGCCACAATAAATTAATAAGAAAACTCGAGAACTATTAAAAATCTATTCGTTTTCAAGTGTCCTGACCTAGTTCTTATCAAAACTGGTGAGTAATTGTGTTCTATCCAACTATCGCGAGAATCAAAACGTTAGTTGATATGTGAAATATATATAACGTAAGTGGCTGACTGATTCACTGACTGATTGATCGTTCAACGCACAGCTGAAATCGCTGGATCTAGAAGCATGAAATTTTGCACAAATGTTCCTTAAACGACGTAAGTGTGCACTAAGAAGGGATTTTTGGAAATTCATCCCCTAAGGGGTTAAAGTGAGGGATGAAAGTTTGTATGAAAATCGGTCATTTGAGGATAGATCTATGAAAAATTGGTATTTAGCCATTCAGAAAGTTATAAAAAGGGATGACATAACAACTATGACACTTATTTTACTTGTCCTTATCCGACCTAAGTAGAGTCGGCAAAACATGTTTCCTCTTCATTTCACACGTTCATCCATCCATACGTTCTTCCGTCTTCCTCTTATATCCGTCCGATTTCATACTTGATATTCTTTTAGTTATGACTTTCATTCCCCCTCATGACATGCCCACACCATGCTAACCTATTTCCTCTTAATCTCTCCGTGACTAGTGCTTTAACATACTTTCTCTGATATACTCATTCCTGATCTTATCCATTGTAGTAACAACACATCCATCTTATCGTTCGCATCTCTGCCACATGTAATATTATTTTATCCATTCCTTTCGTTGCCCAGCCCTCAGATCCATACATCACGACAAGTCTTAAAATAAACTAAATAAATTCTTAAAAATTTTAACAATACGGTTCAATATTTTCCCCGATCTAAACAAAATCATCCATTTTTATAGCATTGTGGCTTCTGTTTTTTAGGCATTTTCGCCAATGTGTGACAAAGATACGTTTAAGACTTTAAAATTTAGTTGCCAAGAAAATCATCCATTGGCATCGTACCGACACGCGTTGATAAATGAAACTGATTAAACTTACCGACATCTCAGTACTAGGATGATCAATGAATATAAGCTCCGATTCTTCACCGTCCAACAAAACCGAGACAGACTTCTCGCCAAACTCGTCATCTGAAACAAATGGTAAATATTTAACGTTCACTTAAAGCTTCCATTACAATTTAGAGTTAGACGTGCGTATGACAGGGTAAATATTTTAGAATGTTATTGAAAAGCAACGTAAATTATACGGCTTCGTTCACATGGTGTTAGAAAATTAACAATAGTGTTTTCTTGGATTCTATCGGTTGTTTTCAATTCATTTTCACAGAAAAAAAAACAGGTATTCCGCTTGTTTCCTTTTTCATTCGTAAATTTTAGAGGCTTTTTTAAGTAATTCAAATTTCAGTGAGCCCATCGTACCATAACTCTAGTATCCTCGCATCGTACCATAAATAATGTTTATCATATATTTAATATTATTAATCATTTTTTTTTTGATTGCAATAGATTAGCTGCCACATCAGTAGATATATCTTAATATTTTATTACACATTCTAACGTCTAGTCTATTCAAACCAAAATACCTCTCTGTTACCTTACGTTAACTACAAAAATATATAATAAAAATAAGTCATTTATTATTTCCATAATATAGTAGTCAAAAGCATTAAAAAAATCAATGACTGTATAAACAAAAATATAAATATATTCAAAAACATTTCAAGCATTTTAGCATCCCATAAACGTATATTCACAATATTGTGAGCACAAAGAGTGAGCCGAGCGAGCGTAGAAAGAGTGGTGTGGCATAAATCGGCGAGCACTAGAGTAAAATTGTATATTTTCCAACAAATGCGTAAAAACATATATGACTAGCCTAATAATCTAAACACTATTAATTTTAGATACTTGTGGTATGTCGATCGAAATATTTTAGCGGCATCAATCTTCGCTTCTAACGCGCTCGAATAATGTATGGCTTCTTAGAATAACCGAGCACACCCACGTTCATAGAATACCTATAGTTATATAATATAAAGAATTCTTTATTGATCACAGTTATAAATTACGTAATTAATATAATATATGCATAATAATATATAATATAATAAAGTAATATATGCAACAAAATCTGTCTCCGACTACGTCTGCGTCAAAATTTGTATTACTTATTTGCGAATAAGTTTAAAGATTCCTTTGACAATTTAAGGGTTTTCGTGTAATCATATATCAAAACCTCTGATCAAATTCACAAAGGATCATCAAAGCGTGGGTTAACAAATTTAGTAAAAGTCACAGTTGCTATCTAATATTGCGATATTGAATGTCAGGTGTTGGGGGTGTAAACAATATTTTTAGGTTAAATAGATATTCCATTAGAAGTGTTATTTAACATAAATATATTTTTATTATTTAAGTTTATCATTTGGCCACAATATCACCTGATGTTAAGTGACGGCTCAGTGGTGGATTGTACGGATACCGCGTCAATCAACGTGAGTTCAAATCCCTGGAATGAGCCAGATATTTCGGTGAAGGAAAACATCGTGATGAAATCATAGCATGCTAGTAGGATATTATGTAATGCCCGCCTGGCTAGCTACAACTCGTAAGTTGAAAATCTGTCCTCATCACCTATAGGTGTGTCCCGGCAGCTGCACTTGAGAACAAGTACCCCCACTAAGCTTAGCGTATCATCTCATCTTGTGGCACAACGTCACTTAACATCAGATGGGATAGTAGCCATAACCAATAAGTGATTTAAAAAAAAAACTATGGTATTAGTATGTAAACACAGGACATAAAGAGTCGTTACACCAACAAATAGTTTGACGATGATGAGCTTATTCTCAATTCCTCGTCTTTAATCCATCAGCGTCTACCATAAGAAGCTAGATTGGATGGCTCAGATGTTATTTCAGACCCTTTAAAACTTTGAGGAGAATTAATGTACAACATTACGACGTGTAATACAAGCTTAATAATAATATTGCAGACTCACGGTGACTCAAAAATAGGATAAAATGATATACTTTCATAAGCGATAATGGACGATACGTTCTTTTCTAAATGCTACATTGTAAGTCTCTTATTCTGACAGATATGTATGAGATGTATAAGTATACGTATATAGTCTATGACAATCCTAATGGTGTGAAATGGGATGGAAGAGAATTATTTAGTTTCTCTTTTGACAATAACATTTAAGGTTTTATATCATTTTTGCCAGTCTCGAAGCTCAGAGTAAATCGAATAAAATAACTCTATATTTTTAAGAATGTATACTTATATCAATATGGATTAATATTATAAAAAAGGATTTTTTTTTGTACTTGTCGTCATGGCATTAATATTAAAAAATATATAACAGAAACTTAAGTAAGAATTAAATATATATAATATTTTTTTTGAAATGAATGGTGAATGAACATTTTAATGTTTATTCTGTGATTATCATAATAAAGGGAATATTATTTTTATACAACTTTGGAATTTTTATTTTATTTTATTATTGCAACCCTATATATACTAGTTTGCACGGTGAGCCAAGCCCTTACAAAACCAAAGTCAAAAGCTAACCGAGGCACATAAAAAGACTGTCAAACACATCTCGCCAATTGTGACGTCACAAATACGTACCACTGCCCCTATTGTGTTGTGTGTAAGACTTTGAAAAGGCCGGGAGGCCTGGCATCCTTTGAAGTACATGTTATAATCAATTTCAAATGTATCTTTTGACGGCCGTTTTATAATGAAATTTTTATATTTTTTTTTCATTCAAAAGTGACTCAATTTATCTGTTTTTTTTGTAGTGGCAAAGATAATAGTACCTGATGGTAAGCAAAATACAATACAAACACAGTGCCGACCACCAAGAGATCGGCAACATATCAACTAACGCAAGCATCAAGCATGCAAGCATCTCACCATCTCACCATCAGTTAAATTGTTGATGGCGGACAATAACTTGAAAATCCCCGGACATTTGCGTGAAATAGGGATTCTTCCCGGACTTTAAAAAAATATTTTCCGACGTAAATTAAATAATCATCTCCATTTCCTATTTTTTATTCATTTAAACGTGTTGTTTTTTATTTATTTATTGTGTATTATTTGACAACATCGACCCATAGTACACCAAAATGAATTAAATAACATGCTAATTATTAATATACTGCTTTTTCTGAGGTAATCTAGTAAGAGAAGATATTAGTAAAGCAGTTTTTTTTTTGTTATAAAACTACAAGAAAAAAAGTTTTTGGAGTATAAATAGAGATAAATAAAAATTAAATCTAACATAATAATCAACAAATTAAGATTCTTTAATTAAGTTAGCATATTTTTATATTAATATATATTTGCTAATAAATTAATCCGATTTGCCCCGGACACTGTAAAACCCCCCGCCCGGACGTTCCTCGAATGCCTTTCAAACAAGGACAAATGAGAAGAATCCCGGACGGATGGCCTTACCCTCACACATATACAATGGCTGATCCCGAAATTAGAACCAAAAGAGTGTTATTGTGAGGGGTTTATCACTATGTGTATAGTGGTCGCGACGTAGTTCAACACAATTTTCGTGCCCTACCCTCCAGCAATTTAATTATAAACACAATTAATAGTTATACATTTTAAAAATCTTCCTAAACTTTATTCAGTACTACAATTTTTTTATTATTTTTTGTTCGAAACCCTAAAAATTAAAAAAAAATGCACATATTATTATTTATACCAACAGCTATCTGCCAGTGAAAGTCCCGTCAAAATCGGTTCAACCGTTTCGGCGATTATCCGGAACCAACAGACAGACAAACAATTTAAAAATGGGCTTTTGTTATAGGTAGCGTGTAAAATTTCATATGCATTTAGTAAAAAGCTATAATTATGACATTACAAAAAGACACTTCAATTTTATTATATGTATTGATACATACCATACCATACCTTAACCTACCACAACTGTATTTTATATTACAATAACATTTTATTATAGAATAAAAACAAACATTATAAATTAAAACTTTATAATGATGTTATTAGAAATTAAATCTATATTAAGCTCAAGGGATAGTTTTTTTGTTTGTTCGTTTGAACGCGCTAATCTCAGGAACTACCGGTGAGATTTGGTAAATTATTCTAGAATTTCATAGCATATTTATTGAGGAGGGTTATTATAGACTACGTAACTTCACGCTACGACTCTTAGGACCGGAATAGTAACCATGAACATCAAGAAATCTGGAAAGCTACGCAATTACGAGAGGTAAGAACAAGCGATAAATCACACGGGTGCGTAGGCGGCGCGCGATGGAGATTTCTTCGAATAATTAAACCGTGGCGCACAGCAAGTCTACCATACAAATTAATCTATTTTAAAGTACGATAATATTTTTGTATGTGCAGATTAAATTATATAATGTTCTTATTAAAATGAAATTATTTTGTAACGGTATCGATTAAAAGACTGCTCAGAATTATCTTCTATAGACGATAATTAACGTAAATGACTACTGTGTTGAATAATAAACTTGATAACAAACAATTGGAGGCTTCAGTTACAAGAAGTCCCTAAGGCCAAACTTTAAAGTTTTTAGTAAAGTTATAAGACAATAATTAGTCTGGAAATATTCCTATCAAGCTTTGACAGCAAAATGAAACTATCTTGTATAGAACAAAAAACCTTCTTCTGTTGTACATATATATAAGACATGTTCTATACCTACACGTTCCCAAGCCCGGTGAAACTGTAAAAGCCGTCTGAAGCTTCAAGCCCTTGCGGTTAACAGTGTAGTCAGATCGAAAAAAACCTAGACGTTAATGCTGCCAGATCAAAAAGTCTCTAATTGGCCTTGAGGACTTTTGTAAATAAGCCCTTCAATTATACATATAATAAGCATAATATTAAGCGAACATAAATAAAATAGCGTGAACTTACCGCGTTTCGCTTCGCGCCATGTTTGCAAGCAAAAAGAATTAAGTAGTGTATTATATTACAGAAGATTTAGCGTCGAACAGCCAACTACACTATTACTTATATATTACACGATACTATTAAGAGTTAGATTACATTAAAAGCGACAGCGATTAAAGGAGCGAATATGATTTTATTTTAAGTTATCTTCTTTTGGGCTCTTTATGTAAAAATGGTGAGAGTGAATATTTACCATTCACACGCCACATTGTAACAAACAATCTACACTATGAAGTTGCATACTAAGCCTCTAGTTTCATTGTGGTGAAGATAGTGACATAACTTTGAGTGTGACTCTTCAATAAAGTATAACTTGTAACATGCTAAGTAAACGCATCCACTTCTTTATATTTTAAATGTAGCGTTTAATATCGTATGTTATTAAGGCACGATGTGACCTAGATGTAACACGCCAAGTCTAGAAAGGGGCTGGCTCTCAAATATAGCTGTCGGAACACACTCAAAAATGCTTGTCGACCCAACAAAGGTGGTAGCTTATCAGACAGATTTTACAAAAAATCCCTACTACTATACTATGATTTCATCACAGTGTTTTCCTTCACCGAAAGCTCACGCTCATTGCAAGGATTCCAAACTACGTCGATAGATGCGGTATCCAACACGTTATGACTGTTCATCGTCGCTTGAAAATTACGTTTCAACAAAATCGTTATAATTAATTTATTCACTGTTTTATTATAAAATTAAGTAAGCATCTTCCTCAAGCTCATGTTTTAACCTATATTTGTTGTATAATTACGTATACAATAGATTATAAAACTACAAAAATATTTAAAAAATATTAAATATGTAACATAATTTGAGATTTTAAGTAAAAATTAAACAAAGAAGTTAGAAGTTATAAGTTTTGAAGTTATAACTACTTATTTAGGTGTTATTAAAAAATGATGAGAGTGAATTTTTACAAGGCGCGTGCACTTTATATAAAAGCCATGAAGTTTCTTGTTAAACCTCTTGGTAAATTGTTTTGAGCTTCAATAACTTCTAAAACGCGTAAATAAGTAGACGCATCAACCTTTTCTAAATAGGATTGATATAATCTGTGAGCAAAATTATTACGAACAAAATTTTGATTAAAACTTTTCGATTTTTTTAATCGCTATCGCTTACGGTTATTACTAAAGGCAAAGCGCAATATATTGCCAGTCTACTTCATTGTCATTTAGTGTTTTCTAATGCCGTAACATACTTTAGTCAATTTCCACAACTTCCATTAGGGTTAGAAGCTTCTGAAAGGGTCACTAATGGTCTCTGCGCTTATCAAAGTTTTCCCGTGAAATATGGAAATTGTTTCCATTTCATTTTTATGTGAAATTCACTAGTCATGTTAGGTGTTGTTTTTTTAAGCATTGAAGACTACGTTAAATAATAAATGTAAGCAGCAATCATTAAAAAGAAATAAATAAAACGGCATTTTTATTTTAAATAAACACCCATAAAATAGAAAAGTAAAGAAATTCGAATATTTTTTTATATATATAATTACTATTTATAAATATTTTTTTATATTATAATAAAGAGTGTGAATTTTGAGAGTTTATGTATAATTAAGTTGAGGGTAATTAATGTCTGGAACTACCAGTCAGATTAGATTTTTTTTGCGTTTTATTAAGGAACTTTTTTTTTTGCCAAAGGGCAGGTAACATGCAGATAGCCCATCCATCTGGCTAAGAACAACCTTTGAGTGACCTTGAGCTTTCTCATTAGCCTCATTTTTAGTGACCACCTCTAAATACCATATGTTATCACTAACAACACATACTGGTCAAAGACTTTCGTCTTGAGACACTGCAGATGGCCCATCATCATCAACCTATAGCAGTCCACTGCTGGACATAGGCCTCCCCTAATGAGCGCCATAGTGGCCTGTCTTCAGCTTGCCGCATCCAGCATCTGCCTGCAGTCTGTCGCAGATCGTCATCCCATCTGGCCGGTAGCGTCCTACACTGCGTTTGCCGAGTCGCGGTCTCCACTCAAGAACCCGTTTAACTCAAGAACCCGACCCACCTGATAGTAAATGGTTATAGTCGCCTATGGACAACTGCAATACCGAGGGTATTACAGCGGTTTTGCTGACCTTCGAGACCGTATTTTAATCCGTTTTTGAAGAGCCCCATGTCATATCCCTGGGTGAATACCTTGCCAGGTAACTCATTCCACACTAGCGTACGTGACAGGAAAGGTCCTAGAGAAACTTACTGTTGTCGCGTTTCATCTAGGTTTTAAAGTAAGAGGATGAGCAACCAGCCAATAGCAGCAGATGCTAGTTTGGAACGGTGATAAGGACTTAATTTCGAACAGTTCCTCAGTGCATTCCGCTTTGTACATGTGGTACAAGACACAAAGAGACCCGAAGTCTCTGCGAAGTTGTAAGGGGTCTAGACCTAGGTCTAGGTCTAGATTATAGGGCATATAACTTCACGCTACTATTCTAAGCAGCGGAGCAAAAACAATTAACGTCAAGCAATCTGGTAAGCTGTAGACAAGCAAGGATTGGATACACGGGTGCGTTGACGGCGACGCAGTTGAGAATTGTTCGAATAAATTGAACATCCGGGTAAAACCGTGGGAACCAGCTAGTCTAAAATGAATATTATAAATACATAAATAAGTCACATAAGCCGGTTAAGCTCCATTTAGTTTCTTTCAAGTTTCTTAACAAGTCTGTCTAAGAGATACTTTTTCAAAGTAGTCATTTTATTGTCTTAAAGTAATAATACTGTTTGTTGTTTTTCTTTTGAGATTTTATCCTAGAGATAATAGCATTTTAATAAGTTTATCATTAAAAAAAAATTCTCAAAGAGCGTGCTTATGTTATTACAAGTTTGTCGAAATGATAAGCGGAGTGAATTCAGCGTCAAACACAATATTAATTTATATTTCATATTATTTAATTGTAGATGTAACTAGTGGGCAACTATTATTTATTATGGATTAACCACATAACAGAGCATTAGACTTTTTGTAACAAAAAAAGATATCCAACTTCAATTATTTTGAGGAGGTCTCTGGTGTATCTTTGAAGTCGAAGGTCCAATGCCAATGGAATTAAAATGGGAACACCCTTGAGATATCGCCTTTCCAACGAATCATCTAAATTGGTGATCACAGTATTTTCTGACAATAATCTAACTTAAGAAACAAATGTAAAATAAAAAAAAAATTATACATAAAAATTTGACACAGTTTATATATACACAGAAATATATATATATTATTCCATAAACGCGGTTTTTCCTGTCAACGATACATCTCCATTAATTATTCATCAAAATAAATGGTTCAAACATCATTTCAAAGGTTATGTTCCTCGCTATGGATGAAATATAGAAAAAAGGATTAAGTGTCGTTTTCGTTAAAAAAAAAACATTTTTCATTAGGTATACAATCTTATGATAATGAATATATATTCAAAGCGCCATCTATTAACATTCTGTTTAACTAACATGACAGCTATTAGATTATTTACATAATTTATTAACTTATAAGGATTGACAACAGTAATTCAAAACAAAAAAGCCTAGATATTAACAAATACATGAAACAATAATATTGAAAAACTAATTATAGCCAATCACAGCATGCGTAATTACAAATACATTAATGGTTATATAATTAAAATATATCTAGAATATTATTATATATAGGAATTAACACCTAATTACAAATTAAAGATAAAACACAAACTTTATTCAAATCGTAATATTAACGAAACATAATATATACATGTTTTATAATACAATTATTTTCAATTAATGAAAGATAAAAATAAAAATAAAATAAAGAAATAAAATATATATTTGTACATGACGTTAAATTAAGATTGTTATTGATTACAAAATTTAAAAAATACAAAACTCACTCAACAAAATCATAAAACATAAAAAATCATAAAGCTAACAGAGTATAAATGCTAACTTTAATAATTATAAAATGATAATAATTATAGGTGAATAATTGTACAAGTTGGTAACAACTTAAACGGATTAAAATGGTAAAACTGTCCTCCGGGGACAGAGGAATGATTCTTTTGAATGTTAATTTGTTTTGACGAACCCATGTTGTGTTGTTTTATCGAGTTGTTTTATGTAATTTTGCAGAAAATAGTTTACTAATTACAACTGCAGTGGAGTGAAACGGGTTTCTAATCTGCTTTTCGGCTTAGCAGCAAAAAGTTTTTTGACACTTACTAACTCAGAACGAAGCCTTTCCCGATTAAAGACGACAGTATTAGTCTTAAACTAAAAGGATCCAATCTACAACCAAATCTACAACGTGTATGTGTCAGTGAATATTTGAAGTTAAGACAATTGTCTGTAACTGGTTAACCATTTTTAGTACCTACAGAGCAGATCAAGTAGAATATGTATATATATATGGATATTATAAGGCTTAAGAGATTGTTTGTTTGTTTGAACAGGCTGATCTCTAGAAATACCTGTTAGATTTGAAAAATCTTTTAGCCTACTTATTGAAAAAGGTTACATCATAGGTCACATCATAGGTGTTCGTGATCTGCGAAAGACTGCAGGCACATGCTGGATGCGGTAAGCTGAAGACAGGGCGCTATGGCGCTCATTAGGGGAGGCCTATGTCCAGCAGTGGACTACTATAGGTTGATGATGATAGGCCATATAACTTCACAATACGATCCTAAGGAGCGAACCAGTAACCAACCAATCTGGAAAACTGTAGGAAAGTACGGGAAATAAGAAGTTACACGGCTGCGTTAACGCCAGCACGGTGAACTGTCGATCTAATAGTTTTAACAAGGGTGAAACGGTGGGCTACATATAATATGTTTTTTATACTACAAAGGTGGCAAACAGGCATACGGCCCGCCTGATGGTAAGCGGCTACGGTAGCCTATAAACGTCTGCAATACCTTAGGTACCACAAGCGCGTTGCCGAGCCCCCTAACCCAAGGAGTTCTGGAAACCCTACTAACCACAGAAACACAACACTAGGTCATTTGGCTGCGATCTTCTGTAGGTTCCACCAATCGGGCTGCCCCAAGTAGAGAGAAATCTCCAAAGAAATTTCTCTGTGCCCTACCTCTCTTAAACTCTCTTCTCTTATGTGTGTATATATATGGTTTGTATGTAATAACAATGAATTCACTTAATTTACATTCAAGTATAATAGAAACTTAGAAACGACATGTCAAAAAATCATCCTATCCTAACCAGAATAATTGTCAACAACAAATTACAAAATGAAACTTCATTATATAAGTTTTTTAATTTCAACAAACTCGTAATTATGAAAAGTGAATACTACTTAATTTTCCTTAAAGGTGAGATCATTAGTTCCACCCAAGATAATTCAACGAAGCTAGCACTCATTATTCGCAGTCGGAATCTTTTGATGACTGGACAAAACGACGTCCTTTCACAGACAATTATTAAGAACATTGTACTTACACTCGTATGTACTGTCTTTATAAATAATATTTTTTGTATTTAAGTTAACCAATGATATTCAGCAGAAAAGCCACTGTTGTAGGTACTTCATACATAAGATATAAAAACGAAGTCAACTTAACACCACGAAGCCTAGATATACTCGTAAGGAGAACGATCATAATATATTATAAATGTATGAGAATTGAAGTACAGATCCCAGAGCGCGCTAGTGTCGCAAATGTCAAAGTTATTTTTAACAAAATATTAAATTGGCCGTGTGTATGTGAATTATTCAAATATACGTTATAAAATACTACGTTGAAAATTTATTCTTGTAGCAATGTAGTAAACAAGGTATTAATAGGTATAGTAAATGGACGCAATGAACTTGACATAAGCGAGCGCAGCGCTACCCTGGTGACAAATTGAGGAAAATAATCCTCCGTTTTTTCTTTACAATAGCCTATGTTGATCGTTCTCCGTATCTCTAAGCTCCGTGTTCAACACCATAAAAATTGCATGAAGTAGAATACTATTTAGAATTTAACCAAGTACCTATTGTCAAGAAGCATCGCTAACGATTAAACGACATCATTGACATAAAACATGCTTACTACATATTTTACTTTTCACTACTTACCTAAACTAGCGTCGTATGTATTCATGTATTCTGACGTCATAAACTGGGATACCAGAGCAGTTTTCCCAACACCCGCGTCACCGAGTAAAACCACCCTATATTTTGGTATCTGTATAAAAAAGATGTTATCAGACAAAATGTTACAATGTATAAACGTAATAAAAATGTATTAATGACGTATAATAATTTTGTTATTATAATGTCGTGTTACATATATTAATCATTTTATTTTGAAGTTATACTGCTATAGGCTACTGCTGTTACGATAAAGTGAAGAGATTGAATTTTTACGATGCGCGCACAAAAAGTCTACAATATGAAGTTGTTTGCTAAACATCTTGTTTTTCCGTGGTGAAGACAGTCACGTAACAACTCGTGTGACTATTCAAAGAAGTATAGCTTCAAACATGCGTCGACTTTTTCATAAATAAGAAAAGCTTTATTATAGTTTACACTATACCGAGCTTTTTTAATATTTGATAATATATTTGATATTATCTAATAGCGCTGAATCACAAAAAACCCATCTGGTTGCCAATTAAAAATATTCAAAATTGATTAATATGGTTTTATAAATATTTTATTTACCGATATAATTTTATTATTTAATGAACTGGCATATAGTTTACATAATGCCAATTTGCTATTAGGTAACTATAGCGAACCTCAAACTAAGACAGTTTACTTCCCTTGAGGCTGAGGATGCCACCTGTGTCAAATATATGCTGCCAACTAAACTTGTGCAATCTATAGATATGTATCAGCTTGGAGATGTTTTTGCGTTCGTAGTAGTGTTATACACACTGTGACTAAAACCGGAATAAACCAGTTTGCGCTAGCTACCTCATGGCTCGCACTCTAAATACAAACGTACACTGTACACTGCCTACACTACTAAAAACGTCTGCAAGCTGATTTGGCTACATTCGATAGTATTCTTACAGGGTCGAGGTCGTCTTCGTCTGGTGTAGTTAAGCTAGCGGAGTCGACCGGCCGATAACCAGAACAGCATGAACCGTCGAAGGGAGATCTGTCTGATGCTCTACGAACAAAATTAATATCAATCAAATTTTGTTAGTTCATTTTATTCTAGAATTTTCTTTAGGATATGCCATTGCTTCATAACTTATACCTACTACTTACAAGATGTATAAACTAAATAAGGATAGTAGCAATTATTTAACAATGCATGCTACGTCCCGTAGCAATTCTGCGTAGACGATGATACACGATAAATCTCGTCCTTTCCCTATTGAGAAACGCAGAAAGAATGGGGCGTGATTTTACCCTTTGTTACTTACCTCTGTGTGGTAGAACGCGACTTGTGTCCGACATGATCGCGACCACCATACGCCAGGTGTAATACTAGGCATAGTGATTTGCTTAAGCGTGTCGTGTTCCAGAATCAGCCGGTGTATATCCAATAATTGAGCGGGGTGGTAGGGTATCTTTACCCGACTAGGTCGCAACCACAATGCACATGGTCATTAATCCGTAAACCCGGCCGCACACCAGAGCAGCAAGCAGCAAGCAACTTTGGTTCAGATGATGCATAAACGTGGATTAACTATACTAGTGAAAGTTTCGTAAATTTAATAGGCTATAATTAAAGATACTCTGTTTTTATGTCTTACTTTAATGTTAAATTCCTTCGGAATTACACACATAAGTCAATATTATTCTTCATTTCATTAACTTATTAATATTTATTTCGGAAATTATATTTATACAATTGCCCACGCGACAATTTACTTCATTCTAATTTTTGAATTCAAAAGGTTCTTCCAGCCATTGAATACAATCTTTGTATACGGCCTTCTTAAATAATATATATTGCAACGCAAAAGAAATTCGTCTAACAATATCTTAATATAATAAATGACCTAAAGATAAGATGCCTTCGGAAAGCGACCGAAAACACAATAAATGAAGTAATGAGGAAAGAATTAAGGTGGAATTAATATATGTAATAAAAAAATAAAAATGATTGATAAACAATCATTACAACCTCTCTTTAAATCCACCCATCCCGAAGGAGCTCTAGAAACCCTACTCACCGCTGGAATACAACAATTTCAACACAACAATGTCATTTCGCTGCGATCTTCTGTATGCGATAGATGCATCTTCAAGCATTTGCGGCGAATATACGTACATCAGAGCAGCATACGCAATTGTCGCTATGTCGTTGTCCCATGAAGATTATTTTTTGATGTGGCAATTGCTACGAAGAAATAGAAGGAAAAGACTGGATACAAGGTTATAAGAACCTCGGTTGCGAAGAGTTTGGTAATTTCATAATATCCAAAGAATTAATTAATTATCCAGAAAAGTTTCAGTCTTATTATAGGATGCTATATAGTAGTACACCATAGCATACCATAATAGCCCACGCATGTACTGCAGTAAAGTTGATAGTATTTACCTGTTTCGTTAAATTTTTCACCAATTTTATTCCATATTAATTAAGTGATTTTCTATTACTGTAATCTTGCAACGTCATAAACAGCAGAATGTTGTTCGATTTCTTTAATATTATTTAATAAAAGGAATACAAAATAGCACATCGTCTTTCATTTTTTGCTTTCGCCTGCGCATCCGCGCCGCAAATAATGCACGTGTTTAATCTTGTTTACGTGCGGCGCGCGTGACGTCACGCAGCAAATTGCACCGAGAAGCACGTGCTTCTCGTATGTGCGTACAATTTAGGTAAATGTATAGCATTATTTACTGCCTAAAGCATTTGCTGTATAATTGCTGTATGCTACTCTGGTGTGCGGCCTGGTTTATAGTGTCTCTCTATCGTATTTCGAGATCAGCCTGTGTAAATTCAGCTTGCAGACATAACAGGGACGACCGCCGATGAATTGCAAATTAATTTTTCGTTTTTCGGATTGTACTGTGCTTCCCATCAGTTATTAAAAAAAAAACATTATTTGTAACTAAAGTCAAATGCTACACCTATACAGAAAAAAAACAACAATAATACGTTTTATATTCCTAATAAGGTTGCCGACCGTAATCCAAACCAAAAGTTTTGATTGTTAATATTAGTGTAAAAAAGATTGCCTACGATGGAGAGTTCGTTGAACTGGCAAAAAATATGAGTCACCTAATGGAAATAGGCCTCCTATAGCTACCTTAATTCCTAGTACAATAACCCAAGGTAACGTACCTTACCGTAAAGAAATAGTTGACCTTTTGTGCAAATATTTTAGAGTCGCCTACGCCTAAGTCATTTGAATTAGCGACCCGTTGTTATTAAGTATTTGGGCCAGATTTTCTAGCTTCAATTAAGCGAAAAGGTAAATAAGGTCTTTATATATTTGGCACCTTAAGTTTGATAAACGACTTTGTATATTAAAAGCAATTCTTCAGACCAAAATATATAACATTTTCTTACGTTTAGCATTTTACAACAATTTGACCAGATGTTAAATGACGATATGGCCTAAGATGATAACAAGCTACACTTTTTTTATATAATTAAGGTGGCAAACAAGCATTCGGCCTACGGCCTAGGCCTGGTGGTAAGCGGCTTCCGTAGCCTCTGGACGCTTCTAATACCATAGGAATCACTAGCGCGATGCCGACTTTGAACCTCCTACACCAAGGAGCTTTGGAAACCTTACTCACCGCAGAAACACAACACAAGGATATTAGCCGTGATCTTTTGTAGGGTGGAGGTATTCCACCTATCAGACTGCCACAAGTAGTGAAAAACCTCCAAAGAAATTTCTCTGAGCCCTACCTCTCTTTGAACTCCCTCTACCTCAAGGAGCTCTGGAAACCCTACTCATCGCAAGGATACAACACAAGTTTATTTGGATACGATCTTTTTTAGGAAGGAGTTATTCCACCAGTCTGACTGCCTCAAGTAGAGAGAAATCTACAAAGAAATCTCTCTGTGCCCTACCTCTCTTAGAACTTACGGCTATCAAGTCACTTGAGGGTGATAGACAAGTGGACAATTAGACAATGCCCTACCACCATGTTGTAGTTTCATCACAATTGCCTTCACACTTGCCTTCACTGAAAGCTCATGCTTATTTTAGTATTCGAGTCTCGCGAAATTCCACTTACGAGTAGGCATAGCTCATACCGCGCGAGATGTCAATATTTTTTTTACATTACCTGTTGGATGTTCTTTTACTTGTCAAAGGGCTTTCCCCCAGATTTCCCTAACTCCCTATTGGTAGTGATAATATAATTTAAAAAAGTACATGAATGTGGGTATATCTCATACACCGTTTTATAGGACCTACTTTTATCTTCAATCAACTGTTTTATCAACATTTGCTGTTCCCGGTATCTTTATATGTATATAATTCTTCTATAAATGTGCATGTGACTGAACGCTTCGTAAACGGCTGGACGGATTTTGATAAAAAAAAATGTGTGTGTTTGTATGAGTCCCTGGATGGTTTAAATTCGCAATTGGACCCGGTAGGTGGCGCTGCGATCGAGTTCTAGGATATTTTTTTTAATTGCAGGCAACCCTACTATCGGGCAGGACAACGTCTGTCAGGTCCACTAGTATTAATATAAATCATTACATATTATAAAACAAAGTCCCCTCGCCGTGTCTATATGTCCGTCTGAACGCGATAAATTCAAACACTACGGAACGAAATTTCATACAATTTTCATAAATGGATGCAGTAATTCATCAGAACGGTTATGTGTATAATTCATGAAGGTTTTGTGTAAATTGACTGAAATATGACGATGACTGTAAAGTTGTCGAAAAAAATTCATGCCGACTGGGAGCTTTATTAACATGCGCCGCGTAAACGAATACAGTTATATGTATTACTCTGCTACCTGTGCGAAGCCGGGGCGGATTGGTAGTATGTACTAATTGATAATAGACATAAACAAAATTAATATCACTATTTTATCTACGATTATCAGGCAACACGGGAAACTTGATTAAGTTCTCAAAAATCTTTTGTTTGTATAAGATTTCATGGTAACTCAAGTTACGTAATATCCGTTCCATACAAAACATTCCTGTCCGAAGACCACATTAATTGTGATCTTTCATTATAAATTAACTTTTATTTGACACTATACAAGTACAAGTTTAACATATGTTTAACATCTATACAAATGTATGATTTGAACACAATTTCTTGAAATTGTGTTTTTTAGAAATTATTTTTAAATACGAATTACATACTGATGAAATGATGAAATATGAATAATATTTTTCAATCTTACCGACAGAATAACAAAAAAATATGAACTGGTTAGTTGATTATTGAAAACACGAATAAAACGACATTTTCTGAAATGAATCCTGGGTAGATCGATATATCGCCCCCGAAACCCCCTGTATACTAAATTTCGTGAAAATCGTTGGAGCCGTTTCCGAGATTCAGATTATATATGTATACAAAAAGTTATACGTTCACGCGAGCGGAGCCGTGGGCACAGCTAGTTAATTAATAAATAAAGAATTTATTAAAAAGTATTTTTTTTAATTATTATTATTATTTTTTAAGCCAAAGGGCGCAAACAGGCAGATGGCCCACCTGATGGTAAATGGTTACCGTCACCTATGGACAACTGCAACACCAGGGGCATTACAGCCATGTTTCTGACCTTGGAGACTGTATTTCAAATCCCTTTTTGAAGAGCCCCATACAATACCCATTTAATACCGTACGTACATTGTATTAACAAAGCCGTGGTACTTATATTTAATCACCTATATAAAGAATTCGGACAAAAATATGTGCGATACCTAAGCAGACTATCAAGGGACTGAAATGATTTCATATATTATCGTATATTACCCGTCTGTGATACCTTAAGACGCTATAATATTGTGATATAAAATACAGAATCTTCATCGTGTGTACGCGCTTTATACTGTGGTATTTCAATGCTACAGTCAAAGTCATACACTGTACCCAATCCACAGACTTATGTTAGTAGTAAATTCTACTTGTAGTAATTCATAGATCTATTTGCTTGAAGAAAATGTAAACTTAATTTGCCTAGACGCGATCTCATCTCGGCAACTCCAAAGGTCCTCGACTACCTTGATAAGTTTACCGTGAATAAATATAGACAATGTATATTGTTTCATTAAAGTTTCGAAGGTAACCAATCTCATGATCTGACTGGTATTTGACAGTTCAATAATTTCGATTTGAATGTTTTGACAGCTCCAAATTCCAATCACGATCGAAAACGAAAACGTAATCTTGTATTGGAAAAGTATACAGTTAAACAAAGCACAATACAAAAGTTGTAATGGACATCAATGTACAATGTAAAGTCACTTTAAGAGCGAAAAAGTTTGTAAAGTCAACGATGTTACTTTAAGAGGTATTAGGGCTGTACTATTATAGTTTTTTTTTTTAAGGAGCGTATTGGCGAAGACTGCCCCTGTAATTTGTTATCGGCATTTGCGTTTGTTTCTGAATTGCACCGTACTTTCCATCAGATAATGTACAGTTAATTTCCCAAGCTACTATAAAAAGGCTTGAGATTAACTGATTGCCAGATATAGTAAAACATGTAACCTCAAAAAAAATTGCCAAGTGCATGTCGGACCACGCGAAGTGTAGGGTTCCTTAGTTACTCGTCTCAATATCTAGAGCTATTTTGCGTAGACCCGTGTAAGTATCTGTATTAATAAAAACATTTTACAATAGGTGATGTCGAAGGCGTTTCATTTTAAAATCAACGGGAACGTAATCGCTGGAAGAAGCTGTGGTGTGCTGTAAAATATTTAAATCGCTGTCAAAATTGAACAACTGAAAACGGATAGTAATTGTACGTATTATAAAGAAATTGATATTTGATGTATATAATAACTTATATAATATTATAAAATGTTTGAATAACTAATTTTGATGAAGAATTAAAGAATATAAGGCTTTCCCAGTAAATAACACCTTTGAAAAATAAGATAAGGATACATAAACATAGCAGACTCCAAAATTTTTACTAAATGTTTTTCTAGTTTACATTAGAAATTGCTTTGACTTTTGTTAATTATGCTGTATGCCAGATTAAAACATTTATATCTATGTATCTTATATAAATAATAATTTTAAATAGTTTAAAAAAGAAAAGAAAAACACGCTTTAGCTGCGCACTAAAAATTTTAAAACTATATGTACTTGACATCGTCATATGATATAATGACTTAGAGAGAGGATTTTAAGTAATTTTCAATAGAATTTGTACGACATTACATCTCCAAGTACATTTTGTACAACTTGTGTTTCATAATCACATAAATACTCGTTCTTCAATACTTGATAGAACTGGCAAAATATAGCTGACAGCTGTCATGCTTTACGTACTCGTCAAGTATTGGAGTTCAGATCTCGAAGCGCGCACTTTTATTCCGCTGTGAACAACGGTATCATAATATCTCGTGGTGATAACTTGAGTTCGCGTCGGTGGATCCTCGGAAGTGTTGGAACAGTCCAAGGTACGTGAGTACATTGTATTTGTTTCAGCTCTATCGAGTTTTTGAACGTATCGATTCACTACCCGGAGAAGCCGATAGCCACCGATTATTTCGGTTCGGTGCGGACGCTTCGACTTGTAAAGCCTAATTTTACCTCTTGTAGTTTCCTTTTAACTTCATTATACATACTACTACCATTAATTTTTTCACATGACCAAAAACAACATTTAGCTTGCGGGGACACTTGACTCTAACAAAAATTGGCACTTTAATGCTTACTATTTAGCAAACAGATCCCCGAATCGGAAAATTGTTTTCACAAACCCCCAATATTTTTAAACGACCATTAACAAGATGGGATAGACGAGAAAAAAAAGGGATTCCGAACACGACCGCCGGCGGGAACGGACGTGTTTGCGACCGCTCTCTGCCGCCTTCGTGACCTTCTACGCTCGACCGGTTTAGCTGCGCGCTAGTATCGCCGTACTCGTCGCACAGTTAGCTCCGTCTCGCTCGCACATTTCGTGGCACGCTCTTTTCAGTGTGTTACACGAACGAAAACCGCACTTTTAAGTGCGATTGTTTCTTTCGACGAAATCCACGCTTTACTTAGTGGTCGCTTGCTGGAAACCTCACGGTGCCAACGAAAGCAAGCGGAGCGCCCGCCGGTTACCACCCTCAAAGGTAAACGGTAAACTCGGACGGGCTTGGGAACCTTGGCCTTTGCTAGAGGCATAGTCAAGCCCCATGTGTCTCCTTCCCTCCCTACCTATCCTGCTACACATCCATCCCCGAATGTCTGTTTGGGCGTAGCTAGGTATTTATACCGGCTGCGTTCTCTGCCTCGGGATTGATAGGGACCTCCACGTAGGGCCCGGTAGGTTCTTTTCCTACGAGTCATTACACCGTGACACGCAGGTCCCTTTACCCGGCTCGAGATAGCCGTTTAAATTCACTCTGCGCACCCCCCTGCCTCTCCGGCAGGGAGGTTTGACATCAGCCCTGCACGCCCAACCGCCACCGCCGGAATGGCAGACCAGCAGAAGTTTAATGAACTTAACATCAAGTTCCTCAGGGATCGTGATCTCCTCACGGAGTTTAACAAAATAGCCGCGGTTCCGCAACCCGCACCCGCGTCCGTACAGGTCCCCGGGACTTAGCGATCGATTCCCTGGTCGACTACCTCAAACCGGTGTAAGGGAGGCCTCGAAAGAGGTGCAAGCGGCGAACGTCCGCCGCTTTATACTCCCCCCCAGCTTCCGAGCGTTAATCACGGAAAAGAACGCCGCGACACGTGCACATGATTCTTATTCGACGCCGGATAACACCCGTAGGTTACGTAGACTTCAGAGAGAGGTCAGAACTCGCATTTCCCAGTTCAGAGGTCACCGGTGGGATAACCTCTTAGAGGGTCTCAAGCCGTCCCATCTGGCTTACTGGAACCTCGCCTGCTCTCTAAAGTTAGAAGCTACCGCCCTGATGCCGCCCCTCGAAAGGGGCCTCGGTTTCCTACCCGCGTTCAATAGTAACGATACGGCAGAATGCCTTGCCGCAAGCTTGGAGAGCCAGTGCTTCCCAAACTCCGTTAACGTAGACACTGCCCACATCGAAACTATCGAGACCGCCGTTCAGGAACTAACTGTGATTCCCCCTGCAGAAACGTTAACCCCAGTCACGCATGACGAGATTTCTTCTGATATTAAAGGCCTTAAGCCTAGAAAATCCCCCGGCCCCGACGGTATCAGGAATGAAGAACTTAAACTTCTTCCCGATAACCTCATAGCTCTTTTGGTCTGCATCTTCAATGTTAACCATACATAGCCATAAGCCACTGCTACTTTCCATCCGTCTCGAAAACGGCCATAGTCATAGGAATCCACAAGCCCGGCAAGCAAGCATCGCTTTCCGACAGCTACCGTCCGATCAGCCTTCTAAACACGCTAGGAAAACTTTACGAGCGGCTCCTTCTGAATCGTCTCAAAACCGTTATAGATGTCAAAAATCTATACCCTCCCGAACAGTTCGGTTTTCGGGCCCGACACTCGTGTACACATCAAGTGCACCGCCTCACGGAGCACAGCACGAGTAACTTTGCTGAAAGTAGTATCACCCCCGCCCGTACGCTTGCGGTCTTTTTCGACGTGCTAAGGCCTTCGAGAAGGTCTGGCATGCCGGACTAGTCCACAAGTTACATCACTTAGAAGTCCCGAATAGGCTAGTATACTTAGTCCACGATTATCTACGCGACCGCACCTTCCACTACCGAGTGGAAGGAGTACTATCTACCGCCCACCCTATACGCTCAGGCGTCCTACAAGGTTCCACTCTGGCGCCTAGTCTTTACAATCTGTACGTCAAACGACCTCCCGAAACCCCCCGGGGTCGAGGTAGGGCTCTACGCTTATGACACAGTCATATACGCGTCAAACAGACACAGGAAAAATCTTGCCTGCGCAGTCCAACGTGCCGTAACCACTCTCGGGGAGTGGTTTCGAACATGGCGAATCGCCATTAATCCGGTAAAGAGCGCCGCGATTATGTTCAAACCGCATACATGTAAGCTACCACGCACGGTAAGACCCCTCTCGCTATTCGGTAGGAACATCCCTTGGGCCACCAAGACTAAATATTGGGTGTCACTCTCGACTCCAAGTTTAACTTCAACGTTCACGTCACTATAATCCGGAATAGGGCCGTCTGGATCCTTTCCCGCTTGCGACTCTTGCTCAGTACGGTAAGCAAAATGTCCTTAAGACATAAGATTACACTGTACAAGATGTGCGACCGTCCAATTTTAATATATAGCTGCGCCGCGTTCGCACATATGTCCAAACATAACTTTGCCCGCATGCAAAGAGTCCAAAATCGGTTTCTCCGTCGCCTGCTTGATCCTGCAGCCTTCGTTAGGAACATGGACCTCCACAGGGACATGAGGCTTACCTCGATAGAAGCCTATGTGAATTAATTATCTCACCAGGAGATACTTCGATAGCGCTTCGAATCATCCCAACCAGCTCATATAATCCACCGTGAACTACGTCCCAGACAACTCTATCCCCGTTGCCGAACGTTATAAACGCCGTCCGCGAAATCTCTTTGACGATCTCGATTACGACATAGAGAAAGCAAACGAATTTTACGCGTCCGCTCCCGTAACACATGCGTGCTCGCGCCTACACCCGCGAAACCACCGTTCCCTCCGCAGGGGACGTACGGTTAACTTCGCTCCCGCACACCCGCCACGACCGCCTTCCTCTGTGGCAACTCAAGCCTAGGTCCAATCCATCGGTATGGAGCCCTTGAGCCAAGCAGCCGCTCGCACGATACAGTGACTCTACATTCACTAGCTTTCACAGCCACACATGACACTGCATTATACACACATGCATAACACACAGGTACATAGGTTCTGTAAGGCACCTTTTTTTTCTTTTTTTGCCTAGTTAGATAGACAAAATTTTTCAGACCACTAAATACACATACACATGTTTCTTCCCTCCTCCCAGGGGGGAAGGTTAGTTTAGATCGAATGATAGGGTATTAGTCAGATCGCGACTTAATTGCATACGCGCAACAGTCCGAGCCGAGGTTCGGCCACTTTGGCACCCTCGGATGTTGTTGCTTAGCTTTCGTGGCTGAGTACCTTAAGCGCTCGCCCCCAAGCCCGGTAAAGCTGTAAAAGCCGTAAAGGCTCCAGGGACCCTAAGGCTAACAGTATAGTCAGTTCGAAAAAAAAATCTTACCCATATTACCTGTAGCTCATTAAAACAACGGAATAAAACAAAGTGAAGAACTCGTTTACTGGTTGCTCTGAAAAGCTAGTCCTTTGTTCTTTACTAGGTTTTAAAAATGCACATCGTATTTGAAAGGGCTATGGATAGTCCTCTCAACTACTTCAATTTTTAGACTATATATAGATAGGTGCAATGCAATAGATCAGATAGATCTGTAATTTTTGTAAGGTAATTTTGCTGCATTCAGTATGTACAATTGTATTGTACAATTCATTAGCATATTGGGGGGTATGGTGACCGAAATTCACAAAGACGAAGTGGGTGGTCTATTGAGCCATCGAAACCCAAGCGCCGGAAGGGAAGCCGAGGCGACCTCATCTGATTTGAATCGACTGAATAATTAATTTATTATATTGATAGACGTACTTATGAATAAAATACCGTTCCAAACTTTGCTTTATTTAATTTAACAGGGTTTTCAGTCCAAATTCATAATAGATTATTATAATGTATTTTTATTTAGATTGTAGCTTTTTGTCTCATTTTTAACTGTAAATGACCCCTAAATCATTTTATGAGATAAAAACATTTAAAAAATTGTTCGTGTAAACTGTATGTGCTTTTGAAGTAAAACCTATTTGAAATTGTAGAAAATTAAATTTAAATTTATTAAAAATAACACGAATAAATAGTAAAATAACTTATTTAATTTTAGTTAAATCATAATATTTCTGGTTTAAAAAGATTTAGTTCAAACGGATGCTATCACAAGGACCGGCTTCCTCTACCATTACGTCATAATTATTAAAGTGATACTTTTATTCTATCGCCCCAAAGTTTTTCGTTCATCTATCGCATGTCGCATTACAGTTGGCCGTAGAGTAGGGAACTGTAAGACTCGAGGCGAAGATTAAGTTATTTTTTATTTTTATTTTTAAAGTTTCACTTGCATCGTGGTTTCATAAAACCACACAGTTTTGTTTTATTAAATAAGATACTATTTAGTATAAGTCGGAGAATCGTGACAATATGATTATGGAATCCGTACTAATAACTTACTATTGACCCACACAATTCGCTGAGCGCGATAGCAACAGGTGTACTCTGTGACCGAAGCACGACCAACTGGAAGGCTCTTGCTCGATCTATCGGATAGTGAAGATCTCAGTTAATAAATCGACTCCAATAAACACTGTTTCTGAATGATGTCTCTCTGTGTACTATATTACATACACAATTTTATTTTTATTATTTCATTCTTATTAGCAATATTTTATTTGCCAATGAAATTTTTTTTTTTAATTAATAATAAGTATTAAATTGTATAAAGATAAATTGAAAAAAGAATTGACTATAAATTTTAGTGAATGTTTATTCCGTCGGAAAAAATATCTAAAGCTTGGTATACACGTAGCGACTTTGATCGCTGGCGATTCGCTGGCAACATAAGCCTTTTGTGTCCATATGATAGCGAATGATCAATGTTCATTTGGTAGTATACGTGTGCAGACGTTTGCGTGTTGTTGATGACGACTGACGATGACGAATGTGGACAGACAAATGAACATAGCAAAACTATAACGGTTACTTTTGACTTCAGAACCCTAATATGGCTAAATCGGTCCAGCCATTCTCATATGATGCACATATCAACGAACAGCGTTTCATTTTTATTTATATGGACGGCTACCAACAATACTGCGTGCAGGAGTCAATTGCGCCACTGTGTCCTGCATTATGTTCGATTGTTTAACGATTTCTGATAACTTTAATATTTATCTGAACGTAATAGTAAACTAAAAATATAAATCATCTTATTCAACGCGGCGAATTCCGGATGTTTTAAGTGAATTTAAGTTAGTTCTTAACAAACTCCTTAAAGATGCACTTTAAGATTAACGAGGTCCATCCTTCACAATCGTTAATATAAAATTCAAAACTTTCTGTTAATGTTAATAAAAATACTTCTAAATATGATTAGGTATTTTTTTAATTATTTATATTATATACTAGCTATGCTCGCGGCTCCGCTCGCGTGGACTACATAATGCCGTCTGTCCAGCGTACACGCGGATCGTGCTGCTCCCGTTCCCACCAGTCGACCGAAGTTTATTTTAAAGACAAAAATGCTCATTGTGGATCATGCTGATATGAACATAGATATATGTTATAGCTAACTTTTTGTAGATTTTTTTAAGATCTAAAATTTAGTAGCTCAATAATTTGATATATCACTTATGGTTTACTCAGCCTAAGTCATTTAAGCGCCACAAAAGTGTATTTAATCCACCATTATCGTCACTAAATATTTCTTATGTTAGTTTATCTATCATAATATGTCCTATAACATGGCCAAATAATATAGCAATAAATTTTATACGTTTATTGACTATTACTCGTTAACTTGAAAAGCCTACTTACCTCTGATAATTTTCTTTTTAAAATCATTATATATACTACCACCATGAGTTTTTCCACATATCCAAAAACAACCATTTAGAGGGTAGGGTGGCGGAACACTTGACTCTAACAAAAATTATCACTTTAAAAATGTATATTTTGCAAACGGATCCTTGAATCGAACAATGGTTTTTGCAGACCCACAATATTTTTGAACGATCTATTCAACGATACCCACACGACGATATAGACGAGAAAAAAAAATCATTTCAACTTTACGTATACTTTGTCGGCGTGATTAATATGTTTACCAAATTACAGTTTTCTAGTACTATGAATCTCTGAGCTAAGCCGCGGACAGACAGACGGACAAACCGAAACTACAAGGGTTCCTTTTGATTTCGGAACCCTAATAAAAATAGATGTTTGTATGTATGTTCCCTATGGACTCCAAAAATTGCTGGAGCGATTTTGATGAAATTTTCAGACAACCTTCATTTTAATTTTATTTGAATAAAATTCACGTGAAAACCACTTGTCCGATTACATGTTATTTTCAAAATCATAGCTATATTATCTGGCTAGGTTACAGTATATAAGTATTTTGTAAGATAAAGTAACATACCAAATAAGCAGTGATGATAAGCGGGGTGGTAGGGTTGGTATCTGTACGCGACTGGGTCGCGTCCAATGCTCATGGTAATAAACCCGTCATAGTGAATCTATTTTGGTATGTTGTGTTTCAGGATCAGTCAGCGTATATATAGCATTCAAGAGGCTTGTAGGTTGAAATTACAGCAACGACCGATGACTGATTATTAATTCCTCTGTGATCGCCATTGTTTTTGAATTGTGCTGTGCAGAGTTCTTGAGACACAGCAGCCGGTCTATCTTACTCTTTTATGTCTTGAAAAACTGGAAAAGACGGACGCATACGGGTCGTCGACGTCATGAAGAAAACAGGACTTTTGCGTCGGAACGCAACACGCGTCGTACGTATTGCAATGGGATGAGTGCTGTGACAGCACTACTGGGTGCTCGCGACAAGAAAATAGCAAGTTAATCGCAATCGTCTCGCTAATTACTTGCGCACGGACGTTGCGTTCGCCTCTGTCACCACTTAAACAAATCAGTTGTTATTTTTTCTACACCCGCAACACCATAATAAGTGTTTTCAAAGTTGAATCTGAGATATAATCTACTATCTTTTACATAGATTTTAGCATCTTTAAAACACTATTCGTACACGATCTATTCGTAAGTTGACAATGTGTTTAAAAATTAAAGTTAATTATTTAATCAAATTGGATGGATTGGATTATTGAAAATACTCAAAAAACATAATTCTGGAAAAAATAATTGTTCAGTTACAACATAAAATTTCTTTTCAAGACATTTCTTCTCTGTGAGACCCGTGATTGGGAACGCCAACCAGAAAACGTGACGTTATCATGCAATATGACAGTTGAGTGTTATTCCTATTAAGTTATCTTGTCACAAGTGACTCTAAAATTATTACTGTAAGTGTAGAAATAATTACTTTAAAATTATATAAATAGGTGCTGATGAAATTCTATAAGTTTCTACTGAAATTCTAGTCAACTCAATATTGCACATAATACCTATAAACTTAGTTTTATTTATATAGTGATGACGTCACACGCGGTCACATTTCCATAGTGCCGCATTTTGTGGCATAATATTTATTTAAATTATATAAATGTGTAATAATGATGTACTAATTTACAGGACTTACTTTCAACATATAAAATGTTTAAAACAACTTTTCAAAAGTTTTCAAGGATTGCATCCTATCTCTGATTAAATGAAATCAAGGCGCAATATGTAACTTATATCATATCCATCATCTTTGATTACAACTCATCCATCAAAGACAGCAAAATATTTGCGAAATCTGAATAAATTTTATCTCCCCTGTGAATGATGATACTTTTTACATAATTTCACGTAAGATATTTTGGTAACAATAATTACTTGGGCGTGGTTGGTGAAAATACATTTAAATAAACGTATACTATAATTTCCTTATCTTTTTTTCTTTCTATATTATTTTAAAAAAGTGTTAGGAAATTTTATTATCTTGCGTACTTATGAATAATTTTGAAATAGAATGAAGTTCCTAAATTTTTGCTATTATATTACATTTAAAAGTAAAAAACTCCTGAGACAAGTAACCTATTCATTAAGGCCATTCCTATGAGCCCAAACTCTACTGTAAGCTGGTGAGGAGTCAGGTGTCATGAAGATTCCAGAGCATGCTGCCACATCCGGTAAATATCACCATGTTCTTCTCATACCATTGAAGTAGCGAACAGGCTGAACAGATTTTCTTGAATCATCAAAACACTCTCGATCAAAATACCTTTCAAACAAAAAAAAAACTAAATCAAAATCGGTTCAGGCGTTTGTGAGCTACGATGCCACAGACTGACACACATATACATACATTATACTTATAACCATCATCTGTTTGCGTCGGGATGTTAAAAAGTAGATTATTTAGTAGAGATTTCAGATTTATATTTTCATATATTCTCTGCAATCTTTTGGTCACTAAATACATGTCCAACGAATTCATTATCTGTATTGTAAAGGTCCATCTTCCAACTCCCGTCTATTAATCAAGGGTGCGAAGGAGTAAGTAGGTCACCCGACGGTCACGCAACCCCGTAATCGGTCGCAGATCTTTTGTATTCTTATTTATCTAAGTATTTCCTTGTATAATGGTAGTTTCTTATTCTGCTCACACGAGTAGTACATTAACATTATCCTCGTCCTTGATTAGTAATTATATAATGTTCTCCTTTAGACCTTTAGTCCCGTATTAATTTTTTATAGTACACATGCCGTGTGCCCGATGGGGTCCCCCATCAACAATATCTCAGAAATTATCGTAATTATACTCATTAAGTATCGATCTTAAATATAGACCACGCGGTGGTACGTAAATTAGATAGGGAATAATATCAACTCAACAAAAAAAGTGTTATGTTTACTGTCAAAAGGTCATTGCTCCTTTAGAATCGATTTTCGTATATAGCTCGCGGTAGAAGCAAAAACATATTCGTGGCTGAGTGCCTTAAGCGCTCGCCCCCAAGTCCGGTGAAGCTGTAAAAGCCGTTCGAGGCTCCGGGGCCCTTATGGCTAACAGTATAGTCAGATCGAAAAAAAAAAAAAAAAAAAAGCAAAAACATTATTATTATTGCTATTTCTATTATTTTTATTATATCGTTTATTGATATTATTTCATATTTATTCCAATGTAATCGTTCTTAAAGAATAAATTACTCTTACATATGACGACACTGAATACATATTTAAAATTTAATAATAACTACTTAATATAAAACCTCATTGATCATATTATAGTTATAGTCATTAATGTCATAATACATGTAATATAGTTAAGAATATATATATATATATATATGTAATAAATAAAAAATTGAGGTGTTTTGTGTTAAAATATTTTGTTAAATCGTATTTTGACATCCAAGAAACTTGAAATGCGTAATATTTAAATAAATTTTGAATTTGAATGCGAACATAGGAACTGACACGGATCACTTCTATTTTATAGTACCACGTTAAAGCAACGGCACTATACACATAAATCAAGTTGGAGACATTTTTGCGTTTATCAGTATGTAGTAGTTTAACACAAAGTGACTACAACCGGAATAAACCAGTTTTCGCTAGAAACTACGTGCCTCGCATCAGCCGCTTGTTTGTAGCGTTAGAAGTGTCATGCCATTTTGATTGTTATTCTTTTCTTAGTAATTAATCTATTGATTTTATTTGTTGTTCATTGTTATTAGGTGTTATTATTTGCTACTAATTATTTTTATTTGATATTAAAATTGTAGTAAAAAATGACTCCGGTATTAAAACATGGTCAAACGTAACTGTTTAATCGGATAAAAGCAATGATGAATAAGACTACGAAAAGGCTGGAGTTGAAGAAATTCATGATTAAAAATTACGTTTAAATTGTATAATGTTAAGTACCTAATTAATATATATAAATATATATATATATATATATAAAATTATTACTTTATCTGCCGACCGTACACTGCTACAAACGCAAATACGTCTCCAAGTTGGTTGTACCTAATGATAAGAACAGTACACTTAATACAACTTTTAAGACTGACTGTCAGGCAACGCACACTTTACCGGAGGGTCTAGAAACGTGAAATTTTAAACAGGAATTCCGTATATAAAGTAGGTGATGAGCACGAGAAAAGAATTTTTGAAAATTTAAAGGTTTATTATTGCCGTACCATGAAATTGTGCAACGGTCTACCGGCCAGTGTGTTCCCTTCTTTTCACAGCATTGGCTCCTTCAAGCGTAACGTGATGACTTAAAGATATATTTAAGCTGGCCAGGTTGACAGCGATGAGCGGCTTTGTATTGCCGATCTCTCGTTGGTCGTTGTAGTTTTAGGGTTGTACTGTGCTGACCATTAGGCACAGTGCAATCACTTTGCAGTAATACTATAAAAAAATAAGGTTCTTCCACTAACTCTTTTCATAATGTTAGAGACAAATTTTAGTTTGTTCTAATAATTGCTCTGAACCTATATATATATATATATATCAATATATTTTATAAAACTCAATATATCTGTCTGTCCATTTATGTTCATATCACGCGAAAACCACTTATCCGATTTACATAATATTTATTTTTCTTCATAGCTATATTATCTGGCCAGATTACAAGATATATTTTGTAAGAGATAGTAACATACGAAATAAGCAGCGACTATAATGATGAATCAATTCGGAAGAAGACGCATTTGGAGCGCTTAAATGGCTTACGCTGAGTAAACCGTAAGAGATATATCAAATTAATGTACTACACAATTGTAGATAGCGTATGTCTATCTTCTAAGGAACACCTACAATACGCATTTTTATCTTCCGTCTTATGAGCGGGGGCAGCATAGTTCGCGCGTGCGATCGACCGAAAACGTTCTATATTTCACGCGAGCGGAACCGCGGGCACAGCCATTTCAACATAAAAATGGATGATGCTATTTATGAGATTAAACTCCAACACCATTTGACCAATCA
The DNA here is from genome assembly GCA_947532125.1 of Saturnia pavonia. Lineage (NCBI taxonomy): Eukaryota > Metazoa > Arthropoda > Insecta > Lepidoptera > Saturniidae > Saturnia > Saturnia pavonia. Next base: position 4,374,670 of record OX383916.1, on the reverse strand, counting down.
CAATTAAAGCTAGTAGATCTAAAGGTTATTTCATAGATCATATTTTTACGTTACCCTGAACCTGATAGATAGCACTGAGGTCGAGTTATTGCCTACTGAAAAGAGCAAAACAATATCTGCCAGGCCAGTTAATAATATAATATAGTATTATAACGTTCAAGAAGTTGTTTTTGAAGTGAAAACTTATTTAGCGTTGTGATTTGAACTCGATTTAACGAAAAAGCGACATTAAAAATAGACAGCCATATAACTACATCTATACGATTTAACCTACGAGAGAATGAGATAGAATAGATTTCCATTATGCACGTCTAGATTTTCATGATTGTGATCGTTGTCAGATTGGCCTAATGGTGTGAGACGACAAGACTTCATACGGAGTATGCACGAGTGGTCGATAGTTACAAATTCCTCTGATTTAGGATATTTAAAATTAAAAAGAATTTTAAAGAACACTAATTTTCGTGAAGGTTTCTCTGGCACTTCACAAGGTACACTTAATATTGTTTATTTGTTTGAACTCGTTAATCTCTGGAATCAATCAGATGTAAAAAAAAGAGATTTTATAGGCAAGCGACAACAATGATAGTCTCCACGGGTGTGTGGGCGGCGACGCGTTGAAGACTTGGTCGAACAATTTTAACACGGGTGAAACCGTGAGGCACATCTAGTATTATCTAAATATGTTATTTTGTATTTGTTGTTCAAAAGCGTGAACAGAAACATGATTTAGAATTTTCGATTATTGCCTATTTGTCATTGTTATTAATGGTTGCAAGCGTACTTTGTTGGAATGGATGAATATTGCTCCTTCCCGTTGGTGGTATCTGTGATTTATGGATCGTTGTTTTTGCAATCATTCGTACTGATCTAGATTTTATTTGTATGTATTGTATACGTTACAATAATATTCAATTGTCTTTTTAAGTTGTTCACATTCCCAAATTAGAAATGTATGTATTTATTTATACACGCATGTAAGAATTTATATCTTAGAAGTAAAAAAAATGAAATAACTCAAAAAAAAAATCCGCGTACCAACAACATGATGAAGTTAGCCGTCAATGATAACAATGTGAATTTATTTTACTGACCTTGTTAGGGTTCCGAAGTCAACAAAGAACCCTTATAGTTTCGCTATGTTCATCTGTCTGTCCGCGGCTTTGCTCAGAGATTCTTAGAACTAAAAGCTTTAATTTGGTATGGATATACATATCAATCACGCTGACAAAGTGGTAAAATAAAATTTTCAATAAGTTAGTTAGTTAGTTTAGGGTACCTCTTATCGCGTGGACAATTGAATAGATATAAATTCCGAAAATTATATGTTAAACGGTTAATGAAATGAAATTCAAAATTGATTTATATGTGTATTCCGAAGGTATTTAACATTAAAGTAAGATATAAAATACAGAGTATCTTAATTTTATAGCCTATTAATTTTACTAATATTTCACCAGTAAAAATAGTCCACGTTTATGCTTCTATCCGAACCAGAGCTGCTTGTAAAAATCCGTCTTGAGAAGCTTGTGTGTATATGAATTTGGCAAACAAGCATTAGATAATCATTCCGCTCCCATTTCTATAACTGCATCGCCAAGTCAGCATGAATGAAAGCATCCGCCAGATCTTCGTTTAATTTATAAACACTCTTGGTTCTTGTCAATTATGGGTGAATAGTTTCAAAACCTTTGAATACCGATTACAATGCGAGGGGTTTCTTGCAGTAACAAAATAACTTTATGTACAAACTCCAGATTGGTAAGTGAGTGACTCCAAATAATAAATTAGAATCAGAAATATAAATAAACTTATAAAAATCTTGTATAAGACTGCACGTGTTTAGCCATAGACGTCTGTTCTCCTATATACAAATGTACTCTGTGGACGTCTAATCTGTAAGTCAGCGTGAATGATGTGCCTCTTCAATTCTTTTCTAGTATCGTTCTATATCTTAAATTCAAAAGGTTCTTCCAGCCATTAAATACAATCTTTGTATGCGGCCTTCTTAATTTATACATATTGCAACACAAAAGAAGTTTGTCATAGAATAAGTAAATACAATAAATGACCTATAGATCTAAAAATGCCTTCGGAAAGCGACCGAAAAACACAATAAATGAAGTAATAAGGAACCAACTAAGGTGAAATAAATATATATAATTAAAAGATAAAAATGATTGATAAATATTCATTACACTCTCCTATACGTTAAGTGGGAATGAATTTTTCTCGTCTATCCATCCAATCATGTGGGGTGTCGGTTGATAGGTCGTTCAAAAATATTTCAGGTGTGTGAAAACCATTGTTAGACTCATGTGTCACCCAACCCCCCCCCCCCCGCAAAGTAAATGGTAGTTTTTGGATATGTGAAAAAAATCATGGTGTAAATATAATGAAGTTAAAAGGAAACTATCAGAGGCAAAGTAGGCTTTACAAGTTAACGAGTAATAGTCAATCAACTTATAAAATGTACTCGGAGAGGTAATATCGTCTAAGTCTGCATATTGTGACGGGTAACTAGGGAACCCTACACTAAGCGTGGGCCGACACGCATTTGGAAATAAAAATTACTGTATAAAATAATTAAACGTTGTATAAAAATCTATACACATCATGAAATTGAAGTGTCTGTTTGTAATGTTAAATTAACAGCTTTTCACTAAAAGCATGTGAAAATGTAAACGATACTAATAACGAAAAATCCATTTTCAATAAAATTGTCTGTCTGTCTGTTTGTTCCAGGTAATCTCTGAAACGGTTTATAGCTGATGTTATAAGGCATAACCTAGGCTAATTTTATTTTAGATTTTTTTAAATAAAAACATGTGTTCCTAGTAGCCCACGCGAGCGGAGCCGCGGGCACATCTAGTTATAAATATAATATTCATTTATATAATGATAAATTGTTTTCCAATATAAAAAAATAAAACCACTAAAGTGAATTAAGATTATTATCATTAAAATGGCGAACTTTATCATGTCACACTTCCGTCAATAGATGCGCGCGCAGCTCTCAATTTTACTCTTTACTAAACGCAACAAAACTGCAATAATAAGTTGGGGCACACATCACAGGAAATGTATTTCAAATTATTTGATGTGTGTAATTAATACAGCTAAAAGTTCTTTCATGAAGTTATTTCACGTTATTGTTTTTGAATGAAGGAATATTTGAATAAAAATAATTGTGAATCACGTGCTGGTATCTTGCAGAGTGTTATGGCTTGAAATAATTCCTTTACTCATGGCCAATGCAAGAAGATAGTGAAGCCAACTGTGGTTTTCAACAAAAAAAAAATTGAAATATCTTGCGCCGCGTGCGGTGGCGCTGGCTATTACCGGTTGCAACACGATTTCGCGAGCGGCCTGCTGTGTTCCGGGCAAATAAATATATAAGCCTCATCTATACTATTCATGTGGCCTATTATTATCATCCAAAGTGCTTAAATAATTGATTTTACTGTGTGGAACTTTAAAACAATAGCCTTCAATAACTGCAACTTAATCAAAGGGATCGACGCGACGTAGATCAAAGGCATGAAGCAATGATGGCTCAGTGGTAGCGTGTATGACTTCGCGTCGATTGACGTCGAGCCTGCGCTTTCGGTGAAGGAAAACATCGTTAGGAAACAATAGCATGGTGGTAGGGTTTTTTCTAATGCCCTCCTGGCTAGCTACCACCCTCAAGTTGAAAATCTGTCGGCAAGCACCAATAGGTGTGTTCCGGCAGATGCACTTGAGAGCCAGTCTTCCACTAGGTTTAGCTTATTTATCATCTTGGGCCAATGCAACGAAAGTCCGTTACGGGGCAATATGGCTCCATGTTGAAGTAAAACTTCTTTAGGCGCGACTAGGAGGTAACTGGACGACAATGTCCGAAGTCCGGTGGTGACGGTTGGGGTGGTGGTGACCGTCGAGATGGTAGTAACCATCGGGATGGTGGTGACCGTTGGGATGATGGTGGCCGTCGGGATAATGGTGACTATTTAAGTTTTACTACAATCACGTGTGAAGGTCACACGTTTTTATTTATTTTTTAAATTGAACTGAGTTTATCTATCATTAGGCAGTTTCGTCACTATACATTTTTATTAACTAAATCCGAAGTTATAGTTTTGTCACTGAATGTTAAAAGATCATCCGACACTAAAACTTTACAATAACCTCTATAATAAATTGTAGGTAAATTTAAAGTTAAAAAATTTACAAGAGCGAAATTTCTGGTGAAAAAGACGGTGTACAATAAATAGATCAATCGGTCCACGCAGACTGAATCAATTTGTCAATTTGAGTTATTCCATTTTTACGAGAAGGTTAAGGTATCAATTTATTTGGGTTTGTTTTCACCGACGTATTTGATATGCAGACTCGATTCCCGATACTTGTGGTGTACTACTGTGCCAGGTCGGTATTTAAATAAGTAAATTATAATTGTATATCTCATATTAAATATTAATAGGTAATGGTCTCTTCACAATTCATTAGGTTCTGATAAACGCTAGTTTGCTCTGGGAAAAAAAAACTGCGCGGTCTTTTTCATGCAATTTGTCCATGTGGAATTAAAATTTGATACAAATGTCACGTGGTGAGATGCGGATATAATTGGCGCGATTATTTTGTACATTATGATGTTATATTATGTCGGTTACAGCATTGCGAAATTAATATGCGAGATTAGGTTATAGCACGTTCAACTACACATAGTAAATGATTCTTTATCATTTTGTATTATCCAAAAAAACATTTTACTGTATTCTCGCATAAAGATAAATTCTTTCATATGTCTTAAAGTCATAAGTGAGTGAATTCAGCATCTTTTCACACTTTTATTACGCCATAGTAAACCGAAAAGCAACATTTTTATTTATGTTGTTCAATGAAGACAAGCATTTTGGTCGAGAAACTTTTTTTAATGCAGTGCGTTTTACGTGATATTCAGAACGCGGAAACAGCGAATAAAAATCGTGCGGCGAGATCTTGCAGTGCGGTCTAAGCGCAATGGGTCTAACTGCATTTTGAGTTGATTTAAAAAATAATTGGAGTTTTTGACAGGAACTTGATCTATCGTGTAGTGGTTTTTATTTTAATTCATAAACTTATTTTATTTGGATCTATATTTGATACAAGTGAAGTGGATTATAAATATTAACTACGAACTTGCATTTTAAGTTGTCATAAAACTTACCTGCATAGTTTGAACAATATATATATGTATATAGCTATGAATTAAATTAAAAAAAATGTAAATCGGATAAATGGTTTTCGCATGAAAAGAACATAAATGGACAGAGAGACATTGAGTTCTATAACATAATAATATGTAATAAACATGATACTATATAAAAATAAGTTACAAATTATAATTATATATTCTTCTTTGTCTTTTTTTAGGATATACTTTAGTTAAAGTAGCTTACGAAATAAGCAGTGACGATAATGGTGAATCAATTCAGAAAAAATACGCATTTGAGGCGCTTAAATGGCTTATGCTGTGTAAACCATACAAGATATATCAAAAAAGTCGGCCATAACATATATCTATCTTCTAAGCATCACCGACAATAAGAATTTTTGTCTTTCGTCTTTTCAGTGTGGCAATACGATTAGCGCGCACTCTCGACCGACGGCATTCTGTAGTCCACGCGAGTGGACCCGCGGGAATAACTAGTTTTTACATACGTATTATATTTCTAAAGTCTTCAGATTTGTTATTGACAGAAGTTATTTCTGTTTTAATATCGCAGTTTCCCATCACCTATAATAGATAATTGTATATCCGTAATAGAAGAGAACGTATGACGCAAGACGGAGCTATGCATGTGCGGAAGCCATTTCCTTCGACGCAACGAATGAAAGCCTTTTGTGTGCTAACAGAAAATGCGGGCCATTTTATTGTAACAGATATGTATTGTGTTGAGGGACTATTAGTAAAAATGTAATTTCTATACTTGTTACAACTGTAATATGTTTGGGTAAGTTGGATTAAGACTCTCGGAGATTTTTCTTGATCTTATACGAGAGAGAGAATGGTACATTAAATAAGCATTAATAATAAAGAAAAAATTAAAGTAGGCTGAAATAAAAATAATAATAAAATAAAACTAAGTTTTTAAGTGAAATCTTCTTTACCACCGTTGTAATTTGAAACTCAATGAAACAAAAAAGCGACATTAAAAAGAGATAACCATATACGTCTATAGGATTTACCCTACGAGAGAATGAGATAGAATAAATTTACATTATGCCCGGTCAATGAAAGTCCTGGTTTTCATAATTGTGATCGTCGTCAGATTGCCCTAGTGGTGTGAGACGACTAGACTTCGTACACAGTACGCACGAGTGGTCGATAGTTCGAATCCAGCTAAGAAATAATCCAACTAGAAATAAGTGCTAATTTAACACGTTGGCTGCTAGGTCAGTTTTCATGTACTTTCAAACTGTGCGCAGCCAGGTTGGTTAGGCCCTGTGGGAGTCCTTTTGATGGTGCGTACTTAACCCTGGTTACACCCATTAGTATAAAACCTTCTCCAGCAGCGCAAAAATAAGAGCTATATCAATCAAATTCTGGATTTTGCTAGTGTCCTAATGTATCCATATACCCCCGGCTTAGCTTTAGGATTGGACAAAAAAAAGCGAGATTTTTTGAGGATCTAAACCACCAGGTCTGATGTACCCTGTAACGCACTAGTAATATAGTTACCATGTTTGTTAAGCCTTGTGATGCACTAGAATTTTAAATTTTTTGCGATGGGACAGTGACTGAAATAAATAAAAATCAACTTATCGATAGGCACGTTAAATTATCTTTATTTATTAATTAAAATGGTGTTCATTAAAACAAGGCAAACAATACGACTTATTGCATTTACTGCATTCTGATTTTATTTTTTAAATCTTTTTATCGGCCTGTTTACTTGTCAGTGTTAATCGTAACTTTGCGTAGCAACGGACGCAATTTTTCCATTTGTTGGTTTTAATAAACTGATGTTCCATTCTCATGTTGTCCTCATTAGGGCCTGCAATAAAATATATATTTATATTAGGTGTATTAGCTTGGTTTACATTGAAATATAACTTACAGTGTAACAATCCATGCAAAAAGCTGTAGGATGGGTGGTGGATGTGATCACAAATATTCGAATAATAAATAAGGTTATATTTCTAATCCCTTTCAGTGCTGTGGACGAGTTAACTCGTCCTTAGATTTTTTCAATTTTGAGCTGTAAACAGACAAAGAGTAACAGCATGAGAGTACATTTTCCAATGTTACCACGAACAAGCGGTTACGGTCAAGCACGGAAAGGGTTGTTAACAAAATATTCTAACTAGAGAGCTGGAGAAACATAGACAACAAACAATATCAAACATAAATATTATAGTATTCGTAGAAATATTATAACTTATTAATAATTATAATATTAAAAACCCAAGCATAAATTAGTAAAGTGCCATATGAAATATCTTTCTCAAATTCTCAAAATTCTACCTTACGTGATAAGGAAGCAAATGCAACTTTGGAAATTTGTAAAGGACACATTGCATAAACAATTGAAATTTTAACAAAAATTACCCAACCAGCGGCCATGCGATCTTTTAACATCAGCGCAAAGCGAATGGTGTTCGGTAGAGAGTAAGTAGTTATTATTCCCTGTTCTGTGCGGAAGAGAAAAGCGCATTGGACCGGAGCTGCTATAAAATAAAAAACCATGCATTTATACTTACGATTGAAGTTCTCTGCGATACTGCCTTAAGCGCTGTTGTATTGGTCGCTGTAGGATATTATCTTTTCATATTATTTTTTTAATTACCTAAGTAGTAAAATCATTGTAAAACGAGATAAATACGTATAAAGTTAATAACACTATTAGAAATAAAATTATCAATTACCTCATTCATATATTTTTTTGCCGGTAAATGCTTCTATTAGAGCTTCGGTAAATTCTTTTTTTGTCAGTGTTTTCCGATTCGACATATTGTAAATAATCCATGCATTTACTAAAGCGGTTCCAAACAACAGTTCTATCATTACTTTTCGGAACCACTTTAGGCCTCTTTTCAGTGGGGTATAATATGAGGACATCTGATCTCCATAGTCGATCCCCTTTTTATTTTTGTTATAGTTTAATACGCAGCGAGGTTTCCGGATTACTTCCTGCTTTCTATCTTTTTTACCTGTAAATAATAAATTAACATTAATACTTAAATAAAATCATCATCATCTTACTTTTATTTTAATTTATTTTGGGTCAGTGTAGCATGTCTTACTCTTCCACTCTCCTTTATCAATCGTCAACCTATCATTTAGTACTTTTTCGTTCATATCCGCTCTTACACAATCCAGCCATCGCTTTTTAGGTCTTCCTCTTCTCTTCCAACCATCCACTTTCATATTCATCACTCTTTTATCCACTTGCATTTCCTCCCTTATAACGACATGCTATTACCAAGCTAATCGGTTCCCCTTATATTTTTTAGTTATTACTACAACTTTCAGACTTCCCCTTTCATAACTTGTTTTATCCATTCTCGCTACTCCACATACCCATCTTAGCATTCTTAGGCAATGCTATTTTCTCTCATTCTTCTACTTTAAAGCCCAACACTCCAAACATATGCATTTACAATAATTTCTATACTTACATAAAATACGTTACATAAATTGAAGTAGTCATTACCTGTGTCTATTAATGTGGCATCATGATCATTACCTGTAGATATCATCAAAATAGTCCTTTTATCGTGCCATTTAATGATTCGCACTCCTTTTTCATTCATTTTTCCAAAGACTTCACTTTTTTAATTTTTTTGCCACAACATGTGTAGGTAAACCTCTTCGATTTGACCTCAATGTACCACAGTAGAATGTATTTAATGACAAAGTTCCTCAGCTAGGCTAATCAATGAGTAGAAATTGTCTGCTATGATTAATCTTCCAGCGTTTTCTAGACCTCTAAAAAGGCGCATAACCGTTTTTTGACCGTGATTTTGTTCTGGACCGTTTTCATCTTTATCTGTATACACTGTGACATTATATGTGTAGCCTTCTGGAGTACAAATCTTATAAAGTTTTACACCATATCTGTGGCTTTTATTTTTTATGTATTGCCGAAAAGACAATCTCCCACGCCATGGCACCATACTTTCGTCGACCATTTGTTTTTTCATGGGAAATATTTCAAGGTCTTCATCACTATCAGAATTCACAGCACTCATGTTTTTATTATATTTGTATACACAATATAAAACAGGTAAGAATATATTTATTTCCGCGATTACACCAGACGATCGAATCCCGTCGCCACCGAACACACAACATGCGCAACTATCGACATTCAAACGTGAACTGCCTCGCACTGGTCGTACGGCTCGCGCCCTACCCCTCCCGCGATACGGGCAGTGCGGGTACCAGGTCTATAAAACAAGGCCTGAATTTTATCTGTGTGCGAACTAGGTCGAACAAGCACGGTACATTTTTTAATATCCTATCACACTAAGATACGATCTTAAAGGTGAAATATGCGGTTGTCTCTTTCATACGTCAAATATTACCAAAGTTACGTGGTTCGCACTGAGTGAAATGGCACGATTTCAGCGCCCGCACAGGCACAAAGATACTCACAAGGCTTTTAAAACCTGGTTTAGCAGCTAACGTGTTAAAGTGATATTTTTGTTAAAGTCAAAAAATTATAAGCAGTAGTGTATATAAAGAAGTTAAAAGAAAAATTATCAAAGCTAAGTAGGCTTTACAGCTTAACGCGACTAACTTATAAATTGTACTTGGTAAAGTAAAGGAAAATTTCGTACAAATACTATTAAAAATTACTTAAACCCCCCTTCTAAGTCTGCATAATGTGACGGGCAGCTACGGAACCCTACACTGCTCGTAGCCCAATTTGCAGTTGGCCACTATTTTTATTATATATAGTCAAAAATGAACCAAGATCACAATAAGAATTAATATTTGAGAGTAAACATAAGTAATAATACGTAAGTATTTTTATCGAAGTTTAAAAAAAACATACCTGCTATTCGTACTGTTGACAGAAGTATTAGATCGACTGCGGCGGTTACAGATGGAATCTCCACAGTTGACGACTCCCCCTTTGGTGGTAATGCTGAAGGTCCTCAGCCGGTAGAGGTCGTCGGAGGCGCGAGGGTTGTAAGGTTTCTCGGGGAGGGAGCAGACACGAGGGCGGGAATGTTCCACCACTGAAATAATATTATGAATGAGGAAAACGAATAAATAATTTATTATATTCATAACTACACCCTAGCTCGAACTGAGTGGAAAGGTATATAAGGCGCAGCGCACAATAAGCGAAAGCGAAAAACCTATTGCGCGATACAGTGACACTGCATTCACTAGTTTTCACATACATACATTACAATGTACTTCGCTCCCACCTGCACATCACACAATAAGTACATAGGCCCTGTAAGAAGGGACCTACTTTATTCTTTTTTTGGCTATTTAGTCTTAAACCAAAATTGTCAGATTGTTAAATACATACCTATACGTACCTATATCTTTACCTATAAATTATCTATATCGCGACTTTTTGCATGCAAGGCAATAGTCCAAGCCGAGGTTCGACACTTCGTACTTTGAGGTCCTAGCGTTTTTTACACGGCTGAGTGTCTCCTGCACTCACCCAAAATCCTGGTGAAGCTGTCAAAGCATCCTGGCTAACAGTATAGTTAGTTCGAAAAAATAGAGCGAAAGAATTTTCGCTTGTATCGTCGTATCATTCATATCGCCTAGTCACCCTTTCATAGTCGGTTATTCGTAGTCATTGAATTATATTCGTAGTAGTCAGATACGTTGAAACATTATTATCATCTAAGAGTATACTCTTACATGATACAAACATAGATCGGAATAGGTAAGTGTATTTATATATACTTTGAGGATGGAAGTAACATAGAGTAGATACTACTACCTCTCTCGGAATGATAGTAATGACATTTTCATTCCGAAATTTGAGAATTTACAAATTATTTACGCATTTAACAATATTTGTTTCCTTAATATCTTTTGTTACACATAAAAGTGATATAGTTTACTATCTCTTTCACAGCATGCAGAATTTGATATTCGTTATCTCTTTCACTAAATGCAGAAGGTTTTATTTGTCTATATGAAAAACAAAGTATTGTAATTTGACATTTGAGTAATAATAATATTTTTACGAATGTATTCAAATACCAATAAATAATTAGCCATTTCCTAAATTCTGGCATAAAAATGTCATTTTATCATTCCGGGATTTTGAAGTGATGAAGTGCCACTTGTTCCTTCTTTCCTCAAAGTTTTAGGTAAATATACTCTACCTGTTCCGGTCTATGATAATAAGATATTAGGAGATACGTCCACTGTTGAGGCGGCTAATCTGTTCAAAACAATTCCATATCTTTATTAAATATGTAAATATTATTTATGCTACGATGGGGCTAACATATGTGAATTGCATATAATATAAGTAAAAAATAGTCCAATCGGTTTATTTTAATTTGAATTACTAACAACAATATTTTTTAATCCTCTTTTTAAGTACCTACCATTGCTGGATAATAGGTTTTTGTTTTCATCCCCAAAAGAGCTCAATCAATCAGTCAAGAAGAGTTCTTGACTTGCGATCTCAAGTAGATAAATTGTTGTTAAAACTTCGTGAACATGATCTTAAAGACGTAATTATGAAATAAATCACAGCATTAAATATTTTATCCCGATCTTAGCAAGGTTTTGCCTTCCCACTCCATTTACATAATCTTACACAGTCTTTATGACTATCCCCATATCTTAAGGGACGCTGTGATACAAATAAAAACGACGGTAATAAATAATAAGATTATATTTATTTTAAGCAACTATGAATTATTGTCTCCTACGCGGATTTTTTTCATTGGAAATAAAGCTTTCTTAACTTTATTGAACCCGTAAAGAGATTGGGGCAATTACTTTGCTTTTACTTGACCCGAAAAATTGGTTTTCATTTCTACAAATAGATTACATCTTCTGTAAAACAGGAAAGACTTCTGTAATTTAAGACAAAATAAGATAATCGTTTGTTTGGTATCACAATTGGTAACAATATCGCCAGGGGTTCTCACACTAAGTTTCGCCAGTATCGCAATGAACCAGTTGAAAATTACATTGTAGAATTTACAAACTTACGTAGGTACATTACAATAACGAGAGTAAGTACTTAATAGAACAGAAAACAAAATTGTACAAAAAAAACTTATACAAAAACGTTATACAAATGAAACTTAAAAACATAAAAGTTAGGTTACTTTTGCTAGGATATTCTCCGTCTCAGCGTAGTTTAAAGATAGAAGCCATTTAAAAATTAGTTTTGTGCTTCACTTATAGTACACAATCTTGAAGTTTACAGTGTTTTAGAATGGCGTTATAAGTTGAAGACATTCGGGCTTACCGAAAGTGGAAAGACTTCTTGGAACTGATAAATTTAAAATTCGTTTATTAGGTAGAGAGTTATAGTGAGACATTTTTAAACAAAAATAATTTACGAACAGATTATACCTTCGCTTCAGATACAGATTTACTGTTGTAAATCGAAGTGGTTCTTTTAACATCACTTTCAACTTGAACATACATAGACGACATAGTCGTCCTCGCCGCGCTGCCCCACACTGTGATGCAGTAGTTGATCACTGACCGGCACAACACAGTGTAAATTATTAACAGTGGGCTATAGTAATATATATAAAACTAAGGATGTTACAAATATGAGGTTTCAGATATGGACATGGATACGAAAATTTCAAGAGTATTTAATCGGATTCGGTTACGGATATAGATATGAAATTATTTAAGTTATCCGATTGTTTCGGATAATTTCGGTTATGGATATTACATTTTTCAAAGGATTTTACAATATGTAAAAAAAGCTGTTCGTTCCGTAGGTATCGAGATTCAGTTATATTTATGTAATCATTTTGTGATATTAAGATAAAATGTTTCCCGAATAAAATTACAATAAATTAAAAGTTCCGCTTATCATCGTTAAAATAGTTTGATTACAGTCGTCTGAAACTGTGGTTGTTTATGTGTGTTGGTTTTTGACAATGGCTCATTAGACTTTGCCCTATCCGAAATTATCCGAAACATTTATATCGGATACGATTAATGATACGGATATTTTTTATTTCAGATATCAGATAGTTTCGGTTACGGATACGGATATCCATAACATCACTGTATAAAATAATAATAAAATAAAGTTTGAGTGTCGCTATGTGCTACAGCAGGGGTTCCTAAACTTTAAAGATAACGGAACACCAACCAAACACTTTTTATTTTATCGAACCCCATATCAAATTATTACAAATCAACACTGATATTTATATAAGAACATTTTTTTTAAGAAATGTGTAATATAATTGTATCACTATTCTTAACTTAAGGTTTTAATGTGCATGTTTTAAATAAGTTCTCTGCAATTGTATGTGGTTTACTAGACCGGGCTATCCTGTAACTTAGGCGAAATGATGCTACAATAGCACTTTCATTATCGGTTTTTGCAAACTTATGCAAATTTGTCACTGCGGCATCATACGTCTAAAAGGGTCTTTGAAAAAAAAAACTAATATCTTTGTCCTCCAGATTTTCATGGTTAGAATCAAAGTGTCGTTTTAGCTTTGCTGGTGCCAGAAAACTATGTACTAATATTTTTTTACAAATGAGGCATAATCCATTAGGGTTCCTCAAAATTCCGCACAAGTAATTAACAAATGAGTCGTCTTATCTTCTTTTTTTTTGAAGATTTAGCTGTTTTTCTTCTAAATCTAGTTAGTCAATTTTAGCTAACTATCTACCTTATTTACATTTAAGTAATTAGTCCTTCTGATCACATATATTGCGCAATTTAAAAATAATATTTGTAACCGTGGTATTATTTAATAGCTAATAAAAATATTTTTGGCGTAACCCTGATGACTATTCTATGGAACCCCTAGGTTCCGCGGAACCCAGTTTGGGAATCCCTGTGCTACAGTATTCTTCAGTTAGCAAACATTTTACTGTGTGTAAGCTGGTGCAGAAGAGATCTATGTCCAAGTTGGAAGGCAGTGGACTGTAGCTTCTAGAACTTCGTATCATGTAAGCATTTTGACTGTAATTCGTATTCGCAAACGGGGTTTGTAGCAGCGGCCGCTGTCTGAAACTTAGCCTATCAGTGCGAATAGATTTTATAATTTTTAATTTATCTTTGTTTAATCATTTGCCATTTAGACTTGTATTAGCATTTTTCTTTGTAGTATAGTAAGAGTGTCTGATGGTAAACACAATACAATCAAAAAACAACAGCGAACATCGAGAGATCGACAATCAATCGACGGTCACATTATCACGGCCGCCTGGAATCCTCTTGTCACTTGCCTCTTATCACTTATCACCTTATCAACATACAACATACAACGAGTACAGAACGCTTCCGATTATTTAATGATCTTGGAACACGATACGCCTAAGCATGCCACTAAATCTGGTGGGGCACCTCATGTATGGTATGCTCACGACATTCTCAGACCCATTATAGGATTCGAACTCCCGTCGATCAACGCAGTTTCCTACACGCCACCACTGAGCCAACATAGCTTCAAAATTCAAAAAAATCTTATTTGAATCTACCATACATTGAATGTTTTGTTCCTGTCATCAAACCCTGTAAGAACCCTTCCCTATATTTGCTTGCGCCGCAATATAAGCAACAAACTTTTCTCATCATTTAACCACTCCGCGACTAACAAGGAGGCTTGTGGTGAAGTGTGTTTACAATTTTGAATAAACAACCTACGTTTTATTAATATCAAAACGCAAGAAAGGTTTGATACTTTTTATTTATCATATTTTAAGATGATTAAAGAGTATTCCATAATATGGATGAATTTGGAAATTGTAAAGAATTTAAATCTAAATGTATTTTAAGATATAAATACCAAGGCAATTGGTGTTCATTTGCCATTCCGTGATTAATATCTATAGTAGAACTTCGATAACATAATAAATTCTATAAATTAATAAGATGTTGTGTTCCCTTCCCATCAGAGCTCAAAACCTCTTTTACTTAAAATACGACCCCTCTATAACTTAAACGAATACCTAGTTCCCTTCCTCAGGCATGGAGCCCTTGAGCATTCACTAGCTACCAACATACACTCATTACAATGCATCTCTACATACAAGCACACCACTCGGGTACATAGGTTCTGTAAGGGTCCAGTGCTTGCTTGCAGAATGCCAGAATGCTTAACGTTCATGGTTACTGAAGGCGCCGGTTCTAAGTGGAAAAGGAAAAGAAGTACCTTGCCAATCCACGTCTCCCGTTATGTTAGGTCGCAGGTTCGTTTGGTGTCTCTATATCCACTGGCACTTGAGTTTGCACATGCTTGCACATGCAACAACTTCGGGTTTTAAATACAATAAGCACTTCTTTTTGTAGTAAAAAGTGGGTGCGATATAATTTTTACAACACTTTATAGCGGAACGTTTTCACTGTTAGTTTGATGAGAGTACTATCCGTTTCTTTGCGGGATTGCAACACGACCAGTCAGCGAGGCGTTGACAAAGCGACTTTTTTTAGGAACTAGGAAGGGATGCGAGAATGAGTAGAAATGAGTGTGTGTGTGTGTGTGATATATAGAAATATAAATAGTATACGGCGTATACAATCACTGCTTCGCTCTTTAGGGTCCTAGCATGAAGTTATATACCCTGTAACATTTCCCAATAAACTGCTTATAAAATACAAAACATTTTTTGTATTTTACAGACTGATTTGATAGATTTGACTGACAGTTTCAGATATTGGCGCGTACAAACAAACAAAAAATAATCTCTTGAGCTTTACAAGTAATATTAATATAGAGTTATTGCGAAATAGAGATAAAGCAGACCTCTTGATTCTTGAATAATTTATCCGACGTCGTCTACCCACGTCAATTCGCGGTATTTATGACGTTAAAGGTGAAAGTTAGGATGTGTGCTCACGTCTGCAATTAATACAAACACAGGATGTCATGTACTGTTTTTTTTTTTTTCGAACTGACTTTACTGTTAGGTTTTGGGGCCCTGGAGCCTTTACGGCTTTTACAGCTTTACCGGGCTTGGGGGCGAGCGCTTAGGGCACTCAGCCACGAAAGCTAAGCAACAACATCCGAGGGTGCCAAAGTGGCCGAACCTCGGCTCGGACTGTTGCGCGTTTGCAATTAAGTCGCGATCTGACTAAATCCCTATCATTCGATCTAAACTAACTAAACATATATACATGTTTCTGCCCCCTGGGAGGAGGGAAGGAACATGTGTATGTGTATTTAGTGGTCTGAAAATTTTTGTCTAATCTAACTAGGCAAAAAAAGAAAAAAAAGGTCCCTTACAGAACCTATGTGCCTGTGTGTTGTGCATGTGTGTATAATGCAGTGTCATGTATGGCTGTGAAAGCTAGGCATGTACTGTAGAAAAACGCCGCGAGATGGGGCATCGAGACGTCACTCCAGAACAGTGCTCATTGTAGTCGACTTATTAACTGAGGTCTTATTCACTATCCGACGGCTCAAACGAGAATGACTTCAAGCTTTTTTGTTATCGAACTGGCTATACTTTTAAGCCTATCGTTGTATACTTATAAAGTGCGTGCGGTCACAGAGCACACCTGTTGCTATCGCACCCAGTTAATCGTGTGGGTCAATGGTAAAGTCAATAGTCATTAGCACGGATTCTATAATCACATCATATAACTATAACACTACACTATAAACTATCGATGTATTCCGGCAGCTGAACTTGCTACACAAATCCTTGCTAAGTACAGTGTGTTACCTACAACCTTCAACATATCTAGTAATTAACGTTAGATGACACTGGGCAAACCGAGAAAAAGGAGCTTTCCTGATAAGCATATAAGATGGGTGTTTATTTTTGAAAACATGAACCAAACAATTTTCCCCTCCTAATTTATATGTCACATTCCCGCGGCTCCACATGTGTTTACACAGTAATTATGTCATTTTTACTCATATTGTTGAGATTCAAATAACCTATCAATTATGGAATGACATATACTTCCCGTGTACAAAATGCCATCAAAATCACTTAAGCGGGTTTTGAGTTAAATCCAAACATACAATCATATTATTTATTTTTGATGTGGAAAATCTTTCCTCTCGGTTGCTGGATATTTATTTTTGGGGTGATTTTGGAAAAGGGACGGAATGTGTTACTGGAAGCCGAGGAAGCGCGCACTGTTTGATTTGACCAATGAGCGCGCGCGGTGGCGGAGAGATGCCTATGAGATGGTGCCAACTCATTTTGCGTGAGGATGGTACCACGACGTACTGTCGGCCTACAAAGTGTATGCGTGTGTGTGATGAAAAAGATAAAGGGAAATAGAGAAGGAGAGCGCATCAGGTGTGCACTCATCTACAGTTATACAGTATTGTGTATAAAATCTGAGGTTCTATTTATATGTGTAAACTATATGAATAATTATCTTTACTATTGAGCGTCTGACAAAGTTCATCATACTTAAAAAAAATGCGAGTAAGTAACATGGAATTATTTTAGTTATCATATGTCTATTGTCTCCGCTCTTCCCCAAATTGAACTAGAACAATTATTTTTGATAAATAAATTGTGTTACTCCTTGTTAATAACCAAATATTCATTAAAGATATTATTATTCAATATAAAATTATTTTCAATCATACCCGATTCATTTTTTATCAGGATTTAAGTTACTATTGCGTATTTACCACGACTAGAATTAATCTTGCGCGAGGAAGCGCGCGCCTTAATATAGAATTACATATATTTTCATGCTTAGAATATATTCGACCAATAATATGACGAATAAATTGACTTCACATATATTTCATCTCAATTTCATAGTAGAATAACATGTCAGATGTTACACGTCATATGTGACTACTGTAAGGCTGGTTTTTACTAGTATTTTCGTGATCAGCATCCTTTATAATAGACTAGTTTTGCCGCGGTTTCGCTCGCGTGGACCGTTGGTTGTGCGCACGCGTAAACCGTGCTGCCCTCGCTCAAAAGACGGAAGACAAAAATGCTTATTTTGGGTGATCCTTAGTAAATAGATATATGCTATCGCTACCTTATTTGTAGACCTTTTTAACATTTACAATTATGTACAACATTAATTTGACATATCAATTATGGCTTACTCAGCGTTAGCCATTTAAGCGCCACAAAAACGAGTTTTTTTCCGAACTGATTCACTATTATTGTCACTACTTATTTCGTATATTACTTTATCTTATAAAATATATCCTATAACCAGGCCAGATAACATAGCTATGAATTAAAGGAAAAATCGTGTAAATCGGATTTGTGGATTTCGCGTGAAAGGAACATTAACGGACAGACAGACAGAGTGATGATGAGTTTTATAATATGTATAGATGCTTAAGCTAATACAGACAAAGAACTACAAAGATTTGTTTTTATAGAATACATGTAATTTAAAATTAATTGTATACTCGTAAACTAACAAAAAGCTTGAATACATATTTAACTAACCTGGTAGTTCCAGAAAATTTGAAGTCCTCCTTTGCCTTCCGCGCATTGTATTTTGGAAGTTCAGCGGTCCTATATCCTCCACGGAATCGCAGTTCGATACTGTTGACTCTCTCGAACCTCTCCTACTGGCTAAATATGCCAGACCACCTTTCATTGACCCTCGTCTCATTGGCGAACAAGGTCTGCTAATACTAGTTGATCGAGTATGAGGCGTGTCATCTGTTAAGTCCGTCAAATCTGACGTAGATTTCCTGCATATTTTTGATGAGGTTGTCGTCGCTTCGTCGTCAGCGTCATGGAGTATCGCTGAATGGGTTCCGGGCATAGCGTCTATTGAATCATCGGTCTGGCTCGACACGATGCTCGGTGACGGCACCAAACGTGGTGAGCTCACTGTAGAAGTAGACCCATATAGCTTTCTCGTACGATTGGGAGACACATAACCAGGGTTCGTATGAATGTGCACCGGGGGTGGTTTTGGAGATCTTGATTTCTCCCTTCGGTGATGTTTAAGAGATGTCGTGTAGTGAAGACCATGCGTTCGATCGAAATTGCAAGGGCTTGAGCGACCAGATGGTGTTTTTTGCGGAAAATTAAAATGTCTCGGACTTATTGGGCTTCTGTGACCAAGGGCTATGGGCGATTTGGGGGGTGGATGTTTATCATAACTGCAGCCTGATTGGGGAGTGAAATAACCCGATGAGGATGTGCTAGAAGTTATTGAAGGACTCTTTTGGGGGAAGACGAAGTGACGTGGGCTCTTTGGAGTGTGCGGTTTAGGTGAAACAGGTGGATATCCACCGGGACTGTTCACTGCCATTTTTCACAACTGAACGCTCATTGTACTTCAATCTGGAACAAAAGAATATACTTGAGAATAATGAAAAATAAAATGTGCTCAAGTTCACACGTGTCTGAATTGAAACCTTCAGAAAAAAATAAAAAATATGTTCTTTAAAAATTATTTTTAAATATCCTAAATCAGCGGGGTTCGAACTATCGACCACTCGTTCGTACTGCGTATGAAGTCTGGTCATGTCACACCACTAGGCCAATCCGACGACGATTACAATCATGAAAATCAGGACTAGCATTAACCGTGCATAATGTAAATGTATTCTATCTCATTCTCTCGTAGGCTAAATCCTATAGACGTATATAGTTTTCTCTTTTTACAGTCGCTTTTTCGTCTCATCGAGTTTCGAATAATAATAGTGCTAAAGAAGTTTTCACTTCAAAAAAGAACAGTACCTTAATATGTTTCATAATACGTTTAAAAGCTGTTGGTTTTTTTTTTTTGTTTTATCTGATGGTATGCGCAGTACAATCCAACAACAACGAAGACCACAGAGAGAGAATACTCTCGCCAGCTGAATAATATACACTGGCTGATCCCCAAACGCGGCAAGCCAAAACAGAGTCACTGTGACGGATCTATCACGATTTGCATGGCAGTCGCGTCCCAGTCGGGTACAAATTTCTACTAGAGACGTAGGGCATTAAGAAATTTCTTTAGAGAATTTTCACTACTTGGATCAGTCCTACTGATGGAATACCTCCACCCTACAGAAGATCGTAGCCAAATAATCTTGTGTTGTGTTCCTGCGGTGAGTAGGGTTTCCACAACGCGCAATTGATACTTATGGTATCACAAGCGTTCATAGGATACGGGTAGCTGGTTACTATTAAGCTGGCCGTATGATTGTTTCTAAAGCTCGCCTGGCTAGCTAACACAATCAATCTGAAAATCTGTCGCCAATAACCCATAGATATGTTCCGGAAACTGCACGTGAGAGCCAGTCCCTCTCACTAGGTTTGGCGTTTACCATCTTGGGTCATATCGTCACTTAACATCAGGTGAGATTCTCAACAAGCGCTAAAGCTTTTTTTTTAATTGGAGGCGGTAATATCGACTTAGAATTCCAAATCGTCATATAATAAATGCGATAAGCAATTTGTTATTAGTCGGACACTAAGACATTAACACTATATACTTATAATATGGTACACGAATGGATTCAACGTTCGACTTATATAGGCAATCGAAAACCATCGTGATATTTAAATAAGATAATTTGATTTGATTGATTTAATGTTTTTTTTTTAATTTGAGTTCGAATCCCCGCAATGATCCTGAGCTTTCGGTGAAGGAAAACATCGTGAGGAAAACATAGCATGATGGTAGGGCATTTTCTAATGCCCGCCTGGCTAGCTACCACCCTCAAGTTGAAAATCTGTCACCTAGCACCAATAGGTGTGTTCCAGCAGCTGCACTTGAGACCATCACTTATTATAATTTCTCAATTAGACCTCAACACACTTAGACCTTTAATACTACGAGGAAATTTACAAGTGATTTGCGATTTGTACGCACATCCACTAGTTTTCCATTAGTAGCCACTATACAATTCGCTGTTTCACACATGACACGACGCGACGCGACAATTGGGTATTATAAAGCTTCATCATAATTATGATAATAGTCAATTGGAAAAACTCTTAAAACATTTTTTTATTAATAATGAACAATTCCAAATTGTTACAAACGCGCCACGATTGATCGCCAGATTTGTGAAGTCATAATATTAAAGGAATTTCATCGGTTAAGAGTCAAAGCACTATATCAGCTGTGTGCTACAATGAGTAGAAATTAACATTGTGTCGTCACACACGCTCGGACTTATTCGGGAACGATCAGCACGTTTTCAGTACTGAATTAAACATTTTTTTTTTTAAATTAATTTTTGAAATATTGCTAAAAAAATAAAAAATTAAAATAGTTTCTTATAAACTTATATATGATATTTCCAATTATCCCAAAAATACATAAACTCAAAAACCCAATTGTGCTGATGGAATGTATTAACGTATGCATCGCATTAAATCTAGACATCTTTATCACTAGAGTCATTTGAACTCGACGGCTCAAGAATGAACCAATATTCCCGTGTATCTCTGTGTAAGTAAACAGACTTCATAAGTAAGCATATCAAAAGGTAAGTTACGGTTCGCATTTCAGTCGCTTCAGCCTTTGAATATCTCCGTGGGAGCTAAAGCTCCCATCTTCGATACATATAAAACTCAACGTGTCTCTGTCTGACTGTTCTTTCGTGTTATTTTTAGGAGAAAACTGCGATTTAAATGATTCTTTTTTAATTCATAGTTATATAACCCAGCCAGGATATATTTTGTTAGATAAAGTAACATACGAAGTAAGCAGTTCCTCACTGCTATTTGCTATTTGTGAATCAATTCGGAAAAAAGACGCATTTGTGGCGCTTGAATAACTTACACTGAGTAAACCATACAAAATATATCAAATTAATATACTACATAATTGTAGATCTTAAAAAGACCTACAAAAAAGTCGGAATTAGCATGTCTATCTTCTAAGGATCACCTTCAAACGCATTTTCGAGGCAGCAAAATTCGCGCGTGTACTCGACTGACAGCATTCTGTAGTCCACACGAGCGGAGTCGCGGGCAAAAATAGTACACAATATAATGTAAACACGTGCAATATAATGTAAATATACTTAAAGCGACAGTTTTGAACAGAAGTGACAAGATGAATTATATGCTTCGTTGGTTCGAAAACGTGGGCTTCATTGGATGACGCTGGTGGAAATACGGTATTTATTCGATTCATTATACATTATATTTTACAGCAAAATAGCATATCCGTGCGTTGGCGAATGTTTGTAAGAAGTTATAAATGTTTGTAAGAAGTTATATTTTTTTATTTTCACTAAATCCGTGAGGTGAGTCCCTGCGTTAGTAGTTTACATTAGTCTTGTAAAACGAAGATCACCAAATCTGTTATACAAGTGAAAACGAGGAAGTACAAAACCGAACCGACGCCGGCGATGACGATGTGATTACGTAATGTTTAAAATATTTGTATTTAACATTTCGTAGTTTCATGACAACGTCTCCTCACGTCGAAAGTTCAGGTTTATTTCAGTTTCGAACAGATGACGTCGATCAATGCTTTATCTTAGTAGTTTACAACTAAGTCGTCTACGCTTCACTTGTTACAATTTTGGTAGGCATCGAATTAGGAGCAATATTCATTGTTAGGGTTTGAGGAATACAATACATGGCTTGTGTAAGCAGAACCATTTGCAATGGTTAGGACCCATAAACCGCATGAATCCTGTCGTCGCTATGTCATACTTTCTTCGGAGATATTGCGCATGTGAAAAGACCTAATGATGCAGATGAATGTCGACCTTACCTAAGATTCAAAGATATGATCGCTAGTGAAAACTGGCGGAAAATCATGACGCGTGCAAAAAAAGGTCATTGATGGTAGTACGGTTCATGACACCATCTGGCTTAAAATAACTTCCTATGAAGCTGGTCTTAAGGTGTGGACATTCTGCAAATCCTGGACGTACAAATTATTTGCTTAGGTGTAGGAAAATAAGGATTTGTTTGTTACTTATTTTTAATGCCCGATGATGTGGTGACTAACACCTTAAACAATATTGGTTTATAATAGGTATCTATATTTTTTATTGTTATATCTTAGTAGCCGTGCCCGCGGTTCCGCTCGCGTGGACTAAAGAATGCTGTCGCTCGAACGCACGCTCGAATTGTGTTGCCTCAAAAATGCTTATTGTGGGTGATCCTTAGAAGATAGACATATCCTATCGCTGACTTTTTTGTAGGTCATTAAGATTACAATTATGTTGTACATTAATTTTATATATTTCTTATGGTTTACTCAGCGTATGCCATTTAATCGCTCCAAAAGCGTCTTTCTCCCGAATTGATTCACCATTGTCATCACTGCTTATTTTGTATGTTACTTTACCTAATAAAATATACCCTATAACCTGGCCAGATAACATATCTATGAATCAAAGTAAAAACCATGTATATCGGATTAGTAGATTTCGCGTGAAAATAACATAAACGGACAGACAGAGACAGAGTGACGTTGAGTTTTATAATATGTATAGATAAATAAAAATCTTGTGTGTGTCTGTTAGTGATTCTATAACTTCTCAACGACTTGATCGATTGAGCTCATATTTACATAATATATTTGTTTTATTGAGACGTTGATTTATAGTTATGTTAGGATCCGGTAGATGGTGCTGTGGTCGAGCTATTATGTACCGGAAAGAGCAGAACAACATTTGCCGGGCCAACTAGTATACCTACATAGTCAATACTACAAACTCCGTAATATCAGCCTAAAAGCCAGTTGATTCTACTTATAAATTTGTATGATATTACAAAATATCGTAACTCCCACAAAAAATCGATGACGTCACAAGCTAGTAGTAGTATTTGGAACACAACATTATGTTCAAACGTATAATACAAAGAGCACTTCCCCTATGATCAAAGCAATACGCATCTATTCAAACTGTTTGTATTCAGAGTGCTCTGACGTATAGACTATGATAATATATGGTTTTGTACAAATTATGACGGAAGTTATCTATTTCCCAATGGGTAACGATATTATTTCGCTTTGTCTTCCGTTTCCCAAATTCAAAATAGTAAATGTTGGAAGGAAATATTTCCTCTTAGGGTTACGATCGCCTTAATCTATACTAATAGAGCTTAAAAATTTGAACGCGATCATATCACCTTTCTTTACACCACTTTTCTCTATTTCTCATAGCTTCGAATTCGGCCATATAATCTCATCTCAAAAATCTACGCTGTATACAGTGTTTTTTTAAATTAGGTCCGTAGGGGTCAATCTGAAAAGAGAACAATACAGGGAAACTATTTTAAGGACAGTTAGTCAATTTTATTCGTTTTTATTGACAACTCAAGTTTCACCAAAACATTGACTGTGCCAAAATTGTTCTCACAAAAAGAGCTCCTAAGACGAGAGTTCCTAAGACGGTTTCTCTGTATCTCTTATGGCTTCGGATTTCCCCATACAGACCCAGAAAAAAAAAACACTATATATACAATAGATGAAGTATTTTATAATAAACACAATCGTTCGTATCATCATCATCACAAAGTGAAAAGATTCGTGTCCGATTGGACGCTAAACGCTAAAGCCATTTTGTATTGACAAAACAAGATAAATTTGACTTTCAAAAGGATGCTTTACATAAAATGAAACTTTCACGAGCTTTTTGTTTGAAGTAATTTTATATCGAGAGCCGCGACCGTTCAAACAATTTCAATTTTGCCACTCAATCCAAACGATTTGGCGTCAGAGGGGTGTTATGAATGACTATCGATTTCTAAAAATGTGAATGTTGTTTTTACATATAATTCAGTATTTATTTACCGCCCTTTTATAAGAGAAAAACCATGGCTGTTTGCAAAAAAAATGTTTCTGAAATACGGCACACCTTCTGAAAATTAATATTGACCTTTACAAACCTAAATATGCTTATGTCTTCTATAACAATGTTAGTAAATATTGTTTCAATATCCTTGGCTCTGAGGGCTCAGACGGCTTTTACAGCTTTACCGGGTTTGGTGGCGAACGCGGACTGGCTAATTCCCTATTCGTAATTCGATCTAAACTAACTATAAATATTTACATGTCTCTTTGCTCTGGGAGGAGGGAAGAAACATACGTATGTATACGAGTATTTAGTAATCTGTCAGTTTTGGTCTAAACTAACTATAAAAAAAAAGAAAAAAAAGGACCCTTACAGAACATATTGCATGTGAGATGCGTTTTTTTAATCGTTATAGCTTTGGCGTAGTGGCCACAGTCTCACCTGATGTTAAGTGACGATGCGGCCCAAGATGATAACACGCTAAGCCTAGTGGAAGATTGGCTCTCAAATGCAGCTGCCGGAACACACCTATTAGTGCTAAGCGACAAATTTTCAACTTGAGGGTGGTAGCTAGCCAGGCGGGAATTAGAAAATGCCCTACCACCATGCTATGGTTTTCTCACGATGTTTTCCTTCACCGAAAGCTCAGACTCATTGCAGGGATTCGAACTCACGTCAGTTGACTCTAAGTCGTACACGCTACCACTGAGCCATCATTGCAAATGCAGTGTTATTGTATCGTACGAGCGGCTGCTAGCTAAAGGGCTCCATGCGGGAGCATCGAACCTAGGTATTCGTTAAAGTTATAGAGGGGTCGTATTTTAAGTAAAAGAGGTTTTGAGCTCCGAGGGGAAGGGAACACAACATCTTATTAATTTATAGAATTTATTATGTTATCGAGGTTTAAGTTATCAACGTTCTACTATAGATATTAACCACTGAATGGCAAATCAACACCAATTGCCTAGGAATTTATACTTTCTACATGTACTTAATACATGTTTCTTTCCTCTGGGAGGAGGGAAGAATTTATCAATTCTGTACTAACTAGCCAAAAAAAGGGAAATAAAGTTCCCATACAGAACCTGAGTGGTGTGCTTGTATGTAGAGATGCAGTGTAATGATTGTATGTTGATAGCTAATGAATGTACATTACATGTACCGCGCGAGCAGCTGCTTGGCTCAAGAGCTCCATGCCGGAGGATCGGACCTAGGCTTTGAAACACACATACTATAATTCGCCATTATAGTAAATAATGGTGAATATATGTATAATGTCATTTCATAATTGATAGACTACTAGAGTTATCGATAATATTTTTATGAGTTATAAAATTATGACCAATTTTTTTGATATTTTGATGAAATTTTGGACCCGGGAAGTATATGCCTTTCCTCAATTGATAGGCTGGCTATATGAATTGTCAATAATATGAGTAAAATTAATATTACGAAACAAAAATAATTACTGCGTAATAAATACGTGCGGAGCCGATACTAGCTGTGCCCTCGACTTCGTCCGCGTGGAATACGCGTAAGAATAACAACGATAAAAAAATGTAGGTATCCTGAAATTCCACATCGGCGATTTAACCGTGTTTCATGGTTTGTGATTGTCTTGGATTCCTGAGACGCAACGTGATGCTCACGGTTAGCAGTCAGCCTTGCCTCACATTACTTTCGATCGATCAACATAATATTCTGCCATACGTCTATGCTTTGAATTTAACCTAATACATTGTTGCCTACAGGTTTCTGGGTCGCTTAAGATTTTTCTTAATATCTCGTTCAGTAGAAATTCTCAGTTGACGGTGTTCCCATTTCTTGTAAACGAATGAATCTCTGTAAACTCTTTTTTAGGGCGATTGAATACTGAGAAAATCCCGTTCACTTTCTGTCAAGTATTTTAGTTTATTAGAGGACAGGTACACACTTCTCGCGTACAAAATTTCTTCAAAATCGGTTGAGAAATAAAATTTTAATTTCATACTTTTACGATTCCTAAAACTATTATTGATGATTCTAATAATCTATCAATTAGAAAATGACAAAATATTTTTTCCGTGTATAAAATTTCATCAAAATCTGTTGAGAATTAATATGAAAATAAATATTTTTCAAATATTTTTTTACGCTTTCGGAAAGTATTATTAACAATTTCTTATAACCCATCAATTACGTAATATTTTATACTTACCGAAAATTCATAATATTTAGAAAAATAATACGTAAAATATTATCGAAAAATGTATAGCCTATAATTTGAGCTACACATAAGCTACCCGTGTACCAAATTTTATAAAGATCGATTGAGCCGTTTTTAAATTAAATTCTGACATACAAACAAACAAAAAATAGTAACATATTCATAATTAGTGTCCTTTATATAAGATGTCTAACAAGAAATAAAAAAAATGTACAGACAGAATTACATATTTATTAATAAAGCTACATACACCATTAACATTATTGCAAAAATTATAAAACAGTTAAGGTAAATACCATCCCATTAAAATGCATATAAATCTTTTAAGAACTACAAACGAGACTAGATAACAGATTCTACTCAAAAAATCACTTCGAAATATTATTATAATCGAAATCGAAAGATTTTATAATCTATTTATGTGACGAAGTTTGTTAATCAATTTACTTAAAAATTCCACTTTTGTGTCACTTTGTTTACGATTCGACGGTATAATCTACTAAATGGAGTACAAAAATTATAATTGAATATTTTTATTATTGAATCAATCATGTTCTTGTATGTATGAGACCGTTTTGTGTACGGCAAAGAAAGTAAGCAATCATTTTGCATTTAGATCTGCCTTACAAAATTTGTCCAGCTATGACTACGCTTTGCGGAGCAATACTCTTAAATAAAGAGTGAGGCCAAACAAAATAGTAAAGCTTTTTTGATTTTACTCTGATATTGTGTTATTAGTAATTACAAGCTCCAATAAAGAGCTTCACATGAAAGCTGTCAATCTAATCTTATATCTTTAAACGAGCAATTCTTGTATATATATATATATATATATATTTCTTTATTTATTTAAAGAAATCTACAGCTCTTAAATTCATATACAATATATACTAAATTAACATATTGGTTTAGCCAAGATGAAATCATCTTGGTTATTATACATACAATAGTAATCTTATACCCTAACGAAACTATTAATTATTAATTGCATCGATTTAGTAATGGTATTTTGTACGAGTGGGTGTGCATGTGTGAGTGGGTGCGTAATTGTGTGTGTATGTCCGCGCTCGCGTGCGTACGTTTTTTTATGTAGGTATTAATTACATATATTTAACGAAGTCTGAATAATATCAATCACTTTTCTTTTAAACGCAGCACTAATATCAAAGAAAATGTTTATATATAAATAATCTGAATCTCGGAAGCGGCTCCAACGATTTTCACGAAATTTAGTATACAGAGGTTTCGGGAAAATGAAATCGGCTTTATCGATAATCAACTTAAACATAAACTTTTTTTATATTGGAAGAAAAATATCAAAAATGTGGCGTTTGGTTAGTCCTAATATTGCCATTTAAACAGAAAAAAATTAGCTATTAACAGGAATACTATAAGACAATACGATAATACAAGTTACATTTGTCTGACTGCAACAAATCCCAAGAGATCACGCTAATGAGTAATGACCTTTTTTTCAAGCCACCGAGCTTAGCTCGGTCGCCCAGATATTATATATATAAACACGAGTAAATGTTGGTACAATATATGAGATTGATAAGCCCCAAACGGTTTTTGTGTGCTTTAAACTAGCTGTGCCCGCGTCTCCGCTCGCGTGGACTACTAAAAAGGTTTTTTTTGTGGCGTACCCTAGTTACATTTCTAAAATAAAAGTAGCCTCATTTGTTCCTTATAAAATCAGCTATCTGCCAGTGAAAGTCCTGTAAAAATCGATCCAACCGTTTCGGAGATTACGGGGAACAAAAAGACAGGCAGACAAAAATAAAAAAAAGGGCTTTTTGTTATAAGTACTGTATATATTCTCATATGCATTTAGTAAAAACCTGTTATTTTGAAATTACAAACACACGCTTCAATTTGATTATATGGATGGATATGATATTACGTTTGTTTAAATATTTGCCTATCAATCAAGCTTAAAGGGATGGAGGGATTCTAATAAAATTTCGCATAAAAGTTGAGGAAAAAGACAGAATATTTTTATACCGATTATAAAAAATATCCCCTGCAATACGGGTGGACATCAGCTAGTATGATGTTTTACATCAATGATGGGTTCTCTAAAACATCAAAACATCGACGCTATGAACAAAAATATCGATGTTTGTAAAATTTGTCTGTTGTAAGTGGAGCCTGAAAATGCGTCCATAAGCAAAACAAATTAAAAGTTTTCCCAAAAAAAAAGTTGTCAACTTGGCAGCCTCCAAAATGAGGGTCGCCTACTTGGATGTTATCGATTTTTTATCGTGTAATGTTTAGTGATACGTAAATACAATATTGTACAAAAGTATTGCTCATTAGTACATCTAAAAAAAAGTCTGCGATATCATATGCATATATAAGCCACAATAATATATTTTGTGACAAAAATTTATAGGAAAATTAGAAAGTGATTTATGAGCATTATTATTTCGCGTGGCATATTAATCCTTACGAACGAAAGTAACTTATCATCAAGACAATTTTATGAAGATAAACTTTGCCTTTATAGCATGTTATTTGGACGCATAGTTTGGGAGATAATGGAAAATTAAAATAATTCAACACTCGACTCGGGTCTATAACTATAGGTGTAGTGGTGCGAACGAGCCGGTGTGAGTCGTAACGCATAAACCTGGTCGCCCGATAAAAATATTGTCTATACTGAAGTATTACAAATAATTAATCAGCGATTTCCTTGAAATTATACGCGGGTGAAACCGTGGGTCACGGCTAGTATCAAGATAAAATTCACTCTGTCTATTATTCTGAACAATGAAAATAACACCAGTTACAGAGAAGTTAATGAGAAATATGTTAGCGTGGCATGTCATGAGGAGAGACGAAAGTCATATAACTAGAATAGTATGAATTAAGTATGGACAGAAATAGGAGTAGAAGAACACCGAAGAACGTATTGATGGATTGTATGAGGAATGACGTGTGTATAAAAATTATGAATACTGCCCGTCACGTCCTCTGCGGCAACTCAAGCCTAGGTCCGATCCATCGGTATGGAGCCCTTGAGCCAGGCAGCCGCTCGCGCGATACAGTGACTCTACTACATTCACTAGCTATCACAGACACACATGACAATGCATCATACACACATGCACGCCACATAGGTACACAGGTTCAGTAAGGAACTTTTTTTTTCTTTTTTTGCCTAGTTAGACAAACATTTTCAGATTACTAAATACACATACACATGTACCTTCCCTCCTCCCAGGGAGAAGAAACATGTATATATGTATAGTTAGTTTAGATCGATTGATAGGGAATTAGGCAGATCGCGACTTATTTGCATACGCGCAACAGTTCGAGCCGAGGTCAGGCCACTTTGGCACCCTCGGAATTGTCGCAACGCTTTCGTGCCTTAAACGCTCGCCTCCAAGCCCGGTGAAGCTGTAAAAGCCGTAAAGGCTCTAGGGCACATAAGGCTAACATTAAAGTCAGTTCGAAAAAAAATGTAAACACTGAGATGACAGCTAAGAGGAGAGCGGAAGAGATAAACATGTTATGCCGACGAAGAAGAACATCTGCAGTATTAATAATTAATCTGTAAGAAACGAAATCGATTAAATATTTCATATTTCGCGGTAGGCGTGTCGGGTAATAAACACCATTCACCATTCAGCACGTATGTATAAAAAAAATCAATATCTTTATCAAACGATAAGGCTGTCGAGATATAATGATACTGCTTGAGGTATTAATTCATCGACGTTTTTTATATGAGTATATTTTGGTTTGAGTTTTTTTTCTAATGTTGAAATTAATGTGTTATGCGCACCTAGGTTTTGTAAAACGTTTTATATATATATAATAAAATTGAAATGTCTGTTGGAATGATAAATAGCAGTTTTTTACTAAATGCCTATTGACAGTATATAAAGTGCTTATAACAAAAACAAAAATAAGTTTTAAATTTTTTATCTGTCTGTCTCTTCCGGGTAATTTCCGAAACGATTTGATCTATTTTGACGGGAGCTTTCACGGACAAATAGCTGATATTACAAGACGTAATTTAGGCTACTTTTATTTTAGATTCTGTAATCCAGGCGAGCGGAGCACAGCTAGGTACAAATATTAATATTGATTTATTATTTCTTATGGGCCGTTTAATAGAGATCAAAATTAACAGATGTGCGATCATCATGTGACGGTAGAGTGCCATTATAAAGTTAGCCGTTGTGGCGTTCATACTTTGAGAAACAAACTTTTTAGTGAGGAATTTCGACATCTAATAGAGTACAACATTTTTTTCATAAAAGAACTATTGTCAGTCGCATAAACATTTTTCTATTTTCTCTTAATTTGTTAAAACCCAATGCAATTCTGACCATCAACAAATTATCCAAAAAAAAGATAACAAAATGAATTTACATTATTATCATTGATAGCTAACTTCGCATAAACATTTTTCTATTTTCTCTTAATTTGTTAAAGCCCAATGCAATTCTGACCATCAAGAAATTAGCCAAAAAAAAAAGATAACAAAATGAATTTACATTATTATCATTGATAGCTAACTTCGCATAAAATTTTTTCTATTTTCTCTTAATTTGTTAAAACCCAATGCAATTCTGACCATCAAGAAATTAGCAAAAAAAAAAGTTAACAAAATGAATTTACCTTATTATCATTGATGGCTAACTTCATCACGTTGTTATCACGCGGGATAATTTTTTTATGAGTTATTTTGTTTCATTAAGACAAAAAATAATAACTTCTTACATGCGTACATGAGCAAATATATACATTTTTGTTTTATTTTATTCTTTGTTAGCCGTATGCCTGATAAGATTACTTTTTTATACTATCTCAGCAAAATAGTAAGTACGTCCACAAAAAATGGCGATCGTCAGTGACACAAATATCATCGGCAGTCGTCGATGTCATACCGGTCTGCTAAAATGCCTCTTCACGCTTCGTCTGAAGGACCCAATATCAAAGAAAGGAGTGAAAACATTGGCTGAAAGATAAAGTAAGAGTTAGCGAACTTCTTTGTTCGAAGGATGGGCGCTACGGTGTAACTGTGACTCCGTAGACCAGACCGCGTCATTCTGTAGTGAAAGGGAGATGATGGGATAAGGTCAAACAATTCTTCAGAACATTCACCATGATACAGACAATGTCTTTTTTTTTGCAGCTGAAGCGGTTCTAAATACTTAGTGACTTCTGTATCATTCACAATGCGGACAGCTCGTCGCTGCAACCTATCCAGGACATAAAGAAGAATTAAGATATATAAGATTTCACATCGACAACAAAAGGAGGTTAAATATTTAACCTCTTTAAGCCTAGAGAGACTGACCCATTAGTCCGGCTGTCGGAATACCTATAAATGCTCTGTGACAGATTTTAAACGAGTTGTATATAGCCATACGACCATTTGAATATTCCATACCATCATTTACTATAGCTTACCAGATTGGTTGACATTCATGGTTATAGATTTGCTCCTTAGGTTAGTAGTATGAAGTTATATAACCTAAATAAATATAAAATACATAAATCATCTTACAATTTGTAAGATTACATTGTTACAGAACAACTAGTCACTTAGTCAAAAAGATTAGCGCATTAAAAAAAACACAATTTTATTAATTCGATAAGGTTCTCTCTCTAACAGTTTTTGGCGGGACCTCAAACTGCCATGTAGTGGTTTTTATTTTTTATTCATAAATTTGTGTTGTTTGACCCTATATTGAATAATACAGGTGACATTTTGCATAATAAAGTTTGGTTATTGTCTACAAGTGAAGTGAATTGGAAATAATAACATGGATCATGAATTCTGAGATGCCACAAAAACTTCATAGAAAGTTCAAACAAGGGAGCCACCATCTTGTTAGGATATACAAATCGTCATAACACTGGAAACTATATACACTCGATAATAGCAGCAATGATCTTCAATAAAGAAGACCGGTTGCCAAGTTAGGAAAAAGAAGAAGAAGAAGGGTCTCTAAAAGATTTAAATCGATCGTGATACAGCCGGACTGTCCTATCGATAGCGCAGTATTCAAATTTTTATTATCGCTCGTAATTCTAAAATTATGTGCCTACCTCCGCTTTAAAACCGGTATAATATCGCCCTTGCAGCTGTCAAATATACACTTTATCAAACTCTTACTTCTCAGAAAAGTATGAACACTATTTTTTTAGGGTTCCTAACTCAAAAAGAAATCCTAATAGTTTCGGTATGTCCAACTGTCTGTCCACGTCTTAGCACAGAGATTCTTAGTACTAGAACGTTGTTATTTGGAATGGGTATACATATTAATCACGCCGTCAAAGTGGTAAATAATAATCTTGAAAAAAAAATGTTCATGGTCCCCTACAACTAAATTGGGAATGTGAAGTCTGTATATTGTGATGGGCAACGACGGAAACCTATAATGCGCGTGGACCGACGCTCAATTTATCTCTGGATGGTAAGAAATGACAATTAGGTTTTAGAGGATCGCGATCACCATATACCAAATGACTTAGCGCCTTGGTGTGTCACGTGTCAGCATCAGCCGGTTATTATCCAGTAATCAAGCGTGGTGGTAGGTATCTATACAAGACTGGAACGTGACCATCAAGCACATGGTGATAAACCCGTCAAACTGACTCTCTTTTGATTTGTCACGTTTCGGGATCGGTCAATATATTAATCTGCTCCATCTTGCAGGCCAGCGACAACCGGAGATGATTCGCCAACCCCTCGGTGAACACCGTACTTATTAGATTGTACTGTGATTCTTATCAGCAAGGTGTCGTCCCTTTGCCGGTCTGTTACTTGTTCGCGATACATATTTTTTCGGTCCTATAACAATGATAAGGTCGAGTTCCTAAAGGAATCCATAAATCTATTCAGCCAAAGGACCTCCATACTGAACATAGGCCTCCCTCAATGATCTCACCACAACGACCGATCCTGTGCTGCCCGCATCCAGCTGCTTCTCGCAACCTTTACCAGATCTCTGGTCCACTTTGTGGCTTTTTTTATAGGTTTATCGTTGTGTCCACAATCTCACCCGATCTTAAGTGACGATGTGGGCCAAGATGGTAACTCACTAAGCCTAATAGAAGACTGGCTCAAAAGTGCCACTGACGAAACACACCTATTGGTGCTTGGCCACAGATTTTCAACTTGAGGGCTAGCCAGGTTGAGGGGTAGCTAGCCATGCAGGCATCAGAAAAAGCCCTACCACCATGCTATGGTTTCATCACGATGTTTTCCTTCACCGAAAGCTCAGGCTCATTGTAGGGATTCGAACTCATTAGGTAACAGTACGAAAATTCTCCTGTAGCAATGAATCTCCTGTAAAATTGAGATTTTTTACAAACTGAACGACGTCATATTATAGAATCATAATAACATTTCATTTTAATTGGTTATGAATACATATGAGTGTGAGTTTAACGTAGCTACATGGCAGCCACATCTCGCCGGGGAACAATCTCAAACTAATTAACAACATTAAGGTAAAACACCCGAGAGCGATGCCGGCGATGTGAAATTGAATTAAACTTGATATATAACGGGAAGTCCTACACAGAACTGTGGTTATTTATAGTAAACACCAATTTATTAAATCGAAATAAAATAGAAATAAAAATATTAACTCGTAACAAAAGCCATGGGACGTATATGAGTACCTACTGCTTTTTTTTTTTTTTGCTTAACTGGCCTCGCTTACGTTGTTCTGCCTTTTCCAGTGGTCAATAAAAACATGATGATCGGTCAAATGGAATTTATCAATCTCATAAATAGGTAGGTATATATACCAACATCCATTTTTATGTGTGTATATATCCCCGGATAATTGTACGAACCGTTAGTTTATAAACAACCCAGTCAAATTGCAAACTGTCGGTAGATTTGAACTTTTGACAAAAATAATTTGAATTTTTGAGGTTACGTCTAATAGGTTATTATTACGCATAGGTTGTGTTGTGTTCCAGCGGTGTGTAGGGTTTCCAGAGCTCCTTGGGGAAGGGGGGTTCAAAGAGAGGTAGGAGGCAGAGAAATTTCTTTGGAGATTTTTCTCTACTTGGGAAAGCCCGACTGGTGGAATCCCTTCACCTTACAGAAGATCGCAGCCAAAAAACATGTTGCTATGTTCCTGCGGTGAGTAGGGTTTTCTGAGGTTCTTGGGGTAGGGGGGTTCAATGTCGGCAACGCGCTAGTTGATAACTATGGTATTATAAGCGTCCATAGGTTACGGTAGCCGCTTACTATCAGGCAAGCCGTATATTTATTTACCACTTTAGTAGTATAATAATAATGAAATAAGCAAAATCATGATCCTTGGTTTTGAAAAACGTGAATCTCCAGTAGTTGATTTGTTGTTGACACTCACGGAGCGCTCCCCGGGCCGCTCGCTTCGCTCGCTCGGCTAGTGCGTTGTGATCACAGTTTCCACTTAACGTAACAAATTCAATTAGTTTATAAACCTACAAAAGTGTAGGTTGCAAATTTTAGTGTCCGTTCGCAATCTACCGACAATAATCATCACTTTGAGCATAATATAAACTTCATGAGCGGAGTGGATAGTACATCACATATCTATCTAGGACTTGTATATGGATTTTAATTGGATAATTATTAGTTTATGGTTCAACCTAACCAATATTATCGCTACAAAATATTAAACTGCTCGAGTCAGTCACATCTAAATTCACATTATTTTTTCACTACACTTTTTCATTGTAATATTTTTTTGCGTAAACGCAATCAGGCTAGGCAAGTTGTTAAACGTTATCGATCCAAGTCATTTGCCTAGCTGTTTGAATGAATGACTGATTATAATACAGGCCGCAAGTTGAACGACGCCGTTTAGTAAAAAGACTAGGCTGTTAATTGATCGGCTGATTAAGTTAGTTTTGGCTGCGACATATACACCACGAAGTGTGGTCAACGTGCGCAGGCACACCTGCTCAGATAAACCTCTTCGGTAGACCGTAGCACATATAACCGGCTTTAGTTTTTTATATAATAGTAATAAGTATATTAAAATTGCGATGATGCTCAGTGGTAGCGTGTACGACTTCGCGTCGAGTGACGTGAGTTCGAATCCCTGCAATGAGCCTGAGCTATGAAAATATCGTGAGGAAACTATAGCGTGGTGGTAGGGCTTTTTCTAATGCCCGCCTGGCTGGCTACCACCCTCATGTTGAAAATCTGTTGCCAAACACGAATAGGTGTGTTCCGGCAGCTGCACTTGAGACCAGCCTTCCACTAGGTATAGCGCGTTACCATCTTGGGCCACATCCTCACTTAACATCAGGTGAGATTGTGGCCACTAAGACTACTAACCTATAACGAAAAAAAAAATAGATTTGCCTCTATATTCGGTAGGAGTTAAAATGAATCCTTAACTTTCAAAGTAAATCGTTTTATTACAAAAGTATGAACGTGTGCATACAGCGTGTGTCAGCCGAGACTAAACTGACCGGCTAGTCGCATATATAATGCCATCCGTACAATAATATAATGATGACGCTACTTAATAATAATTTTGATACTTGTATTTTGTTTGCCCATTGTAAATGAAGTCATTAACCGGCCAAAGTTCGTTTAACGACAGACAATTATTTCTATAATAGCTTAATAAACCATTTTACTTCTTTAATTAAACGCGGCACAGCGGGATATCAATAAACTATATGACAACATAAAATCAATAGAGAGACGATAAAATTGATAAAATTTATGACGCTTCACGTACTAGTTGACAAAGTATTGACTATGTACATATTGGGAGGTATTCAGAGAAGACGATCGTGGGCCGTAACTTCTTTGAATCACCGAGAGGTGGATGAATTCAGCGCGGTGCATATAGTGTGACTCACTAGTGGCATATAATTTTAGTATGGTTATAATATTATTAAGGTGAAACTTTTATTCTACAAAAATTTTCGTTCATATATCGCATGTCGCATTACAGCTGGCCGTGGAGTAGGGATAAAGTGAAAGGCGCATGGCAGATAATTAGATTATAATATATATATATAAATCAATATATATATATATATATATATTATTTTAAAAGTTTCACTTGCAGCTAGGTTTCATTAAACCACAAAATGTTTTTTATATACTAGGTTTTTTATGAAAAAACAATAACTAGAGTATGTTGCTCTGGAATGTGAATTTATTCTTATTATTTAAAAAATTTTAGAGTAAGATAAAATTGACATTCATGTTTACAAAATCTCACCTGGAATAAGAAAAAACATTTCAAATTATTATCTCACAAAATCCTTTTCTAATTTAATTTAAGAAGGCAACTGTAACGTTCAAAGACCACTTGAAATTTTATAGACACGCTAGAGCGGTTTCACAGAGAACAGACCATACATATTGGGACCGGTCGCACGAACAAATTCCAATTAATGAAGAACATTGAACTTCATTGCATGGTTATAAACTAAGGCAGAAAAAGTAGGTGATTTTAATTTCTGCTAGGCGCGATGTTCCTCAGAAACGCATTTATTTGCAATACATCGCCGATCGTCGCTATCATGCCTCTCGGCAATTAGATATAAACTGGCTCATTCTAAAACGCGACACACTAAAAAAAAGTAATTGTGAGGGGTTTATTCCCACGTGACTATGTGATACCACTTACCACACCGTTTTATCACTAGATATAAACCAGCTCATACCTGAACACGAAACGCCTAAGCATGCAACTATAGCGGGTGTTACTACATGGTATTTGAAGCAATGATGGCTCAGTGGTACCGTGTACGACTTCGCGTCGATTGACGTGAGTTCGAATAACTGCAATGAGCCTGAGCTTTCGGTGAAGGAAAATATCGTGAGGAAACCATTGCATGGTGGTAAAGCTTTTTCAAATGCCCGCCTGGCTAGCTACCACCCTCATGTCGAAAATCTGTCGCCAAACACGAATAGGTGTGTTCCGGCAGCTGCACTTGAGACCAGCCTTCCACTAGGTTTAGCGTGTTGTGTAGCGTGTATCTTGGGCTACATCGTCACTTAACATGATGTGAGATTGTGGCTACTACGCCAAAACCTGTAACGATAAAAAAAATGGTGTCTGGTAGTCACGATTCAGTCAGATACAGTTGCCGTGTTCCACCATACTTTTGATATAAGGCTAATCTAACCTTGTGAATCGTCTGTTAATAGCTAATTTATTTTTTACAAACATAATTATCATTATTTTATAAACATTTTTTTAAGTAACGTAAAAGAAATCTCATTTGATCGCACAAAGACCACAAGGAATATTGTTATAAACAACACAAAGCTTAACTAATCTTTTTAAGCCATAATTGTTAAATACCTTTGACAGCGAGACTATTGAACAAATTCATGGTTTCATTTAACCGTGATAATAAATTTGGATAAACGTTGAAAAGAGCTAAGTAATGTATAGTAAGCACCTGTTGTTGCTTTGTAAAATTTACTTGCAAAAATGTTAAAGGGTATGATAACTTTCTTAAAATGAATATGTTTACGCATTTATTTAGACATCATCATAATAGAAAATATAAATAAAATATTGACATATGCGTGTCGGGCCTCGCTCAGTGCAGGGTTCTCTAGTTTCCCGTATTTATGAAGACTGAGAGAAGGGGCTTTAAGTAATCTTAATGAAATTTGAATCGTTTAGCTGTCAGGGCTTGAAGACACTTGACTCTAACAAAAATTAGCACTTTAAAGCTTAATTTTATAAGTTGATTGACTATTACTCGTAAACTTGTAAAGCCTACTTATCTCTGTCAGTTTTTCTTTTAACTTCATTCAACTACTACCTTGACTATTTTATACATCAAACACAACCATTTAGCTGACAGCGAGGGAGGCAATTGACTCTAACAAAAATTAGCACTTTAAAGGTTTTTATTTCACAAACGAATCCCTTAATAGAAAAATAATATTCACACACATGTAATATTTTTGAACGACATAACCAACGACACCCCTCACGTTGAGATAGAGGATATAAAATAATTCCCTTATTACGTATAGAGGAGGTACCCAAAACAATTTTTTTTCAAGATTTTATTTACTACTTATTCGGCATTATTAATATGTATACCCATATGAAGTTACTAAATCTCTAAAATTAATCTCTGAGCTAACCCGCGAACAGACAGGCGGACTCACAGAAACTATATGGGTTCCATGTGGACTTCGGAACCTAAAAACACTGACACACTTCTGTTTGTATATATGTATTACATTCATGTCCGAAGCCTCTGAACCTTTTCGTTGCTATAAATTGCATTTTCCTAAGAAAAAAAATTTCCCTATGGGCCAGTAGTTGAGCGTTTCAAGTTGGGAAAATAACAAACAAGACTAGGCTAACTCATTAATGACGGTCTCGCTTTCTTTAATAAAAACCGTTCATATCGATCGTTTCAGTGTGTTTGGATAGACGCTAATGTAAATCCAGTCACACCTTTCACAGTGGAATTCTATAACGACATGGCACCAAAAACTATTGATAGATATCAATAAATTATACTTATCACCAGCTGCCTTTTTGAGTTCGGTAGTCAACAAGGGACCCTTATATTTAGTTTCGCTATGTCTATCTGCGGGTTATCTCAGAGATTCATAGTACTACAAAGCTGTAATTTGGTATGGGTATATATTTTTATCTCGCTGACAAAGTGGCAATACAAAATGATGAAAAAAAAATTTTTTAGCGATACAAAAGTACACGTAAATTGGGGACGATTTTTTTCTCGTCTATACCACGATGTGGGTTGTCGTTGCAAAGGTCGTGCAAAAATATTTCGGGTGTGTGAAAACTATTTTACGATTTATGGAACTTTAAAATGCTCATTTTTATCAGAGCCAAGTGTCCACCCCCTGCGAGCTTATTGGTGTTTTTTAATATGTGAAAAGTATACAGCTGAAGTACCCGTATATAATGAAGTTATAAAGAAATGTACCACAGTTGACTTTACAAGTTAACGAGTAATAGACGAAAAATTCATATAAATTCCCCAAGCCCGCTGAAGCTGTAAAAGCCGTAAAGGCTCCAGAGCCCCTA
This sequence comes from Saturnia pavonia, assembly GCA_947532125.1. NCBI lineage: Eukaryota > Metazoa > Arthropoda > Insecta > Lepidoptera > Saturniidae > Saturnia > Saturnia pavonia. The sequence continues at coordinate 4,334,599 of OX383916.1, read as the reverse complement.
AGGCTAACAATATAGTCAGTACGAAAATATATTTTCTTTGAAAATTCCTTTGAAAATTACTTAAAGCCCCGTTTCCAAATATGCATATTGTGACGGGCAAATATGGAATGGTTTTTTTGATGGAATGCGAAAGTTGACTCAGAAAAAGGTACTGGTGATTGTTTGGTGGATCAGTGTTGGTGTCATACTCTACAGCTTCCTAAGATCTGGCCAGACGATAACGGCAGAATTGCGTGGCACGAAAGCGTGGCAACAAGCGCAAGGGTGTCAAAGTGGCCAGACTTTAGCTTGGGCTGTTGCCTTATATGCAAACATCGCGATCTGTCTAATTTCCTATCGGTAATTCGATCTGACTAACTATACATATTACATGATTCTACCTTCTGGGAAGAAGGAAAATATATGCGTAGGTATACATATTGTTACGTCCGTGGGTAACAAGATGCCGTAGTGACACTCAAAACAAATTTATTCGTACTCAGCTAATACAAATTAAAAAAAAACAATAACAGAACAAAACACATAAGTCGTCCATCGAATATTCTCACAAAATAACCCTGTGTAGGTACTTGCAGAATAACACTGTTTGTTTCTCTCTTATTTCGCTTCTTATTGTCGTTTCGCTTTCGAATTATATTAACTGCCGCGTCCCGCAACTCAGCTCCCTTATATATCTCAATGACTCGATCCCGAAATCTCTGGAAGGTCCCGGAACTCTTAACATCTTGTAAACAACTTACGTCATCGCTTTTTAAAACGAGAGGAACGTTTAATTTATGGCCCATTGTTTGCTGAGAGTTTTAGCGATAAGACTTTCTATGTGTGTGTCATTGAACCTAAGATTATACGTCACACGACTGCACTATGATAAATACACGATTTTTACGGACGCTCCTGAAAATTTCGAGAAAGATGATTGTTTTTCTCTTTTCTTTATGTTCAAGCCGTAACAATATATATATGTAAGGCGTAGCTGTCAATTTTACCCTCTAATAAAAGCGCCAAAGGAGTATAAGTAAAAAAATATTTTAACCCCCGCCTTACCCGACCTGAATTCGATACTGTGCACATATATGTGAACTATTGTTTCACCGTGCGAAGTACACGCTAATATTATTATTGATCGCGGTGTATGTTTGTAGTTAAACGCCGAGTGCTCAATAACAAGGATGAATTAGTGTTTATTGGTATTGGCACGTCGGACTTATGGATACGATTTTAATTAAGAACATGTTTGTTTTAGTATATCAAATTTAAAAAGTGGATGTAAGCTCTGTGTAAAATGATAGCTTGATGGTAGGACACGACAACCGTGTCATACTTGATCGCGATCACCGTACACCACGTGTAACAATCCCAATAGTCGCGCTTAGGCGTGTCGCGTTCCGAGATTAGCCGGTTAATATCCAGTAGTCAAACATAAATAAATCCTAGTCCTATCAAACATACATACAAATATCCTACATATTTTTACCCAAATGGGTCTGGACTATCATGCACCTAGTGACAAGCCCGTCACAGTGATTCTCTTTTCATTTGTCGCGTTTCGGCTTCATCCAGTGTAAATCCATCTTCCGAAAGGTTTGCAAGTCGCCATGATAGCAAGGAATTTATCGTGTTACTACAACTGCAAATAAACCAGGCCATCATGAAATAAAAATGGTTATTTAATACTCTTAAACGAAGATAAGTCAGATTTGAGAGATCTGGGCATAGAGAAAACTCTTTAAATTTATAAACAATAAAATTTACTATCAATTTATATAATAGTTTTTTTTTAATATTACAAAGGTGGCAGACAGGCATACGGCCCGCCTGATGGTAAGCGGCTACCGTAGCCTATGAAACGCCTGCAATACCATAGGTATCTCAAGCGCGTTGCCGACCTTGAAATCCCTACCCCAAGGAGCTCTGGAAACCCTACTCACCGCAGAAACACAACACTAGGTCATTTGGCTGCGATCTTCTGTAGGGTGGAGGTATTCCACCAGTCGGGTTGCCACAAGAAGAGAGAAATCTCCAAAGAAATTTCTCTGTGCGCTACCTCTTTTTGAACCCACCCTTCCCCAAGGAGCTCTGGAAACCCTATTCACCGCAGGAACACAATACTAGGTCATTTGACTGCGATCTTCTGTAGGGTGGAGGTATTTCACCAGTCGGGCTGCCCCAAGAAGAGAGAAGTCTCCAAAGAAATTTCTCTGTGCCCTACCTCTCTTAAAGTTACAGTTTTGATTCTCGGGTAAACAAACCGCGCAAGAAATACATGTGGCCAAAATAAATATCCGTACGTGGAAAATTGCGCATAAGATCTAATCGCACACAGTAAAAACCTCACATGTAATGCACACGTAAAAAAAAAGCAACGTGTTATTTCATGTGCGCTTTTTTCCAGGACAGTATAGTTTTTTATGTATCATAGAAAGTCTATAAAGATGGATCAGAAACGACGCGAGGTCACGGAATTCATCGACGCGTCTGAAGTTCATTAGATGATTATCATCTACCACACTTTCACTTACCTTCAACTGAAATTATGTTAGATGCTCACTCTGTACAAAATTTTATGGTTTTTTGTTTTTATTTATATTTCTTTATTCGCGTCATGAAAATGATGAGATTGTAACAAAATGTCTACACCATGAAGTTGCTTGCCAAATCTATTGTTTTATTATGACTACACAATTTTATTATGACTGTTATTTAAAAAAAATGATGGGATTGTAAAAAAGTTTACAAACCGTAACAAAAAGTCTACACTGTGAAATTCCTTGCCACACCTCTTGTTTTATTGTGGGTAAGATGGCTAGAATCGATGTTATTTAAAAAAAATGATGGGATTGTAAAAAAAGTTTACAAACCGTAACAAAAAGTCTACACTGTGAAATTCCTTGCCACACCTCTTGTTTTATTGTGGGTAAGATGGCTAGAATCGATGTTATTTAAAAAAAATGATGGGATTGTAAAAAAAGTTTACAAACCGTAACAAAAAGTCTACACTGTGAAATTCCTTGCCACACCTTTTGTTTTATTGTGGGTAAGATGGCTAGAATCGATGTTATTTAAAAAAATGATGGGATTGTAAAAAAAGTTTACAAACCGTAACAAAAAGTCTACACTGTGAAATTCCTTGCCACACCTTTTGTTTTATTGTGGGTAAGATGGCTAGAATCGATGTTATTTAAAAAAATGATGGGATTGTAAAAAAAGTTTACAAACCGTAACAAAAAGTCTACACTGTGAAATTCCTTGCCACACCTTTTGTTTTATTGTGGGTAAGATGGCTAGAATCGATGTTATTTAAAAAAATGATGGGATTGTAAAAAAAGTTTACAAACCGTAACAAAAAGTCTACACTGTGAAATTCCTTGCCACACCTCTAGTTTTAGGAGGCCCTCTTAGATTAGGCTTAAGATTATCGAAAAAAGAACAATCAGTGTTCCATACTTAATCTTAACTCTTAAATCTTAACTTAATTAAGTACTTAGACAATCAACTTTCAACCTGACAGAGACATTTTTGAGCACACTTAAAAAAGCACTTAAATTTTGCAAGCAAGCAGAACAAGCGTACCTTAGTGCCTTAACCTCCGAGAGGTCGTTAACAAAAGTCCTCAAGAGCGCTCACCGCAAACGGACCTCTGACACCGTGGGTTAAGGAGGCACTACAAACAAATCCTCTGACTTTGTATCCAAGTGGTAGTTACAAAAAGCACTGAGAAATCACAAGGAAAAATTTGAATGACTACTCATTGTTTTTCTTTTTTTTATAGATAAAATTAATAATGTATATGTAATGTATAGAATGCGTGAAGCTAGCATGCGATGTATGTAATGATTCATATTTCATACATTGCTCTACATTCATACATTATTCCACAGAATACCAAATGAGAAACCGGCAAAGTATGAAATACATCTCGGATTGGTTTCGCATATTACGTCACTATACGTATAACCGGCATATCGAAATTTTGACCACATACCACGCCTACGAAGAAGTACCTACGCCAGTAAGAAGAGCGAGAAAGCTTCAAGTTATTTAAGAAACTATTTAATTCAGTTTGGTTAATAAAATTGAATAACACTAAGTACTTAAACAGACAGATAAGTAAGCCTTCATCCCACCAAGCCCCATAAAGCTGTAAAAGCCTTCTGAGGCTTCAAGGCCCTTAAGGCCAACAATATAATCAGATCGAAAAAAAAGCCTTCATCCCGTTAAGTATTAAATATTTGGCGGTTTTTTTTTTTGTGGTACATACTTCCAACCAGTTTGAAACATTCCTCTAACTCCTTAGAAGTAGAATACCCCAGCCGATTTGTTAGCCGGAGTTATTTGTCCAACTGTAAACGATATTTTCATACACACAGTTGTAACAATATCTACGGATAAAAAGAATTCTAACCAGCATCCATTGCTGTTTAACCAAAGGGCACCAGATTAAATTAAGCAATGCGTCAATAACATCAACGTCATAACGCTAAATAAGCCACTAAATTTAGACTTCCCATTTAAAGTTTATTAAAACTAGGCAAGAATAAAGCACGCAGTTAGACCCGTTATACGCAATAAACAAACTTTGTTTTCGATACCTTCGTATGGTGTTTAGTGTTCTTGGGAATTATTCGAGCAGATTTAGTAGGAATGGCTTTGTTTTGTAAACTCAATATCTTCCAGTTACGTTTTTTGAAGTGAAACTTCTTATGCGACTTCCAACACGTTAAACGTTTAACGCACATTTTCGGTCTCTCCTCTTTGTGTGAGCCAGAGCGAGAGAGCAATATATTTTCGGTCTCTCCTCTTTGTGTGAGCCAGAGCGAAAGAGCAAATGTCGGTGTGTATGTATATTGCACACTGTTTAAATAAAATATAAAATATCTTTTAAAATGAAGTTTCACTTCTATCGTGTGTGAATCGCACACACACCTTTTTTTTTATTGTACGGCAAAGTGACGACTCTCTTCCTGATGGTAAACATAGTACAATACAAAAACACCAGCGATCACCGAAAAGTCGGTTAGTTCATTGCCGGTCGCTAACTGATCTCGGAACACGTCCCTATATAGTTTTTGCGATCCAGCCGGACATGTCACAGCCAACTAGCTTAATCAGCTGTACAATTAACAGTCTAGCCTTTTTACTAAACAGCGCCGTTCGACTAACGGCCTGTATTATAATCAGTCATTCAATCAAACAGCTAGGCAAATGACTTGGATCGATAACGTTTAACTACTTGTCTAGCCTGATTGCGTTTACGCAAAAAAATATTACAATGAAAAAGTGTAGTGAAAAAAATAATGTTAATTTAGATGTGACTGACTCGAGTAGTTTAACGTTTTGAGTTTTACGCATAATTTTACCGCTGTGGCGATAAAATGGTTTGTTAAAATGATGTTTGATAAAATGGAATTGGTTTGCTTAAGTGTGCTGCGTGCAGCGCAGCGTTTTATGGCGCTAAGTGTGATCCGCGGATACCGGTCGGCGTCCGCGTCTGTGCTTACCATCAGGTAAATAAAAAAATTACATCAATATATTTATTAAACATATTAAAAATATTTTGTACAAAAAGATGCGATGTGTTGAATGTAATACTTGCAAATATTTTTATCTCAACTCTAACAATAGATTATGGGAGTTGTAAGCGCGCTGCGAACGAATTATCGCTTGAGTAGAAGCACGCTGTAAATCCAAATTAAATCTGAAGAGATACAGTACACATGTTGAGAGTAATAAAGTTTTATTTAAACCCGTTAAAACCATCTCTGCGGTCAAGGTATTTCATTGAAAACCGATTCGATTCTCGGCTATTTCAACTGAAACTGTCTTTGCCCTGGAACTCTCTAATTTCTACGAGCTCGAAGAATAAATAATCATTCTCCAATATGCACTAACCAGTAGTGTTCATCGAATATCGATTGTCTATCACTTAATCGAAAATAATTTGCACTATTGAACGATCTGGCTTAAACTATCGGTTGTGAAATTTGCAAGTATCCCAAGTAATCCAAATGTAACAAGTCGGAAAAAAAGCACTTCCGAACTGCTTAATCTGCGTGCGCTGGCGTAATAGTTAGTGATGCGTGAATACAATATTCTACAAAAATATTGCTCCTTAATAAGTCTAAAAAATTCTGCATTACTATAAGCCTATCTCTTAATCATAAGCCACAATAAAGTGGTTTGTAACAAAAAAAAATGCGAATTAAAATGTGATTTATGAACATTATTATTTGGCATGGCATACTAATTCTTAATAATGAAAGTTACTCATTATCAAGACAATTATATTAAGATAAACTTTGTCTGTATAGCTTGTTATTTGGACGCATAGTTTAGGAGATAATGGATAATTAAAATAATTCAACACTCGGCTCGAGTATATGTCTACAGTATCAGTGGTGCGAATGAACCGTGTGATGTATAACTCTGGCCTCGCAATGAAAATATTGTCTATACTGAAGTATTATAAATCATCAGTGATTTGTTTTAAATTGCACGTGAGTTAAACCTCGGGATTGAACTAGTCATTGATATACAGAAAAAAAAATGTGGGTGAAAGTTCACAGCCTTGCGGAACTCCAGCATTTACTGACATGATCTGTGAATTACATCCATCAACTAGAACACGAATTCTGCGCTCATGTAGAAAGCCAGAGAGCCATGTGCACAAGATGTCGTGAATTCCGTACATGGGAAGTTTGGAGAGAATCACAGTGCTGGCACTACATCCTACTGACATAGGATCTGAACCCTATCAAAAGCTTTGGATATGTCGAGACTAATCGCCAATGCCTCACCGTGCTTATTGATCGTCTCCCCCTTCTTCTTCTTTTTCCTAACTTGGCAACCGGTCTTCTTTATTGAAGACCATTACTACCATTATCGAGCGTATATAGTTTCCAGTGTTATGACGATTTGTATACCCTAACAAGAAAGTGGCTCCCTTGATAGAATATTCTAGGGACTTTTGTGGCATCTCAGAATTCATGATCCATGTTATTATTTCCAATTCACTTCACTTGTAGACAATAACCAAACTTTATTATGCACAACGCCACCTGTATTACACAATATAGGGTCAAATAACACAAATTTATGAATAAAAAATAAAAAACACTACATGACAGTTTCAGATCCCGCCAAAAACTCCCGTCTCCACCTTATTTCATACATATTTTGCTTTCATGTAAAATATAGCAGGTTCTCATTTATCGCCTGTGAAATAGCAGTGGTGGAAAATCATTCCACAGCGATATTATTTTCTTAAAATAGCCATCCTCTCACTTTACAACCCTCGTGACTTTGCGAGCTATCAAAGTCGCAAGGATCCCAGATATTTTATTTGTTTATGAGTGCATACTTAATGCTGGGTTAAGTACCAAGCATGATGAAAATATGATTTACAAAGAGACTGTAACACACTGCAAATACAAGTTAAATTTGTACATTTCAAGAACTTTAGTTATTAAACAATATGGTAGGTACTATATTTTTATATTTAATTTGAAACATGTTGCTAGAATTATAATTTACTAGCAATCTGCCTCGGCTTCACACGCGTAACAGGATTATACACATATCTTTATTGGTGTACATGGAGCACGTCAGGGAAGCTCCCACTCGGCATGATTTTTTCCGACATTTTCAACAATCATCGTCATATTTAAGCCAATTTATACAACACCTTTATTGAATTATACACCTAAACCTTCCTCATGAATCACTCTGTCCATTAATAAAAACCGTATGGTAATCCATTCGGTAGTTATTGAGTTTATCGCGTTCAGACAGACGGGCAGACACTAGCCCTAAAGAAGACTAGCTCTCAAGTGCAGCTGTTGGAATACACCTATAGGTGCTTGGCGACAGATTTTCAACTTGCTTGGTAGCTAGCAAGGCGGGAATTAGAAAATACCCTACCACCATGCTATGGTTTCAACACGGTGTTTTTCTGCACCGAAAGTTCAGGCTTATTGTAGGGATTGGAACTCTCGTCAATCTACGCGGTGACCCCACACGCTACCGCTGACCCATGATTGCTTGCATTGCATCTATATACGTATTATAAAACTCAATGTCTCTCTGTCCGTCTGTCCGCTTATGTACTTTTCACGCGAAAACGAGTAATCAGATTTACATGGTTTTTCCTTTAATTCATAGATATGTTATCTGCCTAGGTTATATGATATAGTTTGTTACATAAAGTACTAGTAACATACGAAATAAGCAATGCCGATAAAGGTAAATCAATTCGGAGAAAAGACGTTTTTGGGGCGGTTAAATTAATGGCTTACGCTGAGTAAACCGTAACAGGTATATCAAATTAATATACTACTTATTTGTAAATCCTAAAAAGATCTATAGAAAAGTCAACGATAGCATATGTCTATCATCTAAGGATCACCCATAATAAGCATTTTTGAGGTAGCACAATTCGCGCGTGTGTTCGTGTATTCTGTAGCCCACGCGAGCGGAGTATTTATTATAAAGACGTAAGTTTGTAATTTTGTACCTATATTTATAGGAGGTAATTTCTGGAACTACTAATCAAATTCTAAAAACGTATTATCGTTAAGCTAAGCTAAGCTACATTAACTCTGAATAATATAGACTATTTTTATTCTTATTAAATTGTATATTGTAGTTAACTAGGACGAAAGTGCAGGCGATTGTTAGTCCTAAATAAAATTAGTCATACCGTATTAGACTTAGTAAGACCAATACTTTTTTTTGGGGTAATAGTTTTATGTTCTATAATAAGATCCCGAAGCACAATGATATGCCATACAATTAGTTCAAGGAATATGTCAAGCAGGTTTTACTGTCAAAAGTTTTTTATAGGGTGAATCTTTACGTGAATGATAGTGATGTCTGGAAGTGACTCCCTAACTGTGCATCCACTGATTATTGATTACAATTAAAAAAAAGAAAGATAATTCCGATTGAGTTCCTTTCCCATTCTTCTCGATGACTCGGATGTTTTCCGAACCAGTGGTAGTGTTTTGACGTACATCATTTCCCTTTTAGGGCCTAAATTGAATAAAGTATTTTTTATGTTAATTATGATCTAAACAAATGCGGTGTGCTTTTGGCATGTATATTAATTTTGTTTTGATTTTCTAAAGTTCACATGTAAGCATGTAAAATCGTTGAAGTTTATTAAGGTACTGGCATTATATAAAAATCTAATATATTTAAATTTAAAACAAGAAAAACATCTAATATTTTTAATCAAAGGCAATAGGAAATATTTATTGTACACGGGCCGGCCTAACTTAGAAGGACAACATAATATAACATTTTAAAATTTCATTCTAGAACTTTGTGAATTTATTAAGTAATTAATTGTTAAATACAGAAGAATTAAAATAACTATTATTTTAATTTTAGTTCTGTGATTTGATAAATAGGTAAAACACGTTTAATCGATCAATGCGCGTAATGGATGTGCTGTATAAAAATGTAAGCTACTGAAATTCATTCAGATTCTAAATGTTATAAAAAAGTCAGTATTTTTAATAAATCGATAATAATATTGACAACAAAAACAAAAAAAAAATTAAAAGTAATAAACCCAAAAAGCAATTATTAATAATTTTTCTAATTTTAATATTATAAGCGTAAACGATTTATCCAATCAACGGTCGAGATAAAATGAGTTTCGCTTCCATCGAAAAGTACGTTCAAGCAACAGGTAAAAATCCTTCACATAACAAAAAAGTAAAACAAGATGATACTAATAAATATTACTTACAATGGAATAAAATCCGTAATGATTTTATCAACAACACAAAATACACTGTCGGTTCACAGAGTTCAATGAATTTTTTAAACAATATTGTTACCGCTGTGAACCGCAAGGAACGCGACCAACCCTCGCGGTAGTCCTGCGTAAACTGACTCGAGGAAAATTGAAAAACCCTGAAAACTGAAAGGCGACATACAGGACCAGAAAGCTAAACTCGGCATTAATATTTTAACGGGAAAAGGGATTCCACACCCTTATTATATTTGCAGGATTTGTTTATAAATCTTATAATTATAACGTTGTCGTACGATATTATTATATAGGTACTAGGAAAAGTTATTTCTCTATATAATTAATAATATTATCATTGCATACTATATTGTAGGTACCTACTTATTTTAAGTACAAAATTATTATTTCGTAACATTGTGATTTTGAGTTCAATGAACTTATTATAGATAAATATAGTATAAATTTTCGATTAAAGTATATGAAATCTCTTGAGAAATTTCTCTCGACTTAGGATCTGGTGAAATACCTCTCCACTCTACGGAAAATCGCAGCCAAATAATTTGTGTTGTGTTGCACTGGTCATTAGGGTTTCCAGAGCCCATTGGGGAAGCGGGTTCAAGGTCGGCAACGCGCTAATGAGACCTCTGGTGTTACAAGCGTCCATAAGTTACAGTAACCTCTAAAAAACAGGCGGGATGTATGCTTGTTCGCCATGTTGTAGAAAAAATACCCTAACTAAACCACCTAAATATATTATTGTCCACTTTAGAGGGTATTAAGAAATTTGAAATCACGACGAAAAAGAGTTTGTTATTAATATTATTAATTAAATAAAATTATACCAAAAATTTTCTTACATATGACGTTTTTTTTTTTGTAATCAATTCAATCTGTTTGCTAATCTTGTATAGATAACCTATAACCTAACCAAATACTCTTCATGAGATAAGGAAGTCTTAACATAAACATGTAACATAAATTACGCTCTTAAAAGAGAAAAAAATCCCTTAAAGAGAAGAGGTATGGTCGTGTTATTGAGAGAGTCCTTTTCAGTTTGTGGCATTCATAATCGGGAAAGCGATCGTGCGAGCTCGCAGTCACAGCGTAATTGTAGCAGCTTGTCCATTACAAAAAGTTCTGGAATAGACAAGAAAATTCCAGTAAGGATTCTGGTTTGGACTAACTAAATACACGTTATAGTTTTTTTTAGTTGTACTTTTTAGGATCGTTATGGAAAAAATGATGAGAGTGAATTGTCACGCATTGTAACAAAAAGTGACAACATGAAATTGCTTGCTTTATTGTGGTGAAGATAGTAACACTATATGTTATTTTTTTAAGTGATGTGTCAGTGTCATTTAGAAATAAATTTTATTACAAACGTTGAAATATTTTATACAATAAATAATTTTAGAACAAACTAAGCAGTAAAATAATAATCATTCAAAACTATAAATCTATTTCAAAAAAGGTTCTACAAAAGGTTATTTAAAAACTTATAGTGGTAAGTTGGTAAAGTTTCCAAAATGCTGGAAGAATTTCCGCGTTGAACAGCGATACTAAAATACAGCATTTTGGTCACATGAAACAACTACAAGTCGATGTGACAAATCCTTATAAATTTTGTGCGGTGCCGGACCCCACGTACCCATCGTTTCGACCCCAAAAGGCTCAAATATGTATCCACTATCTACTTGCGCTACTTAAGGCGTTCCGCCGCTTCCATAGCGGCACCAACCTTATTTTGAGTCGGTAGAAGATGTGACGGTGCAAAGTTTGAAATAAATTATTTTTTAATCCTTTTACTCATATTACTTTTTCTATATATATTTTTAATCTTTATAGGGTTTTTTATCCTTATAGGATTAGCGTTGTGGCCACAATCTCATCTTAAGTGACGATGTGGAAATACGCTAAGCCTAGTGGAAGACTGGCTCTCAAGTGCAGCTGTCGGAATACATCTATTCGTACTTCGCGATAGATTTTCAACTTGAGGGTGGTAGTTAACCAGGCGGGCATTAACAAAAGTTACTACCATTCTACGGTTTCATCCCGATGTTTTCCTTCACCGAAAGCTCAGGCTCATTGCTGATATTCGAATTTATCGACAGGATGTCCGTACACGCTACCACTGACCCATTATTGGTTCAAATGTTAGTTTCATGGCCACTGTTTCACTTGATGTTAAGTAACGATGTCGTCCAAGATGGTGACACGCTAAGCCTCTCAAGTACATAATTTTCAACTTGAGGGTGGTAGCTAGCCAAGATGGCATTAGAAAATGCCCTAAAACCATGCTATGGTCTCATAACGATATTTTCTTTCATCGAAAACTAAAGCTCATTGTACAAATCTGAAATAATTTGAAATCACGTCGATCGACGTGGTGTCCGTACACGCTACCACTGAGCAATCATTTCTCCACTGCATAAATTAATTTCGTGTTAATTACAAAGCATTTTATTCATGTCAAAGAACTATAACTTCTAATGCACGTAAATAATAAGTATACGCCCCAACTTTTTTTACTGTACATATCATCTATCTGTCCTATTATTAGGCAAGATTTAATAAAATCTATCAACTTAATAGTTTCACTGTACTGCGCCAATCCAGCTGAAGTCCGTGAGTTGTGCCGCGTCGCGTCAGGACCATAAAAGTTTCATGGTTCAGTCTCTAGAGACCAATTTTTCCTACCTCTCCTAATACTGGTTTGTACATTGGTGATTTATGTATTTAGATAATTTACAGTATTTAGTTTAATTTAATTTAGATGTTTAGATATATTTACAGGTTTTTTTTTGATCGGCTCGTTATCACTTTTGGCTTTGACTTTGGCTTGGCTTGGCTTTGACTGGGCTTTAGCTTAGATTGTCTTTGGGTCTCACTTGGCTCTGGCTTAGCTTGGCTTTGGCTTGGCCTTGGCTTGGCTTTGGTATTGACAACTCCGGATTCCGATCAGTATAATATAAAGTACCTACCCTGTAACTCCAATACTTCTGTAGATACTTCGTTCAGTTCGGTCTAGAGATGCGATTCTTTCCGAAAAGATCGATTTTTAAATCGATTGAAATCAAAGCCTGATGAATCGATTCACAAAAAAGTTGAGGTCTCAAAGCCCGATTTCTCAAAAATCGTTCCTTATTAATATATTATAAATATTATGTTAAATCGTATTTTGGCTTCCAAGATACAGACTGTGCCTAGTTTTTAAAGTTACTGTATAATTATTAATGGAAACCTGAAATACATAATATATAAATTTGAATTTGATTTTTTTAATTTTTGAATTCATTCGTTTTGCTCTTTTTTTCTTATTATGGAAAACAAAAAGGACACCATAATAATCGATATTTTATCATATTAGAAAAAAACATTTTTTTATAACCATCCTAAAGCATCAGGTACAAAAAAAAAACAGAATAGTATAGACAAAGAAAGTTTATTTCATGTATAGAGAAAGAATTTAATTCACAAATTTATTATTATAAACTGTTGTTGTTATTCTGCTATTGGGTAAATTGCTATCGTATTATAATTAGTAAATTACACCATAACGAATGGCACGATAATGAAATGAATTATGATAATATAAAAAAGTGAACTTTATGCTGTTAACTCAAGGATTATAATTATTTATTATTCGTATCGTAACTTGGTATGTGGGTAACGTGAAGTTCTATCCTCTACACACCTATTGATGGTTGGATAGTGCTTACTTGTTCACACATTCCGGCAACACTAGCCGACAATTGTCATTGTCAACAATAATAACCAACAACGGACAATAATACTCAACAGCAGAATAATCAATTATGTCTTAAATAATTAGTTATTTGATGCGTAAGAATAATGCATTAGATTATTCGTAGTTGTAATAATGACCACCTCTAATTAGAAACGTTTTTTGAAGTGAAAACTTCTATAGCACCGTTGTGATTTGAAACTCGGTGAAGGAAAAAGCGACAGTAAAAAAAGACAACCGTATATATCTGTAGGATTTAGCCTACGAGAGAAGGAGATAGAATACACTTACATTATGCACGGTTAATGCAAGTCCTAATTTGCATGATTGTGATCGTCATCGGATTGGCCTAGTGGTGTGAGACGACAGAACTTCATACGCAATACGCACGAGTGGTCGATAGTTCGAATCCCGCTGATTTAGGATATTTTAAAAAAATAATTTTAAAGACCATTTTTTTTCTGAAGGTTTCACTTTTGACACGTGCTAACTACTGCTTCCGACTTACTCAAGATAAATCAATATTTAAGGCTAGCTTGGAGGTATAGCCTAATGCTAAATAGCTTATATTACTTCTCATGAATCTAACTATCTTATACAAAAATAGCTTGTTTAAACAAACAAACAATCAAACAAAAAACTCTTCCGCTTTATTATATTAGTATAGATTGACTATTACTTCGTTAACTTGTAAAGGCTACTTACCTCTGATAGTTTTCCTTTTAACTTCATTATATGTATATACTACTACTATGAATTTTTTCACATACCCAATAACAACCATTTAGCTGGCAGGGCTTGGGGATACTTGACTCTAACAAAAATTAGCATTTGGAAGCGTTTATAACTCGATTGATTATTACTGGTTAACTTGTAAAGCCTACTTACCTCTGATAGTTTTCCTTTTTCATTATATATACTACTGCCATAAGTTTTGTCACATATCCAAAAATAAGCATTTAGCTAACTATCGGACACTTGACTAACAAAAAATAACACTTTAAAGTTTAATATTTCGCAAACAGACCCTTGAATCGGAAAATGGTTGACACAGATCACAGACCCAAAATATTTTTGAACGATCTATCCAACGCACACGATGTGATAGACTTTATCCTAAACATATTTTTTTATTTTTTATTTTTTTTGCCACGTTGTCGGTATGATTAATGTGTATACCTATATATATATATATGTATATATATACCCATACCAAATTGCAGCTTTCTGGTACTATGAATCTCTGAACTAAGCCACGGATAGACAGACGGACATACCGAAACTATAAGGGTTCCTTTTGACTTCAGAACCCTAAAAATTGTGAAGTCGGTCTCCCGCTAATGACCCCAAACTGAATAAACGATAATCAATTGTTTTGGTAAATGCATTTTCATGTCATCCACCAAAAGCGGCGTGCCTCGATTTTTCGCAGAATACGTGGCAGCTCCAACAACATCCTGACCACGTTATTTAATGCTACGTCACTATGGATAGGGGACTTCATACATCTACAATAATGTACTACATACTACGTGGATAGTGTGAGATTTCGCTTCACTTAGTAGCATAAAATTATTATTAATTAGTACTAGCTATGCTTGCGGCTACGATCACGTGGAAACCTTTTTTATTTTTTGTGCGGATCTCTAATATTTTTTTTCTAAAATAAAAGTAGCCTAACTCATACCTTATAATATCAGCTATCTGCCAGTGAAAGTCCCGTCAAAATCGGTCCAACTGTTTCCGAGATTTCCCGGAACAAACAGACAGACAAATAAAAAAATTAAAAATATTTGTTTTGTTATAGGTACCGTAAATACTTTCACATGCATTTGACATTACAAACAGACACTTCGATTTTATTATATGTATAGATATTTTTTTAAGTTTTTGTTATTTTATCTGTATGGATTCTATGTGGTCTGAAATTAATCTTTATGATTATAGCACAAAAATATTATGTGCGCGATTCCGACTCGTGTTTAGCCGGTTTTTACAGAAGACTGACAGTTACGTTTATAGCCACAACAGAAAAATGGTGTAATCGTGATACTTGATGCCGCTAGGGCACTGTTCTAAAAAATTGATTTAATTAATTTGAATACAATATAGTACTGTCAAAGGGTTCGAAACAATTATGGTTCAGTCGTAGCGTGTACGGACACCACGTCGATCGACGGGAGTTCGAATCCCTGCGATGAGCCGCCCTCAAGTTGAAAATCTGCCACCAAGCACCTTATCTGTGTGTTCCGGCAGCTGCACTTGAGAGCCAGTTTCTCTACTAGCAATAGCATATCATCATCTTGGACCACATCGTCACTTAACATCAGGTGAGATTGTGGCCATTACGACAAACAATAAAAAAAAATGACAAAAAATAACAACAAAATATACATAGGAAAAGAAACACGAGTCTTTGCTGCCGATACAGGCTTTGTAGCTGTCAGCTACGTAGTAACTGTTTTTTTTTTATCGGTATAGGCTTGGCGTAGTGGCACAATCTCATCTGATGTTAAGTGACGATGTGGCCCAAGGGAGCGTTCAAGTATTACGTAACGAATTTGAGGGGGTTTTGAACTACTTGCTACGTAACATTGTTTTAACCCTTCAGAACGGTCGCGTTTTTTTTTGTGACATAATTGTGACTTTCAGTTAAAAATGGTCACTTATTGATAACGTTTTACTAGGGGGGACGGGGGGTAAAGAAAAACGTTACGGCGCGTTGCATGGTGGGGGAGGGGGTTCAAAAATCTCCAAAAACTGCGTTACGTAATACTTGACGCTCGACTTGACTTTAACGCTCTCCAAGATGATAACACGCTAAACCTAGTGGAAGACTAGCTCTCAAGTGCAGCTGCCGGAACACACCTATTGGTGCTTGGCGATAGATTTTCAACTTGAGGGTGCTAGCTAGCCTTACCACCATGCTATGCTTGCCTCACGATGTTTTCCTTCACCGAAAGCTCAAGCTCATTGCAGGGATTCGAACTCACGTCAATCGACGCGAAGTCGTACACTCTACCACTGAGCCATCATTGCTTGCAAATGATGAATGATAGTCTCCAGTGAAGAATTTGATTGCGCAAAGCTTATAGGGAGAGTTTTATGTAATGGTGACCCATTAGATCAAATGGCTAGATTACGCGAACATAAATAAAATAATGTTAAGTGTATTGTCAACTATGCTCCATCGGACCCACACCATCACAGTATGGTATTACGACTAAAATACCCCAATTTTGGCGTAGAGACCATAGAGGACATAGACGCTCAGGGGAACAGGACTGTTTCACGAGTTACCTGTGTTGCATAGACCAGAAGCAAACAGCAGGGTAGCTACTATGATTGTGGCTGCGGGCTGGATAATGCTTAGCACGCACTTGCTGTCTGTCCTGCATGGGACTTACCGTTGACTGGTCGCAACGATTGGACCTGATCTTTCGCATCCGCACGTGGTAATAAACAGAAAGCGGGTAAGAATGTCATCTCGTACTTCGAGCAGGTATGGTTGATAGTAGTTAATTGTATTATTGAATTGTTATTTCATTAAAAAACTGTGAGTATTGTTTTTACCTACCATAGAAAGAAAGCTATATGGGTATTCAAATTCTTAGTTTGTAATAGACAAAAGTGTTATAGGAAATTATTCAATTTAATTTTGTTTTATTTATAAACATGTGCAAATTTATAAACTTTATACCAGACTGCATAAGTGTTATTATTTATTGATATTTATGATTATTAATAAGCGTAATTATATATTGCATTTAATTGTTAATTTTATGAGGATTTAAAGTGTTCTCGAAAATTCGACAATTCCCGGGAATACAAGTCGAGAAATCTTCGATTCTCGAGAAAACAGTCGAAAAATCAGAAACTCCTTGGCAGTAGGTAGTATTATTGCCTTGTATTTTAACTCATCCTCTGGCATAGCTATTCCATCCAGAAATAACTTAGAAAAGTAGCACCAGTGATATAGAAGTTGAGGAATAATAGGTTAGCGTGGTATGGACATGCCATAACGGATGAAGGTCATGTCTAGAAGAATGTTAAGTATGATGGTGGACGGTTATAGCAGTAGAGGAAGACCTTAGAAGGTATGGATGTATTGTGTAAGGAGTGATGTGTATAAAATGTGTGGGTACAGAGTTATTTTTTTTTTCGAACTGACTATACTGTTAGTCTTAGGGGCCCTGGAGCCTTTGCGGCTTTTACAGCTTCACCGGGCTTGGGGGCGAGCGCGGAAGGCACTCAGCCGCGAAAGCGAGGCAACAAGCTCCAAGGGTGCCAAAGTGGCCGAACCTCGGCTTGGTCTGTTGCCGGTCATGCGAAAAATCGCGACCTGACTAAGGATACTGAGATGACAGATGACAGTGGAATAGGAAAACATGTTGTGCCGACCCTACCTACGGGACAAGAGAAAAAAAAGATCGACACCATATTTATAATGCTGCCTTTGTCAGTTGCCACCAATTTTGCCCGATCATATGAAAACTGCCATCGCTTCAGAGTGTTTTAATCTGTTAGACAATACATTAGGAACAAAAACTATATATTCTTAGTAGCATAACATAGGTTTCACCCGTGTTAAATTTATTCGGCCGTGCCGCTGCGAATACACCCGTATCTTTGTCCATAATTTACACTGTTACCTACAGCATATTGTTTGACCTTCATGGTTACTGCTCCGATCCTTAGGGTCTTAGCGTGAAGTTATAAAACTATATAGTTAGTAAATTAAACTATAAATCTGACTAGTAGTTCCAGACATTAGCGCATCCAAATAAACAAACAAAAAACCATCTCTTGAGATTTATATTAATATTAGTAATAATTTATATTAAGTATAGATTTTTTATGAAATCAACGATCACTAAACAAATTGATATAATTAAAATTTAAAAAAATACAAAATAAAACATATCAAATATAATTAATTTTTATTACTTATATCATTCATTTACTTAATTATAATTAAAAAGTATAACTTAAAATTATACAAAAATGTATTTCATAAAAGCGTGAAACTTACTGTAATGTATTGGAGGGTACATTAAAATGTATCGACATGAACGTAGGTTAATAAGTGTACGAGAAGACTCTGGGACAGTCACAGGTTGTTAAATATATATTATATACATATATCTTTCGTCAGCGAGCAAGCAGTATAGTTGGTTAGTTTATATCGAATTATGGCTAGGGAATAATTAGTCAGGTCGCGATGTTGCGTCTGGCAACAGCCCAAGCCGAGTTTCGACCACTGCGGTACCCTTGAGCATGTTGCCGTCAGATTATTTTCTTCTTTTTACTTAGTACAATGTGTGTTTATACTTTATGTTTTACTTTGTAAGTTCGAATCCCTGCGACGAGCCTGATCTTCCTGTGAAGAAAACATCGTGAGGTAACCATAGAATGGTGGTACTCTCACCGAAGTACACATTTTACCGCACGCTCCGTTGTATAGCGCCGTGCGTATGCTTTAAGGTTTTTTATCTCCATAAAAAAATATATAAGAATTCCGCCAAGGAGTTTCACATTTCGAGAATAAGTAAACTGAATGATCGAACCTACTTGGAAGCGCTTTAGATCGATACATATGTCTGTCTCACTTTAATACTAAAGAGAAAATGAGACGAAAGATGTAGTTCTAATTTTCATCACGCGCACGTGTCGCCATTTGCAAATGCGCGCCATTTTCAAATTAGAAACGTCAAAGATTGTTACGACTTTCCGACTAATATTTATAAACAAAATAATAATATGAGTTCAAGCGAGGAATCCGATATTAATATGGAATCTATCCCACCTGATATCTTGAATGAGGTGCAAATTGCAGGTAAAATTTCCAAGACCTATCTGTATAATTTCTTATTTGCTATTAAATAAAATCTAATAAAAAGTTTGTTTCATTGCCTATTGTACTGTTTTATCGCGTTGAAATACGTTATATGAGACGCGTGCGAAATTGGTTTTAACAAACTCATGACTATGGTAATGTAAAAAACCAACTTACCGCACTAGTATTATAAATAACTATTAAATGAATTCACATTATTATCATTGATGGCTAACCTCACCACCATGTTGATGTCGTGCGGGATGAAAAACTTGTCATTTTTGTTTTGTTAAGACAAAGAAGTATAAATCTTGTTATATGCGTACATATGTACACAAATTGAAAAAAAAAACAACGGTAAAGTCTTATTTCAATCAACACTCCAGTCCAAAACAACAGAGTTTCATACGCCAGGTATGAGGCCTGGTTTTCTTCCAGGCCACGCTTCCTTCGCGTACTTCTTCTTCCTCGGTTCGCTCGAAGGACCGGCTTCCTCGGCAGCTGTAATGTGTTCACTATACTTTATTATGACGTCACTATACACTATAACTATGCCAAATAATAGTAAATACGATTTGATTTGGGTGGTTGGGCACAACAGTTGTGTCCAGGTGTTACACCCACCTTATTGGCACGCTTAGGCGTGTCACCTCTCAGGATCAACCGATGTATATACTACTAGCTGTACGTCGCGGTCTCACCAGCGTATAATTTAAAAGATTTAAAATACTTCAGTATAGACAATATTATTATCGGGCGGCCAGGGTTATGCGTCACAACTCACACGGCTCGTTCGCGCCACTACACGTATAGTAATAGACCCGAAACGAGTGTTGAATTAATTTAATTTTACATTATCTTCCAAACTATTCGTCCAAATAACATGCTATAAAGGGCAAAGTTTATCTTGATAAAATTGTCTTAATGTTGAAGTAACTTTCGTTCGTAAGGGTTAATATGCCATGCCTAATAATAATGCTCATAAATCACTTTTCAATTTTCAATAAAACTCTGTCACAAGATACCTTATTGTGGCTTATGTATAAGAGACAGGCACATAGTATCCCGGTCTTTTTTTTAGATGTACTAAGGATCAATATTTTTGTAGAGCATTGTATTTGCGTATCACTAACCATTACGCCAGCACACGCGGATTAAGCAGTTAGGGTGCGCTATTTCTTTCGACTTACTTAATAAAAATAAATATTTAGGCTAGCTGAGAGGTGTACTCTAATGCTAGATAGCATAAATTATTCCTCGTGAATCTGGCTATCACATACAAAAAGAATTCTTCGAAACCGACTGGTAGTTTCAGAAATTAGAGAGTTAAAAACAAACAAACAAGAAACCACTTCCGCTTTATTATATTAGTATAGATAGATATTCAAGCGGGATGGTAGAGATCTGTACACGACTGGGTCGCGACCACCATACACATTGTGATAAGCCCGTCGGTGTGAGTGAGTCTTTAGGTTTTTCACCTTTCGGTGATCAGCTAATATCCAGTTGCCGAAGCTAGCAGTTCGGCATGACCGCGACGACCGAATGGATTGTTGACCTCTCGGTCATCGCTGTTGTTTTAGGATTACATTGAACTTAACATCAGGTAAATAAAAAAAAAACATCAACATATTTTATTGAAAATACGTTTTAAAAAGAAGCGATTAAACAAATAAAAATAAATAAAACCATATACGTACCTGCATGCGGCAAAGGCGGATGTATATTTAGGTGTGGCTCCGGACCTTCAAGCTCTACGTCGGGCGCTGGATTCGGTAACAACAGTCCCAGTCTAGGAAAAAAATTAATTATGACTATACACAATTATAGACTGACCGCCGTAAGCGCGACTCTCCATATGGTCTGCGGGACGCGGGAGGGGAACATGACCGACCAATAAGCTAGTCTGTTGCCGGCCAATACACGTCAGACGTGGTGGATTTTGCGGTTTCTGACTGCCACATGATATTATTTTACCAGATGTAATTACCGACGGTAATAATAGACATAAAGTCAATAAATAGTCATATAAAAAATCATATTTATATCATATTTTATATTATAACTATGGTCTATCATACCTTGCTCCAATAAGACTTAAATGTGAACTTGGTGCCGGCAAATCCGAATACAAATTGCTGCCCCTGGATATTTCTTGTAGTCTTAAAGAGTGGTGATGTGTACCTTGAAAATAATAATATCTCACTTTTATTATTATTCTTTAAAGTCTGACGTAGATAATGTAGATTTTATAAAGCAGTCAACTGATATTAATAAAATGAAAGACAACTAAAATTGGGATTGTCAACATTTTTTGTCTAATTATGGTCATTTTTAGAATAAGCTTATATAAAACATATATAAAAAAATATGTTAATCGTAAAAAAATAGTAAGGGTATTTAGGTATTTCTGTCGAACTTCGTTATCCACTTACACTTAGTGCTGACGAAATTAAAAAAAAGTTCAATCTTTTGTAATGTAGAAGAAATAAAGTGATAAGTTAGTTTCAGAGTTTATATGATAATTAGTAGAATAAATCTCAAGATTCAATAAAACAATGTTTTACTCCAGTGATCAATCTAATGACGATGATATAGAGAATCTGAAATGTAGTACTAAATATTTCTTCAACAGTATATGTATAGTAACGCAGACTCATAATATAGTACAGTACTATATTTATAGTATGCTTGGTAAGTCTACTTACAATTCATAATATTGTATTTTTTTTATTTATATCAAATAAGTATATTAAAGCAGCAATATACAAGAAGATTAATTTATTTATATATGTGTGTTTACAATACAACGTACTGATTTCCTTCCGAGAAACTATACACAAAATATCTATTATGCTTTTCATTATGAATCAAACAACCAAAAGTTTATGAAGTGGAACTTCTTTGGACACGGTAAGGAAAAATTTGTGTAACGTGACGTCACGTTGCGGACGATACATAAGTCTAAAATATTTAGTATTCAAATTCAAAGAAGTCTCACTTAAACAGCGCGTATAGAGGTTACGCGCATATTTTTTTGCTTTTTTAAGTAAATATCAATATCCAATGTTAAACCTGGTGTGAGCCCGGTTAGATATTCAAATAAAAGTTCCATATCAAGCTAATTATTTTTGTATTAAAAAAATCAAGTTACTCGTTAAACATAATATATTATTGATGTCTATTACTAGGTACCGATACAGACCTTATTTTTAGTCAGATCGCGACTTAATTGCATACGCGCAACAGTCCGAGCCGAGGTTCGGCCACTTTGGCACCCTCGGATGTTGTTGCTTAGCTTTCGTGGCTGAGTGCCCTAAGCTCTCGCCCCCAAGCCCGGTAAAGCTGTAAAAGCCGTAAAGGCTCCAGGGCCTCCAAGGCTAACAGTATAGTCAGTTAAAAAAAAACCTTATTACAGTATACATGCGTTTGTCTAGACTTCTACAACCGGACTGTCTAATGTATAACATTATTATGGAACACATGACACCTGCACATCCATAACGTACACTTTATAAATAAGCATGAGTGTGTCCCTTACACCTGGCTAGAAACACAGACAAAAATATTAGAAAATAAAAAAAATATCAACTCACTTTCATCGGCGCTTTGCAGTTTCAACTTTTTAGGTACCGAGTTAGGGTTGGGCACTATGGTGGACTTGACCAGGTTCCTAAACCTGCCGATAGATGGATCTATGTCCTCGGGGTTGATTATGTCCACTTCCTCGTTAAATGAAACGTTACGCTTGAACTTCTTGGATATACCGCCGGACATTGACGCGGAACGTTTCGTCCCTGTCGGAGGCTGTTGAAAGATTTTATTAATTGCAGCTCATTGATTTCGAAATGAAAAATACTTTATTCAATTCAGGACCTAAGAAGGCACTTATGAACGTCAAAACACTACTACTGGTTCAAAAAACATCCCAGTCATAGAGAAGAGACGGCAAGAAACTCGATTAGGTTTATCAATACATTATTTAAAAATAATTTAACTGTGTAATAAGGCCTTTTGCACACCTCTGCGCGAAATAATTAAAGCGAAACCGCTGCCGGCATGACTTGTCAGTTGTACGGCATGCGTAACAGAAGCGAAACTGCCTATTCTAACGCAGAGTTTGAACTATGATCTATCTTTCCCATGCAAATTTGGTGATGTCGGTATGACGCCTGTCACATTTCTGCTTTCGGTTCGCCATTTTGTAATGATTCCGCGTGTATTTCGCAAAACATCTGTCACAATCGACATATTTTAATAGCATTAATTTGTTAAAATGGATGAATTTCACTGGAAAACTCACCCAAGAGGTCTAAAACAGATTAATTATTTGCCAGCTCATTCTAAAATATATGTAATAACGATATTCATGTGACTCTAGTTCCCTACATAATCGGTTTTTACCTAACCTCTGTTAGATTAATTTGATGTACGCATATTCTACGTTTGTTGATCACAGTAATGTTTCTTCCTGTTCTAACTCCGATAACGACGATTGTTTTTATCGATAATATACAAGTGCTCGCGTGCTATGCCGCTACTCGATTCGCGACGTAGTGTAGTGTGTTTTGCTAAGCGGAATATGTAACGGTTTGGCCTTATTTATTTCGCGGCGGAGGTGTTATGAAGGCCTAAAACACACTTGACATGATTCTTGAACTCATTCTCAGGAACGTAACACTAATATAACCTAAAAAAACCTTTATTGTTTCCTTTTTTTTGTCTAAAACACGGAACGGCTTGTGCTTATTTCTAAGTATTAAAATTATGACGGCCTTTTACAGAATCTAGCATAGCTAAATTATCAAAGACATATTGGCAGGATTGTTTATTATATCCCCTCTTCGACTGCAAGACCATGCAGGCCATGCAAGCGACAGCTACACGATAGCAACCATCTCAGCAAGAACAAGTTCCCAAACTTATGTTTGCCATACTGTAATGGTGTGGAATTGTCTTCCGGCGAGCGTGTTCCACCCTTCTACGATATAGTTTCAAACGAAGCGAAAAGTGACATTTCTACGGACCGGTATGACGGCAACTACTGCCGATAGATTTTATATTTTTGTTCGGCAAAGTGACGGCATTATACCTCTCATGGTAATCATCCAATGTCTCTTCACGTTATGTTTGAAGGAAGACAGTTCCACAGCTTCACAGTACGGTAAAAATTTGACGTAGAGCACTTTTTTGTTGGTGCCAAGATGTAGGTTACCGTAAAGCTGTGGCTCCAGAGCGCGCGTGTCGTTCTGTTATGAAAGGAAGAGGAAAAGTTGAAAAGCTCTTCAGAAAAAGGCGATAGAACACGCTCAGCGAGGCAATGTAGTGTAAATGAAGCGTTTCGATGGACTTAGTAACGTCTACATAATTTACAATGCGGACAGCCCGATCCTGCAAACCTGTCCATGGCATCGAGGAAGTATTTTGCGGATCCGTCCCTAAGGTTTATTACTGGCAATCGTCATTATTTATGGACTCCATATACTTTACATCATTACACTTTTAATAAAATAATACCACGTTAGCCAGCGAGTAAAGAGTCTTCAGATTGTGACATATTCATTTGTTGAGTGCATTCCACGTTCGCCCCAAGCCCGGTGAAGCTGTCAAAGCATCTAATGACTTCAGGGTCCTTAAGGTTAACAGTATAGTAAGTTCGAAAAAAAAAAGATTGATGAAAGTATTTGTATTTTTTTATTTATCTTTTTATATATAGCAAGACGGCAATGTGCCTGATAGTAAGCATAGTACAATACAAAAACAATGCCGACCACCGCGAGATCAGATATCCATTGACGTTCACCGTTGTCATGCCGGCATGTACCTAAGCTTCTCGCAGCTAGATAAAGTATCCTACTTAAAAAAAAAATACGCAAAACTACTGGATTGATTTTGATTTTTTGAGTTTACTCCTTAAGAAACAATATGAGGCGTAATGTATTAAAAAATATAAGGAGTGAAATTGAAAGTGCAACATAACACAACATCACGCAAACCATTTTTAACCTTAGTGGTATTCAAATAATGTTGAGATTTATTCAACTCTTTTTCGTTTGCTGAGAAAGCCGCCAAACGCGAATCGACCGTTGAAAAGAGCGGGGATGTCGCGCGGGTCAAATTGAATTTTTACATTCATTTTATACCCTAGGAGATGCCTTTATTTCCTCTTCTTGCCAATTGTATATATTCTAAATTCCAAGAGAGTTCTTGAGGAGTAAACTTTTTTTTTGTTCATTACTTACATACTAGGTCCTTTACAACAAATCAGATATCTTCATTCAATAAAAAGTTTAAGAAACTACGGTTTTTATAAGAATTAAGCATTCTTCTGTCATCCACGCGAGCGGGGCCGCGGCACAGTTATTTTAAAATAAAAAATATTTAAAAAATTTACCTTCATGACATCACTGCCATCGTCTGTCGAGATGCCCAACATAGAGATCCTTCTGTTATGAGCAGTATTGAATTCTGTTAAATTCTGAAATATTAGTAAAACTAAAATTTATATGTTTTCATAAATATAAACTTCACATCATGATATTGATTTATTAACACGTTTTTACTGGCTTCACTTGTAACTAACTAAGAAACAATGTAATAAAATCATAGAAGTCAATTTTAACCTACTTCTAATAATTGTCGTATTAAAATGAAACTTTGAATGTATATATTTTTTTATCGTCGTAGATTTGGCGTATTGGCCACAATATACCTGATGTTAAGTGACGATATGGCCCAAGATGATAACACGCTAAATCTAGTGGAAGACTGGCTCAAGTGCAGCTGCCGGAACACACCTATTGATGCTTGGTGACAGATTTTCAACTTGAGGGTGTTAACTAGCCAGTCGAGCATTAGAAAAAGCCCTACAACCATACTATGTTTTCCTCACGATGTTTTTTCCTTCACCGAAAGCTCAGGCTCATTGCAGGGATTCGAATTCACGTTAATTGACGCGAATACGTACACGCTACCACTAAGCCATCATTGCTTCAAAATATATAGCTCGGATGATAAAACCATAATTTAGTATTTTGGAGCTGATCTGATGATGGAGCCAGGATGTGGATAGTGGAACTCTTCAGTGGTCACTAGCAAACCCCTCGAGCTTAGGCTCATAATTATGATTCGTTTTGACAAGTCAAATAGATTGGACTCGGTAACGAGATGTTATTATAAGACCCACTAGTTTTTTAATTTTTAGTGCGTGATTAAAGCGTGTTTTTAGTTTATTACTATTTTAACTTATTTCACTATGTATGTTCTAACTTTTTAATTTGCGAGTTGATAATATGTTTAAAAATTAAGGTTTATTATTTAATCATATTGGTTAATTGCTCAAAAGCAAAAAAAATGCAAATCAGGGAAAAATAATTGTTCATTTGTGTAATTTCTCCGTGGAAAAATCGAGGCTTTTTGTTTGGGAGTCACATGATTAGAAACGCCAATCAGAAATAGTAACGTCATCATACATTATTTATATACACAGTTAAGTGTTATTCTTATTAGGTTTTCTTGTGACAAGTGAATGTAAAATTATTACTAAGTGTAGAAATAACGACTTTAAAATTATAGATGCTGAAGAAATACTAGTAAACTCAACTTTACCCATAATACTTTTAAACTTATTTTTATTTATTCAATGATGACGTTACATGCGGTCACATGAACACAATACCGTGTTTTTGTGGACTAATTTTTATTTAAATTGAAAACTGTGTAATCATGAATAAATTTTAAATTCATGGGTATTATTTTAAATATTAAGTGTTTAAATTTCTTTTTAATGTTGTATACTCCCTGATTTGTACAATTATTCTTCTTACTCCCTTAACCTACGATCAGATAATTAAAAAAAATACGCGCGTTATGAAATTAACACTAGCTGACCAACGCGAATATTTCACTAATTATATTATGTAAACAATCTATCAGCTGTGATGTTAATTAAACAAATTGTTAATTGATGATGCCTCCTAAATGTTGATTTTAACCTATTTATTTATGTATCATCACTAACGGGGAACATAAGTTCCAAAATCATTAATTTTGATGAAGAATTATTGGATATTGCGTTGCCAGAAAAAAAAGCATTTGTGAGAAATAATATACATATATAATAAACCAATCAAATGACCGCGCCATAGACAGTAAACGCGTACTGACGCTTGCTTAAAAAAAAATATTTTCTATGCCGGATATAATGTTATATAATCGAACTGGTAAAGTCTATTTTATAAAATTCGGTGGACTCAATGTATCTGTTTTCAGTTTCACAGGAGATTCCACGCGTTAATTCGCTTTACATCTAAACGTAGTCTTAATCTGTTTTCTGTTATTATTAATTAAAAAAAAGTTAAATGCACTTACCATAAACTAGAATTAACTACTTACATCTAATTCAGTCTGCGTCTCGGGTAAACCCAAAAGAGCCCCCTCCGTTTCGGTGTTTGGCAATTCTTCCATTATACCTCTTGCATTTCCTGTTGGTCTCTCTCTATAAGAATTAGTAGATTATTCTTCAGACCTTCACACCTATACACTAGGTGCTTGGTAACAGATTTTCAACTTGAGAATAGTAAATAGCCAGGCAAGCATTAGAAAATGCCCTACTAACATGCTATGGTTTCATCACAGTATTTTCCTTCACTGAAAGCTTAGACAGGTATTCAAACTCACATAGATCGACATTGTTTATAATTGCTTATGCAGTTGTTAAACATTCATATATTTTCACTTTTCTTCCATGCTCATCCCTACAAAGGAGCATGGTGAGTTTGGGTTCCAACTCTTTCTTTGAATATTTTTACTAAATTTCCCTCGAGTTTTAAAACTATAAAAAATATCTGTGGTATTTTCCATCAAGCAAAGTTGGTAACACCATCCCTATTACAAAAATACTATTGTAGCACCTGCGCTGGCTTAATGGCCCAAAACTAAATTAATTTACTAAATTAAAACCAGGAGAAGCACTTGTTACTATTAAAACTACCCTTAATGTCTTGAAATCAGATCAGAGACTCTAAATGAGATATTATGTTCCTTAAAAAATATTAAAAGCGGAAATGTGTATTATACAAAGGTTTAAAACTTGTCAAGGTTTGAGCCCAACATGTAACAACAAATTTTTCGGGTTTCACATACCCGAATTAGTTTCACATACCAATTTGAATTAGTAATACTATTGGCTGATGGTGAAGGATAACACTTGAGAAATGTTCTTGTAATACCTTGTAGTACAGTAGTATTGTACAGTAGTATGTAGTAGTTGTATATACGTAGTATATATGCAGTTGTAGTAGTATATTGTATAGTAGTATTGAATAGTACAGTAGTAGTGTAGTGTCTTGTAGTACAGTATATGAGAAAAAATATAAAACTATGGATTTCTCAGCAATACGTAGTGGGCTGGCTTGACCTTCCATCTGGAAGAAGCCTTAGCCCAACAGTGGGATATATACAGGTTGGTATTTTTATGATATTATAATTAAAGCTAACAATGCTGAGTGACAATTACAATAATAAATAAGCAATGTTATTGTAAAGATTTCCCTTTAGAGTACAAGAAAAATTAATTGGTTCTAGCTAAAAGATATTTATTGATTAATCATTTTTCTATGATATATATTGCATATTCTGAATAATATTAAGTAGCCGTGATTACCTTATAATATAATTTCTTGTTGATGCTCCAAAATGGAAGGATGAATCAATCGGTAATTGTGTAGGCTTATTTGGCTCTAGACACATATTTCCTATAAATGTTCCATGTGCTGGAAAAATAATAATTAGTGTTCATACACTTTTAACAAAAGACATACAACAAGGCCTTTTTATAAAATTCAATAAATTCATCTTAGCTTGTTAATGTCTTGAATATTATGCAAAAGACCAACTTGAAAAATACTAGCAAGGCGAAACATTCTCATTATCCTGATAATTGTCCAGTACCGTTGGGTTTTGAGGAACACACTTTAGGAATTGCTGCAGTAGAGAATAAACTGTACTTGTATAACAATTTTTTTTTTAAATCCCAAATTGTATCATTACTAGGTCCCTTAATAGGTGCCAAATAATAAATTACAATCATTTTTGTTATCTTGACTTCCTCTTGAACACTTTTCTTTTAAGATTATTTAATAATTTAATTTTATATTAGGGATAATAGGAAAATTCAGTGTGGCAACATAATCTTTTAGCTGGTAACTCCCTCAAAAAATGACACCAGCAATTTACACTATGCTAACTTGAAAATATGGATTTTACATGGGAAGTATTTAGTGTAATTTATATCAGCTGATATAAAAATCACATTCATAAATGAAAGTAATTTTTGCATCACATAGTGTTGTTTAATTTTTAGCTTCATCATTTATTAAAATTTGAATATGATGAAATGTAACAATGAAATTTCCATCCTTCAAATTAGCATAGTGTAAATTGGTGTTGAAAAGATATGAGGTGTAACTCGAGTTTCATATGACTGTTTTTTTTTAAGTTTTTGTAGTATTGTAGAGTTTAAAACGTTAACTTTCCTCACTAAAATAAATTCAAAATTTCATACTAACAGTTGCTATATAGTCCATCTTAATTTGTGGTTGAATAACTATAAAAACTGTTAATGTAATTTTTGTTATATCAAATTTTATGGCAAAGGTAATGTATAGCATTTGCTCAATTTCATTGGCCCACTTAAGAATGTAGTTATTTTGTATAGAATCAATAATTATGAATGAATATATACAAACTTTATATATATATAGACCTTTCAATATTACTGAGAACAAACAAGTTGTGCCCCACAGTTTCACTTATATTAAATTGATTCAACCAACTCTCCATTACACCAACACCAACATGCGCTTGTAGCCCATCATTGTTCTCATTTCCTGTATTAGCCTAGAGCTTGCCAAACTGCTTGACAGTCATTGTTACAGCTCTGCTCCTTAGGATAACTGGGTGAAGGTATATAGCTTAAAACCTTCATTAATGAAAAGGCTATAAAATATGAAAATATTTTTTTAAATCTGACTGGTAGTTCTAGAGATTAGTGCATTCAAACAAACAAGCAATGTACTTGAGCTTAATAACACAACTGTACCTAATATAAAACAATTATGCAAGAATAGAACCCCAGTCAAATTTAGCATTTGTTAGAGCCATATTAAACAAAATATTGGTTTCACTTACTGCTTCCTAAATCAACCAAAAAGGCTCTATTTAGATCTTTATGATAAACAAACGCAGCATGTACTCGAGAGCAACTCGCATGATCGATACAGAAGTCATTCATTTGAGGATTACGACCAAAAAGATAGCATTTTTTCTCATCTATCATCAGCTTTTGTATGAGTTTGTCACCTTTCAGCACATCCAAGTGAAGACCAGTTGGTGGTTTACCAGCCCTATAATTACATGATTTCAATATATCACTGATAGGAAACTGCAGTACTCGAAGTCACTGTAATTGTAGCTTCACAGATATCAAGTAATAATCAAGTTAATTGCTTATCTTAAACTTAATCGGCCGGCACTAGGTTATAACATTAAATAAAATCATACCAACTAGGAACTTCGTAGTGATTAGCCATAATTATAGCATTGCTTAATGTATTAGTCTAAAAACTAATTACTTTATCCTTAAATATAAAAATGCTTCTTCCTAAAATATTTTATAATGCAATGAATCAAATTATAAAACCAACACCGCGCAACAGAAAAACACCATACTTTTGACAATTTCACTAGGGAATAGGGATCTCTTGTTAGAGAGTATATTGTTCTGTGATAGGGATACAGAAACGGAATTGATACCTTGCTATCGATATTAAGTATTTATGAAAACGATACTTTTGTTACGATGCTATCTATACCCAGAATTGTTAATTTTAATTAGTATCGATACTTTACAGCTCTAATGTAGCTAATGGGGAATTCCAAACAAGAGCTAACCATAGACTGATATAAAATTATTGTGTGAATTTGGAAGATTTCTCCTACTTGTAACTGTCACTGTAAGACAATAATTAGTTACATAAGTGTAAGTCACTTTAGTAATGGTAAAATATGAATTTATATTATGTTTTCGTTTTCAAATTCAAAGAATAAAAAATTATCCCTAGGGTATAATTTAAAATTTATTAGATGTTTTTGATGCTTTGATCGTACGCATTGATGGCAAATTTGTAATAAAATTGTGTTCACAATTTCTAGTCGTTGGCAACACAACTCAAGTTAAAAAAAGTGTGCGTCTCGGAACGCCTGACAGAAGTGATAACTTAAACTAATCTAAGTTGAACTATTTTATATTAAAATTGTTTAAATTGAGAAAAGTTTAGGTTATTACTTAAATTTTACGTTTATTAATATGATATTGTAAGGAAAGGTTATTTATTAACAAAATCTTTTATTGATTATAAAATATATTTTATTCTTGGTTACAACTCTTGAATATGTACATTAGAATTTTGCGTATGTACACTATTAGTATCATTATTTAATCCTATAAAAGTAATAATTGGCTTATGGCAGCTAGTCTGTCCGAAATACGACTAGCGCTGTGAGTTAGAGTGAGTGAGAAAGAGCCTGCCTACCGCTGCCGTACGCGTGCGAGAAAGGGAAGCCAGACAGACTGGTGCCGTAACGCGTTACGTTACTAAGCGGTTTACCCTCCCATATGAAGTTATCACTAAAAATATTGTAACAAATTTTCAGTGTACCACTGTACACTTTTTCCATCGCAGGGCGTCGCATCGATAACATTGTTTAGAAAAATCGATTATTATTATTTATAAAATCAATTAAAAAAAGTGATATAAGGAAAAATTATCGATTTAAATAATAAGCGATTCAAAATTCAGGATTCCTAGTACGTTGTGACTTCGGGCCACAGAGTGCATTATATTCTTCTTCTTCTTAAAGTAACAGATATACAGTTGTAAATTTTATGTTGTATTGTAGCTTAGCTCAAAAGCTATCGATCTAGTAAAAACATTAAATGGGTTATGGGTAGTGATTTTGTAGTAATTTGCAATAATTTGTTAAAATTTACGTATTTTTAATTTTTTTTTTAAGTGTAATAATTTTTTTCTAAAGTTTGTAGATAGTAAACACATTCTTTTATAATGTAAATGACAGAGATTATTATTACCTGTCGAATAAGCCTATTTTTATCGCAGTGAAACCCAAACTTTTACTGATATGATGTTTTTTGTGCACACGTAGAGAAATTTCATTAAAAAAATCAAAATGGCGGTCATTTAGCGAGGAGGTTGGTTGGACCCAAGTTTATGCTGTATTTGTATATTAAAATAGGTCTTTTATAAGTATCTAAAATATCGCTAGTTCGTAACCGGACACATTGTATATATACTCATCGTATTCTCTTTGCAGGCTTGCCAACTTAGGGCTTTTAGCCCCAAATTTATGGCGGAAATATGAACTTTGGGCTTTTTTAGGGTCTAAAAAAATTAGGGCTATTTTTAGGGGCATAAATAGTATTTCATGCATCGAATTAAAACAGTCAGAACGGCAGTAGTTGCACGCAGAGTGAAGCCATTTCAAGTTAGCCTTTAAAAGCTACCTACGTCTCTCGGTGCGACAGTGCTAAAAATTAAGTCATAGTGCAAACAGCTCCAGCAATTTCGACAAAATATTACGTATTACGCAGTGACAGAACGTCACAGCTAATCACATAATCATCAGAAACATTTAAATATCCTATTTCAAGGGAAAGCATTACCCGGCAGCGTATATTCTTACGTTAAACATAAATGAAAAAATGTAATAATATTTCTAAAATTGACAGATGCCATTACAATGAAATGTTACTAGTTGTCGGAAAATATTTTGAAACTTCTTAGGAGGTGATTCGATAATAAGACGAGAATTGAAAGTTTCAAGGACTTGTTAGATTTAAGCACGTTTCATTACATGAGAGCGATATTGGTATATGTTTGTACTAGCAATAGTTATTAATAATAATTACCATATCATACACATAGTGACAAGCCATCACTATTTTTTTTGTGGTGTTACGGGATATACTTGTGTATATGCAGTGATCGCGACCACCATACACATAGTAATACACGCAACACTGACTTGGTTTTAGTTTAACGCGTTATGGGATCAGCCAGTATATATTATATGCAGTAATAAAGCGGGGTGGTAGTCATCACGACCACCATGCACATAGTTATCACCATTGATTTTCTTTTGGTTTGTCAGTATCAATAATTAACCATTTCAGGTATTGCCTTTATTATTTAATCTAAATGACGATAGGATGAATGAAACCAACAATCACTGAATACTTTAAGTTCTCCATTATTTGGTAAAAATTTCAGTTCCTTGCAATATCATGCATATGTTTGTGTTGGTAAGTGTAATTACGTGTCACTTACATGCACATGTATTTAGTTTTGGCTTCAACTTTGAGCGGCAAGTTGTATGAAACTATCACTCTTAGCATAATAACTCGATTTTATGCACCGGTAGTTTGACCAAAATGCGTAATAAAAACAATAGTACTGTTAGTCTGTGGTCAAGTTAGTAATAGGAGAGTTTCCCTATTACCTTTGTAACTCTATATTTATACCTACCTACCTATTATCTTAATAGTTTTATTAGCTTAATAAAACGGGAAACTCATTTAAATAATATTTTTGAGTAGATATAAAATACAGGGTTTTTTGGGGCCCATCGAATATTGCATTTAGGGTTATTTAGGCCTATTTTATTTTGATCTTAGGGCTAAATTTTTTTAGGAGTTGGTAGCCCTGACTGACTTCAGGCTTCAGCACAGAGTACGTAATAAGAAATTGAAATTTGAATTATACCTTGTTTGAATCACTGAGGTAAATAAACAACTAAAATGGTCTCCAGCGAAGAAGAAAATGATGTAAAATCTGGAGACACAATACAATGGGACGTAAATATGGAAATACAGCTGTTTTACGCTATGGCTAACCACAAACCTGTCGGCATAAATAAACATTTTCAAATGGCTTGTATAAGGGAAAAGTTATCAAACTCGATAGCCAAAGAAGTATCCACGCAAGATATATGGAAGCATCTTGAAACTCTTTATGATTTATCAATGTTAGTTGACACAGAACCAATTCCATTTCCGAATAATGAGACGCCATTTAGTTTGTCGGAGAGTGAATTTGGCGCACTCATGAAGCAAAAATGCAAAGAAACTGTTGTTACTGATGAAAATGAAGGTAATTTAACGTTTGTTGCTAGTCGTCCGTTAAGCGGATGAATAAATTTAATTATTCACACGTTTAGCTGACGAATGTTTCACTTCGAAGTAATACTAAAAATTTGCTAGTTTTTAAACCGGCAAGAGATTCTATTGTTACAATTAGATCTAAATGTAGAAGCTAAGTAAGATTACAAAGTAATTGTTTATCAAAAAAAAAAACCGTAACTTGTTATCAAACTTCTGACTATATTTATGGGTTAGACTTTAGAATGACTACTGCTAAATTTGACGATCTGAAATGGCGGGAAAGATGAGGAGGGTGAAAGGTAACTTTTCCATGAAGGAAACGGTGTGGAAATGAGTAGTTTTTGAGATATTTATTTTTTTTCCTTATTGCGGTTATGTTTATCTAGAATTTTTCGTTATTATTATGATCACAGTTCAAACCTAACTTAACCAATTTTATTATTCGCCTGTTTAGCGGTCAAATAATTTATTTTATTTATCCGATTAGCGGACGGCTAGACACTTCGAATTTATTCATAATCAAACTTAGCCACTATCTTTAATAACTAACATTTGATTGTACATTCTTGGTTTATTTCCTATGCATGCAATAAAGGACATGAATACATTTGCATATCAATTTAAATTTGGCCATTCAGTTTACTGCAAATACTACATGTAGGAGATATAAATCCATTATATATTTCAGACAAATTAAAATTGTTCTTTTTAAACAATAAACAAAATTCTATCTGGTTTCTTAAGGTTGAAGATAATTTTAAATAAAGAACTTGTGTTCGCTATTTATAAATAGGATAAACTTTATTTTAAAATCAGTACATACATATCAGTTTTTCTTCATTTTATAGTTGGCTGATAGATATGATTCTATACAGTACTTTTTACTGTAAATTCTGTACCTTTGATAATTACTTTGAGCATCTCTGAATGAGATTACGAAATCTACTGGTTATATATATTGTTTTAATTATTATATTTAGATGATCGGAGTCCAACATTTAAGTCTTCGACATCTAGAAGCAGTTCTAGAGGCACTACGTCCAAAGATAATACACCCAAAGGTAGAATTTATCACGTGAATTTATTTTATGAAGTATTCTAAAACTTGAGTTTCTTGTGGGTAAGGCTAAGTTTATCATTTTACATGTTTTCCACAACCCGATTCCACTGTGACTTTTGGTTAGGCTCATCTTATAGTTTTTTTTTTCATTATTTTGACAAGTAAATGTGTCAAAATTGAATACAATTTTTCCAAAGTCAATTACATACATCATTTTGGTAATACAATTTGTTCCATACTAATTGTTGCCCTCTAGCTGGGCAATAAAAAATGTATCCTATGTCTTATTCCACAACATAATCAACTTATAGTCAAATATAATTAGAATTTATTTAGCTCAGCCATTTAAGTGTAATGAATGGACAAATATGAAATATAAATTGCAGTAATAGTATTATTTACTTGATATATTAGGTCTTTACCTATGAAATTGCCATTTTGTATGAAAAAATATAAACAATGTTTTTTCATGTATTTATTATTTGTATTAATCGAAGTAATCACCCATGCAATCAATGCATCCTTGCCAGCGCAGTGACAGTTTATTGATGCCCTTCTTAAAGAAATCAGCTGGACGGGAGGCAACAAATTCTTCAAAGGCATTTAGTACTGCCTCTCGGGTATTGAATTTTTTTCCCGCCAAGGAGTTATCCAAATTCTGGAAAAAGTAGTAGTCTGTAGGCGCAAGGTCTGGTGAGTAGGGCGGATGACGGAGAACTTCCAACCCCAGTTCTTGTAACTTGGAGACCGTCTGTTGTGCAGTATGAGGTCGCGCGTTGTCGTGCAGGAGCAGCGGAGACGAGCGATTGACCAATGCTGTGCAATGCTCCATCATTGTGTTCAGTTCTTCACAGTACACATCTGCAGTAATGCTCACCCCGTTTGTTAAGAAGCTGTGATGAATCACACCGGCGCTAGACCACCAAACAGTGACCATCACTTTTCTAGGGGTAAGTTTTCGTTTAGGGCATTGTTTAGTTGCTGAACCAGGATCCAACCAACTTGCTGAGCGCTTGCAGTTATCAAACAGAATCCATTTTTCATTGCAGGTAACAATACGGTTCAAAATTCATTCATTTGTGTGTCTGTTGAGCAGTGCAAGGCACGTCTCGACGCGTACTTCGCGCTGGCGATCATTGAGTTCGTGGGGCACCCATTTGTCAACCTTTTTTACCTTGCCAATTTGACGCAAATGGACCAATATTGTTTTGACGCTAACGTCGAAAGCTGCTGCTAATTCAGCCGTAGATTGTGTATCATCAGGTTCCACAATCGCCTTTAATTCGTCATTGTCGACCAAAGTCTTCGGACGACCGCGAGGTTCATTTTTCAAGTCGAAATTCCCAGAACGGAAGCGAGCAAACCAATAACAGGTGGTGCGTTGGTTTGTAGTGTTAGCTCCATAAACGTCGTTGATGTTGCGTGCCGCTTGTGCCGCGTTACTACCACGACGGTACTCATATTCCATAATTACTCGAATTTTTAACGTATCCATGATGACAAAAAAGATTTAAATGCGATGAAAATGTAACACTAGTCAATAAACAAATTACTGCTTTTGGAAAAATAATTCCATGTTTTTAAAATAAAATTAATTTGAAATTAGAATTCTTAGCCTTCAAATTATTTTGATTTGAAATGGCCAGTACTGCAGAACGGCAATTTCATAGGTAAAGACCTATTATAAATATTACATGGTGAAGAGTAATTGTTGTTACATGATTTGTAATAATTTTTTATTTGTGAAATCTGAATACTGTGTATGGGAAAGCAGTGAAAATTTAAACCATTGCAAATGCCTACTGTATACTATGTTGCTAAAGAGGATTTTGTCACTACTATTCAAAATTACACATAATTTTGGAGTTGTGAAACATTTTATGGCAATTCTTTGTAACATATTTTAGGCGGGTATAAAATAGCATTGGTAAAAAAATATGTATGATATTCTTTGAATTTATTAAAAAAGTTGTAAATTTTTTTTATTATTTTTTCACAGTATCTCACTTATATAATCTCAGCCTCTTGTTTAGGTGGCCGCAAAGACAGTATCAGTACTACCAAATCCCGTAAAGAGAGTGGTAGCTCACATGCATCCACTGACACACCTAGCATCAAATCTGAAAAGGACTATGGTGGGTTTGTTTTCATACCAAAAATAGTAACAACAACCATTCTTGGTCATTCACCTAGTGGTGGGATTGCGAGTATGCTTAACCATCATAAAATAATTGTTATTACTCTTGGAAGCTTGGTTTATAATTCACATTATAAATCCAAGAATAAGACACTTCTGATTGTCATGGAACCACAGATGCATTTTTAAAATGGAATTATTTTAACTACAGATAGTTATTTAACTGAGTTCGTAAAAGATTAATTGTATAAAATTGTTGGAAATAAATTAAATAAGAAATTCATGGTGACCTTTGAATAATGCCTAATATACTTTAATAACAAGTCAGGGTCTTATGTAAATGTCTTTATTAACAACCTAATAATATATCACTAGATCGGAGAAGAGATTCACGTGATTCTAACGCTTCTGGGCCAAGGGACAATTCATCTGGTAGAAAATCTACATCACAGAGAGACAAAATTTCTAAAACCAAAGTCAGCTCAATTGCAGGTAAATATTTTAACACGCTTATATTAGCTTCACTTGTAACTAACTAATTACCAAACCATGTAATCAAATCCTAGAAGTCAATTTTAACCTACTTCTAATTGTCGTATCGAAATGAAACTTTGTATGGATATGTAGTTCAGATGACAAAACTATAATTTGGTATCTTGGAGCTGATCTGATGATGAAGCCAGGAGGTGGATCACACTTCAGTGGCTACTAGTTAACCCCTCAGAGTTTGGACTCATATGATTTGTTTTGATAAGTCAAATAGATTGGGCTTGATAACGAGATGTTATTATAAGACTAAAAATGCTTTTTTTTAATGCGTAATTAAAGTGTGTTTTATTTTTTTAAACTACTTAAACTTTTTATTTATTTTTGTATTTTAATTGAATATATCCAAGCTACAGGCCTATATCACTTCTGGAATAATAAGTAACATACAAAAACATTATTCATAAAAATCGGTAAAACAGATTTTAATTTAAATAAAAGTCCATAGAAAATGTGTTTTATATAAATATATATATTTTTAAAAATCATTCAAATAGATTTTAATTTAAATACAAATATATACAGAGAGTTATATATATTAGTATGAAGATGTTTTGAGCAATAATTATTTCAACAGCTTGGGATTCCCCCCTTATAGATGAAGACGGTGTCGCGCGCCGCGGCAGACGTAGAACCAATACGTCGACGCCGCCCGCTACGACGCCCGCCAAACGTCGTCGCACTTGACACTCGCATTCGCACTCATACCACCATTTCTTCTGACATACAATCCCACGCCCCACGTGGGCATTAAGAACACACGCACGCACGAGACATCATGCTGTCAGCGTGTTCTTCACTTAACTTGCCGTTGTCGATGACGCAGTTTTTTAACTGTGGTCAGTTTTAACCACTTAATTGTGATTAATTGAGTATTATTTATATGCCTACTGGAAGACACAGCATGGGTACACAAGGTGTGAGTGCGGGAAGCCTCTGGATGCGAGTAGCGCAGGACCGGTCGTTGAGGCAATCTTTGGGAAGGCCTACGTCCAGCAGTGGATGGTTGAAATGATGACGTGTTTTAGATTAAATTAAATATATTTAATATTACCTATGTATAATTTTAGAACAATGTAAATTGTAATATTACCATTACCGCAATAACACCTGGACAGTGAATAGACATCAATCTGCAGTCGCAATCAGGGAGTAGGCTACTATTGTATAATTGGGTATTTATAATTGTTTTCGAAAATCCACGTAAAATTAATTATCAATAATGTAATAATAAAACTGACAATAAGTGGTTTTCTTCATAATTTTGTGTATTTTTAATAAAAATCGACAAATAAATTCAAATGACTAAAAAGCCTGCGTAAATTCTCCCATTCAATTTCTTCAGCACATATACTTATTTTTAAAACCACTGTTTTAATGCTAGTAACAATTTTAGAGTCGCTGTCACAAGATCACTCTGTGGATATTAATTGAACGCCGTCGTCACTCTTTCTGTATGGCAATTCCAATCACGTGACTCACAGACAAACAAAAATCGTTTTTTTTTACTTTTTGACTTTCCAACTTTTTTTGTCTATTTGACGTCCAGTTTTATGTATATTGTTGTGCAGTTTGGCGTCTAATTGGTATAAAGCTTTGGATTCCCAAGCGTTGCATGCAAACTAGTGGAAATATTTGGACTGCAAATGTTGCACAATAATTTCTGGTTACTGCAGCATTTTTATTTGTATTTAGTTATAAATTTAGTACCTATTATTTATATATCTGATAAAATAAATATAATATTATTACATAAGATCATAGATAATAAAATATCATTTACAACAGTTAAATAATTTATTCACTCATGAAGTCAAGTCACTCGCTTCTTCACAGTTGATACGGACTCATATCGTTTAAACGAAATGTGGAATTTTCGAGTCTGGTTTGTTTGTTTATGATTATCGGACCGAAGATTTCAATATGTGCGTTTCTGCGAAATGACATGCTTTGCATCTTATCTTTTGCTATCCAATTATACACGCTTTTTGTAGAGAATTCTAGAATTTTCCAGATATTTCCATAGTGTTCGAAAAAAAATTTTTTTTTCATACCGCTGAATATTATATGTAATATTAGAAGTACCCACTACTAGCTAAGCGTATACATAGTAAATTCAGAGGTAAAATTTTATATTATAATCTAAAGAGTGTTAACCTCCTTTCTCTAATACGCTAAAAAATTAATAGTTTTGTACAGAAACATGTTTAAGAAGGAGGATTAACATATAATATGTAAGTTACTATATATACATAATAATACAGCTACCGCATTCGATTTTCAACGAGAAATGTAATTAATCGCACAATAAAATTATATATATGAAACGAAAACTAAAAAAACAATCATCGATATTTTTCATATCATGACGATATCATACTTCCATTATGTACACTCTCATAAATATATTTCATAAATAGTGATTTCCGGTAGAGGAAATAATACTTCATATGTAGTTACATATTAGGGGTCAATCATTAAGAAAATGTTTTTTTTTTTTGAAGTGAAACTTCTTATTCGACTTCCAAGCGTTAAACGTTAAATGTAAACGACGTTTAACGCACATTATCGGTCTCTCCTCTTTGTGTGAGCCTGAGCGAGAGAGTAAATGGCGGTGTGTATGTATATTGCACACTGTTTAAATAAAATAGAAAATGTCTTTTAAAATGAAGTTTCACTTCTATCGTGTGTGAATCGTACACACACTTTTTTTTTAATAATATGATTTGTTTGTAATATCATTAGTTTAGGTTTCAAAAACTATGAACAAACAATGTCGTGTTAGAGCCATAGTTATTAATTATACATCGAGCAGTAAAAATATTCTGTGAAAATATCTATTTGAAACCTACTATATTTTGTTTTGTTTTTTGCTAACTGCTATATTTTTTCAGGTAATAGCCTCGAAAATACTTTATTTGATATAAAAAAAGTTGGCAACCCTAGTTCTACCCTCTGTAGTTTTGGTGTTGATTTTATAACGAGTAAAACGACGTTTATTTCTGTCACCCACCGCCTTGGGAGTTTAGTCAATAAGAGCAAATAAATTGTGTAAAGGTTGTTTTTAATTTTATTGTTATCTACCTCCTTTTGAAACCCATATAAGTATTAACGATTCACTGTATATGTTAACTTGTTTTTAATTGCAAGTCTTATTTTAGTGGATGTACAGAGAGATTTTTCTAGGCATCACACAATTTACTATCTTTTATTAGATACATAGGTGCAAAATGATACACCTATATTTTTTTTTACAATAGTTGTTGATTAGGAAAGTATTGACATTTTTTAATTATATAGATTACGACAAATAAATAAGTCAATAAGATCGTGTAAAAGTATTAGTGAGCTTAAAACTTTATTTTTTTTTTCTTTTTTTTTCGAAATGACTATACTGTTAGCCTTAGGGGCTCTGGAGCCTTTGCGGCTTTTACAGCTTCACCGGGCTTGGAAAATACTCACCGGGCTTTATTTCCTAAGTTTCACTATCTATATATACAGAGTAAGAAACAGTTACAGATCGTTTAACGCACGGCTGAAACCGCTGGGGTTAGGAGCGTAAACATTTTCATGCAGGTTCCTTTTACACTAAGAAATTATTTTTAGAAATTCAAACCCTAAGGTGGTGAAAAAGAGGATGCAAGTTAGTAGGAAAATCTGTCATTTTTAAAAATAAATCTATAAAAATTGGTATTTAACAATTGAGAATGAACTTAACACAGATGGAACCGTGGGACTCAGCTAGTTATTAAATTAATGCAAATCTACGAACATTATAAAAAAATCCGTAGGAAAATAATGTTCATTAATAAAATTGCATTAAGAAGGCGGCAATGCCAATTTTTTCCAATAGAAAAGGTATCGTTTTTGATACTTGTTATAATTTTATATCGATTAGGGATATTACGAATTTATTCGATGTTTTCCTTACGATATATCGGATTGGTTCGATGTTTTGACAAATATTTATTGTATTCGATATATTTATTTATAGATACATCGAATATGTGATTTTAATTTTTTGTCGATTCTATTAAAAAACAATATTTTTAACACTAATTAATGACTTCAATTTTAAATAAGGTTCATTAAGATAGTGACATCTGTGCGTGACCAGCTTAATTACCTTATCTATCCTGAAAGATCGATCGACCATTCTCTCTTCATTATTATTTTCACTCACTCTCACTCTTCTTGCGTCGTCTTCTGCTGTTTGGTTGGCTATAACGCAATTAAACTCATTATTTTGTTTGTGTATCTAAGACAAGTTTATTTAGGACTTTTACTTTTGCTACTACAATTAATTACTCTAAAATAACTGAGTTAACGCATCATCTGATAGCTAGTTCAAAGTTGAAAAGGTATGAAATGTTATATTTCTATTATGTTTATGAACCTAACTTCTACTCGTTTGTGACAGTTTTTATATTGAAGATATAACATAATTATATTTTATATTATCATACATTTCATAATGATAAATATATTTCCTGTTTTATTAAATGCTATGTCTTCATAATGAAGTAAGTAGTTATTCGATATGTTATGTAGCACTACTTACGTGCATTGCATCAAATCATTTATTTAGTTTATTGAAGTGAAACTTCTTATGCGACTTCCAAATGTTAAACGTTTAACGCACATTATCGGAACTCTCCTCTTTGTGTGAGCCAGAGCGAGAGAGTAAATGTCGGTGTGTATGTATATTGCACACTGTTTAAATAAAATAGAAAATGTATTTTAAAATGAAGTTTCACTTCTATCGCGTGTGAATCGCACACACACCTTTTGAAGTGAAACTACTTATGCGACTTCCAAGCGTTAAATGTTAAACGTTTAACGCACATTATCGGTCTTTCCTCTTTGTGTGAACCAGAGCGAGAGAGCAATATATTATCGGTCTCTCCTCTTTGTATGAGCCAGAGCGAGAGAGTAAATGTCGGTGTGTATGTATATTGCACACTGATTAAATAAAATAGAAAATTTCTTTTAAAATGAAGTTTCACTTCTATCGTGTGTGAATCGCACACACACCTTTTTTATTTGACCTGACTATACTGTTAGCCTTAGGTTCCCTGGAGCCTTTGCGGCTTTTACAGCTTCACCGGGCTTGGGAAATGCTTACAACGTCGGAACCATTAGGCATAGGTATGATAAGCAAGGAGTATTCATTGATAAGGAAAAAAACAAGATGGCAGATATAAGTTTAGTTGAAAATTGTGTAAAGGTCCTTGGGCCCTTTTTGAAGTAAAACTTTTTATGCGACTTCCAACGCGTTAAACGTTTAACGCACATTATCGGTCTCTCCTCTTTGTGTGAGCCAGAGCGAGAGAGCAAATGTCGGTGTGTATGTATATTGCACACTGTTTAAATAAAATATAAAATATATTTTAAAACGAAGTTTCATTTCTATCGTGTGTGAATCGCACACACACCTTTTGTTTTTTTTTATCAAGTACAAAATTAAGTTTTTTGATGACGGATGATGGACTAACGACTACGTTGCTGAACCTTATCTGGTTGCCAAGGACACACACTTAAATGCATGTCCCACTGCCTTTTTTTCAAATCTGTGTATTGGGTATATTAAATACTAGCTGGGCCCGCGGATATTGTGTTTTTTTTTATAAATACAATGAGTCTGAGGAGTAAAAATTATATAATAATAATAAAAAGAAAAAAATTAATCAACATCTATGCAGTAGGTACTTAGTTTTTGCGTGATGCGCGCACAGCAGCAAACCTGAATCATTCTATTTATTAAGAAAGATTAGGAATGAACAATATTAGAAAAACATCGATGTCAATATCAATAAATATATGCTACAAAACTTCGATGTTGTTTTGACGTGAAAACGTCTATTCGCTCGTTAAGTAAAGTTTTAGCCGGTTAAACCTTGTGCTAAGAAATACCGTCAGATTTTCAATCGCTAATAACTACGAGACTAATAATGCGATAATAACTGTTCAGGTCACAATGGATAGAGAATATTTGACGAGCAGATTTTGTTTTGCCTGTAACGTCATCGGGATAGTGTAAGCGACTATTTGTTGAGAATTAGCATTGTGTAAAATTATACATTATTTGTGTAGCGTAAAAACGCAATTAGCTAGGACGTTGATTCGGGTGTCATTGTTAAAGATGTCATCTCATATGAGTCGTAAATTTGCGTGGAATTATAGACAACGCAAATCAGATGAAAAGTCGCATCAATAAGAATTTAGTAAACCTAAAAAGTCCAGTGCCGA
This sequence comes from Saturnia pavonia, assembly GCA_947532125.1. NCBI lineage: Eukaryota > Metazoa > Arthropoda > Insecta > Lepidoptera > Saturniidae > Saturnia > Saturnia pavonia. The sequence continues at coordinate 4,290,031 of OX383916.1, read as the reverse complement.
GTATAAAAGAGAGCTACAGCAGCAATAAAAAGGAAATGAAAACGACGTTTTCACGGAAAATCTATGACGTGAACCTTTACTACGCCTATCGATTTTATTTTGCTTGCTGTTCCTAGTGTTGACGTCTTTTTCTATGAAAACTTGTATTCCTAACTGCCTTTTATATTTTGCCCCACTTCCGGATCCTCGAACTACATTTACAGTACACATGTTTTTGATCATAACATCGATATTTTTGGGCACTTAATGTATATGCCAGAACATTGATATTTTTAATTACAATATCGATATTTCAAAAATGTTAACATCCCTAACAAATGTCCAGTTTGATAGTTGTAATACATCGGTTTTTGGATAATCAATGGTTATCGACTGTTTTTGAAAAAGCAATCCATTAACAATTGATTGTTCGATGGACTATTGTTTCGAAGGACTACTTTAGTACCTTGACAAGATAAAAAAAAGTGTGCACCAGTTCACACGTGTCAGATTTGAATTCTTAAAAAGAAAAGTATGCTATTTTAAAATTCTTTTTAAATATCCTAAATCAGCGGGATTCGAACTATCGACCACTCGTGCGTACCGCGTATGAAGTCGAATCGTCTCACACCACTAAGCCAATCCAACGACGATCACAATCATGAAAATCAGGACTTGCATTAACCGTGCATAATGTAAATGTATTCTATCTCATTCTGTCATAGTCTAAATCCTATAGATGTATATGGTTGTCTCTTTTTATTGTCGGTTTTTCGTTTCATCGAGTTATTTATTCATTCTCTCGTAGGCTAATATAGGTGTCGTAGGTGTAGTATGGTAGTTTCTTTTTCTTTGTCGCTTTTTCATTTCATCGAGTTTCAAATCGCAACGGTGCTAAAGAAGTTTTCAGTTCAAAAGGTAATTCAAAATTTTCCTTGTAATCACAAAAATATCCTGTATAATATATTTATTTAATTATCAATTGTTTGTTGAAATAAAACAGTAGTACTAGTGATATATTAATCAGTAGTAAATCAATGTCTTTCAACGCTACAGTTTGACATTCTTGACAGTTAACATGTCGGCAGGAGTAAAGCTGGAAACAAACTATCGAACATGTCCATAAGCCATCAGCCGAGACTGATAGCCTTGACTGATGTGTACAAAATCGTTTAGGATGCGACTTGCGGACTCGCCCGAGTGCCCTGTTCCACAAAGAACTATTGGTGAAGAAATATTGAAAAAATTGAATAGTGAAAGAGACGATGATTTTCTGGAATTAGGGTGGCTGCTTTATTTTGTTCACCAAGAAAGAAAATGAAAAGAAGCCTTTTGGTCCATAACACAACTTTTTGGGGTGTAAGAAGTGTTAAATTACATCTTTAAAACTGAGACGCCCAAGCCAACCTCACCTGTACGTGGAGCACCCTACTGATTAACAAACAAGAATGTGGCGATAGCGGGGTGGTAAGGTTATTTTGCCCGACTGGGTCGCGACCACCATGCACGTGATGAAAAGTCTGTCGTAGTGACACGCTTTTGCGTGATCTCTTGGTAGTCACCGTTGTGTTTTGATTGTACCATGATTACTAGGGTGCTTTTTCGACTATTTTTTTTCGGTCCCCACCCGAAATTTTGTTGCATATGTTGAAAAAAAAATCCCTGAAAGTTACAGCCCTTATTAATAATTTTAAGTACTTTCCCTGAGCGTAAAAATATTTTCCATTCAATATATAAATATTTATTTATTATAATATGTATTTAAATTTGAGTATGAATGCGAATCCATTTAATTTTTTGCTAAATCTGGTCGAAAATTACATTGAAAATTTACTATTATAAAGCAATTCTTTGATACGAATACACTTGATAAGTTTGTCTACGATGTTTATTTTTCACCTCGCACGCATATGCGAGCTTCCGCGTAGTCGGAGTACTCAGAATCCTGGTGCACGGACGCGTCCCGCACTTCGTGCACACCGTCCGCGGACATTTTCAAATGACAAAAACATCCAGCGCGCCTTTTTTCTATCGGACGTCCAAACGATCAAGGACAGACCAAGGTTACATCCACGACTTATAACTGATAAGATGCACAGTACAGTATACATTCATTATCCACATACCTAGCCGACGCGGCTATGAGAAGCGTTCATTAGCCACGTCCCATAGTTTGTTTCTAGCTTACTGGTTCTTGAACCCCTGTACTTATTGTAGACATGTAACTCAGCAAAATTTCTAGCGTCGACTCAATAACTCAAGCGCAGCATACTGAATCGGCTCATCGAGTTAAATATGCGCCATGGTGCAGTAAAATGGTAGATGCCAAGTGAGTCGTTAAACGCACACCAACCGAATCCCTGACCAGTGCGGCGCGTACTGTGCCGCGACCGACGCGGCGCGCTGTCTGAAGTGCGCTTTGCGCCAACACATTTAGAATAAGTGAGGTGACTCATCTGGCGCAGTAAACTGAGTTGGCGCAATTGCACGGCATAGCGCACTGTGTCATGTCTTAACTTATTGTCGTCCTGTAGTCGTCCGGCAAATGTGACCCAGAATATATTGTACTCTGTGAAGTAATCTATAATGTGCTTTTTGCAACCACGGAGCTCTTTTAAATCTTTTTATTATTTGTTTGGTAACATATCGTAGAATCTAATACTTTTAATATGTGCGATGGCTTTACCAGTGGCGCAACCTGCAGAAGTGTTACGGTCATGGCAAAAAGATGATCAGTATGAAAAACAACTTTCCGAATGGCTTGCTAAACTCTTACCTTATCAGCACGCTTCTAAGGCGATCCCCACTTCGGCTCTTCTTTACAAATCATTTACAACATTAAAAGACCTTCAAACTCTTGGTGAAGAATACTCTGGTATTGTCCAAGTGGACGACAGTTACCACAGGCTTCCTACGTTTTGTGCACGTTTGACAAGTATCCTACTATCTGCTTTCGGTGAAAATGTCACTAGGAGTCTTCTCAGCCGCTTAGAGAAAAAGATTGAACAAAATGCGACTCTAACGCCTAAAGCACAGAATATATTTTTAGTTGTAGTTAAAACGTTAAACAATATTGTGCCTCAAATTGAGAGCATACACCGGGCACTCTCTTATATAAGCGGAGGTCCATTGCAAATAGGAAAGACGATTACAGGTATAGACTATGTCCATGTTAGGCCTGCAGCTGCAGCTCATTATGCTCATTTGAAGCTTCTGGGAATAGTTACATTATTACATGCATTTGTTTCATGTTGTCAGAATATGTATTTGGCAAAAAAATATATTGATCAGATGAGAGAGCTTCCTAATGAAGTTGATAGTGGGAAAGGATGTGCAGCATGCTTAGAGGAAATGGTACAACCGTGTGTTCTGCAATGTGGGCATATATTCTGCATGCAATGTTGTTATGGGGCTTTGGAAAGCTGTGCACTCTGTCGTAGTTTGTTCACCAGGAATACTGTTGTACCCCTTATGAATTATTATCCAGGAAGCTAGCATCATATTTTTGAAATTGTAACCTTATTATTATACTGTATATGAGTTCTGTATAACTTTTATAGTTACTATAGTATGTATTTGGAATAAAATCATTATATCTAATATTAAATTCATGCCAAACTTTCTGGCCTGTCTGAACACGGCAATGAGTCCAAACTTGCTCATTGTACTGTTGAATAAATTATACTTAGAACACCATATGTATCTTGCTTTTAGATAAATCTTTAATTTTATAACTGTTATGAAATATAATTTATCATAATATCCTGTAATAATTGTACCAAAATTTTTGTTCTTCACAAACATATGTGCCTGTGTTCAAAGCGGTCATTAAGCTTGGTGCGAGGTGTACATACTGTTACTCTGTGTACTATAATGTGTAAATATTATAAAGCAATATTCATTTTATCACGGCTATGAGATAATCAGCTGACTAAGCTTATTTTTAAGTATATATAATAACTAGCTGTGCCCGCCGTTCCGCTTGCTCGGACTACAGAATTATAATTATGAAATCTTTTTTTTTTGTAAGGATCATATATCTAAGGGGAAAAAAACAATACCTATCCAGAAGTTTTTGCTTGATGTGTGTACAACAGCAAACCGCAATAATTTTATTTATATAGATAAATATTCTTAAAATTAATTAATGGTGTACTTTTAAATAAATTATGTATTTTTATTAATTTAATTATTACATCATGAAAAAAATGTTGTATAATTCTTTCTTTGTACAAGGGATTATGGATATATATATATACTAAATAAAAATTAATCAGTTAATTACATAAGCTTTATTTTTTATCATTATCAAATTAAATAAGAAAAATTTAGTCAAGCATTTTTTTTTTATATTATAAGCAAACATTATAAAAAGAGTAAACTATGCATTTTTTAAAACTATCATAAATACATGACTTTTATTTAGGTATCTCCAGAAATTACAGTATGAAGATAATATCAGTGCAGAGTGAATATGTTGGTATGTCAAAAATGCATACTATTAAGGCCTACTTAAAAAAATATAATAAGTGCAATGTAACAAAGAAAAACATATCGACTTATTCATTTATTTACCATATAAATTAGGCAACCCACATGCCAATTTTGAATAATTTTGTAATTTGATGGAAGTCATCTTGTCAAGGTTTTTACGTTTGATAGGGATATATTAAATGCGCAAATATAAATGCTAGGTATATAATAAAAATAATTGCTGTTACTTTTTGGGTGTAAAAAACTATGCATGTATGTTAGAGTAGCTCAAAAAAAGTTTTCTTCTATTTTACTTCTCACATGTTTTTTTTTTAATTAACCCGTTAATAACTCCCAATAAATAAATAAAAACAATTGTTTTTAAATAGTTTCAATTTTTTTGATATTTTCCAAAAAGACAATTTTATTTTCAATTTTTAAGTACTTAATTTTAACACTTCATTTTATAGATTTCGCTCACGATTTTTTTCACTATTAAAGTAGTGTACTTTTGATGTTTTCGAGCAAACTGTAAATGTAAATATAACACAACAGGAGTTATTTAAACATCTTACTTTAATAAATATATGTGAAGTAAAACCTCAAAAAAATTTTTTTTGGAGTCTTCCTAATTTATATACATATATAATATGCATGTATATATTATAATACACTAACTACATTACAAAGTTCTTTCAAACAATAAAAATAAAACTATAGCTTTACATAGAACTTGCATGATAATGAAAAATTAAAAGATCAATTATTACACTAATTACTATGTACTCCTACATGCATGTACGTGTATGTATTTCCAATTAAATGTTTAATAATATGTTTAAAATAATTAGTTACTTAATATTTAAATATAAACAATAAAATTAATTCAAGATAAAATTACATTGGATAAATATTTTGAAATATTCATTTTTCTATTCTATCTGTACATGTCCTACATGCTTATATTAATATGAAAAATATATTGTAAATGCTAAAAAATGTTGTATAGATGACACTGCAACATAATGTAATAAAAGCATCTTTTCAATTGAAATACATGAAGAAAGGCTTGTGTCAAAGCAACAAGTTGTGGTAAAATCCCCAAATTCACATTTCTTTACACAGTGTATAACATTATAATGTTAAATATTACACAAATTATTCAACACGCAATAGTTCAACATCAAATATTAAGGTTGCATTTGGAGGAATAACTCCTGGATGTCCTCTAGAACCATAAGCAAAGTCAGGAGTGCATGTCAGTTTCGCCCTTTCACCTACTGACATCTGAAATTGTTTAATAAATTAATTAATTTACTAAACTTTTCAAACTTACAAAAATGAACAATTTGTCAATATGCGTTTTTTTTTTTCGATAAAACTACATTCGTTTGGCAATTCACCGCTTGTCGTGGGCATAGTAAAATATTGACGCGCAGCGCCATGCCGCTCTAATGTGGTCCTACCTTTATAATGTAATAAGATTAATTATAAAATGAAATAAAATAAATATAAGATTTAGTAGATTTACATATACTCAACATCATAAATATTAATAAGTTTTAAAAAGTACCTAATGAAAATAGTAATCTGATTCTGGGATCCACCATAAGGGGTGTTTCGGTCATCGGACATCCCTTATACTACACCAGTGGCTCCCAACCTTTTTTGTAACAGGGTTCACTTTGATTTCCTTGTTGTTAGCAAGGATCACAAGGTCACGACTACATATCAGTGTGCCCGCATTAAGAGGAATTAATTTTAAAACTTTGTCAGACCATATTTTAGCTTTTACGGAACAGTCCTCTATACTAAAACATTAATATTTGCTAAATATCTACCTTTTCTACTCATGTCATAAAGTTACTATAGAACTAAATTGTAATTTTCGATTAATTGTTATTAGCATTTCGAGTTCTGGTTATTATGGTGATAAGTCATGGGTGAATATTAATTTACTTTGGTCCATTTTAGGAAGCTCCCTCTTGTAAAAGCTAAAACTATGCCCATGAAATATCCTCAAAATATGCTATAATATAACATACTAGCCATTACACTAACACTTAATTTTTTTTTATAATTATCATTTACTGATAGAATACACCTGCACTATTACTGGTTTTACTTTATATTACATAATATAAAATTTAACACCAAGGAGATTGTTTTGAGAAAATAACTTTTTAAATGAATTTATTAGTACACTAGCTGTGTTTGCGGCTCCACTCGCATGGAATACAGAATGCCTTCTATTGTGGACAGTTATTTAAAAACAAAACATTTAATTTGTGTGTAACCCTAATTCTTTTTTAAATTAAAAGTAGCCTAAGATACTCCTTATTAAATCAACTGTCTGCCAATGAAAGTCTCATCAAAAACGGTAAAAACCTTTCCAAGATTACCCAGAACAAATTATGGACATTTAAGGATAGCTGAAAGGTGTAGTCCAATGCTAGACAGCCTGTACTATTTCTTGTGAATCTGGCTATTACATGCAAAACTAATTTTTCGCTTCCGACTGGTAGTTTCAGAGATTAGTGTTTAAACAAACAAAAAAAAACTTCTGCTTTAATTAGTAGTATAGATTGTTTAGTTACTTTGGTTTATATTTTAGCCAATCTTGGTTACGCATTAGATTGGTTAGGTTTCAAAAATTCAAACTTTCTTATAAACTAATAGCTTCCACATTTTTTTATTCACAGAGGATTATCTTCCACCCCAATCCCTTACTCTGCCACTCTCTTAAACCATCAAAATCAGCGGTATGTAATCCAAAGTCCAATTTTATTAGCTACTTCTTATTTTCTTCTACTTAGCTTATTTTCTAAACTACACTTTGTAAAGTGATTGCTGTACTCCTAATGATCATAGCGTGATGTTAGATAACCTATATCTTTCTTCAATAAATTTACTATAAAATGCATTAACAATTTTTCAAATCTGACTAGTTCTTGAGATTAGTGCGATCAACTATAGATTTTGAGCGAACAAGTAATATCGCATAACGTTAGATTTCCTCTACCTTAGCCAATCCTTGATCCCAACCTTTGATGACATCGCCTTTGCCTAACGTAAACTTGAAAGGTTGTCCCCTATCCCTTGACGAGTCGAATTTCTTGCCATTCTGTAACGTTCCAGTGTAATGGACAACCACAATTTGTCCCGGTTTTGGGTATGTAGTACCTGAGAATGCAATAACGTGATTAAGTTTTGAATAAAGTAACTAATTTATGTATACATTACGTACCATCTCCAGGTGAAATAGTTTCTACATCTACGCCCATGATAGAAATTAATACAATATTCGAATTATTTGAAAATTATCAATTTTAGTTCTATAAAATACAATCCACAATCATATCATAATCTCGTAGACTACAGACTACCACAGAGTACACTTGTATATAGAGTAGACTACTAAGAGCACAGAAATGTAATACTCCACAGAGTACGCAGAGGAGTGGAGACAAGCTTCTTGGTGGAGACTAAGAGCACAAAAAAGTTAAACTCCTAGCGGAACTAAGAACACTGCTACACTGCGATTTGTCTTTGATATTGTCGCATTCGTAGACTGTCAGTTGAGTCTTGACCAGGTGTTGACTACCCGTATTTATAATGTACTTTGTGGTGTTGACCAGTACCAAGCCCGGTGAAGGTATAACAGCCGCAAAGGCTCCAGGGCCCCTAAGGCAAACAGTATAGTCACTTCGAAAAAAAAAAAATGACTAGTAACGATTCGGGTTTCGGTTGTTAGCATTTACAAACGTGTCCGCTTGCGCTCTCGATCATTAACGGTTTTTTTCGCGATCTTTGTATTACGAGTATATAAATTCTTTGTATATTCGTCATATAACTACTGCAATCACACACTAAACGTATTTTTCAGTACGATTGCCATATAAAGCGTACAATATTTTGTCAATGATTCTCTTGTTTAAAAAAATCAGAACGATTTTGTTTGATACTTTCCAAGTGTTTCTCAATACATAAGTGATAAATCAATTGATTAATAACATGGATCATGAATTCTGAGATGCCACAAAAACTCCCTAGAAAGTTCTAACAAGGGCGCCACCATCTTCTTAGGATAAACAATGTAACTTCACTCAATAACTAACAAAATTGTAATGACGGCAAGAGTGCCAAATCAAAAATGTGAATTGGGACATTGGGACCAGAACTTGAATATGGGTAAGGATTAATTAGAGGAGCGAAGGAAAATTCCAAAATCTAAATTACCCGTGTTTGTCTGTGGCACCAAATTTGTTCTATTTAGTGTTGTACTATGATTCTATGCCGTTCGTGTTCCTAATAAAGTACCCACTGGAGTTTTTGGCGGTAACTTAAAGTGTCATGTGGTGGTTTTTGTTTTAATTCATAAACTTATGTCATTTGGCCTTATATTATGTAATTTTGGCGGCATTTTACGTGATGTAGTGTGGTTGTGGTGCACAAGTGAAGTGGATTACAATAAATAACTAGGAACATGCATTTTAAGTTGCTACAAAGGCTCCCTGGAAAGTTTTAACAAGGATGCCGCCATCTTGTTGGAGCGATATTTAAAGATTATTGAATATTTCCCTCGCTTTGTTGAAAAAATGTAAAATACTTGACACTGGCCTAATGCACAAATAGTGCCGAGCCATAATTAATAAGAAGAAGAAGTACCCCACTACGTACTAGAGAGTATATTGTTCTGTGCAGTTCTGTGCTACGTACTCTGTGTAAAGTACGCTGTCATTACAATCACAGAACAATATACTCTCTAACGAGAGGATTACAATACGACGATGTCGCTAACAAAAAGTAGTGTATTTAGTGAAAACGTTACAATAAAGGAAAATGAAACCGCAATCAACAAGAAAATACAAGAAGACCAGAAAGTTGTAATTGATAATAACATAGTACCATGTGAAGAATTCATTAATAAGATTTTAAATAAAAAAATATTAGAAAAAGATAAGAATGATTTAAAAACATTTGATATGTCTTCAGATATACCAAATGATGAAGTACCATATGAAGAATTAATTAATAATATTTTAGATAAAAAATTATTAGAAATGGAGGAAGATAAGAATGATTCAAAAACATTTGATATGCCTTCAGATATCACAAATAATGAATATGACGCATTCGCAAGTGACAATCAAATATATAGAAAATACAAATTGAGGCAGAGAAAGAATACAGTAAAGTAAGTATATTTTAGAAATTAAAACTATAATTGAAGTGAAAACATCTTTAGCAGCGATTTGAAACTCGATGAAACAAAAAGCAACAATAAAAAGAGACAGCCATATACATGTATAGGATGTAGCCTACGAAAGAATGAGATAGAATACATTTACATTATGCATGATTAATGGATTCTGATAGTGATCATCATCGGATTAGCCTAGGAGTGTGAGAAAACCAGACTGCATATGCAGTACGCTCGTGGTCATTAGTTCGAATCCTGCTGATTTAGGATATTTAAAATGAATTTTTAAAGAACATATCTTTATTTTTTATGAAGGTTTCACTTCTAACACGGGTTAACTGCTGCACACTTTTTTTTTAATTGTATATTTATATCATTTTATTCTACAAAAAAAAGCCACTTATGATATGAAAAACTGATAGGAAATCAGTTTAAAAAAATGTCCAACTTGGAAAGTTTTTAAGTGGTAGTAAGAATTTTTTGTACATTATCTTATAGATTTTAAAACAATTGTTACTAAGTATTAAAAAAATAGCTTTGTCCTAATTTTTTTTTGTTGGCTTGATTTATTTACAAATGACTAAAATTAACTAAATAAAACTGAATAAAACAAAATAAAAAAAACTAAATAAAATGACGAAATAAAACTAGACAAATGAGTAAAATTCTTTTAAATACAAAAAGTAAAAAGAATTAAAAACTGATAACCAAATTTTAAATTAGTGATAGTTATCAAAAATTATACTAGATGAACATATAACCTTGATAAATAAAGTATAAATATATATTTGTAATTTTTGCAATCTGTAAATGAATCATATAAAATCAGAAGTACCAAAGTATGTCCGACTGACAATTTGGTAATAAAAAATAAATTAATAAGCTTCAATACATGTATGTGGGGTGGAGCCAAAAAAAGGAATCATTTTGTAGAGAAGAATACTAACATATTATAATATATCCCAAAACTTCCCATACCTTAGAGGCTTAGAATCACCGTTTCTACTTTTTTGTGTTGCCACCTTTTTGTAAGTTTTTTTTGCTTACTAGGCATTTTGTCATCATCCCACATATATATGATATATTACTTATAATGTATCCTTGATAGATTGTTTTATATTTTTATTCATAGATTAATATGGGATAGGTACCACGGAAATTACTACTCAATTTTGTAAAGTAACCATAGACATATACTTAGTAGACTTAGACATATTTAAACTAATTATTTGTAATTTCAGCATCCAAGAACACAAAGTCGGTATAGTGCCAGTACTGCATCAAAAATCATCAAAAACAGTAACAAAATTGAAAGAAGACTATACCTGTTCATACTGTTTTATGAACTTTGGAAGCAAAAGTGGCTATACCATACATGTTGCATTACACGAAAAAAAGGCACAATTAATTTGTTCCCAGTGTTCAGAGGCATTCACATCAAATGCAGAGTTAATTTCTCATAAAGATACACATATAAATGAAAACGATGTCCACTTCTGTAAACTTTGCAAATTAGCTTTCAGTGAATATTGTGATTTTCTTATACATAAAACCACACATAGATCAAAAACACAATATAAATGTCCTGAATGTGAATATATTTGTTCAAAAAAATATTATATGCAGATTCATATAGAGACCCATTTTAACAGAAAACTTAAATGCCATATTTGTGATAAAATGATTAAACCAAGAAATTTTCAGAACCATTTAAGAGATCACAGCAGCAAGTTTCAATGTAGCGAATGTGGTAAAGTGATTAAAAATAAATCTTCATATGCATACCACATGTCCAAACACACTGGCGTCAAACGATTCCAATGTTTGTATTGTGGTAAAGGTTTTATCACCCTTTGCCAAAGGAATGTCCACACTCGAATTCATACAGGTGAAAAACGTTTTGAGTGCCCAGTGTGCTTTGAAAAGTTTCGACAAGTGACAGATATGAAAAAGCATTTGATTACACATGACACGGTCAAAAAACATAAATGTACTGTATGCGATAAAAAATTCTTTCATAAAGATTATCTTGACAAAATTCATATGAAAATGCATTCAGACAAACTTGAATACAAGTGTAATTTTTGTAAGAAAGCCTTTTTTAACAAAGCTGGTCTTAAAGCTCATGTGATTTATGTACATACAAGTGAGAAACCTTTTACATGTAAAATTTGCAGCATGAAATTTGTTGCTAAGGGACAATATAACAGACATTGCCGTTCTCAACGTCATAAGAATAATCAGACTTTAGTAATATCACAAAAACCCTAATCTGTATTTCCTCTACCTCTTACTAACAATATTCAAGTATATATTATAATACTAAATGATACATGAAAAATACAATACCTGAAAGTTAAATCGTAACAGAATAATATACAAAATTATATGGAAAAAGAACTGTAATTTTATATAATTAAGACTTGTAATTCTAAAAGTAAATTTAATAAAATATATTTATCATAAAACAAGATTTTCAATTCTGTTATAAAATGAATTAAGGTTGTTGATGCTATCATGTGGTAAGAGAAATTAAAGATCAGGTTTTTTATTGTTCTTAAATATATTAAGGTTAGAAAAACATTGAAGGGCGAAATTTTGTTATATTGTGTCTTATCTACGCACGTAAGACGTTATTATATAGCGTGACCACATTTTTTAACAACTTATAATCATTAAATGTAGTTGGCGCCGAACTTGCAAAACTTTAAACGCTTTTCCCAACAATCGTCAATGTTGAATTATAACATGATATAATACTCTGTCAAAAAAGTACCGGGAAAAGATTAATAATACCAATAACAAATGTTAGTTATTGATCTAAATTTATTTTGTCCCCTTCAAAGTATGCTCCTTCAGAAACTATACATTTACGGCAACGAATAATCCAATCATCAAAACATTTTTAAACGCTATTCCGGAATTGAGTTTAGTTCTCGTCGCGAATTCTTTTTTATATCTTCTACCGAATGAAAAAAGGGCCACAAAGAAAAAAGTCGGATGGAGCCATATCTGGTGAATGAGGTAGTTGCTCGATGGTATTTGTTGAGTTTTTGGTCAAAAATTCATTCACAATGACGGCCTTGTGCGAAGGCGCATTATAGTTGTGCAAAATCCAAGAATTTTTTGGAACGAAGTTCCTTATGGGACGTTGCGGAGGAGGCCTAGTCGACAAAAAACGTCCGTAACGTTAAATAAAAGCGTAAGATTTTTATGTATAGTCATGTATGATGGCTATACAGTGTTTAATGTAAGTAGGTATAGTCTACGTGATGATTGTTATTTAGTTAGCCAGAGCAACTCTGAACAATTAGTTTTTGAAGTAAAACTTCTTTCCGACCGTCGGGGTGGTGGTGACCGTCGGGATAGTGGTGACCACCAGGGTCTACGTTTCTGCCTACCTGCCGACTGAGACTGATGTGTTGCGGTGTCTTCATTACTGAGGGCAATGATGACTCAGTGGACGGAGTGTACTCATACACTCCGTACGGACATCGCGTCGATTGACGCGAGTTCGAATCCCTACAATGAGCTTGAGCTTTCGGTGAAGGAAAACATCATGAGGAAACCATAGCATGGTGGTAGGGATTTTTCTAATACCTGCCTGGCTAACTACCACCCTCAAGTTGAAAATCTGTCGCCAAATCAATAGATGTGTTTCGGCAGCTGCACTTGAGGGCCAGTCCTCCCACTAGGCAAAATTTTCTAGTGACTACCCTCATTTGCTCATTAAAATGTAATTACATTAAAAGTCTAAATAGTAAGACTAGTTCTAGACCCGTATTAAATATATAACTGGCAAATACCCGTGACAATTTAATAATTTTCGGTCTTTACCGGAATAAAAAGCATCTTACATACAACACGCTCTCAACTTCGACTATTTTGACAAATGTTTAAAGACAGAAAATTCATAGCCCATATATTTTTTGTATGTCGCTCATTCAGTTTTTAGTGTAGGGTATATAAGCACAAGGGTAAGATATCATAAATATATCACAGTCTTTAATTGTTATTTCTACGATATAGGATATGGAAGGATGCCGTGAGGATCAATAATTACGCCATTAAGCAGTAAACTACACTCATGGACATATTTAGAGGAACGCAATAAAAAAGGAGCAAATTAAAATAAAAACAGATTAATACATGCAATTGCACGTTTTTACGACCTCTACTTGTTTCAATATTTACTGTATACAGTATCTGTAATCCTCATGTTACCATTATTTACGCATGATAAACAATGATGATGATGTACAATGTATAGCTGATATGGTCTTTTTACACTGTGAAAACATTCTGTTCTCAATGGTATTTCATAACTACGAGATAGTTGGTCTAGTTCTAGTCTAATCCCTCTGTACGCCGATTGAAATACGGCCGCGTAGACGAAGTTTATTACGATAAAACCTTTTGTTGTGCGAGAATTTACTAACAGTGAAGTAATGTTCTTTATCTCTAGGTCTCCTTATTTAAAGAAATGGGGAAATTTTCTTCTCATGGCAATTCTCTAAAAGTTCTCATACACTGGAGTTTTTTTTATCGCAGTGTAGAAAGATCAATTACGAATAATTACCGACACTATTTATTTTTATAATACAAAGGTGGCATACAAGTGTACGGTCCACCTGATGGTAAGCGACTACCGTAGCCTATAAACGCTTGTAATACCATAGGTATCACTAGAGCCTTCCCGATGTTGAACCCCTTACCCCAAGTAGCTCTGGAAACACTACTCACCGCAGGAACACAACACTGAGTCATTTGGCTCCGATCTTCTGTAGGGTGGAGGTTTTCCACCAGTCGGGCTGCTCGAAATAAAAGAAATCTCCAAAGAAATTTCTCTATGCCCTACCTCTCTTAACCATTTAACTTACTGCATTTTTTATATTACTAAAGGAAGTAGACAAAAAATAATTGGCAGAAGTAAAAAGTAGGTATATTTAATCACAGTTGATTAAAGCAATAAAATAGTGGATTATAAAATAAAATGATCTATTTTTATTTTTTCAAAAAAGAGCATACTATTCTATGTGGGAACGAATTCAGAGGCATAATTTTTATGGAATGCATCGTAGAATATCAATGCATCGAACAAAAAACGGGGTTTTATTTATTGGCTGAACATCCCTACTTTGATATTATTGAAGTTTTATATTACCCTGAAATCTTTTTGTAAGTATGATAGATTATTTCACTTTTTTCACAGCGCATCGCCGGCGCGGTTTACGACTGAGTATTATTCGCCCGATCATCTCGTCGTCTCAATGCTTATTAGTTCAATCCACCATTGGTTACATTTTAAAAGTTGAAGTTTCTTTTGCTATATTTTGAAAACAAAGCTTTATTTACAATATTTATACATGTTAAAAATATTATATCTAAAAGACATGTTAAATATAAAATAGCTTCTCTTGAAATTTCACCCATGATATTATAACAGCAACAAACAATGACTTCACTATTTGCTATATGTATTATATTATAGTAGCAGTTATAAGTTTCACGTATATTTCTTAGGTGTGCTAAATATGACATTTGTTGTTTATGGTTGAATGGATTATTAAGATATCTGACTTGGCTGCATGGTCTATTTACCTTTGCCTTATCCTATCACGAAGAAATAAAAAACTATACAAAAATGTTTATGGTTGATTTAGAACAATTTGAGACATGAGACATGGCCTGTGGACATGGCTTAGACTTAGATCTTTAAGGCTAAACCGCACTAGGCGGCAGCGGCACGGCATGGCACGTAGTGCAGATGCCCCATACAATTTCATGTAAAGAATATATGACCGCGACGTGCCGCTGCAACATAGTGCGGCTAGTACGGTTTCACTTTTATATAAAAGACATTTAAGACATTGTTTTAGCCTTTTAATTTGAACATGGATTATAAACACATCTGTCTTGGCTGCATGGTTTATGTACTTTTGCATTTTTCTTTCACAATGAAATGGGAAAAAAATGCTTATGGTTGAATTGTAACTAGAGGTGTAAAAGTAACGAAAAATAGCATACTCGTATGTATTCGTTACTATACCAATCAGTACTCCTTACTATCATATCGTGACGTCTCTCGTTAATTTTGATACCTAATAACATAGAGCATCGCATCGAGTCGTGTTGCGTATTGCGCACTTCGTAGAAAATATACTTATCCTTTACATACCTATCTGCATAATATGCATTTTTTAACTTTACTGTATTTTGAACCAGACTTCTGGTTAATCTAAATTTAGATTGATTTAATAGGTAAATTGGTTATAACTACAAGTAAACTTTATTTTAATTACCCAAAGTATCTGACGGAAAACTACTGAATTTTCAGTGTTTTTACTGTTTTCGATATTTTATCCGTGAGAATTGAAAAAAATATTTGTTTAAATTGATTTTAAATTTTATTCTCAAATTAATATATATAAAATAATGCTTTATTTTATTTTTTTCATGCAAATACCCAATGCACACATCAACGGTACTTGCACGAACAGAAACAGTTGTATTTGTTTGTATAAAGAATCAATGAAACTAACATTAATACGAAAAATGCGAGTAACGAAATGCAATCGTGAGTAACGTTTCGGTACTCGGTACTAGATGGTGTACCCGTTACTTGGTACCGTATACAAACTGCTACAGCTCTGATTGTAGCCAATAGAAACACTTCTTGTAGACCAATCACATGCTTGTATATAATAAACATTTAACATGGCTGTAATTCAAATCGAAACAGTTGAAATGGATTTTTTTGATATGAAACTATTATAAACTTTAGGTTTTCACAATTTGTTTATACTTTTGTGTTTGTAGTGCTACTGTACATATCAAACATACGCAGATAAGATAGACTTTATATGATATACAACTTAATCCTAAAGTTTTTCACAATAACAAATGGAAGTCGATGGGCCTGAAATTTGGAGTAATAATACTCCAGATGGTGGAAAATTTGCTAATTTAAAGGCCTTTGTAACTGCTGCGCGAGAATTTGAGGCTACGCACAGCGAGTCAGCTGTGAATTTAATGTCTCGTTACTTGGGTGTAAGTAATTTATAAATCATAATAATATTGTATTTCATTCGGTTTAGGTCTTGAGTAGGTAATAATGAACTCAAAACAATCAACAGTGCGTATAGCATCTAGGTAATTAGAAATCAGATTTTATTATAACTCTTTATTGTTGGTACCTATCTACCTAATGTTGTTTATGTGTAATAGTGTGTCCATTGCACGTTAGACAATTTGAACGTTTTCATCGTTGATATTATAATATTTTGTCATAAAATTCTAGGGTGGTTTGAAAACTACAGGCTGTTCAGTGGTAGAGTGCTTAAACACTGCAAGAAGGATATTATTTATATGCTGTACGATGTTTGAGCTTTTGATGAAAAAAAATTTTGCTACAATAATACATATATTATGCTTGCTTAGTCACTAAGACACCAAGTGCTAGCGTAGTTCACCTTTTCCTTTTTTAAGATTAGCTTGTTAGAATCTTCAACCACAAATGTTTATCAACAGTTAACATTGTTGAATAACTAAAGCTTGTACTTGAAAAATGTTAGTTGTGGTTCTGGATAAGAGTGTAGATTGTATTGATAGTAGAGTGTTCTCATAGATCTAAACAGTGATTTTGTTCAGGGTATAATTTAAATTTACATTATTTACCACAACATAAATACCATTGTATTAAATCCATATAAAGTGTTAAAATATTAACAAGTCAACTTGCATTATATTTTAAAATTATTCAAAACTTGTATCTGAGTAACATGAGTAAGGCTTCGTTATTTTTGATACACCGCACTTGTGAATTTTTTTATACTAGAATTTACCATACAAATGTATAATAGCCACCCTGAAAAGTATGTATTTCCAACTTCTTAAGGTAGGAAATATTCCTTAAAAAGTATGTTTTAGTAAATTTTAAATTTTTATTTAGTTAATTGCTTCATCATGTGACCTCACAATATTCTCTCCTGGGCGGACTGAGGTCTGTGCATTCTTCAGTTCCTTATGGAGGGTAATGTGTGATGGACGAGGACCACACTGGGCTGGAGTGGCTGTGCTGGCACGAGCCTCTATAGAACCAAGTGCTAGACATGCACTAACTCATACTTACAAGTTAGTATGCTCATTATACATATTATATCATTATGACACTTATATTATGTTTTGAAATATAGATTTTATTAAACAGAAAAAAATTGATAGTATTTCACAATTTATCCGAAATTCGTTTGTAGGCAGAAATAGCTAATAAATTATGGACACACAAAAATAAAAAAGTAATGGATTTTTGTTATAGGTATTGTGTATACTTTTATATGCATTTAGTAAAAAAACTTGTTATTTTGATATTACAGACAGACACTTCAATTTTATTGTATGTATAGATTGAGTATTTCACTTTATAAATCATACATTATTTTTATATACTTATAATAACAATATTTTAACCCCTACAAGGAAATTTGCATGTATCAATTATATTAATATTTACAGATTTTTACCTATATTAGCAAGACTGTTATCAGATTCAATATCAAATGAAAGGAAAATAAAGCTGCTGTCAGTTATGCAGGTAAGTTTTTTAAGAGTCTAGCTTACCTTCTGTAATGTACATATAAAATATGCATTTAACAAGAAAGTCTATCCCTTTAGTTGGTTTTTGAAATGTACATTTAGGGAAATAAAAACAATATTTATACTCTCCTTGTCTGGTGCTATTTGTATTCTTTAGACTTATTTATACTGTTTTATCCGTGGGTAGTGAAAATGCAGTTAGATATTACGTAAATAATTTACTTGTACTCAGTGAAACAAATTTCAAACAAACTCACTATTCAGTTCTATGGCCCTCTTGCAGGTTTCTTCCTTTTTAAGGTTCCAAAGTTAACTCTTGTTACCTTATACACCGTTATAGTTTCACCAAGTCCTTCGGTCTGTCCATCTGTCCATCCGTGGACTAGCTCAGAGATTCTTATTATTAGAAAGCTGAAGTTTGGTATAGGTATACATATTAAAAACGCCGACAAAGGTATTTTTAGTGTACCTTCCCTACACGTAAATTGAGGTTGATTTTTTTATCTTATCTGTCCAATAGCGCGGGATACCGTTGGATCGGCCGTTCAAAAAGATTGCGGGTGTGTGAACACATTTCCGGATATTTTGAGTATAGTGTTTATTTTTTTCATTTTCAGTTTGCTGTCTTTTAGCATTTTTTCTTGAGTTAAACCATAATTTTACGTTTTCAACAAATATGTTCAATAAACTGAAAGGTAGATTTTGTATGCAGACTTTTGCAGTCTTGTATCACTATTACAAGCTGTATACAAACATTGAATGCTTTACCTATGAAAATTAAGTTGCTTTACAAGCTCAATAAGTTTAATAATCTGTATCAGTAGCAGTTATATTCTGGTGAATATAGTTTATTCAGTGTACAAAACCTTCTAATTGTTTTCAAATACTTTTGTAAATTCATATTTACCATTGATATTTATTTCAGGACATATCATACGGTATCAAAATAAGCTGGCAAGAGTCATATCTAACAAGCCTTATGAAGCAACTAACAGAATGGATTACACAGCCCATGACAGAGCCACAGCATGGAACGATTGGCCACAAATCTTTGACAGTACTGGTTAATGTTTGTTATGGAAACTTGCCTGCCATTTATGCTCTGATGAGGACAGTAAACACCAAGGACTTTGTTGTACATTTGATCAATTTGAAGGTCAGTTTTGTATACTTTTGTAATTATTGACATTGACAATTATTGACTTGAGCTTGCATGCTATTTTCTTTTACACTGCCTAATTTATGTGTACAAAGCTGCAAATAGAAAGTTAGAACTCAAAAAACCACACTTACCAGTGAACAAACTATATTTGACATCACCCTCACATCATATATGTAAAAATTATGTAATTGTGACACATATGATGTAAATGTGATGTCAAGCCAAGGTATCATGTTTCCCGAGTTCTTTGTATACCATATTAGTAATTATACAGTTTCTTACAAAATATATCAAGCTACTGTTGGAATTGAGTCTGATACAGGCCACACAGAATATATTTGACCTGAAAAATACTATTTCTCATAAAACCTTTGCAGCCATTTTCATTGTTGAATGAGTTGAATTTCGAGAAAACCCTGCTTAAACATTGCCTACAATATAAAATAGCAAGCTTAGCAAGATTCCTTGCGTCAACACTCAGGCACAGCTTACTACGCCGGCGTATTGTATCAATTCCAAATAAGCACCATCACGCAGTAAAATGGTACGCGCCGAGTGATTCGCCAAACGCGCGTCACCCGCAACCTGCGCTCGCTGTGCATTTTGCCTCAGAGTTAGCTCAGCGAGTCAGAGAATGAATGAGTCGGCAGACTGGCGTGGTGCGTTTGCGTCTTAAATAAAGAGGACTAGTTACCAAGTTAGCAAAAGAAGAAGAAGAATGTTCTGATGGTGCAATACTATGCAATTCTTTCTAGGACGGAGGCTATGGTGGTGTGGAAGTATGCAGACTACTGCTCTGCTTGACAGGCGCGAAGAGGGGAGCCACGCAGCGTCAGTCCGATGTGCACAGCTACCTTTGTTTCACTATGCAGTCTTTCAATAAAGCTCTTGTGTTAGTATTTCTAATAAACACACTATTTCTTTAGTTCATTTAATTTTTGCCCACTGCATTAACTTAACGGCCCAGAGTTAGGTCCTCATTCATAATGATTTGTATATTTTTGTGTCTTAGCTATGTATATGGCATAAGAAGAATCTCTGCTTGGGGATGATAGAGAGAGAGAGAGAGAACAATATTTTTGTTGTCTCTTTTAGACAACTTCATTGGCTGTAGTATATTTACTTTTAAATTAAATATATGTATTTGTTTTACATAACAATGTTTATGATCTCACCTTTTTAGCACAATTTCAATTAACAATTTTTGTATCGAGTAAACACACAACCTTAATTTAACACATATGATCTCTGTGTGATGTCAAATTAAGATCACGTGAGTGCTGGGTGATACCCAAATTGCTGTTATGTGGAGCTCTAAGGGATGACTATGATGATTGACACAGATTATTTTTATATTAAACCACATACCATATTCATAGTAAGTTTTTTTAGTAAGAGGCCTTTGCCCAGCAGTGGGTCACTTACAGGCTGATACTATTATAATATTTATGATTGCTGTGCTTGATGGTAAACTCAGTACAATTCAAAAATTACACCAACCACCGATATATCGGCTATCCATCGTTGGTTGTAGTTGTCATGTTCGCCTGACAGCCTTTCATCAGTTGGATATGTACTGGCAGATCCCGGAACCTGATATGCCTAAGTTTGTCGGCATGTCAATGTTCTGCCAATCCACAATAAGTCAGGTAATTTCCATTTGGCACACGTCTGTCACGTAAAAGACATAGAATAGTACTTGCCTAGCACAAAGTAATCTAGGCGGCCTTTTTTCCTGTACTCTATACAAATATGTATTATAGCTCGTTATAGCTCGACCGCCGTAAGCGCGACACTCATAATGGTATGCGGGACGCGGGAGGGGAACAAGACCGGCCAATAAGCTAGTCTGTTGTCGGCCGCCGGCAGCAATACACGTTAGGGAACAGCCTAAGCCGAGGTTCGGCCAGTTTGGTATCCTTAAGCTTGTTGCCTCGCCTTCGCGTTTGAGTGCCTTCCGTGTTCGCCCCCAATCCCGGTAAAGCTGTCAAAACCTTTAATGGCTTCAGGGCCCTTAAGGCTAACAGTATAGTCAGTTCGAGGAAAAAAAGCAATAGACGTTTGACGTATGGGCCTACGCTGTTTTATTTTTGTGACTGCTACACATGAGATTATTTTATCAAAATGGAATTACGGACAGTACGTTTTAAAAAACTATACAGTCAATCTAAAGTAATGATTTAACGTTTGTGTTGTTTTTATTTAATTACTATTTTAATAAAGACAACAATAGTATGTGTATTAAATGTATTATTTATCATAATATATCTGTTCCAGATGAAATAACATGCATAAATTATTGGTCTTAAGATATAGGATATCATCTAAATACCGTGTATATCTGTGCACACCCGCCGCCTCGCGTCCCGCAAACGATCAGTATGGTGGCGCTTACAGCGGTCGGGATATAACATGATTTATTTTTGATCCCGTACTTCTAAAAATACAAATATTTCCCATGTCCGTTACTTTAAAATTACATTGTGAAATTTACTATAATTAATTAACAAAAAACGAAAAACATTTTTTTAATTTTTAAATGTCTCAATTAAATAATTTTTATTTTCCTGTTTTAACAACCCAGTGAAAAAGATGCTACCCAGTTGTTACACGCGTACACCTTCATCAATGATCTGTGTTCGGATTCGAACCTGCGTAACTTTGTCCTGACCTACCCAGATTTTAGTCAACCTGTGGACGGAGCTTTAAAGGTAAGCAACGTAATTCTTGAAGCCTTAACCAAAAAGTACTAAATATAATTACTAATTCGATAAATAAGCATTTTAAAAACTTAACTTTAAGTAATAAAGCATATTTCTAATGTAATAATTTAATTCGATTTACGTCACATATTTCGAGAATCTAACATGTGGAGGACTGCTATATATATATATGTATATATTATAGATTTTGTAAACAACCTGCATAGTTCTAATTGCCGGACAATAACTTCAAGGACCATGTCAAGCAGGTTTTAATGTTAAAAGGTTTGGTCATTAGGGGAATTATAGTGATGTCTGGAAATAACTCTGTACAGAGTTTTTGGCGAGATCTCAGACTGTGATGTAGTGGTTTTTGTTTTTATTAATAAATTTGAGTTGTTTAACCCTATGTTGTGTAAAACAGGTGGCATTTTGCATAATAAAACTTAATTATTGTGCACAAGTGAAGTGGATTGGAAATAATAAGTTGGACCATGAATTCTGATATGCCACAAGAACTCCCTAGAAAGTTCTGACACGGGAGCCGCCATCCTGTTAGGATACTGAAATCATTATATACATCTGACTTGGCTGCTTGGTCTTAGATACCTTTGCCTTTTCCTTTAACGAAATGAAAGGGAAGAACTATACCAAAAAAAGATTGTACTTCTATTAAAGTAATGTAATTATTGACTATAACCATAATTTATATTGTTAAAAAATATAAAACCAATCGAGGTTCTTGCCAGCTCTTCTTGATGGATAGGATTTTCCGAATATATAGTAGTAGTATTTTAATTAGTATTAAATTGAATTAACCGTGACATAGTGACAAGCAAGACCACCCTTGGGCGCTAGGTTCTGGAGGACGGCTACAGACCGAGCTGATGTTCGACCACATTGGCACCCTTACGCTTGTTGGCATTTTGGTTGAGTGCTTTTGCGCTTGGTACAGCTCTAAAAGCGCTCCAGGCTAACAGAGATAGTTCGTTAAAAAAGTTCCAAGGGACGCCGATGGGCCCACAAGACTATCAGCATTCGGCCAGAGCCGGATTATGCTGCGAAGGTCCTGTAGCAAATGTTATTACTAGGCCATAGATTTTGCATAAAAATAAAATATGCGAACAAATATTTATCCAAAGGTCTATTATTATCCTCAAAAAAATACTAGCTAACTCGTGCGAATATTTGGCATATTATTAGTATGTAAACAATCTAACAGATGTCATGTTTAAGAGAGATAGGGCACATTGAAGCAATGATGGCTCAGTGGTAGCGTGTACAACTTCGCGTCGATTGACGTGAGTTCGAACCCCTGCAATGATCTGAGCTTTCGGTGAAGGAATACATCGCGAGGAAACCATAGTATGGTGGTAGGGCTTTTTCTAATACCCGCCTGGCTAGCTACCACCCTCAAGTTGAAAATCTGTCGTCAAGCACCAAAAGGTGTGTTCCGGCAGCTGCCGGAGCAACTGCAGCTGCACTTGAAAGCCAGTCTTCCACTAGGTTTAGCGTGTTATCATCTTGGGTCACGTCGTCACTTAACTTCAGGTGAGATT
Organism: Saturnia pavonia; assembly: GCA_947532125.1. Classification (NCBI taxonomy): domain Eukaryota; kingdom Metazoa; phylum Arthropoda; class Insecta; order Lepidoptera; family Saturniidae; genus Saturnia; species Saturnia pavonia. Next base: position 4,266,358 of record OX383916.1, on the reverse strand, counting down.
GTAGCCACTATGCCAAACCTATAACGATAAAGAAATCTGTATAGATTTTTCTCTCTATTTGTGGAAGTCCGACTGGTAAAATATGTACCTTCACACTACAGACGATCGCAGCCTTAATAATCTTGTGTTACGGTGAGTAGGGTTCTAGAGCTACTATCAGGCAGGCCGGCAGACTTGTGTCCCACTGTAGTTGTATAAAGATACAGATATAATTACAATTTCCAGGACTTAGACGAGTTATGTAAACCGGATGAGGAAGACATGAGTGAACCTGAAAACAAAAGCAACTGCTTACAAAATGCGCTGAAATTCCTCACAGTCCTAATCAATCTCGGTGAGTGTTAATGACGTCATTACTGTTATCAGTAATTAACACGTTGATTTTTTGTTTGGACGCGTTAACCTTTGGACTTACAAGTTTGATTTTTAAAAATTGATGTTGTATTTTGTGGCCTATTTATTGAGGAAGGCTATATAATTTTACGCTAACACCTTAAACTGAACAGTAACAATGAAAGTAATTTGGCAAGCTTTAGGCAAGTGCCTACGGAAAGTGAGAACAACAATAGGATAAACGGATGCTTTGTCGGCCACGTGGTGGAGAGTTTGTCGAGTAAAAACACGGGTGAAACCGTGGGGCACAGCTAATATCTGATGTAGCGAAATTAATTGGATGGTATTTAATAATAATGATAATAGATATTTTATACTGTTAATTTCTCATAATTGTTAGTCATTATTAGACAATTTTTTTTGCAGACAATGGTGTATAGTTCCCTTTATGGTATTAGCCTCTTCCATTCTGATATTTAATGTTTTCTATAAATGTGCTTCTGCCAGGTTGTGATACGTTGACTTTTCGCACCCAATCACTTCAATCCATTTTACTCAAGTTACTCAACATCGATTTGATAACCCGAAAGCAATCCCACATCATAACCACTACTAATTTTCTACTAACTACCTAATTTTCTAAATTTCCTACCTATCTACTACCTAAATTTTTTACTTACCTCCTAACCGATTTTTTTGTTTTCATAATTACCTACTACCAATTTTTTTTACTTACCTAGTATATTACCTACCTACTCCTTAGCCTACTACCTAATTTTCCTATCTATCTACTACCTACCTTAGTACCTAATTTTCTAATTTACCTAACTTTAGTTTTTACTTACCTTCTACCTAATTTTCCTACTAACAATGTTTTTTACTATCTACTACTTAACTTTCCTACCTACCTGCTACCTAATTTTCCTCCCTACCTATTACCTAGTATCTTACCTAACTACTCCTTAGCCTACTACCTAATTTTCCTATCTACACCTACTTTACTACCTAATTTTTTTATTTACCTACTACGTAGTTTCCTACCTACCTATTATCTAGTTTCCTACTTAACTACTTAGGATAATAACAATAATAAGGAGTAATAAGTAATAAGGAGTAGGATTAATAATAGTACGCTAAAGCCTACTACCTAATTCTTTCATTTTCGTGACCTTGCAGTGGAGATAATGATGTAGATGATGATGAACCTGTAATGTAGGATAGAAGAAAGTACGGTGTTCGGTAAATAATGAATCTTTGTTTACAGATTTATATTCACTTAGGTGTCATCACGCGCCTTTAGTCCGCCTGTGTGTGGAGTCTAACCGAGTTTGTTTGCCGGAGTCGCTTGAACTGTTCGCCGCAATCGTATCACACTATCGAGGTAACTTATTATTATTGGTTTACTCTTTGAGAATTACCATTCATATTTCTTCGATCTTTAAAAACCATGACGGAAGATCTCTATAACTAATCTTTATGAATGTATATTGAAATTTAAAATAGATTTATCCAAATATCACATAATATGTGTTGTTTATTTTTTATGTTATTTTGATGTGACGTGATACAGTGACACTGCATGCACTAGTTACCAACATAACTCATTACACTGCATCTCTATATACATGCACTCCTCTCAGGTACAGGTTCTGTAAGGGACCTTTTTTCCTTTTTGGCTAGTTTAGACCAGAATTGTCAGATAACTAAATACATATACGCAAGATTCTTCCTTCCTCCCAGAAGGTAGAAACATGTATATATGTATAGTTAGATAGATCTAATTACAGATAGGGAATTGGACAGATCGCGTTTGCATATAATGCAAAAGCCCAATCCGAGGTTCGGCCACTTTGACACCCTTGTGCTTGTCTTCAGTGATCACCTCCAAGCCCGGTGAAGCTGTAAAAGCCTTCTAAGGCTAGCAGTATAAGTCAACAAGAAAAAAAAAATTCTGTTGGCACGGAATAATTATGTGCTGTTCTATGAAAGGACATGAACAATTTAGAAACGTCATGCATCAACAATTGTGATAATTGAGTTCGTAAATTCACTTTGTACCTATTCATTTTTAAAGTGTAGTTAAACCCATTTTCCTGTCTTGTTCTGTTTGTTCACAGTCAATCTATTTCTGCCCAAATATTCTGTGGTAGGTCGCTGTCAATGTAACTTCGAGCATCCCTGTTACTAAACATATTCATTAAATCGAATTGCATAGTATGTTTTCGGTACAGATGAAGGCCGTCTACCACCGGAACTGATATCAGCTTTAACTGAAGGTCTACCAGGTTTTCTGGTTCCACCGGCGCTCGAACCTGGGAAAGCGGGTCTCCAATGGGTACGTTTAAAAAAAAAATTACAACTGCAAGAATTTTTTCTCATCTGTATCCATAGTATCTTTAAACGGCCTGTTTCTTCTGTGAAGGTCCATGTTCTATTTGTTGCATTCTTGTATCAGTTTATTTAATATATTCTACTGTCATTATAGTTGCAAGTAGTCGGTGCTCTCTGCGAGTCAAGCGACACTCAAGAGAAAGTACTACAGGAAGTCACTCCGGAGACGTTTGAAGATACGCTCTATAGTGTACTACAATATACGTCACAGGTAATTATTATCTAATTTGTATGGTTTATTAATTACTTTGTCTATTGCATATCAAAAAAGAGCACGTTCTTCTCAGTACACTTGACAGAAGTTAGGCTTCTTTGCCGATCTTCTTTGGATGTTACACACATTGTCTATTTTTAATACTATACTTGTCTTTGTTGTTTCTGCATGTGTATACACTTGTTTTCATCGTGCTCTTGGTTTGTGAATTAGTTCTGTATTTTTGATGCCATTGGTGTAGCCAGGTACTGGCAGGTGGGCGGTCGGGGGCTGGGGAGGTCAGCTGTCCCTCCTAGTAAGGCACGAAAGGCAAAGGAAATATTTTTTGTCAAGCTGGCTAAAATTTATATTATTGTTACGACTGGAATAAAAAGAAAATAGAAAAAAAATCATCTTTCTCAAAATTTCCAGGAGCGTCCGTAAAGATCGTGAATTTATCATAGTGCAGTCGTGTGACGTACAACGACACACACATAGAAAGTCTTATCGCTAAAACTGTCAGCAAACAATGGGCTATAAATTAAGCGTTCCCCTCGTTTTAAAAAGTGATGACGTAAGTTGTTTACAAGATGTTAAGAGTTCCGGGACCTTCCAGAGATTTCGGGATCGAGTCATTTAGATATATAAGGGAGCTGAGTTGCGGGACGCGGCAGTTAATAATTCGAAAGCGAAGCGACAACAAGAAGCGAAATGAGAGAGAAACAAACTGTTATTCTGCAAGTGCCTAAAGGGTTATTCTGTGAGAATATTCGGTGGACGATTTATGCGTTTGTTTTTGTTCTGTTATTGTTTTTTTATTTTAATTTGTGTTAGCTGAGTACGAATAAATTTCTTTTGAGTGTCACTACGGCATCTTATTACCCACGGACGTAACATTACTTTTCCCCTGTCTGCCCAAGCCAAAATCCTAATTACTTCCATGTTAATTTCTCTTGAAAAGTGCCTACTTTGCTTCCTTTTATGTTCTTTAAAAGTTGCGTTGCAAATTAAAGTTTCAGTACAATTTTAATCTCATCTAAACAAAAGAAGTTTCAAATCAAAACTACCGGCCATAGGAAAAATATTGTACTCGTATTCGCTGCAGAGGCATGAAGAGTTTTCATGATTGGGAAGGAATGGAAAAAAAAATTGCACCCTTTGTACTGCCTGCCCTAGTTAGAAAATGGCGTGATGAAAGAAGTGTTATACAATTTTATTTTTGACTGATTTGTAATTAAAAGAAATAAATTTGTTAATGTAAAATTTTATCGAAAAAATAAAATAATAAAAATTAAAAAGAAATGAATGCGGAACTTATTTATATATATAAAGGTGTGATTTCTTTTTCATGTTATAGAATGGTTCAGTGGGTGCGGAGTCCTCCCAGCAAGCGGTGGTGGTGAGCTGTCGCACCGCACTCACTCTGGCTCCCGTATCTCGGTTTTGGGAGGCTGCTCTTAACCGAATGCTGGTGCATCATCAGGTACAGATACAGTGTGGTTATGCATGTAGGACACTAAATTGACAAATATACTCTATATGACAAAAATAATAAATCGCCCGATTATAAACAATGTATAAATGTCGTGATGTAACCATATTCCCCTGGCTAGCTTCAATCCACGAGTTAATAATCTGTTACTAAACACGTGTCTGCATTCCAGCAGTTGAACTTGAGAGCCAGATGGTCTTTCTTCAACCATGCGGTTACTTAAAATCGGATGTTATTTTAACCAAACTTTATCCTACGTTTTAAAAATATCGGATGTTATTATGAACAAATGTTAACCTATGATTGAAAAAAAGAACATCGGGTGTGATTCTAGTCAAACTTTATCCTACGTTTAAAAAAATATCGGATGTTATTCTGAACAAATGTTAACCTATGATTGAAAAAAAAGAACATCGGATGTGATTCTAGTCAAACGTTATACTATGTTTTAAAAATATCGGATGTTATTCTGAACAAATGTTAACCTATGATTGAGAAAAAAAAGAACATCGGATGTGATTCTAGTCAAACGTTATACTATGTTTTAAAAATATCGGATGTTATTCTGAACAAATGTTAACCTATGATTGAGAAAAAAAGAACATCGGATGTGATTCTAGTCAAACGTTATACTATGTTTTAAAAATATCGGATGTTATTCTGAACAAATGTTAACCTATGATTGAGAAAAAAAAGAACATCGGATGTGATTCTAGTCAAACGTTATACTATGTTTTAAAAATATCGGATGTTATTCTGAACAAATGTTAACCTATGATTGAGAAAAAAAAGAACATCGGATGTGATTCTAGTCAAACGTTATACTATGTTTTAAAAATATCGGATGTTATTCTGAACAAATGTTAACCTATGATTGAGAAAAAAAAGAACATCGGATGTGATTCTAGTCAAACGTTATACTATGTTTTAAAAATATCGGATGTTATTCTGAACAAATGTTAACCTATGATTGAGAAAAAAAAGAACATCGGATGTGATTCTAGTCAAACGTTATACTATGTTTTAAAAATATCGGATGTTATTCTGAACAAATGTTAACCTATGATTGAAAAAAAGAACATCGGATGTGATTCTAGTCAAACGTTATACTATGTTTTAAAAATATCGGATGTTATTCTGAACAAATGTTAACCTATGATTGAGAAAAAAAAGAACATCGGATGTGATTCTAGTCAAACGTTATACTATGTTTTAAAAATATCGGATGTTATTCTGAACAAATGTTAACCTATGATTGAGAAAAAAAAGAACATCGGATGTGATTCTAGTCAAACGTTATACTATGTTTTAAAAATATCGGATGTTATTCTGAACAAATGTTAACCTATGATTGAGAAAAAAAAGAACATCGGATGTGATTCTAGGCAAACGTTATACTATGTTTTAATAAATATCGGATGTTATTCTGATTAAACGTTTTAATAAACCCGTGTTAATATCTTAATATATATACAATTATTCATTATTTTAATTATTAATTGGTAAATGTAAATAATTTTAATTTAATGCAAAAATACATAGAATAAAAGTGTGTTTAATTTTAATAATGCTATCTTTGAGCAGGTCCGGAAACTGTTGTGTTCTGGATTGACGAGCGGTAAGGGCGCGAGACGCAGACAGATACTGCAGCTGGTCAAACATCACTATTTCCCTTCGGATCAATTGAGCCAGGTGTGAATATTATATGCTATTAAACTTACCGTATCTCACGTTTATCCCTATCACAATACTCAGTGTTAAGGGAGCGTTCAAATATTACGTAACGCAGTTTTTGGAGATTTTTAACCCCTCCCCCCCCATATAACGCGGCGTAACGTTTTCCTTGACCCCGCTCCCCCTTAGTAAAACGTAACGTAACACCACCAAGTGACCATTTTTACCGGCAACTCACAATTATGTCACAAAAAAACTACGGAACCGTTCTGAAGGATTAAAACAATGTTATGTAACGCGTATTTCAAACCCCCCTCCCGCCTCTGTAACGCATCGTAACGTTTTAGAAGACCCCCCCCTTCTCCATATTCGTTACGTAATATTTGAACGCTCCCTAATGCACGTAGAAGAAGCCTTTATTGTATGAAAGCTCTTTATTTACTGTTATATATATCATTAATATAATTTAAATGTATTAAGATGGTGTTACAATATATTAGATAATATGCGTTGTCCTAGCGACCGTTTTTCTAGACATGTTCTTTATAAGTGAAACTTCTTGTGCGACTTCCAACTCGTCATTGTCGGTCTCTCATCTTTGTGTGAGCCAGAGCGAGAGAGCAATATATTATCGGTCTCTCCTCTTTGTGTGAGCCAGAGCGAGAGAGCAAATGTCGGTGTCTAACACTCATTGCTAAGTGACTTTATAGTACATCTATTCATTAAGACCATTTCAATGAGCCCTGCTGAAGTTGGTGAGGAGTTATGTATCCAGCATATTCTAGAAGATGCTGAAGCATCGGGGCAAGGTTGTTATGTTCTTTTGATTGTTCATTTAAGTAACAGAATACTAAATTTTTGTGGAGGGGCGGGCCATGTTATCGTAGAAGATCTATACCTAAATTGTGTCTCTCTACAATTAGGTTTTCGGCGAGTCGATGCCGGGCGCGGACGCTAGCACGGACTCCGCGGACACGTCGAGCGGGACGGTGGGGGCGGGGCAGGGGGCGGGGTCCGCGGCGTGCGGGGAGCCCTGGCTCGGGCAGGGGCTGCCGGCTGCGCAGGAGCACGCCGTCAACGAGCTCGTACAACGTCTCGCGCATGCTCTTGCCAATGGCAAGGTAACATTTTCCCCGTCTTTGTTATTGCTATTCTTGATGTTTAAAGTGTAATTTTTTTACCTGCTCTGGATATCGCGCGCGTTAGCAAGAACAAAACGTGAAACATGAATGTGGAGCCGATTCTTATATTTTTTTCAGTTAATCATGTCAACATAGGTGTGAACACGGCTAAAGTTAATACCCGTACGTAATGAAATTAACAAGATGTACCAATTAACCTTTTAATTTGCTTTTTACTTTCCATATAAGCGTAACCATAGTACGCATACGTTGTGCAACAACGTATAGGTGCTCGTCAACAGATTTTCAACTTGGGACTGTAGGTAACCAGTACCACCAGGCTATGGTTTCCTCACGATGTTTTCCTTCACCGAAAGCTCAAGCTCATTGCAGGCATTCGAAGTCACGACAATCGACGCGAAGTCGTACACGATACCACTAAGTCATTATTGGTTCGTCGGACCCGCAAACCAACCGCGAAGAACTAAGAGTGTAAATTCAAGGCAGTTCGCACCGCACTTCCCTTCTTTGAAGTATTTGTGCAGCTATTATAGGTTTAACATTTTGGTCACTATCTCACCTGATGTGTGTAGGGGTTTTGTATGTATACATAAGCGAAATTGTATAAATATTGTTACGCGGCTGCGATCGGCAGTCGATAACTATCCGCCACATAGAGCGGTCATTAAATAAACACACGCAACTGAGTCTGTACATTTCATTTACCTTGTGTTAAATGGTGGTGTGGCCCGAGATGGTAGCACTGGCTTTAAGTGCTGGAACACATCTATAGGTGCTTGGCGGCAGATTTTCAACTTGAGGGTGCTAGCTAGGTAGTCAGGGGGCATTAGAAAAAGCCCCACCACCATTCTATTAGGTTTCATCACGAGGTTTTCTATCACCGAAAGCTCAGGTACAAGATTAGAACTTAAATCGTATGATGCCGCGTCCGTTCGCGCTACCACTGAGCCATCATTCCTTCAAAAGTTAATTTTAAACGTGTTTTGTATCGTATTCCAGATATCGGATATAGCGACGTCGAGCGTGATGGAGCTGTATGGATATAAAATGACCTGCCTAGAGCAGCGGTTGCATTCGCATTCGGTCGCTTTACAGGTAATCTGGTGACGTCATCAATTGTGCATCTGTAGTTAAAGACAGATATCCCACGCATATGAGGTAATGTGGTGACGTCATCATTTGTGCATTTGTAGTTAAAGACAGATGTCCCACGCATATGAGGTAATGTAGTGACGTCATCAATTGTGCATCTGTAGTTAAAGAGAGATGTCCCACGCATATGAGGTAATGTGGTGACGTCATCATTTGTGCATTTGTAGTTAAAGACAGATGTCCCACGCATATGAGGTAATGTGGTGACGTCATCATTTGTGCATTTGTAGTTAAAGACAGATGTCCCACGCATATGAGGTAATGTGGTGACGTCATCATTTGTGCATTTGTGTAGTTAAAGACAGATGTCCCACGCATATGAGGTAATGTGGTGACGTCATCATTTGTGCATTTGTAGTTAAAGACAGATGTCCCACGCATATGAGGTAATGTGGTGACGTCATCATTTGTGCATTTGTAGTTAAAGACAGATGTCCCACGCATATGAGGTAATGTGGTGACGTCATCATTTGTGCATTTGTAGTTAAAGACAGATGTCCCACGCATATGAGGTAATGTGGTGACGTCATCATTTGTGCATTTGTAGTTAAAGACAGATGTCCCACGCATATGAGGTAATGTGGTGACGTTATCATTTGTGCATCTGTAGTTAAAGACAGATGTCCCGCGCATATTGAGCACAGCTCGCTCAGTTGAGCGCTTCAGTTGTTGTCATCTCGATTGGTCGAATGTCCTGCTCAATTTCTTCTTCAAACACGTAATTCGATTTTCTACGTCCTGTATCTATCTAAGTCTGACGTCAGATTTCTTCGGATGGATAAAATGCCATGTGCAGTGCAATCTGCGTGTAACTGTTGAATGGTAATAAAAGCACTGTGAATACGTTGGTTAATGCTGTTAATTGTATACTTTCGTTATATTTTGAATACAGTTATACATTTAATCTGAATAGAAAACAGAGTAAATACCCTACGTAGTAGGACTAGGAGCACGGACTCGATAAAGGACAGTAATGAACATAGACAAGGGAGCCAAAGTCAAGTCATAAAGATAACAGTCTGTTAAAGATTAATATCAGGGTTGCAATACACAAAATTGTACCTAATATTATGACAGATATTTAACAAGATTTTCATATTAGGGCTTGTGAAGACGGCGCCGTTGATTTACCATGTCAGTGTACATTTTTAGTAATACACTGCTAGCGACGGACATTATACATGCAGGCATAATGGGCAAGTTGAGTTTAACTAAACCAATACACCGCTTTTTACTAGATATACACTGGGTGATACCGAAACACGACAAATCAAACCAAAATCATTGCGTGAGGATTCGTTTATTACTTACTTACTTACTTACTTACTTACCTTACTCTGTGTGTTGTGGTTGTGATCTCTACCACTCCGTTTGATTAATGGATATAGTTGAATTTTGATCTTTTACTCTATAAAACAAACATGTACAACCAGGTCACAATATCTGTGCACCTGACCTCGTGACGTCATATCGGCGGTCTGGGTACGGTGTGAAGTTTTTTCGAGACGTGTGGAGGTAAAAAAAAAATTACTAACCTTTTCAAATCAATTTATTATTGATGAAGGGTTTGTTATTAAAAAACAATAATTTTGATTACAAAAACATTTATTATTAAACTCGGTCACTATAAATTATTGACTCTATGCCTGACATTGTATCTTCCTCACTCTCACTTTCTGAACACAGGTATGGTGTACTGTTTATTTGCTTTCTCCGATTCAAAAAACTTGAGCACTTTCAAGATTAAATATCTTGATTAGCTGTGTATTGTTTTTCCGATGACTTCAGTTGAACAGCTACAACAATTTTAATAACAACCAAACCAGTCCAAACTTAACAGTAAACAGTCTAAACTTAACAATAAATATTAAAAAAAACAAAACGAAGATGCTAACCGTACTGTCGCACCGGGGAGTGCGCGGGGAGGTGACAGGGGAAGCGGGAGAGGCGCCGCATTCCAGCGAGGTGCACAGATATTCTGACCGGGTTGTATGATGTTCGCGGCCAGCAATGTATTACTAAAAATGTAACGTTACATGGCAAATTAAGCGGCGCGGCGTCTACACAAGTCCTTAGCTTTTCGCTTTGCCAAAACCCAAACGCGATTTTAATTTCTCTTGTGCGTATGTGTGTCCGGGCTAATCTCCGAAACGGCTGAACCAATTACGATGAGACCTTCATTGGCAGGCAGAGGGGTTTCGGAGAGTAATCTAGTCTACTTTGAGACGATCAATTACGTAATCGAACCAACTCATGATTAATTATAATTAACGAAATTGCTAACATTCTATACTAGTTTTGCCCGCGGCTCCGTTCACGTAGGCTACAACGCGCATCGTGCTGTTTCCTCTCAAAAGACGGAAGACATAAATGATTATTGTGGGTGATTCTTAAAAGATAGATATATGCTATCGCCGACTGTTTGGACGTGTTTTTATGATTTACAATTGTGTAGAATATTAATTTAATATATCTTTTTTTGAGATTATTATATTTTTTGTGTGTGTGTTTACTCAGTCTATGCTATTGAAGCGCCCTAAATGTGTCTGTTTTCCGAATTGATTTACCATTATCGTCACTGCTTATTTCTTATTTTACTTTTATCTCACAAAATATATTCTATAACCTGGCCAGATAATATATCTGTGAATTAAAGTAAAAACCATGTAAATCGGATTAGTAATTTCGCGTGAGAAGAACCTAAACGGACATACAGACAGAGAGACATTGAGTTTTATAATATGTATAGATAATATGCTAGGTGGAAGAACACCAAATTTGTACTAGATTGGATCGCGATCAACATATAATAGGTATCATCATTGGATATACACCAATCAATCTGCAGGTGGAAGGGATCATTTATATAAACCCGTCATAGTGACTCGCTTTTGTTTTTTGTCGCGTTCCGTAATCAGTCGGTGTATAGCCAGCTGCCGAGAGACGCCGATGGTTAGCTGAACTCTCGTTGATCGCTATTGTTTTAGGATTGTATTGGAGTTTTTATCAGACACAGTGCTTACACTTTGCCTTGCTACAAATATATATATACAGTGAAACCTGGATAAGCGAGAGTTCAAGGGAGCACAATCTCATTCTCGCTTATAGAGGTTTCTCGCTAAAGCGTTTCTTTCTTATATGAGGTACGCAGTAATAACAAGTCACAGCAACTTTATAGGGGTAGGTATCAAGATGATTACGAAAACAAAACAAAAATACATGCACTATGTAATTTTATTTTATTTAGAACTTATTTACGAATTAGTCATATATTATTAGGAATGAGCCATAAAATAGCAGATGTTAAATTTGTAATTTGTTTTGCCATTTGTTCCTCCTAAATAATGTAAATAAATAAAGCTCGACTTTCGCTTATAGAGATATAGATAAGTAGCAGTCTCACTTTCATGAGGGAAAAACGACTCTCTCTTACTAAGGTTTCTGTTTCTCGCTAAAAGAGGTTTTGGGAGCTTAAAATGACGGGTCCTGGCTATTACTCTCACTTATAGAGTTTTCTCACTTACCCAGGTTTGACTTTACATATATCTAATTTCCAGGGAGCCACTGAACACATGGCCTCTCTGCAACACGCACTCGCGATGCTGCAAGCGACTAACTCCTCCCAACAGGACGTTCTCTATACGACACAAATGCAGAATGAGAGGTGAGTGCCGATTTGTGTGTGTGTGTTTTGTGTTTTCCAGCGGATACTAATACTGATTTTAATTATTTTCTTTCAAATAAAAAAAAAATACTTAAATTTAGGCCCTAAAAAGGCACTTATCAACGTCAAGCACTACTTTCTACCAGTTCGGAGAAGATTCGAGTCATCGCGAAGAACCGGCAAGAAACTCGATCGGGATTATTCACTTTTTTAATTATTTGTTCCAACTGTATAAATAATATTAACAGTTAATAATCATATTATCATAAATTATAATTTAGTGGATGCACAGAGTCAGTTCCAGACATCACTATCATTCACATAATGATCCACCCTTAAATAACCTTTTGCTTTTGCTTGCCATAGTCGTTGAACGAACCTAACAGTAGCCTGTTATCATCAGGCGGGCCGTATGCTTGTTTGCCACCTTAGTTATATATTAAAAAGGCACTAAACAGGTTTTTAAAGGGTCGTTAATGCGCATGTGATGCTTCCGGTGTTGTAATCGTCTATAGGCTGCGGTGACCGCTTACCATCTGGCGAACCGCATGCTTGTTTGCTACCATTGTAGTATAAAATATATACATACATATATAGATATATATAATATATATATAATATTATATACATGTATATATATATATATATATGTTGTATAATAACTCGCTTTAGTATTTTGAAATAAACTTTATTTCAAACTTTAATAATTAAATATGTCGCACAACGTGCACGCTCAAACAATTCAAAATTATAAGAGAGAGAAGATTCTAGATGGTATTGCCAGACTAGTAAAACACAAATTACTGGACAAAATTAAATTGCCAGCTTACAAATTTTAAAAACTAATGTTCATGTATTGAACATAGTTGGGCCGGGCATGAATATGCTACAAAGTAACTATAATATTAACAATAAATGAAAGTTATAAAATACAAAGTATCTTAAACATTAACTCTTAATCTGCTAACATTTTTTAATTAACAGGTAATGGACATAATTTAGAAATAGATCGCTTATATATTTTATTATTAAATTTTATCTCAGCTACCCTTACATTATTGTCACTGCCTGGAAACACCTTAATTATTCAAGCAATAGGCCAATCTAAAGGTGGCGTATTTAAATTCTTTACAAGAACAAGATCACCTTCTTTTAAATTTGGTGAATCATATTTCCATTTGGGACGACTTTGTAGCTGAGTAAGATAATCATTTGACCAAGTTTTCCAAAAATCTTGTTTTAATTTAGACACAAAATTTTAAGCGATGTATAGGTACTTCTAATAAATCTACATCAGGATAGCTACATAAAGCCGTTCCAATTACAAAATGGCCAGGAGTTAAATATTTGCCTTCATTAGGGTTCAGTGAAAGAAGAGGTCGCGAGTTCAATACACCTTCTATTTGTACTGTAACAGTATTAAATTCCTCATAGGTCAAGCACAGATTGCCTACCACTCTCTTTAAATGGTATTTCACGCTCTTGACCCCTGCTTCCCACAGACCACCAAATTCCGGCGAGTAACTGGGAATAAACATAAATTTGATATAATTATTATTACAAAAATTGTAAACAGATTCTCTATGAGACTTTGAACTGTGTAAATTATACAATTCTCTTAACTGATTCTCTGCACCTTTAAACATCTTTGCATTATCACAGAAAACCTTTGTAGGCATACCTCGCCTAGAAATAAAACGATTAAAACATGCCAAAAAAGTTTCAGTAGACAGGTAAGAAACAACTTCTAAATGAATTGCTTTAGTTGCAAAACACACAAAGAGAGCAATATAGCCCTTTGTTACAAGTGGTTTTCGAATTCTAGCAACCTTGATATTGAAATGGCCACAAAAGTCTAACCCAACATGTTGAAATGGCCTAGCAGCTGTAATTCTTTCAGCTGGTAGGGAACCCATGAGCTGCTTTGCAGTTTCAGCTTTTAAACGTATACACTTCATACATTTGTGCAAGATCTTTTTCACTTCTCGTATGCCACTAATTATCCAATACTTCTGAGAAAGAGAACTGAGAACCAATCTGGGACCGGCATGTAATAATCTAAGATGCTCTTTTTCAATAATCAAATTTGTTAAATTACAATTTTTAGGAAGTATTAAAGGATGCATTTTGTCATGCGGAATGCCTGCATTCTGCAGCCTGCCCCCCACTCGGAGGAGCCCTCGTGCATCGATAAAAGGGTGTAAGCTTGCTAGATTAGTTTTAATTCTTCGTTCACCAACAATAGAATTTATTTCCTCAGCAAAGTGCTGTTTAGTACTTCTCCTCGAGGGCACCAACATCTTCAGTGTCTTCGGGATCGTAGCTCAGAATTTCGTGTTGCACATTTTCATATAGATGTAATGCCGCCACTAACTTTTCCTTGCGTGCTTCAAGTATGTCCACCGTGGCCGAACTTAAGCTTTCTGGGTTTTTTATAAAGTTTTCAATCCTTGACACCGTTCCCTTGTATTGAGAGCGGCTTATTTTCAATTTTTTGAGTTCTGCCATTATAGGTTTTGCCTTTTACCTCAAAATTTTTGCCACACGGTGCGGGTGTGGTTGCGCCGGAGCAATGTCCGCCGTCGATTTTTGTTTCAATCGCACTGATTCGAACAATCCAATATGGATAAAAGTCGAAGGACCACAAGCATGGATAATAACTCGCTAAAAATATATATATATATAAAAATATCGACTACTTTATATATATAAAGTTTATTTCAAAATACTAAAGCGAGTTATTATACATGCTTGTGATCCGGCTCGAAGGACCACAAGCATGTATAATAACTCGCTTTAGTATTTTGAAATAAACTTTATTTCAAACTTTAATAATTAAATATGTCGCACAACGTGCACGCTCAAACAATTCAAAATTATAAGAGAGAGAAGATTCTAGATGGTATTGCCAGACTAGTAAAACACAAATTACTGGACAAAATTAAATTGCCAGCTTACAAATTTTAAAAACTAATGTTCATGTATTGAACATATGTATAAAAGTAAAAATTTAAAAATAGTTAGCGACACTGGGGAAACTATAAAGGGTTTTAATGCTTTTAAAATATCGCGTTTTGTACGCATTTTAAATTTATATGTGTTACAATTAATCAAAATATACAGATTGTAGCAAAATGTTTTTATTACTGTTACACTTTATAAAGTGCGATATAATAATGCAACTTGCCAACACAGCGAACAGAACGGAACAGACATATACATATAACCACAGATTACAAACACAACCAGACTACATAAATATAACTTTAATTCATAGAGATGTAATTGCATTGCTTTATTTTATTATTTCAACAATATGTAATTAAAATATTCTCTAGTTATACCAATTTTTTTAAATTATATCAGTAATTTCATTGCGTATTTGTAAGCATCGGTGGTTCAGTGGTAGAATGCTCGCCTGCCACGCGGGCGGCCCGGGTTCGATTCCCGGCCGATGCAGCGATTTTTTTGTTTTTTTTTTACTATTTAGTAACCTAATTTGTTTTCTGACATAATCATTAAATTTTTCAATATTTTTTTACTTCAACATTTTTTAGCCAGATTTTAAACTTTCTCAAGTTGCTTTCTCGTATAATGCTTTGTATTGACGTTTTTTTTTTATAATAGTTACATGAAGAAAAGGCGTGCTATAATTAATATCTTATACTAATACGTGTGTTTTGCTTTGAATTAAAGTGTATCGTTTGGTTAATCTCAAAATAGTATAAAAGAAAGCTGACCATCATCATTACTATTTCTCCTCTTGCTTCAAACCCCGTAAAGGATTTTTATTCTGTTATCACTGTCATTTAAAATTTTTTTTACGTCATGTATGTATATACAATACATTCTAATTAACTTTTTGCGTAATAGAGAAAATTAAATGTTGTGTAATGTAGAGGTAGTAGTGAAAAAAATAGTTTGTCGGAGCTTACTTTTTTTTATACTACAAAGCATACTACAAACAAGCATACTGCCCACCTGATTGTAAGCAGCTACCGTAGCCTATGGACGCTTGTAATACCATAGGTATCATTAGCGCGATGCCCAGTTTGACCCAAGGAACTTTCGAAGCCCAACTCATCACATCACAACACAAGGTTATTTGGCTGCGATCTTTTGTAGGGTGGAGCTATTACGGTAGTCGGGCTGCCCCAAGTAGAGAGAAATTTCTGAGATAAATTTGGAATGGAAATTTCTATGTGCCCTACCTCTCTTACATGGCTTACGCGGGCTAAACCTTAACATATGCATCAAAATAATGTACTAAAGAATAGTAGTAGTTAAAAAAAAAAAAATTCCGCGATTGCATATGTCTTATCTCCTAAGGTTAAATTTTAGATTATTGGCAAAGCAAATTTTTCCAATTCAATGTAAATCTTATCTAGATAAATATATTAATTTTTTAGGGAATTTAATGTAGATTAAAATTGCCCTGTACATGATATCATTTAAATTAATATTGTAGAATATATAACGTATTCAACAATACGAGTAACCGATACAATCATTCGCGGCAATACGGTTAGCCGGCGCGCTGTCGCGCCCCGCGCCGCGTCTTCCCTATTAATAGCGAGTAATAGTGAACACGACTCGCGAACTGAGTGCACTTTTCGTAACGATGAACCATCAAAATCTTAATAATATTAAAAAGGCGAAAGTAAGTTTGTTTGTTACTCAATCACGGAAAAACGGCTGAACGGATTTGTATGATATTTGCCACACAGATAGTGACCTGTGTGACCTGGATTGACACATAGGATACTTTTTATCCCGGTAACAACAATTATTGTAGTTCACGCGAGCGGAGCCGCGGGCACAGCTAATATAATAATTGTTTTAGCTCGACCGCCGCAAGCTCGACTACGATCGATTAGATGTATTATTTATCATAATATATCTGTCACAGTTGCAATAACATGTATAAACTATTGATCTTAAGATATAGTGTATCATCTCAATACCGTGTATATCCGTGCAGAGCCGCCGCCCCGCGTCCCGCATACCATTACGAAGGTCGCGCTTACAGCGGTCTGCATATAATTATTGATAAAATTTACAGGCATAAACAGGCCATAGAGGATCTTCACAAGCAGTTGGAAGATGCCGAAGCGACGTTGCGAGGGTTCCGGGTGAAACTCGCTGCCGAGAGACTTGACAAGGAGAACCAGAAAGAGAACTTGCATAGGGAATTCCGGGCGCAGATTGCTGTAATTACCTTGCTATTATTATTGTTATATATTTTTATATCGTTATAGATAATCTTAATTGACGATGTGGCCCAAGGTGGTAACACGTTAAGCCTAGTGGGAGGACTGGCTTTTGTTGCTGGCTGCTGGAACACAACTATTGGTGTGCTTGGCGGCAGATTTTCAACTTGAGGGTGGTAGCTAGCCAGGCGGGCATTAGAAAATACCCTATCACCATGCTATGGTTTCATAACGATGTTTTCCTTCACCGAAAGCCCTGCCTCATTGCAGGGATTCGAACTCACGATGTCCGTACACGGTACCACTGAGTCAGAATCCGGGAGTATAAAAATCTTTTGGAAAATAGTTTTAAACATTTTGTATGCTGAAAATAATACCCAAAATTATATTGTACGAAAAAAAAATTTTTTTTTTCTAAATAAAAAATATGCTGCAAAAACACTATGTGACGTCATCATTCAATAAACAAGACAATTTTTAACAAAAAAGAAAACCGACTTCAATTATGTTGAGAAGTTCCCTGGTGTATCTTCGAAGCCGAAGGGCCAATACCCATTAAATAAAATGGGACCACTCTTGAAGTATCTCCTTTGCAACGAAAAAACGAAAAAGGAATTATCTAAATCGGTACATACATAACATCCATTAAAAAAATAGAAATGGGAACCTTCTTTTTATTATAATAAAACTTAAAGGTATTTTGTACCACGTTGACTTATAAAATCCCTTCAGCACATATTATTTTAAAGCCGCTATTTAAACGCTTACATACGTATGTATATTAATTGAACGATGACGTCACATGTATTGCGTGTTTCCTATCACGTGTCTCGCAGACAAGAACAAAATTCGGAAGGAAAATTAATTAAATAAATAATTATTTTTTACTGATTTGTATTGTTTTAGTTCTTTTTAACAAAAGATCAATAGAATAGAACAAATGAGAATAGAATAGAACAAATGAGAATAGAATAGTTTTATACAAAATAATTAACTTTAATTTTTAAACATACTGACAACTCGCTGATTAAGAGATTTTAATTTTTCAATATCTAGAATATAGATGGCGTTAAAAACAAATTAGCACAATTAGTGACTTAGTACGAGTAATGGCGGATAGATGGCGCTAAAACAAATATAACCGCGACGGCTTATTTTCAACGCCGTCGTCAAATGTCCGCATTAAAAAAAGGACGTATGTACTTGCATATAATATCTAATATTCTTCCTTGGTTATATACGTGTCAGCTAAACCTACCGATCCCTTGTATAGATTTGCATGAGAAGTTAAACTTAATGAAAATACAATGCATAGTTTGAACTACATGTTTGTTTCTTTAAGAATATGGAAAACGAAATGAAAATTCGTGAAAAGGAGATAGAAGATCGATTGAAAGCGGCCGACGCCGAGTGCAAGGCGTTGATGAAGAAATTAGATCAACAGGTAGACATATTTTAAGTATATTTATTTATTTTCATTATTACTTAGTGAAAATCTATGACTTATGCTAAATCAAAAATATAAATTGTGTCCGACGTGATAATTGGTTTCGACTAGATCGCGACCACCATACACCAAGTACAGCATCTGTAATATTGGCACGCTTAGGCGCATCGCGTTTCGGGATTAGGGGGCGTTCAAAAATTACGTAACGCAATTTTTGAAGATTTTTGGACCTCCCTCCCCCCATGTAACACGCCGTAACATTTTTCTGTACCCCCTCCCCCTCCTTAAACGTTACATAACACCCATGTGAGCATTTTTATAAACGAAAAGGGTTGTCAATTTGGGAGAAAAAAATAAAAATAACGTACAATACAATCGAGGGATTCCACATAAAACATGAACGAATAGGGTTGCGAACTTGGAAAATTTTAATTTGAAATAAATAAAAAAAAAAGAAACTTCCCGAATTGCGTTACGTAATACTTGAACACCCCCTTAGCCGGTGGTATATCCGGTCATTAAGAGGGGTGGTAGTGATTTGTGACGTTCTGGGTCGTGATCACTATGTATATTGTTATAAACCTTTTTTTACAGTAACTCTGTTTTGGTACGTCGCGGTTCGGGTCAGCCAGCAACGAAATAATAATTCAAAAAGTTATTTTTGTCTGATATTTAACATTGACTTTTTAAATTGAAACTTTTATTCTTTCGCCTCAAAAGTTTTCGTTTTTTTTCGTTCATGTATCGCATGTCGCATTACATTATATTGTAGGAAATAAAATTGAATTTTATGCCGTGCAGTCAAGGACTATTATTGTAAATTCGGAACATTGTGTATGTTAATGAGTGTTATTAAAGAATGTATGTCATATGTCTTCAATAATTTGTATTTATTGCTTTAGAATAATACATTATATTCTTTCTTTTATCTATTACTAGCGACCCGCCCCGGCTTCGCACGGGTGCAATGCTGATACTAAATATACCTACCTACTACAGAATGTCCTTAAACAACGTTTACGGCTTTTTTGTCATTAGACAATACAAACATGTTTTGTTTAGAGGTTACTCTTGAAAGAGCGAAATATAATAGACCATGGTATATAGGGCCGGTACCGCCGCAGCGCTATGTCCCTGCATTTTAATTCTGTAATATCTAAAGGGCCATATTGATCTATATTAAAAGGACAATGTATTTAAGGTACTTAATTGGATAAGGATTAATGCTAAATTGCTTAAAATCACTTCGTAAATAAGCCATTTTTACCCGTAAAACGTAAAGGATAAAAAATGGTTATTGTGGGTTATCATTAAGAGATAGACATATACCATTGCGGACTTTTTTGATGATCTTTTTAAGGTGTACAATACTGTAGTACATTATTTTGATTTATCTCGTGGGGTTCAGCCAGCGTTTGCAATGTAAGCGCAAAAAATGTGTTTATTTACGACATCACATTAGAAACCTCTAAATTTATCAGTGTTTCTCTACAATATTATGCATGTATTATACATATAAACCTTCCGCTTGAATCACTCTATCTATTAAACCGCTTCAAAATCCGTTCCGTAGTTTTAAAGATTTAAGCATACATAGGGACGGACAGAGCGACAGTGACTTTGTTTTATACTATGTAATGAAGAAGAGGTGTAGGAAACTGCCATTAATCCAGCCAAGATATCTTTCGATTTTTTTGAGTAATTAAGTGAAAAACATTAAAATCTTAATTAAAAAAAAACGTTAACTTGCATTGTGGTTTCATAAAACAGCATAATGACTTTTTTTTTAACATAATCAGACAAGTAAGAACAGCGAGCTCGCCGGAGTGCTGATCAAGTTCGAGGAGCGAGTGAAGCAGCGCGACAAGAGGCTGGAGGAAGCTGCGGCTAGTGAGGCGCTGCTGAGGAAGGAGATCGACCACAGAGACACTGTTAGTTGTCTGTATACATTACTAGCTGACTCGAATATTTCGCACATTATCGATATTCGGTGTAAACAATCTAAAAGGGGCCCAAGTCTGCTAACAAAATAGTTTTTAATAGTCTGTTGATAGTATCTCAATAGACATTTGGTCACCATTTCGTATTCTCCTATTTGTTTACCATTCTATCGGAAAACCACTGACTCTTTTGGTATTCTGCTCTACAATCGCGTCTCAATGATATTTCGATAGCAACTCGATAGTAGATAAATTGGTATTCTCTTAAATATTTCACAGCTTTATCAATCGTATTTCTATGGTGTTTTGTCTATTGAGTAGTCATTGAAAAACAACAGCGTTTCTAGTATGATTGCTTATACGTTGCATAAAAATAATATAAAACTTCGTCATCAACGTCATCGAATCTATAGAATGTCGATCATTTGAAGTGATGATCAAAATCAAATCGAAATGGCGATAGTCGAGATGGCCATAGTCGAGACGGCGACAATCGAGACGGCGACAATCGAGATGGTGACATATTTAACAGAAAAAATAGCACTAACAATATTGTTAACTAATGGTAGTATCAATTAGCAACACTAACGACGTATAAATATTTCTATCCCACTGACACACTATCACAACACTATAGTGATTCTATCGAGACAGTAATGAAACTTTAGTAGAATTTACCAAACAAACTTTACTAAATTTGTTACAATTTCGATATAATATCAGTAGAGTGTAAATATAATGACAATGGTATATTTTTAAATGTGAAATAGCAGACTCGGCCCCAGGTGTCATGTTAGTTAAACAAATTGTTAAAAGATGGCACCTCTTACATGTTCAATATATTATTTATTTTTATTTTTTTATAATTTCGTCAAATTTTTCTATAAAATAATAATAAGTCATGTCGTGGTGGTCGGGTGGTTTAGATCGGTGGACTACCGAATCCGATGTCCGTACTCCGGCATGTACCAAAGGATGTTTCGAAATTCGCGTTCATTTATTAATTCAAATTGGTTACCCTAGTCTTGATGAAACTTGAACTGAACCCTTGAGAAGTGTTCTAGTAGTACCAATATAGTACTGTTGATTTCACGGTTTTTGAAATCGCCAATACGTTGTGGCTGGCGTCGCGATTACGCTTGTACCATCTTCCTTTGAGAAGAGACCTTTGCCTACTAGTGGGACACTTTCAGGCTGATATTATTATTTTGATAATAATATACTAGGTTTTATTTTAACTATTGTATAATTCACTTTTTATTCTGGCCAAAGGCAAATAAAAATATTTTGAAATTTGTCAGGCTTCAAGCTTATAACAGTAGCCTATTTCATTAGAGATAATATTCTCGTGCAGTTTCATCTCGAGTCCATAAGAGTAACGGTTCCAAATTAAACCATAGTGAATATTTTATGTTTTCATAATATAGGGTGGTGATTGGACACTTAATTGATTTTAAATAGTAATAATTATTTGTTAAGTTTGTTTTTGAAGCTAAATATGTCAGGCATTAAAATTTTAGTAGTAAACGTTTTATTCTATCATAAGTTACCTTTTTAAAATATAGTGTAAATATTTATAGAATAAAAAATACAGTTATTGTGGACACTCAATAGTAGTCAAAGAGCAGATATACTGACACTGCTTCATGTATAAAAAACATATCTATTTTGACTAGACGATAAAACAGTTGGAGAAAACTGTGCTCGAGCGCGAGAACAGACTGTACCAGCTGACGACGCAGCTCGAGGAGATGAAGCGAGTGCAGGAGATGGTCGCCAAGTTGATGACCAAAAGTGCATCGTCAGCAAACTCTTCGAGCTAACGACAAGGTATGTATTATATTGTATTAAGGTAAAATCACCAGTAATTGACACTGCACCAATAGTTGACACTCTGACGAAGAAAATTAAATATTAAGAAAAAAAACGAAGCCAAAGATCGAGATGGCCAAAATCACTGATTACTGATATATTTTTAATATTATAAATACATATAGGTACAGTCAGTTATAAAAGTCGGTTAACAAACTCAAGACTTCAAATCAATTTAGTATCAAATATTTAATTTTCTTCGTCAGAGTGTCAACTATTGGTGCAGTGTCAATTACTGGTGGTTTTACCTTATGTTATTGTATTTTGTAAATATAATTGGTTTCTCGGAAACGGCTCTAATAAAATTGCTGAAATTTCGTGTTTGTTTTACTTTCCAATGTATAGTTGTTTTTTTTTTCAAGAAACCGAGCTAAGATAATTCGTTCAGGGGTAATTGATTTTTTTTACTTAGATTTTTGTTTTTTATTTTATTTACATAGGTTCATACGCAATTGCTTTCACTAGAGCTATAATAATTTAATACGAATTACAAATTGCGTTATGCCTAACTTATACCTGATATACTATACACCTAAAGGTGGTTACTCATGGACAAACCACGCATCCATATTATTTATAAACTTTACCAACGATAGTGTGATTGCCATTATAATAAGATTCTCACACTTCCAACATAAAAAAATAACAAGGTTTTATTGAAAAGGTTTATAATTTTTTGTTTATTCTACGGATAGCTGCCATAATAATTGCTAAATGACGTCATTATATAGTAAATCTCATAATAGAAAGTGTTGAAATTAAAGTCTTTAGATACGACCGGCGCTTTGTTTTATTGTATTTTTATATACATCGAATATGTAGAATGTTTGATGTAATATTTGAATTCGTAGATATACTAATTATTATCCTATTAATAAATAATAATAAGGTAAAGGAATAAAATTATATTAACAAACTAGCAACAACTAGGTACTGATTACAGTATGGCCTCTTTTTACTACTGTTTTTTCGCAATTTGGTTTTTGCCTATCTAGTGACGTCACAATCCAAAGCAACATTGCGGCTAGTGTTTTAGCGGGGAAATTTAAATTTTTTATCTGAATTTAAAGAACTAATCGCGTTCATAAAATTAAATAAAAAAAAATTAGTGGGTTCATTTTTAAGGGGTCAATTTAAGCCATGTTTAAAAATATTTTCTTCTTTTTTCTACCCTGGCAACCGTGTCGCGTGGACAATTGTAGATGTAAGTTCCGAAAATTATATATTAATAGGTTAATGATAATGTTGTATGGCTCTTGTCAATTATGAATTAAAAGTTTCAAATCCTTCGAATACCGATTACAATTCGAGAGGATATAAACTTTACAAATCCAATTAAAGACTGTACGTTTCCTTTTGCCATCCATGTCTCTCCCGTCAGTCAGAATCCATGATGTCACTCTTCAATTATTTTGTAGTATCGTTCTATATTTTAAATTCAAAAGGTTCTTCCAGCCATTAACTACAATCTTTGTATGCGGCCTTCTTATTATATATATATAGATATATATGAACGTAAAAGAAGTTTGTCATGCGATATTTAAATAATAAATGACCTAAAGATGCCTTCGGAAAGCGACCGAAAACACAATAAATGAAGTAATGAGGAAACAACTAGGGTAAAATAAATATATATAATTAAAAGATAAAAATGATTTATAAACAATCATTAGAACCGGTTCTCATTATTGAAAACCATTATTGCCATTATCGAGTGAATATAATTTCCAGTGTTATGACGATTTCGGGATCCTAACAAGATGGCGGCTCGTTTCTTAGAACTTTCTAGGGAGTTTTTGTGCCATCTCAGAATTCATGGTCCGTGTTATTATTTCCAATCCACTTCAATTGTGCACAACAACCAAGGTCTTTTATGCAAAACGCCACCTGAATTACACAACATAAGGTCATATAACATACATTTATGTATAAAAAATAAACAAAACTACATGACAATTTGAGATCCCGCCAAAAACTTCAAAAAACACCCTATTGTTTAGTAAAATAATTTCTTTATTATAATATTAATTTGTTTCAGGTACCAGCTAACTTGGTTTCATTTCACATTTAAATGTATTAGATGTCATCTAATTTTTTTGTACTGATTAACGTGTTGATTTCATATTGTAATATTTTTTCATATTATATGAATCCGATTTCTTATTTATATCGAGCCGTTTTATGAAAGGATCGTAAGCTAGCTTTATTAATTTTTTACACAAGGAACTATTTCTTTTAATATAACTTAAAGAATATTTGTGAATACTTTATTGATTTTACGTTATACAATTTTAATAATTATTGTTCAACAATAGACTGTTAATATAGAAAATAATCTCGAAAGTTGTTTGTAGTATGGATTTTCACTTTCATTTTTTTCTCCGTCTGCAGTGTGTCCAAGTGATTTATATTTTATGGGCATATTTTTTTAAAATAAAATGATGGTCAACGCACCTTTTTCCATTTATTTACCTCTGTTGTCCATATGGACATATTACAATATTATTTCCTTTTTTAAATCACACATTTCTACTCTGCATTTATATTTTTTTTATTTAATAAGGCACATATTATATAACTAGAGAGCTGACCGACATTTTAGATCCCCGTTTGAACCTATAAAATGTGTCCCAAAGCAACGTAACTTAGTACTTACACAGCTAACTTAGGTTTCTAATAACAAACTTGGCTTCCTTTCTTGCAGGTGTCGACAATTTTATGAAAAAGTGCCTAATCCATAGCGTTTGTTATATAAAACAATTATATAGTTGCATTGGTTGTTAAGCCATTGGTGGATGATCCACGGGGGTTACAAAACTTCGAAAGTCACAAAAGCTCATTAAACTTTAAACATGCCTACTAAAAAAAATTCTATTATCTGATCCATACAGTCTCTTTCAAGTGTTATTCGGCCATGAGTCTCCCATAAATAACGTTCATAATGTTATCGTAAGCGATGGGTGTGCGTATCTGTCGCTTACGATGGGATTATTATATACAATGTGTCAAATCTTATGTTTAGCCGAAATAGTTTTTCCATTTTTCTGGCGCTTACGATGTTCTTCTTGAAAAGGATCGATATACTAATTATTAATATCATGATTTATGTAAATATATGATATTGTATCCTCGATGGGAATATTTAGAAATTTATAGTTTTATTTTATAGAACATAAAATGACAATAAATTTGTGAATTATTTTCGAGTTTTTTTTTTCATTAAAAAAGGGGTACTATATATGTCTCGACCGCAGTACCCGTGATGCTCCTTATGGTCTGCGGGATGCGGGAGGGGAACAAGGTTGACCAATAAGTTAGTCTGTTGCCGGCCGCCGTCAGCAATAGACGTTTGACTACTACTTTACCAAGATGGATTTAACTTGAGGATGATAGCTAGCCAAGCGAGCATTAGAAAAACCCTTACCAATATATTATGGTTTCATCACGATGTTTTTCTTCACCGAAAGTACAAGCTCATTGCAGAGATTCGAACTCACACCCATCGACGCGATGTTTATAAACGCTACCTCTGCGCTATCATAGCTTTATAATCTACTATGTACAATAACCGAACTATGTACATCACGCAAAATGCCGGCAAAATTACATAATAAAAGGTAATAACATACGATTATTAAAATACACAACAGAACAAGATCCCGCAAAAACCTTTTAACATCTGGCGTGATTTTTGTAATAGCATTACAAAAACAATATATAAAAAATGCGTCACTGGCAATTAACTAAGTATTCAAAATGGTCGAAAAAATATTCAGTTACAAAATAATGTACAAGCAGCACAAAATAATTATATACCATTTCTCTTTCATCGTTGTAAAATGTTCAGGGCGTTTTGTGAAGTTTTTAATTACAGCGTCTCACCTATTGAGGAAAAGA
The DNA here is from genome assembly GCA_947532125.1 of Saturnia pavonia. NCBI lineage: Eukaryota > Metazoa > Arthropoda > Insecta > Lepidoptera > Saturniidae > Saturnia > Saturnia pavonia. Next base: position 4,239,951 of record OX383916.1, on the reverse strand, counting down.
GCACGGGTCGCTGAAAGCGCTCTTTATAATTCCCCCGTGTTTGATGTCGGGGTACAGTCACGGTATTGGGTGACCTTGAGCTTCTCAAACTGGATGCATTCAACGTAGCGGACTGTGTACTCGCGCGGTATTCTTTTATGAATGGGTACACTCGCTTTGAGAATCGTAATGTCTGTTCTTTGAATTTTCACGTTGTAGGCGGTGAAAGGTTATTTCACATATCATTTAATCTATTTTTAATATTATTTTTAAAGGTGTTTCTGTGGCAACGCTATATTATCTCCCTTAAATTCCTCAACAAAATTATTGACCTCATCAAAATTATTGATTCACATATTATTTTATAGCTTATATTCTCCGCTAATGACCGAAAATGGAAATATATTTTTCATAAAAATAAAGAAATAATAAAAAAAAAAACATTTTATAAAAAGCATATTTCCATTAGGAATGTCATGTTTTAAAATACAACAAATTTACCATTGGAGCTTTTTTCGGCAGAAGCACAACATTCGATTCTTGATAATTAATTGCCGGACCAGCTTTAAGTTAGTCCCATAGACGTTAGTAACTTATTTCCAGACATCTAGATAAATATATTTGCTTTTAGTAATTGATTATAAGTGACTTTAGACTAGTTAAATCTCTTCAGACCCCTCCCATGTATATAAGATTTCTCGAACCCTCCTCCCTTTTCTTACGTAACATTCTATCTCGTTTGTTAGTATAATAAAATGTTAGAAAAGGATCAGTTACAAAACTCAAAGTTTGACGTAAAACAAAGATTTTTATTTTTTAACAGATAATTTTCGTTATACTCTTTTATTGCTATCATTATATTACTACTAGCTGTGCCCTGCGGTTTCACCCGCGTATAATTTAAAAGAAATCGCTGATTGATGATTTATAATACTTCAGTATAGACAATATTTTAATCAGGCGACCAGGGTTATATGTTACAACTCACACGCCTTGTTCGCGCCACTACACCTATAGTCATAGACCCGAGCCGAGTGTTGAATTATTTTAATTTTATGTTATCTCACAAACCAAATAACATACTATAAAGGGCAATGTTTATCTACATAAAATTGTCTTGATGATGTAGTAATTTTAGTTCGTAAGGATTAATATTCCATGCCTAAAAATAATGCTCATAAATCACTTTTCAATTTTGAATAACATTTTGTCACAAAATACCTTATTATGGCTTATGTATAAGAGATAGGCATATAGTTTTTAGAGGTACTAAGGAGCAATATTTTTGTGGAACATTGTATTTACGTATCACTAACCATTACGCCAGCACACGCGGATAAAACAGTTAGGTTGCGCTATTAATTCCGACTTACTTAACAAAAATCAATATTTAAGGCTAGCTGAGAGGTGTAGCCTAATGCTAGATAGCCTATACTATTCCTCCTGAATCAGGCTATCATATACAAAAATATTTTTTCAAATCCGACTGATTTCAGAGATTACCATGTGATTAGCATTAGCAAACAAAAAAGTCTTCCACTTTATTATATTAGTATATAATACAAAACTATCTAGTCTTTGGAATATTGTTATTATAGTTAAAGTACAAGTACGGTTTTTAAAGTTTATGAAATAAAACGTAAATCGAAGTGTACACTATAGAATTAAAAAAAAGGTGTGTGTGCGATTCACACACGATAGAAGTGAAACTTCATTTTAAAAGATATTTTATATTTTATTTAAACAGTTTGCAATATAGGTACATACACATCGACATTTGCTCTCTCGATCTGGCTCACACGAAGAGGAGAGACCGATAATATATTACTCTCTCGCTCTGGCTCACACAAAGAGGAGAGACCGATAATGAGCGTTAAACGTTTAACGTGTTGGAAGTCGCATAAGAAGTTTCACTTCAAAAAAAAAAACATTCGGCATCCGAAATGGAACTAGATTTCTAATATTAACTTTCGACTAGATTTCGACTTAAAAGATATTACGTAAGAATGGGTTTTTTAGCCCTCCAAAATTATGGCATGTAGAGATTTTTTAAAACCCCCCTGCCCCTTGGGTGCCTTACGTAATTAATGAATGGCCCCTTATCACCCACAAGGTTTAAGTTGCTATTAAACAATTTCAAATATATTGCCACTCTTACGAAAACTGTTAAGGAAAAAGCAAATAAGCGGTTTTCGGCGCGTCACTCTACAAACAACTGACCATCCTGTTGTATGTTAGAAAGTTGTGGATCCGTAGTTAACACAAATGACAGTACTCACTAATTAATATGGAATCAATATATATAATAAAATTGAAGTGTCTGTTTGTATTGTCGGTATAAATGCACATTAATATATACACGATACCTATAGCAAAAACCCCATTTTTTAAATTTTTGTGTGTATGTTTGTTCCGGGTAATCTCCGAAATGGTTGGACCGATTATGACGGGACGGCAAGGGAAGGCATAACTAGTCATTTTATAAATATGCCTCAAACTCGTAAATCATCTTTTTTTAGTACTACGTCATTGGTCAACTACTGGTGTTCTTCCCTCTTCTATTGTGAACATAAATAATTTTAGTCCACAAATATTGTATAATTTGTTAATAACGTCATAAACGCTTCTATATGATTCTAAAATTAGCTATGAACTGTCGTATCGATAAAATACAAATATGTAATATGATTTCAATCGATCAGTTAGTTCAGAAGTTATTGAATCACAAACAGACGCACACAAGATTTTTATTCATATAAGACTAGCTGCGCTCGTCTGGGCTACAGAATGCTGTCGGTGGAGCGCACACGCGAATTGTTTTGCCTCAAAAATGCTTATTGTGGGTGATCCTTAGAAATAGACATATGCTATCGCTGACTTTTTTGTAGGTCTTTTTAATATTACAATTATGTTGTACATTAATTTTATATATTTCTTATGGTTTACTCAGCGTAAACAATTTAATCGCTCCAAAAGTGTTTTTATCCGAATTGATTCACCATTGTCGTCACTGCTTATTTTGTATGTTACTTCGTGTAACGAAATATATTCGACAACCTGGCCAGATAACATATCTATGAATTAAAGCAAAAACCATGTAAATAGGTTTAGTAGATTTCGCTTGATAAGAACATAAACGAGCGGACAGACAGACAGAGACACGTTGAGTTTTATAATAGATATAGATGTGTAGATTTTCAATACTGTTACCTAACTTATTGTACATATTTTTTAAATATATTTATTTTATGTTTAATTTAATATCGTTTAAATACTAAAAGCCATTTAAAAAATCTTTTTACTGACAGACAGTACCTACGTTCTCCAATTTGACAGGCTTATGAAAAGCATACCCTTGTCTCCCGTATGTCGGATGGGTCGCAAGTTATTCTAGGGCCCATGTCAGGGACTTGCCAAGCTCGTGTCTGGCTCGGCTTTAAATACCCAAGCCCTTTCTGCATAAGGGTTACTGAAAAGGCGAGACGGCAGACTACTATGACCTTCAGAATTAGAAAATACAATATGTGTTGTTACGATGTGAATGATTTATATGTAATACTATGAAGTGAACATTTGGGTGAAATATTGTAATTAGGTAATGTTTAACGTTGTTTAATTTTTTTGCAGTGCACTTAGTTAAGCTCGTTCGCACACATATCGGCAGTAGTAGGGACCCTTTATCTTGATTACGGCTTGCAATTTATTCTGTTCTGTTTTTTAAATAAATATTTTATTTCTAGCCGGTGTTTAGTATATATTATTAAAAATAAAACAAAAAAATCTTTATAATTTCTATTTATTGAATTCACAATACAGTAAGTCTCGATGAAGTGAATGAAACGTTATAACAATAACAGTTAGTAAATAAAATTTGTAGCAATAACATCATATTCATTATAATTATACAAAGAAATAATTATTTCGCTTAATGCTAGCTGATAACGTTTAATTAATTTAAAACATTATTTGATTTCGGTTATTAACGCTTTATTTGTTTAAAACAATAACGGATGAACAAGAAAAACTTGGCTCGGCTCTACTGACATTAGATTACTTGTGAGCTTGTACACTTGATTCATCTGAACGTGATTGACCAGTCTTTCTGGTAATGTTTGACCTCATAATAGATGTCTACATGACGGAAAATAATTATCATTTTTCTTTGCAACATCTTAAGTTCCCGTACATTTTTTTTATCGTATAGGTTTAGCGTTGTGGTCACAATCTCACCTAATCTTAAGTGACGATGTGGCCCAAGATGGTAGCAAGCTAATCCTAGTGGGAGGAGTGGCTCTCTAGTGCAGCTGTCGGAACACACCTATTGGTGCTTGGCGACAGATTTTAGACCTAATGATAGTAGCTAGTCAGGCTGGAATTAGAAAAAGCCCTACCACCATGCTATGGTTTCATCACGATATTTCCTTACCGCAAGCTCTAGCTCATAGCATGGATTCGAACTCACGTTCATCGACGCGATGTCCGTACACGCTATCACTGAGCCATCACTGCTTGTGTTTACAAGTTGTGGTTTATAGTTAAAACTTTTGGGCTTCGTTCGTTGACGACTGTGAAACGCGAGAAAATTGATTTAATAATAAAGTTTTTCTTTTTTAATTTCTAATAAATACAAAAAAATGGATTCAAATAAATATGGAAAAGGGAACAAGTCAATGTAACTTAATAGAAATTTGTTTGGCAATTTGTTTTATTAAACCAGAATGATTTGTTGATTACTAAAATATTCATCATCACGTCTACAACCTCATTAATTATGCTTATTATGACAGTATTGTTATATTTTTATAGTGACGAAAAATATTAAGTACATTGAATACTGTAATGTTTAATACCCATACCAAATTACAGATTTCTGGTACTATGAATCTCTAAATTAAGCCGCGGACAGACAGACGGATATACTGTAACTATAAGCGTTCTTTTTAACTTCGAAACCCTAAAAAAGGGTTGAATAGATCACTGAAGAAACATGAAATGAATGAATGAATATTTTATTGCATTTTTAGTTTGAACACTGGCACTTAAAGCAATTTCTTCCAGCTTACTAGCGGTAATGTGCAAAGAAAAAAATTTTTCCGTAATGGAATAACAAATAAATAAAAGAATAAATAAAAAATGAGCAAATATAAAAATAAAATGTAAATAAATAAATGTAATAATATACAAAGTAAATAAAATAAATACGTACATGTAATCCCTAATTTAGAAACAATTTTATATTAAAAACAACGGTGTCACTAAACCAGCTAACATTAATGACGAAATAATTGTAATAATTACTTATCATTACGATTTTAAATGAATAAGATACATTTTTCAGCATAAATAAAAACAATACTGACTTGTTACTTATAAATTAATACTGTTAGCATAGTCATTAAGTGGTAGAAATGTATTTAATTTATTTATAATATTAATAAAGATAATTTAATTATTGGTTTATATTTTGCTTTAAATATTAATTAAAAACTATTAAATAGCTCATGACTAGTCAATGTATAGAAAGGCGGTTGCTTTTTCTAAACAAATATTTAACTAATAGTCTCAAGGGTATGTTCACAAAAATATATTAACATCAAAAAATAACCCCTTAGGTGTCTATATAGACTACTAGGGCAGGGATTCGTGAAGTGGTGTTTCAACTGGATAAACAACAGAATAAAAATTGTGCGATGCGCCACAGTCATTGGAGCTTACTCTTTAAGAACGATTGCTGGAGTATCTACAATATGCAAAGGTAAATTATTAATATATAATTACTTCCGTAATTAAGTTGCGCGAATATGATGCGCGGAAGGGCAACATAACGACTTCACTTCTTAAGGAATAAAATCAAAAAACGTATCCCACCGTGAATTCCGATTCTGGAATTAGAAGAACAATAAAAATTAATAATTAACTATTTATCTTACATTAATTTAGCAGTAAAAAGATTAATCAGATTATCTATAAGCATAAATGTAGAAATGTGTCCCAAATCTGGAAATTAATGAAATAACTCGTATTTAGTAAATTAAAATTCAAACAACTTTTAATGTACTCTATTATAATTACAAATAGCAACTCCAAACGACTACAAAACATATTTTTCGCAGTTATGCTTTAGTGATAAACCAAGGGGTGTTCAAAAGCAAGTCGGCTACTAGCAAGGGATCGACTACTTTCTAAAATGTCCTTTTACCAGAAGAAGGTACAAATCCACGAATCAACATTTTTTGTGGATATATGCTTGACACTGCGAATCAGCCGCGTAATTTTCATACGAAGGCACGAAATTGCCGAGTGCTAACCACAAGCAGGATGACAGGTGTTCGTTACACAAATTCTATACATAGATCACATTATTTTCAGTTCTAAAAATAATGACGCACATAAATAAGCATTTTCGAGCCATCAAGTTAACTGTGCTATTTCTTTCAAACGTACGATATTTATTTTCAAATTGCCTGCAATACCTTATTTTGGATATGTGGCTTGGAAATAATTAGCCGCTGTACAACTTTAAAGGTATTTATACTTTACAAAATTCCGCGAGTTGACAGTATGTTTAAATTATTTAAGCATATTAGTATATTGTTAAATAATAAAAAAATAATAATAATTTCCTCATGGGAAAATGAAGATTTTTGTCTGCGAGTCACGTGACTGTAATGCAAATCAGAAAACATGACGTCATCATTCAATAAATATACATAGTTGAGTGTTATTAGGTTATATTTGGTGATTCTAAATGATTAGTAAATGTGGAAATAGTTGATTTAAAATGATATAGCTGTTAACAAATTAAAAACTTGCTTAATTGAAATTTTAGTAAAATCATCTTAACACATAATACCTCCCTCCAACCTTAGTTTTGTCTATTGAACGATGAAGTTACGCGTGGTCACGTAAAGGTGTGTTTTTGAGGCATAGTTTTTGTTTAAATTAAAAAATAATGTTATATTACTTATATTTATGAGGGCATTATCATCAACATATAAAGTGTTTAAAACATTTTTTTTAATCGTCTACTAGAGGATTCCCTTTTTCTACTGGTGGATCGGAATCGAGTTTGAGAGCACTAAACTAATGAAGGTTATTTGATAATGTAACATTTGTTAATATTATAAGACCTGTTAAACAGTTGTAGGAAAGACCTATTTAGAAGTATAATTCATTTTCCTAAATCTAAAATATGTTTGAATTATATTAATAATTTCATAACTACTCTTAATATTACTAATGAAATAAAATTTAAAGTTTTAATAATAATTACAATTAAAACAGCTTAGATCTATATTTTAATATTAACACACTAATCACAAAGCGATTGCACCACTTGATTGATTTATTTATATTGCTATAAAGTTCTATAATTTGAAACGTAATAAGAGCTCATAATTATATGGGCCCTCTTTGGGCCCATCGGCCATCCGTCCCACGAGCTACATGGCCCGCCCACTGCCACTTAATTCTAGCTATTGTTTTGGCTATGTGCTTTGATTCTCCTGCGGATTTCCTCATTCCTGATTCGATCATGCAGAGAAACTAAGCATTGCCCTCTCCACTGCCCTTATCTTTCATATCAGGCCCATAGTTAGTGACCACGTCTTTGCACCATATGTAATCACTGGCAACACACACTGGTCAAAGACTTTTGTCTTGAGACACTGCAGTATCTTGGACGAGAATATGTTACTCGAAATTGAATATACCTAACTGGATACTTTGTCCAAGGTAAACATCAAAAATTTTAAGCGTATAGGTACTCTCTGATCTTTACTGGGGTTGGCGCTACATGGACGTTCGACATAATCTTCGTATTGTCCATGTTCATTCTAAGGCCAACACTTTCAGAGGCTTTACTGAGGTCATTAAACAGTGCACGGAGGTTCTCCATAGTCTCTGCCAGGACTACTATGTCATCAGCAAATCGAAGGTGTGTGATGTACTCGCTGTTTATATTAACTTGTTTATGTTCTTCCCAGTCTAATACCTTGAAAACATTTTCCAGTGCAGCGGTGAACAGTTTAGGAGAAATAACATCTCCTTGTCTGACTCCCCGCCGCAACAGGATAGGTTTCGAGTTCTGATCCTGCAGTCGAACTGACATAGTGGCGTTTTCATACAAACACTACAACACTTCGACGTACCGATAGTGAACTTCGCACTGCTGGAGATACTGCAGAACAGCCCAGGTCTCAATCGAATCGAAGGCTTTCTTGTAGTACATAAATGCTAAAAAAAGGGGTAGGTTATAATCTTCGGTCTTCTGTATAACCTGCCATTATGCCTGTAAATCCCTCATAAATCCGCCAAATAAATAAAATCCCTCAATTCAGTTATAATTGGAACGTAATAACACGTAAATAAACGTAATAGATCGTAAAATATACGGTAGCACAACACTAAAAAAATAAATATGGCATCATTATTTACAACTTTGACATTAGTGATTGTCAATTTACTACCTGGGATTCAAAAACTTAGTGTAGCTTAAATAGTAACGAACTAATACTTGTTATAAATATTTTTTATTGCTATAGTAGCTGTAGCTGTAGTTATGTACGTATGTTGTAACCGGAAAAGAGATAGACAGGCAGTAATAAACGGTTTTTGGTCCTTTGCAGACATGTTTCAATAAGATCGACAAGTAGGCGGCTAGTCCGTCTAAACGAACCATAAAAGATAAAAGGGGAGTCGATAAGAGAACAATAAATAGACCTATGATCTTACCATTACACGAGGACCTGTCTCCGTTTCCATCGCGCTCCTTCTCCAACGCGTAAAAACTTAATTATTATCTAATAATATTTCGTTTATAACACGATGAAACGCTCATTAGGCCAACAGCGTTAGATCGGACAAAGATAAATTTCATAAAAGAATAGATATGAGTTTTGTGTATTCAGATATACAAAACCCCTACAAGATCATGTTGACCCTGCCATCTCGAATCTGATATCTTGTGGGGTAAAGTATGACTTCTTTATTAAACAAATATTATACAATGGGTGGGCGGTTAATTGGGCCAGTGAATGTAAATACTCTTGTTACACATGATGTGATTACACTACATTATGAGTAATTTTTTTTATAGCAATATAAATAAATTTAATATATTTAAACATAAAACAAAGGATTTACACCGAGAACATCGATAAGGCAAAAATCACAATATGTGCGTTTTTTCACTTGTTATGAGTGCAAATATAAGGTATTTTTATAATAAAAACAAGGTATACTATAATGGACTAATTAATAGTAAAATATTAAACATTTTGTCAAGAATTATCTTAATCACAGATGTTGTAATCATAAAGTTATTTTACATAATATTATGCGAAGTTTCGAAATATCGAAAATGTACTAAACAACGTGACGTGACGCCATAATATGATACTATACAGCATAAAGCCGGCCACACACGCTACGGTCTACCTGTGCCGGTGTGTCTGCGCAGGTGTAGCAATAAGTTTATATAAACCTGCTCAGGCGACCGGTGCATAATCAAAACTCCCATTTTTTTTGTGAGTGTGTACATATCCTACGACGTGCGGTCGACCTACGCAGGCACACCTGTGTAGATAAAACTGTATGGTAAATGTGTGTGTATGGCGGGCGTATGATCCTGAAAAAAAAAACAGCTTTGTGCAAAGTAAACATCACAGACTGAGTAAAAATATATGAGATAATAAAATTGAGATTAACTATTATTTTTGTATCCAATAGTTCTATTTTGCCCAAAAAAATTTGAACACACTTCTTCTCCTAAGAAATAAGATATAAGATGGCGTAAGTAAAACTTGTTTTACCTCCCTTGTAGCAAACTACCGCTTGTTAATCGCTCCTTAGTTGAAGATTAATCAATCATAGTTAGGAAAGCCTGTTATTAACATGTGTGTGAAACGTCGTGAGTGATATTTTAATCTGTATTCGACTAGACTAGTGTACCAGTACTTAAAAATTAATCATTATATACTGTCTTAATTTCAAATCATTACAGGCGCTTACGTGAAATGATGAATTTCATTGTTATTTTTTCCCTTCTCGTGGTCCCCTCTACAATTATAAGATACTGACCGAAAATTATTTACATTTTGTTTATATTATTTTGCGAAAACATTATATACATTACATATTTATAGAAACGTTTATCTAAACAAAACGTTTTGGCACTTAGGTCTTTGTGTTATTGTTTGTTTATTTTCGTTTCTGATTTACTACAGTTTAATTATGTTGCTTTTGTAGTTTAACTGATATAAAAATAGTTGTAGGTCCTAACAATTTGTCAGCATCGCTGAATGTTGCAAATGGAGCATAGTTTCTCAACGATATTATGGTCGCGACAAACTAAAAAGCCACACAAGACTAAGTAAAAAAATTCTGACCTCCTAACTATAATAATATGTTAATCTGACATTTTTCATTTTGGCCGGTTAACACGGCGGCGACGATTATTCCTTTTTCAGCACAGTGATTTACGACGAATCTTTTATATTTTTAAACGGCTTTATAGCCTACCTCGAGAGATTTATCACACGCTTAGAAATATTAAAAAACTAATTACCTATCTGACTTTGGCAATGACTATTGTGTAGTAATTATTTTTTGTAAACTTGCTTTTAAATAAAAATACTTCGATAAAAAGATATTTTGTTTTAGTTTTTTTACCACATTGCGACCTCACATATTTTTGAACACGAACTTCTTATGAGTTCGTCCAATGACTCCCGAGGTTGGAAACAAAATCCTGAAGAAACCAACTTATTAATTACAAGTATATGTGTAGTTAATTATAATGGCGATGGGTTACACTATTGATGGCGTTTTAGCCAAAAATTGGTAAAACGTCCTCGAATCTACGATTTTTCCGAACCGGGGTAAAAACTGAATACATATTAGCGTCCCTGCCATCCAGCATATTAGATTAATGATTTCAATAATGCGACGGCCAATTCATAGTATAACGCGCATTAAATGCTACGCGATTTAAGGTAAAAAAAAATAATAATTGATTTTGGCGCCCCCTTAAATGACTGCCCCCTTTCTGGATTCGGGTTGAACTCATGTTACTAAAAATGCAAACAAATTCAGAATGACTCAATACATATGTTACAAATCGAATGATTAAGAACAAGTACATGCTCCAGTCACTTTATACGCGGTTTGCCGTATCTTTGAAAGATACGGCGGAAGGTTGATCTTTCAAACGGTAATAGGTAAGCAGTTGAAATTTTTTATAGAATATCTATGTATTAATAAATTATTATAGAGGATATCCTAGAAAAATAATAAAATTATTAAGCATGAACCTCATAACATATACGTGTATTTTTTTATTTGATCTTAATACGGTTGTAAATGCAAGCGTCAAATTTTGTGTGATTGTCGTTCAAATTTTTAAACTAGAATAAGAAAAATGCGTGTTACACCAATGATTTCAAGATAAACGAAAGAAAACAATATTTTTGGCAAATACATAACCACAAATATTTTATATATTAGAACACAACTCTCTGTGTGCGAGTCCTACTCGTACTTGACTGATTATTTTTATCTTTTTATCCATTGCAATTGGAACAGAATATGCACTATATATGCGTACAGCGCTTCCCTTCCCAACTCGATTCATCAAAATGTATGCTTCTCTGACTCAAAAAGAAAGGGGTGTTATAAATTTTACATTAGGTGTGCCATCTGTTGGTGCGAATAAAAATATATTCACGGCGCCATCTATGAAAAGTCTATTGAACTAAGAGGACAGCTGTTGATTGTTTACATACTATAATGTGCGAAATTATCGCACCGGTAAGTTAGTAATATTTATTTTAAATAAATTATTCGTGTTGTTTGTAATATTATGTTCAGTCACGCCACGCCATCGGAAGAGTGCAGTTCTAAATTATTACATTAAAATTTATTTTTACTTTTATTTATAATTATTTAAACTTCGAAATGTTACCCACTAAAGGTAACTAACGCGCTAAAACCAGCTAAATTTAAAACATTTCTATTCAATTACATATATATTTTCTTTATAAGTATTATTATTAATATTAATTATGTTAAAACACGATATTTATTGGTCTTTAATATATTTTATGTTTATTAATTATACAATGTTTTGAAATGTAGTGACTTAGAAACATGCAATTTTTATACGAGAATGAGCAATTTTGTTACTTACATCCGAATACTGATTGAACATTTTATATAGAGTTAAGTGTAGCTGACAAGAACTGGCCTAACATAACAGCAGATAAAGAATTACGTAACATTTTTTTATAGAACAAAGGTGGCAACAAGCATATGGCCCGCCTGCTGATAAGCGGTTACCGTAGCCTATAGACATTTTTAACACTAGAGTTATCAATAGCGCGTTGCTAACCTTGAACCCCTTCGTCCCCAAGGAGCTCTAGAAACCCTAATCACTGCAGAAACACAATACAAGGTCATTTGGCTACGATTTTCTGTATAGCGTTGGTTTTTGAATTGAAATTTCTTAATCGGTGTTTCGATAATTTTACGAGAATTGAGAGTGAAATTTCAAGGATGCGTCACGTTTAGGCACATTTCGTTACACGAGAGAGAGGAAGGATATAACGTAAAAAGAAGGAGAAAGACTCCAGGAGAGGACATAGTTTAGGCTATCCGTGTTTCCTTTTTTAAGAAGTTTCCCTTCTATCACGTGTACGGTGCTGCACGCGATTTGTAGAGAAAAATCTACAAAGACATTTCTCTGTAAATCAACTCTCTACTAATTCATGTTCAATGGAAAGAACTCTCATAGAAGATATAAGTTATATTTATAAACGATATCGATAAGTAGTTTTGTCAGGTATACTTAACTACGCATATATTGATACCCAATATGAATAACATCGTAAACTCCGCTCGCGTGGACTACAGAAGAACGCATAGTGCTTATAAAAATTGTGGTTAAAAAAAATTTAATGACGTTTTATTGAATGAAGTTATGGTGATATTATTAAGGAGTTAAACAAAAAAAAAATGATCAATTCTATCCAGTAGTTTTTGCGCGATGTGCTTGCAACATTGCAAACCGCAATGATTTTGTTTATTAAGAAGATATTCCATAGTTTTGATTACTGATACGGAGTTCCATAATACCTCTGTTTTAAACCTCTTTCGACTGAATTTATTTAGTATAACTAAATAATTACCGATGGTATTATACATTACACAAAATATATATGTTATTTCTCAATTTACAATGACCATGTAGGTCAAGTAAAAATGGATGAAGTGGTCGTAGACATACGGTACAACTCAAAGTTATCGATTTATTTAAATGTTCTATTTGCGTATAGTTTTATTTTATTGTAATAAAATTTAGAATGTTATTCATATCGCGTGTCCATATAATCTAAATAAGAATAATCCTACCAACTGTACAATTATTTATCATTTAGAAATTACACTTTACCTTTTATCGTTATGGCTTTGTTACACGTAACAAGTACAGTACCGAGACAGTGCACAAGCGCGCGTGCTCTATTCATTTGAGATTGCTGAGTACATAGTCCAGCTCTTACGTAGGTAGTTGAGGAGTCACTTGAAAACTCTCGTATTTTCTCCAGCGAATGTCTTTCTCTAGGCTTTTTTCGTATAACCCGATAGCGATTCGCGTTGGATCGGTTTTGCGATCTATTCTAGCTCTTCGCTGAATCAAAAGCGTAAAGTGAACTGACTCGCCACAATAACAAAATCTATTCACCCACGCCTATAACTTTTACTGGTTCTTCAATACACACTTGTTACGTGTAACGAGCTATTAAATTTACAATACCTCGCCAAATATAAAACATTCTACGTAACAGAAAATATGAAAAAAGTGTTTGTGGAAGACATTAGTAGTGTTAGGTGTTCCTAATTTTGACTATACATTTTTCATAATCAGTGGAATATTCACTGAATATTAGGTTATGCCTATAAAATTACAGAGCGTAAAAAATTCAACTTGTAAGCAACAAATATGTTAAGAATTAAATATTACTACGTTTTCTTTCTGCCGTGATAATATTCATATACTTCTAAATATTATTATTATAGCTTTTCAACAGATAATCAATGGTATGCTCAATGAATTTATCCCTAATACCATTGACTTTATCGGTCAATTCTTTTAATCACTAATCAGTTAGTTAATAGAGGGTTTTAAAACTGGAAATATAGTGCATTCGTATTCTACTCGTGTTATTGGAGCATTAACCATAATTTTTCAATATTTTATTAGAAATATTTGAAAAGGTTTATCTAAAACTGTGTACATACCAAGATATTATAGTATTTTTAAAACTTTTTAATTTCTATAGAATGGTTTATATTTTAATAATATGGTGTAGTTTTTGATTGAATTTAAATACGGACTAATTATATGTAAGTAGCTACAGACTAGTTATAAAACTCATTAGACTTTTAAAACTATTTTTTATCAATTCCTTTATTTTTAACTAGATGATATACATAATACATCTATTATACATATCGTCGGATGACAGGAAAACTCCGAGTGCAGAGTGACTGATGCTCAATGAATTTATTATTTTTATGCAACCATTTTCAGTAGGGGATATGTAGGGGTATTTAAATACGTAGGTACTTATTATGCAATTTTGTGAACAAAAGCTGTTTTGGCGTCAAAATTTAATGAGTTTTCCTGTCGCCGGACGAAACCGTATGACATCGCAAGTATCAAATTGAGCGTATCCGATCTTTACTTTTAAAATATTAGTTTTGGTACTTATTTTTATGCCATTTGTGATAGACTCTAGAATTACTGTTATCAAGACAGGTCTAACGGTTTATATGTTATTTTTATGAATCTACTAATTACAATTACCAATACAAATAAAATAAAGGAAGTAATAAAAATATAACATACGGTATAAATTACTTGATATTTGACGAAATCAAATTTTAAATGTTTGTTAACAGAACATCAGCTTTATTTGTAACTGTATTTCTTAAAAGTTATATGCAATTAATATTTATTAATGATGCTGTATTCGGACGAAATTAATTTTATTATTTACATTGTTTTAATTTTCAGATGGACCAGTATAATAAAAACACTCGCTATCAGTTACAGCGTGCATTAAATATGTTCCAAGGTTTTCCACGACATAGTAAACCTTTTTGTACTTCAAAACATATACAAAAATTAATTATAAATATAGTAATTTCATGAAAACTTGTCAGAATCTCAAGACAATTACATTTTATCCTCGTAAATTTGATGAAATCTTCGTGTAATTCGAAGCTCGGCCATCTTTATTCTTGCTTCCTTATTCGATGATATTGTATGGAATAACAGCATTGAAATTAGGTAGCTTATTGTCTAACAGTATCACTGTATTCGACCAAAAGTTTGATATATGTATTTGCAAATACCACCACGATCCAGCTCGTCACGTCCACACACTATGAACCATCAAGAACGCAATAAATGCGCGAATATTATGTTCACTTTATCACTGACATGGATACTTCGTTAAGAGACAAGGAAAGTTTTTTTTTTTTTTTTTGAACAATGTTAGTATACTTTCTGTGTGTTTTAGATATGGAATTAAATTTGTACTATTTATTTATTATGTTTTCATTTTGCTTTCTTATTAAGAGATTAGACTTCATCGGCGGTTTCTTAATTTTTATTACCTGAAATAATAAAGAAATCAACGGGTATTAAAAAACAATAGGCAGTCATTGACAACTGTCGACAGAAGTGAAAATTTAAAACTATGAAATAACAGTTTTAATATTCAAATCAAATGTAACAACAATAATATTTCATAATTTGTAAATTATACTCTATACATAGATAATTATTTAGTTATCTATGATTCTATAACATCAGTCTGGTTTTTCACATCTATCGGTCATGTGCAACGAGTCATACTTAGAGCTAGCGCGCACTGCGGTATTTTCCGTACGGATTGTTTCCCCAAAATTTGTTACATAGAACATCTGTTACATTACATAGAAGCGCGCGCACTGTAGTTAAAAATTCGCACCGGATTTGAATTCTGTGTATTGCTACATATTTGTCGCGATTGTCATACAGATTTTTTGCATCCTACGGGTTTATATGAAACTCCGCGCACTACAGAAATAATCGAAAAACCAGTGGTGTTCGAACCGCGGCGAAGGAATGTTGTTTCTATGCGATAACGAAGCCGTACATTTTTGGACAAGTAATTATTATCAAATTTTCAAATGGTTTTATGCTCTTTTTGTAGAATATTTTATATAAAAAAACCCTTTGACAGGTCTCAGTGCTATTAATTGATGTACCCATTGTACCCAATACTGCTTGCGTATTTTTTGTACATTCAATAATAACTAGCTGTGCCCGTGGCTCCGCTCACGTGAATCGTGCTACCATCGCTCCCAGCCACGGCAGTCGCCCACCGGACAAAAAGGCTTATTGAGGGTCATCCTTAGAAGGTAGATATATGCTATCGCCGACTTTTTTGTAGGTCTTTTTTGGATTTACAATTATGTCCTACATTAATTTGATATATCACTTATGGTTTACTCAGCGTATGCCATATAAGCGCCTCAAAACCGTCTATTTTTCAAACTGGTTCACCATTATCATCACTGCTTATTTTGTATGTTACTTTACCTAATAAAATTTACCCTATAACCTGGCCAAATAAAATAGCTATGAATGACAAAATTCTAGACAATTTTATCGCTGTGCGAATACCAAATTTATTGCAATAATTTTTCGTTGGCATTTTAAAAACACACCGCAACTCGCCGCACCGCAGTGCGCGCTAACACTTATAGTTAAAGTTATACTGTTACCATTATAGCATGTCGGTGATGCGAACTCATAAGATTACTTATCCAAAATTCGCCTAACGTATCTATAGAAGTTTTCACTTCAATAACTCATTGTAATTATGTATTTATAAATATGTACCTACGTATGTGATTTATGTTTAGCTTCACACAAAAGTTACACAACGGAATTATTGTAAAAGATATGTTAGTTTGTTTGAGATGGTGGAATTCTTTGTTTATATAATATACTAACTAATATATTTGACATTTCCCAATCAAACATTCATACTGAATATAGAATAAAGGAAATAAACAATCATTTCTTTGTAATTGTTTGTGATTTGGAATGGGTTTATCGTCACGAATAAGAAGTGAAGGTCGCGGGCATCATTAGTGCTTTATATACAGAATTGCGGGACCAGTAAACCAGTATAACACTGGTATATATTGTAATGGATTATTACATAATCAATAATTATAATATATGTGTATATTACAACACAGAATCATTCGTAACTCTTTATATGATATCAACTTTCGGTGAAAAATATACAATGTGTTTTTTTACATTAACATGTTTATTTTGTGTGAGTATATTTGTGTTGTATGAGTGTTTTTGTATACTTTTATTCGATTGCATCGGAGTATAAGCATTTTTTGTATACTTTCATGTGAGTGCATCGGAGTGTAAGCATTTTTTGTATAATTTCATGTGAGTGCATCGGAGTGTAAATATTTTTTGTATACTTTCATGTGAGTGCATCGGAGTGTAAATATTTTTTGTATACTTTCATGCGAGTGCATCGGAGTGTAAGCATTTTTTGTATAATTTCATGTGAGTGCATCGGAGTGTAAATATTTTTTGTATACTTTCATGTGAGTGCATCGGAGTGTAAATATTTTTTGTATACTTTCATGTGAGTGCATCGGAGTGTAAGCATTTTTTGTATAATTTCATGTGAGTGCATCGGAGTGTAAATATTTTTTGTATACTTTCATGTGAGTGCATCGGAGTATAAGCATTTTTTGTATACTTTCATGTGAGTGCATCGGAGTGTAAGCATTTTTTGTATAATTTCATGTGAGTGCATCGGAGTGTAAATATTTTTTGTATACTTTCATGTGAGTGCATCGGAGTGTAAGCATTTTTTGTATAATTTCATGTGAGTGCATCGGAGTGTAAATATTTTTTGTATACTTTCATGTGAGTGCATCGGAGTGTAAGAATTTTTTGTATACTTTATGTGAGCAAATCGGAATGTAAGCATTTTGTATACTTTTATGTGAGTGCATCGGAGTGTAATAGTTTTTTGTATAGATGATTTCATGTGTATGAATAACTCACCAAGAGTACAACTCCTCGTCCCTCCACGTATCTCAGTCGAGATTCCCGCCGTTTCGAAGTCCGGCTTTAGTTTCAGGAGGCACTTGTTTGCGGAAGCAGTCGTCCAGGAACAAGGACATTGTTCTGTAAAGATGTCGCCTTACGCCTTCTAGACTGTGACCCTCGTCTGGGTAGATCTGATAACAATTAAGTGAAAGCTTTACATAAGAATATGTTATAAATAATCATTGCCACAGTAATAATAATATCAAATGATAATCAAATTAAAATATTTTTAAAGTGAAACTTTTATTCTATCGCCCCAAAATGTTTTGTTCATCTATCGCATGTCGCATTACAGCTGGCCGTGGAACTGTGAGACTCGAGGCGAAGATGAAGTTGTTGATAGAATAATTGAAGTTGACAAAAATTCAATGATTTCAATAAATATTGCTCTTAGTTTTAAAGTTTTATAATTATTTTATTTTATTATTCTTCTTAAGGTTCACTTACATTGTGGTTTCATAAAACCACAGAATGTTTTTTATTTGTTTATACTGCGTTAAATAATTTTTCACATAAAAACCATTTAGATATTGTAATATATATTGAATATAATATATGCCATATAATTAAAGTTCAATCATTATACGTATCCTAACTTTATTTTAATGATAAATTCATCAAAAAGCCGTGCAAACAGAACTTGTAAATGATGGTTTTGCATGACAAAAATAATTTACGCTTTAATAGTTCAGTACTATACTGATAGCTTTCGTTATGGAAGACGATATATTGTAATTCTTAAACTTTCAATTTCAATCAATGTAAATGTAATTTAGGTACAAAAGTTATTATAAGTAGGTAATTAGTTTGATTAGAACGTAAAAAAATAGAAACATACATGACTTAAAATAACATAAATTTATTATACTTGGTTCATAATAAGAAGGCTTCTGTGACACATGTCAAATGTTTATTTTAGCGATGTAGCATCATTTAAATTGAAAGTTGATATTACAAATATAGATTTTTTTAAAGCTGAATATAATCGGTAATACGATTATGATTTAAATGAATTGAGGACTGTGTAAATTAAATAACAAAAAATAAAGTATAACAACAATTGAAATCGCAATCTGGAACACTTGAATTATTGAACGCCCAACTCCAAACAACAAGATTGATTCTTCCAGTCAATATTCTTCGTGGCTTGTTGTATAATGCTGCTGTCAGCTGTGCGCTAAAGCTTGCTAAAATTTTAATAAGCCTCCTGTCATTTTGTACGAATTTTCCCTAACTTGTTTTTTACCTCGCCTTAGAACTACGTTTAGTTTAAGATTGGTTATACGTAGCTACACGCCGCAACGACCCGTTACCATCAGGTGGACACGTATGTCAGCTTGTTACATCATACCAAACGTAATAGGTATGTACATAATGTTCCAATCTCGTGTGCCTTTTACATAAACAATAACATGGCTCCGCAGGCTTCCTGCCTTAAAACGCTCGTCTATCTTTCGGTCTATAGCGCTGTTCTTTCTTTTTCTCTCATAGGGTATCTATTACCGTCCTTTTTGCTTCAGTAACGTCTCGTTGCAATATATTGTGTGTAAAACATTGCCCTAAACTTCGACACTGAAATTTTAGTCTCAATGCACCCAATGAAGTTTCACTCCAAAAATTAGGAATATTACACTAAGGCAAGCATTTATATTTACTAATTTAAAAACTAAACAAACAGCTAAAACGCTAGCCACCGTGTTGCTTTGGTTATGACGTTACAAGCCCGGTAAAGCTGTAAAAGCCGTAAAGGCTCCAGGGCCCCTAAGGCTAACAGTATAGTCAGTTCGAAAAAAAAAAAAAAGTTATGACGTTGATTATAACGTTTGATGTCATCAGCTATCAGCTGTAAACAACATCGAATGTACTCTACATTGAGTTTTTTAAAAAAGATTTTTTTTAAGACGTTGTTGTTTACTATATAATTACGTCATGTAGAAATCCAGTATGACAGCTACTGTTTTATGTACTTGTAGGACAGAAAAACAATTGAATATTTTAAAGGATATAATTTTTTTTTCAATATTTTCCTGGATTAATGTTAGCATATTTCGTTTGCATATGGCGATAAGTATTTTATGATGTTTTAGATCTTTTGCATACATTAAAGTATCCTATTGTAACCGAGAAAATACTTCAGGGTTTATCTTTTTTATTCAACTGAAATAACTGAGATAAACAGAAGTGAGAGAATATAATCATACTTGTTGCCGGAACATGCTGCCGAGGCTCGCAAGTGACCTGGCCAGAGCCATTGTCTGCTGTATGTGGACGTTATCATCCGCGGTGCCGTGTACGAGCAGCAACATCTTGTCGTGTAAGGCACCAGCTTGCTTCGTGACGTCAGCATCGGCATAGCCCCTGTAGTTGCCGGTCGCGTTCGGGAATCCCATGTAACGCTCCGCATATGCTGACGCTGTTGGTATTATTTATCGTATTAGAAATATAAGGCGTTAGTGGTGCATATAGATCGTATGTATCAATAAGTTATACTATCAATTTAAAGGCTGGCTTTTGACCAGAATTTTGTATGTTGGGTTGAAGACGCTAAAGCTTGAAAAAAGGACTAATTCTTAACTACACCTATACATTTATAGAACTTCAACTTGAGGCGAAAGAAGATATCTTGCTGAAACTAAATTACATGGTAGTAGTCTAAGGCTAGCTACCACCCTTAAGATGAAAATCTGTCGCCAAGCACCTACAGGTGAATTCGGGCAGCTACACGATCACTATAATAACAGTATTTATATATAATAAGAGTAGGTATAAAGTTAAACGGTAGATAAGTATATCGGCTTATATGTACCATAATATCGCCAGCGCACTATAGGCGTGATCGCGATGCCACAGTGGAAGACATTGAGGCTGCTGGCGAGAGCGAGAACCGCGAGGAACCCGCCGTGCGACCGGCCCCAGACGGCGACGCGCCGCGCGTCGATGAAATGTAAGGAATCCCGGAGATACCTTAAAAATATATACAATTAGCTTATGCTGCAAATAAAATATGGAAAGCAAATCTTTATTAAATCACTTTATTGTAACACTAGGAGTATATTTTCATCTCGTAATTTTACTGGTTCTTTATTAACAATTCATACAGCCTGTCAATTATGAAATGAAATACTTTCTGTGTACAAAATTTCATGAAAATCTGTTGTTTTTTAATAAAAGTATTAGGCTTACTAAAATAATCTTTGTAAATTCATATAGCCTACTAATTGAAGAATGACATACGCTTTCCGTGTACCATATTTAATAAAAATCAGTCAAGCCGTTTTTGAGTTAAATCCAGACATACAAAGAGACAAAACTGTGTTCTTTATTATAGACGTCTATCAGGAAATTGGAAAAAGTACCTACAAGCAGAAAGCAGAATTATAGATTTATTAATATAGATACGCAGAATTAGAATTAGAAGTGTCGATGGACAAAAATAAGAAGAAATAAAAACGGTAATCTTACTCGGCGACTTCCAGTTGGTCTTGGAGTTCGACGGTCCCTAGCCTGCGATGTAACGCGTGATGTGCGCCAAGACCTCGTCCCCCGGCGCCTCGGGCGTCTACCGCGGCCACGACCGCTCCCGCCCCTGCTGCTACCGAGCTCCAGTCCACAGTCCATCTTTCCGTCACCAACTGTGTTCCCGGTGCTCCGTGCCTAATCGACAAGAAATTCATGTGACAATTTTAGCGTCAATACGAAAAGTTTGAGAAACCTAGCGTGAAGAGTTAGATGGTAACAACACCATTTTTTTATACTGGATCGCAACCACTTTATCCCAGGTGTAACATCTGAAGCAATGATGGTTCAGAGGTAGCGTGCACGGACATCTCGTCGATCGACATGAATTCGAATCCCTGCAATGAGCCTGAGCTTTAGGTGAAGGAAAACATCGTGAACATGGTGGTTGGGCTTTTTCTAATGCCCACCTGGCTAGCTACCACCCTCAAGATGAAAATCTGTCGCCAAGCAACAACAAGTGTGTTCAGGCAGCTGCACTTGAGAGCCAGCTAGGCTTAACATGCTACCATCTTGGGTCACATCGTCGCCTAAGAACAGATGAGATTGTGGCTACAATGATAAACTTATAATTCCCCGTTTTCCCCCATCCCCACTCTTCAGAACGTCTTACTAGCAATGCGTGACAGACTCAGTATCCTAGGTATATTCGCGGTGACCTTAACTCCAGGGACTGTCAGGTCATGTCATCCTCGCCAAATCACAGAGACTCGGAGTCTTGAATAGTATGCGACCGTTTTTCACGCCCGTACGGCTGTATCTGCTTTACAAGGTACAACTTTTTATGGAATACTGTTCGCACCTTTGGCACAGATCCACAAAATACCTCCTCGAAGCCCTGAACAAGTTTGCAGGGACGGGCTGTCCGCAATTTAAATGATGCAGACGTTACTAAGTTCATTGAGCCGCTTCAGCTCCGCAGGGACATTGCCTCGCTTAGCGTGTTCTACCGTCTGTATCATGGCGAGTATTCTGAAGAGCTATTTCATCTCCCTTCCTCTTCTCCCTTTCATAACAAAACCACACGCGCTGAGCTTCGGAGCCACAGCTTTGCGGTAACCTCCATCTTGGCGCGAACAAAGTAATTGCTACGTTTTATCTTTGCCGCACTGTGAAGCTGTGGAACTGTCTCTCGGTCAGTGTGTTCCCCCTTCCTATAACATGGTGTACTTCAAACAACGTGAAAACATTTGAGCTGGAATGACAACGACGATTGATGATGGATCCCACGGTAGTCGCCGATGTTATTGGATTGCACTGTGCCACTGTGCTCACTACCAATTACATGTCATCACTTTGCCGGGCTACGTTAAAAAAAACAATATTATCACTGATGGCTAACATCATCGTGTCACTCTTATGAGATGATTTCATTTTACCCTATACTAAATGCGCAATAAGGAGTATAACTTTAAAATTTCTAAATAAACCAGCAGGGTTTCTATGCATACGATCTCTCACGTGTCATTCTTCCCTGTTTTATTAATATTAATTCTAAACTTACACTTTAAGTACCATTGGATACTTTGTGACCTCGTCTTCTCTAAGTCCGGGAGGTAAGAGGAGCCGCACTCTGGCTGTGTGACCGCTTGAGAGCTGGACTGAGAAGGTCCTTGGAGTGGGAAGTGCTATTGTTGAATACCTTTCCTGTGTAGAATAGAATAGAGAAGTGTTATTATTTGTGAAAAGTTCTTCTTACTTCTTAAAATCTTCCCTAACTCTCTCTGACTTTTATAACCTTCGGTATATATAATACTAGCTTCTGCCCGTGACTTCGTCTGCGCGGACTTCAGAATTGGGTCCGAAGAAAAATGAAAAATGTTATTTACCGGGATAAAAGGTATCCTATGTGTTAATCCAGGTTGGCGCCAAATTACATCCAAATCCGTTTAGCCGTCGGATTAGTGGTTTCCACGTGAAAAGAACATAAACGGACAGACAGGCAAAGAGACGTTTAGTTTTATAATACGTACAGAAGATATATATCGTAGAATTCGAAACTAAAATGTTTAGAAAATACGTATTAAGAATATATATCTTACGTCTATAAAGAACACGGTGAAAAACACAAATGGCGCGATTTGATTGCAATCACTGCAACAGTCCGAGCCGAGATCGGCCACTTTGGCACCCTCGGTAGTACATAGTTGCATTGCTTTCTTGGCTGAGCGCCTTAAGCGCTCGCCCCCAAGCCCGGGTGAAGCTGTAAAAGCCGTTCGAGGCTCCAGATCCCTTAGGGCTAACAGTATAGTCAGTTCGAAAAAAAAAGAACACAAATGTCAAGTAATAATAACTTGTAACTGGAAACAACAAAGGGCAGTGAGTCACAAATAGTAAAAAAGTTAACTACTAGATCAAAGAAGAAAACATGAAATGGCTTTATTAACATAATAGGAAACTTTCATGATAGAACGGAAAAGATCAAATAAAATTCGCTACAAATCGACAAAGGCAAAATAATATGTAGGAAATAATTCATATTTATTATGGCCTTTTTATACGCAGTGTTTCGAAGCTATATGATATTTATATATTTTAAATGCACAAGATTAGTAGATCCTATGCAAGTTACTATACATCAGAAGCACCACCGTTATATGATATGAAGGGCGTGAAAGCAAAGACGCCTTTTTTTTTTTTCGAACTGACTATTCTGTTAGCCTTAGGGGCCCTGAAGCCTTTACGGCTTTTACAGCTTTATCGGGCTTGGTAAGCAAAGACGTCACTGTCCATGATATGTGGGAAGGAATATTTTGGAAGTAATTATATTTCTTTTGGCGTGTTTAGTAGAAGTTTAAAAGCAATGATAGCTCAGGTTTAGCGTGTTATCATCTTGGGCCACATCGTCACTTAACATCAGACGAGATAGTGGCCACTATGCCAAACATATAGCGATAAAAAAAAATTTGGAAGCTGCGCGTTTAGGGAAGGGTTAAAACAGAGCTGCACGTGCATCATGCAACTGAAGTCCGACAATTAAATTACCCATCGATGATAATGATGTGAATTAATTAATTAAAAACATCACTAAATGTAAAATGTATTTACATTTCAAGTGTATTTACTTCATAATGTTGTTGGCTCACGGGATAACATTTTTGGAGTTACTTTTGTTTTATTACGCCAAAGAAATATAACTTTTATATTATATACATTATATTTATATTTTATATAAACCATTTTATTAATCAAAAGTACAAATTTCTTAAAGCAAAGAACTTAATCTAGGCATCAGAATCTTAAACGTATTAAATGTTTATTAGGCTAACAACGCCTTTTTCAAACTTATAAAATAATGTTAAACTTTTTAAGACAATAACAATTGGATCAATTTAACAATGTAAAATAGTAATATTTGCGCATCTCATTAAAACTAAAAGGTACATTTTTAGCAGTTAAATAGTAAATAAAATGTATAACATTAACCAAAGTTAATTAGTAGAAAAATATAAAGAAGGTAGAATAAAACAATGGTAGACGATATCAGTTAGACATCTTGACCAATGTGGGTAAACATCGCGCGACTTTGTTGCAACCAAGTAACGGTGAACTAGAGACGGGGCGGTGCATGATTTTATCGACATCGATATAATGTTATGTATGTGCAAGGAGACAAACTTTAGACAATGTGTCAATTATTTAGAGATGATATTTCAACGTTACTGTTATTGATTGATTTCAGTTTAAAGTTTTGTGTTAACATGTAAATGTAGTTTCTGAGCAATGGAAATTTAATAGATTCATGTAGTTTAGTTAGATTAGTGAAGAAGGGTGTATTAAAAGCTATTTTTAGTGCTTTATTCTGGACGACTTGGATTTTATTTATATTTGTGATGCAAGTGCTGCCCCACACGGGAGCAGCATAAGTCAAGCAAGGTCTAATAAGTGTGGTATAGATTCGTAGTTTGGTACTAGGGCTGAGGACACTTCGTCTATTGAAGATTGCATTTAAGGCGCCCATGGCTTTGATCGCATTCAATTTAACATGCGTGATATGAGGTGACCAAGTTAGTTTCGAGTCCAAAAGGACTCCTAAGTACTTGACAGATGGTTTCCAATCAACATCATGGCAATGTAAGTGCAAGTGTCTAATTGGGCGCTTGAGCGTTTTGGTAAATAGAATCGCTTCGGTTTTGGTCTCATTGAGTTTGAGCTTCCACATCGTGAAGAAGTGCTGTAAAGATAGCAATGAAAGCTGCAGCCTATCAATGATGAGATCAATATCTATGGAAGAAGTTAGTGAGGCAGTATCATCTGCAAAACAAGCAAGCTTGGTACGCGGTTGTACAGGAATATCGTTAATAAATAACAGAAACAGATACGGTCCCAAAGTTGATCCCTGAGGGACACCAGCTGGAACAGCACGGTGTTCAGAAATCGTACTGCCAATACTGACAACAAATTGGCGATTCAACAGGTAGGAATGTAGGAGTTTGATCATGGCCAAAGGAATTTTTAAGGTGACTAATTTGTGAAGTAGTCCATGATGCCAAACAGTGTCAAAAGCCTTTTCAATATCAAGGAGAAACATTCCTGTCGATTCTCCCTTACTAAAGTGATACCTGACATCTTGGGCAACTCGAGCAAGCTGATGAGTAGTAGAATGGTGTTTACGGAACCCAAACTGGTAATCGCTTAAAATATGCTCAGAAACTTTTAACAGTCGTGAGTAAATAAGACGTTCAAAAATTTTACTCAGCGAAGAGAGTAGACTTATGGGTCTGTAGTTTGAGCTAACAGATTTATCTTTACCAGGTTGAAGCACTGGAATGATTTTGGCTGTTTTCCAAGCCGCAGGGAAATATGAAAGGAGAAGACAGGCATTAAGAATCTTGGTCAAAAGAACCAAGGCTTTGCGGGTTAAATTTTTAAGGATAGGATTATGCAAATCGTCTAATCCAGGGGACTTACGCCATTTAAGATCACGCAGGATTCCACTAAGTTCACGTGGCTTGATAGGGGGAAGAGAAGCATCAGGAGTATGAGATTCTAACATTTTAACGGAAGCCATAACGTTTGCTTCAATATCATTGCTAACCCAATTCAAAGTAAGGTTCATGTTTTCGAGAAATGTGTCAGCTAGTACCTCACATTGGTCTTTAGGAGAGCAGGATAGAGATCCATCTTTAACTTTAAGTGCCGGTATGGCAGTAGATTTAGGATGAAGGTTTTTAGCCACACGCCATATGTCTGAGGATGGGTTGTCTACCTTTGCCAACCTTTTATTCCAAACCCAATCGTTATGTAAACGGAGCTTTATATTTATTTCATTTTGCAGCATGTTTAACATAAATCTTAGGGTACGGCGGGTGTAGATTTGTGTCGAGGATAGTTCAAGTCTGCGAAGGCTATTTTTAACTTTAATGAGTTTCTTAAGGCGTTTAGGTAACGGGGTAGATTTATGGCAAACTTTACCGACTGGGACATATAGTTCTCTAGCAGAAGTTAGAATGGCCGTAAAGTGGTGAATAGACTCGTCGATGTCTCTGGTAGAGTTTAGGGTTTTAGTACTAAGCGTTATTTTGTGGTTTAAGAATGAGCGATAAGCTGGCCAGTCAGCATCTTTATACCTATAAAACTCTTGGATTGTACGCTGGAATGTTCCTCTTATTGTGAAGTAAACTGGTAGGTGGTTAGAGGAGAGAGCAGGTAGAGATGTGACCCCATTTAAGTTGTGAACATTCTTGGAAATTACTAGATCGGGAGTCGAGGGAATAAGCTCAGGTCGATAGTGAACTAGTGTAGGAGAAGTAGGAGCATGAATTACGTATTCATTATTGGTCATATGATCATAAAGGATTTTGCCACAAGCGTTTGTACCGTGACAATTCCAATATGGGTGCTTTGCGTTAAAGTCACCCATTATCAATACTTGAGAACCTAGGTGCAGAAGGGCTTCTATATCAGAGAGTATAAGAGCTAAGTTGGGAGACTGGTAGATGGAGACAACGATTAAGCGCCTATTATGCGAGCGAAGTTCTATTCCAACTGTTTCTAGATACGTAGTACTGGGAAGTTTAATACGTGAATGTTCTAAGTTAGACCTGACCAAAAGAGCTACACCTTGTCCTCGGCCGTTATGGTGTTTGTCCTGACGATAACAGTTAAAGCCAGGCGTGTCCAAGAGGGCATTTCGAGGAAGACGAGTTTCACATAGGGCAATAATATCAACGGATAAATCACTCACCGCCAAGTCCAGTAATTCATTAATCTTGGAACGTATGCCATCCGCATTCCATGATAAGAAACGAAGCCCAGGAAGATTAAATGTACTGGCCAAGATGTGTCAAGATTAGGATGACTTTGTCAACCATTGTATTACAGGCAAGAAAATCTTTTTTAATAGTTTTAATAATGTTTAATACACGCAGCATATCTCTGGTACTAGTATCATGATGTATGTATTGCTCGTTGAGCTCCGATTGAGTAATTTGTTGAGAATTCATATTGCAGTTAACTGAAGTTGTTATAGCTGCGAAGGTACGTGTAGGGCTTACAGGAGTTTTGTTACTGTCAGCTTTGAGTTTATGCGTGAAAAGACGTGCAGGAATCTTATGAATTGCATCTTGAATTTTGGCTGTACGTGTTTCATTGCGGGCCCGGATGCGTTTAATGTAAGCTTGTCGTGCGACGCAATTTCGAAAATTAGCGGGATGTGCTTCATTGCAGTTACAGCAATGGGCAGGGGTAACGCGTTCTTTCTTTGGACAGCTGCTTGAGGGATGAGGCTCTAGACATTTAACACAACGTGCAGGTTGGTTACAGTTATTGGAAGCATGACCAAATCCTTGGCAACGAAAGCACTGGGTACCTTCCCAGTTCCTTGGCTTGTATTTGCGAATTTCAATTATGCAGTTGCATAAGTAGCGTATTTCTCTAAATTTTGATATATCCTCGCCCGATGCCAACTGAACGAGGAACAATGGACAAAAAGGTGAGTTGGTGTTAGTTTTTGATTTAATTTCAATCACTTTTGAGGTACTAAAGCCCAGCTCAGTCAGTTCATTACGGACATCTTCTGGATCCATCGATGGGAGCCCTCTAATAACCACCTTATAAGTTATTTCGTCCTTCCTTGAGAAGGTATGAAAAGGTACACTTTCAGTCAGGAGTCCTTCTTTGACTTTTTGGTGACATGTCGTGGAATAACAATGTACTGCAACTTTGCTTTTGTTTCTGTACTGGAGGTGGAAACTTTTGGTGAATCTAAGTATCATGTCTTTGATAAAATTGTGCGTCCAATCGCTTTGAATTTCTATGATTATAGGCGGAATACGGCTCTTTTTACTAGAGCCTGTGAGGGCATCACCGTCATGGTGGCCAGGAAACACCCCATCCACGTTCTGGACATCAGAAAGATTACTAAAGCTGTTTTTACTCACAAATGAAGGCTTAGGTTTAACCTGGCTTGCTATTATTAATAAACCGATTATTAAAAATATTCTAGAAGGAAATCAAGTATGATTGACGATATGAGAAAAATATTTTAGTGGACAACTCCCAATGTTGCGCTTAAATGAGTTTCATTATTGCAAAAGTGGCCAGTGAGTTTTTTTTTGCATACCTCAAATTTTCCCCCAGAAAAGCTGCTGTGTTCTGATTTGTACTTTATGGTATCAATTTATCTGTGACTGATCAAAAACAGTTATTGTTATCTTTGATTGTCATCAACTAAGGTATACAGGTATACCAGGTAGTAAGTGATTTCGTCAAGCGAGCTCAGTCACATAAATAACTTTACTCGACAGATAAATCAAAAACGTTTATTGAAACACCACAATGAGTTTCACATTCGTAAGTTAGGTTAATTGGTAAAATAATTGGAAAACAACGACATATGTTTAAAATAGTTCAAACGACGTGCGTTAGCCAGAGCTCGTCTTTTTCTATCGTTATAGGTTTGGCGTTTTGGCCACAATCTCACCTGATGTTAACACACACAAGATGATAACACGCTAAACCTAGTGGAAGACTGACTCTCAAGTGCAGCTGCCAGAATACACCTATTAGTGCTTGGCGACAGATTTTCAACTTGACCACCATGCTACCACCATGCTATGGTTTCCTCACGATGTTTTCCTTCACCGAAAACTCGGGCTCATTGCAGGGATTCGAAATCTCGTCAATCGACGCAAAGTCGTACACCCTACCAGTGAGCCATCATTGCTTCAAATTGCATCATTGCTTCCTCGTCTGTCAAAATCAACAAAACGAACATCAACCCACGAGTACACCACCAGAGACAAATTAATAATGATTATATATCACCTACATCGCGTATTCGCAGTATCGAGGTGGAAGTCGTATGTCACGACGTCTGGAAATACTAAGGCCGGGTTGACTTACATTCCCGTTACTATAATTTTAGATAAATAAGATCTATTGTGTTTTATTTCTTCTGTTTTTGGTGTTATTATTGGCATTATCAAGTGGATAAATGTTTCGTATTATACAGTTAGTGTACTAACTTAATGGTCTATCAAAATGGTAGCCCCCTTATTAGAGATTTTCAAGTGGTTTTTTTGATATCTCATTCATTTCGCTTCTACATAATAACCATACTATATAGGCAAAATCCTACAAATATTAGACGAAATAGGGTCATATAACGAACTTTTTATAAATAAAAACCACTACATGACAAAGATTTCGCCAAAACTTTTTATTTTGTACAATATAAATACTTACCTTAACTGCGGTATTATTTTCTAAGTGCATCAATAGTCTCGGTTCAGGTAGTGCCGTCTTATGCAAGCTGGAAGTAGGTACGCCTGGACCCAGGCATTCGAGCACGAAGTACGCGGAAGACGGGCTGAAGTGTGCTTCGTGGTAGAGACATGGAAGATTTTGAGGCACACCGTCTGTGGTAATACAAAAAAGATAATGTAAATTATCAAGCAATTTAGACTCGTTATTCATTTTGTGCTTACGATATCTATTAGCTTCTGAATCCTAAAATGGAATTCGAAAGTAACTGGTTTTCGGTGAAGAAAAACATCCTGATACAAATTTGCCACGGCTTGTCTTTGAAGCAGTAAATAGTTTTAAACGTTATGAATTTAATTTTCCATAAGACAACTAAATATGTCGCATATAGTGATTCATTTTTGCATAAATATGGATTTACTAGCTTTTGCCTGCGACTTCATCCCAGTGGAATTATTACTTTAGGCAACATTTTAATTTTGTTAGGATACTTATTTCGCAAATAATACACAATGAAACTGTCAACTTGTCAAGTGCCTAAATACAAAGTTTCATGGTTTTATCTTTGACAATGACAAACTTCCATACAAAATTTCATCCTTTTTTTTTCGAATTGACTATACTGTTAGCCTTAGGGGCCCTGGAGCCTTTGCGTCAGCCACGAAAGCTAAGCAACAACATCCGAGGGTGTCAAAGTGGCTATCCGTAATTCGATCTAAACTAACTATACATGTTTCTGCCCCCTGGGAGGAGGGAAGGAACATGTGTATGTGTATTTAGTGGTCTGAAATTTTTGTCTTATCTAACTAGGCAAAAAAGAAAAAAAAAAGGTTCCTTACAGAACCTATGTACCTGTGTGTTGTGCATGTATGTATAATGCAGTGTCATGTGTGGCTGTGAAAGCTAGTGAATGTAGAGTTACTGTATCGCGCGAGCGGCTGCTTGACTCAACGGCTCCATGCCGATGGATCGGAAAATTTCATCCCCTATTTCAACCCCTTTTAGCCTTTTTTCGGGATAAAAGGTAACGTAAGTCCTTTTCCAATCGGGTCAGTGGCTTAGGCGTGAAAGCGTAACAGACAGAAAGAGTTACTTTCGCATTTATAATATTAGTAGGGATGTGTCCATTAATGTTCAATCAATTCTTTTGGTATATGTTATATAAAAGAATGGGAAAATATTTACCTGGATGCCGTTTCTTTTTCTTCTTACTTGGTGATGGAGAAGTGGCCGGCATTTCTTCGTCCCAGTCGTTGTCCCACGTTGTGTCACCAGAAGATGCCAAATTTCCATAGTATTCAAGGTTTATTGACGGCGACGGCTATGCAAAAATTATTTATTTCAATATAGTTTTTGTCATTTTTTGCTAACTAAGCCATATTGACTGACGATCAATTTCTTAAGATGATTGTTGGATCTATTACACATTTTGCGTCATCAATGTCTCGTATCAGTCCATTATAGAAAGTAGGGCTTTCTTGATGCTTACCTTATTAATTTTATATTTCAAACCTTAAAGAAGTCAAAGGCAGGAAAATATTTAGCCATATTTTAAGCTGTACTAATCAGGCTATTTTTTTTAAGTATTTTATAGCTTTAGTGTTTGCTAATAATATAGCTCGTCTTATGCTTGGCGACACACTTTCAGCTTAGAGGTGATAGATTGCCAAGCGGGCATTAAAAATGTCCTAACATCATGCTATGAATATGCTTTACTAAGAGCTCAGGATAATTTTAGGATTCAAATCCACGTTAATAAACGCGTTGCCCGAAGATTCTCACCAGAGTTAAAATAGTTGGACACAAAGTTAATTCTTCAGCACCATACTACTACCGATTCCAAATCGAATTAGAAAGATGCCATCTAAAGGAGCTTAGAAATTTTATGGAATGATTTTATTTAAGTAGCTTATTACCTGTGAATTACAAGTGACACAATATGGCAACTTCTGGGGAGATCCCGGTCTAGGTGCTTCTGATGAAACTCTGTATAGGTGTTGTTGCCCTGGTTTACCCTCAGGCGTTCCAAGGTAATATCTAGAAATTTTAACAGCTATTCAATTGTTTTGCCGGTCGGTGCAGTTTGAGAAATATTGCCAAATAAACAACGCGAGAGACAATATTTCAATGACATGTGCACCAATGCACATTATGTACTAATTTGCAAAAATCAGCACGCGTTCTTTCAAAAAGGAACCTTTTATTTAGGGTAAGTATAATTCTACGCTAGAATAGTTTTATGCATTAAGCATAAGACAAAGAAATGATTTTTAAATATTTTCAAGAGCAAATATTTCGTATCATATAATACGATGTCTTCACTTGCTGGTAAACCAAGATGTGTAAGCCTCTGGTAAGATAGATGTCTTTTACACATTAAAGCTATTGCATACATCATAACATCTATGTTATTACATCTTTTGGTAAAGAAAATACAGAAGATCTACTTACAAGCTTCATGTTTTTCTTGAAAGAATCCAACTTTGACTATTGACTACCGTTATTACGTAGGAATATGAGTGACAGAGTAGCATTTGATTATAACTCATTTTAAGGAACAATGTAGTTGAAGATGGTATCTACTAAGTCTAGGAAGCCTACTATTTCTGTAGCGTGGTTGTAGGGAATTACGCTAGCCAGGGGAGCAATAGTTGTCTTAACAGTTACATCATATTTTTTTATACTACTAAGGCAGTAAAAACACGCATATGGCCTGCCTGATGGTAAGCGGCTACCGTAGCCTATGAACACTTATAAGATCATAGGTATCAACAAGCGCGTTGCCGACCTTGAAACATCCTACCTCAAGGAGCACTGGAAACTGGTGAAAGTATTCCACCAGTCGGGCTGCCACAAGTAGAAACAAATCTTCAAATAAATTTATCTGTGTACTTCCTCTCTTTAAAGTGTTTTTCTAAGGCTGCGTATGGTGTTTTCTTTTACCAAAAACTAAGACTCATTGTAAGATTCGAATAATGAAATAGTGCCCGGCGTGGTGGATAATACAAAGGCATTCTAACCATTTCAGAACGATGCTTGATTTTTGAGTCATCGGAAGAACAGGAAAGATGTGGATATACTCACATATGTTGATTGGCGTGATCCCAAGCTAGCAGTTTGACGACGTCAAAGCTGCCGTGTGTGAGAGGTAAGGCTCGAGGGCCGTGTGCGTTGTGTTCTGTCCTGACAATATGCCGGAACAGACCCGCCGGTCCATCTCTTAGAGGGGCGAGTGTTACTAAAGCACCGCCTCCTGCTGACCACAGAGGCGCAGGGGCTGACTCGACCCAGCTTTCTGTACCTGACGTTATCCTGTATACCTATATAAATTTCATCCTATTTGAAATATTACAGTTTTAACTTGTTTAAGGCCAGTGAATTAATCATTTTTAATTTTATATGTATAAAAGGTATTGTTATTGTGCGTAGATTATTTCTTTATCAATATACAATCTCTACCTTATATTAACTGTCTTGTATTATTTTTATATATAAAAATCTTGCGTGCGTCTGTTAGTGATCGTGTAACTTTTCAACGACTTGATGGATTGAGCTCATAGTCACATAATATATTTGTTTTATCGAGACGATGATACTTAGCTATGTTAGGAACCGATAGGTGGTGTTGTAGTCGAATTACCGAATAGGCCAGAACAAAATCTGCCGACACAGCTAGTACGTGTACTATAATTATCAAGTGTTATATCGTTATAATTGGAATAAATGGACTCAGAGATTAAGTTTCGTTGTATGTAGGTAATCTTAAAACAAAATCTTTGTTATCTTATTAAAATAATTAAAGATTAAAGTATGTTTAAGGATAAGCACTAGGATACCTAAACATATTATTTACTATCAAAAATTTCATATATTTGTAAATATCGTTTGGGAACTATGTGAATGTTCCATATTAGATTTCTGTGTTAAATGTCTATAATTAAATAATTGTAAATAATGCTTCATCCAGCCATTCAACCAAAAGACGTCCATTTCTGGATATAGGACTCCCCCAAATATCGCCACAACGACCGATCCTGTGCTGCCCGCATCCAGTGGGATCCCGCAACCTTCAACAGGTTGTTGGTCTACCTTATGGCGGGTCTGCCCATGTTGCGTCTTCCGGTACGTGGCTGTCCTTGAGAACTCTACGGCCCCATCGGCCGTCCTTTCTACGAGCGATGTATCTTACCCACTGCCACTTAAGTCTAGCAATTCTGAGAGCAATGTCGATGACTTTGGTTCTTATATTAACGCTTACCTCTTGGCAATACCACATTGGACTCTTGCAAACAGAGACCACTGATAGGTTTTGTGTTCTTGTCAGCCAAACAACACACACCTCTGTCAGGGACACCCATTGCGCGCTTGTGAAGTAATAGTCACTGTAGAATAAAAAAAAAATCGTAAAGAAAAGGGGTTTTTTTATAGTATCACAGAAATGTGAGGACACTGTGCTTGATAGTTTTTTATACAGCTAAAGTGGGAAACAAGAGTATGTCCCGCCTGATGGTAAGCGGTTACCGTAGCCTATGGACGCTTGTAACACCAGAGTTATCACTAGCGCGCTGTCGACCTTGAACCTTCCTTCCCTAAGGAGCTCTGGAAATCTGACTCGGTGCAGTAATACAACACAAGGTTATAAGGCTGCCATTTCCTGTAAGGTGTAAGTATTTCACCATTCGGGATGCACCAAGTAGAAAGATATTTCCAAAACGATGTCTCTGTATATCACTCTTACGCAAATCTGCATAAACGGTAAGCAAATGGTTGCCATCGGCGATCATAGAGAGATCGGTAATCTATCACTGTCAGGACAGGTTACAAGCTCTCGGCAGTTGGATGTACAATGGGCGATCCTGAAACGCGACCAAGTAAAAAAGATACCATGACGGGCCTATCACCATGTGCATATTGGTCGCGCCCCAGTCGAGTAGAGGTCACTACCACTCCGCTGGATTAAGTGATTGCTGATTGATAATTTATAATACTTCAGTATAGACAATATTTTTAACAGGCAGCCAAGGTTATGCGCCACACGACACGCGGCTCGTTCGCGCCGCTACACCTATTGTCATAGACCCGAGCAGAGTGTTGAATTATTTTAATTTTACATTATCTCCCAAACTATTCGTCCAAATAACATGTTATAAAGGGAAAAATTCATCTACATATAAGGTAAAACCACCAGTAATTGACACTGACACATTGACACTAATAATAATTAGTATATCTAGGAATTCAAATATTACATCATAACATTCTACATATTCGATTTATATAAAAATACAATATAACAAAGCGCCGGTCGTATCTAAACACTTTAATTTCAACACTTTCTATTATGAGATTTACTATATAATGACGTCACTTAGCAATTATTATGGCAGCTATCAGTAGAATAAACAAAAAATATTAAACCTTTTCAATAATACCTTGTTATTTTTTTTATGTCGGAAGTGTGAGAATCTTATTAGAATGGCAATCACACTCTCGTTGGTAAAGTTTATAAATAATATGGATGCGTGGTTTGTCCATGAGTAACCAACCTTTAGGTGTATAGTATATCAGGTATAAGTTAGGTATAACGCAGTTTGTAATTCGTATTAAATTATTATAGCTCTAGTGAAAGCAATTGCGTATGAACCTATGTAAATAAAATAAGAAACAAAAATGTAAGTCAAAAAAATCAATTACGCCTGAACGAATTATCTTCCCTCGGTTTCTTGAAAAAATAAAAAAAAACAACTAGACATTGGAAAGTAAAACAAACACGAAATTTCAGCAATTTTATTAGAGCCGTTTCCAAGAAACCAATTATATTTACAAAATACAATAAAATAAGGTAAAACCACCAGTAATTGACACTGCACCAATAGTTGACACTCTGACGAAGAAAATTAAATATTTGATATTAAATTGATTTGAAATCTAGAGTTTGTTAACCGACTTTTATAACTGACTGTACCTATATGTATTTATAACATTAAAAATATATCAGTAATCAGTGATGTCGGCCATCTCGATCTTTGGCTTCCTTTTTTTTCTTAATATTTAATTTTCTTCGTCAGAGTGTCAACTATTGGTGCAGTGTCAATTACTGGTGGTTTTACCTTAATTGTCTTGATGATGAAGTAACTTTTGTTCATAAGGATTAACATGCCATGCCTAAAAATAATGCTCATAAATCACTTTTTAATTTTGTATAAAACTTCGTCACAAAATACCTTATTGTGGCTTATGTCGTATCACGGATTTTTTTAAGATGTACTAAGGAGCCATGTTTTTGTAGAACATTATATTTACGTATCACTAAATAATATTTAAAGCTAGCTGAGAGGTGTAGCCTAATGCTAGATATTCTATACTTACTTATACTGTTCCTCGTGAATCTGACTATCATATACAAAAAGATTTCTTCGAATCCGACTGGTAGTTTCAGAGATTAGTATGTTTAAACAAACAAAGAGCTCATCCACTTTATTATATTATTATAGTATAGATTTTAAATAGGACTGCAACTTTGCAGACAGTTGTGGTTTATACCCTAAAATAGCCTCTGTGGCGATAATTGGAACGCCCCGTGTGCCATTACGAGTTTTCAACCACACTCTTTAGAGCGGAAATGGAGCGAGGGCATGCTAGGCAGTCGAATTAAGTGTAGCGATGTTGAAACTAACACAAGTATTATTTATTATTCTTTATTGTGTTAGTAGCGTTGTGGCGGTACGCAGATGACACCACCTTATTTGCGAGTAGTGCTGGCCTTATGGAGGAATTACTTCTCAAAATGGAGCGCGTGAGCCTTACGTTTGGATTAAAGTTAAATCGATCTAAGACAAAAATGATGATCGTGGATCGCGTCAACAACAACTCGCCCGAAGTTATACAGATCGCGAACTGCGACGTGGTCCAGACCTACGTTTACCTTGGGGCTTTGATCTTAAACAATGGTGGGTGCGTAGATGAAGTGAAACGGCGTATAGCCATGACCAGAGCTGCGATGGGGAGGCTGAAGAAAGTATGGAGGAATCGCAATATTACAAAAGCCACCAAAATCAAGCTCGTGCGAACCCTTGTATTCCCCATCTTTCTTTACGCGGCAGAGACTTGGACAGTGCGCGAACTGGAAAAGGGGAAGATAGATGCTCTGGAGATGTGGTGCTGGCGGAAGATGCTTGGAATATCGTGGACGGAGTTTCGCACCAATATGTCCATACTCCATGAGCTCAGCATTGTACAGCGTATATCGGCCGTAGTACAGTCGCGCATACTACAGTACTTCGGGCATGTGTCTAGGCGGAATAACGACTCCATAGAACGGCTGGTCGTACACGGAAGAGTGGAGGGAACTAGATCGCGCGGCAGGTCATCTATGCGCTGGACTGACCAGGTGAAATCCGCAGTAGGAGGCCGTTTGTCTGACTGCGCCCGACAGTCTACAAACAGAGAGAGATGGCGGGAGATCGTGCGGAGAGCTGTGTCCGCCTCTACCACCGACGTGGACGCCTCTATGTGACCACGACCGCTCTGCCAAGAGCGAAACGACAGAGAAGAAGAAAGCGTTGTGGCCACAATCTCACCTGATGTTAAGTGATGATGTGTCCCAACATGATAACACGCTAAACCTAGTGGGAGGACTGACTCTCAAGAGCAGCTACTAGTACACACCTATAGGTGCTTGGTGGCAGATTTTCAACTTGAAACTGGTTACCTAGCCAGGCGGGCATTTGAAAAAATCCTACCGCCATGCTATGGTTTTCTGACGATGTTTTCTTTCACTGAAAGCTCAGACTCATTGCAGAGATTCGAACCCACGTCTATCGACGCGGTATCCGTACACGTTACCGCTGAGTTATCATTGCTTCAAAAAGTTACTTTTTGTTGAATTCAAAAACATTAATTACACTACAACAAAATTTAATTTATGAATTAGTAAATAGTATTTATTATAAAATATAATCCCTTAGGCCTACACCGCACTGCGAAATTTCTCCGCGCTATTATATCTGCAGGATTCTGCGACATAAGGAAACAGTATGAAGCTGTACGTACTTGCGAAAAAAACCACCACGCGAAAATAATTCCGCAACCGATTTAAACCGCGCTAATGTTTTGTGCACTATGGAGATGTATACATCTGACCGCACTGCAGAAAAAATTCGCGCGGCGCAGGCGGATGGCCGTTCGCTTGCCTTGGTATTTTACATAGAAAAATCCCTTCATAGACTTTAACGCCGTAAAAGGGGGAATCCAGTATTGATAGCATCTTTTGATATGCCTTTTACGCCGTAATAAAATACAAATCAATATTTTTGTTCTGTTGCCCATTTACGTGCGTCGCAGCTGAGAACTGGGTGGAACTGACAAAAATCGCTAGGAATTTTTAATCGCCGTGCGTGTAAGTAAAGTTCAGTACCCGGATTATAAACCGCCAGAAAAAGTATCACGCGAGGAGAATTCGCTATTCGTTGTAGGCCTTAGTGGCTTTTATCATTGGTACCTGTATATTTCCAAATTACACTCTATGAGGAGAATCATCTCTGTGTATGAAAAAGTGTCTGTCGAAGAAGGTCAAATTAGGATGACACCAAGTAGCAAGTAGGTAAATTTTAAACATATCGCCCAAAGTTATTTTTTTTTTATTTTCGCCCGCTTGGACAATTTTTCACTCCACAAAAAATTCCCAATATTGTTCAATTTTTTGAAGTAAAACTTCTTTACAATATATGTAACGAAAGTCTATTACGTCATTGAAGTAAAACATAGTAGGCTCGACTATTATGAAAGTATTATGTCTTATCACGGATGGTGGTGACCGTCGGGGTGGAGGTGATCGTCGGAATGGTAATGACCGTCGGGATGGTGATGACCGTCGGGATGGTGGTGACCATTTCAGTTTTACTTCAATCGCGTGTGACGCTTACGTTACACGCTTTTAAATACATATATTTTTTAAGTTTCAAAACAGTTAAAACTATAAAATAATTAAAAATATCATTCCCTTTTGCTACGCCAGTAACATTTTGGTGGGTTTTTGAATTATAATTTGCTGTTTACAGCTGGACACTTTTGAAACTTCTCCCCCTTATAAGATGGTCCTACTTACCTTTACTCTCCATACACTGTAGTAAAACCTAAGTAAATAACATATTTATTTACCTATGATTACTAACATTATTTACATACTATTATCATTATTATATTATTTACATACTAGTGATCAAATTATGATATACATTCATACTTATTGTGATCAATTTCTTAAAACTTTAATTCCTCATTTTATATTTTTCTAAACAACCTCGTTGAAATTATTATCATCTCATTTTATTTTACTTAATTATCTAATTTAATGGTTTTTTAGTGCCTATATCAGAATCGGGAATATATATATATATATATATTAGAAAAGGCCTATGACAAAGTGGTGAGGAATGAGTTGTGGTCAGCATTATCTTTGCATGGGGTGAGCAGTAGTCTGATACAGGCATTGAAATCCCTCTATAGGGATTCCAGTGCTTGTGTCAGAATAAACGGAGCATACACCGAATGGTTTAATATTCAAAAGGGTGTTAGACAGGGATGTGTAGCGTCTCCATGGCTGTTCAACCTATTCATGGATAATTGTCTGACAGATTTAAAAGAGAGTTACTGTGGACTGAGAGTGAATCAGTTACTTTTCAAATGTCTTCTTTACGCCGATGATAAAGTATTACTTGCATCGTCGGCTAAAGATTTACAAGCGATGGTGACTATTATGAATGATGCTTTGAAAAGAAAGGGAATGAAAGTGAACGCAAAGAAGACTAAAGTTATGGTATTTGAAAAGGAAGAGAGCATGACAGAAGTATGTATTCGGATTGGTGGCGATAAACTAGAGCAAGTGAATGAATTTGTTTATTTGGGATCAATGTTTACTAACGATGGAAAGTGTGAAAGTG
The DNA here is from genome assembly GCA_947532125.1 of Saturnia pavonia. Lineage (NCBI taxonomy): Eukaryota > Metazoa > Arthropoda > Insecta > Lepidoptera > Saturniidae > Saturnia > Saturnia pavonia. The sequence continues at coordinate 4,199,607 of OX383916.1, read as the reverse complement.
ATATTGAAAGGAGAGTTAATGCTGGTAATAAGATGAATGGGGCGTTGCACGTCTTTATGAACAGCCAGAAAATTTCTAGAAAAGCTCATCTGGCTGTACATGGAGCAGTGTTAATTCCAACACTCATGTACGGAAGTGAAAGCTGGGTGTGGCAGAAAAAACATGAAAGTAGAATAACTGCAGTAGAAATGAGAGCGCTAAGAAGTATGATAGGAGTGAAATTGAGTGTCAGGATAAGAAATAGTATAATAAGAGAACGTTGTGCTGCGAAGAAGATGTAGTGACACGGATTGAGAAAGGGATGCTTAGATGGTTTGGGCATGTAGAGAGGATGAATGATAGAAGATTGACTAGACAGATTTATAAGATGAGTGTAATTGGGAACGTTGGCAGTGAAAGGCCTAGACGAACGTTCCACGATCAAATCGGGGACGTTTTGAAGAATTGTCAGGTCCAGAGTTCTCTAAACCGACGAGCATGCATGAAAAGATTGATGAATGTTGAGGAAGCGAAAGTTGTATGTCAGGATCGTAGCAAATGGAAGGACGTGGTCTCTGCCTACCCCTTTGGGAAAGAGGCGTGATTTATGTATGTATCAGAAGCGGGATAAAAATAATAAATTTATCAAAATTAATGCTCCTGAAAACAGCAAGCTTTTCAAACGATGTATTTAACGTTTGCGCCTTAAAATAGCAGACGATTTTCATGATTATTTAAACAATTTAATATTGTTTAGAAAAATCGCGATATAGTTTTATTTTGGTAATGTAAATTTGGATTAAACAAATGATGGGATAAAAGGGGTCTTTAATAAGGAAATTTATATGACAAAATCTTTGCTTACCCTTCCTCGAGAATAGCTTTAGGAGGCGTGAGATGTCTCGTGCGTATGTGCTTAGGATCTGCTATGTCAGCTACAGTTAGAGTTACCGTCGGGTTGTTGGTGCCTGGCTTTGGATAACGGACGCTTCTGATTTCCGGGTACGTCTATCAACAATATTGAAATTGGTATTTATAATAATGATTAACAAAACAATTAAAGTGTGTATCTTTCGAAAAATAAGATCCAATGAACTGAAGCAATGATGATTCAGTGGTAGCGTGTACGACTTGTCGATTGACGTGAGTTCGAATCCCTACAATAAGCCTGAGCTTTCGGTGAAGGAAAACATCATGAGGAAACCGCCTGGCTAGCTACCACCCTCAGGATGAAAATCTGTCACCAAGCACGAATAGGTGAGTTCCGGGAGCCGCACTTGAGAGCCAATCTTCCACTAGGTTTAGCGTGTTATCATCTTGGTCCACATAGTCACTTAACATCATGTGAGACTGTGGTCAATAAACCAAACCTATAACGGAAAAAAAAACACAAAAAAAGACACTTTTCGTCGGAATAAAAAGTACATGTGTAGTATTAGATTTTTCAAAGATATACAAAGTATAATATAATTTATAAATATACCTTAACTGTATCAAGGAACTAAATAAGATATACAAATTTTTCAAAAAAAGATTTTTTGGCGGGATTTCAGTCTGTCATGTGGCTAGGTAACATGGACTATGAATTATGAGATACCACAAAAACTTCCTAGAAAGTTCTAACAAGGGAGCTATCATTTTATTAGGATACTGAAATAGTCACGGGACTACTCTGTGAAACGAAATAATTCATCACTTGATAAAAGCAGTAATGATCTTCAATAAAGAGGACTAGCTGGCCAGTTAGGAAAAAGAAAAAAAAATACATTCTAATAATAGGGTTGACAAGGCATAGTTTATTTTCTAATGTTTAATTGAAACAAAATAATTATGGACGGTTAATATTAAGATATTGCTTTTGAATAACTGTACTGATGGTATATTATAACATTGCGGTCAAAATACTGATAACTATCGTCGAGAAATTAAATTCCATTCACTATAGCCGCCTTTATACCGTTTGGAGAAGGTAAAATCATAAACACATACGGATAAATATAGATTAATTATCGTATGAAAAAGGTAATGATTTTATTTTATACTAGCTGTAACCGCGGCTCCTCTCGCAAACTACTAAAAAAGTTTTTTTTATTTTTTGTGTGGAACCCTAATTATTGTTCTAAAATAAAAGTAGCCTAAGTTATGCCTTATAACATCAGCTATTTGCTTGTGAAAGTCCCATCGGTCCAACCGTTTCGGAGATCACTCGGAACAAAGAGACAGACAGACAAAAATTTAAATAAAAAAATTGGTTTTATGTTTTAGGTATCGTGTATACTTTCATATGCATTTAGTAAATTCAAATGCGTCTTTTTCTCGAACTGACTCCACTGTTATCGACACTGCTTATTTCGTATGTTACTTTATCTAATAATATATATCCAATAACCAAGTCAGATAGCGTAGATATGAATTACAATAAAATAAAACATGTAAATCGGATGTGTTTTCGCGTGAAAAGAACATAAACGGGCAGACAGACAGAAATACGTTGAGTTTTATAATATGTATAGAAGATAATAGATGACTATTTGGAAAATTAGAAAAAAATACATGTACAGACAGAACTATAGATTCATTCATATTTATAGGAATGTTACCTTGGCTGGTTCATCAGTATCCAAAGCCGCACCATACCATGGGTACTTCTGTTCGTGAACCAAACTATCGTTGAAAGTGGCGTAAAGTACCATATGGCCATCTGCTGACATCCATAGTGCCGTTCTGGAGTCCAGGACTTCTTCTGCAATCAAACATGATTACCACATCCATAAAGTTATTACGCTCAAAGTAATAGGTTAAACTAAATAACACCAACGTACAGATATTGTTGAAAGTGATTGAAATTTCCTCAAAAATGGAGGAATTAAATTATCCTGTGAGTATTGATCTCATTCATCATATTGTCATTTAGATCCAATAATAAAGGCAATAATACTTTATTAGGTACATATAGCATTGATTACCTTAAAAATACATCGTGAATTGGAAGTAATTGCCTCCAAACAAACCCGCACGTTGTTCTTAGGCGTTGTTTTAAATAACCACATACTAAGCAAATAATAGTTAAAACTTTGATTTTATATTATATTAATCAAAACAACAAAAAAAGGTGTGTGTTCGATTCACACACGATAGAAGTGAAACTTCATTTTAAAAGATATTTTCTATTTTATTTAAACAGTGTGCAATATAACATACACACCGACATTTACTCCCTCGCTCTGGCTCACACAAAGAGAAGATACCGATAATATATTGCTATCTCGCTCTGTCTCACACAAAGAGGAGAGACCGATAATGTGCGTTAAACGTTAAACGTTTATTGCACACTGTTTAAATAAAATAGAAAATGCCTTTTAAAATGAAGTTTCACTTCTATCGTGTGTGAATCGCACACACACCTTTTTTTTCAGTATTTTTTATAACCCCTAAATTATAAACATTTATTATAGATAAGAATTATTTATAGTTCAAGTCTCGTTCTAGAATCTAGAATATTAAACTTATCTTAATATTTAGCAAATGGATATGCAGTCCGCTTAATATATAAATAAAATAATATTTTATAGATATAAATAAAAAGTTCTTGACTGCGGTCTTCGTCGAGTAACCTATCCCATAAGTCATGTCATCGTTTTTCAGTTCAGAATGACGTCAGTTATGGCATCTCACGGGCGCTGCACCGCGCTAGGCGTCATTGCATATTTTACAAGATTATATACAGTGTGGTTCAAATTATATGACTATTTATATTGGTTATAAATTTATCTTAAGTTTTTCAATGTTTTTCGTATTAAGTATCGTAAAATATAAACGTGAAACTTTTATTCTATTGCCCCAGAATTTTTTCGTTCATCTATCGCACGTCGCATTACATTACATTGTCGCAAATAAAATTGAATTTTATGTCATGCAGTCAAGGATTATAATTTTAAATTCGGAACATTGTATATGTTAATGCGTGTTATTAAAGAATGTATGTCAAATGTGTTCAATAATTTGTATTTTTATTTTTAAAGTTTCACTTGCATCGTGGTTTCATAAAACCACCCAAAAATTTTTTTATGATTTATTTCGCGGCCCAAAATTAAGACCCGTTATATAATTAGGAGCATTTTAAATGTAATTCCCATATAAATGGGAAAATATTGACAAAATGCTTGTATTCTTTGTTAATATTAAAGTGATAATTTGCAGAGGTCCAATTCTACTAATACTATAAATGGGAAAGTTCGTATGTTTTGATGTTTGTTCACAGTCACGCAAAAGAGACTAAAGGGACTTGTATGAAATTTGTCAAACAGATAGTTTACAACCTGGATTAATACATAGGATACTTTTTATCCTGATAAACGCGATATTTTTCATATCTCTCTGAACGCAATTCTGAAGTCAACGCAGACGAAGTAGCGGGCAGAAGTATATCATATGTACCTCAAGGCACTCTTTATTGCAGGAAAATTAAATGAAATAAATATATATTAAACAGCTAAATCTTTGTCAAACGGCCGTTAGATAAATGTTTAGAGATGAGCTAATCAATTGAAATAAAAATCTTTCTGTTTCTCGATTACTTAATTTAACCAAGAAGATTCTATGCTTCGTATGTTCGATGGTGCTTTATATACTGTTAAGAAAAAAAAGAAATTTTGAAAGCAAAAAATAAAACTCTTATTTTCCGCATTTACCCCGTGCCAACTGGGTAAAAGTGAATTTCATGATGTATATATATATGTACACGGTACTACAAATTATCAAAAACTGTAAGAAGAAACCTGAAAATGATCGATCCATCTTCTCTCGAAACTCTCGAACCTGTGCATGATATCTTGTATAGACTGCTTCTGGAACTCTAAAGATAGTGAATTCTATTATACAAATATAGCAGCAGGGCGCAGGAAATAGTAGTACAGCCGGTACAATACTGAAGTTCTGAACGTAAACGCGTAATTTTTTTTTAATGTATTTTAAAGCTTTATTATAATTATAGTAATAGTCTATCGGGAAACTCTTAAAATATATTTTTTAATGCATTATAAACAATTGATAATTGAAAATATTGTAATAAGAATCACATGACTGGATTGGCCACGATTGGTCGCCAGGTTTGTGACGTCATAATGTAAAGGAATTTCTTTGATTAAGAGTCAAAACACTGTATAAACTTAACATTGTGACGTCACACGCGCTCGAGTTTGTTCGGGAACGATCGGCGCGTTTTCGGTACTGGATTGAAAAAAATATTAAAATTTAATATAACTTTTAAATTTATTTCTATTTATAATAAAAATCCAATTGCCGTCTGTCCGCAATTATCCCACTCTCCTTTAAATTTCAATTTGTTCTCATTTTAAATGTGAAAAAGTATTTGATAATATTAAAGAAAAAGCAAGTATATAATGATACTTCTTAGTACGAAAACGTAATATTTGACGTGCGTCTCACTTGCATTAATTTATTATCGATGTACCACGCTGTATAAGACTCGGTCTAATAATAAATTGGCCATCCGTCCGCATGTAGCACGCTCGGGTCGTTCACACGGTCCATATAATTTAATTAATTGATCGCTTCTACTAATATTGATCTCAGTCGGAGTTTATTAAAAGCTAAAATTTTACATAAGATAGTTTTAATGATAAGTAGGATTAAAACAGAAATTAATATAGGTTTTGGCTTGATTATAAACATTTTACAAACCTTATCTTCTTCCCACCCTCATCAAGTATGGTCGCCAGAAAATGTTTTTCTCTTACACTCTTCTCTATTAGATGCCACCTTTTAAACACATCATTCCTCAAACATATCATGCATATCTTCCTTCATACTTAACATTCTTGCACATAGTGCACACCCGCCACGTCCATCCACTCCTGCGGCAACTCAAGCCTAGGTCCGTTCCTCCGGGATTGAGCCCTTGAACCAGCAGCCGCTTGCGCGATACAGTGACACTGCATTCACTAGCTATCAGCACACAATCATTACACTACACTTCACACATGCACACCATTCAGGTACATAGTCAGGTTCTGTAAGGGACCTTTTTTTTCTTTTTTTGCCTAGTAGGTTCTGTAAGTTTTTTTTTTTTTTTTTTTTTTTTTTGCCTAGTAGAATAGACAAAAATTTCAGACCACTAAATACACATACACATGTTCCTTCCCTCCTCCCAGGGGGCAGAAACATGTATATATGTATAGTTAGTTTAGATCGAATTACGGATAGGGAATTAGTCAGATCGCGACTTAATTGCATACGCGCAACAGTCCGAGCCGAGGTCCGGCCACTTTGGCACCCTCGGATGTTGTTGCTTAGGTTTCGTGGCTGAGTGCCCTAAGCGCTCGCCCCCAAGCCCGGTAAAGCTGTAAAAGCCGTAAAGGCTCCAGGGCCCCTCAGGCTAACAGTGTAGTCAGTTCGAAAAAAAAAAAAAAAAAAAAAAAAAAAAAAAAAAAAAAAAAAAAAAAATCAGGTACATAACTTCTGTAATGGACCTTTTTTAGTTAGTTTGACTAAAATTGGCAGATTCCCTTCTTTCAGAGGAAAGAACCATGTATATATGTATAGTTAATTTAGATCGAATTACGGATAGGGAACAGTCCAAGCCGAGGTTCGGCCACTTTGACAACCTTGGAGCTTGTTGCCACGCTTTCGCGGCTGAGTGCCTTCAGCGCTCGCCCCCCTTGCCCGGTGAAGCTGGAAAATCCTTTTGAAGCTTCAGGGCCCTTATGGCTAACAGTATAGTCAGATCTAAAAAAAAAGATGTCCATTCCTCGGTAATATGTTACTCTTTAACTTCTCTGCGACTGGTGCTATTTTCACACTTCCTCTGATATACTCATTGTCTATTATATTTATGTCATACATAAATTTTAAATTTGGTACCTCTGTCATATGTCATCTTCTATCAACCGGCTCTTTCATCATCCAGTGCTTAGTTCCATAGATCACGACCAGTCTTATAATGTCATTATATACCTTTCCCTTAAGATTTGTTTATAACCGTATAATAAAAATTTTACAGTTGGTAAATTCATACCTATTTATAGTGTAATTATGGTGCATTTTTATATGACGATATACTATAAAGTAACGTATTTTTTATATAATACAGTGAATGTCTAACCTTATTAAAAGACCCTGTGCACGCTGTATATAAAGCATGATGGATTATTCTCTCCCGACTTAGATTCATTAGTTACAGAGTAATTATCCTATAAATTTGCTTTAACTAATAGAGATTAAAAAGATGTATAAATATTTTTAGATTCTTCACAATATTGTCGATCGATTTATTTATATACACACTAGCTTCTGCCCGCGGTTCCGCTCGCGTGAACTACAAAAATTGTGTCAATCCAGGTTATATATGATGGGATGACGATCTGCGAAAGACTGCAGGCAGATGCTGGATGCGGACAGCTGAAGACAGGGCGCTATGGCGCTCATTAGGGGAGGCCTATGTCCAGCAGTGGACTAATATAGGTTGATGATGATGAGGTTATATAATCTGTGTGCCAAATTTCATCCAAATCCGTTCAGCCGTTTTTCCGTGATTGAGTAACAAACAAACTTACTTTCGCCTTTATAATATTATATTATACTAGCTGACCCGGCAAACGTTGTTTTGCCATGTATGTTATTTCATCTAAAGGTTGATCGTAGAGGGGTAAAAATTTAGGGTTGTATGTATTTTTGTATGCTGTATCATAAAAAAATAAAATAAAAATTTTTGTCTAAAAAATGAAATTTAGGGGTGGACCCTACCCTTAACATTTAGGGGGATGAAAAATAGATGTTGTCCGATTCTCCACCCTGGCCGATATACACGCTCAGGTTCACGAAAATCGGTCGAGCCGTTTCGGAGGAGTTCAATCACGCACACCATGACATGAGAATTTTATATATTAGAAGATTAGGATAACCTATAAATGTGTGATTTTATCCAACTGTACAGATAAATAAATCAATATATAGGGTCAACCTCAGAATGGAAGACAATCTATGATAATACTAAGTTCTTTGTTTGAGTGTTGATTGTTATTTAGAATTTAAGATAAGCTAAGAGTTCTATAACGTTTGTTGCTTAAGAATCGTTGACGATGCGTATAAATCACCCTTGGATGGGGTTTTTTTTTCGAACTGACTATACTGTTAGCATTAGGGGCCCAGGAGCCTTTACGGCTTTTACAGCTTTACCGGGCTTGGGGGCGAGCGCTTAAGGCACTCAGCCACGAAAGCGCTGGTGCCAAAGTACACTGCAAAGCAAATTCCGAGGGTGCCAAAGTGGCCGGACCTCGGCTCGGACTGTGGCGCGTGTGCAAAAAAGTCGCGATCTGGCTAATTCCCTATCATTCGATCTAAAGTAACTATACATGTTCCTTGCCCCTGGGAGGAGGGAAGGAACATGTAGGTACATGGTTGTGACAGGTTGGTGGACGTCATCTTCATCGATGTTTACATTACTCTGGGATTGTTATTACCTATTTTCAAATTCAAGGTAATATTTTGCCGAGCGAATGTAAATAAAATGGATCTACTTTGTGAATTGGCTTACTCCTGACAAAGTCTTGACACAAGATTGATTGATCCTCATACAAATAGCGTCACGATAATACTATACCAAATAAATCCAATTAAAAGTTTAGTTGCTTTTCGAGCTTTTTCAAAGACTTAGTATGTTCATTATGTTCAAAAATTATTATTTTCAAAAGAAATAGCGAAAACAGGCCACATCGTCACTTAACATCAGGTGAGATTGTAGACACTACACCAAACCTATAACGAAAAAAAAAACTATGAATAGCTGACATACTAAAATTACTTGTACTATGAGGCTAGTATATTCATCAAGGATACGTTGTACGTTGAATTATGTTTCTGACGTCAAAGTCCATCTAAATACACAAAAGTTTATAATTAATTGGAAATTTATCCTTCAGAACTGTATGTCAAATATACAAATCCCGCGAACCCTTACTTATGTAGGGGCGGGAATGGAGCTTACGGTCCATCGCTGATCTCATTTATAACGAATGTTCATTTAAATGATAATTATTCTTCGTGAACAAAGGTTTTTGCGGTTCCTTTAGTACTGTAGACATCGTGCCAATGAGATGATATTGGATCGCTTTTGTACTGAGCGGTGGGTTACTATGACAACGTTCGTAGAATTAGTTGTTCTTGAGATCGTATTTTACATTCTTATAGAGGCTAAGTTATAATTTATCCTTCACAACATATGGGGTGTAAGGGGTATCAAATAAAATCTTAAGACTTGAGACAAGTAAGCTAACCTCACTTGCACGTTATGCACGCTGCTGAGTAATGAACGAGGGTATAGCGATCGGGGGACAATAAGTAGAACAGCCCGACTGGGTCGCGATCACCATGAGTATAGTCAAAAACCTGTCATAGTGATTCGCTTATGCACGTCGCGATTCGGGTGGATATCTTATTTCTATTTACACAGAGGCATAACAGCGACTACTGTTGATTTCTCAGTGGTTGCTTCTGTTTTCGGATTGTTCTATGCTTGCCATTTCCTTTTTTTTTTTCAACAATAAGTAAATAGGAGGGGAGTTATGCACTCCGGTATGAAACAAGAACTGATAGCGATGCGGGTGCGAGTTAAACACTGCTGAGTTACACCTGGGTAGTTGGGTGGTCATCCGGCCTGCATAATAAGCCATTAATGATTGTTTTAGTCTCTTAAATAAGTCTTGTAAGAGCTCTCAATTGTATCGGACAATAAATTTAGTTATTTTTTAAATCTTAATAATATACCTAGTTTTGACTAGGATGACAACTGTATTATGAATTATAATGTTTAGGTATAAACCAAACTTTTTTGACGCTAGTATTTTAAAACTCGATTAAATCGGCGTTACAAAGCTTAGAATCGCTGTAATAGAATTTAAGACCTGTCAACAGAATGTTGTTAAATATAAATCTACTTAGCGACAAACCCCGGAGTTGCAACATTTTAAACGAAATTATTTTGTATAAACGCACTTTTGTGGCTTGTGTTAAATTAATTATTAGTGTAAGATAAAAGATAAGGGAAGCTTTTGTACGGTATAACCAACTAAAAGAGAAGGGAAGCTTTTGCTTAGTATAAGTTAGAGTAAATAAATAAGGGAAGCTTTCGTTACATTAAGAAACTTTTTATAACTAAAATTAATTCGATCTTAGAATTGTTATAAATTATAGCCTGAGTTTTTTTGGGATGTTGCTCATGGTAGGAAGGGCACGGAGTTAATTAATAATTTTAGAAGATACAAGGTCCCTGATTAAGTTACGGGTGTCGATAGTAACTATAATAATATAAAAATATAAATCTACTCGAAAAAATATAATAGTAACCATATCAATTGAATGAAATGATGTGTATAAACGGAATTAAAATATTGACTATAGGCCGTAGGGTTTCTAAAGGCCAGACTATGGTTTGAATTCATATTTGCCATAATGTATTGGTGATCGACGCTTGAGGTCTAATTTGAATATAAAAAAATAGTAGACACATTCGATATCTCGTACATTATAGAATACAAGCTGTGACCACGGTTCAGCTCGCGTGTACAAAGAAAATTGTTTCTACCGGGACATAAAGTATCTGTGTGCCAAATTTCATTCAAATGCGTTAAGCCGGTTTTGCGTAATTGAATAACAAACAAATAAACTCAGTTTCGTACTTATAATATTAATTAGGATAAACTATTTAACAGTTGTCATGTTAGTTAATCAGATTGATAATAGATAGCGCCTCCGTATATATTTATTAGAAATGTCATCAACAAATAGTATTCACAGTGAAACAGTTTTAATAATGTATTAAAAAAAATTGTGTAGTTTTATGAAAGGAGATGCAAGTGAATCTTAAAAAAAATACAAATTATTGAAGACATGTGACATACATTCTTTAATAATACATATTAACACATACAAATTTCAAAATTTACGATTATAATCCGTGACTGCACGACATACAATTCAATTTTATTTGCAACAATGTAATGTAATACGACATGCTATGTTTCGAATTTACGATTATAATCCTTGACTGCACGGCATAAAATTCAATTTTACTTGCGACAATGTAATGTAATGCGACATGCGATAGATGAACGAAAAAAATCTGGGAGTTAAAATAAAAGTTTCACTTTAAAAATTGTTAGTTTTAAAGTATTTAACTGTTTTCCGTCAATAGCGGGGAAAATACGCTTTAAAAAGTTGTTATAATCATTAATTTTGGTTAACCTTGGCCGGTCCTTGTAACAATATGCACACCGGTTAATCCCGAAATGCGACAAGTCTAAATGCACCACTATGGGACTGTTACACCTGTTATACTCGTACATAGTGGCCTCACACCACAATCTCACCTGATGTTAAGTGACGATGTGGTCTAAAATGACAACACACTAAACCTAGTGGAAGACTGGCTCTCAAGTGCAGCTGCCGGAACATAGCTATTGGTGCTTGTCGACAGATTTTCAACTTGAGGGTGGTAGCTAGCCAGGAAAGCATTAGAAAAAGCCCTACCACCATGCTATGGTTTCCTCACGATGTTTTCCTTCACCGAAAACTCAGGCTCATTGCAGGGATTCGAACTCACGGCATTCGACGCGAAGTCATACACGATACCACTGAGCCATCATTGCTTCACAAAAAAGAAAATATTTTGCATAACTAATTTAATATTCTTTCATTTAATTTGTCTATAGTGATAAGACCACATTAAGAGGTTGGATTGTTATGCGTAGCGAATTTATTCAAAACATTTATATTATTATTATTCTAATTATTAAGGACCAGCAAAACTGGGCGAGATTCCAAAACGGTACAGTCTCGCACTGTCGCCGTATTGGTAGCCAGGTTGAATTGAACCCTCCCATTTACATGAAAAAGTGTATTATATCAACATATTTTTCTGCCCGACTTCTCATTACGGCCTATACAACAGCGTAGAAAAAATAGAGCCGAATTTAGGTGTAAAAGAAGGGGTCTTAAGTTTTATTGTGTGCATATATTTATTCATATGAAGTCTATATTATGTATTCGGTAAAAGTAATAGGTAGTATGACATCATAAGTATTTTTGCTGTAATGCAACATATTTCGCATTGCTCTGTAGTTATCTTAAGTGTTTATTTAGCACAACAAAATACCATTGCTAGTAGTAGCTAGTGGTAGAGCTTTTTCTAATGCCAGGAGGGCTGGCTACCACCCTCAAGTTTAAAATCTGTCGCCAAGCACCAATAGGTGTGTTCCGGCAGCTGCACTTGAGAGCCAGTCTTCCACTAGGTTTAGCTTGTTATCATCTTGGGCCACATCGTCACTTAACATCAGGTGAGATTGTGGCCACTACGCCAAAACTATAACGATAAATAAAAATGCAAGAGTAACAAAATATCAGAAATCGTTTTCCTACTGGAAGGCAGTCAGTCTAATTGGCTTAGTCATATAAGCAATGAGCTGCATTAACTACATAGCATGAGCTAGTTTGCTAGAACGTTTTCTACTGCGAAAAATACACAGCTGTTTGTAATTTATCTTCTCATTTTAAAAATATCAGTGGCTTGTAGTGTAATGTAAAATTGAAAAGTCCTTATAAAACTATACAGATTACAATTACTGGTTTAGGAGAGATTAAAAATACACTATATATATCAGTGGACAAAGTTTTATTTAAAATGCCTAAGTTCGATCACTGAATGAAAGCTGAGTAGTCATGATAATATTAGTTTTTGAAACTGCTACATAGGATACGACATGTCCTATTGGATCATGAGCACCATACATCAGGTGTGATAACCGCAATAATGGGACGCTTAGGCGTGTATATCCAGTAATCAAGCGGAGTGTTAGGGATCTATACTCGACTGGATCTCAAGTACTATGCACTTGGTGATAAGTCCGTACTAGTGACTTTTGGTTTTTTGCGTTTCAGGACCAGACAGTGTATATACAGCTTCCGGGAGGCTTTGAGGCCAGCATGACAACAGACAGAGTAAAAATTTGATACTTAATTATTAGCTCTGGGTTTTAAACGTTCCTGATTAGCAGTTTTGAGTTCGAATAGATTATTTTCTACCAATAGAACAATTAATATGTAATATCTACAAAAATGACTTGAAGTCTTATATTAATGCGAATATGACTTCAATTTTATTGTAAATACGGTGGTCAAGACTCCTTGGTTTCCCTTGAATCCGTACCTGGGAAAAAACCACACCAACATGCAAATGTGTGCGCTGAGAGATTGACGCGCATAATAATAAGATTACTACAGTCGGCTGGGCTAGGTATCTGGGTACGTCATCTTGGTACTGAACTACCAAGCTATTATGAAACAATTTTCAATTGTTAAATTACATTTAAGAAAACCTGGCGGACGCTTTCATTCATGCTGAATTGGTGATACACTTATAGAAATGGAACGGAATGGATATCTAATGCGTGTTTACAAAATTCATATACACACAAGCTTCTCAAAACAGATTTTTACAAGCAGCTCTGTTTCGGATAGATGTGGTCTAACTTTACTAGTGAAGATTTAGTAGAATTTAATAGGCTATGAAAATAAAGCTATTCTGTATTTTATAATTTACTTTAATGTTAAATGCCTTCGGAATACATATATAAATCAATTTTGCATTTCATTTCATACATTTTAATATATAATTTTTCGGAACTTACATCTATACAATTGTCCACGCGACAATGTCTTTATTAAATAAACAACTGTTTTTGTCTTTTTTTTACGTAGGAGAAGTGTTTCAGAATTTGACGCTTTGACCTGTGGCAAATTTTCATAACAGATAAAAACGTATTCCCCGTCCAAAAACGGTAGGAAAAGGTTTTAGATATGACGACATGTCAAAATTTTCACTTCAGGCATTGATATATAGATTTCACAGGTCGGAACGATCACCTTTAGGTGCTGTTCGGCTGTACCTTGTCGATTTGTGTAGCGATCTCAGACATCCGAATCCAATCTCCGGGGCTTACAAAACATTAGTTTCGACTGTCATTTAAGTGAACCCAACTGTGACACAATTAGGGCGACCGGCGTGAGCCTGACATGTCTGTATGTGAAGGATTGATGAATTAGGCGACAGTTGTTAGTGAGCAACTATATAATCTTATATTATTATTCAAAGATTTTTAAAGGAATTTTTTTATTCTATCGCATGTCGCATTACATTATATTTTCGCAAATAAAATTGAATTATATGCCGTGCAGTCAAGGATTATAATCTTAAATTCGGAATATTATATATGTTAATGTGTGTTAATAAAGAATGTATGTCTTGAATAATTCGTATTTTTTGCTTAGGAATAACATATAATATTATTCGATGTATTATTTCATCCATTAATCCAAATTTCAAAGTCTTAAATTAAGTGATAGATTGTAATTACTTAAATTAAAAAAAAAAGGTTCACTTGCATCGTGGTTTCATAAAACCACACAATATTTTTTTTCTTGGCATCCCTATATCGTTGTTTATTCTTTATCAAAATTAATGATTCATACATAATTTTAAAGCTTATGTTCTCATATATTAATAAATAATAACATTAATGTTTTCAGTTAAAAATATTAAAAAAAAACAATAGGAATGCTATCTGTTGAAACTAATGAAAATATATCTAAGCCGCCGTCTACCAGAAATCTGTTTAACAAGCACTACAGAGCGCTTGTTCTGTCTGGTGCAAAAATTACCAAGCTGATGTTGTAACTTACTTTGGAACAGGCTATGAAAACGAAAAATATTGTTCCTCATATATACTACTAGCTGCGCCCCGCGGTTTGACCCGCGTATATTTTAAAATAAATTGCTGATTGATGATTTATAATACTTCAGTATAGACAATATTTTTATCGGACGGCCAGGGTTTTTGCGTCACAACTCACACGGCTCGTTCGCGCCACTACACCTATAGTCATAAACCCGAGCCGCGTGTGGAATTATTTTAATTTTACATTATCTCCCAAAGTATTCGTCCAAATGACATGCTATAAAGGGCAAAGTTTATCTACATAAAATTGTTTTGATGATGAAGTAACTTTCGTTCGTAAGGATTAATATGGCATGACTAATAATAATGCTCATAAATCACTTTTCAATTTTAAATATAACTTTGTCACAAAATACCTTATTGTGGTTTATGTATAAGAGATAGGCATATAGTACTGCAGACTTTTTTAAGATGTATTAAGGAGCAAAATTTTTGTAGAACATTGTATTTACGAATCACTAACCATTACGCCAGCGCACGCGGATAAAGCAGTTAGGGCACTATTTCATCCGACTTATTTAACAAAAATCATTATTTAAGGCTAGCTGAGAGGTATAGTCTAATGCCTGATAGCCTATACTATTTGTCGTGAATCTGGCTACAATATACAAAAAGATTTTTTCGAATCCGATAGGTACTTTCAGTAAATAGCGTGTTTAAACAAACAAAAAAACTCTTCCGCTTTATTATATTATATTATAGATTATCTGTCCCCCAAGGTTACACCCGTATAAAATTTATTCGCCGATTTTCCATCGCGCCGCCGTCAGTGCACTTTTGTAGACTATCGTTCTCATTTCTTCTACTTGCCTACAGCTGACCAGATTGCTCGACCTTTATGTTTACAGCTCCGCTTCTTAGGGTCGTAGCGTGAAGTTATAAAGCCTGCAACCTTCCTTAATAAATTGGCTATAAAATGTAAAAAACATATTTACATCTAATCGGTATTACCAGAGAATATCGCGTAAAATAAATAAAAAAAAAATTTTGAGTTTTATGATATTAGTATAGATTTCATAAGAGACACCCCAAAATATAGGTAATGAAAATTATTGAGCATTAATGTACTCTTTTTACATAATAGAAGTGAAATTATATTAGGTATCTAATTCACCTTCACACTAAAAATTCAATTTTCACAAACGGCACGGTACAGCGGAACAATTTCCTTTTTCCCCATCCCAACTTTATTACAATAACAATTTTCGAGAGAATCGAAATCTGTGAGCATATTGAAAATGAAAGAAGCGGAATATCGCGTTTCGTGCAGAGGCTCATTGAAGGTATAGCTATGGTGGGTCAGACCAGTAACAATCTAAATGAGGTTAATAAACATGTAAGTTAATTTTACATACATCTTCAAACCTTCAGTAATATCGACACCCAATTTGTATGACATCGTAACTTGAATTACAATAAAATACATGCTATAAGCAAATACAAAGAGAACCTCTAAATTTGATTTTTACAGCTTCATCTCTACAATTAATATACTTTTTTTGCTTGACCAAAATGTTTTATTAGCCGGCTTCAAAAAAGGAGGAGGCTCTCAATTTGTTTTTTTTTTAATGTTCAGCCATGACTTCTTCGTTTATGAACCGATTTAGATAATTCTTTTTTCGTTGGAAAGGGGATACCTTAAGGGTCTCATTTTAATTTCATTGTCATTGGACCTTCGACTTCGAAGATACACGAGGGAACTCTTCAAAATAATGATATTGTCATTGTACATTTAAAACTAGATATTTCATGATTAATATCATCGTTAATTAATAAACTAAAATATTGAGTAGAAGAATCTTTAAAACCAGGCATCATCCAATTTACATTTAAATCATGATGCTTAAAAAAATTGATGTTGAAAACTTTTCTCCTGTTTGTGAATCGTGGCTAAGTGAGTTCCGATGTTATTCATATTGAGTATCGACATATTGTTTCAAAGTATGATCAGTTAATTGAAATATTCAAATTAATTCTTAATTAAACACTATGGAGTTTTTGATAAAATCATTTGTGTAGTTAATTTTATTTTGTTGTTCATTTAAAATGTCAATTTAAAATGAAAATTTTGAGTGAATATAAAACGACTACACATAAATTAGATTTAAGAAGCGGCTTACGAGAAAACAGTGTTAATTTACTCGTTTAATAATAATAATACCAGCCTGTACGTATTCCACTGCTGGGCAAAGAGGCCTCTTTCCGAGGGAAGGCACGGGCTTAATCGCCATGACAATCCCAAAACATAATAGCAATTTAAAATGTCAAGAAATCCATAGTTCTACATTTTCCCCAAATACTACATTTACATTTCGCTCGAGAAATATACTTGAATTCCAAAAAGTTCGTTAATACATGACATGTACCATGGATTGAACTTGCGTACATCGATATGATATTCCGCCGGTTTAAATCACTCGACCATCATGACTGTTTAATATTATTTACCTTTTATTTAGTGTATTTTCTAAAAGCAAATGTTTATACATTGCTAGTGTTGATATTAATTTTGAGAAACTATGCAAAAAAAGGGTGTTTTTTATTATTATTATAGCACGATGGTAGCAAACATGCGTTCGGTTCGCCTGATGATAAGCAGTCACCGCAGCCTATCGACGCTTGCAAAACCAGAAGCATCACATGCGTGTTGCCGACCGTTTAAAAAACTATTTACTCCCTTTTTGAAGAATCCCACACTGTAATCATCCGGGAAAACCTCAGCAGAGAGCTCACTCCACATCCGGAAGGAAACTCCTCTGAAACCGGACTGTCCGCGACAATTTAGGTTCCAAAGTGTGATGATGAACTCCCTGCCGATGGCGAGCGGAGCGATGGTGAAAAGTAGTTGTTGGCATCACGTCGAACAATTCCTCAGAACAGCCCAATATACATACGGTAGACCACGTACAAGGAAGCAAGGTCTCTTCTCAAACTTAAGGGTTCGTTACCGTTTGTGAGTTTGTGATCGTCAACGATTCTCACAGTTCGCCTTTGCGCCGAGTCAATTTTTATAAGTTATATCTAGGTTTTATATAGATTTCCCATGTGATCTTAAAAGAATCGAGCTTACTTAATCGGTCTTCTTTTTATTTAACGGCAAATGTTTTCATCCACAATTCTGCCATCGTTACTTCAATAGAATATGTGTTTAATTATTCTTGTAATCTTCAAACATAGCTTTAACGAGATGGTGGCTCCTTTATTAAAACTGTCCAGGGAATTTATTTCGGCAACTTGAAATGTATGTTCCTATTTATTATTTATAATCCACTTCCATTGTGCACAATAATCAAATTATATCACTTGAAATACCGACAAAACGACTTAATATACTATAATATAATATATAATATAGACTACAACATAGACTTAATATAATAGTAATAATAAATTGTGTTGATTTATGAAACACCGATGCAAGTGAACCTTTAAAAATAAATAACACACATTAACATATACAATGTTCCGAATTTACGATTATAATCCTTGACTGCATGGCATAAACATTTATTTTATTTGCGACAATGTCATGTAATGCGACATGCGTTAGATGAACGAATAATTTTGGAGCGATAGAATAAAAGTTTCACTTTAAAAATGTATGAGTTAAAATTAAAACCAATACATAGCAGATTAAGATCTTAATCAAGATGTCAATGTAATGTAATAAATAGAATTAAATCATATGTCGCCCAGGTATTCACTGAATACGTACCTAATC
This sequence comes from Saturnia pavonia, assembly GCA_947532125.1. NCBI lineage: Eukaryota > Metazoa > Arthropoda > Insecta > Lepidoptera > Saturniidae > Saturnia > Saturnia pavonia. Next base: position 4,181,100 of record OX383916.1, on the reverse strand, counting down.
AACAAATCCACCCGGCGACGACATAAAAATTAAAATCGACTGCCTATCTCAGTTCATTTTCTTTTTTTATGAATAAAGTTTATCGCGTCATTGAACTGAATACTAACGGCAGCTGAACACGAGACTCACGAGATTCACTAGATTCTGTTCACAGTTAAAGTTGATTTCAAATTAAATATATTGTTACGATCTGAAAAGTCCGTCATAGTGAGTCGTTTTTGCTTGTTTTTGCTGCTACCGCCGATGGATTGCCATCGCTCGGTGGTCGCCATTGTGTTTAGATTGTACTGTGCTTACCGACAATTTGCAGTACCGTCAATTTGCTGAGCTACTATGAAAAAAACAGATCGCGGAACACGCACACACTGAAAACTTATCAGTCCGATTACATAAGCAAAAAAACAGTTTTTAAATATGACACACTCCCTCTTCCTTTAAATGATATCGCTATGCTAAAAATTATAAAGGTCTTCTTCTTCTTCTTCCTAGTAGAGCTAGGTGCCCTACTTTACCCTAGTACCCTAAGTACCCTACTTTAGGTGGGGTCGGCTCTCCTAATTTTCTGGCACTAGGACAATCTGTTCTGAGTTATCGGGTCGAAAAATTCTTCCTTCAAAAATAGATCAAGGTCACTCTAGAAATTTCAAGTTTTTTTTTCGGATATATAAGCAAGCCCTGTTCTGATGGCGGCTAGTTCTGCTTTGGACGACCAAGCGATTAAAGGCAGAAATCTACAAGAGGATTACAACCACAGTGTAGTAAACCACAGAGTACTATATAGACGATCTCTCTGAACTAAGACTGCGACTAAGAACTCATGAACAGTGAGCTTGTTCCGCTTTTCTTTTATTAAATACGAATAATATATTTTCATAAAAACAAACGACATTTACTACCCACGGGTCAGTGTTTACTTCATATTTGTATTTTCGTTTCTTAAATTGTTTCGTGTTAATTTATATTAGATAGGTTCTTGATAACCTTTGGAATTTCGAATGTTAACCTTTTAACCCTTAGGGTTGCGTGTGAACACAAATATGGATAACTTGAAGTTATGAATTAGTAATTCTTAGAAATACATAGTTGCACAATTTACTAATTCGTGCTTAATATCGAATTAAGTTAAAATGTTTTTATCGTTATCGTATCGCTATATTTTCCTTTCTTTTCTATAAGTTTAAACTTTGTGTCACATTTAGTAAAATTTACGTTTTTATTAATATTAAATAAATAATAATAATGATTAGTAATCAAATAAAGACGTAAAGGCCCATAATTATTAGGTATGTAAGGCTTTAAAAATATAATTTCATTCTTGTGCCAAACTGGTCTTTTTAGAAAAATCAAATTATATAAAAAAATCTAGGATTTCATGATACAGAATGGCTGTGATTGTTTTGAGTTAACATGAGATTCCAATTTTTAGATCAATCGCATAAGTAAATCTATAAAAAAAAAAATTGTTTGTTTTTTGTTTACATATATTTTTCCCGACAACTAATGAAATTAGAGATCTGAGAATTTCAGAATCTTAGTATTTTATTAGTACCTACATATCATCCAAATAAATTTCCGGAACGATTGACCATGGTTATGCTTGCGAAAGACAGCAGGCAAATGCTGGATGCGGCAAGCGGAAGACAGGGCGCTATGGCGCTCATTAGGGGACCACTAAACCAGCAGTGGACTACTATAGATTGATGATGATGATGATGATTCTCGCATTGCTTATGCTTATATATACTTGTGCTTTATTTAATTTCTGTCTGCCTACTCGGTAAGGGATCTAATGAGACGATATTATGATATGTCTCATTATTGTTAACACATTTTTAGTTTAACTGAGGATCGACAAGATAGTGTTTAATATATATATTATTTAGCGATGGGACCTTAAATAATGAGAACCTATATGAATTAGACTGGAAACAGTATCCGATTGGAATTCGATCCGGAATAGGGCAAAAAGTGTACCTACTCCGCCATAAATTAATACAAAGGTTAAGGTTATCCTTTGATAAAAGGATCAGCCATTGATGAAATTTTAGCGTACAAAATTTGCCTGTATTGTAACGTCAACATGCTAAAAAGGGAATATAATTCAAAGGACTTTAATAGATTCGAGAGCAACGAAGGATACAAGGACCGAGATGATATTTTTACACGAGTTATTTAGGTAAGTACTCTACTTTTTAACATTGATTGTGAGAAAAAAAATAGAATTTAACTATTTGTATTTATCACATTTTATTATGTAATCGGTAATAAGAAAACAAAGGATGGAATATAAAAATGTAAATCGGATTAGTGATTTTCGTGTGAAAAGAACATAAACGGACAGAACGAGAGACGTTGAGTCTTATAATATGTATAGAGTAGGACAGTTTTCGAAATTCAGTGTTATATTCTTGGTTAATTTTGAAACCATTGTATTAGATAAGACTTGGTTACTTGACAGTCTCCGTATTTTGTGGTTGCTGTAACTGTGAAAGCTGTTTGGTGCAATGAATTATGTACGATAATTGCTGCCTCAGAGCGTAATGATTTCGCAGTTAGTGTCTCATTTTCGTCACCGGAAGAACTCATTATATTATATGATAATAGATTTTCCAACGACACAAAACGACCATGATAACTAAAACTAACTAAATTAAATTGGCGGGTTTATTTTTTTCTTAATTTAAATTGGATAGCACAATGGATTAGCTCCATTCAGCTAGTCAGTTGTACGTTTAGCACGTTTTATTTACATCACATAATTCGTGCTTGTTCCAAATTCAAAATGCTTTTATTCACTCGGTGACTAAAAGAGAGTTTTATTCACTGTTATCAACGAATATTTGATTTTATGTATCTTAATGTGGTCTTATCACTATAGACAAGTTAAATGAAAGTTATTAAATTAGTTATGCAAAATATTTTCTTTTTTGTGAAGCAATGATGGCTCAGTGGTAGCATGTACGACTTCGCGTCGATTGACATGTGTTCGAATCCCTGCAATGAGCCTGAGCTTTCGGTGAAAGAAAACATCGTGAGGAGACCATAGCATGGTGGTAGGGCTTTTTCTAATGCCCGCCTGGCTAGATACCACCCTCAAGTTGAAAATCTGTCGCCAAGCACCAATAGGTGTGTTCCGGCAGCTGCACTTGAGAGTCAGTCTTCCACTAGGTTTAGCGTATTATTATATAATTGGCCCAAGAGAGCCACATCGTCACTTAACATCACGTGAGATTGAGGCCACTACGCCAAACCAATTGCCCTTTTTCGAGTGGCTATGGCAAAAACTAAATTAGGTTTTGTTTACGTTACTTCAATAAAGAGTATGAACAGTTGACAATTGAATCATGAAAGTAGATTACGATTTCGTCTTCACCTATCTGGAACTGTATATAGTGATTATTTATATATTATTAAGATGTACCAGAAGTAGAAGTATATTATCATAGAATTAAAACACTCAGAACGGCAATAGTTGCACACAGAGTGAAGCCATTTTAAGTTAGGCTACCTACGTCTCTCGGCGCGATAGTGCTAAAAATGAAGTTATAGTGAAGTCAAAGCTCTCTTAATTTTGACATAATATAACTTACTAGGCTGTGAAAGAACTTCACAGCTCATTACATAATCACCAGAAATATTTAAATATCCTATTTCACGGGAAAGCACTACCCGGCAGCTTATATTCTTACGTCAAACATAAATAAAAGAACAGTAATAAATATTTCATAAATTGATAGACAATGAAATATTGCTAGTTATCGTTTTTTTTATCATACTTTTAAAAATTACACTTCTTCGGTTTAATTTTAAAAATATTTTAAAAAGGATTCGATAATTAGACGAGAATTGAAAATTAAATTTCAAGGACGCGTTAGATTTAAGCACGTTTCTTTACATGAAAGTGAAGAATGATATAACGTAGAGAGAAAGAAAAAGATACGTCAGACCGATAGTTTTATTGGGATAGTAAATGTGTCGGATTCATATTGGTATATGTATGTACTAGCAATAGTTATTAATAATAATTACTATACCATGCATATAGGGATAGACTCATCACTAATTTTCTTTGGTTTTGTCGCGTTACGGGATCAGCCTGTGTATAATAATAAAGCGGGATGGTAGTGATTGCGACTACCATACACATAGTAATACACGCACCACTGATTCTCTTTTGGTTTGCCAATATTAATAATTAACCATGACAATTATTGCCTTTATTGTTTAATCTGAATGACCATAGGATGAATGAGACCAAAACTCACTGGGAACTTTAATTCCCCCACTTTTTAATAAAAAATTCAATCGTTTGTGTTAGCAAGTATATTTACGTGTCGCTTACGCACACATTTATTAAGTTTTGGCTTCGACTTTGCGCGGCGCGTAATATGAAACGATCACTCTTAGCGTAATAACTCTATGTATATTATTATCTCTACTAGACACATGCACACAGGTCTAAAGTCAACAACCAATTCTGACCCTAACTTCCCATTTGACAGTGACTGCCCAGATAAAGCCCTAATTCTCAACTTGATTACACAGTTAACCTCGCTAGCAAAGTCGATAAAATTTGTTGACGACTATGATTATTAGGGTAGAAATGAAGTTTCACTGCAGAGATTTTATAAACGGATAGTAGTGAACTATTATCATTATGCGTCGAGCTGTCGTCGAAGGAGGACGTCCGATCGATTGATTGGAAATTAATGTGGTTTTGATTATACCTAGGGTTACTCACTTATGAGGCTTTTTTACGGGCAAAGTACCGGCACTATACTGATGGTAAGCACAGTGCAATCCCAAAACATCGGCGACCACCTTGGGATTTACAATCTATCGTCAGTCATCGCTCTCTGCCGGCAATATTATGTTGGAAGGACTCTCAAGTTGTAGGAAGGAGTGAAAACGCTGGCCGAGAGAAGGTTCCACAGCTTCATAGTAGGGCAAAGATATGACGTAGATTGTTGAAGATGCAGACCCCAGACGCAACAGAAGAGTGTCATAAGTTTAATATGTGTGTCTGTGTGTCTGTTTGTGGCATAGTAGTTCAAACACATTTTGACTTTTGATTTGTTTGAGAGGTAACTTGATGGAGTGTGTTCTTAGCTATGATTCAAAAAAATCTGGTTGGCCGTTTCAAGATTATCAGCTCTTTTTTAGTTGATGAATGGATGTGAGCATATTCCATAGGTCTGATGGAGTCGAAATTTGGTATTCTGTAACTTAAATGATATTAATAGAACAAGTCTAACGCTGCAGCATCTGCAGGTTACCCGACTCCTCACCGACTCACAGTAAAGGAATCGTGTTTGGGCTCATTGGAATAGTCTCCATGAATAGGATATTTGTGTCGGGGGATTCAATTTTTTTTTAATTTACCTATATTATTGACTAATTATTAGCCTTGACGTCATATTGTGATAAATACCTTCATACAGCCAATCCGGCACACCATTGTATATTGTTCCGGGTACACCGCTTTCGGTTACTCTGTAACCAGTGGACGATCTGGGTGCAGGTCGGTAGTATATATCGTAGTCTTTAACGGTGATGAGACCATGGCCTTTGGGAGTCCACGTGGCGAAGAGTAGAGAAGGGCCTGCGGTGATGACTCCTCCAACTTCGTCTGGCAACGGGGTCAAAGGGTAATACTCCCTGAAAGAGAAATTCTGCCTTAAATTTGTATTAATTCAGCATCATGGTATACTTGGCATGGTCCTTATTACGTTTAAGAAAGTATATTTAGCGTTTACATTTTTCTAGATCAGCATGATGATAACGACTGTCAATCATCAGCGCCCTATCAAACTGCACTGTACTTGACGATCATGTGTTCTTCTTTTCACGTTATAGGTTTGGCGTAGTGGCCACAATCTCACCTGATGTTAAGTGACGACGTGGGCCAAGATGATAACATGCTAAACCTAGTGAAAGACTGGCCCTACCTGGCACCTATTGGTGCTTGGCGACAGATTTTCAACTTGAGGGTGATAGATAGCCAGGCGGGCATTAAAAAAACCCTACTACCATGCTATGGCCTCCACACGGTGTTTTCCTTCACCTAATTATTATAATAATTAGCTCAGGCTAATTGCAGGGAGTCGGACTCACGTCATTCGACGCGAAGTCGTACACGCTACCACTGAGCCATCATTGCTATAGTTTCATCATTGTTTATTGAAGCGCTAATGGCTTAGTGGTAGCGTATTCATACAGCGCATCGTTCGATGTAGGTTCCATTCCAACAATGAGCCTAACTGGTGAAGAAAAAAATTCGTTATGAGACCAAAGTATGATAGTAGCGCTTTTTGTAATACTAGCCTGGCTACTTTTTGATTTATTCCGGCCATTAGACTTGAGATCCTCTAGATTTAGCGTGTTACCATCTTAGGCCACATCGTCACTTAATATAAGGTAAAAAAAAAATATTTTTTTTACAATGTTGTGCGTCAGTTTATTTTCATATATATAGTTATTAGTTTGTATTTGTTTCACTAAGATTAAAGTTTATTTAATACTACGGCTGCCACCACTTAAATTGTTGACACCGGAAAATAACTTGAAAATCCCCGGTCATTTGGGTGACCTCGAGTTTTTATTGGAACTTCTAAAAAATATATATTATAAACAAAAATAAAAAAAAACACATATACAATAACTAGACACTTTTAGATGATTCCCGTACTTTTTTCAAACTAGGACAAATCCAGAGAAACCCTGACGAACGGCAACCCTATTACATTGTAGCAGCAGCCAACGACTTTGTATGCGTTTAGTACAATATAAAATTAAATAATAATCAAATATAGCTTATTACTATGAGCCTGAACTTGGCTTTCATCTATCAGTGAAAGAGTTTTTAGAATCAGATCAGGAGTTTAAAAGATTACCTCCTACAAACGCAATTTACAAACTTTAACTTTTTATAATAACAGTATAAGGCAAAGGAATTATATAGAGTTTTAAATAGGATCTATATATACTATATAGTATTTACGTTTACCGACGACTAGGAAGCCTTGTTTTTTCAATTAATTATTTTTAGTCAAAATTTTAACGTTTACAAGAGAAACGAACCGTTGTAATGAAAATTGAATTTGAAAATGTTAATAGGCAGTACGTGGTGTCTGTTTATAAGCCTTGGTCACTACCTAAGACTATTGCAAACATACAAAACATTTTTTACAACCGCCATTCGAAGAAGGCCGTTTAATTAATCGATAACAGTGAATAAAACTCTGCTTTAGTCACATAAAAACATTTTGAATTTGGAACAAGCACGAATTATGTACCGAAAATAAATAAAACGTGCTAAACATACGTACTGGCTGGCTGAATGTAATAATAGCTATTATATTGAGCTACCCAATTTAAATTAAGAAAAAAATAACCCGCCAATTCTATTTAAATATAAATACGTGTACATACATACTGTATTCACTACTATTTATTTTCTCGCAGTTAATGGTAAAAAGTTGAGTACATAATTTGTAAAAAAAACATCTCGGTCCTTGATTCTCCTCTAGAATCTTTCGCTGCATTCGAGATCCAACTTACTCCCTCAAATTAAATTGCCTTTTTTCCACTTGTTGTATAATCTACTGTTTTTTACTCAGCACTGAAGCATTTTTCCATTAGAACAAATGTATTTTATTCGCTTTAATTGTTTTATAAATCTTTAATACGCTATCAGTGTCACTTATTTTGGATTCCATTTTCATTTTGTCCGTAATAAATTATTAAATAAATAGTTTAAGCCTATTCTTCGAATCTTTTCATTATTAATCTAGTCTAGTTTTAGCTAATTTTAATTTTTAATTCACTACTTAACACTGGCGGCTTCATCCATGTGAAATTATTATTTATGTTATCATTTTAGCTACTCTATTATCATATCTTAAAAGATTATCAAAAATACCGTTTTGTAGTCGTTAGTCAATATTTTTATCCCCACTTCAAAAGGACACCCAACATGAATAACATCGTAATTTACATTACAATCAAACAGAACTACACGCATAGCAAATACAGAAAAACTATGTATTTGAGTTTTACAGCCTTATCTCTGCAACTATAAATAGATCCATTTTTACTTTACTAAAATGACCAGAGTTATCATTGTAAATTACAAGAAAATATATTTGTATAATATCACCGACAAATAAAGAATTATTTAGATATAATTCACAAGTACTGAGTTGATAGAGCTTTAAAATAGGTAACTATCATCCAATTTACATTTGAATCATGACGACAAAAAAAACTAGACGTTGAGAAAGAATTTAAAACGGCTCTTTTGAAACTATTGGCGAATGAATTACGTTGTTATTCATATTGCATATCAAAAAGTATCGTCTATCGACGTGATGTCCGTACACGTTATACTGAGTCATAATTGCTTCAAATAAATGATACACCAAATTAAATATTACACACAAATAAACTTATAGATCTTTTTTAAAATAATTACACTATCATTATAAACTATTAATGTCCCACTTCTAGGTACAACCTGTCTCCATCACTTCTAACTTTGTCGAGCTACTGCAATCTCCAACTTTCCAAGAAACAGTCCAACTTATCTAGTTATCTCTTGCGCGGTTGGCCGCTATGCCATCTATTACATTATTTTTTAAGGGGCGTCCGAGCAGTGGCAGTTTTGTACCATAGGTAAGGTATTTTAAATACATAATGATACTAACTGCGCTCCGCGGTGTTACCCGCGTTTAATTGTAAAGAAATCGCAAATTGATGATTTATAATGCTTCAATATAGACAATATTTTTATCGGGCAGCTAGGGTTATGCGTCACAACTCACACGGCTCGTTAACACCACTACACCTATAGTCATAGACCCGAGCCAAGTGTTAAATTATTTTAGTTTTACATTATCTCCCAGACTTTTTTTAGGTGTACTAAGGAGCGAATAAAATTTTTTTTCCGCGTTATTATATTATTATAGTATAGATCATATAGAGCTCATGAGTTTGTTTGTTTGTTTAAAATTTATCTATGCATTTTATAGACAATGTATCGAGGAAGGTTACGCTACGATCCTTAAGAGTGAAGAAATTATCATACAAAGTGTTAATGAAGGTACGTAAAGTGAGAACGAAGTAATAGTGCGGGCGGACCGTGCGGCATAGCGCGGGGTACTGAGGGTGGGGGTACATTAGCAGCCTGACCAGAACTGGGTATTATCGAAAGAAGCCGAATTGTAATTGGGTATTTGAAAAAAAAATGAAATCAAAAACCCAATTATCTACACTAACAATATAGTCTATGAAATAATGTAAATTTTCTATCACTAACTCAAGATTTAGATAAAACTATAATTTGCTACCTTGGAGCTGATCTGATGATGACGCCAGGTGGAACACATCGGTGGCTACTAGTAAACTCATCAACTTTGGACTCATGTGATTTGTTTTGACGAGTCCAATAGACTGGGCTGGGTAATGAAATGTTATTATAAGACTCAAAGGTTTTAAAATTGTTAGTGCGTAATTAAAGCGTGTTTTTAGTTTTTTAAACTTAATATTACATATTATAAATCACGGATCACCCATAATAAGCATTGTTGTCTTCCGTCTATTGAGCAGGGGCAGTACGATTCGCGCGTGTGCTCATCCGACGGCATTCTGTAGTCCACGCGAGCGGAGCCGCGGGCACAGCTAGTTATAAAATAAAATAGGTTTTTTATTTTAATATACTACGTTTATAAATTTACCAAGTGTAGGAAAAGTGTAGCGCTTTCCACGTTTCTATTGGCTTGGCTACGATTTGTAGACGCTACTACGCTGCTACACGTTCCACTACTACAATGCTACGCCGGTAAATTAGTATACGCTATCGATAACTATAGAAATTAAAAAAAAAAAACAGGTTTTTGTCAAGCCTCGCGCAGTATAAGGTTCCGTAGTTGCCTGTCACAATATGCATACATAGAAGGGGCCTTTAAGTAATTTCTAATGGAATTTATACGAAATTACTTCTCCCAGTATATTATATAAGTTGGTCGACTATATCTCGTTAACTACTTAGCTGTTATAGTTTTTCTTTTATTTTCATTATATACCTATACTCTGAATTTCAGCTCTGAATTTTTTCACACATCAAAAATCACAACCATTTAGTTGGTGGGGCTGGGGGGGGGGGGGCTTCATACACTTCACTCTAACAAAAATCAGAATTTTAAATCTTAATATTTCGCTAACGGATCCCTTAATCACAGACCTGCAATATTTTTGAACGACCTATCCAACGACATCCCAAACCATGGGATAGACGGGGAAAAAATCATAAATCATCCCCACTTTACGTGTAGGGGAGTAACCATATTATTTTTTAATTTTATTTTACTAATTTGTCGGTTTGGTTAAAATGTATAGTCATACCAAATTACAGCTTTCTAGTACTAAGAATCTCTGAGTAAAGCCGCGGACAGACAGACGGATATGGCGAAACTATAAGGGTTCTTTGTTGCTTTCGGAACCTTAGAAAAGGTTCTATGCCAGCTCCGACGCACTACTGTACATTATTCTTTAAGAACGATGGTCATGAAATATATTACGTATATTATTACTTTCGTATACAAGTAAGTTGAGTATATGGACTTTTCTATTTGTTAATACTCGAATTTGCTTCCCATCTAATTTAAGTACCGCGCACTATATATGAAAATCGATTTTTAACGAGTCAACTCCAAAAGTTGTCAGTTTAGTTTTTTACAAATGGCTTACATATTTCAGTACAATAGTACACAAGATAGAACTATATGTTAACGAAGATTTACAAGGTTTAGATTTAAGATGTAACCTGTGTTTGCAGAAGTGAACATTTTCGCTAAAACGTGCCAACCGAGCACCTTGCTGCCCGGCAAGCGATGTGTTAAATGCCGATTCATGGACCCATTAGCGTTTATGTGCGCCTGGTACGTGCGATTACGAATACATAATTTATGAAAGGTGAACTTGCCTACTTATTGCGTGAATTTGAATTGAAAAGACACCTTATTATATCTATGTCTATACTATAAAAATAGTAACAAAGGATAATATTAACATATCCAGTCAAGTGTCCTGGGCGGCGCCGAGAGTTTAAAAATAATAATATATTGTTACGTCCGTGGGTAATAAGATGCCATAGTGACACTCAAAAGTAATTTATTCGTACACAGCTAATACAAATTAAAATAAAAAAAAATAACAATAACAGAACAAAACACATAAATCGTCCACCGAATATTCTCACGTAGAATAAGACTGTTTCTCTCTTATTTCGCTTCTTGTTGTCACTTCGCTTTCGAATTTATAACTGCCGTGTCTCGCAACTCAGCTCCCTTATATATCTAAATGACTCGATCCCGAAATCTCTGGAAGGTCCCGGAACTCTTAACATCTTGTAATAAAGTTACGTCATCGCTTTTTAAAACGAGGGGAACGTGTAATTTATAGCCCATTTATCTATGTGTGTGTCGTTGAACCTAAGACTATACGTCACACGACTGCACTATGATAAATACACGATATTTCCGGACGCTCCTGGAAATTTCGAGAAAGGTGATTTTTTTCTATTTTCTTTATGTTCAAGCCGTAACAATATACAGGTGATTCTTAAGCAGGTTTACTATGGAATGAATACAGGTTTTAACAATGGTCAAATATATAATCTCTTAAGCTGTAAACACCAAGTGCTGTTTATAACCGAATAATAAAAATATGTCGCAATACGTCTAGACAAAATATCAGGTGCTTATCTCTAATTGTAGTCAAAACATTCTGAGTACATATACAATCATCAGCATCTTTAATTACATACCGATTAACACGTCATAATAAGAGAGGGTACAGCCTGTATTACTATCTATTTTTGAAGGTATACTTTTTTGGCGCATTTAATAGAGAAAAAAGTTTAAAGCTGCGCATAAATAATTTAACGGAAGTGCGCCATGATGAAGTTAGCTACCTATGATGATAATAACGTAAATTCATTTTACTGACTTCTATTTTGTAATTTTGTATAAATAATTTAACATTGTTAAAATAAGCAATCATGGCTCAGTGGTAGCGTGTACGACTTCGCGTCGATTGAAGTGAGTTCGAATACCTGCAATGAGCCTGAGCTTTCGGTGAAGGAAAACATCGTGAGGAAACTATAGCATGGTGGTAGACCATTTTCTAATACCCACCTGGCTAGCTACCACCCTAGAGTTGAAAATCTGGCGCCAAGCACCAATAGGTATGTTCCGGCAGCTGCACTTGAGAGCCAGTCTTCCACTAGGTTTAGCGTGTTATCAGCTTGGGCCACATCGTCACTTAACATCACGTGAGATTATGAACACTACGCCAAAACCTATACCGATAAAACAATAAGCATTTTTTTAAATTATTAGTTAGTAAATTGAATTTAGATTATTAAAGCTACCTTCGTCATGTTGTTGGCAAGCAGAATAACATTTTTAGAGTTATTGTGGTTTTGTTACGCTAAAGAAGAATTATGATGTTCAAGTTATGAGAGCCAAATCATATAATTAAAATCGCATCCTTGTATTTCATAATCATGCAAGTATATTATTTTTATTTAAATGTATTCTATCATGTGACAATGAAACTATTAACATTCTAGATTAGGCATTGATTTTGCCATGTAAATTAAATTCATTTTTATAAAAGCTTGGGAAGTAACATGAAAAAACACCGCAACACAAGCGTTTGTACGTTAGCTGATGCCAGAACGAGTCTCGATGACTTGCTTTTAGGGTTCCGAAGACCACAAGGAACCCTTATAGTTTCGCTATGTACGTCTGTCTGTCCGCGGCGTAGCACAAAGATTCTTAGTACTAGAAAGCTGTAATTTGGTATGTGCATACATATTAATCATGTCGATACATATTAGGTCCTTACATATGAAATTAGCGTTTTGTCGTACTGACCACTTTGATCTGAAATATCTCCTCTTTGGTTAAGAATTCCAAATTCTAATTTATAAATTCATTTAGCTGGTAGATTTGAGTTTTTAAAACAGTCATTCATTTGTTTTTTCCTCATTATTTTTTTCTTTGGCTTCGCTTATTACCGCACTATGAAAAACATGAAATATCGGTGTATTTACGAGTACAAGTTCTACCGTGGCACCAGTGCTGGAGAAACAGCTCGAAGGATTAATGATGTGTAAGGCGCTGGTGTCGCAAAAGAAAGCACGGTACGTTTTTGGTTTCAACGTTTTCGTTCTGGAAATTTCGACCTTCAAACCAACCCCGTGGACGGCCGGAGACCAAAGTGGAAAATGAAGAATTAAAGGCTATTGTGGAAGCGGATCCATCACAAAGCATTTAAGAGATAGCTGCAAGCTTCGGGGTAAGTGATAAACCTGTATTAATCCACTTGAAGCAAATCGGGTTAGTAAAACAACTTGAACGATGGGTACCTCATGAATTGAATGAATCGAACTTGCAAACACGCGTCGACTGCTTTGTTACTTTGCTCAACCGACACAAAATGAAGGGATTTTAAATCAAATCACTACTTGTGATAAAAAGTAGATAGTGTACGATAATCGGAAGTGCTCGTCGCAATGGCTGAAACCTGGAGACCCAGCCAAATCCTGCCCTAAACAAAAATTTAACCAGAAAAAGTTACTTGTGAGTGTTTGGTGGACTAGCGCCGGTGTCGTTAACTACAGCTTTCTAAAATCTGGCCAAACGATTACGGCAGATATCTATTGTCAGCAACTGCAAACCATGAAGGAAGAACTAGCTGCTAAACAACCGCGATTGGTCAATCGCCCTAGGCCACTGCTGCTTCACGACAACGCAAGACCACACATTGCACAACAAACAAGCAGTAAGTTAGATGAGCTACAATTGGAATATTTATTTATTTATTTAAGCAACCAACAAGGCATACACTTCACAAAAACTTAAAAAAATACGATATGATTTACTTAGAATCTAAGTGTTGCCTTAATTAAAGGTAGCTCTGACATGCAAAAAAGTAGTGTAAAAGTGTTTGAATGTTCATGAAATCAATAGGATATAAGAATACAAACAAATAACATAAGTGCTTAGTCACCACAAATGTGTTTCAAAACATGGTCTCTGAAGCATTTATAACTCTGGCCAAATATGTCAATGCTGGGATCTTTGCTTATGCTGTTGTATTGTTTTTGCATTCATATCTGCGACATCCACCGTACTCCCCGGACCTGGCTCTAACAGATTACGATTTTTTCCGGAATTTGGACAACTTCTTACAAGGAAAAAAATTCAACTCCGATGCGGCAGTCCAAACCGCCTTCGAAGTGTTTATTGATTCTCGCCCCCATGGGTTTTTTAGTAAAGGGATCAATGAACTACCTATGAGATGGCAAAAGTACATAGATAACAACGGTGCATACTTTATTTAATGAAATATATTTTACAAAAAAAAAAAAAAAGATTTATATTCCTCCCGTACAAAACGCCAATTTCATATGTAAGGACTTAATATTAATCAAGCCGATAATGTAACCTTTCGCTTTGTATATACAGATTAACTAAAATTTAGCTTATATGCTTACCATCAGCAATAATGCTGACACTTTGATATAGATAATTCTATAATAAAGTACTTGGCGCTATAACATTTCTATAAACCATTACGAATTCAGTTTGTCGCATTAGTCATTTAATATAAGGGCATAATATAATTCACACAAAGCGCTCTCGACCACAAACCGATCTCCCGACTGAATCGAGTTTGGAAGTACTATACTAAACGATAGTCTATTGTGCGTTTGAATTGATTAATGTTCGAGGACCAGTAGTTTTTCATTTGATTTATAGTTAACTAGCTGTACCCGCGGCTCCGCTCGCGTGGACTACAGAATGCCGTCGGTCGTGGGCACGCGCGATCCTGCTGCCCCCTCATAAAGGGTGGAAGACAAAAGCTTATTGTGGGCTATTTTACTTTGTCCATGGTGGTTGCGACCTAGTCAGGTATAGATACCCTACCACCTCGCTTGACTACCTAAGTGAAAAGTTTGAAAATAAATTATATTTAGATTAACGGAAACATAACTCAATATCCCTTTTGTTTCAAGGGTCAGTCCGCACAAAAGCGTAGCAGATAATTTATACAAATTGCACAAAGCCCGCTTCAGTTGTCCCAACTTCCCTACAGAGTGCGGGATGGATCAAACCGAAACAGTCCATTGTGAGTTCAAACAATGAATTTATGTTCAAAAATCACTCTTTGTGTGAGTTATTTACGTATATTCATGATTAATAATGATGATAGGACTTTTAGTCGTAATTAATGTTACGTTTTCATTAAATTGTTTTTATATCAGATACTATCTATCTATACTAATATAATAAAGCGGAAGAGTTTTTTCTTTGTTAGTTTAAACACGCTAATCTCTGAAACTTACCAGTCGGATTCGAAAAATTCTTTTTGTATATGATAGCCAAATTTACGAGGAATAGTATAGGCTATCTAGCATTAGGTTACACCTCTTAGCCAGCCTTAAATATTGATTTTTGTTAAGTGGGACGGAACAAATAGCGCACCCTAACTGCTTTTTCCGCGTGCGGATACGAAAATATAATGTTTTACAAAGATATTGCTTTTTAGTACATTTTATGAAATGTACGCGATACATTCATAACTATCGCGGTATATCATCGCAATCCTGATTTTCTTATATATATATAACTATGGATAGGTTTTTCGCTCACGACTTTTTTAATGATTCTTGACAACGAATAGCCTCTGTTTCACTTTTTATTCTTTACAAATATTGGTAAATAAAAAAAATTATGAAGCAATATTTTTACTTTATCTTACCAGTGTTTAAGCACTATATGTTAAATTTATAGAAGTAAATAATAACTCACGTGGTTAGTATATCGTATACGGTGTATTTAGCGAGGTACGAGTGACGGTGAAGTTTGCGCACATTCTGAGTGAGTAACAGAAATCGCCGATCAGCAGACACGGTGAATGTTGCCGGTTCAAGCACCCTCTATAACAAGAACATTTGTTAATAATATAGGTAATTATTTCTCGTTAAATCACCGACAAATTACTTTAGTAGAAATTTATTTATTGAACTGCATTTTCTGTCAACTTGCTATCTAGCATATTAAGAAAGAAGAAATGAAAGAAAGTGTGTTTATTTGTATTGGATATACGAACACACTGTTACATTATAGTATGGTAATATTAACACTACATAAAATACTAAAAAATAAGAGATAATATATATAACACTAGCTGTGCCCCGCGGTTTCATTCGTATTTAATGTCTTCGGTTCTCTTCGGGCGGCGAACCCATTTTCGGACATTCTCGCTTAGTTTACTTTCTGACTAACACTTTTTATAATAATACCTCCGCTCTTTAGTCATAGCGTGAAGTTGTTAAAGCCTATAACCTTCCTGTCCGGACGGTTTTTTATTTTCATATGTGGGTAAATCGCAATATCTATGTATCTGGTACATACTTTTTTGTATTTCGAAGCACTAAATGTGTTGTCACATAGCTACATACACCACACACACAACCGCAAGCGCGCGCGCACGCACACAAACAATTTTACATGTCGTACTTTTTATACCTATTTAATAATAATATATGATTTTTATATGTAACCATAGGATGAGGGCACTGAAATCCGGGACACAATATTATTGTTAACCGGATCTTATGAACCCTCATAGGTACCTACTGTATATTTAATTACCTACCTTTACCTACTGTAATATTTATTAAAAAAAAAATAATTAAAAAAAAATCGGGGTTCTCGCCTAGATGACATTTTGAGTTGGTCACCTGTTGCAACTGATAACGGATCGAGAGCGGATAACATAGAGTTCTTTATTATTTATTACTTGTACCTCAACTTTAATACGTGTGTGTACATGTGTGTTAGTTTCAACGGTGTTCCATAATTTAGAATTCGGAGAGAACAAGGTTAGTGGTTTGCTTCATATGGTTTTATGAAAACACCTGGATTGAGGTTAAACAAACCATCCCGGTTAATTTTTTGGAGGTTCGCGGTAACACTTCCTATAACACTTAAGGTAAAATTAAATTATGGCTATTGTCGTGTTTGCTATGTATGACTTTTTTTATCGTTATAAGTTTGGCGTAATGCCCACAATCTCACCTGCTGTTAAGTGAGGACGTGGACCAAGATGATAATACGCTAAACCTAGTGGAAGACTGGCTTTCAAATGTAGCTGCCGGAACACACCTATTGGTGCTTGGCGACAGATTTTCTAATTGAGTGTGTTAGCTAGCCAGGCGGGCATTAGAAAAAGCCCTACCACCATGCAATGGTTTCCTGACGATGTTTTCCTTCACCGAAAGCTCAGGCTCATTGCAGGGATTCGAACTCATGTCAATAGAAGCGAAGTCGTACACGCTGCCACTGAGCCATCATTACTTCAAAACAATGACTAATGTTACCGTATTTTTTTTTCGATTAGATTATTCTGTTAGCCTTAGGGGCCCTGGAGCCTTTACGGCATTTACAGCTTCACCGGGCTTGGGGCAAGCGCTTAAGGCACTCAGCTGCGAAAAAAAAACACAACAAGTAATAACGAAAGATCAGATAACAACGAATCTATAATAAAATTAAACGAAGCTTCGACATCGACCTCGTAAAATCATATCGTCTATGATGTAAACTTTTTTTTTTACGTAAAGCATGGTGTATACATACAGGGTTCATGATTTCGAAATTAACTTATTATATTAGAAGACTACGTTGACTACTAAAAATGCTTTTATTATTTTTTATGCGGAATAATAGTAGCCTATGTTAGTCCTTATAACAGCAGCTATCTGCTAGTGAAAGTCCCTTCACAATAGGACCAATCGGTTCGGAGCTTACCCTGAACAAACAGGCAGAGAGACAAAATTATTAAAATGTAATTGTTTTATTATAGTTACCGTATATACTTTCATATGCATTTAGTAAAAATATGTACAGATATAAGTTTTTTTAAATAGTAGTACAGCAAATTGAGCTATTGGTAAGCATAATGCAATCCAAAAATAACGGCGACCACCGAGATTTCGGCTGCCGGTCGCTGGTCGTCACTGTTTTGCCGAAATACAAGCAGCTCTCTCTGCAGCTGGCTTTTTTTTCGATCTAACTACACTGCTGGACGATAGTGCCCTCAAGCCTGAGACGGCTTTTACAGCTTCACCGGGCTTAGGGGCGAGCGCTTAAGGCACTCAGCAGCGGAAGCAAGGCAACAAATCCAAGGGTGCCAAAATGGCCGACAGGTTCGGCTAGACTGGCCGGCAGGTTTGGACTATTGCCGTATTTGCAAATAAGTCGCGACCTGGCTAATTCCCTATCCGTTATTCGATCTAAACAATCTTCTTCCATTCATTGTACGTCAATCAGCGGAGACAGTCTGATTTCATTACGACGATGACATTAAATTCCACTACTTTTTTATTTATTTTATTTCCTACAAACTGTTCAGTTACTATTAGGTTTTCGAAATGGACCCATTATCTTTCCAATCATTGTATCTCTTGTAAAATTCGTTATGTAAAATTTTACTTATCATGAGAGTTCATAAAATTTTACCAACGGTTAAAAAATCAACGACTCTCTTGAAAAGTAAGATATTTAAATAGAAGATTTTGCTGGCGCAAATGTTGTAGAAGTTCACTATTGTATTTAAAAAAAAATCTTTCATGATTTTAAGTAGGAAACAGGCATTCCTTCGGGAGGAGGGAAGTAACATGCGTATATGTATTTAGTAATCCGTCAGTTTTGATCTACACTAACTAGCCATTACAGAACTTATATATCTTGGTGGTGAACTCGGCAGCTGGATAATACACATACTGAACCCGGAACGCTACAAACCAAATGTAAGTCTTTGTGGGTTTGTCATCATATTCCGTAAGCCCTGTGACGCTGTAAAAGCTTTTTTTATATTAGCTCGGCACATTGACTGTACTGTCCCTGATGGTAAGCGCTGTACAATCCGAACACAACGGCGACCACCGAGAGATCGAAATCCATCGGCGGTCGCCGCTGTCATGCCGGCCTGCGTAAATATGTCTTCGCGTGACGCTTGAATTACCCGATTTCATAAGGAGGGAACACATTGGCCGGGAGACGGTTCCACAGTTTTAATGTAAGACAAAGATCAGGGACTTTAAGGCTAAGTAAAGTTATATCGAAAAAAAATAAAAATAATAATATGCATAGTGTTCGCGATCCCTATATCTGGATATAAATCGGCTGGCTATCTCGGAACGTGGCTAGCTTGATGGTGCCACTATGCTGGGTGGTTATACCCTTTGAATGGTGGTCGTCACCTAACCGGAAAAAAATTGTTTTGACCTACAACCCCGCAAATTTATAATAACCATTATTTTATCTTTTTACTTGCTCTGAAGAAAAACAGTTCGAACTTTGTTTTATTTTAATTAATTCAGCTGAAATAATCGACTTAATTAAACGATCTGGAATAATGTTGTAGTTAATCATTAACGGAGTTAGGTACAAGTCTGTCGCTGAGCAAACTTTCTATCGACACCAGAGACGTAATCAAAGTAATTGAAACGGAACATAATATTACAGAGATAAAAGTCATTACTTCACCAGCTGCCTGCTGTTAATTATATATAAATTATTTCAGGAGCGTAATAATGAATGATAATTTAAGTCTTTAAATATTTGTGGGGTTTTATTTAATAACTTAGACTTTTCCCGCGGCTTCGCTCGCGTCATAATTGAGCTTTGCTCCATCTTTTTACTTTCTAACTAAATTGCTAATTACCACCTATTTCCATAGATCTATTTTCTAAAATGACGGATTTTCATACAAAATTTCATCCCATTTTTTACCACCTTAGGGGTTGAATTTCCAAAAATCCTTTCGTAATGCTCACCTACAGTGTAAAAGGAATCTGCATACAAATTTCCACGTTCCTGCCCACAGCGGTTTCAGTTCTGCGTTGATCGATCAGTCAGTCAGTCGGTTTATTACTTTATATATTTATATATATATATATATATATATATATATATATATATATATATATATATATATAGATGATGTATTTATATATATATATATCTCCTACTAAGATCTTTTTCCCCAGAAAGATGATATTTTAAAAAGGATTTGCATTATGTGGTTGTGTGCGTGGAGCACCACGTACATTTGGGAGCAGCCACCGGATTTGGTTTGAAGGCTGCAAGCGCTTAAGAAAGAATCTGTCGCACCTATGACAGGAATTCTTACCTTTAGCCACGTACGCTCGTTCGTCCAGCAGTTGGAACATCTAGGATGGTCAGGTCTGGTGAGCCGGAGTGGGTAACGCACGCTTGTTTTCCCGATGTACACTATATAATCGGCACTGACTAATTGTTCATTACATTTTAATAGTTTATCTGTAATTATATTCTAACGAACCACTTTGAATCGCACGCAGTATATCGTACGCAGGCGAGTAGACGACAAGACTTAGACGCCATTTTTGATGGCGCCATGGCGAGACGTACGTGGATGGGAACGTATAAGCGCTTCACAACGCTCTGCTATTGGTTCGAATCCCGTCACAACAAGCGACAGATTCATACGCTGTTCACACCGGTATACGATACAATTAATGGCAAAATTTGAATTATGAATACCAGCTACGGTCATGGAACAGGTAGTTTTGAAAAACCTGATGGAGTACGGTGCTGGCCAAAAAAAACGGCGTCCTTCAGTAACGTCATCGCCGTTAAGCCAGCCTGCAGAAATACCCCTACACGCCACGTTTGAAGGTGATTTCGCTGGAGGGAGAGAGCATGCTGAGTCGGGAGGCGATTCCACATCTTCACAGCGCGGCAAACATAAGATTAGAAAATTTCCTTGTTCATGCCTAAATAGATGCTACTATGTACCTGTAGCCTGGGTGGGTTATTAATTATCACTTTTATAAAATTGGTACATTGGTAACTAATATCAAAAAAAAAATGTTATGTATAAACACTTAATATTTTATTAATGTCATAATTATGAAAGGTATACCTAACACAATTTCTTATTTTTAATTGAGAATAATTACTAAGTGCGTGTCGGGCCACGCGCAGTGTAGGTTTCCGTAGTTGCCCGTCACAATATGCAGACTAAGAAAGAGACTAAGTAATTTAAAGTGTATTTTATAAGTTGATCGACTATTACTCGTTAAATTCTAATGCCCGCCTGGCTAGCTACCACCTTGAAGTTGAAAATCTGCCAAGAACCAATAGGTGATAGATAGGCATAGATGATAGTACATATACAATCATCAGCATCTTTAATTATATACCGATTAACACGTCATAATAAGAGAGGGTACAGCCTGTATTACTATCTATTTTTGAAGGTATACTTTTTTGGCGTAACAGAGAAAAAAGTTTAAAGCTGCGCATAAATAATTTAACGGAAGTGCGCCATGATGAAGTTAGCTATCTATGATGATAATAACGTAAATTCATTTTATTGACTTTTATTTTTAATTTTGTATAATTAATTTAACATTGTTAAAATAAGCAATCATGGCACAGTGGTAGCGTGTACGACTTCGCGTCGATTGAAGTGAGTTCGAATACCTGCAATGAGCCTGAGCTTTCGGTGAAGGAAAACATCGTGAGGAAACTATAGCATGGTGGTAGAGCATTTTCTAATACCCACCTGGCTAGCTACCACCCTCAAGTTGAAAATCTGTCGCCAAGCACCAATAGGTATGTTCCGGCAGCTGCACTTGAGAGCCAATCTTCCACTAGGTTTAGCGTGTTACCATCTTGGGCCACATCGTCACTTAACACTTAACAGGTGAGATTGTGGCCACTACGCCAAACCTACAACGATAAAAAAAACGTTGGAGCACTTGACTATAACAAAAATTATCACTTTAAACCTAAATATTCTTCAGAATTCGCGTACATTTACTAATTAAAACTGCTAAAATTATCAGCTGAAGGTGAAGGAAAACATCGTGAGGAAATCAGAACATCTGAGAAATGTTCTTGTAGTACCAATGTCGGTGTTTGAAATTGCCAATACGTCGTGAGCTGACGTAGTTATTAAGCACATACCTTTCCTTGGGAAGACGCCTTGGGCAGCAGTGGGACACTTACAGACTGATATTATTATTATTATATAATTGTACCATCAGTGTCCCTCAAAAACACCCGCGTGAAATTTGGATACATTGCCTACAGATTGCTGGATTGGTTGGCGTCAATGGTCACTGCCCCGCTCCTAAGGGTTGTAGAGTGACGTTAGATAGCCTATGACCTTCCTTCATAACTAGGCTTTAAAATATAATCACATCTGACTTGTAGTTCTAGAGATTAGCGCGTTCAAAAACACAAACAAAAACACTGAATTTTATTATTATTATATAAGTAGTAATAATGTAATTTATAAATGTTTTAGATTGTACTTTGTACTGTCAATTTAACTGCACAGATATGATGATTTCAAAGATGATTTTAATAGGGCCCCTTTGACCTAATTACGTACTACTCATCGGTGAGTATCTAATGATGCGTTAGGCAAGAAATTGATAATTGTCAGTCACAGAATAAAACGATCTGAAATTGGTTAAGAAATCTTAATTACAGTTTATCTAGTTGAATTCGAATAAGATACATTCAGTAAATAAAGTATCGGGAATTGATAGTTTTTTTTATGGTGACAAATTCTATTTATTGTTTTTTTTTTTTTTTTGTTAAACTGGTACATCTGCTTTTGTTTTGGTGCATCATATCTAGATAGAGTGTATTGCGAATATCTTAATAGACAAAAAAATCGAACAAAGTGTTTGCATTAAATTTTGCATCGCCAATGGAATTTCGTGTTCGGAGCCACTAAAAATGTTACAGAAGACTTACGGCAAATCGACTTTATCAAAAACATGTGCTTATGAGTGGTACAAAGCGTTCAAACGCGGTCGAGATATGCTGGAAAATTAGCCTCGCCCTGGTAGGCCATCAACGTCTTCAACTGAAGTTAACACCGCAAAAGTGAAGGAAATAGTGGCTGAAAATCATCATTCAAGTTTGAGAGAGATAGCCGCTGAACTTTCTGTGTCTCACGAGTCGATCCTTATCATTTCAATAATCACTTGGGTATGAAATATGTTGCCGCAAACACCTGAATTTTCTCTAATTACACAATCGCATAAGAGTCGATGAGGATATGCTAGAACTAGTCAATTCCGACCCAACATTAATGAAACGCATTGTTACTGGTGACGAGACGTGGGTTTACAAGTTCGACATGCAAACTAGTCAACAAGCTTCGGAGTGGCGACTTCCAACTGAACCGAAACCGAAAAAACCACGCGAAAATCGATCAAAAATTAAAGTGATGTTGATTGTTTTCTTTGACTATCGCGGAGTTGTGCACTCGGAATTATTACCTGAAGGTCAAACGGTAAATATAGTATATTATTTCAGCGTTATGCAGCGTTTAAGAGAGCAAATTCGCAGAAAGAGACCAGTTTAATGGAAAGAAAATTCTTGGATTTTGCATCACGATAATGCGCCTTGGCATAAGGCATCGCAGGAATAAGGTTATTTGGCTGCGATCTTCTGCGATATCCCACCTGTCGGACAGCCCCAAGTAGAGAATAATTTTCAAATAAATTTATCTGTACCCTATCTCGTTTTAAGAACGCTTAATAAAAATAAACTCGATTTACAAAAAAAGTTGCTCATTCTTTAGCTCAATCGTTCCCATTTCTTCGTGTCATTCCCCATTTTTTTTCATAACATTTTTGTTTAATAATATACTTTGAAAATGTATATACTTACTTTTCATACGTGTATTGTACAGAAAACATTGTTAGACCGTACTTTATAAACTAAAACGTATTTCTCGCATGGCATATTTTCATGGATTTCATCGTAAACTTTCCTTACGTAATATCCATGATATAGAAAAATATCGGTTCCCAATCTGGTGTGTAACTGAGTCAATGAAGCGGCAACTTTTTAAGGTAGTGTCATACCCTAAATAATACAGAAGGGCAAAGTTACAAGAGAAATAATTTATTATTAATAAAGGAAAAAAATATTGTTCGTAATTCCTTTACTTATTACAATTGATTTGAAATTTATTTTATACTAGAAATGGTAGTCTTCTTTACCAAAATGGTTTTGGAAGAGTTATTATTTGCTACCTCTTTAAAATCTCGTTTGCAGTTTTATTTATGTTTTTTTTTTTTTTTTTTTTTTCGAACTGACTATACTGTTAGCCTTAGGGGCCCTGAAGCCTTTACGGCTTTTACAGCTTTACCGGGCTTGGGGGCGAGCGCTTAGGGCACTCAGCCACGAAAGCTAAGCAACAACATCCGAGGGTGCCAAAGTGGCCGAACCTCGGCTCGGACTGTTGCGCGTATGCAATTAAGTCGCGATCTGACTAAATCCCTATCATTCGATCTAAACTAACTATACATATATACATGTTTCTGCCCCCTGGGAGGGGAGGAGGGAAGGAACATGTGTATGTGTATTTAGTGGTCTGAAATTTTTTGTCTAATCTAACTAGGCAAAAAAAAGAAAAAAAAAGGTCCCTTACAGAACCTATGTACCTGTGTGTTGTGCATGTGTGTATAATGCAGTGTCATGTATGGCTGTGAAAGCTAGTGAATGTAGAGTCACTGTATCGCGCGAACGGCTGCTTGACTCAAGGGCTCCATGCCCATGGATCGGACCTAGGCTTGAGTTGCCGCAGAGGAGGGTGGTCGTGGCGGGTGTGCGGGAGCGAAGTTAACCGTACGTCCCCTGCGGAGGGAACGGTGGTTTCGCGGGCGTGGGCGCGAGCACGCATATGTTGCGGGAGCGGACGCGTAGAAATTGTTAGCTTTCTCGATGTCGTCATCGGGATCGACAAAGAGATCTCGCGGACGGCGTTTATAACGTTTGGCAACGGGGATCGAGTTGTCTGGGACGTAGTTCACGGTGGATTTTACGAGCGGGTTGGGATGATTCGAAGCGCTATCGAAGTATCTCCTGGTGAGATATTTCACATAGGCTTCTATCGAGGGAAGCCTCATGTCCCTGTGCAGGTCCATGTTCCTAACGAAGGCTGGAGGGTCAAGCAGGCGACGGAGAAACCGATTTTGGACTCTTTCCATGCGGGCAAAGTTATGTTTGGACATATGTGCGAACGCGGCGCAGCTATATGTCAAGATCGGACGTACGCACATCTTGTAGAGTGTGAGCTTATGTCTTAAGGACATTTTGCTTACCGAACTGAGCAAGGGTCGCAAGCGGGAAAGGATCCAGATGGCGTTTTATTTATCTCTCAAACGTCAAAAAAGGAAGGAAGGGCACAGAGAAATCTCTTTAGAAAATTCTCTCTACCTGAAGCAATAAACTTGTGGAATACCTCCACCCTACAAAAGATCGCAGCCAAATAATTACAGGGATAACTACAGAGTTACAAGTGTCCGTATGCTACGGTAATCGTTTACCATCTGGCACAGTACCATAAGTACATTTGCTTGCTACCTTAGTTGTATAAAAAATATCTTCATTATGAATATTAAAAGTTTGTATTCGTCTCTCTTTTACTCGTTTCGTCTTTATATGCAGGTAGCTAATTTTTGGAGGTTTGAGGAAGTTTTTTTTTTTAAATTTAGTCTGCGTCTTCTGTTTTTCATTCAGCTATGTTTCCACTTGTTGGCCAGACGTCAATTTATTTCGCCTTCTGCATTTGACGTCCACAATATTGAATATTAAGACGATTTTTAAAGGATTATTTTTGTGCTCCCATAGGGAAGTGATGACGATTTCATTTTTTGGGTATTTATGAAGTATAGAAATTTATTTACCGACGAAAACATATATTTTTAATACGAGTATTTACTTGAACTGATATTTAAACATTGATTGACCAGTTAGGAAAGAGATTTGATACGATTTTGATATTAGGTAATCAATCACTTGAAATAGACAGCATTGCATTACTGCCATTATCGAGTGTATATAGTTTCCAGTGTTATGCCGATTTGTGTATCCTAACAAGATGGTGGCTCCCTTGTTAGAACTTTCTAGGGAGTTTTTGTGGCATCTCAGCATTCAGCATGATCCATGTTATTCGTCAAACTATATGTTGACACCATTCCTCAAGAACTTGTTTTGAATAATAAAGCATATTTTTAATCTAACAAATGCATGAAGAACGATTGGTTTCCCCTGCGCTTCAACTAGATACCGCGCTACGTACAAACAATAGCTCCTAGAATACGGAAACTTAATATCGTAGTGAGTAGTGACTATTTGAAATTAAGTTTGTCAACGTGACAGTATTGTCAGTATGGCAAATAAGATATACAGTCAAACCTGAATAAGCGAGAGTTCAAGGGAGCACAATCTCATTCTCGCTTATAGAGGTTTCTCACTAACCCGAGTTTCTCGCTAATGCAGGTACATGGGTATCGTTTCTCTCTTATAGAGGTACGTAATTTTATAATAGGTGGATTCTGGTAAATTAAACTCCCTCTGAATTTCATTTCGTGATTTTCCGGATTCAAACGCATTCACTATTTTAACTTTATCAATTAATGGCAGTACTTTAATTTTCCGTTTTGACATGATGCAGAACATAACTTTCCTTCGCAATTGATTAACGATAAACTGAGTAAGTCCGACAAAAAGGACGGTACACAGGCACACGTGTCCATTCGAAAAGAATGCGATAAAATAATAACGTTATTTAGTTCCACGAAATAGAATAGGATACAATATTGACGAGAAAACAATACAAAAACAATGGTAGGAAGTTCCACGAAAGTTAAGAATGAGTCATAAAATAGCAGATGTTAAATTTGTAATTTGTTTTGTCATTTGTTCCTCCTAAATAATGTAAATAAATAAAGCTCGACTGTCGCTTATAGAGGTATAGATAAGTAGCAGTCTCACTTACGGAGGTCCATGAGGGAAAAATGACTCTCTCTTACAAAGGTTTCTGTTTCTCGCTAATAGAGGTTTTGGGAGCTTAAAATAACGGGTCCTGGCTATTACTCTCTATAGAGTTATATTATTATCTCTTATAGAGTTTTCTCATTTACCCAGTTCTCACTTACCCAGGTTTGACTGTATATATAAAACAAGAGACTCGAGTTACGTCGATTCGATTTGTGTCGCGAATTACTACGCCCATTCACACGCTGGCCACCTACCACAAACTTCAAACATCTACAAATGTTTGGATAAAATAGACAAGTCAAACATCGGTATCGTATCCACACGTTTGCAAGTGTGCTAGTGTGTTCTGGATAAGCAAGCATGACGGACGTCGACATTGTGTCGATTGTAACATTTGGTTTAACCCATTTTTATTGTAAAAAGAAGCAAAATTAAAATAGGAAAAATCATAGGTAACGGAAAATTCTGTAACGAAGATAGTTAAATATTCACAGAAACCGTACCAGTTTTTTTTTTTTTAAGTTATTTATTGATTATTTATTTCACGCAAGCGATACTAACTACACACAAAGAGTAGACGCATCGCAAGCGTTTGCCGGAAGCTCCTGTGATTTGTGCATCAAATACCGGACTTTGCTCGGATCAGTGGCAAGCCACAATAAACCTTCACAAACCAAGCCAAACGCCTTATCCACACATTTGAATTTGTTAATTTACCGTTTGCCAAGGTTTTGCAAGTGTGTGGATGGGGCATAACATGTTGTAAGTATGAAAACAGCCTAAAATAATAAATATTGTATAATTTGAAGTTCGATAATCAGATAAATAAAAGTTTTTAGTTTTTGGTCACAATCTCATCTGATGACAATATAACCCAAGATAGTAACGCTCTAAGCCTATTGCAGCAACTAACTCTATCGTCTGTATCATGGTGAGTGTTCTGAAGAGCTGTTCAATCTAATTCCCTCCTCTCTTTTCCCCAACAGAACCACACGCTCTGGGGTTTCCGAGTCACAGTTTTACGGTAACCTCCATCTCGGCACGAACTAAAAAGTTTTCTGTGTCTTATCTTTTTCGGACCGTGAAACTGTGGAATCATCTCCGGCCAATGTGTTCCCTGTTTCTTTTGACATCGGGTCCTTCAAACGTAACGTGAAGTGATGTTTATGCAGGCCGGCATGACAGCGGCGACCGCCGATGTATTTCGATCTCTTGGTGGTCGCTGTTCTATTTGGATTGTACTGTGCTTACCATCAGGGACAGTACATTCAATGTGCCGAACTATTATTTTAAAAAAAAGGTGTGTGTGCGATTCACACACGATAGAAGTGACACTTTATTTTGTCATGACATGTTCTATTTTATTTAAACAGCGTGCAATATACATACACACCGACATTTACTCTCTCGCTCTGGCTCACATAAAGAGGAGAGACCGATAATATATTGCTCTCTCCTCTGGCTCACACAAAGAGGAGAGACCGATAATGTGCGTTAAACGTTTAACATTTAACGCATAAGAAGTTTCACTTACCATCATACGACATACATCTTATAACCTGGCCAGATAACATAGCTATGAATTAAAATAAGAAATATATAAATAATATATAGATGTTTTCAGGCAGTATACATGGGAGCCAGTTCCCCTAAATGCTTATAAAAATAAAAAAGTGTAATCGAGAAAAGTAGTTCGTTTAATAAATCTAATATTGTACTTAGATCTGTTCGTGATCATATTACTCTTGGTAATATCGTATAGCGTCCCAGTGCGCCAGCGAAAGCTGTTAATCAAATAAGTTTTGTATGAACGCAGACGCAAGCTTCATAGCACTGTCGAGGCGATGTCGGCTAACACAATTACTTAACTGACTTGACTGGCGAGCTGAATGCAGTGACCGTAAACCTTTCCTACTTGTTTTGTATAATTGATTATTGCTATTGCAAATGTATGGCATCCCAATATTGTGAATGTTGCTTTTTCTTTTATTAAAATCATTCTCAGCACGAAATTATTCTATGCTGAGTTTAGGCCTCGTTTTACTCGTGTCACCTTGCCACTACACTGGTCGATTTCGGATCACCAATCTGTAACGGTAGATCCCACACGCCACTGTGTGCATAGCCCTATGTATTGCCCTTAATTGTAATGACCTTAAGCTTTCTTGAAAAGCCCATAGTTAGCGACCACGTCTAAGCACCATATGTAAACACTGGCAACATACATTTTCGTCTGGAGACACTTATGTAGGCGGACACATGGATCGTAGAACAGATGGCCAATACGGTCCAAGAGCTCTCAAGTGATGACCAGAAGGTGTGGATAGTCTCCACGACTTGGTGAATATTGTGGGAAGACGTTGGATGCGGGTATCAAAGGACCGGTTGTGGCGATCTTTAGGGGAGGCCTATGCCCAGTATTGGACGTCTTTCGGCTGGAATGACAAGGTGTCCTACCTAGCTCCATTTAAGATTTTCATTTTAATGATGTTTAGTTTCACATCAGACCTCTGCGTTACACATAGAAAATAGAAAGAACTATGGCTTATGATGTCCTAATTGGCATATAGCGTGATGATAAATAGATCCTAATTTAGTTTCAAAACCAGCAGAGCTACCAGCACCTATTACAATAAAACCATCAGCAAAACAAACTGATTAGACAACTCATAAAATCTCTCAGTAAAGTTTGCCTTTGTCGTAATTCGAGTCAAATGTGAGCTCAATATTGGGCACAAACAAAACAATAACACTTAGTTAACGTTCAGCCAGTTTAACATCGCATCTCTAATTGCGCGACGGTAATAGGTAAACTTCGAAGTGTTTATCTGACCTGTTTAGTGACACTTTAGTTGGGAATTATCGACTAACTTCTTGCGTGGAAAGTTGGCTCTAATTATTTTTATTTTTACAGATACAAGGCAAAATGACAGTACTGTAAATGATGGTAACCACAGTACCATCCATCCATCGCTGGTTGGCACTATCATTGCCTGAAAGCCTGCAAACTGGATATACACTGGCCAATCTTGAAACGTGACTAACAAATTTATCAGTTTGCATGGTGGTTGCGACCCTGTCGAGAACAAATCCCTACCTACCTACCCGGTTTTAGTATGTATGCTCTGCAATTATCAATAAGATTTTTATAATTTTGGTTGTTGGAATAATGGCCTTTTTACGAGGGATGTTAAGGGCTTATTCAGTACGTCAGCTCACGAAGTGTTATCAAATTGGAAAACCCTGAAATCTATAGTTCTGTATTTGCTATATATGACAAATGTTTCGTTTACGTATTAAATTAGCACCTCCATCTAAAAGGCAGAGGAACTAAAAATCACTTTGCAGTAAATGTAACCTTTCATTGAATTTGAAAAACATTAAAAATACATCAACTGCAGAGGTAGTGATAAAACGGTTGCAGATATCACATTACAAAACACACAGTGATATGTAAGAAAGATTAAACAACATTTTAAAAAAGAAAAAAAGGTGTGTGTGCGATTCACACACGATAGAAGTGAAACTTCATTTTAAGAGATATTTTATTCACATATACTAACACACGTTAAATGCTGAAATACAAGCAAGTATTAAACAGTGTGCAATATACATACACACTGACATTTGCTCTCTCACTCTGGCTCACACAAAGAGGAGAGACCGATAATATGCGTTAAACGTTTAACGTTTAACGCTTGGAAGTCGCATAAGAAGTTTCACTTCAATAATTCTCTAAATTATTTGGCCGCAATCAATAATCAGCGTTAGCGGTACCTGCTACGGTGACACCCGGTTTATGCCGAGTTGTGAATCATTTGCGGCACAAGTACCATTGAATTAGATAAATAAATGTTTTTTTTGTAACTTTTATGTGATGTTAATTTTACTGTAGGTACTGTAAGTAATGTAACAGAGTCTCGGGTATACTCTCGGCAATAAAAATATTTTATTTTTGCTCTCTGTCTCCACTTTTCTAATAGCTCCATTTTAGATCGACACCTTTTTCAATTGGAGCTTAGTATTCATCACAGAAGTAAAAAAGAATAACTTACGAATGTAGTATTGGGCATCAGTGTCTTGGAAGTCTGGTTGGTGGCGAACATGAGGCTGATACCGCCAGAGGCGTCGCGGTAAACAAACTCCTCACCTGAAACCAAAGTTATCAAATTAGAAGAAATCCTTCAAAGGTCGGCCGATGGATAGCATACAAGCGGACCAACTTAGTAGTCCTCACATGTCACGAGTCATCATGGTTATCGACGTCAGATTAGACTGTATTCTAGCTTATGTATACACAGAATACACTATAAGGCAATATTAAAATGGTGCACGCTGTTTAACAACAAACGAGGAAATGGCTAGAGTGGGACGACAGAGTTAGTTCGTCTAAAACTGCCAGATAGAAAAATGAAAAGGAGAAAAGTGCTAATATGCAAAAACAGGTGGATGTCTGAAAAAAAAAAGAAATACTTGCATCCGTCATGCATTGCATCATTTAGGTGCCTAAGCTAAGGTAGCTTTGTACGTTCGCATCACGACTATAACTGTTTTATGTCATCATTCGGTCGTCGCCAATTTTAACCAGCCAGTATAAAAACGGGTTGACATGCTAGAAAAAAATCCACTCATACTTAACTCGCTTCGCTTCAAGATTTTTTTAAATAAAAAACTAAATAAAAAGCTTTTAGCTAATTTAGTCTTTATTTCATAAAGCTAGGTCAGGTACTTGTAAAGATATTGAAGATTTTCTAATCGACCCTTTTTTCTTTGCGGTCCATTATTTGTACGTTTTAGAAACATGAATCTTAAGCTTAATCCACAAAAATGTGAATTTATGAAAACTCAATTACTTTACTTAGGATATGTACTATCAACTGATTGCGTACTACTTGATCCAGAAAAAAGTACGATATTACAAAAATATCCAATTCCAATTAACGCAGATTAAGTTAGGCGTTTCGTAGCTTTTTGTAACTATTATAGAAAACTTATACCTTTATTTGCGGAAATTACAATACCATTAAATAGGCTATGTCGCAAAGAAGTTTTAATGTCGAAAATAAATTAATGTCCTCGCCTATTTTACGGTATGCAGATTTCTCAGAAAAAACACATTCCTTCTTCAAACGGATGCTACTGGTGTAGAGATAGGTTCTGTTTTATGCAATAAGGATTTAAGATCAATTGCATATACTAGTAGGCCATTAAACAAAGCCGAATTGGGGGTTTTTGGCGGGATCTCAGACTGTCATGTAGTGGTTTTTTCATTTTCAATTCATAAATTTGTGTTTTTGTGTACTGTGTACAAATTTGTGTATTGTGTAAAATAGGTGGTCATTTTGCATAATAAAGCTTGGTTATTGTATACAAGTGAAGTGGATTGAAAATAATAACATAGGACATGAATTTTGATATGCCACAAAAACTCCCTCGAAAGTTTTAACAAGGGAGCCACCATCTTGTTAGGATACACAAATCGTCATAATACTTGTACATATACTATATTCACTTGATAATGGCAGTAATGGTCTTCAATGGAGAGGACTAGTTGCTAAGTTAGGAAATAAAGAAGAAGAAGAAGAAAGCCGAATTGAATTACCCTAATATACAAAAATATAGAGTATGAAATATTTTAGACCATGTTTATATGGCAGAAAGTTTACTGTTACGACAGATCACAAACTTCTTATTTATTTATTCGGTATAAAAGAACCCCATTAACTCGAATATTAAAATTTCGATTGCAACTAGAGGAATATGAGTATAACATTGTTTACATTAAAGGCAACGATAAAACAGTCGCCGACGCGTTGAGTAGGATAACTATAAGTTCGGACGAATTAAAATCTATGAATGAAAAATGATTTAACGTAATGACGAGAGAACAAAAATTAAAAATTGAAAGTCAAAGTAAAGAAAATAAGGTAATCACAAGGTGTATTAATATGCCATATGAACCGAGTTTTGGCCAACCGAGGGTCAGAGAAATATTGAGAAAACCAAGTGATTGTATAGAGTTAATATTGATTGATGGTAAACAATTAAACAAGACAAATGTGACTTTTGAGAAAAAATGCGTAGCCTTTATAAAGGATGAAGCGACTTTATACATAAATCTTGATTATATGATCTTATCTTGATCTAATTTCATTTTACACGAGTCGAACTTGGGGATATTTTAAGATAAAGTTGTGTTAAAACATATATTAAAGTATTATGCATAATTAAAAATGAAAATAATATACATTTTATAAAAAAAATAATTATCGATGATATAAAAAGTGGAGAAACGTGGACCACGAATAAACATACTAATTGGTATAAAAGGTGTCTCTAATAATGACGAAAAGGCGTACACACTACATGATTATCATTTACTACCCACGAGTGGGGGGCTTACGACGTATGGTAAATTATCTCAAAAGTAAGTATTTTTAGCCAGGTTTAGAAAACAATGTGCGAAAATATGTTAGTAAGTGTCACAAGTGCTAAATTAATGTGTTTTATGTGAAAATGAACCTAATATAGCTGTACTTCAAGGTGATAAAACTGAGATAGTTTATAAAAATCGAAGAAAACTTTTGTGACATAGAATATATTGTTTACATTTAAACATTTGATTGTATCTTTATCGTTTAGATTATATATACTTTAATTATATCATTATTAAAAATGAATAATTGAGTCAATGTTTTAGACATAAGATTCATTTCTTTTATGTTATGTAGGTACCTACCTACTACTAGCTATTACTATACTTACTACTATTTATTAATAGAATTACTACTACTTTTTTTTACAATAATAAAAATTCCTTCTTTTAATAATTTCTTTATCTAGTATAATTAGTTAAGATATGTATAATATTTCAAAAAAAACTTGTTATTTTTTTTTAAACTACCCTTAGAGGTAGTGTGCTGACGTTGACAATGTATAATGAATGAGTGAGTCAATAAATTGTAACCAACCACTGAATACATACAAACATATAAACATACCCAACTTCTAACAGCAGTTGTAATGGTCTGAAAGATATTTACTGGAAAAAAGAGGGTCATATTCCATCAAGAAATTCTAGTGTCAATCGTCCGCCTCAATCTTCAGACCCTTATCATCATGTGTAATGGAAGTTACTCATTAAAACATAACAAACGTGTCTAAAACAGATTATCTTTGCAGTTTCCATCAAATAATTCCAGTGGTGACCATCCAGGTCCATCTTCAGACCTTAGCCATCATATACAATGGAAGGTACTTATGAAAATAAAACAAACTAGTCCATATTCGACTTTTCTACCATTTGCCATCAGGGAGTTCTAGTGACGATCGTCTGGCTACATCTCCAGACTCTTGTCATCATGTGTAATGAAAGGTAATCATGAAAACAAACATTTCAAGTTAAATATAAGCTTGTAAAAATGAGTTCACGCTAATTTTACAGTATTGACGTCACTAAAAGTGGTGCTGCTGATCGCGCTTACTCATATTTACTTAGTAAAATATTCACGGTTATGTATTAAGTGGGTTACAGCAATTTCGTTCGACGATTCACCTAAAACGAAAGTTTCTCGCTCACCACAGCAAATTAGATGGCAGAAAGTTTAAACACTATTTTATTTTATTTCGTAAATGTAATATTTATTAATATTGATAATTTTTAAAAAGGAACCAAATATTTAGCATTTTGAATTTACCAGTTTTAGTAAGTACTACCGTAGGTAAGTTACTACGTAGTTATTACGCGTAAGTATGCATTTATGTTTGTTTGGACGCTGTAAATGTATTGTTACGGTCTGAGTAAAGATAGAAAACAATCACCATTCTCGAAATCTCTGGAATCTTCTAGAATGTGCCCAAAATATCGAGTATTTAGTCATAAGTTTGAGGAAGCACTTATATTTTAGAAAGCCTTATCGCTCGGACTGTGTATACTAACAATTGTCAAAAAATATAATGTTCCCCTTCTTTTTAAAATAATGACGTAGTTGTTTACAATATGTTTACGAGTTCAAGAACCTTCTAGTGATTTCATTGTCACAGTTATTTGGATATATAAGCGAGCAGTTATCGCGAGTCACGATAGTTCTAATTTCGAAAGCGAAGTCAACACAACAAGCGATATATACTAAGACATACAAGAGGACCATACAGGTCGATTCTTCAAGTACATTCGAAGAGCAATTTGTGAGTTTGTTTTAAATTTGTATTTTTTAGTACTAATAAATAACGTGAAATATAACGGCATTTAACTAGTGACCCACTGGTATAACAATAGGTATATACAAGCTTTTTATTAATTCAGTCCAATGGTGAAGCAACAAACTGCCGGTCTATTTAATAATATTTTGTAATATAATATAATTAGAGCAACGAAGTAATAATAAACAAGCGATATAAAAGAAGACATCTACAAGAGGAACATAGAGAGTGATACTGCAAGTACATTCAAAGAGCGATTTGCGAATTTGTTTTAAATTGTGTTTTGGAGTACGAATAAATTGTTTACGTAAAATATAGTGGCATTTCACACTACCTACGGGTATAAATAACAGTATTATCTATACTAATATAGTAAAGCAGAAGGGATTTTTTGTTTGTTTGTCTACACACGCAAATCGCTGGAACTACCAGCCGTATTCGAATAATTCTTTTTTATATGGTGGCCAGATTCACGTGGAATAGTATAGGCTATCTGGCATTAGACTAAATCTCTCAGCTAGCCTTAAATATTGATTTTTGTTAAGTAAGTTGGAATAAACAGCGCACCCTAATTGCTTTATCCGCGTGCGCTGGAGTACTTGTAAATGATACGTAAATACAATGTTCTACAAAAATATTCTTAGTACACTTAAAAATATCCGCGATACTATATGCTTGTTTTTTATTCATAAGTATTATAAATCATCAATCAGCGCTTTCTTTTAAAGTATACGCGGGTGAGACCGCGGGGCACATCTATTTTATTTTATATGTTATATCAAAGTAAATAATAAAATTTGAGTGTGATACAGCCACACCTTACTTTCCAGCTATGAAATAAAAAATTCGCCTTAGTCAATTGTGACAAAATAAATACGTTTTAGAGTTCAGTTTAGTAGCAAACTTCCGGTGTACTGTAGAATAATAATAATAATGTTGAAATAACAATCCTCCGCTTGGTTTTATTTTGATTTACTATTGCATTGGTTATATTTCATAGCTTTATTCTAAAAAATATGACAGTTATTTATGAACCTACTGTATTACTCCCACTATACATTATCAAAACAATAAACCTACTAGAATTACTTGAAATAATTTCGCTTAAGAAACAAAATAAATTAAGTACTTTGTTTTGACGCTGAAAATATTAATTTGACGTGATTTATTGTTCTGTTATATTTTAGTATGACGTAATTAGTTATTAAAGATTTTGCTCTGCGATTTGAAGAATTTTGTATCTAAATATTTGTTTTGAGGTAATTAATTCATAAGTTTGGGGTAATTAATTCTAAATTAATCATCCCAACTCGTTCGTGGTAGCTGCCACGTCATACACGCCAATCCCAGATGCCTTTAAGGTTAAACATAGGCCGCGTAACATACTCACCGATCCTGACGTTAAATTCGCGGAAGCTAACGCTTCATACCCATAGTCATTCATAGTCCGTATCTCCAAATCAAGCGTGCTCCCTCCACAAGGAACAGGCGGTGAACTTCGTTCTCGCACACCCGCCAAGACCTCCTCTCTTGCGGCAAGTCAAGCCTAGGTCCGAATGCATCGGCGTGGAACCTTGAGCCAAGCAGTCGCTCGCGCGATACAGTGACACTGCATTCACTAGCTACCAACATACAGCCATTAGACTGCATCTCTACACACATGCACACCTCTCAGGTACATAGTTTCTGTAAGGGAGTTTATTTTCTTTTTTTGGCTAGTTTGTTTAGACATAAATTGACAGATCACTAAATACATATACACATGTTCCTTCCTTCCTTTGTGGAGTCAGACATTATGTATAGTTAGTTTGGTTCTATGGATAGGAATTTAGTCAGATCGCGACTTTTTCGCATGGTCGGCAACAGCTCAAACCAAGGTTCGGCCACTTTGGCACCTTTGGATTTTGTTACCTAGCTTTCGCGGATGAGTGTCATAAACGTTCGCCCCTAATCCCGGTGAAACTGTAAAAGCCGTCTGAGGTGCAGGGCCCTTACAGCTAATAGTGTAGTCAGATAGAAAAAAAAACCACGACAGTTCTCTTTTGAAAGCGAAGTGAAAACAACAAGCGATATAAAAGAAGGGAAGAGGACCATAGACTAATATGTTATTTATGTCGGCGTCCAAACACACTATCAATAAATAGGAAGTGAGGTGAGTTTTATTCAATAAGTTTTTGAATTCTTCACGTAACATATTTAAAGTGATCCTATGCTATTATTTGTAATTATTTACTCCTAACCACAAACAAGCTTATGTTAGGGACGGTCAAATAGTTTTAGTCTCAACTATTAACTTTGTGGTCTAAACGCCTCAACTTTGTCTATGTATGTAGAGTTTGAGTACTACTGGGGTCGATAAAGTTTGTTGCAAGTCAGGTTAGGTCAGTTTTGCAGATTGATCACCTGTTTTAATCATCATCACATATATTTGTATATGACGGTATAGTTCAAAATAAACGGTGAACACTGTAAAATAGGTACCGTAATTATTAAAAAAGAATCATATAAATTCGACCATCAATAATAATACATAAAATTTATTCTTGTATATAAAAATATTCTTTTGTACCTAGGGGCCATTCATTAATTTCTCCGAGGGGGATTAAAAATCTCTACATGCCCTTATTTTTGGAGGGGAGTGGTTAAACCCATTCTTACGTAGTATTTTAAAAATATTAAAAAGGATCCATTTTGGATACCGAACGGTTTTCTTCTTTCTATAATGTAAATTTCGATTTAAATCTTATTTTACAAATTTTTATTTTTTAATTAATTGTTTTTGATTAATTGCGTTATGATTTAGATAAAAATGCCTAGTAGATAGTGGACGGGATTTTACAATATTCCTTTGCTCTGAGAAAGAGCGAGATCCATTAGAAAACTGGAGAATACAGTCAAGTGAGACTTTCTGCTGAACGAGATACTAGGAAAATGTTGACGCGCCCCAGTACCGTCAGTACCAAGCTACGTCTCACGAATCCGACACATTCTCAAAACATAAAACACCGTTAAATAGCCTATGTTAAATTCAGCCTAAATACCTTTTTTATCACTGTTATCATACACGAATTTCCACACGGGCGAACTCGCAGGCACAGCTAGTATGATTATAATAACGCTACAAAATTAAGTAAAAAATCCATTAAGAGATTTTGACGGCAAAAAATGAAATATTAACACAAGAAAGTAGAACAATAGGTATCCTTCGGTGTCAACCCTAGCATGTCTCGGTTGGTGATGACTTTTTTGTCGTCATTCTTCATAAACCTAATGACTTGCTGCGGCCAGACAATTTCCTATTATACCTTAAGGATAACGCATCATGGTATCTACACTAACATTATAAAGCCTAATAGATTGTTGGTTTAAACGTGCTAATCCCTGGAAGTACCTGTCAGATTTGAAATACACTTTTTTAATTGTATAGCCTATTTATTGAGGAAGGTTATAAGTTATAGAATTTCACGCTATGACCCTAAAGAGGGGAGTAGTAACCATCAGCGTAAATCAATTTGGCAAACTGTATGCAAGTACGGGAATTGCGAACAATGATAGGCTACACGGGTGTGTTGACGGCTACCCGGTGAAGAGTTGGTTGAACATATTTAACACGAGTGAAACCGTGGGGCACAACTAATGGTAATATATTGTATAACTAACAGAATAGCTCGGCGTGATAGAGGACGTCGTTTGCCTGTATCGTATAATTAAACTAATTGTACGCCAGTGTGAGGTAACCATCGACTAGTTAACCAATGGAGTAGACAACGTTACCAAAAATTTGTCATATTGTGATTGGTTTGTTTGAAATTACGCGTTACAATTAATTATCACCAGGGTCGACTCTATCTGCCACATCCAAGCGCCAGGTCCTGGGTGTAGATAAGGTCAGCACGGGGCCTATAACCAATTTTAATAAGAGTTCCTACACTGCAAAAAAAAGATATTGGTAACTAATTCGGCCAAAATTTAAAGCAGGTATTGTAATAATACAAAACAAATTAAATCAAATTACAAACGATGTTTGTAAAGAGAAGGTTTTCATTGGAAACTGACAAACGGTTTCGTAAAATTACAACACTTTTTCGTTTCTTCACGTGTTTAGGAAAATTACTCGTATAATATTATAATTATAGAGTATTCGTGGCTGAGTGCCTTAAGCGGTAAAAGCCGGCTTAGGCTTCAGGGCCCTTATGGCTAACAGTATAGTCAGTTCGAAAACTACATACGAAGCATACATTGTTTTGTAATTTTACTCATACTATGGTTTATAAAAAAAAAAAAAAAAATTTTACAAAAAAAAAAACAGTAGATTTTTCCATCCATCCATTTAGCCAAAAGATAAGTAATGGATATAGATAATGTCATAATCACCACGCTTGGTAGGCGATCACAGATGTACGCGAAAAAATACTCGAAGGATGCTGCCTTCATCTAATCGCTTAGTCATCTTCTACAACACCTACCTACCTATAGGCTGGTTCTATTTTTATTCGGTACACACACACGGCACTAAAATTGTATGTTAATACATTAAGTGAGAAATTTAGAGAAGTCATTAGTCATTTCGTCATTCCATCATTTATTTGTTTATTGTATTGTGTTAGGTTCTACAATAAACTTCCCAAGCTCATTACAAATTTTCCGGATAATAACTTCAAGAATCACGTTTAGCAAGCTTTATTGTCGAAAGAGGGGTGAATGACGGTTACGTTTGGAGGTGACTCTCTCTGTACATCCACTGAAAATGATAATTTCAACAAAAAAAAATATCCTAAATCAGCGGAATTCGAACTATCGACCACTCGTGCGTACTGCGTATGAAGTCTGGTCGTCTCACACCACTAGGCCAATCCGACGACGATCACAGCCATGAAAATCAGGACTTGCATTAACCATGCATAATGTAAATGTATTCTATCTCATTCTTTCGTAGGCTAAATTCTATGGTTGTCTCTTTTTATTGTCGCTTTTTCGTTTCATCGAGTTTCAAATTATAACGGTGCTAAAGAAGCTTCAAAAACTGTAAAAATTAAAAAAAAATCTGATGATGTTGATCGAACTTCTTGCCGGCTCTTCTCAATGACTGGGATGTTTTAAAAATTGGCAATAGTGTATTAACATTCATAAGTGCCTTCTTAGAGCCTAATTTGAAAAAAAAAATCATTTTGAAGACAACGAAGAAAAGTACAGAGAAATTTCTTTGGAGATATATCTCTACTTGGGGCAGTCCGAGAGGTGAAATACTTCTACCCTACAGAAGATTGCAGCCAAATAACCTTGTGTTGTGTTCCCGCGGTGAGTAGGGTTTCCAGAGCTTCTTGGGGAAAGGGTGTTCAAGGTCGGCAACGCGTTAATGATATCTATGTTGTTATTAACGTCTATAGGTTACGGTAGCCGCTTACCATCAGACGGGCTGTACGCTTATTTGTCACTTTAAGCGTATAAGAATAAAGGGAAATATACTACATATTTTTTAGATTTCGTACACTTTTTCTACTAAGCAAGTGGAGTCCATTCCCCTGTCCATGGAGGTAGTAGTTATGAACGACAACTACGCAAATTGGACGATGTACATGTCGCGTTATGTAGTTACACTGGAACTACATTGCGTAGTGTCATATGAACGTGTTTCGTGAAACGATATTAACAATTGAATTTACAGGTTACATAAAGGGTTACAGACGGACTGCAATGCAGAGAGTCTTTGTTTGGAACCTATAACGAAATTCACGTTAAACTTAATGAATTAATTCTTTCAAAGTCGTGAAAATGACAAAAATGTACTTTCATTTATTGTAATAAAATTATCTATGGTTCTATACCTATTAATAAATCTAGTTATGTAGTTATATTTTTTACATATTTTTTTTTTCAAATTTCGTGATAGGTATCTGTTATAAATTAAAAATTAAGAACAAGTTTTTTACCGTTATAGTCTTAGCGTTATGGCCACAATCTGAAATGATTTTGTGGCGATGTGGCCCAGGATGGTAGCACGCTAAGCCTAGTAAGTAATACTGGCTCTCAAGTGCAGCTACCGGAACACGCCTATTGGTGCTTGGCAACAGATTTTCAACTTGAGGGTGGTAGCTAGCCAGGCGGGCATTAGGAAAAGCCTTACACCCATGCTATGGTCTCATCACGATGCGCGATGTTTTCCTACAGCGAAAGCTCAGGCTCAATACAGGGTTTCGAACTTACGTCTATCGACGTATATCCGTATACGATACCACTGAGTCATCATTGCTTCATAATTTTTTTGTCTGTCTGTTTTTATGTATGTCTGGATCGAACTCAAAAACTACTTGACCGATTTTTATGTAATATTGTACACAGGAATTATATGTGATTTATCAATTGATCACTTATAAGAATTGTCAATAATACTTTTAGAAATCATAAAATATTATTAAAAATAAAAACACTAGACGAAGAAATTATTGTAAAAAAAATGCGTGCGGAGCCGCGGGCAAAACTAATTTTAAAAAAATAAATAAAAATGTATATTTGTATCGTTAGTATAATATTATAAATGCGAGAGTGAGTTTATTTGTTTGTTACTTAATGACGCAAAAACGGCTAAATGGATTTATATGAAATTTGGCAAACAGACAGCTTATAACCCGGATTAAGACATAGGATACTTTTTATCCTGCTAAAGGCCCAATACTGAAGTACACGCAGACGAAGTCGCGGGCAGAGCTAGTATACTATAAAAATCTAAATTAGTGGACAGTACTTTTATTTATAACACATATTTTGAATTATACACATTTATTATTTGTACAGATATCGGTATCTATACATCTTCTATATTTACACATATTATAAAACTCAACGTCTGTCTGTCTGTCCGTTTATGTTCTTTTCTCGCTATATCATTCCTGTTGACTTCAAAATGAAACGATTCGCGCGCCATCTACTGTAAACTTGTTGTACTAATGCAAAACTTTCGCGGGTTTTGAACGCATAATCCTGTACGTGTTCATTCGATTGTGATGTAACTTTAGAGAGTTGTAAGCATTGTTGGGTATTTTCTAAATTAGTACAACTATTAAACAGTAGGTGGTGTGCGAGTATTTTTTTCGAAGACAAGGTTAAAAGTTAGTATTGATATAAAACAATTCTATTTTTTTTTAAACAATTTTTATATTATCGGACCACAGAGTAATTTTTTTTTTTATTAATAAAGTTACAGGAGAACTCCGTCTTTGGTCACTGATCAGAGGCGCAGGCAGTACATGCTAAATTAAATTTACATAAACACAGAACATAACTTTTTTTTATTTATTTTTTTAAAAGCTTGAGGTGCCTTTTTAAGTACAATGGTCTGTTATAAAAATTTCTTTGTAAAAAAAATAGAAGCAGGTCACATGTTTTAACAATTCTAACCCACCTGACCCACATTCTGTCGCAGTTGAAACTGTGAAAGCAGATAGACAACTTAAATGAAAATTTAAATGAACCTGTGTCAACCTTTTCCCAGCTACCCTTTAAAGTTTCACCAGGGTCGCATGCCCTTTATCGACAAATCTCGGTCACGTAATGTATTCGATTTTCGTGTTGATATTTTTTTGTTTAATATTCTAAATCTATAGTTTTACCTATTAATGAAAGAAAGTATTTTTTTCTTTTATTTAGGTACTAGTTGTGCCCGCGTCTCCGCTCGCGTGGACTACAGAATGCCGTCGTCGAGCGCACATGCGAATCGAGCTGTCCCCGCTCAAAAGACGAAACACAAAAATAGGTACTTAATTTAGGTGATCCTTAGAAGATAAATACATACTATCGGTGACTTTTTTGTAGGTCTTTTTAAGATCTACAATTATGTACAACATTATTTTAATATATCTCGTATGGTTTACTTTGAGTATGCCATTTAAGCGCTCCAAATGAGTATTTTTTCTGAACTGATTCACCATTATTGTCCCTGCTTATTTCGTATGTTACTTTATTTTACAAAATAAATCCTATAACCTGGCCAGATAATATAGCTATGAATTAAAATATAAATCAGATAAGTGGTTTTCCCGTGAAAATAACTCAAACGGACAGACAGACTGAGAGACGTTGAGTTTTATAATATGTAATAAATAATAGAAAATATTTAAATTGTTTACACTAAATATAAGTTTTATCTATGTATTGAATTTGATCCATACGATCACAATACCTAGATACATGGAGAACGATCGACATAGACGATTGTGCAGTAAATCCGTTCAGAAAACGGAGTGTAGATTAATTTCGTAAATTTGCCACCAGGGTAGCGCTGCACTCGCTTATGTCTGATTTAGACGCCCTATTTATACTGATAAGAATACATTTTCAAAGTAGTATTTTGATTTAAAAAAACTGAGTAGATTTTTATTTTTATTTTTATTATATTTTTTATTATACATTCAGTTCTTCTTCCTCTTTGTTTTGACGTCGCAGAAGCACTTGCCAGTGTCAATGTTATTGAGCCTTCGTAGTATTTTCTAATCCTCAAAGTGGGCTCTAACAAGATGGTAGCAGCTCCCTCGTTAGAACTATCATGAAGTTTTTGTGGTAACTCAAAATGCGTGTTTCCAGTTATTATTTATAATCCACTTCACTTGTACACTAATAACCAAACTGCATCACGTAAATTGCTGCCAATATAACATAACATAGGGCCAAATATCGAAAGTTAACGAAATAAAATAAAACTGTTGTAAAACTTTAAAAAATAATTGGAACAACAATGGAAAAAAGTCTGTGGAGTAGTGCTACGTACGCGTTTATTTATTTTCTACAATTTTCTAAAAGTCTGTAAAATTACTTTTGGCCCTATCTTTAAACTTTACCCTCTTGCTACCGTGGCGCCACTCTAATTTAACACTTTTCGACGGACAATTTTAATACATAGAGATCGTTATCCTTATCTCTACTTACCATATTTTTTTGGTGACAGTGTAGGGGCGCCAAAATTTGATCTCGCTCCAATCTAAATCTTGCCTCGGGCCGGCACTGGTTTACACCCACGACCGTTATTACTAGAGCATTTTGTTATGAAGATTTGTTGGTTAGGGGAAGAGAGGTACTTACAATGCATCTATATATACTACTAGCTGTTCCTACGGCTCCGCTCGCGTGGACTACTGAATGCCGTCGGGTGCGAATCATGCTGCTCCCGCTTTCATCTGCCACTCAAGGCGGCACACGCCGGTTATTTTAAAAACAAAAGTGCTTACTGTGGATGATCCTCGGAAGATAGACATATGCTATTGCTGACTTTTAGGTCCTAATAAGATCTAAAGCTATTTAGTACATTAATTCCATATATCTCTGATGGTTTACTTAGCGTAAGCTATTTAGCGCCCAAAAGCGTCTTTGTTACGAATCGACTCACCATTATCGTCACTGCTTATTTCGTACGTTACCTTTAACCACAAAAATTACCTATAACCTG
Organism: Saturnia pavonia; assembly: GCA_947532125.1. NCBI lineage: Eukaryota > Metazoa > Arthropoda > Insecta > Lepidoptera > Saturniidae > Saturnia > Saturnia pavonia. Next base: position 4,136,526 of record OX383916.1, on the reverse strand, counting down.
GCCAGATAACATAGCTATGAATGCACAATATGTAAATCGGATAAGTGGTTCTCGCGTGAAAAGAACATAAATGGACAGACAGACAAAGAGACGTTGAGTTTTATAAAAAGTAATAGATGTATGTATTATTAAGGTTATGCACTCCATGAAACACTGTGAAAAGTGAAACGCTAATTAGAGAATTTAAGTGAAGCGAATTAAAAAAGGCGCAGATTTATTCTCTTCACTATAAAAAAAATGTTTAAATAGTTTAGTACCTATGTAGGTGATAAAGGTTAATTACTTCGACTGCGGAAACTTTTGCTAGCTTAAAGCTCGCGCTGCCGTGAACCCGTTGTGAAGAGTACGGTTAGCCACATGGATTTGCATTCGAGGCGTTTCATCTTAGTCCTCAAGTGTAGCGACCTATTCATTAAAATTCGTTGAAATTCCTAGCTTCGGAGGAGTCAAAATCGATCTGAGGATACCCCGTGGAGGGGCGAAACACGTAATCGAATGCGGTCGTTTCACGTCTCATATGCAAAATATTGGAGTTTACTCCTTAAATTGATTTGTTATTGGATGGGGAGCATCACGAGATAAGGATGTCATTATTATTGGCTATATCTATACATATTATAAAACTTAACGTCTCTCTGTTTGTCTATGGGTATATGTTATTTTCACGTGAGAACCACTTATCCGATTTACATGGTTTTTATTTTAATTTATAGCTATGTTATCTGGTATTGTTATAGGTCATAATTTTTTCTTCGTACGAAATAAGCAGTAACGTTAATGGTGAATCAATTAGAAAAAAAAAAACACTTTTGGGGTGCTTAAATGGTTTACGCTGAGTAAACCATAAGGGATATATAAAATAAATGCACTACATAATTGTAGACCTTAAGAAAACCTACAAAAAAGTAAATGATAGCATATAAGGATCACCCACAATAAGCATTTTTGTCTATAAAAAAAGCCGGCTTGCAACCGCCGTGGGTGTGGTGGGTGGTAGCGAGAGCAGAACAATTCGCGCGTGCGCTCTACTGACTGCATTCTGTAGTCTACGCGAACGGAGCCGCAGGCATAGCTAGTTATTTTATATCTCAGACAATCATTCTTACATTGTAAACTTCAGTCGCACGTCGCAATTTTTTTTAAATATTATTGTTATTTGTTTAATACTTATTTTAAACATTTAGCCCTTATTGTTTAATAACGATTGGTTCTACGGGATCGACTTCATCGCTTTTGACGGTGAGTTACTAATATTCACTTTCCTTTTTTCTATTATTATTCACGTTTTCACATCAATAATCCGCTGTTAATGGTGCCAGGCAGTAGCAAACAAATTTTAATTAATTATTTACGAGTAGCTGTGTCCGAAGCTCCGTTCGCGTGGATTACAGAATCGAAAATAAAAGTAGCCTAAGTCACTCTTTATAACATCATTTATCAGCCAGTGAAAGTTCCGTCAAACTCGGTTCAACCGTTTCGGAGAATATCCGGAACAAACAGAGAGAGAGAAAAAAAAATGGTACTGTAACGAAACGTTTTTTTTTTCAATCAAATTTTGTCACTATGTTTGTTAGTGATCACATAACATTACTTGCTACTAATTATAGGAGTATATAAATAAGAAATAAAAGGGGTGTACTACTTTGTCAAAAAGGTAATGGGAAAAGATCAATAATACACAAAATGTTGGTTGTTCATCCAAATTTATTTTATCGCCTTCAAAGTATGCTCCTTCAGAAACGATAAACTTACGCCAACAAATATATCAATCATCAAAACATTTTTTAAACGCTTTTTTGAGTTTAATTCTCGTCGCGAATTCACCTTTATGACTTCCATCGAATGAAAACGGGTGCCACGAAGTGGTAATTTGAATTAAGGAAAATGAAAGAAGTTGGCTGGAGCCATATCTGTTGAATAAGGTGGTTGCTCGATGGTATTTGTAGAGTTTTTGTTCAAAAAATCGTTCACAATGACGGCAACGTGCGATGGCGCATTATCGTGGTGCAAAATCCAAGAATTTTCTTTCCACAAATTTGGCTTTTTTCGTCGAATTTATTTACCGTTTGACCTTCCGGTAAGAATTCCGAGTGAACAACACCGTAATAATCAAAGAAAACAGTCAACATGACTTTAACTTTTAATCGACTTTGGCGTGGTTTTTTCGGTTTCGGTTCAGTTTTAAGGCGCCACTCCGAAGCTTGTTGACTAGTTTGCATGTCAAACTCGTAAACCAATGTTTCGTCACCAGTAACAATGCGTTTCATGAGTGTTGGGTCGGAATTGACTCGTTCTAGCAAGTTCTCAGCGACTTTTTGGAGAAAATTCAGGTCTTTTGGGACTACCCGAGCGGCAACATGTTTCATACCCAAGTGATTATTTAAAATGATACGGATCGACTCGTGGACACATAAAGTTCAGCGGCTATCTCTTTCAAACTTGAATGAGGATTTTCAGTCACTATTTCTTTCACTTTTGCGATTGTAACTTCAGTTGAAGACGTTGATGGCCTACCAGGGTGAGGCAAATCTTCCAGCATATCTCGACCGCTTTTGAACACTTTGTACCACTCATAAGCACGTGTTTTTGATAAAGTCGATTCCCTTAAGCCTTCTGTAATATTTTCAGTGTCTCCGAATACGAAATTCCATTGGCGATGCAAAATTTAAGTCAAACTCTTTGTTCAATATTTTTGTCCGTTATGAAATTCGCAATACACACTAGTGTAATGATTGTTTTATCAATCATTTTTTATCTCTTAATTATATATATTTATTTCACTTTATTTGATTTCTCATTTATTCATTTATTGTGTTTATGCTCCTTTCCGAAGGCATCTCATCTATAGGTAATTTATTATTTTAAATATTGTATTACAAACTTCTTTTACATTCGTATATATATATATAATAAGTAGGTATTATACTAATATTGTATAATTGGCTGAAGAACTTTTTAAATTTAAAATATGAACAAGACGGTAAAATAATTGAAAAATGACAGATGGATTCTGTTTTACGAGAGAGACATGGACGTCTATAAAAAACACGTACAGTCTTTTACAAGATTTTTATAAGTTTATTTATAATTCTGATCTATTTTATTATTTGGACTTACACTACCTATCTGGAGTCTATAAAACTTATTTTGTTACAACAAGAGACCTCTCGAATTATAACCGGTATTCGAAGGAGTTGGAACCTTTTACTCGTAATTATAAAACGACTGAAAAACCTGGCGGATGCATTCATTCATGCTGGCTTGAAGAAGCAGATATAAAATTGGAACAGAATGGAGTTTTAATTAAACACAAGCTTCTCACGATGGAATTTTACTAGCAAATCTTTTACGGATATATTCAAAACTTGGACATTTCTTACTAGTGAAGGTGTTACTATCATTAATAGACTTTAATAAGGTATTCTGTTTTTATATCTCATTTAATGTTAATGCCTTCGGAATACACTTATTTATCTATTTTGCATTTTTATTTCCATAACCCCTTTTAATATATTTATTATACTTATTTAATTGTCCACGTGACACTAGTTATGGCTTAACTAAAAACAGCATTGTATTTAATCTAAATTAGAGATGTAACTCAAACTCCGCGCCAAAATAAAGAACAGTTGTGCCAATTTAACAATTAAAAAAAATTTAAACCATAAACAAATCATTCATTCCCGATACTTTCATTCCCTTAATGTATATTTTCATATATTGAAAAGTTATGGTATATGCTATAGTTTTCGAGTGAAAAGCAAAAAATTAGACCTTTTTTTAAATCTTTAATTATTCATAAATTTGTGTTTATATGTAGGTTTGAAATTTTCGTAAATTTTTCTAGTTCTTATTAAGAATTCGACAAGTACGTAACAAAACAGGTATTTTTTCTAGTAATAACGAGAACTATCGAATTTTTAACTTGTCGACTAGACCAATAATGAAGTACCGGCAACATAGGTCATGAAGCGGCCGGGGCTCAACAAAGTGTAGGAAGACGTCATTTGACGGTATCGGAAGAATCGTTCACTCGGCAATAAATTGGTATTTTGTATCGAAGTGTATTGCTCTATAAAACATGTTTATAGACGACGTTAAATCCTCGTGAACGGAAATTCAACAATATCATGTTTATTACGACGAATTAAGTTATAAATAGAATTTTAAATTAATATAATTATGTTTTTTTTTTAATTGTATTATGTAATATACAAGACAATAATTAACAAATAAGAAAACCAACTTGTATTATTTTGAGCAGGTCCCTGTTCGAAGTCGAAGGTCCCCTTGAGGTATCCCTTTTCCAACGAAAAAAGTAACTAAATAGGTTCATAAACAAAGAAGTTATGGCTGAACATCCATAAAACAAACTGTGAAATTTTCTATCTTCAGTTCGTGTAATTATTAGATGATGTTAAATTATTCACTTCATTACTTAATTATCCCGGTACAGAGAAAACACTGAATGCCCCTCGAATATATTTTTTTTAAAGCGCTTAATCAATTTCGATAAAATTTATATGGGTCCTCCTCGGAAGTATGGCCTATCAAACAAAAAAAGAATTATCATAATCAATTCATAATCGGCCGAGTAATCGCGTAACAACCACACAAAAAAACTTACAGTCGAACTGATAACCTCCTCCTTTTTTTGAAATCGGTTAAAATATAACATTCATTGTTTACGTTTATACTGCCAATGTCAAACACAAAGGTAAAAATAGTCTTTGGTCAAACAGTCGAAGAGATTTTAAAATGTTGCCAACAAATAATTTGTCAGTACCGAATTAGTTTCGAGTTGTAAATTTTGTGTGACTTCAATAGTGGTTTATGGTATAAAAAAATAACGTACAAATTAGAAAAAAACTAATTACCGTCGAATTTCTACCACTGGGCGAACACTAGTATGGATCCAAACTTGTAAATTACAATCTTTGCCATTTAAATGAGAGCTTATTTCAAACGAAAAATAACACTGCTGGAAGAAGTTCGCGCGGTTACGTCTCTCTGCCTGACCCTCGACGTATTTGAGTGTAAGGTACAACTTGCCGGCTCTAACAACGCGTAAGTTAAGCGATTTTCCGTTCATACCAACATTAATTATTCAACGAGGTTACTTATATGGGTTGCTTATATTTGCGTATGGAGTTCTGGGGTATTTTTCATATTTATACTTTTTTTTTTTTTTATTATTATTATTTATTATTCAAACTTTATTAATTGTAGTCAATGCCAATATATAAATACTATAAGTTTCTGTATCATTAAATTCGGTAGCTTCGAAGAAAATATCTGTACATTTTTTCTTCATATTTTCTTTTCTGAAAATTAATCCCAATAACATCGTACCAGAATTGTTGTAAGCATAGGACGGACTGTCATGATGAGACGTAGACTAACAGATGCACACAAGATTTTTATATATAAGAAGATATTATATTAGAGTGGCGTTTCTAAGAACTCCCGTCAAAGGTCAAGCTCGATAAAAAAATGTAGAACTCGCTAACCAATTTCAAAACATGAAATTGTAATTTTTTATTGAAAATGTAAATATATATGATCGAAAAATTCTTTTTTTAAGTAATTTTTATGTATTTAGGAGTTTTCGAGTGACCATTAAATATTAATATTAAATACGGAATTCCTGTTTTAATATTAATTCATGCTATATTCAACGAAAATACACCACGAAATAGAAAAATAATATTAAACACAGTATCTCGATCGTTTGGGGCAATGTTATTTTCTGCATGACATTCGAAAATCTCATGAACTTCAACGTGCTGCGTATTTAAACTTCTTCCACTGATCAATACATGTGATTTTGTGGTACAAATTATGTTTATAAACAACGTGGCCTAAACAATATGTTCATATTTGTTTGTGTATTTGCTAACCCAACCCGGCCTACGTTTGTTAACGATGCGTAACGTTACGAGTACGATCGCTCATTAATAATTCGGTAGGGTTTGGTTAAGCGACTTTTATTTGTATACTCCAGGGCCGTTTGTTGTTTATATTGTAATTATATACAAAGTTTCAAGCCTACAGTGCCTGTTGTTGAAGATGAACTGGTATCAGATTCTTTTGTGGAGTTCCTTGAAAACGATAGAAATGAAGTTGTCGGTAGAGCAGGAGCATGTCGTAAAAAGAAGGTGAACATTCCAGCCGGAAAAAGCATTTCTGCTGAAGAATTAAAGCAAACAACAACAACTCAGGAATCAAATAAAACAAAGCAAGCCTACAAGAAAAACCAGCGCAAGAGGAAAAAGAATGATGTACAGCTGAGCTGACAGAGCCCTAAAAGAGCGCTATATCACGTTCCTGAGGTAAAAGAAAAATGGAAAAAAAATAATTTTTTTTATTGCCTGCCAGGACTAATTTTTTTTTAATCCTTTCATCTCCTTATGAAACTGATCTCAAACTGTAACGTACTTGCTTTCGAACTTGTAAATGACTACTAGAAGTAAATATAAAATAGTAATTCTATCTTCTAGACTTATTAAAAGAAATAAATGTTTTTTACGCAATTGTTTTAGGTTCTACATTAAATTTCCTAAGCACGTTACCAATTGTCCAATTGTCAATTGTGTACCAAATGTCTCGAAAGTGAGATTATATGGTGGATCATTACGTGAATGACGGTGATGTCTGGAAGTGAACCCTTCTATGTACTTCCACTGAAAATGGTAATAACAGTAAATACTGTAAAAACGATTTAAAAAAAGTGTTGACAAACCCGATTGAGTTTCTTGTGGGTCCTTGAATGAATGAAGGGAATGAAGGAATGATTGGGATATTTTCCGAACCGGTAGTAGTGTATATTATTGTTACATATTATCAACAAAAAAATTATTAAAAAAATATTTGCTTTTCTGTCTATTTGTAAATACATACATACATATATAAATCATGCTCTTTCCCAACTAGTTAGGCTGAGACTACGTCCTTCTACTTGCTATGATCCTGACATACATCTTTCGCTTTTTTAATATTCATCAATCTTTTCATGCATGCTCGTCGGTTCAGAGTACTCTTGACCTGACTTACTTCAGAACGTCCCCGATTTGATCGTGGAACGTTTATCTAGGCATTCCTCTTCCAACGTTCCCATTCACACTCATCTTCTAAATCAGTCTAGTGATTCTTCTTTCATTCATTCTCTCTACATGCCTAACCATCTAAGCATCCCTTTCTCAATCCACAACGTTGTCTTAGCACACTATTATTCAATTTCATTCCTAATATACTTCTTAGCGCTCCCATTTCTACTGCATTTATTCTACTTTCATGTTTTTTCTACCACACCGAGCCGTACATGAGTGTTAGAACCAACAATGCTCTATGTACAACCAGACGAGCTTTCCTAGAAATTTTCTGGCTGTTCATAAAGGTGTATAACTCCATTCACCAAGCTACCAGCATTAACTCTCATTTCAATATCACTTTCTTACTTTCCATCACTAGTAAACATCGATCCCAAATATACAAATTCACTCACTTGCTCCAACTTGCTTCACTTGCTTGCTTGTCTATTTGTATTTCCGCATAAACTCAGAAACAGATTGGCCGAGTTTTATAAAATGTTTTAAACGAGTAACTCATTTCATAATAGCAAATGCGCACGTATGTGGTTTAAATATAGGTCAAATATTTTTACTTCGATTCCTTATTACTATAGAGTTACATCTATGACGTTTTTATTTATTATTTTTTTATTTTTGTGCGCGTCTGAAAGTCTCTAACAATCTTCTCCGTTATGTTCTCTATATTGGAACGTATTTGAATAATAACAATATGTTACACTATTTTTTAGTCATTTTCAACCGGCCAGTATTTCTAGTGTCTAAATCACATCTTGCGGTATATAGAAATACACTTTATCAAGTGCATTTCTAATCGTATTTTTACACATAGATACATTACAGTACTTATAAAACGGTATTCCATTTCCATGTATATCGTAATTAGTTATAAAAGTACAATTTTCATACAAAACAAATAAAACACTCTAGTAGAGTATACATATTTTATTGCGTACGCTGACGTCACTGAAACTCGGTGTCAGCGCGCCAAAATGGAGACGTCTGTTTAAATCACCCTAATTTCATTGCAGTTTTAAAATATTTATTTTGATGTTAAGTTTTAATATTGTTAACAGAGTTTTATTTATTACGGTTATGTACCAACGTAAATAATTGATTAAAAATGTACAAATAATTCAAGCATATTCCCTTTAGCTATAAGAATCGTCGATAATTTTAGAAATCGTATTGTTTTATTAAATCCTAGGTCTTGCCATCTCTCAACCAACTTCGATGAAATTTTGTAGACGGGAAGCATACGTCATTCCATAATTGATAGGCTATAAGAATTGTCATTAATACTTTAGCAAATCCTAAAAATAAAAAATAAGTTAATTATTTATAGATTTTTATGATTTCTTTTTACTCGGAAAGTATATGCCATTCCTTGATTGACAGTGTTCATACGAGCGAAAACAAAATTACGAGATGTATTAACGTTACAAGTGACTTCTTAAGGCTTAAAATAGTTAAAATATTTTAGATTTTGAACTGTGAAGAAGAAACTTGAATTATTTACAATGAATAAACACCCGTACTAATAATTCCTAGAAAATACAAAGTGTAGACATGTTAGTGGGACAGGTTCTTAAGTGTAAATGTCAGATCACGCCGAAAGCTATGGTCGCAAGCCAGGAGGAAAATAGAAAATACCCTACCACCATACTATGCTTTCATTACGATGTTTTCCTACACCTAAAGCTCAGGTTCATTGAATGATTGGAACAAATAAAGCTATGTCAGAACACCCTACCACTGTATTATAAAATCCTAACAAAAACTTTGATTTCGTTTATGCTTAAAAACAATCTTAGGTCTTAATCGTTAGATATATACTAAAATAGCTGCACGCTTTGATGGCCGTTTTGACGTTTCTCCGCTCATGTAGTTTGGTATAAATTAATAACTACGTTTGAAGGAGCAAATTGCTGTTCTTTATTATTAATAGCGACGTGCAGTTAGTCATAAATATATATCGAATGTATAATTTTAGGACTCAAAATTAATTTATTACGCTTATTTTTATTATCTATATATATTATAATCTATATTATATATTATAATATATTATAATCTAATTATATAATATGATCCAGCAAACAAAATTTTTCACGTTTTTACTAACAAAAAAAAAAAGCGCCATTTGACAGTATCCTTAATGGATTATGATTATTAGTGTACTTATTTACCACACAACTTGGCATTAATTTATTACGAAATTCGATATTAAAAAAATATACATATTTATATAATGCTAAAAACTTACAGATACGACTCGCATTTGATTATATATGTTTTCTAAAATAAATTGTCATTTCACGTTACTATTGTAATGTGTCAAAACGGCCATCATAGCGTGCCGCTATTGTATATCACTTCAAGATAACATCCAGCGATAGATAAGAAAATCTGGACCAAACAGCAGATGTAGTGAACGAAAACGGTAATAAATTAACTTTATTACTGCGGTATATTGGCTTGATGATCAACGTTTAATGTTACGGCAATTACGTCATTAATACTGCAGCGAAACGTGGCAGTTATTCGGTTCGCAAGTCTATTTGTATAATGTTAAACGAAGCTTCTTTTATTTAAATTTTATAATAATATTAAAGCGAAAAAGCTGCTTTATTGTTAAGAAAGTCTTTATATTTAGATCAGGAGATGAAAAGAAAGGCTAGAGCGTTTAGTTATTATATAACAATTGCAAAATTTACGTCGAAGCTAGTTTTTATGAGAATTTGTTTTTGCTTTAATGTTTTTTTTTCATAAATTTACTAACACCAGTACGCGATTTCGTATGCATTAATAAGATTTTAAATTAATAAGAACAAAAAATAGCTTGAGTGACACTCGGGGATTAGTTAAAGAATTTTCATAATCGAGTTAGTAGCTCCAGAGATTACATCCTGCAAACATGAAAACTTTACCTTTTTGTAATAGAGATATATATTATAGTATAAATATCGTTTTTATACGATGTTTATAAAACCCGCTATGATACTAACACATCCAAGTGAGATAGCAGTCGTGCTTTAAAAAACTATATGTATCGGTACGGCAACTAACTGAAAATGGAAGCCTATTCAAGATAAGAAATTCGAATGAATAATTAAAAATATTTTCATTAAAAAAATGACACTGGCAAATAGTTGAGCGATGCCCTGCTAAGGAAAAAAACTAAATGCGCAATAATATTTTTGAATAGATCTACTAATAGGTAAGTTTATTGTGGTCTTTCTAGTTGATATTATTAGTGAACAAAAAGGTATTGATGGACAGATTAGTAAAGAATATTCGTAATATATTTTTTTAAATTATAATTCTTTAGGTGCCCTTATTAGAGGGTAAAATTAAGAGCTGCGCGCACATCATGTGAGGGAAGTGTGTCATGACGAAGTTAGGAAATCTGTGTCCATCGATGATAGTAATAAAATTCAATTCACTGATTTTTAAAACGCTCATATTAGCTTCACTTGTAATTACTAACAAACAATGTAATAAAATCTTATAAGTCAATTTTAACCTACTTCTAATTGTCGTATCGAAATGAAACTTTGTATGTATATGTAGTTCGGATGATAAAACTATAATTTAGTATCTTGGAGCTGATCTGATGATGGAGCCAGGAGGTGGATAGTGGAACACTTCAGTGGCTACCAGTAAACCCCTCGAGTTTAGGCTTATATGATTTGTTTTGACAAGTCTAATAGATTGGGCTTTGTCAAGAAGGTCTGGTGATGGGGCCAGGAGGTGTTAGTGGAACTCTTCAGTGGTTACTAGCAAACCCCTCGAGTTTAGGCTCATATTATTCGTTTTAATAAGTCAAATAGATTGGGCTTGGTGACGAAGTGTTAATTTAAGATTATAATTTTTAGAGCGTAATTAAAGCATGATTTTAGTTTTTACATATTTATTTAAAAATTTGAAAATTAGCATTTTATTTATGTTTGTAATAAAAAAAGACAGTACAATGAATTTACATTATTCTTTGCTGGCTAATTCATCGTGTTATGTTGCCACTAGGATTGCCAACCATACTTTATAATAACGTATCCTACTTTAATTTCGATTAAATATACTTTATACTTTTGCATATAAATAAAGTTTGCGGAAATATAATACTTTATTTCCAAACTTTACTTGGATTTGTAAAACGGAACACTCGTATGGATGTTTGCTGAACTATTTATCGATACTTATAACTTACTATGTGTGCCTTGTGGGGTCACCCGTGTATAAATTAAAAGATATTGCTGATTGATGATTTATAGTACTTCAGTATAGATAATATTTTTATCGGGCGGCAAGGTTTATGCTTCACAACTCACACGGCTCGTTAGCTCCACTACACCTATAGTCATAGAACCGAGCCAATTGTTGAATTATTTTAATTTTACATTATCTCACTTCACATTAATCAGTCAGTTTTCAATAAAACTTTGTTATAAAATACCTTATTGTGGCTTATGTATAAGTAATAGGCATATGGTATAGCAGTTTTCTAGTATGTGTACTAAAGAGCAATATTTTTGTAGAACATTGTATTTACGTATCACTAACCGTTACGCCAGTGCACGCGGATAAAGCAGTCAGGGTGCTCTATTTCTTCCCACTTACTTAACAAAAATTAATAATTAAGGCTAGCTGAGAGGTGTAACCTAATGCTAGAATGTATCGTAGTATGTATAGTATGAATCCTCATGAATCTGGCTATAATACATTGAACGAATTTTTGAATCCGACTGGTAGTTTCAGAGATTAGCGTGTAGTAACAAAAAGACTCTTCCGCATTATTATATCATATAGTATAGGTATCTATGGTATAATTATAGTAGTATAGATCCAAAGAAAATCCACTAATAATTTATAATTTTAAATACTGGTGACAAACTACTTAATTCCTAAGTAAGTAATTCCTTCCTCCCAGAAGGCAGAAACATGTATTATATGTATAGTTAGGTAGATCTAATTTTACGAATAGGGGATAAGTCAGATCGCTACTTATTTGCATGTACGGCTACAGCCCAAGCCGAGGTTCAGCCACTTTGGCACCCTTGAGCTTATTGCCTCGCTTTCGCGGCTGAGTGCCTTCCGCGCTCACCCCCAAGCCCGGTGAAATTGTCAAAGCCTCTAATGGCTCCAAGGCCCTTAAAGCTAACAGTATAGTCAGTTCGAAAAATAAAACGTTATTTCTTTCATTAACAAAAAAATCAATTATAAAATTATCTATGAAATTTACAAAGACAACAAAAAATTGTTAGCTCCCAAAATAATTATTAAGAGAATAAAAAGAAAGAAAAATACTTGTTTCTCTTTCCAAATACTTTATTCTTTCCTATTCAATGAACTTGTAAGTTATTTTTCTAAAAAAAAAGTTGGTAACCCTAGTTGGCATACGGGTTAAAACTTTTGGAGTTATTATTGTTTTGTAACCCCAAACAAATTTAACTTCTTACCTGCGCACATAAGTGCACACAATTTATATTTTTTATTTTTGAGAAGAACGCTACCTTATAAATGCAAAGTTATATAAAAATAGGCATTAATTTGTATATAAATAGATGAATCTAGCATACAAACGATATTCGTGTATATTTCTGAGACTCGGAACATGAAGCGAACGAAACATCAACCCGTTTCATTGCAAGATTTAACCGAGCACTAAAAATTTTACGCCTTGCTTTGCTCGTTTCGTTTGACGTTCGCTAGACTACGAAATACAAATTACTAGATATGACAACTTAAGTTTTTTTTTATTGACATTCTAATGATTGATATCTCGAGATTTTCGTGGACAAACAACTAGGGACCATTGAAATGGCACAAGATGGTAACACGCTAAGCTTACTGGGGAAACTGACTCTCAAGAGCAACTGCCGGAACACACCTATAGATGCTTGACGACAGATTTTTAACTTTAGGTTGGTAGGTAACTAACCAGGCGGACATTAGAAAAGCTCTACCACCATGCTATGGTTTCATCACGAAGTCTCCCTCCATTCGAATTCACGTAGATCGAAGCCGTGCACGCCATAATAGTTTCAAATCATTTAACGTTTTAAAATTATATATTACTATTTAAATAATTTCGTGACTGTATTCGTTCCCGGTAGAAAGATGGTTTCTTCTTTGCATTAAGTTCATATAACTTTTTTATGTTATAAAGTAGTAAAAGGGCATGCAGTTCATCTGATATTAAATGAGCTATTTATAACTAACATCAGAAAGACCTGAGTTCAAACTGAGAACAGTAATCTATGCTATTCCTGAGGACAGGTTGCAACGTCTCGTGTGCCAGTTTTTTTTTTTCTATCTGATTGTATTGTTATACGTAAGGGACTGAAGCATCAGAAGGCTTTTATAGCTTCATCGGGCTTGGGGGAGGACGCTGAAGGCAGTCAGCCGCAAAAGCAAGGCAACACGCTCAATTGTGCCAAAATGGCCGAACCTGCTAGAACTGTTGCTGTGTTGCAACCTGGCTAATTCGCTATCCGTAGAAAATTCGAACTAACTAATTATACCTATATACGGTCGTGCCTTCTGGGAGGAAGGAAGAATCATGCGTATAGTAATCTGGCAATTTGGTCTAAATGTGCCAGTTTATGAAATGGTGCGGTCCGCCTAATGGCAAGCGGTTACCACAGCGTATGGACGTTTGCAACACCGGAAGCATTACATGCGCATTGTCGGCGGCTCGGTGGAGAATTAGTCAAATAAATTTAACACGGGTAAAACCATGAGGCACAGCTAGTATATCATAAATAGAGTGCATAAATAGAACTAGAAGTAGAATAGGTGAAAGATATTTAAGAAATGTACAAATGGTCTCAACATATCCCCGTATCTAGCAATTTATGTAATTTTCGATACCTCCACGTCGACACACAACGTTTTATTCTTGACCATTTATTGTTTCCTGAATGTAAGTCGGTCTCATCAGTGGTGTAACGAATGCTCGGCGGTAGTCAGTTCTATATGGGAGAGGACGTCATGCTCCACTGCCCTTACATTTATGGATTTTTAACTTATTGCTGTATTTTTTATAGCTTTAAGGTTCGCAATTTAAGCAATGATGGCTCAGTGGTAGCGTGTACGACTTATATATATGTATATAGTATATCAACTGTTTTGTATCCATAATACATTCTATGCTTAGTGTGGAATTAAATGGCCGTGTGTGAAATTGTGTCCCAATATTTATTGTTTAAAAAATATACGTTTGTTTTTCTTCACAATGAAGTTAAAATATTGGCAATGGTAAAAAGCATAGGTACTTATATCGTAACTAATACAAGTAAACTAGTACGTAGTACATATGTATTGATGTACATTTAAAAAAATAAGTTGTGATCTTGTTTTATAACTCATTAAATTTTTTTTTTTATATTATAGTAATAAAATAAAATTTGAGTGCTTCCTAGTTCTATTTCATTTATTCAGTAAACGCCTTTGTCTCTGTTATAAATAATTTGGAATTATGCTATAAATTATGTATAATGGGACAGCGGGTTTATCGTCGCTAGCAGTGTACGTGGTAAGAAGTATCCACATGTGCCCGGGTCGCGCAAATTGTCAAATACACTGCACAATCTATTAATAATTTCCTGCGGCTTCATGAGATCCTGGTAAAGGGGACGATTAAAATACCCGCAAAGTTTGCACAGCTAACCTCGTTTTTGCGAAGTTAATTCAGATTATGCGGGTTTAATTAATTGCATTTTCAGCTTTATTTTCATTATTCGTGTTTGTTTATTCCATTTTTATATAAATATACTATATATAACTTAAAATAACTTATTATAATAATACCGGATAGAAGTACTAACGGTTAATGAACAATACCTAATAATTAATTATTTATCTTTTTGTCTAGGAATGATGTTCTAAATGACAGATGTTAATTATATTTGTTAAAGAAAGTTTCATTGTAAAAAAGAAAACTTTTTATATTAAATTCATGTCCGTTACAAAAGAACCTTTTGCTATTGAAATTCATTCTCAGGTATAATTAAATTTCGGTTGCTTTTCTGTTCATGTCAAAAGCATTTCAATTACCGTTATATTCCCATTGCAAATTTGAATTGACGTTTGATTTGAACCAATCATTCGAATTTCGAAACATACAAATATTTAAATAACTTCCTTCTTATTTTTCCTTGGCAACCGGTATTCTTTATTAAAGACCATTACTGCCATTATCGAGTGTATGTAGTTTCCAGAGTTATGACGATTTGTATAAAGGTGTTTTCGTGGCAACTCAAAATTCATATGTCCAGTTTATATTTAAAATCCACTTCACGTATGCACAGTAACTAAACTATATCACACAAAATGCCACAACCCTATATATACATAATATAGGGTCAAAAACCTTAAGTTAATGAATTAAAATAAAAACCATAATATGACAGTTCAAGATCCTGCCAAAAACTTTGGACTATACTGCGTGTTTGGAAATGAATTACACCAATTCGAACGCTCGAAGAGACTCTTTTTCACACTATTATCTGATGTTAAATTTAAATAACAAATTTAAAACATCGACCGCCGAGAAATCTGCCAGTCATTTCGCGTTGTCATATGGAACAGGCGAATTACATGATGTTTTATGAGTTGATTCAGTGCGTGTTCAGTTTTTAGTTTATCAAACTTATTATTAAACTAAAAGTATTTCGCTTATTTTTCATATCTCAAGTGATGTCGCCGAATGTATTCGTTCCAAGAAGTGTGCAACCGTCGATATTATATTTAACTATAAATTACTCTCTGTTACGTTATGAGATCTTGGTACTGGAAACTAATTAAAACTCAATATCTTCGGCGAACTTAAGTTATAATTAATAATTAGTACGAGTGTTCGCGATTTTGTTAGAAAATCTTAAAGTACTTTTCTGAACTTTACAGACAAGTTCTGGAGATGGTTATACATTGTATAAAGCATTGTATAGAGATATTATAGCAAGGGTATCAATAATTAAAAGAATGGAAAACCAAATAAAATCTCACAAAAGCGTGTTATATATAATAATATCGTACGTATTTCATTATTTTGTTTTCTTCTTATTAATCGGCTACAAATGAAATTCTTTATGTATTCTGTCATTTCGGTTATAGTGAAAGCCCTCATTAAAATAATAATTATTAAAAAAATATATAATTCATATATTAAAAAAATAACAGAAATATGTATACATGGTATAAAAGAAAGTCGCTAGCCGTGACTGTTTGTCCGTTTACTTCTTCTAAACCACGCAATATTTTTTTTTCGGAAGGTTTGTATATACAATATATTCTAATTAAGTTATTGTATATTAGAGAAAACTCAAAGTTTTGTAACCAATTTGGGTGCTTACATGGCATACGCTGGGTAAACCTTATGAGGTAACTAAAAAAATTCACTAAAGAATTGTAGTAAAAACTTAGAGAACGGTCTTTCACGATATACTCGTATATCTGTCTCCTAAGGTTTACTCACAATAATCATTTTTACTTTTAAAATATTGATTAAAAATATTAGATTATTTACGAAGCTATTTTCTCCAATTCAGTATTAATCCTTAGCCACATAAATTAGTTACCTTGGGCAATTAATGTAGGTTAGAATTGGTATGTACATAATATTATTGAAATGAATACAGTAGAAGATATCGCAGATTCAAAATTACGCGCATCCAAATATTCACTCGCGGCGAAATGGTTACCTATGAATAGCGAGTCAACGTACTTTTCGTAACGATGAACGACTAATATCAAAGCGACAAACTCGACATCAATCGAACAGGATTCTTTTTAACTTAAATTATACCTCATTAGTTATATTACACCCGTAGAAGGCGGAGCGGATCGCTAGTAATTTAATAAAAGTAACTTTGACCAAACATTGCTGTTTACACTCACAACATTGCACTAAAAGTTTCCAGTGACTAAACAATTATTATTATTCATAACTTTAAGAAACTAGAATGAAAAGTTATACTCATATGTGTTCGTTGTCTTGTGGAAATGAATCGTAAATAATTTATCCGAAATTTCTTTGCTACTTCCGTCTGAAACAGATTAACAGTAGTTCTGTCTTTGTGCAAAAAAAGTTTGTTAATAAATAAATGTCTTTGATAAATAATAATAATAATAATACCATCACATTGCCACGATTCTCGCACATTATATTAGTGTCTTATTGGTCGTGTTGATAGAGGAAGCTGGTCCTTGTAACAGATATATTCGTTGCATATCTATTTCAAATTTTTTATAATTTAATAACATATTCATCTGTGATGAATCTGAAATTTTCATTTTAATCGCGATTTGGTTTCAACTGTGACTCTCCAACTTTTGGTGTCAATTTGAAATTCATTGCAATAGCAGTTTAATGTCAATTTTACTTAACGTCATACGGATTATTGCGGAGTGGCTATTAGATTTTATTTGTGGATATATTTTACCAAAAATTGCACAGTTTTTATTTTTATTCTCGTAAATAAACAGGTAAGAACTCAGATATAAATTTCCAACAAAGAATTTAGGTTTGTAACATTTTTCATCAGTTGATTGTGCCGACAGTAATACGACTACGTTCTCACTGATTCATACGGCAATATCTTAGAAAAATAAATCTTTTTTTATTTCATCTAGCTCGATTACAATCCGCCCACATTCAGTGTAAGAGAGAAATAAATGTGTTTTCATATAGAAGGGAAAACTCTCAGGGAACACTAAATAACAACAAAGGTAAACTTTTTAGTTCTCATATTTAAGTTTTTACTTCTGTTTTTAACTTTTTACTTATTTTTTTTTTACACAATTTTGTAAGATTGGCATGTTTTCTGTAATTAATTTCGTAATATTTAGGAGACGACCTCACACGTGGAGATTTGATTCGAAATTAAGTGTAATCATATTTTATACTATGGTAAAAAACATCAAAGAAAAATCCTGTCTGTGCAGATAAAATCCACGAGTTCTCAGTTTGGTAATAAACACAACTGCTTTTATATTATATTACTAGACTGTAAAAATGTCCCACTGCTGGGCAAAGGCCAAGGGCAAAGGGAGGCACGCGATTAATCACCACACACCAACTCACGATGTATTGACAATTTCAAACGCCGAGAAATCCTCACTACTACAAAGGACATTTCTCAAGCGTTCCGGTTTCTTGACGATGTTTTTCTTTACCCATCAGCCAAGAGTGTTACAAATTCAAATTAATAAATGTATGGGAATTCTGAAAAATTCATTGGTATAACATGCGTAGACTCGAACCTGCGGACATATAATCGATATTCCCCTGTGTAAGCCACTCGAATGCTATACTACTTTTTTCGATAATTTTATTGATATTAATATAATATTAGCTTACCGTGCGGATTTTTTTCACTTTATAGAATGTAAACAATCTTACGACTGTCATGTTAGTTAAACAAATTGATAATAGATGGCGCTATTAACATATTTTAATTATTATCAACAGATGTAATTTCTAATGAAAAAAATAACGAAACATTAATTTTAAACTATTTGGTTCGTCAATAGCGGAAAACTTTACAATGATGTTTGTATCGTTAATTTTGATAACGAATTAACGGAGATATGGTTGCCAGAAAAAACACTATTGAGAAATCTAGTTAATAAAATTTAAGTGTCTCTTTGTAATATCAAAATAACAGCTTTTTACTAAATGCATATGAAAGTATGTACGGTACAACAATTTTAATTTTAATTTTTTTGTTTCGGTTTTTTTGTTTGTTTGTTTTAGGGTAATCTCCGAAACGGTTGAACTGATTTTGACGGGACTTACACTGACAGATAGCTGATGTTATAAGAAGTAACATAACATAAATTCAACTTTTATTAGAATTAGGGTTCCGCGCAAATAAAAATAATTCGGAAAAAGTGCCTAATCGACGGCATTCTGTTCTGTATACGGGCACAGATTACCTATAGATATAGTAAAGTTGTAGTGTCTGTTTGTAATGTCAAATAACGGGTTTTTACTAAATGCATATGAAAGTATCGTATGGTATCATATCGTATCACGATACGTATAACAAAAAACCCATTTTTTGAATTTTTGTCTGTCTGTTTGTTCCGGGTAATCTCCGAAACGGTTAGACCAAATTTGACGGGACTTTCACTGGCAGATAGCTGATATTATAGTGAACTATAATATTAAAGGCTATTTTTATTTAAAAAAAATTTAGGGTTCCGCATAAAAAATAAAAAAAGCTTTTTTAGAAGTCCACGCGAGCGGAGCCGCGAGCACATTAAGTAATATATATAAATTCATAGATAATTGCGTACAACCACTAACTATAAATGGATACCTTTACTCACAATGGATTTTTTAAATATTATTCAGTAATGCGCGTTTAAGATGGAGTGAATTCTTGTGTTACATTGTCTCTGTTATTACTGTATATATTTTCTGTCTGTTGTAATTGGTTACCGCCTATTTTTTCTTGTTCTTGTTTTGGCCTCGCAGAGTCATTTGCCAATGTCAATGTTTTTAAAGCCTTCTAGTTACTATTCCTCGTGAATCTGGCTATCTTAACCAAAAATATTTTTTCGGATCTACTGGTAGTTTCACAGATCAGCGCGTTTAAACAATCAAATAAAAAAAACTCTCGCTTTAATATATTACATAATATAGGGTCAAAGAACCTAAGTTATGAGTATGTTATGATAATGAATTAAAATAAAAACCACAACTTGGCACCTCAAGATCCTGCAAAACAAACTTACCGCTTACTGTTTCAATGATTTCGCAATCGTCGGATTATGAAATTTTAAGTCAAGTAAAAATCGACTTAAAAGGACATTAAATTGTACTGAAATTTTATAGACTTTAATGTCATTTGTAATAAATAGTTATTGTGATACAAGACACGATAAGTACATACATATATTCTACGAGAATTATTGCAAAGCGGTCGTAATATATCAAATTATTCTCATAAATCACTTTCAATCATAATCTGTACAGTACAGGGCAGAATTCAGTTGTTACTACAACAGATTACCATTTTTTCCGGAATTTGGACAACTTCTTACAAGGAAAAAAATTCAACTCCGATGCGGCAGTCCAAACCGCCTTCAAAGAGTTTATTGATTCTCGCCCCCATAGGGTTTTTAGTAAAGGGATCAATGAAAACTACCTATGAAATGGCAAAAGTGCATAGATAACAACGGTCCATACTTTGATTAATTAAATATATTTTACAAAAAAAAACAAATTGACTTTATATTCCTCCCGCACAAAACGCCAATTTCATATGTAAGGACCTAATATTTTCGCTTTATAATTAATTCCAAGAACAAAAAAGAAATATTTAACACGGTGGAAAGGCAAATGACAATGCATATAAAAAACTGTACACGTTAGTTAATGTCCAGCCTCAATATAATGTTTAACCGAAGTTTGAATCATCGTTCACGGAATTACAATTACAAAATATAGCACTGTGACGTAATCATTTTACTATATTATAACGAGATAAACTCAAAAACTATCGAACGGATTTTCATACGGTTTTCAACAACGGACGGAGTGATTCATGAGGAAGGTTTAGGTGTATAATTCATTAAGGTATTATGTAAATTGGCTGAAATATGATGATCATTGTTGAAAATGTCGGAAAAAATCATCCCGTCTCGAAGCTTTATTGGCGTGTGCCGCATAAACCAACAGTATATATATTTATGTATTACTCGGCTATCCGTGCGCACCCGCGTCATATTCTAAAATAAGTAATATCGTTTGACGGACTTACTACTAACTACTGTAACTGCTGTTACTGCGAACTACCTGGTTACAATTTCTTCTATATTCTAAACGTGTATAACTAAATGAGAATTTTATTAAGTTTTATGTTCTAAATTAAATATTACACGAATACTATAAATAAAATATCTTTTGAAGCAATGATGGCTCAGTGGTAGCGTGTATGACTTCGCGTCGATTGACATGAGTTCGAATCCCTACAATGAGCCTGAGCTTTAGGTGAAGGAAAACATCGTGAGGAAACCATAGCATGGTGGTAGGGCTTTCTCTGATGCCCGCCTGGCTAGCTACCACCCTCAAGTTGAAAATCTGTCGCCAAGCACTAATAGGTGTGTTTCGGCAGCTGCACTTGAGAGCCAGTCTTCCACTAGGTTTAGCGTGTTACCATCCTGGGCCACATCTTCACTTAACATCAAGTTAGATTGTGGCCACTACGCCAAACCTATAACAATAAAAAAAACACAAAGGGCTTTTAAAACGCTGCAAGATATTAATATTTTTCTGTGGAAATTAAGCTATATAAAATGTAATTGAATTGTATAGTAGAATATCAAGCGTACAATTAAATTAAAATTAATTATATTAAATTAAAATTAATTAAGGTCCCCCTTTAATGAAACCTAAATCTGCTCCTATATATATTACACATAAAAATTTATTGTATAGTATAGAGCTATATCTTTTTACCACAAATTAATAATTAAAGCAATATATTATAATTTTTAACCAATAATGGGCCGTAAAAATATATTTGATTTTTCTAATAAACTAAACATACAATGCTATATGGTTGTAATGTTGGTAAAAAAGTCTAAATATTGATTTATCATGTTTTTCTCTCAATCTGTTCGGAATCTTGATAATCCAAACTAATAGATAAGTATTATAAATGCGAAATGTAACTTTGTCTGTCTGTTTGTTTGTTGCGTTTTCACGCTTAAACCGCTGTACCAACATCGATGAATTTTTGTTTTAAAGATAGATTGGACATTTGAGAAGGACATAGGATACATATTATCCCGATATTATCTTCATATACAGTAGTGGTAATATAATTAAAAACGCTTATTTAAAGTGTTTTTTTTTTCAAACTAACTAGTATAACTAATTGCATGTATTTTTTTGTATTTCTCTCGGTATCGCAAAACTTTTCCATACTAGCGGTACTTTCGTTGATACACATGATTGGCTAAAAAAATAAATTGATAAACTTTATATATTAGATTTGAACCAAGTATTACTACTTACTGGCTGGTCACATAATAAAGAACGCTGAATAGTTTATTTTTTTATTCAAATTTAAATAGAGAACACTCTGTGGTTGCGTGGTTATAGGTCACTATTCGTATAATTGTGGCGCCATTTAGTGCTGTAAAAATCTTAAGGGTGATTTTGCTTCATATGAAAACAACGGGGGAAAAATAAAAGTTGTGATAAATGTACAAGGAATGTAATAATAAAACTGCGCGAAAAGAATTGGTCGTATAAAAATATAGCCGACCATCTGATATGCACAAAAACGATGATTTTCCACGCTGTGAAGCATTTTGCCACGTATCAAACTACTTCAAATGTTACGCGTGTATCTAAACAGAGAAAGTCATCTCGTGGAGATGATCGAAATATGTTAATGAGATGAGAAAAGAATATTTGGAAAAACAACCCTTCAGCAATCTCGGCACGCACTATTCAAAGGCGTTTGGTAGATGAAAAGTTGCACGGAATAATAGCAAGGAAGGTGACCATGTTGAAACGATACCATACGTAAGCTCGGCTTGCATTTGCAAGAAGTTATGAAAACTGGACAATTATACAGTGGAAAAATGTTTTTTTTTTCTGATGAGACAAAAATAAAAAGGGTATGTTCTGAGGGAAAACGATATGGACGAGACGCCCTCCGAATAAATCAATCAACCCTAAGTACACAAAAGTGACATTAAAGCATGGTGGGGGAAATGTAAAAATTTGGGGATACTTTTCTGGACATGGTGTTGGATCTATTAAGCTGATAGAAGGGAACATGGCTCAATTCCAATACAAAAATATACAGGAAGAAACAATATTACCTTATGTTGAAGACGTGCTTCCGGTTATTTGGACATTCTAGCACGACAATGATGCAAAGCATACTGCACGCACCGTTAAGGAATTTCTCACATCGCAATCAATTTCTTTCTTAGTTTGGCCAGCTAAGCTTTGGTGTGAAGTCAAGAAAAAGGATTCAAATCGACAGTGTGGCACTTTAAGAAAGTTGTACGACGTTTTCTTAGAAGAATGGAACTCTATATCTTTTGGAAAATGTCAAAAATTGGTAAGTAGATTCAATAGGTTTCCGGAGCTCTTTGGGATAGGGGGTTCAAGGTCAGCAACGCTCTAGAGATACATATGGTATTAAGAAACGTCTATAAGCTACGGTAGCCGCTTACTATCAGCAGGGCTGTATGCTTGTTTGGCAACTTAGTTGTATATTAAAAAAAGTATCTGGCGAAATTGTGGCCAAGCGCTAAATATAAGAAGGATTTAAAAAAATCACATATGTCGGCCAGAATTTCACACCATTGTTTACGAGATTACAGAGAAGAACCTAAGTAATACATAGGAAAGAAAAGAACCACTTTCACAAGACACTTCGCAAAAGATATGAAATATGTCACGCTGTGTTTTGCATAGCGGAACGTGTAGTACACTTGAAGAGTTACTTGCAAGTCCACTTCAAAGTTTTGAAGTCATCTTAGTCAGTGCGGCGGTCTTGCAATGTAAATTTTATGACGTTTCTATAATCGTTCACTTTAGTTAGTTACATTTACTAAGTTTATATTAATGTATCCGTAATTTTAGCTAACAAATCTTCTGATAGGCATCTTCTATACTTATTATAAAACTCAACGTCTCTCTGTCTGTCTGTCCGCTTTTGTTCTCTTCACGCGATAATCACT
The DNA here is from genome assembly GCA_947532125.1 of Saturnia pavonia. Classification (NCBI taxonomy): domain Eukaryota; kingdom Metazoa; phylum Arthropoda; class Insecta; order Lepidoptera; family Saturniidae; genus Saturnia; species Saturnia pavonia. The sequence continues at coordinate 4,112,719 of OX383916.1, read as the reverse complement.
TATCCAATTTACATAGTTTTCCTTTAAAACATAGATCTCTTATCAGGCCAGATTATAGGATATATTTTATAAGATAAAGTTACATACCAAATAAGCAGTGCCAATGATAGTGAATAAATTCGGAAAAAGATGCATTTGGATTGCTTAAATGGCTTACACTGAGTAAACTATAGTAGATATATCAAATTAATGTGCGACATAATTGTACATCTTAAATATACCTAAACAAAAGTCAGCTACAAACAAAAGTAAATTTACAGTAATAATTTTGTGTCCCGGATTCCTGTGCCCTTCCTCAGGTTATATATAAAGTTTTTGTTGTGTTTGTGTATATGTGTGTGTTTAGGATTACCAATAATAAGCAATATTGAGGCAGCACAATTCGCGCGAGTGCTCGGCCGACAGCACTCTGTACCTAGTTACCGCGAGCGGAGCCAATTTATATTAACTTTGAACTTTATAATCCGTTTCTTATGTACGATAACATTACTTACGTTTTATTTTATAAATATGAATGGTGAATGTGGCGTTGCACACCTTTATAAATAGCCAGAAAATCTCTATCAAAGCTCGTCTGGCTGTACATAGAGCAGTGTTAGTTCCAACACTCATGTACAGGAGTGAAAACTGGGTGTGCCAGAAAAAACATGAAAGTAGAATAAATGCAGTAGAAATGAGAGTGCTAAGAAGTATGTTAGGAGTGATAATGAGAGACAGGTTGAGAAATAGTGTGATAAGAGAACGTTGTGGTGTGAAAGAGGATATAGTGACACGGATTGAGAAAGGGAAGCTTAGATGGTTTGGGCATATAGAGAGGATGAATTAATGAAGAATGACGACAGATTTATAATATGAGTGTGAATGGGAACGTTGGAAGAGGAAGAGCTAGAGTTAGACGAACGTTCCATGATCAAATCGGGGACGTTCTGAAGTAAGGCCAGGTCTACTTACTCTAAACTAATGAGCATGCATGAAAACATTAAAGAAGCAAAAGATGTATGTCAGGATCGTAGCATGTGCCTCTCTGCCTACTCTGTTGGAAGAGAGGCGTGATTTATGTATGTATTTCATACATTTTTATATTTCCACAACCAATGTTATTTTTCCAGAATACCGCTGGTTAGCTGAAAGATAATGTTTTATAGCAATAAACTCGCCAGTGTACAAACTAAAAATGTTAATAAAATATTCATTTATTCATTCATAACATTTTTATATTTCATAGATTTAGTCAATGACTACAACCTAATCTGAAGTTAAGTGAAGATGTGATCTAAGATGCTAACACGCTAAGCCCATAGGAACTGGCTCGCAAGTACAGCTGTCGGAACACATATAAAGTGTAATACGCAGCGAGATAAGCAGAGAGACGGTACTCAGGAACAGTGTTTAATGTAGTCGACTTTGTTTGTTCTTGAACTTTGTTCTTCTTCACTATACCACAGCTCAAGCGAGAATATCTTCCAGCTAGTCGTTGCCTGCTTTTAAGATGCGTGCTGTCACAGAGCACACCTATTGCTATCGCGCCAGAAAATAGTGCGGGTCAATAGTAAAGTATACGAATCCTAAGTCATTAGTACGAATTCAAGGGTTGCAGCTAGCCAGGCGGGTATTAATAAATAATACCCATAAGTACTATCAGCTTTCGGTACAACGCCAGTAAATGCTGGAACAATATACCACCGCTAATAAGATCAGCGTCTAGTTTCTCAACTTTTAAAAACAAATTATGAAATTATTTACTGGAATCTCAGGCGTGTTTCGAAAACTGTAACCTGGACATTTCGGCTATTTAACTCCTTTTTCTTTTGTTTTAATTGATCCTGCTTATCTGTCTTATACGTATTTATTATATATTGAAATATATTTACATACATACATATATACAACTAATATTCTATTATTATTTAATTATGTTACATAATACTTAAAATACATATTTCACTTTTTCTATTGCAGTTTAAATATTTTACTTCTTCTGTAAACCCACTTGGCTGCAACCAAAAATCGGCGTTGGGGTCACTCAGAACAATGGCAGCCAGCTTTTGCTGAGTTGTGCGCCCTTTGCAGTGGTACTGCGGTACGTGGGAGTATATGTTAACAATATTGTCTTTTTTAATTTTTCTTATTCAGAGTTTAACTATTATGTGACGTTAATTTTGTCTTTAAAAGTGTGTGCTTGTATGTTATCTGCAATAAATGTATTTTCTTTATTTATTTCTTTCACTATGTCATTATTACTATATACATATATATGTATTTTATCGCTCAAATCTGGGTAATGATCCAAATTACTCGTAACATTACGTGGGTTGCGTAGGTATGTTTACGAGCCGTCTAGACATATGCGAACTATATTACGTGTTTATCCTATAAACACTATGTAATAAACATATCTCATATTTTATTTACAAACTAGCTGTGGCTCACGGTATCACCTGTTTTAAATTTATTAGATCATCTCTCCGTCGCACCGCCGCGCGCGCCGCGGTCTACGCATCCAAGTAAGGCTGCTTGTTATCACTTCCCGAACTCATCTACAGCTTGCCAGATTGTTTGGCGTTTATGCTTACCGCCCTGCTCCTTAAATACGTAGCGTGAAGTTATATAGTTACTCAATAAGAAAGCTATAAAATACTAAAATAATTTTCAAATGTGACTGATATTTCCAGAAGTTAGCACGTTCAAACAAATAAGAAAACTGACAATCTCTTGAGCTTTATAATATTAGTGTATATTAACTGTGTATTAAAATATATTATACAAGCTTTTGCCCGCGACTTCGTCCGCGTGGAATAGTTACTTTGGGCAACATTTAAATTTTTTTAGGATACTTATTTCGCAAATAATACACATACAAACTTTCGATTTATCAAGTCCCTAAATGCAAAGTTTCATGGTTTTATCTTCGACAATGACAAATTTCCATACAAAATTACATTCCCTATTTCAACTCCTTCGAGTCTTATTTTCGGGATAAAAGGTAGCCTATGTCTTTTCCCAATGTCTAGTCTATCTCTGTACCAAATTTCATCAAAATCGGTTTGGTGGCTTAGGCGTGAAGCGTAACCGACAGATAGAGTTACTTCTACATTTATAATATTAGTAAGGATTTGGCGAAGTAGGTGAGATAGTTGAATTTTGCGTCGAGATCTTCGTAACCTCAGTGTCTATTACACATATTTTTGTGTCCTTTTTTTTTCAAAATACCGGTGACCACTTAAAGATGCAACCATTGACGGTCGCTGTTGTTATGCCGGCATGCAAGCCTTTCGGCAAGTGGGTAAACGCAACGAATCAAAAGAGAGGCAGGTTAATCACATGCCCATAGGTAAAGTGGCAGACTTTGTCATTCTAATAATATAAAAATAATATATTAGTGTGCTAGGAATGCGTGTTCAAATACATGGTTTTGAATATTACAAGGAAACTGAGTTTTCTGTGAAGGAAAACATCGTGAACAAACCGTAATATGGTGATAGGCATTTTCAGTTTCTTACATGTTTTTTTATCATTATAGGTTTAGCATTGTGGCCATAATCTCACCTGATCTTACCTGACGATGTGTACAAGATGATAACACGCTAATTCTAGTGGAAGACTGGCTGTCAAGTGCAGCTGACGAAATACACCTATTGGTGCTTGGCGACAGATTATCAACTTAGAGTGATAGCTAACTAGCAGGAGGGCATTAGAAAAAGCCCTACCACCATGCATAACTATTATATTATATACTATAAGTAAAATTATTAACATGCAGCGCTAAATCGCTTACAGAGTATAGTTTTCTCTCGACCAAAATGTGAATAGTCCCAGATGGCGTGGCATTTGAATTAATAAATATTGTTTCTCTTGTGTTATTACGATATTATTACCTATTTAAATAGTATTTATTTATTTAGTTTTGATATTTACGTTAAGGTTCATGCGTTAATTCGAATTATCCAAATTATCGTATTATAGCGCCGCTCCGTACACGCCCACGCTGCATAAATGACGAAACCACACTAAAAAAGGTGTACGGATTGCAGTACAATTTAGTCGGACAGAGTGAGTGTTCGGATCGTGAAAGTACGTAGTAAATATATATCGATGCACATTCAAAAAATACGCAGTGTTCTTGTTTTATACACTCATTAAATGTTTTGTTTGTTATTATCATAATAAAATAAAACTTTACAAATTTTCATCTAGAAGGTGGGGTTTATGAAGGGCTTTATGAAAAACCCTACCAACATGCTATGGTTTACTCAAGATGTTTTCCATCAACGAAAGCTCAGGCTCGTTGCAGGGATTCGAACTCACGTCTTTCGACACAATGTCCGTACACGCTACCACTGAGTCAACATTGCTTCATAGCTTCATGTGAAGAGTGAAAAGTTTATCGCCAAATATTAGTATGTTTTCACAGTTCGCCTTGAGAACCAGCCCACTGTATAGTGACTGTAGACTCCATTACAACATTTTTTTAATGTAATTCAAATTTGTAATGTTTGTTTTGTCAAAATTTAAATTATATCATCTAAATGTAGCATTTATTTATACTTATCTCAATATTATGTATTTAAATGTCATGCATGCCTATGATCTGAGTAATGAAACTATGTTTATACAAGGGTCCCATAAATCAACGTCAAGCTGGAAATAGATTGTCCATGTAGTCGTGACAGAAATCAAAAATCTTAACAATCCTGAATGATCCTTTTGTACCTCAGTTTAAAAGAAAATATCACTTATGTTGCCCAACCAATACTCGAGACTACTAGATCACCTAACGGTGATAACTGCACTGAATAAATGTTCTAAAACTTTTTTGGCAAATGACTTTAAAAGATAGGGTATTTAATCAGAATTCCAAAATGGTATAACGCTTGCAGATTATTGATTACATAAAAATATATTTAATGGAAATGCTTCAAGTGCTCGCTAGTCTTTCTCTGAATTCGAAAATTGAAAGTGCCATTGTGAGTGAGACAGATAATGACGCTATTTTGAGACGGACTGATAATATGTAATTTTTACCTTTCTTGTTGTACTCGGTTGAGTGCCTTAAGCGCTCGCCCACAAGCCCGGTGAAACTGTCAAGGCCTCCTAGCCAACAGTATATTCAGTTCGAAAAAAAACCTTTCTTGTGTTGGCGTGCTAAATATACAAAAATAAATAAAATAATGTGTATTGTCCACTGTATATCCTATATAGCCTTAGCGTGCAACCTTCTTTGTCAAAACTTACTTCATTTTACTACATGTCACTTAATATCAAGTGAAGTGTAGCCAAACGCAGCAGGATCACAAGACAAAGAAAAAAAAGTTGAATAAACTAGATTGAGGAAATGTTCTTACCAGATATCCAAGTCCCATTCCACCGGATCGGCTTGAGTTCGTCGTTCAGCAAGTCCTGTATCCTCAAAGTCCTGCCTTTTACCCTGGGACCTTCGTCTGGAGGAGTCAGGAGTACGACGGACGTCATTATCAAAGCCAGTACGCCAACGATGACGAGCAGCGCGATGAGTATACCACGCCAATTACGCTGATTCTGGCCCCCGGCCACTAGCTTCTGGAAAAAAGGGGAGAATGTTTAGGCTTTTATGTGATAGTAGATTCTGCTTAACAACTTCGTTCATTAGATGGTAGCTTTAACGTGCATATACGACTTCGCAGGGTGTAAGTTCAATAATGTTTATCACTATATAGTATTTCTCGAAAGTTCTTCTTTTGTGGTAACGCTATATCTCCCTTAATTCTTTATCAAAATTTATTATTCAAACATCATTTTAAAGCTTATATTCCTTGCTATTGACGATATTTTAAAATAATGATTTTGTTAAATATTCAAGAAATACGTAAGAGGTGCCATCTATTAACAATCTCTTTAATTAACATGACAGCTGTTACATTGTAAGTATAACTTGCGAAATATTTGCAGTAACATTTTTATTCAGCTAAAGAATAAAAGATTTGATTTGTGCAGACGTTTGCCACTTGAATATAGTTTTACCAATGATATTATAAGTAAAAAAATATAAATAGGTTATATGCAGTATAATTTGCGAAATAATTGCAGTAACGTTTTTATTCGAAGGATGTAGATTTCTTGGTGGTCGTCTTTATGATTGGATTGTACTGTGCTTAAAGACAGCTTAAAACAGACGTCAATGATCCCAGCTAAAATAAAAAAAAAATGATTTTACCCTCGGCTAAATGCGACAAAATAAGTAATATATCTGATACACAAAGAACTCGATCATTCATCTTAATAAAACTGTTGTATATATAGAAATCGTCTAAACTTAATATAAATCTCCCTAAAAACTCAATAAATCTACATTATCACATGAAACGAGCAGTTACTTTCATTTGTAACACAGAAACGCTTTTTATAACCCACTCGGGTCTATTGTGACGTAAAGTGATAAATTAACACGCAAATACAGTGTTTGTTTATTTACTCGAGTTTATTTACTTAAGAATCAATTTTTCTATATAACTCGTGGTGCGTCAATCAGATGGGGAGCAAAGTCAAATGTTAACAAAAAGTGAACTCGTTATGTTACGTTGTTTTATATACAACAAAGGTAGCAAATAAGCATACGACCCGTCTGATGGTAAACGGCTACCGTAGTCTATGGACGCTTGTAATTCCATAGGTATCACTAGCGCAATGCCGGCATTGAACCCTCTCTCTCTGAAAACCCTACTCATCGCAGGAAAACAGCACTACGTTATTTGGCTACGATCTTCTGTTGGGTGGAGTTATTCCACCAGTCGGACTGCCCCAAGTAGAGATCTCCAAAGATATTTATCTGTGACCTACCTCTCTTTGAACCCGCCCTTCCCCAAAGAGCTCTGAAAACCCTACTCATCGCAGGAACACAACGGAAGATTATTTGGCTACGAGCTAGTATAAAAATAATCTTGGGCATATATCTGAATTTGCAAGCATTTATTCATTTTGTGCATTTGCGTGATGGATGAATAAGACGTGGATATTTATTTTTAAGGAAAAAAAATGGTGGCACGTAAAAACAAGACGCTTGAAAAATAGATGGTATTGAAAATAGAAGGGGATTCACGAGATATCTCTCTGTAGTAACAGCGGGTGCTTTACCGTAATGGCTACCATTTCTGTGTAACGGCTTCACGCTACTGATTCCCTTAAAACCACATGATAATAAATCTAATTCTATTTCGATATTGTATTGTTTATTTTTTATATTCAAGCTAGGCAAAATTATTTATCAATAATAATATTCACTAAATTTTTATATTTTTACTTAATGTTTATTTCTTTGGAGATTTCTCTCTAATTGGCGCAGTCTGACTGGTGAAATACCTCTGCCCTACAGAAGATCTTTGCAAAGAGATTTATGGTAGCGTATGTACATGACACAATTTGGCCAATGTCCGTCGGTATGGATGTATATTCTCTATGGTAGGTAAAATGCCCTCATGGCATGGTATAGACAGTTCGAAAAATAAATACATATATAGTGACGACACTAGATACCAGTGTAATTAATTTATGACAAGTGGCGGGTATATTCAAAATTGGATATTCATAACTAACCTTTTTTTATAGTTATATGTTTGGCGTAGTGGTCACAATCTCACCTGATCTTAAGTAACGATATGGCCCAAGATGATAACACGCTAAGCCTAGTGGAAGACTGGCTCTCAAGTGCAGCTGCCGGAACACACCTATTGATGCTTGGCAACAGATTTTCAACTTGAGGGTGGTAGCTAGCCAGACGGGCATTAGAAAAAGCCCTACCACCATGCTATGGTTTCCTCACGATGTTTTCCTTCACCGAAAGTTCAGGCTTATTGCAAGGATTTGAACTCACGTCAATCGACGAAATGTCCGTTCACACTACCTCTGAGCAATTATTGCTTCAAAACCCCTACGCCTATTCTAATGCTCGGACTAAGTGAAAGCGCATATAAAAGGCGTAGCGCATGCAAAACGGGAACCTCGTGGTTGAATGACCTAAGCGCTCGCCCAAGGCCCGGTGAAACTGTAAAAGCCTTCTGAGGCTTCAGAGCCCTTACGGCTAACAGTGTTAACAGTTTAAAAAACCGAGCGGGAACGCATTCTTTATTTAAGGGTTCGACCGTTTACATCGTCTAGTCTCTAAACACTCATTCGTAATTGTAGTGTGTAAATTATACTTGTATCCCATGTATTATGATACTACTATGAAAGTAGAACATAGTTCATAAAAGAATAGATAAATTATTTACTTATTTCCCTTACCTTAATAAATCATTACTAAAACTGTCTGATCAGCCCTAAAACCAAATGGGTAACTTTGTCACGAAGGAGCTTATAATAATTTAATAAATGATCCGACTCAGTCAAAACTAATGACATCGGATCGGAGCTGGATCGTAAAATATTTATGAATATCAAGCAAAAGCTGACGTTGACTGAGAAACATTAAAAACGAAGGCTGTATAGTACATTTAAAAGTTTCACCGCAAAAATTATTACAGTCTGTATATAGCCTATGTCAAGAACTAGAGACGTATTACTTAGAAATTATTTCCAATGTACATAAATTTTACTTGTTGGTATAAGTAGTGTTTTTTTTTAAATCTGGAAATTTTAATATGTCAAGGACATATACTCTGAGTAATTCCGAAACGCAACTTCAATTCACTCGCAAAATGAGGACACAATTTGCGCTGCGGCGCCTCGCCGTGGGAAGTAAACAGTGATGCCGTAAGAATTGGGTTAAAAGGGCAAATAAGGCTTCGACTATAGTATTCAGATAGTTTATTATGATATATAAAAACACTATTACAACCGACTACAAGTTTACAACAACGAGACGCCATATTGGAACATAACGACCACAGACAACAGACAAACTCTATCTATCTAAAAAAAAATATTGTAGCATTATTGCCAACAGTAAGGCGGTCCTGTTTTGTCTTCTCCTGAAACTAACATCACTTAGTGTTACTGGTAAAAACGAAAAAAAAAATAAGCCACAGATTGCAAGCTTTATCTAAAAAGTAGTTGCAATCTTCTATTTTTACGAGTATTTCTGTGCCTGATAGTGCCTTTGGACACATATTTTAAATAGGGTGCTGCGCCGCGTCGCGCCGTGTCAAAATACTAATAAACCTGTGTAAGTGTGAAAAAAGTTTGAGAGCTCCTGATTCAAGGAACAGAAGTTAATACGAACTAGTAAGCAATTTAATTTCCTAGATCAGCGATTCCCAACCTGTGGTACGCGTACGCCTCGTAAACCAATAGAGTTATATGTATTATACTGTTACCCGTGCAAAGCCGGGGCGGGTTGCTAGTAAATCTTAAAAAAAAATATCGAGAATAACATTAGCTTAGACTTGGTAAAAACTTCTAGAAACCACTTACGGAGCAATAATAAAAACCGAAGTAAGAGCGGTCCAATTTTAAAATGAGTTCCGTATAGCTAGCTGCTTTATATTCTCGTCTTTAAATGGCTTACATTTTTATGCTGCTTATTTTAACATTAAGTATAAATACTACTTTATTGGCTTCTAATTCTAAATCAAGTAAATTTTATAAAATGATTGATTAACGTTACATTGGTGATGCATCTAGAATATCTAGAAATTTATATTCCGTGATATTTAAAAAGTATAATATATATTAGGATATGAATAATCAATAGGTCTTGTAGAGAATTGAATGATCTACAAAAAAGATCTCTTATGATTTTTTGATAAATCTATTAGTTCGAAAGTTATTCAAGGTCCTATGAACTATTTGTTTAAAATTTAAAAACATCTTATTATTCTTTGATTGAATATTTATGAAAAAAAAAAGAATACCAAGTATCTTAAAATTCCCTGTTAGTTAATATAAATTTAATTTTAAATCTTTATATTAGATAACAGCAATCAGTTCGAACATATAAATATGTTGTATAATGTATATTGTAACATTCTATTGTGAACAATATCATAACATAAAAAAATGAGGTACCTACATATATATAGCAGTCATTGCAATAATTCGAATAAATTGGGTACTTATTACAGATATATTTATTGATTTATACACAGATATTTATAAATATAATTTTTTAAATATCGTTTTCTAAATAATTTACAAATTACATAATACTTAACTCATTTAAGGATTACCTAAAACTTAATAATGTATTTTGAGACCTAAAAATATACTAAAATAATTGTATATACCTATCCGTCCGTAAATAAACGTCTGTATTTATAGAAAACTAGCTTTTACCCGCGGCTTCGCCCGCGTGGACGACAAAAATTGTTGTTACCGGGATAAAAAGTATGTTACTTCTAATACCTCCAAGAATATGTGTACAAAGTTTCATGATGATTGGTTCAGTAGTTTTCGCGTGAAAGCGTAACAAACAAACTTACATTCACATTTATAATATTAGTATGATGAAAAAAGCCGCAAAAAAGGAATTTTATTTCTTTTTCAAAATATATATGTATATAATTATATTCACGTCTGATGTACTTTGCAAATCAATGTTTTTTTTTTAAATATAAAGTAAAATAACTAATTGCCTTTTAACATTTCCAGATAATACCTATAATGTAAATATGGTAACTTATCTTGGAGAAATTAGAATCAATGTAATGTAACCTGAATTTGTATATTGTAACTACATTTTACAGGATACAATTATTGTGACACGGAGCCCCAAAATGTGACCGGGCTTAAATTCAGCGCCGTCACGTTTATGTAATAACGGGTTTGTGGGCCTCGATGTGAAATGATCAATTGCTTTAGAGAGGGACGTTTCATCCACCCAAAACGTTATTTTTCTCAGTTTCACACATGTACACAGTGTAAGGAATATATTTCAAAGAAAGTATTATTACATGAATCAGAATGTGGTTTCATCCGTTTCTACGTTATTTATAAATGAATTTCAAACATATTATACCTATCATAAAATACGATGTCTTACTTCGTCATAACTAAAAGTGAGGTGTCATGGGACTCCTGGTGGATGTGAAATCTCTAAATTTAAACATATTTTAGTACTATACACGCAGCTGTTATAGACGTAGGACTATTGTTGCATAATATTTAAAACAAAAAGACACAAGAAGACCGCAGCCAAATGACCTAGTGTTGTGTTCCTGCGGTGAGTAGGGTTTCCAGAGCTCCTTGGGAAAGGGTGGGTTCAAAGAGAGGTAGGGCACAGATAAATTTCTTTGGAGATTTCTCTCTACTTGGGGCAGCCCGACTGGTGGAATACCTCCACCCTACACAAGATCGCAAACAAATGACCTAGTGTTGTGTTCCTGCGGTGAGTAGGGTTTCCAGAACTCCTTGGGGAAGGGTGGGTTCAAAGAGAGGTAGGGCACAGATAAATTTCTTTGGAGATTTCTCTCTACTTGGGGCGGCCCGACTGGTGGTTTACCTCCACCCTACAGAAGATCGCAAACAAATGACCTAGTGTTGTGTTTCTACTGTGAGTAGGGTTTCCAGAGCTCCTGGGTTCAAGGTCGGCAACGCGCTTGTGATACCTATGGTATTGCAGGCGTTCATAGGCTACGGTAGTCGCTTATCATCAGGCGGGCCGTATGCCTGTTTGCCACCATGGTAGTGTAAAAAAGTAGAATGTCAATGTTGTTTATTTTTTTTTAAATTTCTGAATTTAAAATTAGAGCAAACTTAAAGAAATTAATGAACTACGGTCGAGTTTCAACTACTGGGCGACTGTTTAGTTCGGCCAAAATCGTCGACAAATACACAGAGAACGTTCGAATGTTTTGCGATAACCGTTTATTACTGGCATGCGCTATTTCCTTTCACCATTGTATGCGTGTTTACACAAAACATTTTGGCTGACTACAAAACATCCTACTTTAATCTCTGCTCCCCTGGTAGATTTATTAACAAAAGATTCTTTTTTTGTAATACATAGGATTGAATTAATTTTAGTAATGGAATATGTATTATTTCTAATATAAAAATGTTTTCCTATCATCGTTAGTTATTTACTGTAATGATGATAGTATTTTCAGTAGAATTACTTATTTTTTCCTATAATGAAATAAATAAATTCTGTATAAACTTTTGTTTGAATTATTCACAAAAACTTAAGAGCTATATGACCAAAATAAGGAAAATATAAAGACGTCCAGGTATATAATTATTATAAACAGGTAATTGCTTAAAACTTATTGTTTTTTTATAGAAACACGGCAAAGTGACTACATTGTACCTGGGGCCCAAGTCTGCTATTTAACATTTAAGAATATACCATTGTCATTATATCGACACTCTACTGATATTATATCGAAATTGTAACAAATTTGGTATTCTACTAAACTTTCATTAGTGTCTCGATAGGATCTCTATAGTGTTGTGATAGTGTGTCAGTGGAATGACAATAGACGCAACGTTGGTGTTGCCTATCAAAATCTACCATGGATTCAGTGTGGCTAATCAATACTACTATTAGTTAACAATACTTGTTTGTGCTATTCTTTCTGTTAAATCTTCAATAAATCTATAAGAGTATGTATAAAAAAAACATTTAATTCAAAAATCAACAATTTATAATGACGAATCTCTGTTTTTTGGAAATATTGTGAAAACTTTTAGCCGATTGTTGAAGCGAAGTTTTAAAAAATATAAATGGCTGTCAATGTCAACTGTCAGCCGTCATAAAGATACGAAAGTTTGAAAGTTAAATGAAAACATTTTAAAAGTTCAACCGCGCCACAAACAAAAATAAACTTTTTGGGGAAAGTGTTTTTTGTGGATTGTGGAAAGGTGCTGCTATATCAAAAACGTAAGTATTATTTTCTCTCTATTCCTACGTTTATTTGTTTGGTAACCGTATATAACATATAAGTATTTTCTTCTTGAATTTAGGAACGATGGCCAGCGTAGATCAAATAAGCGGATTGATAAATTATATAGAGATTCATCCAGAGATGGCATTAGGACGCTGTAACCGCTCGAAAGAGGGACGCAGTCAGATGAAGCGCTTGTGGGCGGAATGCGCAAATATTCTTAACAGCATCTCATCTGACTGCGTCACTAAGACACCCGACCAGTGGCGATTGGTAAGATTGAAAGATTTTGTGCTATTATTTTTAATCATTGTAGGTGTTGAATTCTATTTTTATATTTCAGTACTTCAATGAATACAAGTCGAAGCTGCTAAAAAAAATAAAATCTGAAAAAGCAGAATATCAAGCTACAGGTATTATAATATATATTTAATTCTTCATAGGAATATAATCTTAGGACAAAATGTTAATAAATCTTTTTCTATCAAGGAGGGGGGCCTGCAAGGCCCATACGGCTGACTCCTCTTCAGGATCGGCTATATTCCATTTTAGGACGAGATGTAGGCGAGCCACTGTTAGGAGTTCGCCACAATCCATTATCTGTGAGTTTTACATGATATACCTACTTTGCTTTCTTTTGTACTTTACCTTATAATTTCCATTACAATATCAAACATTTGTTTACAGTAAAGTCAAGTTTGGCAGGGAGAGATGGTAGGTGAAGTTCTGCAATTTGTGAAGTAAGTAAACTATGAATAACTTAACATTTTTGATATATGATATTTATTTCAAGGGTAAATTTTTTTATATATCATTTATTTCAGTAATGAGAATTTTCTTGAAGTAGAGGTTGAGCAGCCAGAGTGCTCACAATCCTCTCAGAAGGCACAAGAGTTGCCACAACATTCACCCCAACAGCCACAACACTCACCCCAACAGCCACAACAACCATCCAGGCTATCCCAGGCTACAACAGCCATCAGTGCTGAGGAGAAGACAAAGGAAACGTTCTCGGCCTGCTGACACTGGTTGGTTTATTAACAACTCTGAAATGTTGTTCCGAGTTATAGATTAGTAGGTATAATATTGTAATTTTCACTTCAGAACCAGAAACTGCGCTTGAAGAAGCTACAAATAAATTATTAAGTATGGAAAAGGTGATAAGCGAAGCCATGTGTACTCATGCTGAAGCTGTCAATAGACATGCCGCAGCTATGGAACGACATGCTGCTGCGATGGAGTCCCTTGGCCACATAATAGAGAAATCAATTAATGCGGTACTGGAAAATTGCAGACCTCCTCCAACTACAGTAATCATTTTGGTAGAAAGGTAGAATCATTTTGTAAGACTCAGACAGCGAGTAAATTACAGTGGTTAATAGCTGGTATAACGAGGTTGTGTGTTTGATCTCCTATTGAGTAAAACCAATTGAATAAATTTACTTCTATTATAAATTGTAACCAAAAGTGAGTGTAAAAAAAACAATAGTATATTATATGACAATAAAAATGGTCAGGGGTTTATTAACAGTAATGAATACAAATGTACATGGATTATACAAATTTACAGGTGCTTATTGCATTTACATTTAAATTATCTTTCTCTCCACAGCCTTTGTAGGAGAGCTTGCTGTAATGCCCGTCCTCTCTGAAGCTCTGGGTTAACACGGCGCTGCACTGCCGTACCCACATCTGTTGCTTCGGCTTCAGCTCGCAGCTCCTCTTCAACCTATGATGTTGTTATATTATTATTGTGAAAGACTGAAATATTGTTGATTCAAAGATCTCATTTAATTATCATAGACTGACTTCAACCTTGTGATGTTATTGTAAAAGACAATTATTAGTGTTAGGTTAGTATAGAATTTTATTGTGAAAAACTAAAGTTGGTGTTTTGCTGATTCTATGGAACTAATATATCTACTTCGGTTAATTCAAAGATCTATATCAAAGATATAATTATCATAGTTTGATTATTGATTGTTACTTTGTTTGTTGACTTTAGTTATAAAAAAAAACTATTTTATTAAACCAGTACTTATTTAAAAGTTATAGGTCTTATTTATTAGTATATTGTTGATTCAAAGATCTCATTTAATTATCATAGACTGACTTCAACCTATGAAGTTATATATTAAAATTGTGATGTTATTGTAAAAGACAATTATTAGTGTTAGGTTAGTATAGAATTTTATTGTGAAAAACTAAAGTTGGTGTTTTGCTGATTCTATGGATCTAATATATCTACTTCGGTTAATTCAAAGATCTATATCAAAGATATAATTATCATAGTTTGATTATTGATTGTTACTTTGTTTGTTGACTTTAGTTATAAAAAAAAAACTATTTTATTAAACCAGTACTTATTTAAAAGTTATAGGTCTTATTTATTAGTATATTGTTGATTCAAAGATCTCATTTAATTATCATAGACTGACTTCAACCTATGAAGTTATATATTAAAATTGTGATGTTATTGTAAAAGACAATTATTAGTGTTAGGTTAGTATAGAATTTTATTGTGAAAAACTAAAGTTGGTGTTTTGCTGATTCTATGGATCTAATATATCTACTTCGGTCAATTCAAAGATCTATATCAAAGATATAATTATCATAGCTTGATTATTGATTACTTTGTTTGTTGACTTTAATTATAAAAAAACTATATTAATAAACCAGTACTTTTAAAAGTTATAGGTCTTATTTATTAACCTAACTAGGTCTGTAATGTTAAACTGACCTGATTCTGTCTTTGATTTTCTGCTTCAATTTCTTCAGGTGTGAGTGGCGTTACAGGCACATTATAATTATTTGCAATATTATGCAAGACGCAGCATGCATTTACTATTTTCCCAGCAGTTATGGGGTCATAGTGCAAAGCACGTGCTGTTAACAAACATCTAAAACAAAATATACAGTTGTTTGTTGGAATTTATGGAAATAAATAAACTATTTTAAACAAAATACTTTACCGGAATCGTGCTTTTAAGAGTCCAATGCAGCGCTCCACTACATTTCGTGCTGCCACATGTCTCTGGTAGTAGAGGTGCTCTGCAGACCCCTCTCCGGTGTTCAAAATTGGAGTCATCATAGTAGCCCTTAAGGGGTAACCACTGTCACCTATATAAAACAATACATAACTTAATATTAAATGTTAGTTCTTTGTTTAAATAATTAAATGATATAATTAGTACCTAGCAGGAACACTTGTTCACCAGCATTCGATAGGGCTGTTAAGTGGCGGCTCAAAGGATGGCCTTGCCACACCATAGAATCATGGGCTGACCCTGGGGTGCTTGCATCAACACATAAAATGTTGAGGTCTGAATCGCAAATCTGTAATAAATTTTATGGTCCTATAATAATACCAAAAATTTTGAAAATACCCTATACATAAATCATGTATGAAAATAATACTTACTATCATGACGTTAAGGGAATGGTATCCCTTTCTATTAAAAAATCGCTCCTCATTATTAGTTGGTCTTAGGATAGCCACATGTGTTCCATCTATACAGCCAAGTACTCCCGGGATACCAAACCGATTATAGAATCTATAACATGGTAACATGAAATTATTGTTAAAACTGAGTAAGTACAATATTACAAATACAAGTGTAAAAAATTATACTCACTTTGCTTTGATGGGGTTCCTATCTTGAGCTTGCTGTGGCCATTTAATGTGGTGGTGATAAACCACATTTAACGCTTCAGTCACTGCTCTGATTGATTTCGATACTGTTGTTTGTGAGACATTGTGAAATACACTTTGACCCACAAGTGTCTGGTAAGACCCTGTGGCATAAAATGCCAATGCAATAAGCACCTGTAAATTGGTATAATTCATTAGATATTCTATAGCTTATGGTTTCTGTTTTAATAAGTTTAACCTAAATTAGCTTAATTTGGTTGATCGCAGAGCTTATAGGACTTGACATAATTTTGCTCCCCAAATAATAGTGACTAGGAATGTTATAAGTATATGGTTGATATCAGCCTATAGACGTATTATTGTCATGCATAGACAGACATGTATGATAAAGAGTGCTAAGCGAGTAGGTAACTCGAAACTAAGATGAATAAAAATTAGATGCTTTTTACGACACCCTCGTCAGAAGGTTGCTCCTTGAGTCAATTTAAAATTTCAATCCAATCTTACCTTTAAAACGTGCGATATACCATCTCGTCGACGCTGCCTTGTAATGAATGGAGAGAGTTCTTCAACAAGGCATTGCACTTGTTCTTTTCCAAGGCGAAAACATTTCACAAACTCCTCCTCGGGGAGGTCACTCAAGGCATTTGTGTTTCGCCTTATAATAGCCCGCAATCTTCGGCGTTGGCGCAATAAATGCCGTCTACGATCGGCAGCATTAGCTAACGCTAAAATGCGCAAGCGTAGCGATACCGATGATGGCCACATCTTATATATTTTGATTTGTTTATACTGAACGTGTAAGCAACCGAGCCAGAATAGCTATCGTTGTTCAATGGACACTCAATAGTCAAAACACCATAGAAGTACGATTGATAAAGCTGTCAAATAAACGTCAAATATTAGGAGAATACCGTTTTAACTACTATCGACATATCATTGAGACACGATCGTAGAGCAGACTACCAAATGAGTCAGTGGTTTTCCAGTGGTTTTCCGATAGAATCCTAAAGAAATAGGAGAATACCAAATGGTGATCAAATGTCTATTGACATACTATCGACACACTATTAAAACACTATTTTGTTAGCAGACTTGGGGCCCTGATGGTGAGCACAGTGCACAGATTACAATCCATCGACAGTCGTCGCTGTTATGCCGACTCGCTCAAATGTCTTTTCGCGTAAGTTTGAAGGACTCCATGTTTTAGGTAGGAAGGAGGGAACACACTGGCCGGGAGGTAGTTCTTCAGCTTTACAATACGGCAAAGATAAGACGTAGCAAATTTCTTTGTCCGTGCCGAGACGGAGGTTACTGTAAAGCTGTGGCTTCGGAGCCCAGCGTGTGGTTCTTTTATGAAAGGCAGAAGGGGGAACTGGGTTGGACAGCTCTTCAGAGCACTCGCCATGATACAGATGTTGGAACACGCTCAGCGAGGCGATGTACCTGCGCAGCTGAAGCGGCTCGATGAACTTAGTAGCATCCTAATCATTCACAATGCGGACAGCCTCTTTCTGAAACCTGTCCAGGGCTTCTACGAGGTATTTTGTGGATCCACCCCAAAGGTCTGAACAGTATTCCATACAAGACCGAACTTGTGCCTTGTAAAGCATATACAGCTGTTCGGGCGTGATGTAATCTCTGGAATTAAGGCCGCTGCGAATCTTCTCCTAGTATATCGAGGATATCACGGTTTGCTAGCGAAATATTCTGAATAGTGGAGAAGGGAGAAACTGGGGATTTTTGTAATAGTTTCAATATTTAAAAATTTGTAATATTTATTTAAAAGATATGGGATAAGATATTGAATAAAAACTGTCATCACAGGAACGTGTTTTTACTAGTATAGTCATAATGATTATTTCCTAGTCCCCAGGATGTACGTTCATAACGCTTGGCCAAGTCGAAAGTTTTGACCATCGCGCGTCATTACATCTTGTAAAGTCAATTCTTTGGCATATCTTTTCATTGCGACCAACATTACCTACGGGGTTCGAATTCAGCACTTGTATAAGGTCCGAATTTCTATGAAATATCACTATGGACTGATTATGTATGTGGGGTTTGAAATAATCTTGAAAAAATTGTGTTTAATCTGGTTTAATAAAAATCGACCTGTGAAACAAAACGCAGCTAAGTAGGCAGTGACGTATATAATAGCACTCTGTGGCAGTGACCTCAACGCCCTCTATAAATCGCCATTTTGTTTTGTTTTTAATTTTCTGAATCGAAAATTACAATTTGCCATTATTAATCCTACTTATATCAATATACAATTGATTACGACATTTAATCTGAAGGCTAATTTAATTTATACTGTAATGATTCCAGCTAGTTTATTCTTTATAAGGAGTTATGTAAAGTTCAAGCCTTGTTTTAACGAGGAATCAATATCATTTTGCCTATATATTTACAATGAGAAACATTCAAGTTATTCTTAATGTGCTAAAAATATGTTTATCTTTATTAGATTTGTTAACACTTGTACAATAATTCTATTACTGACACACAATTTAACAAAATATTACATGTTAAACGTACAAATGAATTATAGGCAAATGTAATATACACTATTTATAAATTATATACTCGACATACAAATATAAAATTCAATAAATTAAAAACAAACTAAAACTATTGTACAAGAAAACTGCTTAATAATAATTAATCTTTCACCAATGAAGAAGTGATACATTTTCGGTATTTCGGTAAAATGTCCACATGAATATTCGTCGTTAAACTTATACCCTGTTAGATAATGCACAGATTATATACCATCACCATCTTAACCATAAGTAAATATTTTCAATGAGAAAATTGAATTCTCCGTAGACAAAAATTTTAATTTGCGTAAGACGTTGATATTTTAATTGTTTCCAGTATATAAGTATATAAACTTAACGCAGAAATAATTGAAATTTAGTTGTTCCTCAGACTCAATAAGGGAAGATAATTAAATGTGGGTTTGGCTAGCTATTTAAGTTTTTTTTATTTTTAAACGATTTTATACTTCTTTAGGCGCGTAATTAAAAAAAATGATGAGAGTTAATTTTTACGTTGTGTGTTCACATTGCCTGCTAAACCTCTTGTTTAATTGTGTGAAAATAGACACACATGTTATGTGACGAGTAACATCGAGTGTGAATATTGAAATAAGCATGAAGTCTACTTTACGGCAGAGCAATATCTTGAGATATTGTAGCATGACACAAAATATAAAAAACTCGCACATTGTAGCAAGGATCGTGCGGCAAAATGCAGCTTGCGTCATGTGACACAATGTCGCTTTTGTATCCAAACCGGATGGATTCCGTGCGATATTTTCATGCATAAAACAGTTTCTAGGTTATGTTTTGTCTTTGCTAAAGATTTTGGTTATGCAGTGGTGTATTGAAGACTATAAAAAGTATGAAGTGTTATGGGATATATGAAAATTCCGTAATTGAAACTATAAAAACAATAGAATGAAATTATGAATACATTCCATAGGGAATACAATCGTATTAACAAAAAGTGGTTGTGGATTTACAAGAGACATTAACCAATTAAGTAAACGAAAAATATTTAAACACTTTTTCTTTTTTTTTTTCGACCTGACTGTACTGTTAGCCTTAGCCTTACGGCTTCACCGGGCTTGGGGGCGAGCGCTTAAGGCACTCAGCCGCGAAAGCAATGCTACAAGTTCCAAGGTGGCCGAACCTCGGCTTGGACTGTTGCCGTGTATGCAATGAAATCGCGATTTGACTAATTCCCTATCCGTAATTCGATCTAAACTAACTAACTATACATGTATACATATATTTCTTCCCCCTATTTAGTAATCTGACGGTTTTGGTCTAAACTAACTAGCCAAAAAAAAGAAAAAAAGGTCCCTTACAGAACCTATGTACTTGAGTGGTGTGTATCTGAGTGCCCTAAGCGCTCGCCCCCAAGCCCGGTAAAGCTGTAAAAGCCGTAAAGGCTCCAGGGCCCCCCAAGCTAACAGTGTAGACAGTTCGAAAAAAAAAAAAAAAAAGAGTGGTGTGCATGTGTGTAGATATACAGTGTAATGATTTTTGGCTCAAGGACTCCATGCCGAAGCAACGGACCTAGGCTTGAGTACAGGAGAGGGTGGACGTGGCGGGTGTGCGGGAGCGAAGTTAACCGCCCGTCCCCTGCTGAGGGAATGGTGGTTTCGCGGGAGTTGTATTTAATATACTCTGTAGTACGATGTTGCTTCGTTGTAAAATACATTGCCGCATGCAACATCTGCTGGTCGTGTTGCCGTTTGTATCATGCAACAAGCATGCCACAATGTCACATGATGTTACTTTGGCGTAAATGAGTCCTAAATTCTA
The DNA here is from genome assembly GCA_947532125.1 of Saturnia pavonia. Lineage (NCBI taxonomy): Eukaryota > Metazoa > Arthropoda > Insecta > Lepidoptera > Saturniidae > Saturnia > Saturnia pavonia. The sequence continues at coordinate 4,091,939 of OX383916.1, read as the reverse complement.
ATACGCGTATCCACTTTTTTCAGGTATACTTGACAGGAATTTTCCTGGAATCTCGGTTAGATTACCGACGACCGATTTAGCAAAAGAGTTGATTGTTGCAAGAAAATTGTTGCAATCAAGTGTTTTAACATCACGCGCTATTTCCGTTCTCTATTATGTCTATGTTGACATAAACATTTCGATTCAATATCAAACACGAGTTCTCTACGATTTAAGTAGATCTACGAATTAATAGAATTGTTTACAATTTTCTCTATGTGTTCAATTTAATCATCAGTGGAAAACATAATTTATATATATTAATAAATATGTAGTTCTGTCTGTACATAATTTTTTCTTCACGAATTGCCGATAGACATACTATATAAAGCACACTGACCACGAATATGTATTTAAGGTTAGGTAGCGTACATTACCAGATTTCTTTTTTAGACATATAGGCTGTTGATTTATCGATCGTCACCGCAAGGGAAATGCTAGTGCCGGAGTTATTCAGCCTGTAGAAAAGTGGTAAACTGCACGAAAAAACCTCTAAGAGGGACATGGCTCTTTTCGAATGTTAACTCTATCGAAAAGCAATTTTAGAGACTTTGATTTCGGCGCCTGGGTCGATACCCTTAAGTGCTGTGAGTACTTCTCCTGAGTTCCTAATAGGAACGAATCGGTCCAAGCCTGAATCCTTTTACGGTGCAGTTGCGACCCAATCAACCTTCCGACAAGGTTTCAAAATCAAGTTTCAACAGCTAGCTAAATGTTTCACAATTGTGCCAAGAACGAGATAAAATATTTATGTTTGTGCTGTAATTATTTATCATAAATACTTAAAATAAACCTAGCTTCGCCTGGGACTCTGACCCTTGCTGCAGAGAAAATACGTAAATTATTATTGAGGTTTTTTTAGATCTCAAAACGCACTAAATTTCGGTGTAGACTGGTGATGGGCATGATTAATTCCGCTATGATATAGATGAATGTGATTCCGATAACATCGGTGAATTTATAGACATAAATAAATATATAAACATCTGTTCGTTTACTATATAGATAGATAGAACAATGCCGGTATTATTCCATTCGTGTATTCATCTATACATATACATATTATAAAACTCAACGTCTCTCTGTCTGTCTGTTCGTTTATGTTGGACCGAAACGGTTGGACCGATTTTGAAAGGACTTTCACTGGCAGATAGCTGATGATATAAGGCATAACTTAGGCTACTTTTATTTTGGAAAAATAATTAGTGTTCCGCATAAAAAAATAAAAATGCTTTTTAGTGATACACGCGAGCGGAGCCGGGGCCTCAGCTAGTGTTAAATAAAAAATATCCACCATGTTATGGTTTCATCACGATGTTTCCCTTCATCAAACTCAGAATCATTCATATATTTTGTTTATATCAAATTAACTATGACTTTGTTATATTTTATTTACTGTTTTCATATATAAATCATACTTGATGTTGAATGAAGTTATAGTCGAAGAAGATACATTTTTTTTATTTAACTATTAAAATTGTATAATAGTGTTCCGTGTCTAAAAAATCTTAGCTCTACATGAATAACCGGCGAACGGATCTGTCGAGATTACAGCGCTATGTTTCATTTACAATGGCTCGTAGAATGTGGTGCGCTGTAGTTTTATTCATGTCCATCAATATCTTTGTAAATGGAAAGATAGCTAGCGAAGCTGAAAATGATTTTAGTAAGTTTCTTGAATTTTACACTATAGTTTTATTGGGAAACCGCAGAATAAAAATAAAGGCAAGAACGTTTTATACACACTGACTGTAATATATCGTAACTAAGATTGCTTATATATTTTCTTTTATTTTTATCGTTGTAGATTTGGCGTAGTAGCCACAATTTCACCTGATGTTAATTGACGATGTAGCCCAAGATAATAACACGCTAAACCTAGTGCAAGACTGGCTCTCAAGTGCAGCTGCCGGAACACACCTATTGGTGCTTGACGATAGATTTTCAACTTTAGGGCATTAGAAAAAGCCCTACCACCATGCGCTATAGTTTCCCCACGATGTTTTCCTTCACCGAAAGCTCAGGCTCATTGCAGGGATTCGAACTCACGTTAATCGACGCGTAGTCGTACAAGCTACCACTGAGCCATCATTGCTTCAAATTCATATTTCCCTTTGTTCATATCGGCACAGGTCATATCTAATCTCGGTAAAAGTTTCGGTCGGGTTTATAACAGACTAGTTATTCTTGAATCCACGTATAGACTACAGAATGCCGTCGGTCGAGCGCTTTGATCGAATGCTATTATCATTGATGGCTAATTTCATCATGTCGCACTTGTGTCACATGATGCACGCGCAACTCAGAATTTTACACTCTACTAAGCGCGTCAGAAAAAAAAATTTATATTTAAAAATAATTTATGAAATATAGACTGTATATTACTCTGAATGAACAACATTCCTAACCATTACGAAACCAGTGAAGTTGAATTTAGCGGAATCGAAACGTAACGTACTGTTTTCAGTCGGTAATGATTAATACTAATAACTTTCATCAATTATTTTATTATCGGCGATGTTAGAACAAGCAAGAATTCTTTTGATTCGAGTCGGCAACCGATTCTTTTCTCTCTCTGTCATTTGCGTTCAGAGTTCGATCTCCGACCGGGATCAAAATTTCTTTATAGGCAAATTTAAGTTTCGAGAATTCGGTATTGTGTTTAATTATTCAATTTCTGAAAAAATGTACTTGGCGTAATTGTGAAAAATGTGATAAAGTTCAGGATATCCACCATGCATTATTAATGAAATGTGTCCGGAACAAAACAGAAATGAAAGATCTAGCAGGGCGCTTTGGCCATAATATTATATCAATATGAAATCAGGGTGTCCTCCATACTATATTGTCAAATCCCAACAGAACTGACACCCTTTTGATTGTTTGATTCAATTTGATTGCTAGTTACTTCAAATAAAATGCGTGAAAACAACTAGGCTAACGTAACTCTAAGGGTTAAAAGCCAAAACATTAACAAAGAAAATCGTTTAAAGGACATTTTTAATACCATACAGCGTAAAAGTATGTGCGAAGGACCAGAGTTTTCTATGTGTTACATAACATATTTATTTCATTATTACCTTGAAAATAAACACTTTGGCTCATGATTATCAGCCCCGAAGTTTGAAGCAAACATGTTTGTTTATCAAAGTGTCGGCGAGTTTAACAACAAGTTCGAGTATTAAGAACATATCACTAACTTAACGAGTCTACTGACGTTTTATCTTGGTGTTTGTGCGACTTCGTACAACCAATTCGCCAATATCTTTGTACTAAATCTATAATGTTTCTTGATAAGACCTATATATATGCCGCAATTGGATTTACCTCTCGGCAATATATCAGGTACCATCCGACTAAAGAGATTGAAGAGACCGAATCTCTTTGGAGTTTTCTCTCTACTTGGGGAGCCCGACTGGTCAAATACCTCCACTCAAAGAAGATACAGCCAAATAACTTTGTGTTTTGTTCATGCAGTGAGTAGGGTTTCCAGAGCTCCTTGGTGTAGGGGGGTTCAAGGTCAGTAACGCGCTAGTCATACCTATGGTATTATAAGCGTCCACAGGCTACGGTAGCCACTTTCCATTAGGGAGGTAATATGCTTGATTGCCACCTTAGTAGTATATAAAAAATTGTGAAAGCTACTACTGACTTTACTTTTGGCTCATACTAATGACTGGTCGTGACAGCAACTCCAAAGAAATTACTCTGTGCCCAACCTCTCTTAATAGAGTTATCTACCTCTTTCTCGCTAGTCAATAGTACAAACAGTAGATAATTAGTACGTACATATTTAATAATCACACCGACAAATATCGAACAATACATTTATGTTTAGAACACATTTTGTTAACTGAGAAAGTGATAGAATCTATACAGGTTTCAAATGTAGAATAAATACCGTCCCACGTATTAGTACCGAAGAGCAAATGTACCAGCGCTGTTGTATTCTGGTCGAAGGGTTAGCAACACGTACTAGCAAACGAGCCGATACAGATTAACAATAAGAAATAATAGCATATCAATTAATGGACTCTAAGCAAAAGTCGCTAAGGCAAGTTTCACTAATAGAGACTTTTCGATATTTTTTGAGTTTTTTTTTTCTTTTTACGTACTGAGGATACTGTTGACAACTTCACCGTGCTTGGGGCGAGCGAAGAAGGCTCTCAGCCGCGAAATCGTATATGCAAATAAGTCGCGATCTCACTTGTTCTCTATTTGTAAAATTAGATCTAACTAATTATACATATAATACATATTTCGACGGCTCCCACGCATAAAGTCGAAACACATTTTTTGAGTAAAATTGTATTTTTGTCTCATTAGAACCATAATATACCGTATTAAACATTCCTGAACCCTAATTACTGAATTACTGAATATACTAATATCTTCTATAAATTATGAGTTTTTGAATTACACAAATGAACTATATCAGTAACGTTTACAAAAATAGCTCTCCTGAAAAATATCGTTTTTTGCCTTACGACCTAATGCGTGGGAGGCGTCGATTTCTGCCTTCTGGGAGGAAGAAAAAAAACATGCGCAGGATATGCATTTAGTAATCTGGAAATTTTGGTCTAACTTTAACTAGCTAAAACAGAAAAAAAGTCCCTTACTGAACCTATGTACCTGAGTGGTGTGCATGTGTGTGTCGATAGCTAGCGAATGCAGTGTCACTGTATCGCGCGAGCGGCTGTTGGTTCAAGGACTCCATACCGGAGGAACGGAACTAGGGGACGTGGCAGGTGTGTGGAAGCGATGTTAACCACCCGTCCCCTACGGAGAGAATAGTGGTTTCGTGGGCGTGGGCGCAAGCACGTTTGACTTGAAAAGACTGAGAGGTACGCGATAGCTACCGTGATTTCGTCTTCGGGGTCGGTAAAAATGTTCCGCGTCCTACGTTTTACCTTCGGGGCGTCTGGAACTGTGGTGTATGTTGCGGATGGTTTGGTAACTGGTTCGGATGGTTTGACGCTCTGATGAAATAGCTCTTCACGAGAATTATTTTTGTGATGTTTGTAAAGCTTTTTTTAGACTCGAATAACCTACCACCACGCCGGTTATTGGATGAAGCTTATTCCAAAATATTATGCGTTTGAACAAACCCATATAACGATGGTTTCTTTTGTCTTGTCGAGCATTACAGCATCGCTCAACGATCCTTCTCAAGCGTGTTCTTTATGTGACCCAGTTGCGTGATCTTCGTCATACTATATCCTATACTATAACTTCCTCCTATACAAAATGAGCAGTAAGTTTAATTGGTTACAGGTGATCAGAACGTGGACGATAGTACGGAACACATAGGACCAGCAGTAACTCAAGTGTTCCACCACCCTTATGCTGCTTCTCTGCTGAAAAATGACAGTTATGTGTGCAGCGCTGTCATCCTAAATGAATATTGGTTAATAACGGCATCAAAATGTTTCGACACGTAAGTATTAATGTTATAAATTAATGACTACTGTTCAGATTCTTTCAATTTTTGGATAATTTTAAGGTTTTGTCATATAAGTATTTCGTGGCAGATTAAAACTCCCTGTTAACCGGGTGTAATAAAAAGTAGGCGTTTTTAATTATTTCCAACTATCTCTTAAATATTATTTCTCTTTTTTTGCGATAACGTTTCCCCCTAAATCTACATCAAAATTAATTATTTAAACATAATTTTAAAGTTAATATTCCCAGCTATTGATAATTTAAAATTATGTTTACGTTTAAAAAATTTTTAGATATTATTTTATTAGGAATTTCATCGGTTCATAAATATTTTCTACCAACTTCTTTAACAATATTTTTAACTAAAATTACAGCTGTTAGATTATTTTTATTCTATTATGTATTATTTATAATAAACGCTTAACTAACAAATATACCTGTGATAATTTAGGTATTGACTACTTTTGATAGATATCTACCGAATGCAATAGTGATGCCTATTGATTTATGTATATATCTATCTACTTCCCCTGCTTCTTATCTTGGCAACTAGTCCTCGTTTTTAAGACTGTTACTATCATTATTAAGAAGGTCATTGTTTCTTATTATATCGTAAACATCGCGAGGAAACCACAGCATGGGCATTTTCTAATGCCCGCCTGGCTAGCTACCAAGTTATCAAGTTGAAAATCTGCCGCCAAGCACCAATAGGTGTGTTCCGGCAGCTGCACTTGAGAGCCAGTCTTCCACTAGGTTTAGCGTGTTATCATCTTGGGCCACATCGTCACATCAGGTGAGATTGTGTGGCCACTACGCTAAAATCTATAACGATGAAAAAAGAATTAAAAACAGTATTTTTGATAACTTCAGTGTTCTAAGAAAATGCTCATCCCCTTGATAGAACTCTCCAAGGAATTTTTGTGATATCTCAGAATTAATCTTTCATGTTATTAACTCTTATCCACTTCATATGTGCAAAAGTGCACACAATATACGTTACACTGTATATTGGAAAGTTTAGTAATTAAAAAATAAACCACTACATGATAGAGATAGACTAAGATCCCGCCAAATAACCAAGGAAAGGAATGATGATATTCTTCTACTTCATGTCGGCAAAGTCGTGTTTTAAATAAGAATAGCTCATCCCGTGGTAAAAAGATTGACCTGTCAGTGAAGATAGAATCGGGTTTAGCACCGAACTTATCTAATCAGGTATCACTCATAGAAGCTCTTTAAATGGACTCCGAAATTCAAATAATAAAAGTAAATTAGTCGCCATCAAAATTGTTTTTGCACAAATTTGGAAAGTGATATCTTTAGTGATTTTGTTTTATTTTCGCGAGGTCGTGTTTTTGTGAACAAAAAAGGATCTTATTCCAATGTCTAAGTAATTAAACAACACTCTAAATTCTAAGTAAGCGGTGTTTGTTCAGAATTAAATCAAGATCAGAGGTTTCTTGCCAAATTGTAAATAAGAGCTCGTTCCAGTTCAGCTACTATGAATTCGAATGAGAAATCGGAATACAATTTGCTCTGCATCGACAATCTGTTTTTTAGAGTCGGTTAAAATCGACGATGTAGTCGTTATTTGCGAAAACGTTTCCGAGTTAAGACTTACTTACTGCATTTTAACGTGATTTTACTGTTGAATTAAAAAGTTTGTAAGTTTTAAGCTTCGTATATTTTTCTTTAAAAAAAATTCCAATTGGGTAACACGTTGAGGAAATACATCTATAGTTAAATTAGTATTTGGTAGTAAAGTTAAATTAGTTGTAATTAGTAATTAGATAATTATAGTTTAATTAGTATCTAAAGTTAAATTAGTACTGTAATCCATTGCCATTCATAAACACACCAAAGAAAACTACTGCTTATGAGTCAATCAACTAATATATCCACACTTTGGATTGGTTAGATACCTAACGTTTTATCGAACAACAAAATTATAGTTTTCGTTTATTTTGTGCTAAGGACCTATCAAAGACCATCGTCGCACCCGTGCGAGTAAAGGCAACAACAATCGATGCTACTTAAGATGAAAATGCACATCTATGTGTTTTCTGTCATAATTCCTAAGGTATCTCAGTATATGCATTTTGTAAGGGACACGGATATTTTTTGTAAAATTATTTTGCGTTTTTGCTATTTTGTATCACACAAGATAAATTATATTTATCGTTTAGTTATATAATAAAAATTTACTGCGAGTGACAAGTAAAATATCATGTAAGTTCACAAGTTAATGTGGTCTTTAGAAAAGAATATTTTCTATGGAACGGATATTTCGTACCCTGAGTAATCATGAAATTTCTATGAAATGAGTTATATGAACGTAATCATGTTCCCGTTCTTAGACCTTGTAGTCTAAGGTATTTTTTTAGGGTTCTGAATACAAAAGGAACCCTTATACTTTCGTTATGTCTGTCTGTCTGTCCGCGGCTTAGTTCAGAGATTTATAGTACTGGAAAGCTGTGATTTGGTATGGATATAATAATCATGCCGACAATGTACTATAATAAAATCACGAAAAAAAAGTTTTGGGTTACCTACCCTACAAGGAAAATGAGGTTTTTTTTCTTGTCTATTAGTAAATTTTAAAAAAATGACTGTGTTTCCGTATATGTATCTCTTAGGTGTAGTAGTGGCGCGAACGAGTTGTGTGAATTGTGACGCTAACCCTGGCCACCCGATAAAAATATTATAAATCATCAATCAGCGATTTCTTGTAAATTGTACGCGGGTAAAATCGCGGCACACAGCTGGTCAACTTATAAAATGTATTTGGAGAAAGAATTTCTTAGAAATTTCATTGAAAACAACTTAAAGACCCTTCTCTAAAGGATGGTTCATATCACACCAAGCCGAGCGCCGGCCGGGACATGGAACACAGAATTAGTACATATTTATGATAATATGTCAGGGACATCAAAGCGTGGGATGGGTATAATAGTTGATTGACTCTCATACCAATTTATTACAAACTTTTTTCGTCTTATGGGAAATCGCTAGCCTTTGCTTTTAAGCCCTAAACTATAGAAGTCATCTCTTATTATTTAGGTAATATGAGATATAAAAAGCAATCTCACGGTACCAATATCCGTGTGACGTTCATGAAGGTCGTCAATAAAGCTTCGACATTGAGAAGACCATTCCTCGCAGGCATTCGAAGGCAACAAATCGTCTGCAAGACGACCACGGCACGATTCTCGCGGGATTGTAATAACTGGGTTTGAGTCACAAGCTGTAACGTATTTGTAACATATATGCCACACACAATATAAGAGATTATTTTTTTTAGATTTCCAAAGAGTATAGTAGTGTTGTAGGGTTTCCAGAGCTTCTTGGGGTAGGAAGGTTCAAGGTCGGCAACGTGCTATCGGTAGCTATAGTGATACGGTCTATGCAGGCCGTACGTTCATTTGTCACATGTTGTATTTTTTTTTATTAATGTTCACGAAAAAAAACCCGATTGTTACAATTTAATTTCTGGGATGATATTTCAACCATCTGTTCAGGGTAGAGATGTGTAAATTATTGTGTTTCATGCTGGCTCTACAACACTACAGTTCAGTCATAATAAGTATATTAAAAAGCTATAACAAGATATATCAAGAGTCTATCCATTCGTAAAGAGCATAATTACTAGTATGATGGTTTGGAAATACCGCGGCAAAAGCCTCGTAATGAAAAACTATAACAGTGCTTTAGCAAACCGTTGTGTTACTTTTTCAACTTGCATACTAAGTAATTATACTTGATACTGAAAGCAAGAACTTACAATTGGGGGTGGAAATTAAACATAAAAAGTCGACCTACCACCTCCACTATGGGAATAATTGGTTTAGAATTGATATTATTATTTTTTTTCTAAGAAAAGTAATAAAATCACAAGATATCATGTAATATTAATAAGCTATTTAATAACCATTAAAGAAAAAGAATACCGAATGAATTTTATTCATGTGTGTGTTAAACTGTAGTAAACACCATTTAAAAAAAAAAATTAAACACTTTATAATATGTTGAAAATAATACTTAACTTACCTAATAATAACTAATTGACCTAATTTATTATACCTTTAAAAGTAATATAATAATAATTTTTATTTTAAATAAAAAATATGTCACAAATACGCGGCATTATGTTCACGTGAAAATGTGTGTCGTTATCTCTTAATAATAAGGTGAAATCTATTATGTGCAAAGTTGATTTTACTAGAATTTCAGTTAAATTTATTAACCTTCTAAAAATTTGTTCAGCACTAATAATTTTAAGCCCACAATTTCCACACTTATTAATAATTTCCTAAAACCTAATAACACTCAACTGTTTCTTCACAGTTTAAATCACTGTTTTTTCTTTTTTTTACTCTTATCGTAACAGTAGTTATTGCGCGATGACGTCATATTTACAGTTTTACCAGTCATGTGACTCACAGACAAAAAAATTAATTAAATGAAAAAAGGTAATTTTCACATTTTTGTAGTTTTAGGCATGTTAACGAATAGACCAACAATCTAATATAATTATTTTTTAAACACTCGCAGAACATCGCTATTCGCTAGTAACTTATACAATACATCAATCCTTGACTTGGAAATGGTTCGGAACATATTTTGTCGGACTTCAAAGGGTCACTGGAGAGGATACACGTATTTATCTATTTGTAGGGTGCTTAACGTACTGGGAAATCTATTATACTTTGTTTTCTTTAAGTTAACTTTCCTTTGCGAGTTTTTCGGGCACTATATTGCCTTAATTTATTACCGATAGGTAAATTTATTAACATTACTTTTATTACTTTTGAATGGGTTGTATTTTGTGCTGTTTTATATTTGGTACTTACGCATATTGTGGTGCGCACCCCTAATTATTTTTTAAAAATAAAAGTATCCTAAGTTTTTGCTTATAACATCAGCTATCTGCCAGTGAAAGTCCCGTCAAAATCGGTCCAACCGTTTCAGAGATTACCCGGAACAAACAGACCGACAGACAAAAAATTAAGTAATGGGTTTTTGTAATATACTTTCATATGCATTTAGTAAAAACCTGTTATTTAAACATTACAAATGATTTGATTTCAACAAAATGATTGCGCAATATTTGATGGCAAATACAATAAAATCCAGAAACAACGGTAATCGACGATGACATATTTCATCACCAGCCGTCCCAGTTATGCCAGACTGTAGAAATGAGTTATGTAAACAGACGGTCAAATTGCGCAAATTTACCGAATATGAACTTTAGATACTTTTTCTACTAAGGCTAATTTAACCAGAGAAAATATTATTAAAATAGTCATATGTTTTGTTTATTATTGGTATGTCTTATCACTGTCTTTTTTTCCACGTTTACAGAGATATCATATCGTCTTACGTGACTCACAAGAATCTAGGGAACTTCACTATAAGGGTTGGCAGTTCATACAACAATAAGGGCGGTTCACTCCACAAGGTAAACAAAGCCAAGAAATGGCCTAGTTCGAAAGGACAGTATATGATCAAATTTCAGGAAGAGTTCTTAATATTGCCATCATTACATAAATCACTAATGAAAAGTTTATCTATAAATAGATGGTATAAAATATAGCCAGTATCCTAGTATTTGAAATATTATTTTTTTAAATTGAAACTTTTATCCTATCGGGCCAAAAATTTTCGTTCATCTATCGCATGTCTACATTACATTGACGCAAATAAAATTAAATTTTATGTCGGCACAGTCAAGTATTACAATCGTAAATTCGGAGCATTGTATATGTTAATGTGTGTTATTAAAGAATCTATGTCATCAACAAAATTTGTAAAAAAAAAAATTCAGTTTCTCTTGCATCGTGGTCTCATAAAACAACACAATATTTTTTTATTGTACCTGATGGTAATCACAGTATAATTCAAAATTAACGGAGACCACCGAGACACGGCTCAATTAAAAGAGGGTTATTGTGATTGGTGATTGTATATAGCAGTCGCGATCCTAGATGTACACAGATCCCTGTGCCACCCCATCTGATTATTGAATATACGCCGTCTGATCCTGGAATGCAATACGGTTAAACGCGCAGCTAAAGAGGGAGTTACATCTGATGTATTGTGTTCGCAATCTAGTTGGAGTAGCAAAATTATCGCTTTAATTATTAAAAGTTTCCAGTTTTACGTCATATGCCAGTTACCTTACTTATTTTTCTGTAGATTTCCTATTTGTGTTTTGTTGACTTACTACATACGTACCTATATTATTAAAAATACGATTACCTTAACTACAAATGTGTTTTTCATGAAAAAAAAATATTTTAAAACATAAATTTCCAAAAATTCTTTAGCGGTTAGTTGTGAATTTTGGTGATAATAAAAATCCATTCGTGGTTTTTTTTTCAGATAAAAATGCTTATAAATAACTTTGACCTAAAAGTATCAGCGGTGAAACTAGACGCACCAGTGGAATTCGGGCCTCGGGTCCAGGCTGCGCGTCTCCCCGACCCTGATGAAGAAGTAGCTCTCGGATTCTTGGCATCTCTGATAGCTTGGACCCCAACTTCGGTAAGTGTATTGCTTCGTTTATACTTCATTGGAATCTATTATTCATATCAGAAACTCAATATAGTGGTAAATTAAATTAAAAACTTATCCATTAAAATTATTTTTGAATTAAATTAAGGCATACCAACAATAAAGATGTTTTACGGACAAATAACGTTCCTACCTGTTTCATCGTATTCTCGAAGAAAATGCCTTGTTGCCTATTCGGCTGGGCAGCATTGGAAAGCTACGTAACATCTTTTCGTCCAAGATTTCGCAATATCTTAAGACGAAAGTCTTCGACGAGTGATTACATATGGTGCTGAGACGTGATCGCGAACTATTGGCCTCATAAGAAAGATCAAGGTCACTCAAAGGGCAATGGATAGGGCTATTATACTCGGAGATTCTCTGCGTCATCGAATCGGAAATGAAGAAATCTGCAGAAGAACCAAAGTCACCGACATAGCTCTAAGAATAGCTAGACTTAAGTGGCAGTGGGCGGGCCACGTAGCTCGTAGAACGGATGGCCGATGGGGCGAAAGAGTTCTCGAGTAGCGGTCACGTACCGGAAGACGCAGCGTGGGCAGACCCACCACAAGGTGGACCGACGACCTGGTAAAGGTTGCGGGAAGCCGCTGGATGCGGGCAGCACAGGACCGGTCTTTGTGGCGACCTTTGGTAAATGCCTATGTCCAGCAGTGGACGTCTTTCCGCTAAAATGATAATTAATTAAGTTCGTCAGTGTACTATATACAGGGCAATACAAAATTCATTCATTCATAAAATGTTATTCATCAACGGTTATTTATAGGGTGGATTATACATTATGTGAATGATAGTGATGTCTGGTAGTGACTCCCTCTCTGTGCATCCACTACATTATTAAGTGATGATTATTAACTGTAAATATTATTTATACAGTTGGAAAGTAATTAAAAAAAGATAATCCCGATCGAGTTTCTTGCCGGCTCTTCTGGATGACTGGAATGTTTGACCGAACCGGTAGTAGTATAGTAGTGTTTGACGTTCATAAGTGCCTTCTTAGGACTTAAATTAAATAAAGTATTTTTGATTTTGATTTTGAAATAATATTCATTAAAAAAGTTAAGTTGGGTGTAGTCCCGGAATATCTGAATGAACAGAATTATTTTTCCGAAGGTTTAGTGTAATACATAATATTATTTTAAATAAACTAAACAAATAAATTTGAATCAGTTATTAATATTTAAATTATGGAGAATAAGTTTATATCAATATCAATTATTTCTGTCATTCCAGCATATCAGAATGGTAAATGTACCAGTTATTGAAGACTCAATCTGTGATGACACCACTAAACTTCTTCCAGGACATTTTATATGCGTCGGAGGTGTGCAGGATCCAAACAGACATTTGTGCAGGGTGAGTAGAAGAGTAGTTAGTACTTTCAAGGTATTAACATATATGCAAGATTGCATTTATGTTCAAGCTATAAGTATCAGAAACGTCGTGGACAATAACCTCACTGACTACACTTGTTTCAAATTATCTCTTTTTTTGAAATCGTTTAACTTTATGGCCACAATCTCACCTGATCTCAAGTGACAATGTAGCCCAAGATGGTAACACGCTAAGGCTAGTGGAAGACTAGCTCTCAAGTGCAGTTGCCGGAACACACTTATTGGTGGTTAGTGACAGATTTTCAACCTGAGGGTGGTTAGCTAGCCAGGCGAGCATTAGAATAAGCTCTACCACTACTATACTATGGTTTCATCACGATATTTTATTTCCTTTACCAAAACTCAGGATTTTTGTAGAGATTTGAACTTACGTCTATCGAAGGGATGTACGTACACGCTACCACTACCTAGTCCGTTTTGAAACACTTAGCAATTTTTTCGAATGCAAGCTCATAACCATTAATGCAATGAAGAAATATTGGATTTTTCAATCTAATCAATCCTCATAAATAATTCTCACAATAACTATTATTGAATGACGAACACTAATGTCGGAATAAACAATTGAATATAACATTTAAAAGTAGAATTCTATATTATACTATTAAAATGACAAATTAAACAAAAACAATTAAGTTTGGCATAGATTTATTTTTTGCTGTAATTCGTAAATTTGTAGAAGTGTACGTTAAAATAGAGACCACAGATAAATTGTTTTTCTTTTTTAACCGACTTCAAAAAAAGGAGGTTATCAATTCGAATGTATGTTTTTTATGTATGTTACGCGATTACTGAATGAATTTATTTTGATGACTCTTTTTTTGTTTGGTAGGTCATACTTCAGATGTGATCTCATATAAATTTCATCAAAATTGATTCAGGGGTTCGTTCAGCGTATCCTCGGTATCGAGATAAGGAAGAAATGAAATTAATAATTTAACAACATCATTAAATAATGACACTAACTGAATCTATAAATAGTAAATTTCACATTATTTGTTTTATGGATGTTCAACCAGAACTTCTTTGTTTTAGTACGGATTTAGGTGATCCTTTTATAGTTGGAAAAGGGATACTTCAAGAGAGTTCCATTTTAATTTCATTGGTCCAATACCATCGACTTCGAAGATACACCAGGGAACTCCTCAAAATAATTGAGTTGATTCCTTTTTTGTTAAAAATTGTCTTGTTATTTCAGCAAGACAATGGTGGAGCTGTCATCCAGAATGAAACATTAATAGGTGTCACGTCATTCCTGCACACGTGTGCCGTCTACACGAAAACTCACGCTTTCCCCAAAGTTTCCAGTTTCGTGCATTGGCTCGACTCAGTAATTTGGGACGAAGGTAACCGCCCAACTACAGTTGAACCAACAACATCTACAGAAACGGCTAAATCATCTAAAGCAACTGAAAGCACACCAAGTCAAACTCCATATTTTGCTGATCCGAGTAAATATCTCCTTACTTTACCTTTTGATCCGATCAACGTACCTTTAGAACCAGCCGAAGATAACTCAGTCATACCAAGAATGAGTCTCTATGAGTCCTATTTACAGAATATGGCAAAAGCTAAAACGTCTACGACATCTGACCCAACACTTGAAGAAGAAAAGAAATTGTGGTTAAAAAAATTTGGTCCAATGATGAAGGCATCTGCTATGTATATACCTAAGAAATATGAACAGTATGATTATAGCAATGTTTAGTGAAAACATTTTGTTATTACATATGCCTTATAAATTCTCCCGCTTCTTTGTTCTGAAGGATGGTGCATTGGTAGCATGTACGGACACCGCGTCCATCGACGTGAGTTCGAACTATAATAATGAACCAAAACTTCCAGTGAAGGAAAACATTGTGGTGAAACCATAGCAACTTGGTAGGGCATTTTCTAATGTTAGTTTAATACTGTCAAGTTGAAAATCTGTCGCCAAGCACCTATAGGTGTATTCCGGTAGATGCACTTGAAAGCCAGTATCTTTACAAGGCTTAGCATGTCATAATCTTATGCCACGTCGTAACTTAGCATCAGGTGAGCTTGTGGCCATAATGTTCAACCTTTAAAGAATAAAACAACTTCCTTGACGGTACAAGAAGGTATTAAGTGCAACCTATTTAATTTAAGTGAAAAAAGAATACAAAAACTTTATTTGCAATGATAAATCCAACATACAAAGTTGATGATGAAGATACTCAAGAACTTCGAACCGAGTTAGCTGAATTACCAAAAATTGCAAAATTGAGTATGGCATACTGTTGACATTGAAGCCTATAATTTATTCTAATACAAAATTAGATTAACATCCGTATAAGGAAACCCTTGGGATACGAACAAGCGATGTAGCTTTATACCTCCTGTTACGTTTCAATATTTAATGCTTACATATAAAAGGTAATGTGGACGTATTCCCAGTGGGTTAGAATATTCAGTATTATTTATAGAACTCTTCATGATTTTAGTATAAATATAGCATCTTTGATTATATGATGTATATATAATCAAAGTATAGCGTCTTCAATTAGTCGTATGAATAATATTTTAGTATCAGCAATTTCACTCTCATTATTTTAAGCCTCGACGTAAACATAGGAATGTTATATATTTAACATGTGTGTCTGTCTGTGGCATCGTAGCTCCTAAACGGCTGAACCGATTTTGATTTAGTTTTGTTGTTTGAAAAGTGATTTGATCGAGAGTGTTTTTAGTTAAGATACAAAAAAATCTGTTTAGCCGTTTCAAGATTACTAACAGCTCTTTTCTCGTTGAATAAATGGTTCTTTTAAATCTACCTTATTACGTATTATACACATTTAGCGATATGATTTCATTTGATTTGATTTTTTAAATATATTCGGGCATATTACTTCGAAGGTGCTTTTGTTTCTTAACAGTATTAAGTCGGTGCATAGCAAACAATTTTTTATCATGTAATAATAATAATAATACCAGACTGTAAGTATTCCACTGCTGAGCAATGAGGCCTCTTTCCGAGAGAAGGCACGGGCTTAATCACCATGCCAGATCACAACGTATAGGTGATTTTAAACGCCGAAAAGTCCTGTTTTTTTAAATATTATTAGTGGCTAACAAGCGTCGGCCCGCCTGATGGTAAGCGGTTACCGTAACCTGTGGACGGTTAAACCACAGGTATCACTAGCGCGTTGTCAACCTTGAGTTACCCTTCTCCAAAGATCTCTGGAAAAACTACTCACAGAAACACAACACAAGGTTCCTGGAGAGTATTTAATAAGTAGGGCTGCCCCAAATAGAGAGAAATCTCCAGAAAAAATTCTCTGTTCCCTACCTCTCTTCTATATTTATTCCCACATACAGTAGTCCTACAGAAATATTTCTCAAGCGTTCAGGTTTCCTCACGATGTTTTTCTTCACCATGAGCCGATAGTTTTCCAGGTTCAAATTAGTGAATATATGCGAATTCCTAAAACTTCGTTGGCACATGCCGGACTCCAACCTGCGGACATCGAATCGATGTTCAGCTGGTCTAAACCACCACGACTTATATTTTTCTGACATGTAAATATATGACATGTATATATTACGTACAATCCCTTTTTATTTGATACCCATATGAATATGGAATGCAGAATAAGAGGTATATATTTGAGAAGATATGAATATTCAATCTTATGTCTATATATGCGTTGAAAGATAGTTTAGTTGTAAATAGTTCAGTTTCTATTCCAAAAGCGTAGAGTTGTGCTTGCCTTTAGCATGATTATTATTAAAAATATTCCCGTTTTACTCGTAACTACAGGAATCGGGAGTATCAGTAATGGTCACGTGTGACACGAAGCAGTGCCGAATCGAATTGGGTCAACGCTGAGTAATTATTCAATAGTGGTTTTGCTCTTTTTCCTCTTATTCGAAAACAGTCGGATGGACGTGCATTTTCCTTTTTTCCTTTTTTTATCGTTATATGTTTGGTGTAGTGGCCACAATCTCACCTAACGTTAAGTGATGATGTGGCCCAAGATGATAACACGATAAACCTAGTGGAAGACTGGCTCTTAAGTGCAGCTACCGGAACACACCTATTGTTGCTTGCGGACAGATTTTCAACTTGAGAGTGGAGGATTTTCAACTTCTCTATACTCGTTTTTTACCAGCGTAAGAAGCAAAATTTTAAAACTTCTTTGTTATTCTACATTAGACTGAGAAGTTTCGAATTCTGTTTTGTTTTTGTTTTCTTTTTAAAAACTATTGCTAATTGAATTATAATGAAATCACATATTTCATAAAATAAAGTATAAATTTAAATTCAATCATCATCACCACTTGAATTATCATCACTTTGTTCTTCAATTAATAGGTTTTTATAAAAACTGTGATTTTATTCTGTTATAATAATATTATTATCGCCGTAATATATTAAATCTTTGCATTAAATATATTAAATGTTTTACAGTCGAAGAGATGAGGTCGAAGAGATGAAACATAATCCTATGTGTATAAATCACGTCATTATCGGTTTGTTTCAAATGATGAAAGGATTGCCACTTCAATCTTATATATAGGTATTACATGCATATGTATTTCGCACACGTTCTTCTTAACAAGTGGTGTCTAGTTTATTTAGTTCGTGTTCAACCACATAGTTAAGTAACTAACTATTTTGGCTCAGTGATCCAAAAAGGGTCTTGACCTCCGAAACGAGAGCACACCACTTTTTCCGATCCTGCGCAGTTCTGTTGCTTGAAGCTGACGCAGTTGGAACTTGAAGACGACAAGTCAGCCGTCCCAAGTATGCTTTTTTGACTACTCGATCCTCCCTCATTCTCTGTAGGTGGCCGAGCCAGCGAAGTCTATGAGAATTTGTTTCGCCTATGATATTGTGGTCGGCCATCAACTTTTCAATCTCAGCATCTTTCGGACCCTCCCAGTGACTCGTCTGTCTTGGCAGTTCTCAATTTTTTTGGAGCACTTTCCTTTCCGCCACTAGGAGCTAATTTTTCTCTTTCTTTTTTAGTGTTCAAGCCTCACAGCCATACATAAAGATGGGTCTAATAATAGTTTTACATATCCTTAATTTCATGGTTTTTGAAATAAAAGCACAACACCAAAACTTTTTGCAGAGCTTGCACTGCATCACTAAATAAAAATATCCAGGTAATACAAATCTTAAGAATGACGAACCACGCACAACAGGTTTAGTAGTATAGAATTTTGTTCAACGGTTTCTTACCTTAGGTTAGCACTAAGAAATTTTGATAATTGGGGTTAATAAAAAGATGATTTCTGAGATGTTGTTGATAAGAAGTCCCATAGAGCACACCTAAACGGCAACAATGCAGAGTTATAGTACATATATTATCTGTAACGTATAACGCTCTTCTCCAAAGTTGACATCTTAAGTTTTTGTATGTAACGCGTGATAAATACGCTCCAACTTTCTCCACATATCATGAGATGCCGGCGAGAACATAAGCGTGTCGTGTGAACACAAAAGATTAATGAACATTTCAACTTTGTTTATGATATGTAAGGCTTATATGTCTTATAGCTCTCGGAACTTAAGCACGATAATGCCGTGAAATTTGGATATAATATTTGAGTCATATAGAAGCAAAAGGAGCAATATCAATTTTCAGTGTAAAAGGTGTAGATATTATTTTAATTCACAATACATTCAAAACAATACGTAACTTGACATTGTTTGAATACTACATGAAGCTTAAAAAATACAAATATGTAAAAAATATTTTATTAATTTCATGACTGATTTTTTTGTAAATTCTACTTTATACAGAATATCTTCAACCTTAGATTTATTGAACGATGGGGTCACGCACGTCTTGTGACTATAATGCATATATTTATTATGAATATTAGAAAATATTTTTATATTACTTTTAGGACCAAATATTAATTCACGGGTATTATTTTAAACATTTAAAATATTTAAATGATGGAATACATTTGTTGTCTACTCCCGGATTACTAGTTATAATTAAACGGATATTTTATAACGCTCGCTGTGAAAACGCCCGTGCATGCGGGTCTGAATGACGTAGTGCGGTCGAAGACTTATATAGGAATAATTTACATATTGAGTTATCTGAACGCTCTGCTCGGATTCTATGCAATCAAGACATATTGATGTACGGGGTATGGTGACTATCTATGCTTTATTTAACTTGGATACTTTTATCGCCAATAAAAAAAAAACTTTATTCAATTTACGCCCTAAGAAGGTACATATGAACGTCAAATACTACTACCGGTTCGGAAAATATGTCAGTCGTCGAAAGAAACTCGCTCGGCCTTATCATTGTTTTATTTATTTTTTTCCTACTGTATAAATAATATTTACAGTTAATAATCATCAGTTAATAATTTTGTAGATGCACAGAGAGGGAGTCACTTTCAGACATCACTATAACTCACATAATGATCCACTGTATAATAATAATATCCTTTTGATAGAGGTTACCGTAAAACCGTGATTCCGAAGCCCAGCGCATGTGGTTCTGTTGTGGAAAGGTGAAGAGGGAATTAGATTGAGCATTAACTACTAACGTCAAGCAATCTGGCAAGTTATAAGAAAGTAAGAGAAGTGAGGGCCTAAATTGAATAAATATTTTTTTTATTTTTTATTTTAGGCATGAACTAAAAAGTTCTCAATTTCTTACCTTTATCGTACCAGGAAACTGTGGGACCTTCTCTTATCCAATGTATTCTCTCTTTCTTATGACATCGGGTCCTTCAAGCATAACTTGAAGAGATATTTATGCAGGCTTTCAATTTGACTGCTACTACAAAAATATAAAAATCCGTCGTAGGACGCCTGGCAGATGTGAACCCTCGAAATTATTTTGTACAGATAACATACATAAAAGGATCATTTATGGAAGGAAATAAACATGGCATAAACAAAACTAAACAGTTACTTGCGCAAAGTGACGTGTAACCACACCGTACTAGCCCAAGCCCGGTAAAGCTGTAAAAGCCGTAAAGGCTCCAGGGCCCCTAAGGCTAACAGAATAGTCAGTTCGAAAAAAAAAAACCGTACTAGCCACGCCAATAGTCGGTATGACTCGCCGTATTAGATGTTTCACATCAAAAAACATAAACGCTGTCGCTTAAGTCGTATTATTTATGACACGCTGGTCACTGCGAGTGCGCTTCTTACAAGAACATTGTATGTCATAGTGCTGCATTTCACCAGGACACTCGCATTGTATGCCGGCGATCCTTCTGAGGAGCAATCGTACCTACTCAACCTGTGTAATCCGATATTAAAAAGTATGCATAATCCTAACCTAAGGCATTCTTGCTCATCTAATTCTGCCACGTATTTTCGTTAGCGTTGAGCACAATTTTTATTATATTGATACAGACAAGAAATACATACAGTTCTCATCTTTCCTTCTTAAGCATGTAAAAGTTATCGGTAAAATAACCTACTGTGGTAGCCTGAAACAAAATAGAACTAGATATTTCTGTATTCGATCTCTCCCCTTGTAAACCATTCTCGTTTTCTTTAGATTCGTCCTTCATGATACCTACAAACTGTTTAATTTTCCTAAAGTCAGTACTTTGTTCACATGTGTAGTATTACTGGTTTAAAATCAATATCTGTGAATCAATATGGTGAATGACCCAACCTTATAAAATTATTCACCATTTGATGTATTTTAAACGGGCATCAACAACCATACTGTGCCCCATGAAAATTATTCAAGATTACTTTCTATTATATATCTAGTTTATCTAACTTACAGATTATTTATTTATAGAAATAATAGGCAAAATCCTGTTATACATACACACACACTTACAAAAATCACGCCTTGTTTCCAACGTGGCAAGATTCTACTTGCTACGATCCTGACATACATCTTTCGCTTCATCGATCTTTTCATTCATGCTCGTCGGTTTAGAGTACTCTTGTCCTAGCCTTACTTCAGAACGCCTCCGATTTGATCGTGGAACTCTAGGCATTCCTCTTCCAACGTTCCCATTCATACTCATCTTATAAATCTGTCTAGTCATTCTTCTTTCATTCATCTTCTCTATATACCCAAACCATCTAAGCATCCCTTTCTCAATCAGTGTCACTATATCTTCTTTCACACCACAACGTTCCCTTATCACAATATTTCTTATCCTGTCACTCACTATCACTCCTAACATACTTCTTAGCATTCTCATTTCCACTGCATTTATTCTACTATCATTTGTTTTCTGTCTCACCTAGTTTTCATTGCCGTACATGAGTGTTGGAACTAACACTGCTCTATGTAGGTACAGCCTGACGAGCTTTCATAGAGATTTTCTGGCTGTTTATAAAGGTGTGTAACGCCCCATATACCAAATTACCAGCATTAACACTCCTTTCAATATCACTTTCATACTTTTCATCACTAGTGAACATCGATCCCAAATATACATACTCATTCAGTTGCTCCAGTTTTCGCCACCAATCCGGATACATACTTCTGTCATGCTCTCTTAATTTTCAATCACCATAACTTTCGTCTTCTTTGCATTCATTTTCATTCCCTTTCTTTCCAAAGCTTCATTTATAATAGTCACCATCGCTTGTAAATCCTTAGCCGACGACGCAAGGAATACTTACATACTAAATCCTGTTATACTTGCTAATAACTGATAGTCACCTTAGTGGAGAACAATTATCGATAAATTCCCTAAGGGTTTATCGAGCATACACGAAACTGGGATAACAGTATTAGACATCACTAAATTTGAGCACAAGTTAACATATGTTGAACAATTACATAGATCCCATACATCTTTTATTAAGAATTTTAGGTTTATTATCATACAGATATGTTCACGCTTATTGGTAGTAATATGTCTGAATTAGATGTAGTATTTATTAAAAAAAAACAATTCTGAAGTGTCGTTGCGACAAATCTCAGAGTTGCAGCATGATTGTCAAATGAATTAAGTTAAAATGCATTTAAAAAAAAAGAAAATTGTATTGTTTTAGCTTAAGAACAAGATAAAAGAGAAGGGATGCTTTAGTTATATTAAGAATGTCCGTTATACTTAAGTTTTATAAATTTGTTAATTAATATAACATTGGGATATTTGGTAGTTCTCTCATGGCAGGAAAGGCACAGAGTTTAATTTTAGAAGACACAAGATCCCTGACCTGAGTTAGAGGGGTGTCGTAAGGAACTTAAAAAAAACGTATGAATTAAATATTTCCATAACTACAAATAAATTGTGGACACAATTTCACACGCGGCCATTTAATTCCAAACTAAACAAAGCTTATATTATAATAACCAAACAGCTATAGATACACATACATATAGATTTTACGACCACAAGTTTACGACCCGCCTAAAGGTAAGCGGCTACCGTAGCCTATGGACGCTTGTTACAGCATACATACAACTATCGCATAGCCAACCTTGTATATAATTGTATATAACAATAATCAGTTGTCAGGATCAAACCCGTGACTTCTCGGCTCATTAGTAAATTTAAGCGGAACTTTTCTGCCTATATCAATAAAAACACGGTGTGATGTGATATAGAAATATTTAAAACAGTAATTAAAGGAAACGTATATTAATAGTCTGTATAGACTTAAAATAACTAGGTTATATAAGCTACGTGGCTAATATTAAATAAATATTTGTTTCATACCTTCAAAACGTAGCTTAAAAAACATCAAAATCAAAATTCTTAACTCATATTTGCTTCTATACATATTATAAAACTCAACGTCTCTCTGTCTGTCTATCCGTGTATGTTCTTTTCACGTGAAATCCACTAAACAGATTGAAATGGCTTTTCCTTTAACTCATAGATATGGTATCTGGCCAGGCTATAGGATATATTTTGTTACATAAAGTAACAAACGAAATAAGCAGTGACAATTATGCTGAATCAATTCGGTAAAAGAAGCTTTTGGGCCCATTAAATGGCTTATCACTACATAGTATAAAACAAAGTCGCTGTCGCTCTGTCCGTCCCTATGTATCCTTAAATCTTTAAAACTACGCAACGGATTTTGAAGCGGTTTTTTTAATAGATAGAGTGATTCAAGAGAAAGGTTTATATGTATAATACATGCATAATATTTTAGAGAAACACTGATAAATTTAGAGGTTTCTAATGTGATGTTGTAAATAAACATATTTTTTTGCGCTTACATTACAAACACTGGGTGAACCCCACGAGATAAATCAAAATAATGTACTACAGTATTTTACACCTTAAAAAGGTCCATCTCTTAAGGACAATGTCTATCTCTTAAGGATAACCAACAATAACAATTTTTTATCCTTTACATTTTACGGGAAAAACTGGCTTATTTACGAAGTGATTTTAAGCAATACAGCATTAATCCTTATCCAATAAAGTACCTTAAATACATTGTCTATTTAATATAGTTTAATATGGCCCTTAACAGCATGTAATTTAAATGAATATTTCCGAAGATATTACAGATTTAAAATACAGGGACATAGCGGTGCGGCAGTACCGGCCCTATGTACCATAGTCAATTACATGTCGCTCTTTCAAGAGTAACCTCTAAAAATCTAAACAAAACTTGTTTGTATTGTCTAATGACAAAAAAAGCTGTAAACTTTGTTTAAGGACATTCTGTAGTAGGTAGGGTATATTTAGTATCAGCATTGCACCCGTGCGAAGCCGGGGCGGGTCGCTAGTGTCAAATAAACCAAAAGAGATATATCAAATTAATGTACTACATAATTGTAAATCTTATTTATATAACACAATAATTATTTTTTTAAGCAGCACGATTCGCGTTTGCTCTTTACAGACGGCATTCTGCAGTCTTAGCGAGTGGAGCCTCGGGCACCGCTAGTTTTTATACATTTTAGAGAAAAAACAATATAAATTCACGTGTTCAATTATCAAAACTAAGTTGTTGGATTTCATATAATAACGAAATTGCTCGCTTATCAAGGATAACGTATGATCTCAACTGATAAGACCAACGCAACAACTCAGAACCGATGCCACTAAAGCTTTACTTACTCTCTTATGAAATTATAAATAAACTATGCAATTATATTTATCAGACTTTTACAACTCGGATGGTGAAATCTAACCATAAGACTTAAGTTAAAATAGAAATTAATGCATTCTATAAAATTTTCAGATCAGTAGATACGATTAGATAATAAATGATTATTGTGATAAATGGTTAAGCAAGTCATAAAGAACACAAAATTTTATTCAACATCGCGGTGAAAATGTATAATAAATTTTATTTTATTCAAATACTAATTGAATAACTAAACGTGCTTATAACAAACAATCTTAATACATTAAATAGTTGTTAGCCTTTCCATCGTCGAATTATTATGCTAAATTTTCTAATAGCTATGTTTAAACTTTGATCTATCCTGTTCAAAGTGCCGTCGATTTGCCGTATTACTAATAAAAATGAATTGAATTAAAATTATTGTCTTTTTGAGTCCATAGGCAAAGTTTGCAAAAGTTTTTTTGGCGTCTACTAAGATATCACAAAGCTAAGAAAGTGATAGTAAACACAGTATGAAGGGAAGATTGATTTTCGTACATGCCCCGCGACGGATTTACGTAAAGCCTCTTACGGCCGCATGACATCCTAGTACTTTAGAAAACTATTTTCGCCGTAATATATATTTATATATTTCTAACCACGCTTTGTGTATTTGTAACACGAGAAGGAGGGATAATATAAATAAGGGATAAATTTTTTGAAATTCATTCAGAACTTAATATCATACCAACCTTTTGTGGTTGAATTTACATACCAAAAACAATGAAAAGCCTAACTAAGTATTTGATAAACTGTACTATCTAGAAACTAAGGAATCTTCACGATAGAGCTGTGGTGGATCATCAATCACGTTACGGAGATATTAAATAAAGCAGACCTACAAGTACCATACAAACTCCTTGAGTAGAACGGCTATTTCTGTGACCGTGAAAAGATTCAAGATACCTGACGAGATAATCATGACAGCTTTAGAATATGTTAAAGGATTAGTATGCATAAAATAAAAATTGACATCACGTACGTTTGCGGGGTGGTAGGGGCTGTACGATTGTCTCAGGACCAATATGCATTGAAGAATTCATCATAGTGATTCGCTTATGCGCGTCGTGTTTCGAGACTTGTACACACATGAGTAACATGGACCTGCACAGGGACATGAGGCTTCCCTCGATAGAAGCCTATGTGAAATATCTCACCAGGAGATACTTCGATAGCGCTTCGAATCATCCCAACCCGCTCGTAAAATCCACCGCGAACTACGTCCCAGACAACTCGATCCCCGTTGCCAAACGTTATAAACGCCGTCCGCGAAATCTCTTTGTCGATCCCGATGACGACATCGAGAAAGCTAACAATTTCTACGCGTCCGCTCCCGCAACATATGCGTGCTCGCGCCCACGCCCGCGAAACCACCGTTCCCTCCGCAGGGGACGTACGGTTAACTTCGCTCCCACACACCCGCCACGACCGCCCTCCTCTGCGGCAACTCAAGCCTAGGTCCGATCCATCGGCATGGAGCCCTTGAGACAAGCAGCCGCTCGCGCGATACAAGTGACTCTACAATCACTAGCTTTCACAGCCATACATGACACTGCATTATACACACATGCACAACACACATAGGTACATAGGTTCTGTAAGGGACCTTTTTTTTTCTTTTTTTGCCTAGTTAGAGTAGACAAAAATTTCAGACCACTAAATACACATACACATGTTCCTTCCCTCCTCCCAGGGGGCAGAAACATGTATGTATGTATAGTTAGTTTAGATCGAATTACGGATAGGGATTAGTCAGATCGCGACTTAATTGCATACGCGCAACAGTCCGAGCCGAGGTTCGGCCACTTTGGCACCCTCGGATGTTGTTGCTTAGCTTTCGTGGCTGAGTGCCCTAAGCGCTCGCCCCCAAGCCCGGTAAAGCTGTAAAAGCCGTAAAGGCTCCAGGGCCCCTCAGGCTAACAGTGTAGTCAGTTCGAAAAAAAAAAAAGACTTGTACATATTCAGTTTTTATTTACGTACGCCGGCGTATTTACGTATGACAGCGGCGATGCATTGTTGATCATTAGGTTGTCGCCACTGTTAAAATGTTCCAAACTTTACAGTAAAAATTGATGCGATATGTACATACATGTATTTGTATAGTTTCAAATCTAAACAATGAGTTTTGGATAACTGAATACACATGTTTTGTATATAAAATTTCAAAAATTTAGTCAATTCTACACATGAACATATTACTAAGGTTATAGCCATTCTTTGTATACACGGTTAAAAATGTCAATTGTAATTTTACAATAATATTATGAGAAACTGATAGAAAAAAAACATTTAGTTAAAATTCATTGTACTAATTAAAAACTTTTGTGTTTATACGTAAAGATTGTAAAATTACAACACTTTTTTATAGATTTCTTCTTCACATGTCTAGGAAAATTAGTGTATAGTATTATAATTTTGGATTAGCCATACATTGGTTTGTAATTTTACTCATAATTCAATATAAAAAGATTGTAATTATACAAATAACAATGTAGTTAAAGATTAATTTTGATATAAAATTGCTTCATATTACATTAAAATCGAAAGCAGCTGGCTATGGAATTTTATTAACCAGTCCCTCAAATAACATTTCAGTACAAAACTACTAACATTTGTAAAGTAAGATATTTAATTATTTATTCAAGTATTTTCCGCTGAGCAAAATTTAAAATGAAACAACTAGAAAGTTCTTCAAAGTGAAGGTATTTCAACACTTCGCCTCTTTCAGACAATATTATTATTTCTTTGAAACATAAATTGTCCCTAATTTTTGCTAGAAATTGCCGTAACGAAGAGCTGCCAAGTCCACAGACAGTTCATAATGAGCACTAAATGAAATGTTGGCAGCGACGTCGCTCGGCTGCCTCGGGCCTTCTAACTTTAAGTTATTACATTTTACAAGGTTCAACTATTGAATTATTTAAATTGATCAGTTAACTTTGCTATTTGTGTAAGTATTCTTCTAGTGGTGATTGTGCTTAAGATAAATGAAACCCTCTAAGTTACTTATTAAATTGCTATATTAAGATTATCTTTTTTTACCGCATGTGTATTAAAAAAAAATTCCGTCTGGCTGTTTGTCTTAGAGGCCCTGGAACCTTTACGGCTTGTACAGCTTCACCGAGCTTGGAGGCGAGCGCTTAAGGCACACCGCCGTGAAAGCAAGGCTACAAGTTCCAAGGGTGCCAAAGTGGCCGAACCTCGGCTTGGACTGTTGCCGGTTGTTCTTTGCATACAAAGAAGTCGCGATCTGACTAATTCCCTATCCGTAATTCGATGTAAACTAACTATACATATACATGTTTCTTCCCCTGGGAGGAGGGAAGAAACATGTGTGTATGTATTTAATAATCTATCGGTTTTGGTCTAAACTAACTAGCTAAAAAAAAAACCCTTACAGAATCTATGTACCCGAGTAGTGTGTGTATTACATAAAAATGCGTTCTGCTACTAAAAAAGACTATTTTTCAAGAGACTTGAAACTTAAAGAACGACTTGGATATATCATAGCTTTTATAAACTTTTAGAAAACTAGCGATACACCGCAGCTGAATAATATAGACATGTAGACAGACAAAAAGTAATTAAAGTAATATTCGTGATCAGGGGCGTTTATAATAATCTATCACAGAACTTGGAAAAACGTTATATATGTATAGACAGAATTATAGATTTATTAATAAAGAAAAACTAGTCGGGCACTACAGCATCACCCGTGTTAAATTTATTCAACCATCTCTTCGCCGCGTCGCCACGTCGCCAACCGCACCCGTGTATAACATATCGTTGTTAACACTTACCTGCCTACAGTTTGCCAGTTTTCTTGATGTTCATCGTCACTGCTCCGTTCCTTAAAGTCGTACCGTGAAGTTATACTCGTATAGCATATAACCTTCCTTAATAAAAAAGCTTTAATTTTTTTTACAAAACTGACTGGTATTTCCAAATAGTAGTAGTAGTAGTAGTATTTCCAATCTCTTGAGATTTCTAATATATATTTGTATAGATATCAAACGCTTGAACTATGATAAACAATTACAAAGAATGTATTTTCCAGAAAAATATAAGAGTCACTCCAGTCACCACCAATACAAAGAACTAATTGGTTTCCGTCTGTTGACTACCGATTAGGGGGACGTGACGATGTGGCGGGAGCGCTTTGAAGGTAACGCGTGGCCACACACCAAGCGATACTTTTAAGCAGTTTGTATAGAACCTACTTTCTTATAACTTTAATTATTCTGGTAAGCTCCAACGTGCTCAGCCGTGGAATTTGTTCAGATATTAAATTATGCAGCGTCTATTATTTATACCTGGAAAAATATATGTTCATATCTAAATCGTATCTAAACGCATATTTAACATGAGATACTAGGATTATAATAATGAACGTGGTTTACATAAATACATTTCATAATTTTTTTGACGTGATGATGGATAGTCGGTTTGTCGAAGGAAGTGAATAAAAAATTAAGGTTTTTTTTACCATAGATGTCATTAATAAAGCTTGCTGGCTTCAATACAATTAATACATTTGTAATACAAAACAATAAAAAATAGAAGTGCGCAATGTTGCTTACAAAAAGCAGGTTCTTTAAACCCGGAAGGTTCTAGAGCCGTTATTCTCAATGCTTTTTGATACAATCGTTTTCGATAAAATGTGCGCGTGCATTGTAAAAATTCACTCTCATCATTTTTTAATTTGATTTTTGAAGTACTTCAATAATGTAAATTAATTAACAATAGTAAATTAATCCGATCGCTTACATTACAACTCTACACTTTGCTAACAAGTCGTATCTAATAAACAATACAAGAAACTGGTGAAAATTACTTTTCTTCGCCCAATACATTTCTGTGAGAGAATGTTTCTGTTTTTACTCGGACAACGATTACGTAGTATTTGCTATTAGGTTATTACCGAGCCATATTTTATCCGGAGAGCGACCATTGTTATTTACCTTAAAAATCTTGTTACTTCTTCACCAATCATCACTAATTTATATATCTATATAGATAAAAAATGAAATACTGTTCGTTGGTAAGCGCATCACTTGAGAACGGCTAGACCGATTTGACAGTTTTTTTTTAATAATAGAAATAGTCCGAATAAAGTTATTGGAAAAATCAATAGTTGAAAAATTAATCGGATAATATTCTATTTTTTACGAATACGTTTTTTAAGACTATACCTCACGATTCATATGAGTAATTATTAGTTGATTTTCTTTATTATGGTTCTGTATTTTTTTTTAAGAGAAAGACTGGGATATGATTTATTGACTATTGGAAAGGACAGAACGTCGTCTACGGGGCTAGCTAGTATTTATAAAAAATTTAGAATGTAAGATCTGATATAATAAAAATATATAACACTTGCAAGCCTGGCCACGCGTTGCTGAGACACAGTTCTTTTTTCTGATCGCTACTAATCTTTACGAAATCACCTGCTGCGCTAATATGAAGAATGACTTAAAATTTCATTAAAATCGCTGCCCTCGTTTTGTAGTTCATATGGAACATACATACAAACATGATATATAGGCTATACATTTTTGAATGAAAGACCTGATCATAGATTAATGATTGGTTGCCGGTTGCGCATCAAGTGTCTTATCATTTATCAAATGATTTGTCATCTAGTAATTCTCCTGGAAGTATGCTGCATACAGCTAAGATGTCTATGATTATACACATATAAATCAAAGAAAGAAATCGAAGAAAGGAATTATTCCTTATTAGGGTTCCGAACGAAGTCAACTAGGAACCCTTGCAGTTTCGCTATATCCGCGGCTTAGCCTAGAAATTCTTAGTACTAGAAAGCTGTAATTTGGTAAGGGTAATATATTAATCACGCAGACAAAGTAGTAAAATAATTTTTTGAAAAAAAAAATGTTTAGGCTATCTTCCCTACACTTAAAGTGGGAATGACTTTTTTTCACATCTATCCTATCGTGTGTGGTTTTGTTGGATAGGTCGTTCAAAATATTGCGGGAGTGTGAAAACAATTTTTCGATTCAGGAATTTGTTTGCAAAGCTTTAAAATGTAATTTTTTGTTAGAATAGTGATAATTTTGTCAACTAAATGGTTGCTTTAGTATATGTCAAAAATTTACTGCAGTAGTATATATAATGAAGTTAAAAAGAAATAATGAATGCTTTTTGCTGGACTATGCAGTTCATAATTGTAACGCTAACATATATAATAATATACAAAGCAACAGCTATTTACATGAATAATAATAATTAAGCCTAATTATGTTCTAGACTATACATTGGACACTGTATAGCCATCATACATATATTAGGTCTTTACCTATGAAATTGCCGTTTTGTATGAAAAAAATTAAACGATGTTTTTTCATGTATTTTTTATTTGTATTAATCGAAGTAATCACCCATGCAATCAATGCATCTTTGCCAGCGCAGTGGCAGTTTATTGATGCCCTTCTTAAACAAATCAGCTGGACGGGAGGCAACAAATTCTTCAAAGGCAATTTGTACTGCCTCTCGGGTATTGATTTTTTTCCCGCCAAGGAGTTATCCAAATTCTGGAAAAAGTAGTAGTCTGTAGGCGCAAGGTCTGGTGAGTAGGGCGGATGACGGAGAACTTCCAACCCCAGTTCTTGCAACTTGGAGACCGTCTGTTGTGCAGTATGAGGTCACGCGTTGTCGTTCAGGAGCAGCGGAGACGAGCGATTGACCAATGCTGGTCGGAGTTGTGCCAGCTTCTCCATCATTGTGTTCAGTTCTTCACAGTACACATCTGCAGTAATGCTCACCCCGTTTGTGAAGAAGCTGTGATGAATCACACCGGTGCTAGACCACCAAATAGTGACCATCACTTTTCTAGGGGTAAGTTTTCGTTTAGGGCATTGTTTAGGTGCTGAACCAGGATCCAACCAACTTGCTGAGCGCTTGCGGTTATCAAACAGAATCCATTTTTTATCGCAGGTAACAATGCGGTTCAAAATTCCTTCATTTGTGTGTCTGTTGAGCAGTGCAAGGCACGTCTCGACGCGTATTTCGCGCTGGCGATCATTGAGTTCGTGGGGCACCCATTTGTCAAGCTTTTTTACCTTGCCAATTTGACGCAAATGGACCATTATTGTTTTGACGCTAACGTCGAAAGCTGCTGCTAATTCAGCCGTAGATTGTGTATCATCAGCTTCCACAGTCGCCTTTAATTCGTCATTGTCGACCAAAGTCTTCGGACGACCGCGAGGTTCATTTTTCAGGTTGAAATTCCCAGAACGGAAGCGAGCAAACCAATAACAGGTGGTACGTTGGTTTGTAGTGTTAGCTCCGTAAACGTTGTTGATGTTGCGTGCCGCTTGTGCCGCGTTACTGCCACGACGGTACTCATATTCCATAATTACTCGAATTTTTAACGTATCCATGATGACAAAAAAGATTTAAATGCGATGAAAATGTAACACTAATCAATAAACAAATGACTACTATTGGAAAAAGAATTCCATGTTTTTAAAATAAAATTAATTTGTAATTAGAATTCTTGGCCAAACAAAAATTATTTTGATTTGAAATGGCCAGTACTGCAGAACGGCAAATTCATAGGTAAAGACCTATTATTATACATAAAAATCTTACGCTTTTTATGCTCCGCTCCGCAACGCCCCATAAAGAACTTCATTCCAAAAAATCCTAGATAGATCTTAACCAGTGACGGATTTGCAGTCTTGGCCGCCCTAGGCCATATAGCACCGCCCCATTCACAGCTCATTATTTAATAAAACATTTCAAATTTGATGGTATTAAAGTACAGCTTTACGATGTCAATATTGTAATTCAAACTAGATTTTTATCCATGTCTGTAGCCTTAATATATACTTCATATTATGCTTTAGTGTACTGTTATTTATTGTCATCATATGTTTGCATTTGGTAGTATATTTTTTGCACGATTAGCCGCCCCTAATATCTGGCCGCCCTAGACCTGGGCCTAATTGGCCTTAAGGAAAATCCGCCACTGATCTTATACTTATAACTTAACACTTATAATTTTATTTTATAAGTCAATATATTTTTTAGCTTTTTGTGCCCTTTAATATAAACTTTCGAATAGCTAAATTGCCGGAATAAAGTATCTTGAGTACGTAAATATTTTTGAATTGAACAATAAATATCGTTACTCTTTGTTAAAATAAAATATAAAAATATTGAATTACCTATTGTGTGTGTGAGCCGGTCCTCGATAAATGAAATATCGCTACCCGCTGTCGTAATAATTTTTCGTTGCGGTACAAAATCGACCGATCGGAAACACTTATAGAGAAGAGAGGTAATATTGTAGATAAAAAATATTATTAAATGAGTATCTGTACTCATATAGTACTCATATAGTTCTAAATGTATATTTTTTCCATTTTTACATATGTATACCGTGTTGTGTTAATTCTCTTAACGTTTATAGTATCCTAGTACTTGGCAAGTCTTCATCTCATATTGAAAACGGATGTATTATTTATTTGTAATTAATTTTTAAAGAAGATTTTTTATTTTTCTGAATGTTTTTTCACTTCTGACACGTGTAAACTGCGCAAACATAATTTTTTAATTTCCATTTTCTTTATAATAATTTAGTTAAGAATAATTAAGATACTAAGGCTAACAGATGTAGATGTACAGGATAAAGATAATAATTAACAAAAAAAAAACACAAAGTAACATAAAATTACCTCGTCGTCGAACGCATCGGGATCGGCCATCTTGACAGACTTTTTGGCGGGAATTTTGCTCACTTCCAACTAACCCGTAGCTGACGAGTAACAATAAACACTTGCACTCAGTTATCGTTCTGAAACAATTAATAAATCATAAATTATATCGACATTATCATAGAGGCTTTAATAAAAGAATCGTAAACGAGATTTTTGAAGTGAAAATTTGTTTAGCTGCGTTGAGCACTTTTTGGTAGGGGATATCTTATGGGTTCGCATCACCGACATGCTAATGTTAATTGTATATCTATATCTATTAGTATATATATTATATATCTATAGCACGTACTGCTCTGATATCAGACTGGCGCATGCGTGGCGGTCTGTGTACACGAATACATATATATACGTACACACGTATAACACATCGTATATACCTGACCGTGTGCTGTGCGCGTTAGACGCTTTTTGGATCTTGTGAATCTTTAATCTTGTGAGTTCACGTCACCGACATGCGTAATAAAAAGTATATCTGTAGCTATACAGGTGATGTTTGTGCAACAATAGTGCTGTGTATATCTGTACAAGTAAAATTGAATAGATTTAGTAACAAGTTTAATGTCTATATACTGTAGGTACATTGTTCAAATAGTGTTTGAGTTTGATTATTATCTTAATTGTCTAATTGTAGAATCACTGTGAAGTACAATAGTGAGTACTAAATAAATATACTAATATTTATAAGTTGAAAATAAATAACAAAAAAACATATTATTTTTTGTAATATAAAAAAATATTAAATATTTAAATATTTTAAGTATTTATATTGGCGTTTGAAAATAATTCTAAGTTATAAGTTTTCACTTCTATCGGCAGTCCCTATGACTACCAATTTTTTTCGTTTAAATGGTGACTTAACCGATTGTTTTCTTAGCTACGATTCAAATAAATCTGTGAAGCCGTTTGAAAATTATCAGCTCTTTTTTTAATTGATAAATGAGTGTGAGGTCACAGGTCTTATCGAGTCGAAATTTGGTATTCTGTTACTTCATTCATATAAGAACATGGCAACATTGAGCTCATACCGTAGTGTCATCTGGAATTTGCAGGGTATCTAACTCTTCACCAACTTACAGTAGAAATATTGTGTTTGGGCTCATTAGAATTGTTTCAATTAATACCTCTACTTTCAATTTACCTCTTTGACAGCTATCATCAGATATTATAGCTTATGTATTATAGCTGTTTTCTCAATGGTGTTTTTCGTTGCAACTCTATATCATGTAAATAGGCAGCGAGATGGGCAGCGTGACATCACTCAGGGACAGTGTTTATTGTGGTCGACTCAATAACTAAAGTTTTCACGAGCCGATGGCTCGAGTAATTAAGTCTATAAGCCGATCATTTCTTTATGTCATATTCGTGATCAATGGATTTTTTATTGGACGTTTATCAGGCAATTTGAAAATAAATGCATGTACAGACATAACCACATATTTATGAATATAATTGATGTACCCGCAACTTCATTATAAATTCATTCAAACTAAATTCCGTTTTTTTTTTCATCTTATTTTGTTAATAACAATTGCAATTTTTTAATTGCTAAATATATCCTCGAGTATCATTTTTCTAAATGTAATTCCGAATCGAATGAGCTATCGCTTATATTTTTAGGAGCTTTATCTCGAATGAACACCATTTTGAACTTATCTACTATAGGTTACATAGTGGGATAGTTCCTAGTGTAGGATATGTCAATTTCGACACTTTTTCTATATATCATCAGTCCTTGGAATTCACTCTGTCATTTAGCACGCGCCTGTCTAAATTCTACCAGTATACAGCTATCTAACATATGTCTGCGTTGACTAATGAGAGTCTTAAAGTCTCATATATTAAAAGCTCAACCGTAAGTTTCACCCGCTGCGGTTCTTTAAGTCTTTTCAATTAAATTTCTCTGCATTTAATCTCCGGACTTACCGCTCGGCGGTCTTTAATTAACTTCGTCACGCTTTACCTGGCAACACCTGCGAACGAATAAGTCAAATAATAGACTTTTTTCTTTATTTATTACTTAATTTAATTTATACGACAAGTTTTAAAACTAAAGTCGCGACATGACAATTTATTAAAAAATTCAAGTTGATTATCAATTAAGTAATAAATAAATAAAAAAGTCTGCTAACTATTTAATTTATTCGTTTTCATATTGGTTTATTGTTAAATACCAAAAAAAAGAAAATTTGAAAAAATATTGTTAATTTATTTAATTTTCCGTTGCAAAAATTTACATATTTGTGTGTAAGTCACGTGAGTGGAAACGCCAATCAGAAATTGTGACGTCACCGTACAATATTAATATACAGAGTTGAGTGTTATACTTATTAGGATATTTTGTCACAAGTAATATTATCATCACTCTATAATTATTTCTATAAAGTGTAGAAATTGAGATTTAAAAATGTTATAGTTCATATAGAAATTTCATAATTTCAACTGAAATTCTACTAAACTCAACATTGCACATAATACCTTTATCCTTAGTTTTATTTATTTAACGATGACGTCAGGCACGGTCAAATATTTAAAAGTATACCATTTTACCTACTATCGAGTTGCTATCGAAATATCATTGAGACGCGATTGTAGAGCAGAATACCAAATTAGTCATTGGTTTTCCGATAGAATGGTAAACAAATAGGAGAATACTAAATGGTAACCAAATGTCTATTAAGATACTATCGACACACTATTAAAATACTATTATGTTAGCAGAGTTGGGCCCCTGGAAGGCACCAGGCAAGTACGGTAAGCATGAACAATGATATACTACACGGGTGCGTTGAAGGCGGCGCGAAGGAGAGTTCCCAAATAAATTTAACACGAGCAAAACCGTGGGGCACTGCTAGTAAAAATATAATTATTTTTATTATTATTATTGCTATTTATTTCAGATTTACATCCAATATTTTTAGTAATTTAGCCTATGTTACATAGTAAGGATACAAAACACATTTAATTTTACAAATATTTACATACACAAGCAAAATCGGTAACTTGCATAGTGTTATGGTCTGAGTAAATATAGAAAAAAAAACACCATTCTCGAAATCTCAGGAATCGTCTAGAATATGCCCGACGCATCGAGTATTTAGTTATAGGTTCGACAAAGCACATATACAAAGCCTTATCGGTCAGATTATCGTCAAAACCCAATGGTTTAAATATAGAACGTCCTTTTTAAAAACGATGACGTAAGTTGTTTACAACCTATTTAAGAGTCCAAGCACCTTCTAGAGATTTCGTGATCGTCTCGTTTGGGTATATAAGCGAGCTGTATTACGAACCACGACAGTTCTAATTTCGAAAGCGAAGTCAACACAACAAGCGTTATAAAATAAGACATACAAGAGAACCATACAAGTCGATTATTCAAGTACATTCGAAGAGCAATTTGTGAGTTTGTTTTAATTTTGTATTTTTTAGGCCTAATAAATACTTTACATGAAATATAACGGCATTTAATTAGTGACCCACTGGTATAACAATAGTTATATACAAGCTTCTTATTAATTCAGTCCAATGGCGAAGGAACAAACTGCTGGTCCATTTAATAATATCTTCAAGACACCATTAGAGCAACCACACAGTCCATCCATCAGGGTGCATACTTTTTACGAATCATCGCGAAAAAGTAATCAACGCGCGTTTCAGCAAACATGCCTGATGTGCTAAAGTGCGGAGGAGACCTAACTATACCCTGAAGACACAATTGTACTGTATACGCAGAGCATTATAGGCAAACTGAATATAATTCACGATTTAATATAAACACGAAAATTAAAATCCCGTCAAAAACTCTCCTGCTACCATTTAAATCACATCGCTGTTATTTAGGTCTTTTTAATTAAATTTCTCTATATAAAATCCCTCGCGTGCCACACCCGCGGTCTCAGATTTAATTACGAGAAGGTTTTAAAATAATTTCAACAAATTAGCGCATACACACGAGTGATCTTTAAGATAATAATTAAGATTGATCTTAAATGCGCAGTGTGAAAATTCTACAGATATATAACTTTTTTTTAAATTATGAGTTTAGCGTTTAGCCACAATCCCACTTGATATTAAGTGACGATGTGATGTAATAAACTTTTCCCTTTATATCATGTTATTTGGACATATAGTTTGAGGGATAATGTAACTTTAAAATAATTCTATACTCGGCTAGGGTTTATGACTATAGGTGTAGTGACGCGAACGAGTCGTGTGAGTTGTGACGCATAACCCTGGCCTCCCGATAAAAATATTGTCTATACATATTGTACATACATACATACATATTGTAAATCATCAATAAGCGATTTCTTTTAAATTATACGCAGGTGAAACCGCGGGGAACAGCTAGTAGAAAATAATTCCACTAACTAAAAGTTATGAAACAAGTATTTTTATTATGTAACATCAAATATGTAAATTAAAGTTTTTTGTGCTGTGAGCTTTGACGTCAATGACTACCGTCTGGGAGCCTGGACTTAATCGATTCATTATGTATATATTAAAAAAAAATTACTACAAAGTGTTGATTTTATCTACGTAATGTATACACTACGCTTGATTGAATTTTTATCGATTTTCAATGTTGTAGTAACACGGAATTGCTGTGGAATATATAAAGAATTTTTTATATAGTAATACGGCAGAGTGATGTCACTGTGCTAATTATAAGCACAGTAAAATCTAAAACTAATGACGATGACCGAGAAATCAGAAAGCTATCGCCGCACCATCAAGAACTATGAATCTTGATAGTGTATGGCAAGTGCTTGAAATTTTTTGGGATTCGGTACCAGCAACTGTAGTTGGTTGTAAAATCTATACGTCGGAGAATCGTGTTGGTGTGATTATCGAAACCGTACTAATGACCTAATGTTCCTACTATTTACTAGCAACAGGTTTTTTAATGGTTTTGGCGTAGGTGTGCTCCAGCAACTGCACTTGAGAGGACAGTTTTCCCACTAGGCTTAGCGTGGACCACATCGTCATTTAACATCAGGTGAGTTAGTAGCTAAACGCTAATCCTATAAAGAATTAAAAAAAAAACAGATAAGATACAGCGCCACACGCTTTCGTTGGTGGCAGCGAGGTGAAGAATTGCTCGAATTAATTTAACACAAGTGAAACCATTGGACACCGCTAGTATATCATAAAGTCACTCGTAGACTGCTCGTTTGTAAGCATTAATTAATTTAAGACCGCGGCTTAGCGGGTTGGGGATTAAATGCAGGGAGATTTAATTAGAAAGGCTTACACCGCGGCCTGGCTAACAGCCGCGATCTTGTTTTCTTTTACATTTAAATAGTCGGTATTTCAGATGAAGCTAAGATTTAACTTAATAATAAAAAGTTTATCGGAATTATAAACATGTATAAAAAGAACAAAATAAACACGGTATTAGCTACATCAGAAGACTTATTAACTGAGGTCTTCACTTTCCCACAGCTCAAGCAGGAATGTCTTCAAGTCGGTCGTTGCCTTCTTATAAAGTGCGTGCGTCACAGAGCACACCTGTTGCTATCTATCGAACCCATTTAATCGTGCGGGTCAATAGTAAAGTCAGTAGTACGAACACTAAGGCATTAATACGGATTCCATAATCACATCGACACGATTCTTCGACATATATTAATTAAATATAAATAAAAAATATCTTTTAAAATGAAGTCTCACTTCTATCGTGTGTGAATCGCACACACACCTTTTTG
Organism: Saturnia pavonia; assembly: GCA_947532125.1. Classification (NCBI taxonomy): domain Eukaryota; kingdom Metazoa; phylum Arthropoda; class Insecta; order Lepidoptera; family Saturniidae; genus Saturnia; species Saturnia pavonia. Next base: position 4,052,986 of record OX383916.1, on the reverse strand, counting down.
AAGTGAAACTTCTTATGCGACTTCCAAGCGTTAAACGTTTAATGCACATTATCGGTCTCTCCTCTTTGTGTGAGCCAGTGCGAGAGAGCAATATATTATCGGTCTCTCCTCTTTGTGTGAGCCAGAGCGAGAGAGCAAATGTCGGTGTGTATGTATATTGCACACTGATTAAATAAAATTTAAAATATCTTTTAAAATGAAGTTTCACTTCTATCGTGTGTGAATCGCACACACACCTTTTTGAAGTGAAACTTCTTATGCGACTTCCAAGCGTTAAACGTTAAAGTTAAACCTTAATTTAACGCATATTATCGGTCTCTCCTCTTTGTGTGAGCCAGAGCGAGAGAGTAAATGTCTGTGTGCAATATACATAATATTGCACACTGTTTAAATAAAATAGAAAATATCTATTAAAATGAAGTTTCACTTCTATCGTGTGTGAATCGCACACACACCTTTTATTTGTTATTTTTGTCTTACTAAGTCTAAAGTTGGAATGTCTATTTTATATTTATTTATAGTATTAAATTGTGCCTGTCATTTACAAGTTTAAAATTATCTAAAATTTTCCGAACATACATTAGATTTTCGAAGTATAAGACCAGTACGTATTCTGGTAGAAAATTGAACGCTCTATAAAAAGTCTTCTACATTTTTACAATAAATTGATTACGTCAAAAGTTATTTATAAAAAAATATCTGATGTTGTTATACGTGTATACGTATATAAATATATTCGTGTACACAGGCCGCTGCGCATGCGCCAGTCTGATATCAGAGCAGTACGTGCGCTATTGTGCTAAATTTTTTTCGCTTGTACGGTGATACTATCAAACTCATCACAAAAATGTTATCGAACCATTTTTTAGATTATTTTATTGTCAACAAATTGTTTCTTATAAAGTTTTCAAAATTCTTGATAGTCATTAGTTATTTACACTGATGAACACTGTATGTGTAAAAATGTGTTTGTACACTGGTTGTTTATTAATTATTGTAATTTTAATTGTACATTTAATTTTAAAGAATAATTTCACGAGCGTTTTATTTAATTTTTTCTTATTACAGAAAAATCATATATGTTTACACAAGTACACGTTCCAAGAAAATGCTCCGCCTTGGAAACGTATTCGGTGTAATTTCGGTTGCCATAATAAAATCAAATCGCCAGGGAAGCGAACCGGCTTGTATGAAATGAAACCAATTTTTTCGAGTGCCGATACCGTTCCGTTCGGCGATTTAATACAGTCATGTGGAACGTTAGAAGCCTTAGCAAAGTTGTCAATTAGAGCCTTAATCTAAAGCAATACAGTAGAATTTACTCTGTTTCATATATTTGTTGAGTTTTACTTAGCAAATTATATTTTTACGATTAATAAGTTAAAGCCAAAAAAACAGGTTTGATAAAAAAACGTACCAAATACTTTCTACCTCATAGTGTACATTATTTAAATTTAACAAAAAAAACTTGATTTTCATTTACAAGCATACTCTTAGTTGTCTGTACATGTACTTTTTTTCTATATAGATATTAATAGGCACTGATCACGAATGAATATGACATGTGAAAAAATTTATCTTACTGTGCGAATTTCACTTAAGTGTTTTTTTTTTAATACCGATTTTTAATAAATTTGCACACGGGAAGCTTATGTTACTGCTCAATGAATTATTCATTATAAATAGGCTATAAGAATTGTTATTAATACTTTTAGAAATTATAATTATAAAGTGCAACTTTTATTCTATCTATCGCATGTCGCATTACATTACATTGTCGCAAATAAAATTGAATTTTATGCCGTGCAGTCAAGGATTATAATCGTAAATTCGGAACATTGTATATGTTAATGTGTGTTATTAAAGAATGTATGTCACATGTCTTCAATAATTTGTATTTTTTTTAAGTTCACTTGCATCGTGGTTTCATGAACCACCCAATTTTTTTTTATTATTATTATTTCTTAACCCATTTTGTAGACGGAAAGTGTGTGTCGTCATCTATAATTATAAATTTTTAGAAACAGTACTAAAATAATTAAATCTCAACCGCTTGGGAGTAAATTTTGTACACGGGTAATATATGAAATTCCTCAATTGATAGATAGATAAGATATCTAAGGTTAGATAAAATTTCAATGGGTAAAAATACAATCACGAAACGTAGAACGTGCGAAGCAGCGAGGAACCGCTAGGATAATTATAAAACGTTGATAAAAGAATCCAATAAGTTGAGAACTGTGCCAACTTAACTATCCCACCTTGCTCAGTCCACTTAATGTAAAAGCTTAATAGCAATTTTCACCGTTCGCATTCCTCGCCAGATTAGATAGAAGCTTGCAAGCCAACTTACACTGCAAAATTTTAATGCAAGTACTTCATACAAACGGTATAACTAAGAATACTTACTGTAAGAACAAGAACATAAAAGTAAATGGACCAAACGCATGAGGAAATAGTTTCGACGCTAATTAATTGAATTGAATTCAATTCAATTTTGAAGCAATGATGGCTCAGTGGTAGCCTGTACGACTTCGCGTCCATTAACGTGAATTCGAATCCCTGCAACGAGTCTGAGCTTTCGGTGAAACAAAATATCGTGAGGAAACCATAGCACGGTGGTAGGGATTTTTCTAATGCCCGCCTGGCTAGCTACCACCCTCAACTTGAAAATCTGTCGCCAAGCACCAATCAATAAGTATGTTCCGCCAGCTGCACTTGAGAGCCAGTCTTCCACTAGGTTTGGCGTGCTGTTATCTTGGGCCACATGGTCATTTAACATCAGGTGAGATTGTGGCCACTACGCCAAACCTATAACAATAAAACTATTAATTGAGGGCCACCTACTTCCTGTGTATAAAATTTCATGAAAACCTGTAGTTTTTTTTCATGTTATCATCATCATCATTTCAGCCGAAAGACGTCCACTGCTGGACATAGGCCTCTCCCAAAGATCGCCACAACGACCAGTCCTGTGCTGCATCCAGCGGCTTCCCGCAACCTTTACCAGGTCGTCGCTCCACCTTGTGGCGGGTCTGCCCACGCTGCGTCTTCCGGTACGTGGCGGCCACTCGAGAATTCTTTGACTCATACTATATTTAAAGGTATTTTTTACTGACGATTCTTATAGGCTACTAATTATGGAAAATGACATATTCTTTCCGAGTACACAATTTTATAAAAATCAGTCTAGTTGTTTTTAAGTTAAATCTGGACATACAAACAAACAGACAGATAAAAAAAAAACTCATATACGTGATCACTGTCCAACTATCGACTATCAGGAAGTTTGGAAAAATTACACGTATTGACAAAACTACAGTTTTATTAATATAAGATTATCGCTGTTTGTTTCGGCTTTCAAAACTTTTAAATCATCTTAATATAATTAATAAAATCTTTCCCACTTTTCCTATATGAGAGGAGGTTCTTTTTAAAACACATTGCGTCCCGTTTCTCCTAACATTCCTGAATTAATAGATACTAATATTCATTTCAAATAAATAGACAACTTCCTCTAGTATTGTTCTCCTTCGTTTAGGTCATGTCTCATGATTTCCTAGTGTATATATCCATGTTCGTGACCGTTCTCTGCGTGAGTATGGTCTCGATGAGGGATCCATGGATCACGTGTTTTTCAACTGCTCTAAACTATCTCGTTCCTTATAAGATTTTCTTTCTAATAACATCCCTCGTCCTACTTATGGCTATACATTACTTACATATTATTGTATTCCAGTTTTATTGAAATGTTTACCGTTTTTATTTATCGCTATAATATAAAATAGTAATGTGTCCTTTGTTCGTATATATATAGTTATGCTTTCTATTTATATATTATTTATGTTTTCATAATAACCCTGTAGATTCCATAAGAAAACATTATTTATAAATTTGTGTTTGTGTTGTTTCATTATATTATGTTTTGTTTTTAGGTTATACTAACGTACACCCATCAATTGGCTAATAAACTCTAAAAACGTGTATTCGCTACATTTGACATTAGCAAAATTGCCTACATAGGCATAGCCATGTACAAAAAAAGTATATAACTGTCAAACCGCCATCTTTATTCACATTTTGCATACAACTTGAAAAAATGTATGATCGGAAATAAAGCATGTGCTGTGCACAAACATACTGTATGTCACGTGACTGGTCATAAATTTATACACTACAGATAAATTAAAAAAAAATGCATGCAGCAGTTCACGCGTGTTAGAAGTGAACCATCAGAAAAAAAAATTGTTCTTTAAAAATTATTTATAAATATCCTAAATCAGCGGGATTCGAATTATCCACCACTCGTGAGTACTGCGTATGAAGACTGGTCATCTCACACCACTAAGCCAATCCGACGACGATCACAATCATGAAAATCAGGACTTGCGTAAACCGTGCATAACGTAAATGTATTCTATCTCATTTTCTCGTAGGCTAAATCCTATAGATGTATAAGGTTGTCTCTTTTTATTGACGCTTTTTCCAGTTTCAAATCTCAACAACAGCTAAAGAAGTGTTAACTTCAATAAAAAATGAAGTTCCCTTTCGTCAAAAAAATAAATAAAAAGGATAATTAAGTTGCGCGGTATGGAGCCATTTATGTTTCTACTTAGATTTACTTACAAAAATATTTTTTGTTGCGTTTCTATTTTTTCTATAGTAGTTTCTATAGTACCTAAATAACGTGTAAAATATAACAAAAATATTAACTTTAAGTAAATTATTAACCATTTTGAAGTTATAATTCTTTTGGCGCGTTTATTAAAATGAGAGTTGCGAGAGTATCATGTCATGTCACAAGTACGACATAATGAAGTTAGCCACCAATGATAAAAATGTGAATTAATTTTACTGACTTTTTTCGTGTAAAAATTATTTAACTAAGTTTAAAGAAACGTTATTTTGTTTATATTAAAATAATGTTTAATTATACACCGTTCAATTATTTCATTTAATTTACAGGCATAGTTCTTGACCATAAATCATCCGAGATTAAGTGATATTGCGGCTGAAGATGGTAACACGCTAAGCCTAAAGGGATTGCCTCTAAAGTGCAGCTCTATCGGAACACACTTTTAGGTGATTGGAAACTTAAGCTTGAGGTTTATAGGCAGGGGCGTATAAGAAAGTGCCTTATTATTACGCTGTGGTTTCACACAATGTTTGCCTTCAAACGATCTCACATCGATCGACGCGGTGTCCGAAAACTCTAATACTGTGCCATAATCGCTAAACTAAATATTGTTTGAAAGTAGTTTTTTTTCTGTTGATCATGTAGGAAAAGTGGTGGATTTAATTAAAGATAAAATATTAAATAGGTAATTGCCCAGGGGCGACATGAAATGAAGGCCGGGTCATAGATAAGAAGGGGCGATTTCAAACTACATTGTTTAGAATAGCTTACATCTTCATTTCATCACTGTGTACAAACCATGTCTATAACTATATGATTTGTATTTACATACTCATTACATCCAGTAAGAATTCCATGATTACCTACTGCTCGAATATTTTCATTACGAAGAAAATATTTGACGAGCATTGGATATTCAAAACACCAAAGAAAAATAATTACGAATAGAAAAATACGAATTAAATATTTAGATATATAATTACTTCTCAAAGGGATTACCTGGCAACATATCTCCGATACTCCTTCATCAAAATAAATGATTCAAACAACATTTTAAAGCTTACGTAAACACAGGCAAATTGTCTTTATTAAGGTAATCAGGTAAATAAGTTATAAAGGTTAAAAAAAAGATAAAAAAACATTTGGAACGCAATCTGTTGTTATAATAAGAATATATTCAAGTCGTGACGATGTTTAACTAATATGAGAGATGTTGGATTATTGACGTTCTACCTAACATGCGAAATATTCGCACGGCTGACCCTTTATAGTATTATATTCTAATCAGATGTTTTGTTTCTCTTTAATTATTACTGCCGAAGTTTACGTTTAATTTAACAAAGATAAAACAGTTTCTACATAGATATTATTGTGTCTATGAAATAAAATCATTATTAATTTCATCTATCTTTATTATTGGAATGTATTTCTATTAATAGCAAAATAATACAATTCATCTTCAATCGCTTTAATGTCACAGGTCTTTATACCAGGATGATGGCTGCTCATAATCGATCGAATGTCATTTACATATCTGCCATGAACAAATTTATATGTTAACATCAGTGAATGGAAAACACTGACCAAAGAACCCAGACTTTAAATTTAGTAGTAGATTTGATACAATTCATATTATTAAATACAAAATATACATACAAAATAAGGCAGGAATAGACTGAAAAATGTTAGTACTAAATTGTAATCTGTGTCTGTTCTCTATTGTTCTGAAATTGCCTAAGGCTGTGTATTTTTTTTAAGTAAAAATTAACAACATAAAGTTGTTGCCTGGGTATATTTTTACGTTTATATTTATAAGTTTACTATTAACGTTGTTAATTAGTCTATGGGGGCGGCAAATAACCAGCAGACACCCTTGGTTCAGCCCTGGTCCCTATCTATTAATCACATGTACTGTAAATTACTAAAAAATTAATTTAATAAACAAATAAATTACTGTACAATTTTACTTTCATTTTAAAAAGCAAAACAAAACTACGCTATGTTTGTAAAATATAAAATACTAGGGTAATATAAAATAGAAGAGTTATGATGAAGATTGCATAAGAAAAAGCTAATTGAATTATTTCAATTCTCATATACTAATCCGGATAGGAAATATGTATATTGTGATCCATTGATAATACATATAGTTAGTACTCAGTCATGTAATTGTTACTTAGGACGACTATATTAGTGACCGAAATAACAAATATAGTTATCAAAATTAATTACAAAATACCACCACAAACGATTCGTTAGTGTCCACAATAATTACGAATTGTATTTTATTGTATACCCAAGCTTTTATTACGTTAAAGCCCGTCAGTTGTTTGTCCATTTAATTAATCCTATAATTTGAGTGGCATAACAATTTTGGGATTACGTCTCTCGCTTATTATAGGCTATGAAAGAGATCGTGTTACGAACGTTGGCGATAAATATTGATAATCGTAGCACTAAGAGAACTAACAAACTTTAAAATATGTAGTGTTCTACTAAATAGTTAATACTACAATGGTTGAACAATATTTAAAGTCAAAATGCTTGTCAAAATACGTGAATAATTATCACTGTGACGTAACCATACCAATTGTAAGATTCAGCGTCAATTTAGTATTACAATTTAAAAAATTAAAGTTGCAATGATAATTTTCTATTTCATCTTCTATATTTTGAAAATAGATAACTTTTTATTAAATATTAAAACGGACAAGTCATATAAAATTCTACAACATATAATAAGAATATATTAACCTTATTGTCTTGTCATTAATAAAAATGCTTTAGGCTCATATAATTAGGCAAAGTAGATTCTAAAGAATGGAATTTAACGAGTAAAAGATTTAGTCGATATTACTCCTTTCCTTATAGTCCCTAGACTTGTCTGTTTATGAAATTTTGCTACTTTTTATAGACAAATCATCTCAATTGAGACTTGGCACGTTTTTTTGCATTATGTTTTGTTGGTATTTCACTTCTTTTTGTAATTTATTATAAAGGTAATCAAGTAGGTACTGGAATTTGACAATATCGATAACCAGTAAAGGCCTATAATGTTTATAGAATTGATTGCTCTTAGTGTTCCACAGAATTCATTTTCAGTAAAGTGGCATTTTTTCAATATCATTTACAATTTGGCTCGGCTCTTTGGGTTCCATATCAGTTACTCCAGATCTTAAATGTTTATATATCAATAGAAAACGATCATCAGATTGAACAACTTTTACTAAGACACATTTCAATAGTTCTTCTAGTTTGACGGGGCTCTTTGGGTTTCACATCAGGTGCCTTCGACCTTCGATTTTTATATGCCATCAGAAAACGCTCATCAAGATATCCAATAATTTTTACTAAAGCGACATTACGATATCTTTAATAGTTTGGCTGAATTCTTGGGTTTCACAACAAGGTCATAAGGTATTCCAGATATTCGAAAATCCAGGTTTTGATAGTTTTCCCGTATTAAACCCTATCTCTGTGCTAAATTTTAGTCAATCGGTCAGTCAGTGTCGAATTTTTCTAACATCCCTATAACTTCTAAATGAATGAAGTTAATTGAAAGTACAAAGTTTGAAGTTGTAGGGTACCTATAAGTAGCCTTAGTAAACAGAATTTCAGCCTTCTAGAATAACCCAGCGCTGCGTGAATATACGCCGAAATGCTTCTTGAAAAGGATGATACGCCATTTCGCATTGCGTTCGACTTCGCAGATATTTTAGAATACCCTTAAAATAAATATGGACACGTTCTATGCATGGAGATACTACTTACTTCAATACTACATAATCTTAGATGAAGAATGATGACCTGAAATGCAATGGTATTATTGCTCTTTCTCGCAAATGCCATGCAAGTTCGACGGATTTTCACGCCTGGTCAGCTGTATCTGCTTTACAAGGTACAAGTTCGGCCTTGTATGGGATAATGTTCGCACCTTTTAGGACGAGCACCTCCTAGGTGCTCTGGATAGCTTGTAGAGACGAGCTGCCCGCATTGTAAATAATACAGAAGCTACAAAGTTCATTGACTCGCTTCAGATGCGCAAAGACATTGCCTCACTAAGCGTGTTATACCGTCTGTATCGTGGCAACTGTTCTGAAGAGCTGTTCAAGCTAATTTCCTCCTATCTATATAAATGAAGCATTGGCTTCTTTTATACGGAAATCTCAATTTAATAAGAAATATTCATTTATCTCTTCAGGTAGGTAAGTTATTGCTAGCTCTACTGTACATCTTGGTTAATTTCTACGAACAACTGTAATAACTTGAATAGTTTCTTTCGAGAGAATTTCAGGTTCATAAATTCTGTCTTACCTTATTCATTATTCAAATTACCTCGTAAATTACCAGGCAATATTTGTTACGGTTAATGTTGTGTATGTATTAAGTATTATTGGGTGAACGCCCTGGACATGGTGGTAGGCGTTGGTGATCAATATGCGTTTTTTTCTTTTTCGTTGTAGGTTTTGGCGTGGTGGGCACAATCTCGCCTGATGTTAAGTGACGATATGTCCCAAGATGATAACACCCTAAATCTAGTGGAAGACTGGCTCTCAAGTGAAGCTGCCGGAACACACCTATTGGTGCTTGGCAACAGATTTTCAACTTGAGTGTGGTAGCTAGCCAGTTGGGCATTAGAAAAAGCCCTACCACCATGCTATGGTTTCCTCGTGATGCTCATTGCTTAAAGTTTCTCCTTTTTGCCCTTGTTCCACCTAAGTGAAGTGGATACTGCATGTTTACCTTTTCTACCGTCATCTATAATAACCGTAATCTCAGTATTCACACCTTTTATACACGCAATTATCATCATTCCTCACAGAATCCATGCGTATCTTCTTCGATTATACTTTACTCCTTTATCCGTCCACCATTATACTTCTGCTTTGTACTTTAAGCTGTCTTATCTATCTTTATCTATACCTTCTATTCTTTTATACATATTATAAAGCTCAAAGCCTCTCTGCCAGTCTGTCCGTTTATATTCTTTCCATGCGAAAACCACTTACACGATTTACATGGTTTTCCTTTTAATTAATAGCTATGTTATCTGGCCAGGTTATTAACTTACTTAATACGTGAAGTAACATACCAAATAAGCAATGACGAATTATCTTCACTATTAATTGAATCAATTCGGAAAAACGTTGCTTTTCCAGCGATTATTTGGCTTACGGCGTAGTAAACCATAACAGATATATCTAATTAATGTATCACATAACTGCAGATCTTAAAAAGACCTACAAAAATGTGAGGTATAGCATATATGTATCTTCTAAAGATCACCCTTTTTTTTTCGAACTGACTACACTGTTAGCCTGAGGGGCCCTGGAGCCTTTACGGCTTTTACAGCTTTACCGGGCTTGGGGGCGAGCGCTTAGGGCACTCAGCCACGAAAGCTAAGCAACAACATCCGAAAGTGCCAAAGTGGCCGAACCTCGGCTCGGACTGTTGTGCGTATGCAATTAAGTCGCGATCTGACTAATTCCCTATCCGTAATTCGATCTAAACTAACTATACATATATACATGTTTCTGCCCCCTGGGAGGAGGGAAGGAACATGTGTATGTGTATTTAGTGGTCTGAAATTTTTGTCTACTCTAACTAGCCAAAAAAAGAAAAGAAAAAGGTCCCTTACAGAACCTATGTACCTATGTGTGTTGTGCATGTGTGTATAATGCAGTGTCATGTATGGCTTTGAAAGCTAGTGATTGTAGAGTCACTTGTATCGCGCGAGCGGCTGCTTGTCTCAAGGGCTCCATGCCGATGGATCGGACCTAGCCTTGAGTTGCCGCAGAGGAGGGCGGTCGTGGCGGGTGTGCGGGAGCGAAGTTAACCGTTCGTCCCCTGCGGAGGGAACGGTGGTTTCGCGGGCGTGGGCGCGAGCACGCATATGTTGCGGGAGCGGACGCGTAGAAATTGTTAGCTTTCTCGATGTCGTCATCGGGATCGACAAAGAGATTTCGCGGACGGCGTTTATAACGTTTGGCAACGGGGATCGAGTTGCCTGGGACGTAGTTCGCGGTGGATTTTACGAGCGGGTTGGGATGATTCGAAGCGCTATCGAAGTATCTCCTGGTGAGATATTTCACATAGGCTTCTATCGAGGGAAACCTCATGTCCCTGTGCAGGTCCATGTTCCTAACGAAGGCTGGAGGGTCAAGCAGGCGACGGAGAAACCGATTTTGGACTCTTTGCATGCGGGCAAAGTTATGTTTGGACATATGTGCGAACGCGGCGCAGCTATATGTCAAGATCGGACGGACGCACATCTTGTACAGTGTGAGCTTATGTCTTAAGGACATTTTGCTTACCAAACTGAGCAAGGAAGGATCACCCACGATAAGCATTTATGAGGGAGCCCAATTCGCGCGTGCGCTCGACACAGCATTATGTAGTTCACGCGAGCGGAGCCGCGGGCATAATAGTCATTATATAAAGTGCAAGTAATATTCAAAAGCTTGTATGAAAAGTATTTTTAAAATGACCACTCATCTATCAGAATACAAAATGCGATCAACTAAAGCATGAATCACGTAGAAAATCATAAATATTTACCTCGGGCGACATTATTTGCATAATCTTTATACGCAAGTCGATACATCATATTATTGGAGCTTTGTGGGTTGGATGTTTTAAAATATGGACCTCGGGGTGAGTTATAAATAATTTACATCTATATATCTTTACTATATCATCATAAAAAGCCGGTTTATTCACGTACTAGCGATGCCCCGCAGCTTCGCTCGCTCTTAAAACGTAGTAATTTAGTTTCGTCTTGGAATAGGTTTATTTTGATGAAATTTTGCACACAGGAAGTAAATAAAATTCCGTAATTGATAGAGTATGAGAATTGTCAATAATAATAATTTTGGAAAACACAAAAAAATATAAATTATATATCAATTTATTATAAATGAAATTTTGTACACGGAAAGTATATATAATAACTCAATCAATAGACTATGTTAAGAGTCATTAATATGAGAAAATACAATTAAGAGACGAATATAATTAGTGCGTAATTAATGCCTTAGACACGCGAGGCACCACATCTTTTTTTCGTACTAACTATAGTGTTAGCCTTAAGGGCTTTGGAGCCATTAGAGGCTTTGACAGCTACACCGGGCTGTAGGCACTCAGCTGCGAAAGCGAGGCAACAAGTTCAAGGGTGCCAAAGTGGCCGAACCTCGGCTTGAACCATTGCCATAAATGCAAATAAGCCGCGATCTGACCAATTCTCTATCCGTAAAATTAGATCTAACTAGCTAAACATATAATACATGTTTCTGCCTTCTAGGAGGAAAGAAGAAACATGCGTACATGTATTTAGTAATCTGGCAATTTTGGTCTAACTCTAACTAGCCAAAAAAGAAAAAAAAGGTCCCTTACAGAAGCTATTTAATTTATTGTAATACTACACATTAGGAGACTCTCAACCGACTTTCGAAACGATGACGCCACTATCGTATGTCACGTGGCATGTGCAAAGCGGCGGCAGTGCGGTGTTGGTACTCCTATAAAGCGCTTGGAGCTGAGCGATGTAGGGCATATCTAGTACTGAATTCACATAGGAACGTTACTATGTCCGTGGGATCAGTTATATGAAGAAGTCGTGAGCATAAAATTGTTTGTTCAATGTATTCTCATTTTTCGTCCACGTCAAGAGCATAAATGCCCAGTCTTTACAGTATTTAAATATGAACGTTACTGTTTTGTTTGCTTCTATATTCAGTAAGAACCTGACTGGGTTCACAATCCACTCACATGGTGATAAACCTATCACAGTTTTGGTTTCTCGCGTTTCATTATAAACCAGTGTAAACCACACGGCCAAAAGGCTTGCAGCCCGACATGACCGTGAGGACACTTTGACGTGATGACGTGATGACAGTGCGTGACAATAAAAAATAAAACAGGCATGGAGTTCTCGTGGTGTGTCAAGTGATAGCACACCATGGTCTATGAGCAACATCATTGCAATCTTTTAAGTGTGTGCTTAAAGGGCAAAAAACTTTCAACTTCAGTTCTATTAACAAAACATCCAACCACCATGCATATAAATAATTGCATCACAATTTTTCGGAATATTCAGAATCCTTGTAAGATCCGAACCTTCGTCCTCCGATGCTATCATTGCCTCAACAAAATGTAAATGTGCTTATAGGCCGATTAACCCGTACTGTTCTCAAGAGAAGACCTGGCCTATATTCAGAAATAAAATTAAAACTGCATAAATAAAATTAAAGCAATGGTGGCTCAGTGGTAGCGTGTACGACTTCGCGTCCATTGGTTCGAATCCCTTCAATGAGCCTGAGCTTTCAGTGAAGGAAAACATCGTGAGGAAACCTTAGCATGGTGGTAGGGCTTTTTCTAATTCTGGCTAACTACCACCCTCAAGTAGAAAATTTGTCGCCAAGCACCAATAGGTGTGTTCCGGCAGCTGCATTTGAGAGACAGTCTTCCATTAGGTTTAGTGTGTTATCATCTTGGGCCACATCGTCACTTAATATCAAGTGAGATTATGGTCACAACGCCAAAGTTACAACGATAAAAAAAATACAACTCTTCGGTGAAAGTACTAGGGCATAATCAATATCAGAATAGTAATTTATCAAGGAAGATTAAGCATATTACTGAAAATGTTAATTTGAATTCATATTCATAAGGCTAAGATTACACTTGTAAATAGTATTAACACTTACATAATTTAGGAGTACCTACATTTGAACGCTTTGAACTGTCAGAACATTACGCTCGCCTGGTATCATTAATGTATTCTTGAATGAGTCATTATCATGTTAATCTTACGTAAAACCGTTTCAAAATTTGTAAATAGCATTTAACTTAAATTCCAACATTGAAATAATATTTTGAACTAGACAACGGAATGCGATATCAGAAAAACATAATAGACTAGCGGTTGCCTACGGTTTCATCTCATGTAACCTAACGCTGTTCTAAACCGTACTTGCGTAGTTTTTCAGATTGATTGACTTTCACGGTCACTGCTGCGCTCCTTAGGGTCGTAGCGTGTATAACCTTCCTCAATAAATGAACTAACGAATAAATTTTATGAAGTGAAACCTTCTTTAGCCGCGTTAAGCACTTTTTTGTAGGTGATAATCTTATGAGTTCGCGTCACCGACATGCTAATGTTAATTATATATCTGTACATCTTAAGTAGTATACATATATATATCACATACTGTTCTGATATCAGACTAGCACATGCGCAGCGGCCTGTGTACACGAATACATATATATATATATATATATATATATATATATATACGTATACACGTATAACACATCGTATATACCTGACCGTGTGCTGTGCGCGTTAGACGCTTTTTGGATGGGTGAAATCTTGTGAGTTCGCGTCACCGACATGCGTAATAGCAGTATATCTGTAGCTATACAAGTGTTGTTTGTGTAACATTAGTACTGTGTATATCTTTACAAGTAAAATTGAATGAATTTAGTGTAAAAAGTTTAATGTGTGTATACTGAACATTATTCAAATAGTGTTTGAGTTTGATTATTATCTTAATTGTTTAATTGTAGAATCACTGTGCAATACAAAATAGTGAGTACTAAATAAATATACTAATACTTTTAAGTTGAAAAATAACTACCAAAAAAGAAACAAAGTATTTTTCTTTATAATTATTTTAAATATTCGTATTTATATTGGCGATTGAAAATAATTCTAATTTATAAGTTTTCATTTCTATCGGCAGTCCCTATAATGCCAATTTTTTTTTAATATTTGACAAGTCGTTTCAGAAATTAGCGAAATCAAAAAACAATATCTTGAGTTTTATAATATTATTATATAATATATAGCTGTACCCCGTAGATTCAACCGCGTTAAATTTGGATTGTACATTCAAGTTTCATTTGTACATATGGTACCCACATACTTGACTACATATTACCAATTTGGTCGACGTTTATGATCACTGCTCCGCAGTGATGTTGCTAACTTTTAACCTTCCTTAATAAACAGGCTAAGTAATGAATTCATTTTTTTTATATTTGACTTGTAGTACCAGTGTTTTTTTCTATCGTCATAGGTTTGGCGTAGTGGCCACAATCTCACCTGATGTTAGGTGACGATGTGGCCGATAATAACACGCTAAACCTAGTGGAAGACTGGATCTCAAGTACAGCTGCCGGAACACACCTACTGGTGCTTGGCGACAGATTTGCAACTTAAGGGTGGTAGCTAGCCAGTTGGGCATTAGAAAATGCCCTACCACCATGCTATGGTTTTCTCACGATGTTTTCCATCACCGAAAGCTCAGGCTCATTGCTGAAATTCGAACTCACGTCAATTGACGTGAAGTCGTACGCACTACCACTGAGCCATCATTGCTTCTAACGCGCGTTCAAACAACTTAACAAAAAAAAATCTCTTGAACTTTATACGAGTAATTTTATTATAGATACAAATTACGTCACCCGCTTTTTCATATTAATCATTTAATCCTTCATCTTATAAAGTTGTAATATTTTATAATTTCACGATGTCAAAGTTTATTAATATTCTGAAAATACCATTCCTTTCAACTCTTAGGATGGTAGAGATTCAAAAGAGAAGTAGAGAAAATCAAAAGCTTTGTAACTGGAAACACAAACATCAGTATTTAGACACTTTATTACCAAGATATTCAAGTGAGATATACATTTTTTGGAACGTAACCTTAAGGGGCTAAAATAAGTAATATTGCAAGATATCCTATACGGATTTTCTTTTGTAGGCTGAAGGCTGATATTATAGGTATTTAGACTCTTGCTTTAAAATAAAGAAATTCCATTGAATATTTTTATAATTGCCTAAAAATGTTAGTTTATATATTCTTTATAAGTTTTAGCATTTTGGACATAATCTCACCGGATGTTAAGTGACGATGTGGGCCAAGGTGTTCAAACGCTAAATCTAGCTCTCACTTGCAACTGCCGCAATACACCTATAGGTGTGTGGCGATAGATTTTCAACTTGAGGGTGGTAGGTTACCAGGCGATCATTAGAAAATGCACTAGGCACTATCATGCTATGGTTTCATCAAGATGGATATTTTGCTAGAAAACCCTCCCGCAAAATCTCAAAACCCTAAATAGCTGTGTATTTGTGTGAACTGTGGAAAAATCATTCAATAAACTACTTTGTAATAGATACAGGTATAAATTACTTATGAAACTAATGGTTTTTTTGTATACTACAATGGTAGCATATAAACATACGACCTGCCTGATGGTAAGCGGCTACTGTAGCCTATGGACGCTTATAATACCATAGTTCTCTCTAGTAACACTACTCACCGCAGGAACACAACACTAAATTATTTGGGTGCGATTTTCACCAGTCGGATTGTACTAAGTAGAGAAAAATCTCATACGAAATTCTTTAAAAAAATTATAAAGGATGATTGATTAAAATCCTTTTCTATAGCTGCCATGAAAACCCATACATCATACTACGGCATAATATAAATGGAGTAATCAAAGAAAATACGTAGGAAGGCGTTCTCGGTTGGCGCCATGTAGCTTTAATTATGTTTAGATTTATGGTAGCCTGGTACTGAAGGGGTGAAATAAGGTAACTAGCAACACCATTAAAAACAAACTTGCATAGGAAGCTTTTGGCGGGATCTTGATTGTCGTACAGCGGTTTTTATTTTGATTCATAAACTTAGGCTTGTGGAATTTTCGTTAAATATTGTTTGGTTATTGTTCACAAGTGAAGTGGATTACAGATAATAACTAGGTATCTATCAACACGCATTTTAAGTTGCCATAAAAACTAGGTATCCACACGCATTTTAAGTTGCCATAAAAACTAACTGGACAAGGACAAATGTAACAAGAGAGCCACTATCTTATACACACGCTAATCCCGGAACGCGATACGCCTAAGCGTGCTATTTTAGTACATGTTACAGCTGGTGTATGGCGATTGCACACTTATCACCATGTGCATGGCGGCCACAACCCAGTCGGGTACAAATCCCTACCACGCAGCTTGATTACTGTATATACACCGGCTGACCCAGGAACGCGATACACATAAGCGTGCTATTTTGGCGGATGTTACACCTGGTGTATAGTGATTGCTCACTTATCGCCATGTGCATAGCGGTAACAACCCATTCGGGTACAAATCCCTACCACCCAGCTTGATTACTGTATATACACCGGCTGATCCCGGAACGCGATACGCCTAAGAGTGCTATTTTAGCAGATGTTACACCTGGAGTATGGCGATCCGGTCGGACACAATTTTCGTACCTACCAAGCAAAACACTTCTAAGAGTTGTTAATAATACATTATATGAGGTTACAATATATTATTGTCCTTCCCGATCGATTACAGCATAAACGTCTACTTCAAATGTACGCGGATACCGACTTGTTTTATCAGTATTTTATTTATTGCCTTTTCATTAATACATGAAGTGTACTTTGTTCATCTTAATTTATTATAACACTTAAAAAAATGAAAAAACATACTTAATTTTTTCATACAAAAAAACCTTTTTATCTAGAATATTTTCCTAAATACAATTAAACTACAAAATGCATTGTTTTACTTTTTATGCGGCTACTATACAAAGCTTAATAAGCAATAAACCTTTCGTTTTTTTTTCTTATAACTCCTTGACTACGAAGACAAAAAATATTACTATTTAATAGTATGTTTTGAGACAAACAAAAACTATTTAGAATCCACAATAATACGCTTATTTACAGTGAGAAAAACTCATTATGATCTCAGCGCGCTCTATGCTCGTAGCGCGGCCCCGAGGCAATTTAACTCTCCGGCACAAAGAAAAAAGCTATCCATAAATAATAAGACCCAGAATAAACTCACCTTTCCCCAAACAACGGCGTGAGAACAGCCTATTTTTAATAATATCCCACTACAGCTGTCCGATCCTGTACACTCACACGACATATTTTCATTATTCAAATAATTCCTAATTCATACATTTACTAATAAGGCAAGAAAGAAATAATTTTCAAATTGTTCTTAATTGATGTTTTCCGAATTGTCTAATTAAATTCGATTGTTTCGAATGTTTTAATCGATTTTACATTAAACCGACCGCTACGTTGAAGCTACCGCGAGCGACTGAAGTAGGTTTCAGGCCGTTCAGAGTTCAGACGAGCTCCCCTATTCCCGGCGCTTCGCTTTCCGCACTGTGTTGCTATATCTGTAATATTAATTTCCGAATATTTTATAAATCTATTAATATTGGCTTATGAATGAGTAAATTTTAAACTATGTTGAAAATCTGTTTGTGAAATCGTACTAGCTGTGCCCCACAGTTTCACGCGTGTTAAATTTAATCTATTGTCTATCATTGTTCTCACTTCCCGTATTTGCCTACACCTTGCCAGATTGTTTGACATTTCTGGTTCCTGCTCCGCTTCTTAGGATCGTAACGTGAAGTTATAAAACCTTTCTCGATAAATAAGCTATGAAATACGAAAAGGATTATTCAAATCTAACTAGTAGTTCCGAAGATTAGTGACTTCAAACAAACAACCAGTATTTTCAGCTTTATAATATTAGTACAGATAAACAGTCATACATCTGGTAAATGATTTAAAAAAATGTTATGCCACAACTTATACAGACGTGAAATTTATCAAATTAAACATTGTAATCACCCTAACACCGAGGAAAGTTTCCTCAAATGTTCCTAGCCACCCAGAGTGCTTTGTGTGGTCCACAAACTGTAAGCTCACCTTTCTGCTCTATTGTTTTCTATCGCTGTTTTACTCGTTAGAAGGTCGATAGTGTTATCTCTGTCGAACACTTCAAGTTTGTTAAACAAATGCAGTGAATTAACATGCTTTATGTGGCCAGTTATGTTTGTACATTGAGGGGAGTTGTTTATTTTCAGCAAGGTATACCTTGCTATCTCTAAATTTATATTATTAAATTTATTAACGTCCCTTTCAGCGTCAGCAGATAAATAAATATGAAAACACAAACAGTATTATGAAGCATGATTGTTCAGTGATAGTGTGTACGGACACTGCGTCCATCGACGTGAGTTCGGATCCCTTCAACGGGTCTGAGTTTTTGGTGAAGGAAAACATCATGATGAAACCATAGCATTGTGGTAGGGCATTTAATATGCCTGCTTGGCTAGTTACAACCCTCAAGTTGCGGCAATAATAAAAAGTAGCATTTTTAGAAAATTATAATCTTATGATGGTGTTAAATGATGATAGTGTGAAAATATGAAATGGGTATCAAACATAAATTTATTTATTTTAATGCAAGAGTATAAATACCTATCATATATTATGCTTTTCAATTTAAAAACAAAGAAATCCATAAAGAATATACATACCGTATAGGTTTTTTATCGTTATAGGTTTGGCATAATGGCCACAATATCAGCTGATGTTAAGTGACGATGTGGCCCAAGATGATAACACGCTAAACGCACGCGATAAACTTAGTGCAAGACCGGCTCTCAAGTGCAGCTGCCGGAACACACCTATTGGTGCTTGGCGACAGATTATCAACTTGAGGGTGGTAGCTAACCAGGCGGGCATTAGAAAAAGCCCTATCACCATACTATAGTTTCCTCATGATGTTTTCCTTCACCGAAAGCTCAGGCTCATTGAAGGGATCCGAACTCACGTCAATCGACGTGAAGTCGTACAAGCTACCACTGAGCCATCGTTACTTCCATTTTCATTGATTACCAACCACGTAGCAGTTTCATTGTATGTCATCTTTATAAAAGTAAAGACAAAGGTTGATGATTTGAACCTACACTGTTTACATGTAACCATTTGAGGTAACTAAGTGGTGAGACAACAGTTCCTTAAAGAGATAGCTCCATCTCGGCACGAACTAAGAAGTTCTCTATGTCTTATCTTAGCCGTACCGTGAAACTGTGGAACCCTCTCCCGGCCAATGTGTTCTTTCCTTCTTACCACATTGGGTCCTTCAAGAGTAACGTGAAGAGATATTTATGCAGACCGGTATGACAGCGACGACCGGAGATGAATTATCAATCTCTCGATGGGCATCGTTATGTCTGGATTGTACTGCGCATACTATCAGGAACAGTGCGGTCAATTCGCCGAGCTACTGTTTAAAAAAATATAGGAAAAGGGTTTTTGACTCAAAGCAGCAGTCGAGCTGGTATGTTCTAGTCCAATGACTCTGGTGGTAAGCATTACGAACTGGTACATAAAACATTACAACTCAGTCCTCAGGAGTAGTACCACATAAGACTGGCTTCAAAATTGAGGTAGTTTAGTTATTATTTGTTTGTACATACTTCTATATCTATACATATTATAAAATTCAACGTCTATCTGTCATATATTTAATTAATGTTCTACATTATTGTAGATTTTAAAAAGACATACATATTTGTATTACCTATTTGAAAAGTTTGCGATAGCACATATCTATCTTCTAAGGAATACATACAATAAGCATTTTTGTCTTTCGGCTTTTGAGTGGGGACAGCACAATTCGCGCCGTGCTCTCGACCAAGGGCATTCTGTAGGCCACACGAGCGGAGCCGCGGGCATAGCTAGTCATGATATAAAAAATATGCTTGTAACCTTTACACACGATTGAAGTTCACTCTTGTTACCTTTACAAAGGGTTAAAGTGAAAGTTCTTTAAATTTGAACAATATACATTTTTAACATAACGTCACGAAACGCAAAACTTAACTTTACATTTTTTAGTTTGAATCCTACAATATGCCTAAGGTTTTGATGAACGAAGACGTCGTGATGCACACATTGCTAGGTAGTAGTGCATTTTCCAGTAGGCTCCTAATTGAATTTGACTATTTTTAAAATATAATTACGGCTTCTGCCTATGTAAGCAATTTTGCCAATGTCAAGTGTGACAAATACACGTTTTACATTTTAATTGCCAATTGATTGAGGTACTTACTGTATACTAACCCAAAAACAAATCCCATCATGACACAATATTTAAAACAGTCACACATTTATAAATAATAGTGAGTTATGGGATTTTCAGAGATATTATGGAATGAAATTTTAAACATATAAATAGAAAATATAGCTATATAGACAAGATAAAGGGAAACTTTATAATTTTTATATTATTACGATAAATAAAGACATTAAATATTTCAATAAAAGTTTAATACACATAAGAAAGTAATGAATCGATATCAGTAGGACGAGGAATTAATACTAAGAAGAAAATCATATATGGAACAAGATAGTTTGGGCCAGTTGTAAGATTCTTAAATCGATCCTTAAATTCTTATAGATTTAGCGTGCTACCATGAATTACACCATCGTAAATCAACAATCAAAGAAGTTCAATGGTATATAAATTGTAACTCCAAATAGATACATAAGCCGTGGCTGAGTGCCTTAAGCGCTCGCCCCCAAGCCCGGGTGAAGCTGTAAAAGCCGTTCGACGCTCCTGAGCCCTTATGGCTAACAGTATAGTCAGTTCGAAAAAAAAAATTGATACATAAAGTATATTTAGAAAAAAATTGTATTAAATAAGACTTCAAAATTTCTTCTTACAAACTTGCAGTGATGCGGAAAATTAAGCCAGGACACGCCCGTCCACAGCAAAATGTTAACTTAAGCCTCTTGCAAAAATTAAAAAAGGAATTTTTTCCCAACGAAAATTGTAGTAAGCGTGAAAATTGATTTATTAAAAACATGTTTCCATTTAATTTGTTCCAGTCCAGTGAGTTAAATTTTAATTAGTATTGTAATGAACTCATTGGGGAAGTGGTAGGTAGCAGCGAACTCCTGTCGGTACGGATTGTGCTATTACGTACCGTTCCGATACGAAATTACGAGTAATTATCGACTTTTTTTTATTTAAAAAAAACGTTTAATATTCCTTTTTAATTAAAACTTTTCAATCCCGTTTTCTTATTAAGGGATGTTTGTTCTGTTTAAAACACTTTTAGCAAACAATCATAGGAGTTAAGAAGTACAATAACTATAGACCACCTCATGCCTTTCAACAAGTTTAACTATAGTCCACAGATCACAACTGAAATGTGTAAATAGAATAATATCAATCAAGGAATTTTTAAAATCCCTTGTTGTTTCGATCATGGCGTCACATTTACAGCAAGCCCCACTATACTAGTTAAACCTATCTACATATATTATAAATGTGAGTATTTGTATATTTGGATACTTGTTACTCAATCACGCAAAAACGGTTGAATTTGGATTTAATTTAGTACACATGGTTAACTTATGGGGATACTTTTTATACCGATAAATGACACATTTTCAATTTCTCTCTAGACTCAATTATTTATCCCACGCACGCGAAGTGGCATGGAGAAGCTAGTGATTCAATAAAATTGACGTGTTTGCGAGTTCTATGTTAAGCTTGAATAAGTTTAAATAGTTTAAAAAAGATATTATAAGCCTAAAACACTTTTTAGTCTTATAATAACATCACGTTACCAAGCCCACCTATTGGACTTGTGAAAACATATCACGTGAGCCCAAACTCGAGGGGTCTACTAGTAGCTACTAATGTGTTCCACTATCCACCTTCTAGCTCCATGATCAGATCAGCTCTAAGATACCAAACTATAATGTTGTCGTCCGAACTACATATACATAGAAAGTTTCATTTCGATACGACAATTAGAAAGAAGTAGGTTAAAATTGATTTCTAAAATTTTATTGCATTGTTTGTTAGTTACAAGTGAAGCTAACTTAACATACTGCTACGACAGATTATTATATAAGCATTCAGTGTGAAGAATAACTTGGCTCCCGGTGATGGCATATATGCTAATTTTACTTACATTTTTTTTCATTTTTGCTACGTCCTGAAGCCAAAGGTTTCATAAAATATAAACTTGTATGCATGCTTCTTCTTCTTGTTTTAGCGCCACAAATGCATTTGCCAGTGTGAGTGTTTTTAAGCCTTCGTAGTATTGCCTTGTTTAATCTTCAATGTAAGGTATAACAAGATGGTGGCTTCCTTGTTAGAAATATCTAGGAAGTTTGTGGCAAATCAGAATGCGTATTTCCAGTTTATATGTATAATCCACTTCACGTATGCAGCACGAATCACGAAAAAAAGCCACCAATATTAAATAAAGAATCTAAGTGAATGAATTAAAAACAACAACACGCATGCTTTTATGTTTTTTATTAACCGACTTTTTTTCTTCGCGATGATTGTCTATATTCTTCTTATATAGATTATTTATTCATTGATATTAAATGAAATTATTTGGAGCATTATTTATTATTGTTACTAACACATGATTGGTTTGTTTACTTTGTGTATTCTATTAGTAACATGTGTGAAGTTCGTGAACGTTTGTTTACAAAAAAATATACATAAATAAATCTGAATAGTATTTGAGTAGTGAAACACACCTCGCTCGTCCCACGCGCTCTATTTTCACTGCGACTTTTGTTTGTCATATCTGTTTTTGTATGATAACGAAAATAAAATCTATAATACTAGTATTTATAAAGCTCAAAATATTGTTGTTTAACGCACTACTCTCAAACTGCCAGTCAGATTTGAAAATAGAATTTTGCATTTTATAGCTTATTTACTGAGGAAGATTGTAGGCTGTATATCTTCACACTGTAACCATAAAGAGCGGAGCAGTAATCATGAACGACAAGCAATATGGCAAGCTGTATGAGAGTAAGGAAGTGGGAACAACGATATGCTACACGGGTGCTTTGGCATCGCGTCCGTGCGATAGAAATGGTCGAATAAAAACACTGTTGAAAAACATAACTTAACATAGCTAAATAAGCAAAAAATTAGCTTAAGAGCGGAGTCATCTAGGGGTGTAAGGGGTATTTTTCTTTTTCCGAACTGACTATACTGTTAGCCAAGCCAACTTAAGCCAACTTCACCTGCACGAGATGCATCTTGCTGATTAACGAACGATGATATGGCAATAGAGTAGGGTTGTTTTGCTAGACTGGGTTGCGACCACCATGCAATTGGTGAAAAGTCCGTCATAGTGATTCGCTTTTACGTGTCGCGTTTCGGGTTCAGCCTGTGCATATACAGTTATTTGTGCAGCGAGCGCTGCTGGATTGCCGATCTTTCAATGGTCGCAATTGTGGTTGGATTTTACTGTGCTTATCATCAGGTACAGAGTAGTCAATTTCCCGAGCTATTTGTCACACTTCTGTCAGATAATACGCGAGTAAGTGTCAATTTACACTTCTCCTGAACGTCCCAAAAGAAGTATACCTTTAAAAATGTACAAATTTGTTGTGTAAACTACGGAAGAAAGGCCGCGCGCGCAATAATCACTTTGAAACATTACCTTTTCGTACAATGCTTTCCTTCTTCGTCAGTCAATAATGCTACAAGCAAAATCTGGCACATGAATGTGAATTAAACCAATAAGTAGACATATTACGAAACGTGAACCGTCCCATGAATTCATATTTATGTATTTTTGAAGTAAAAATTTCTTTAGCACCCATGTGATTTGAAACTCGATGAAATGAAAAACCGACAGTAAAAAGAGATACAATATACATCTATAGGATTTAGCCTACGAGAGAATGAGATAGAATACATTTACGTTATGCGCGGTTAATGCAAATCCTGATTTTTATGATTGTGATCGTCGCCGGGTTGGCCTAGTGTTGTTTGACGACCAGACCTCATACGCAGTACGCACCAGTGGTCGATAGTTCGAATCCTGCTGATTTAGGATATTTAGAAATAATATTACAGAACATATTTTTTTTTCTGAATGTTGCTCTTCTGACACGTGTGAACTAAACTTACCCTTTTCCGGATTCAGATGTTGCAAATGTCTGTATAGGATATACAAATCAAATAAGACTCCAAGAACGATGTTCTTGAGGTTACTGACTGGCAGCAACTCAGAGCCCAGTCACTTTACGAGTATATTTTTGACAAGAGCATTGGCTCTTTAAGAAACTGCTGAACCAGGTCAAAGGTGTAGGTACCCCACTAATCGGGCATTTTCAGATCCCTCAATTCCCTCGGAGGACAGAGTGGATCGTTTAGCTCAATTTATTTCATACATATTTTCACGCATCTTTTGATAAGAGCTATTAATGTAGAGTCATTAGATTTTTCAGATGACTGGCCTGGCGTTGGCTTTGTATTGTACTCCAAAGAACTTTGAGGCCTTACTACTGGTCTGGACGACTGTGTGGCGTACATGAGTTCAGGACGACTTTCATCTAACTCGTGATATTCGTTATTCCAAGCCCAGGTGTAGTACATGAGTGAGTGAATGTATAAATTGGGATGGACTGTCATTCACGTGAAGTCAGTATTGGATCCAGGTCAGTAGACAACTTGAGCCTTAAAAGTCTGTCACTGACAGAGACATATTTTCTGGAGAACTGTCGGCAGAGGTCACAGACTATTATCAAACCAAATTTCATCAAATTCCGTTCAGTAGTGTCTGGGATATTAGCGTACAGATTAACAAAGAGGCAGACTAAAAGTAAAAAATCCATCGAAATGTGTTCTTACAACGATAAGAATATTTTTCTGAAATTGTCTTTAGTATTTCGTCTCTTTTCTATTATCTGTAGATACATTTACTATAATTATTGAAATTGTACAAAGTTACACAATCCAAATAGCGACATCTATCGTAGAATTGTACAACAATATGGACTGATTAAAATAACAGAGATGTTTTAATATATTGACAAACTAGCTAGCCTTGCGTATATTTCGCACATTACAGAATGTTAATAATCTAAAAACTGTCATGTTAGTTAAACAGAATGTTAATAGATGGCGCCTCCAAAATGTTATTTGAATGGCCACCAACAGATGGCATTCCTAATGAAAAAAAACATTAAACTATTTCTCCATGTTTCGCCAATAGCTTAACTAAATCTTTAAAATGAGGTTTTATTCATTAATTTTGATAAAAAAAGTAACGGAGTCATGGCGTTGTCACAAAAACCACATTTGAGAAAATATGGAGATTTCATTTACACGGCACAATTTACAAAATAAATATGTCCACAGGTCACAGCCTTACTTTAATAACACACGTGGTTCTAGCAGAAAATACTGTGATTTAAAAACACAGGAACACATTGATATCTTCTTTCACACTTCGATTTAATTTAAGTTTATATTTCACATGCTAAAATCAAAATAAAAAAATACTTTAGGCCCCAAGAAGGGACTTATGAACGTCATTTAACATCATATACGATTGTGGTCAAATGCTAAGCTGAAAAGAATAAAAAAGTTATTCCTTCCGGAGATAACCATCCACATGTACACAAACATACAAAATACGCGCACTCTTACTTTATATTTTTAATATAGAATCATGTTTAAAGTGGAACGACAGGCTAGATCACGAAGTTCACATTTTTTCTTCTAAACTTATAAATCTTATCATCCGGTATTACCTACTGATAAACTTTATAATGATAACCTAAGTCGTTCTAAGTTTATCACCGAAGCAAAAACATGTAAACAAATCAAAGATTTTTTTAGGTTTTTTTTATCGCAAACAATAACATTGGAAAAACCAGTTGTTTATCCATTTATTATTATACTAGCATGAAGAAGCTATTTCAGTGTATCAATTATATACCTACACTGATACTCTACTAAAAATATCTTCTCTACGTTAAGATCTTAACACTAACTTGTCTGTGCTTCAGTAGCGACTACAATAAAACTAATTGGTCTCAAATATACAACTAAAACAGGACCCACAGTTTGCCTTTAAAAATAATAATAATATGTTTTAGCTATATGTATGGTCGTTACGATTCGTTCAATCACAAGTGTTTAATCCTACCATCAAATATAGCTTAGACAACTAACTATCAGAGATTTTTACTTATTTCTGATTTTCTACTCCGTATCAGATTAGGAATATTGATGTAATTTGATGAAATTTTGTACACGGCATGTATATATCATTCCTCAATTGATAGACTATAAGAATTGTCAATAATATAAGTGATAGATCATTTAAAAACTAAAACCAAACTATTGAAAACATCGCGCTCTGAAAAGTACCATCTATGTTTTTAAATGTGCTAATTGAGTCCTTTTATGATACCCAACACATTACAAACACATTTTTTTCTATACAGAAGGTTATCTTCTTGAGGGCGCCATATGGAATTTAGTGTGACGTCATAAAGCCCTTAACTAACAGACAATCAAAACGCTTCTAAACCATACCTCATATGATAGGTAGTTTAGAAGATATTCGGTAACAGATGAACATACATACATACATAGCATACTGAAATCATAAAAATCCTTTTGACTTCGCTGTTGTCGAATAAAAAAGTCTTCCAGTTGACAGTCCCACGCATATTCTACTTTTCTTTAGGGCCTGTTCCATTTCGTCACTGCACCTGGAAATCCTGACAAAAATGTTAGAAATGTATAATCTAGTTTAAGAAACCCGATGTGCCTAAACACCATTTAGTAATATTTTAAATGATATCGAAAATAGCAAAAATGTTGTACAATAACTACTTTGTTACAATTAAATATATGGAAATGAAAGTAATTTTATACTGTTACTGAAAAGTTGGATAATTTTATTTGCAGGTTTCTGCAAGCGTAGCGGAGATTTGTCATTTTCTCCATATCATTAATCTGGTCTAAGCCAGGACCTCGCCTGGAAAATATGCCAATGATATCCAGTTATAATGCCAATGTATATATATCACTGGCGGTGGTGGAGTGGCTTAAAAATATAGAACTGTGGATTTCTCGGCGTTTTTAACAGCCAAGACTTCACGGGCTGTCGTGGCGATAGAGCCCGTACCGTCCCTCGAGAAGAGGCCTCTTTGCCCAGCAGTGAGACACTTACAGGCTGTATTATATTTATTATATGCCAATGTAAATTCTTCTTCTATTATTAACGATGTTTTTTATGATTACATCAGCTTCACTATCAGTTACAGTCGCGAGTGTGTGTCAGGCTAAATACAACGTCTCGTTCGGCTTTTCAAACATTCGGTCTAAGAATTTGAAGCATTTGGACAGGTTTGTGATTTTCATCATAAATTTATTAGACTATTCTTATTTCATATTTGATTAGTTTTCTTCTAAAACAAATTTAATATACGTTTAAAATTTTTATTACATTCATTTTTTCTAGCGTGTTGCCTCCCCTTTGCTTATCATGCCCTTGTGCGATTTTTTTTATTTAATTGTTTGCCTCAAATAATTAAATTGTTATTCAAAGCAAACAAATGCTTTAAATAAATGTTTAAAGTATTGTTTTGTATCAATGTATTTTTTTATTAATCTATTATGCTTCCAACATTGTCGTAGATCAGTTCTTAGAACTCACCTAGCAAGTTTTCAAGTCCTATTTGAAGATAATCTAAAGTAGACCAATTCTTATTTTAATGTTTTATTATCATCTACCAAGCCGTCGCTCAATTAGTTAAACCTTTATGCTTCCAAGTGATTCTATTAATATAATATGCTTGAATACTTCAAGAAACTTTACTTAATTGTTTTTTTGTCTATCTTTCTTTTATAACGCCTACTAATTATTTGTTATGGCTAAAAGTGATATAGTAGTGTAGTTATTTCAATTATTTATTTATTAAGATTTTTTGTGTACGCACAGTGCATAGTTCATTTTTGCTGAACAATAATCCAATTTGCCAAACAAATCAAATCTACTGACAATATTACACTGTACGACAATGTGGTACTGTCTTGTAGAATTTAATGACTGGTAATAGAATCCAAAATAAAAATAATACACTTATTAAAGAAGTGTAAAAACACATTGAAAGTTTTTTCACACTTCGTTTTAATTTAAGTTTATATTTCACAGGTACGACCAAATAGCAGGATCGAGTACTACAAAATGATTTTGTCCGTCACCGTGCTGTGCCTGTTGGTGATGCAGGCCTCGTTCGCACCTCAGGAAGATCCTAGTGCGTTGTTGAAAGCAGACCAATTATACTACAGTGTAATTTTAGGCCAATACAATTCAGCAGCAAGTATTACCACGGAGCTAGAAAACAATGACAAAGGTTACATGATTAGATTAGTCGTTAACAAATTGCTGGCCGAAAGCCAAAGGAATGTCATTCAGTACGCGTATCAACTGGTTACAAATGGACAAGACACCATAGTCAGTGATTACTTCCCAATACAGTTTCGCTGGATTTTAATGGGCGAAGAAGTAATGTTTATCAACCGAAGAGATGGAATGGCACTTAAACTCGAATGGCACACAGACATAGATGGCGACAGAGGTGCATTCGGCGACAAGAACGAATGGGACAACAAAAGGATGGCCTGGAAAATAGTTCCTGTTTGGTATAACAACCAAAAGATTTACTTTGAAATTGTGAACATGGATTTTAACCAGTACTTAAAACTAGGAGTCTCATCTGATGGTGACGGTGACCATAAAGCATTTGGATCTCACGAACACGACACCTGGAGACATCTGTGGTACTTTCATCCGGTTTTAGTTGGGGGTGAAACGTTGTTCTATATTTTTAATCGGAAATACGACCAGCCATTGAAGCTCGGTAGATACGTCGACTTTGATGGGGATCGACGCGCGTGGGGACACAAGGGCTACGTTTTAAATAATCCGGAACATTACGCATGGCACATAAGATCTCGAAGTAATGTATGAAAGTGCTTAATATAACGCGAAATAAACTCCATTTGTATAATATGTTACAATATTTAATGTAAAATATGAATTGGAGTAAACATGTTATTATTGTATATCTCTGTCTTGTTTTTTTCTGTACTTTTATTTGTGTCTTATAATATAAGCAATATCTGGGCTCCCAAACAAAACTCGGTGTCTTGCAAATGAAACATATCTAGGTAAACTTGGAAACTAAAACATTATCTAAAAACAAAACTTAATTGAATTAAATACTAATGTACCTACATTATATCATTTTAACTAGATTACTTTACGTATTTCCACCAGTGTTTTAACTAATAAATAATGAATTTTTTTTTATTATTTTAATCAATTTACAATATTTTATTTAAAATCAGCGACTCATGATGGTTGCACAACAAGCCTTATTTACTGTAAGTACGCCAAAATTTTATACGCACTCCTGTAAACAAGACAATTTAAATATTTTGTTATTATTTTGAGATTATGATAAAAATTTTAGAACTGTTTTGTTCATTTAATATTACCCAACCGTATTTCTTGTTAAAACAAGTTAAATCAACAGTTGGTAAAAAAAACTATACATGTTATAAAACTCAACGTCTCTCTGTCTGTCTGTCCGTTTATGTTATTTTCACGCGAAAACCACTAATTCGATTTACATGGTTTTTCTTTAAATTCATAGATATGTGATCTGGCCAGGTTATAGGATATATTTTATTAGATAAAATAACATAGGAAATAAACAGTGACGACTATAATGGTGAATCAATTTGGAAAACAACTGCAAAGTGTGTGTCGGGCCACGCGCAGCGTAGGGTTCCGTAGTTACCCGCCGCTAAATGCAGACTTAAGGATGCTTATGTTACACCGGAACGTATCCTGGCCTGGTGTAGGATGAATTAATTCATACAAAATTATATTATAGATGTTTGACCGTGTTTCGGCCGGCGCCCGTCTTGGTGTAACATGAGTCATCGTTTACAGAGCGGTCTTTAAGTTGTTTTCAATGAAATTTATACGAAATTACTTCTCCAAAATATACATTTTATCAGTTGATGAACTTTTAAAGCCCACTTACACGTGTGCGTTGATGGCGGCGCGGTGAAGGCTTGGGCGAACAAATTTAACGAAGATGAAACTGTGGGAGACAGTTAGTTATTTATAATTAAATGAGTTATTTATAAATCAAATGAGGGCCACTATCAGGAGGCTCTTATCTGTACGAGGTTAATGTATAAAGTGTCTCGATCTGTCAATAATACGTTCAGTTAAAAATTCTGAAGCGGGTGAGCGGTACGTTGGTTTTCTTTATCAATTAGTGTACTATCAAGAGTAAATATAGGAGACTTCTCGCACAATACAGTGTAACTCTTAATTTTAGCGGTGTAGCGTGAATTACTTCATACAAAAGTATACTATAGATGTTTGACTGTGCCCCAGCCGGAGCCCGATCCTGTCCCGACCAGGTGCCATATATATTATTACTTCATACAAAAGTAAACTATAGATGTTTAACCAAGTCCCTGCCGGCGCCCGGCTCAGTGTAGCATGAATTACCTTATACAAAAATATACTATAGATGTTTGACCGTATCATGGCCGGCGCCCGGTCCGGTGTAGCATGAATTACTTCATACAAAAGTATACTATTGATGATTGACCCTGCCCCGGCCGGCGCCCGGTCCGGCCCCGGCCCGGTGTAGCATGAATTACTTTATACAAAAGTATACTATAAATGTTTGACCGTGTCCCGGCCGGAGCCCGGCTTAATGTAACATGAATTATCCTCTATAGAGGGATCTTTAATTTGTTTTCAATGGAATTTGTACTAAAATTACGACTCCAAATACATTTCATACGTTGATTGACTAAATTACTCGTTAACTTGTAAAGCCTACTTACCTCTGATAGTTTTTCTTTTAACTTCATTATATTAGTATATATGACCATGAATTTTTTCACATATCCAAAAAAAGTGGCGGGGCAAGACATAAATTTGATGTGGGCAAAGGTACAGTTCGCGAGGCCCTCTGGTGGCGCTAAAAGACGTATAATATAAGTTAAAACCAGTTGAAACATTAACATTTTTATTCATCAAAATCAATATTCTATGACTAACATAAAAAATATATATTTAAAAATAAAAAGAATTAAAGAAACAAAAATTTCGTGCTGAACCTTACTGGACTCCTTAATAATTGTATCGTAATTCAGCTTAGATGCTATATCTGCTTCAATCTATAAAACTGCCAAAGCTTCGTGGCCATCCTGGGTTTTTCCTGGCCTATTGTATTTCTTAAATTTTTTTATTAGTTTTATTTTTGAAAAGGTCCTTTCGGCGAAGACTGTACTTACTAGTATTGTTAACAGAATTCGAACGACAATGTAAAGATTTGGGTAAATTTCTTTCAAGTTATTTTCTGTTATGTATTGGATCAGCCGTTTCATGTCTTTATTGAAGTTGGGAAAATTTGGAATCATTGTTTGTAATTCCTCATATAGTTCGTAAGGTTGGAAGTCGCTGCTCTCACTCGATCGCAGGACTATGTGTAAATCTTGTAATTTTTTTAATATTTATTTTATAATGCTGGGATTTTCACAGCTAGTATAAAATAAAAATAATCCAGTATAAGAAATTACAAAAACAAACTGATAGCTTTTTTACTCTTTGTTTTAATGTAAGTTAATAATTCACAGGTACGAACAAAACGCAGGATCGAGTATTACAAAATGACTTTTTCTATCACCGTGTTGAGCCTGTTGGTGATGCAGACTTCGCTTACAACTCAGGACGATACTGATGCGCTTTCTAAGTATAACCAGTTATACCAAAACGTAATTTTAGGCTTATACGATACTGCAGCTACAATGACCGTGGAACTACAAAAAGAAGGTAGAGATGACGTGATTAAATTAGTCGTAAACAAATTGCTCGCCGAAAGCCAAAGGAATCTCGTTGATTACGCCTATAAACTGGTTAGAAGAGGAGAACGTGGCATAGTCAATAATCACTTCCCAATACAGTTACGCTGGATTTTAATGGGTGAAGAAATAACGTTTATCAGCCGAAGAGATAGAATGGCGCTTAAACTTGAATGGTACACAAACGGTGACGGCGACAGAGGTGCATTCGGTGATAAGAACGAATGGGATAACAAAAGGATGGCTTGGAAAATAATCCCTCATTGGTTTAAGGGTTCAAGAGCATACTTTGAAATTGTAAACGTAGATTTCAACCAGTACTTGAAATTAGAGTCTAGAACTGACAGTGATGGTGATCGTAGAGGATTTGGAGATTACCAACACAAAACTGCAAAGCATCTGTGGTATTTCCATCCGGTCTTAGTCGAGGGTGAAACCCTGTTTTATATTTTTAATCGGGAATACGACCAGCCGTTGAATCTCGGTAGATACGTCGACTTTGATGGGGATCGACGCGCGTGGGGACACAATGGGTACGTTTTAGGTGATCCGGATCGTTACGCATGGTACATTAGACTTCACAGTACTTATCAAAATGCTTAATGTAACGCCATATAGTGACACTCCATTTGCAAGGTTTTTAATTTAAACCATAATTTTGGAATGTGCACAGAGATATTTTGTTATTGTAACTATATCTATCTCATATTGTATTTATATTTATACTATGCATTTTGTCTTTCTTACTATGTAACATAAATATTAAACAACAAAATATATCATTTAGTTTAGTTTAGGTTTCCAGTACTTTAAGTGAAAATATAAAAAAAATTGTATTAAATTTGTTTAATAATGTGAAATGAATGTTTACCAATGTTTTATTTGTACTTTTATTTAATATCAATATACTCATTACTATGTTTATACAAACAAGCTTTTTTCTAGCTAAGCTACTGACAGACAGATGGACGTACCAAAACTATAAGGGTGCCTTTTGACTTCGGAACCCTAAAAAGATATGCCAGAAACATATACTTATAAAATATACATTTTAATTTATATATTAGGACACAATTCCACACAAGGCCATTTAATTCCAAACTAAGCAAAGCTTATATTATGGTAACTAAATAGCTGATATACCAAACATACATATATAAATATTTAACTCCCAGACACACAACTGACAATTGTCCAACAACAGGATTACTTCATTTTCCTTGTCTCGAATAGCGCAGCTATAGTGGAAATGGGCTAGAGGAGTTAGCTAGGTATTTCTACAAACAAGAAAACCGAGATATATCAGGGAGGAATGTATACTAAGGGCGAAAAATGTGTGCGAGAGATGCAAAACGGTGTGTGGGCTATATGGGGGCTAAAGCTAGTGGACCACTACGCATCCTCGCACCGCTCAGGTACTTAACGTTTCACAGCTTCGCTACGCATTCTCGTACCACGTGCTACCTGGTACATCTCTGGTGGATACGCAGCCTTAGAATGGTACCTATTATCAGGTGAGACTATCATTAAACACATAAAAAATATATTTAATAAGTTATACCTCTTTTGACGCGTTTAGTAGAGAGTAAAATTGAGAGCTGAACGCACATCTGTGACTATGTAATATATTTTATTACACAACTGTTTATTTTGTAACTATACTTGACAGTATTCATAATTTTATATAAGTTAAACTTTGACCTCGACTAATTTATGAACCAGTAGATTTAGCGAAAAGTCATAAGAGGCATTTTGTATAGCGTTAAATTTTTTATAAAAGCATGTATTTTTTATTCGACTTCAAAAAAAGTGGGAGGTTCTCAATTCAAATGTATATATATTTTTAGATGTTCAGCCATAACTTCTTTGTTTATGAACCGATTTAGATGATTCTTTTTTTCGTTGGAACTGGAATACCTCGAGGATGGTCTCATTTTAATTTCATTGGCATTGGCCCTTCGACTTACCAGAGAACGCCTCAAAATAATTGAAGTTATTTTCTTTTTTTTAATAAAAGACTTGTAATATTGTTGATATATTCATCCAAGCTTGTAAAATTTCAATGATCAAAAAAATTTTTACTCATGTTATTTCCATAAGAAACTGGTGAAAATGCGGACTACTTTAGAGTAGATATGAGTGCAAATTTGCAGGGAATTATTTTTTATTAATTTGAAAAGGTTCAAGTATAAAAAAAAAAACTAAAATCCACTGTTAAGGAACACCCCAGTGCACGCCATGGCTGCATTAATTGTTGCATTCAATTAATTTAATAAGATTAGTAAAGAATTTAATAGATTAGATAAGTCTACCGGCCCGGCTCCGACCGATGCAACAAAACATCCTTTAGTCTGCATATTATGACGTGCACCTACGAAACCCTACAATGCGCGTGGTCCGATACACACTTGGCAAATTTTAATAAATTATTTTGAATATTTTGTGAAAATAAAATAATTCTGATTAATTTCATTTCACCATATTATATTGTAAACGTAAACATCATACAAAGGCATCTTAACTTTTACTACAGAGTATAAATTTCAATCCAAATTTCATCAAATTCGGTGCAGTAGTTTATACAGGTACATTCTGGATTATTTGCCTACAGATTAACAGAGAGGCAGACGAAAAGTAATAAATCAATCGAAATGTGTCCTTACAGCAATTACAAATCACGAATATTTTTCTAGAATATCTTTGGGAATTTGTCTCATTCCTCTTATCTGTAGATACATTTAATATTAATAATAATTAATAACAATAATCATATAAAGTATATAATTAATAATAATATACAATTATTACAAATGATTGTAAATATTAAATATATAATTAATAATAATTATTATTATTGATAGGGAATCCAAATGGCGACATCTATCATAGGATTTTAAAACAAAATAGACTGAATAAAATAACAGAGAAATTTTAATATATTGACAAACTAGCTGACCCTAGCGTATAATTTCGCACATTACAGAATGTAAATAATCTAGCATTTGTCATGTTCGTTAAACAGAATGTTAATAGATGGCGCCTCCCAGATGTTAATTGAAAGGCCAACAATAGATGGCATTCCTAATAAAAAAAGTTTTTCTTAAGAAAACATTAAACTATTTCTCTATGTTTCGTCAATAGCTTAACTAAATCTTTAAAATGAGGTTTTAATCATTAATTAACAGAGTTATGACGCTGCCATAAAAATCAGCTTTAAGAAAAAATTCAAAATTCAAAATCTATTTATTACCATTTCAGATTTACATGACAAATTACACAACGACTCCCAAACTAGGCAGAGCCTGTATCATGGAAGCCAAAATACGATTTAACAAATCTTTTTTTTACATAAAACACCGCTGGTGGCCGTACGAGTCATTATTTATCTAATATTATGATCATTATAATGATGATAATGAATTTAATTATGATTTTTATTTTATTTTATAAAAACATTTATTTATATTTAACATGCACACATGTTGAATAATATATATTATACATACACACACACACACACCAATATACATATCAGCACATTACATACACTTACCTATGTTACATATTACGACATTAATGTATAAACGTATAATAATTATGGTCTATGAGGTTTTACATTAAGTAGCTAAGATTTAATTTTAAATATGTATTCAATGTCGTCATCTGTAAGAGTGCTTAACCATTTGAAAACAAGACGTTTAGCGGCAATGACCGACATTTCTTTGATTGGACAATATTGTAATATCGTATTGTAGATATAAGAAGCCATAAAATTGCCTAGTCTTTGTGCGAAAGCAGAATTGACATAGGGAGTCGGAGCACAGAATATACGACGTTGCAGCATCTGTGAATACTCGGAGCAATTTAGTATCTCTTTATGTTTATTTCTTATTATTAATTATGGCTCGGCACTATTCGTGCATTAGGCCAGTGTCAAGTATTTTACATTTTGTCAACAAAGCGAGGGAAATATTCAGTAATCTTTACACATCACTCCAACAAGATGGCGGCACCCTTGTTAAAACTTTCCAGGGAGCCTTTGTAGCAACTTAAAATGCATGTTCCTAGTTATTTATTGTAATCCACTTCACTTGTGCACAACAACCACACTACATCACGTAAAATGCCGCCAAAATTACATAATATAGGGCCAAATGACATAAGTTTATGAATTAAAACAAAAACCACCACATGACACTTTAAGTAACCGCCAAAAACTCCCTTATGTTTATTTAGACACACTTTGAGCATCTAAATCTGAGGTATGTCTTAGTTTTTTCATGACATGTATAATTTTTTGTATGAGACCCGATAGTTGTTCGATGTGTTTTTTAAATGTAAGATTGTGGTCCACCAGTACTTGGATATACTTTATTATGTCTGTTCTCCTGATGTACTCACAGTCGCATGTACTGTTCAGGTTTGGACAGGAATGAATTTTAATATTTGTTAATGAAGAGGGTGGAGCTGTAGCTGACGTTTTATAGAAGCACAAATACATTGTTTTTTTGGTGTTTAGTGTTAGTAAGTTCAGTTGCAGCCACTTACTTACTTTCAACATACCAATTTCAGTAACAGATTTGACCTCAGACCAACAAGAACCTTGAAAGATAATGGCTGTGTTATCGGCATAGCACAGCACATCCGCATTTTTTATAGGAATATTAAAGAGATCGTTTATATAAATGGTAAAAATTGTAGGTCCTAGGATACTGCCCTGTGAAATACTAAATGTAACATCCAGGAGTTTGCTAACGTATTGGTCAACTTTTACACATTGCTTTCGATCTAGTAAGTAGCTGGCAAACCAATCCAGAGCAATCCCTCTTATCCCCATGTATTCAAGCTTTTTCAGAAGAATCGGAGTGGAGACTGTATCGAATGCCTTGGCTAAGTCCAGGAAGACACCAATACTACACATTTTGTTGTCTAAATGAGATACAACAATTGACATCATAAGTAAAACCGCTTCTTCTGTTGACTTCCCTTGTCGGAAGCCAAATTGTCTTTGGGAAATAAGATTTTGAGACGAAATATATTTAAGGAGACTCTTGCTAACAATTTTTTCCAAAATTTTTGAAAAAACTCCTAATAGTGAGATAGGACGATAACTATCAGGTGAGTCCTTAGGTCCCCCTTTATGGATAGGATGAACTATGGCAATTTTCCAATTTGCCGGAAAGGTACCACCCGCTAAACTTAGGTTGTAAATAGTCGTAAGAGGCTTGCTTATACTATGTCGAATATTTTTAATGAAGGTGTTATTGTAACCATCTATACCAGGGGCTTTGTCGTTTTGTAAACCCATGATAATTTTTTCTACCTCAACGGAATCTGTTGGTCCCATAAAGAAGGGGTCCGATGGAGAAGCGTTTATTGGAATCGAATCTGCCAGGCTGTTCTGTGTTTTATCAGTAGTATACAAAATGTTATCTGCTAAGTTTTTCCCAACCGATGTAAAATAGCTATTACATATATCCAACGATTTTTGTGGATCTGAACACGCCTGCAACGGAGGCGTCCAATGAAGGCTTATTTTCCGTTTCTAGACTACATATGTTTTTTATTAATTTTCAAAGTTTTTTCGGATTGTTTTTAAATTTTCTGTTTTCATATTCATGTTTTAGTTTACGCAATATATCATTCGTGAAATTTCTATATCTAGAGTAAGTGATCTGGATAATGGGGTTATTTCGATGCTTTGTAGTCTGTCACGATGTAGTCTGTCACGCTGCCTCATACATCTCAAAAGCCCTGGCGTGATCCATGGTTGTATATTATATTTTGACCGACTTAATTTAATATTATGTGTATGTGTTTTAATAACTTCGTTTAGTATTACAGTAAACTCTTTGGTTGCTTCGTTAACGTCACTTGAGTGAATTTTTTCGTCCCAGTTTATATCCATAAGTTCTTCATTAATTAATTCTACATTTTTCTTTTAATTATATAACGGTTTTGAGGTTTTAATTTCCTTTTACTTGAATTTATTGCTATCATTGATATTCTGTGGTCTGTAATATCAGATTCACACACTACACCTAGTGTAGGGTGACTGCATCTAACGTAAATATAGTTCAAGCAAGCTTCACCTCTAGTAGAATTAGTTATAGCCGGAATGAAGCCGTATTCTGCCAGAAAGCATTGATATATTTGGCTATTTAAGTTGTCAGAAGAAAGTATGTTTACATTTATATCGCCTGCAATTAATAAAGGATGTTTATCTGTAAATTTATTTAATTGAATATCGAATGATGTTAAAACATTTTCAAGTAGTCTAAAAGAGGGTGAACGGTAAATACCAAAAATTGATACAATTTTGGGTATGTCAACAACCAAACAGTCTGCTTCTTCAATATCTGGTTCTACAACTGTGTAACTTCAAATATTTTTATGAAAATAACAACGTCTCCATTCTGGTTTGTGTTTTGAGAAGTCTTGTGTCCGGTATAGCCAGGAATTTGTGGAACTACTCTGATACCATCAAGTCAACATTATGTTAGAATAAGTACGTCAAAGTCTATGCTTAGTCTATGTAGTGTGATAATAAACGAGTCAAAGTTTTTATATATGCTTCTTATATTAAAGTAAGTACAGAAAAATTGTAGTTTGAGCTTATGTGATTTTTACATAATTCGGGTTCACTTACTGTTATACAGTTTATTCTTATATAATCGATTTCAGTTTGTATTATGTTTTCAAACATTTTTATAGCATAATTTATCCAAAAGAGACAAGCAGGTGCACGAAGCTTGCTCAGATTCAGATAACCAGTGTATTAAAATCGATATGAATAAGAAATCCGTGTAAATGTTTAATAATAATACTATAGTCCTGTCTTCAATGAAAATAATTTTACATTGGTGCTTTGAATATCGTATGCTCCATGTGTGCATTAGATTAATAATAAATACACAGTAAGTATTAGTAGTAATTATTATTGTACAGGCTGTATAGATATAGTTGTAACAATTATATAAGAGACACTTGAGAATATTATAGAAGTTTGTATGGTGTTTTATCAGATTAATGGTTACATCGAGCATTAACACTTCTGCATAATACAATAATAAATAAGTATGCGAATTCGAAAAAAAACTCATATTACATATAAAAGAGAAACTCATTAGTAAATTATAGCTAACATATTTTACAAATTGATATATACATTCTAAGCAATATGTATTATTTATTTTAAACTTCATTGTTGGCACAAGAGATATTTTGAAAAATGCGATCCAAATCTGCTTGCTTCCGATTAAGCTGCGCTGATTTCCCTTCCCGTTGTCTAACATAGATAGAGCCATGAGTACACCAGCAGTAAGCAAAGCTCTGCTTTTTACTTTGCTCTCTTGTATTACGAAAATGCAAACGGTTTTCTTTTGTCAACCTTTCATTAAAGTAGATTCTGGACGGGGTGCCCGGTATTTCAAGGTCATTACTAGTCAGATTCCTTCTAACTTTGGCGGCTTTTAGCATCTCGTCACGTTTCACTCGGCGTAACAGGCGTACTACTACAGGACGAGACATGTTACTTAATTTTTCAGATGCTTTATCAATTACCCGACGAGGTCCAACTCTTGTAATAGAGTCTTTATCAGAATCCTGTAAATTTGTTCCAATTTTCTGTGCTGCTAAGAGTAAAATATGATATTTTCATTAGCGTTTTCAGGAATCCCGCATATCTCGATTTCGTTACGAAGACTAAATTGTGTTAAGTGCGTTATTATTGTGTTATTGCGTAAGTTATTGTGCCTGTTAAGCTCATATTGAAGTTGTGACACAGTTGCTTTTAGACTTAAGACTTCACTTTCCTTTTTTTCCAATATATTTATGCGTGTTTCCGCAGTATTAACAGTGCATACTAGAAAGTCCAAACGTTCATGACAATTAGAAAGGGATGTTGTTACATCTTCCAGTGTTTTTTTAAGTGATGAAATCTCAGAGGTCAACATACGAATTTCGTTGGTGAATTCTGTTAGTTCGGATATCGTTTTTTCAGGTACAGATTCAGATTTTGTACGGAAAGTAACATTTAAATGTCCATTAATATTGCGTATAGGAGTTGAGCTATTATCTTCACCTTTCTTTTGAACTGCACAACAGTCAGGACATTTCCACAGCTTCCTACTTTCGGTACCAATAGAGGGTAAATTTATGCATAATGAACAAAAGAAAATTAATAATATATGGAGGTTCCATTTATACGGCACAATTTACAAAATAAATATGCCCACAGGTTACAACTTTACTTTAATAACACACGTGATTCAAACAGAAAATACTGTGATTTAAAAACACAAGAACACATTGATATCTTCTTTCACACTGCGTTTTAAGTTTATATTTCTAAAAAATACTTCAGGCCCCAAGAAGGCACTTATGAACGTCATTTAACATCATATAAGATTGTGGCCAAATGCGAAGCTGAAAAGAATAAAAAAGTTGTTCCCTACGGAGATAACCATCCACATGTACACAAACATACAAAATTCGCACTCTTACTTTATATTATTAGTATAGAATCATGTTTAAAGTAGAACGACAGGTTAGATCACGAAGTTCAGTTTTTTTTTATTATAACTTATCATCCGGTATTACCTACTGATAAACTTTATAATGATAACCTAAGTCGTTCTAAGTTTATCACCGAAGCAAAAACATGTAAACAAATCAAAGATTTTTAGGTTTTTTTTATCGAAAACAATAACATTGGAAAAACCAGTTGTTTATCCATTTACTTTACTTTATACTAGCATGAAGGAACCATTTCACTGTACCAATTATATACTCGAACCTACAATGATGTTCTGCTAAAAATATCTTCTCTACGTTAAGATCTTAACACTAACTTGTCTGTGCTTCAGTAGCGACTACAATAAAACTAATTGGTCTTAACATACAACTAAATAAGCAACCACAGTTTGCCTTTAAAAATAATATTTACAAGTCTTTAGCTATATGTATGGTCGTTACGATTCGCTCAATCACAAGTGTTTAATTCTACCATCAAATATAGCTTTGATAAGTATCAGAGATTTTTTGTCGTTTATTCATTATTTATTTATTTCTGATTTTCTACTTCGTATCAGATTAGGAATTTTGATGATATTTTGTACACGGCAAAAAAGTACATCTACATTTTTAAATGTGCTGATTGAGTCCTTTTTGATACCCAACACGGCACATTACAAACACATTCTTTCTATACTGAAGGTTATGTCTTCTAGAGGGCGTCATATGGAATTCAGTGTCACGTCATATAGCCCTTGACTAGCGGACAATCAAAACGCTTCTAAACCATACCACATTTAGGAAATTATGATAGGTAGTTTAGAAGATATTCGGTAACAGAGTG
Source organism: Saturnia pavonia (assembly GCA_947532125.1). Taxonomy (NCBI): domain Eukaryota; kingdom Metazoa; phylum Arthropoda; class Insecta; order Lepidoptera; family Saturniidae; genus Saturnia; species Saturnia pavonia. The sequence goes on along the minus strand of OX383916.1, from coordinate 4,011,397 downwards.
GCTTAAACCGACGGAAGATTGATTCGATGTTCGCATCGAAGCGATGATGGCGCAGTGGTAGCGTGTATGACTTCGCGTCGAATGACGTGAGTTCGAATCCCTGCAATGAGCCTGAGCTTTCGGTGAAGGAAAACATCGTGAGGAAACCTTAGTATTGTGGTAGGGCTTTTTCTGATGCCCGCCTGGCTAGCTACCACCCTCAAGTTGAAAATCTGTCGCCAAGCACAATAGGTGTGTTCCGGCAGCTGCACTTGAGAGCCAGTCTTCCACTAGGTTTAGCGTTTACCATCCTGAACCATATCGTCACTTAACATCAGGTGAGATTGTGGCCACTAAGCCAAACCTATAACGATTAAAAAAAAAATCTAGCCCCGGCAAGTACCAAAGAATTTTTCGAATTCAAATTGGTATCACTAACGGTTGACGGTGAAGGAAAACATCGTGAGGAAACATGAATGATTGAGAAATGTTTTAGTAGTATCACCTTAATATGTGGGAAAAATATAGAACTGTGGATTTCTCGGCGTTTTTAACAGCCAAGACTTCACGGGCTGTCGTGGCGATAGAGCCCGTACCGTCCCTCGAGAAGAGGCCTCTTTGCCCAGCAGTGAGACACTTACAGGCTGTATTATATTTATTATATGCCAATGTGAATTCTTCTTCTATTATTAACGATGTTTTTTATGATTACATCAGCTTCACTATCAGTTACAGTCGCGAGTGCGTGCCAAGCTAAATACAACGTCTCGTTCGGCTTTTCAAACATTCGGTCTAAGAATTTGAAGCATTTGGACAGGTTTGTGATTTTCATTATAAATTTATTAGACTATTCTTATTTCATATTTGATTAGTTTTCTTCCAAAACAAATTTAATATACATTTAAAATTTTTATTACATTAATTTTTTCTAGCGTGTTGCCTCCCCTTGTGCGATTGTGTTAATTTTTTAATTTAATTGTTTGCCTCAAATAATTAAATTGTTATTCAAAGCAAACAAATGCTTTAAATAGTTAAATAAATGTATAAAGTATTGTTTTGTATCAATGTAATTTTTTATTAATCTATTACGCTTCCAACATTGTCGTAGATCAGTTCCTAGAACTCACCTAGCAAGTTTTCAAGTCCTATTTCTATAGATGTATAAGATAATCTAAAGTAGATCAATTCTTATTTTAATGTTTCATTATCATCTACCGAGCCGTCGCTCAATTAGTTAAACCTTTATGCTTCCAAGTGATTCTATTAATATAATATGCTTGAATACTTCAAGAAACTTTACTTAATTGTTTTTTTTTATTTATCTTTCTTTTATAACGCCTACTAATTATTGTTTTTAAAGTTTAATACATTTTTTTCTCAGCACTTTCATTGTCCAGAAGACTTTTCCAGTCTACTGCAGAGTATAGATCAAATACAAATATGGCTAAAAGTGATATAGTAGTGTCGTTATTTCAATTATTTATTCATTAAGATTTTTTTGTGTACGCACTATCTTGCTTAGTTCATTTTTGCCAAATAATAATCCATTTGCCAAACAAATCAAATCTACTGACAATATTACACTGTACGACAATGTGGTACTGTCTTGTAGAATTTAATGACTGGTAATAGAATCCAAAATAAAAATAATACACTTATTAAAGAAGTGTAAAAACACATTGAAAGTTTTTTCACACTTCGTTTTAATTTAAGTTTATATTTCACAGGTACGACCAAATCGCAGGATCGAGTACTACAAAATGATTTTGTCCGTCACCGTGCTGTGCCTGTTGGTGATGCAGGCCTCGTTCGCACCTCAGGAAGATCCTAGTGCGTTGTTGAAAGCAGACCAATTATACTACAGTGTAATTTTAGGCCAATACAATTCAGCAGCAAGTATTACCACGGAGCTAGAAAACAATGGCAAAGGTTACATGATTAGATTAGTCGTTAACAAATTGGTGGCCGAAAGCCAAAGGAATGCCATTCAATACGCCTATAAACTGGTTAGAAGGGGCGAAATTGGCATAGTCAATAACTACTTCCCAATACAGTTTCGCTGGATTTTAATGGGCGAAGAAATAATGTTTATCAACCGAAGAGATGGAATGGCACTTAAACTCGAATGGCACACAGACAGAGATGGCGACAGAGGTGCATTCGGTGATAAGAACGAATGGGACAACAAAAGGATGGCCTGGAAAATAGTCCCTCATTGGTATAAGAGCCAAAATATTTACTTTGAAATTGTGAACATGGATTTTAACCAGTACTTAAAACTGGAAGTCCCGTCTGATGGTGACGGTGAACATAAAGCATTTGGATCGAACGAACACGATAGCTGGAGACACCTGTGGTACTTTCATCCGGTCTTAGTTGGGGGTGAAACGTTGTTCTATATTTTTAATCGGAAATACGACCAGCCATTGAAGCTCGGTAGATACGTCGACGGTGATGGGGATCGACGCGCGTGGGGACACAATGGCTACGTTTTAAATAATCCGGAACATTACGCATGGCACATAAGATCTCGAAGTAATGTATGAAAGTGCTTAATATAACGCGAAATAAACTCCATTTGTATAATATGTTACAATATTTAATGTAAAATATGAATTGGAGTAAACATGTTATTATTGTATATCTCTGTCTTGTTTTTTTCTGTACTTTTATTTGTGTCTTATAATATAAGCAATATTATAAGCTCCCAAACAAAACTCGGTGTCTTGCAAATGAAACATATCTAGGTAAACTTGGAAACTAAAACATTATCTAAAAACAAAACTTAATTGAATTAAATACTAATGTACCTACATTATATCATTTTAACCAGATTACTTTACGTATTTCCACCAGTGTTTTAACTAATAAATAATGTTTTTTTTTTTTATTATTTTAATCAATTTACAATGTTTTATTTAAAATCAGCGACTCATGATGGTTTCACAACAAGCCTTATTTACTGTAAGTACGCCAAAATTATATACGCACTCCTGTAAACAGGACAATTTAAATATTTTGTTATTATTTTGAGATTATGATAAAAATTTTAGAACTGTTTTGTTCATTTAATACTACCCAACCGTATTTCTTGTTAAAACAAGTTAAATCAACAGTTGGTAAAAAAAACTATAGGTACATATTATAAAACTCAACGTCTCTCTGTCTGTCTGTCCGTTTATGTTATTTTCACGCGAAAACCACTAATTCGATTTACATGGTTTTTCCTTAAATTCATAGATATGTGATCTGGCCAGGTTATAGGATATATTTTATTAGATAAAATAACATAGGAAATAAACAGTGACGACTATAATGGTGAATCAATTTGGAAAACAACTCGCGCCCGACACTCGTGTACACATCAAGTGCACCGCCTCACGGAGCACATCACGAGCAACTTTTCCAAAAGTAGTATCGCCCCCGCCCGTACGCTTGCGGTCTTTTTCGACGTAGCTAAGGCCTTCGATAAGGTCTGGCATGCCGGACTAGTCCACAAGCTACATAAACTAGAAATCCCGGATAGGTTAGTTCACCTAGTTCATGATTTTCTATGCGACCGCACCTTTCACTACCGAGTGGAAGGAGTACTATCTACCGCCCACCCTATACGCTCAGGCGTCCCGCAAGGTTCCATTCTGGCGCCTTGCCTTTTCAATCTGTACGTCAGCGACCTCCCGAAGCCCCCCGGGGTCGAGGTAGGGCTCTACGCTGACGACACAGTCATATACGCGTCAAACAGACACTGAAAAAATCTCGCCTGCGCAGTACAAGGTGCCGTAACCACTCTCGGGGAGTGGTTTCGAACGTGGCGAATAGCTATTAATCCGGTAAAGAGCGCCGCGATTATGTTCGAACCGCATACATGTAAACTACCACGCACGGTAGGACCCCACTCATTATTTGGTAGGAATATCCCTTGGGCCACCAAGACTAAATATCTGGGTGTCACCCTCGACTCCAAACTTAACTTCAACGCACGCGTTACTATAGTCCGGAATAGGGCCGTCTGGATCCTTTCCCGCTTACGACCCTTGCTCAGTTCGGTAAGCAAAATGTCCTTAAGACATAAGCTCACACTATACAAGATGTGCGTCCGTCCGATCTTGACATATAGCTGCGCAGCGTTCGCACATATGTCCAAACATAACTTTGTCCGCATGCAAAGAGTCCAAAATCGGTTTCTCCGTCGCCTGCTTGACCCTCCAGCCTTCGTTAGGAACATGGACCTCCACAGGGACATGAGGCTTCCCTCGATAGAAGCCTATGTGAAATATCTCACCAGGAGATACTTCGATAGCGCTTCGAATCACCCCAACCCGCTCGTAAAATCCACCGTGAACTACGTCCCAGACAACTCGATCCCCGTTGCCAAACGTTATAAACGCCGTCCACGAAATCTCTTTGTCGATCCCGACGACGACATCGAGAAAGCTACTAATTACTACGCTTCCGCTCCCGCAAGATATGCGTGCTTGCGCCCACGCCCGCGAAACCACCGTTCCCTCCGCAGGGGACGTACGGTTAACTTCGCTCCCGCACACCCGCCACGACCGCCCTCCTCTGCGGCAATTCAAGCCTAGGTCCGATCCATCGGCATGGAGCCCTTGAGACAAGCAGCCGCTCGCTCGATACAAGTGACTCTACAATCACTAGCTTTCACAGCCATAGATGACACTGCATTATACACACATGGACAACACACATAGGTACATAGGTTCTGTAAGGGACCTTTTTTTTTTCTTTTTTTGCCTAGTTAGAGTAGACAAAAATTTCAGACCACTAAATACACATACACATGTTCCTTCCCTCCTCCCAGGGGGCAGAAACGTGTATATATGTATATTTAGTTTAGATCGAATTACGGATAGGGAATTAGTCAGATCGCGACTTATTTGCATACGCGCAACAGTCCGAGCCGAGGTTCGGCCACTTTGGCACCCTCGGATGTTGTTGCTTAGCTTTCGTGGCTGAGTGCCCTAAGCGCTCGCCCCCAAGCCCGGTAAAGCTGTAAAAGCCGTAAAGGCTCCAGGGCCCCCCAGGCTAACAGTGTAGTCAGTTCGAAAAAAAAAAAAAAAAAGGAAAACAAAGTGCGTGTCGGGCCACACGCAGCGTAGGGTTCCGTAGTTACCCGCCGCTAAATGCAGACTTAAGGATGCTTATGTTACACCGGAACGTATCCTGGCCTGGTGTAGGATGAATTAATTCATACAAAATTATATTATAGATGTTAGACCGTAAAGGCCGGCGCCCGTCTTGGTGTAACATGAGTCATCGTTTACAGAGCGGTCTTTAAGTTGTTTTCAATGAAATTTATACGAAATTACTTCTCCAAAATATACATTTTATCAGTTGATGAACTTTTAAAGCCCACTTACACGTGTGCGTTGATGGCGGCGCGGTGAAGGCTTGGGCGAACAAATTTAACGAAGATGAAACTGTGGGACACAGATAGTTATTTATAATTAAATGAGTTATTTATAAATCAAATGAGGGCCACTATCAGGAGGCTCTTATCTGTAAGAGGTTAATGTATAAAGTGTCTCGATCTGTCAATAATACGTTCAGTTAAAAATTCTGAAGCGGGTGAGAGGTACGTTGTTTTTCTTTATCAATTAGTGTACTATCAAGGAGAATAGGAGACTTCTCGCACAATACAGTGTAACTCTTAATTTTAGCGGTGTAGCGTGAATTACTTCATACAAAAGTATACTATAGATGTTTGACCGTGCCCCAGCCGGAGCCCGATCCAGTCCCGACCCGGTGCCATATATATTATTACTTCATACAAAAGTAAACTATAGATGTTTGACCAAGTCCCTGCCGGCGCCCGGCTCAGTGTAGCATGAATACCCTAATACAAAAATATACTATAGGTGTTTGACCGTATCATGGCCGGCGCCCGGTCCGGTGTAGCATGAATTACTTCACACAAAAGTATACTATTGATGATTGACCCTGCCCCGGCCGGCGCCCGGTCCGGCCCCGGCCCGGTGTAGCATGAATTACTTTCTACAAAAGTATACTATAAATGTTTGACCGTGTCCCGGCCGGAGCCCGGCTTGATGTAACATGAATTATCCTCTATAGAGGGATCTTTAATTTGTTTTCAATGGAATTTGTACTAAAATTACGTCTCCAAATACATTTCATACGTTGATCGACTAAATTACTCGTTAACTTGTAAAGCCTACTTACCTCTGATAGTTTTTCTTTTAACTTCATTATATTAGTATATATGACCATGAATTTTTTCACATATCCAAAAAAAGTGGCGGGGCAAGACATAAATTTGATGTGGGCAAAGGTACAGTTCGCGAGGCCCTCTGGTGGCGCTAAAAGACTTATAATATAAGTTAAAACCAGTTGAAACATTAACATTTTTATTCATCAAAATCAATATTCTATGACTAACATAAAAAATATATATTTAAAAATAAAAAGAATTAAAGAAACAAAAATTTCGTGCTGAACCTTACTGGACTCCTTAATAATTGTATCGTAATTCAGCTTAGATGCTATATCTGCTTCAATCTATAAAACTGCCAAAGCTTCGTGGCCATCCTAGGTTTTTCCTGGCCTATTGTATTTCTTAATTTTTTTTATTAGTTTTATTTTTGAAAAGGTCCTTTCGGCGAAGACTGTACTTACTAGTATTGTTAACAGAATTCGAACGACAATGTAAAGATTTGGGTAAATTTCTTTCAAGTTATTTTCTGCTATGTATTGGATCAGCCGTTTCATGTCTTTATTGAAGTTGGGAAAATTTGGAATCATTGTTTGTAACTCCTCATATAGTTCGTAAGGTTGGAAGTCGCTGCTCTCACTCGATCGCAGGACTATGTGTAAATCTTGTAATTTTTTAATATTTATTTTATAATGCTGGAATTTTCACAGCTAGTATAAAATAAAAATAATCCAGTATAAGAAATTACAAAAACAAACTGATAGCTTTTTTACTCTTTGTTTTAATGTAAGTTAATAATTCACAGGTACGAACAAAACGCAGGATCGAGTATTACAAAATGACTTTTTCTATCACCGTGTTGAGCCTGTTGGTGATGCAGACTTCGCTTACAACTCAGGACGATACTGATGCGCTTTCTAAGTATAACCAGTTATACCAAAATGTAATTTTAGGCTTATACGATACTGCAGCTACAATGACCGTGGAACTACAAAAAGAAGGAAGAGATGACGTGATTAAGTTAGTCGTAAACAAATTGCTCGCCGAAAGCCAAAGGAATCTCGTTGATTACGCCTATAAACTGGTTAGAAGAGGAGAACGTGGCATAGTCAATAATCACTTCCCAATACAGTTACGCTGGATTTTAATGGGTGAAGAAATAACGTTTATCAGCCGAAGAGATAGAATGGCGCTTAAACTTGAATGGCACACAAACGGTGACGGCGACAGAGGTGCATTCGGTGATAAGAACGAATGGGATAACAAAAGGATGGCTTGGAAAATAATCCCTCATTGGTTTAAGGGTTCAAGAGCATACTTTGAAATTGTAAACGTAGATTTCAACCAGTACTTGAAATTAGAGTCTAGAACTGACGGTGATGGTGATCGTAGAGGATTTGGAGATTACCAACACAAAACTGCAAAGCATCTGTGGTATTTCCATCCGGTCTTAGTCGAGGGTGAAACCCTGTTTTATATTTTTAATCGGGAATACGACCAGCCGTTGAATCTCGGTAGATACGTCGACTTTGATGGGGATCGACGCGCGTGGGGACACAATGGGTACGTTTTAGGTGATCCGGATCGTTACGCATGGTACATTAGACTTCACAGTACTTATCAAAATGCTTAATGTAACGCCATATAGTGACACTCCATTTGCAAGGTTTTTAATTTAAACTATAATTTTGGAATGTGCACAGAGATATTTTGTTATTGTAACTATATCGATCTCTTATTGTATTTATATTTCTACTATGCATTTTGTCTTTCTTACTATGTAACATAAATATTAAACAACAAAATATATCATTTAGTTTAGTTTAGGTTTCCAGTACTTTAAGTGAAAATATAAAAAAAAATTGTATTAAATTTGTTTAATAATGTGAAATGAATGTTTACCAATGTTTTATTTGTACTTTTATTTAATATCAATATACTCATTATTATGTTTATACAAACAAGCTTTTTTCTAGCTAAGCTACTGACAGACAGATGGACGTACCAAAACTATAAGGGTGCCTTTTGACTTCGGAACCCTAAAAAGATATGCCAGAAACATATACTTATAAAATATACATTTTAATTTATATATTAGGACACAATTCCACACAAGGCCATTTAATTCCAAACTAAGCAAAGCTTATATTATGGTAACTAAATAGCTGATATACCAAACATACATATATAAATATTTAACTCCCAGACACACAACTGACAATTGTCCAACAACAGGATTACTTCATTTTCCTTGTCTCGAATAGCGCAGCTATAGTGGAAATGGGCTAGAGGAGTTAGCTAGGTATTTCTACAAACAAGAAAACCGAGATATATCAGGGAGGAATGTATACTAAGGGCGAAAAATGTGTGCGAGAGATGCAAAACGGTGTGTGGGTTATATGGGGGCTAAAGCTATTGGACCACTACGCATCCTCGCACCGCTCAGGTACTTAACGTTTCACAGCTTCGCTACGCATTCTCGTACCACGTGCTACCTGGTACATCTCTGCTGGATACGCAGCCTTAGAATGGTACCTATTATCAGGTGAGACTATCATTAAACACATAAAAAATATATTTAATAAGTTATACCTCTTTTGACGCGTTTAGTAGAGAGTAAAATTGAGAGCTGAACGCACATCTGTGACTATGTAATATATTTTATTACACAACTGTTTATTTTGTAACTATACTTGACAGTATTCATAATTTTATATAAGTTAAACTTTGACCTCGAGTAATTTATGAACCAGTAGATTTAGCGAAAAGTCATAAGAGGCATTTTGTATAGCGTTAAATTTTCTATAAAAACATGTATTTTTTATTCGACTTCAAAAAAAGTGGGAGGTTCTCAATTCAAATGTATATATATTTTTAGATGTTCAGCCATAACTTCTTTGTTTATGAACCGATTTAGATGATTCTTTTTTTCGTTGGAACGGGAATACCTCGAGGATGGTCTCATTTTAATTTCATTGGCATTGGCCCTTCGACTTACCAGAGAACGCCTCAAAATAATTGAAGTTATTTTCTTTTTTTTAATAAAAGACTTGTAATATTGTTAATATATTCATCCAAAGCTTGTAAAATTTCAATGATCAAAAAAATTTTTACTCATGTTATCTCCATAAGAAACTGGTGAAAATGCGGACTACTTTAGAGTAGATAAGAGTGCAAATTTGCAGGGAATTATTTTTTATTAATTTGAAAAGGTTCAAGTATAAAAAAAAACTAAAATCCACTGTTAAGGAACACCCCAGTGCACGCCATGGCTGCATTAATTGTTGCATTCAATTAATTTAATAAGATTAGTAAAGAATTTAATAGATTAGATAAGTCTAAAGGATGATTAATGTTACACCGGACCGTGTCCCGGCCCGGCTCCGACCGATGCAACAAAACATCCTTTAGTCTGCATATTATGACGTGCACCTACGAAACCCTACAATGCGCGTGGTCCGATACACACTTGGCAAATTTTAATAAATTATTTGGAATATTTTGTGAAAATAAAATAATTCTGATTAATTTCATTTCACCATATTATATTGTAAACGTAAACATCATACAAAGGCATCTTAACTTTTACTACAGAGTATAAATTTCAATCCAAATTTCATCAAATTCGGTGCAGTAGTTTATACAGGTACATTCTGGATTATTTGCCTACAGATTAACAGAGAGGCAGACGAAAAGTAATAAATCCATCGAAATGTGTCCTTACAGCAATTACAAATCACGAATATTTTTCTAGAATATCTTTGGGAATTTGTCTCATTCCTCTTATCTGTAGATACATTTAATATTAATAATGATTAATAACAATAATCATATAATGTATATAATTAATAATAATATACAATTATTACAAATGATTGTAAATATTAAATATATAATTAATAATAATTATTATTATTGATAGGGAATCCAAATGGCGACATCTATCATAGAATTTTAAAACAAAATAGACTGAATAAAATAACAGAGAAATTTTAATATATTGACAAACTAGCTGACCCTATCGTATAATTTCGCACATTACAGAATGTAAATAATCTAGCATTTGTCATGTTGGTTAAACAGAATGTTAATAGATGGCGCCTCCCAGATGTTAATTGAAAGGCCAACAATAGATGGCATTCCTAATAAAAAAAGTTTTTCTTAAGAAAACATTAAACTATTTCTCTATGTTTCGTCAATAGCTTAACTAAATCTTTAAAATGAGGTTTTATTCATTAATTAACAGAGTTATGACGCTGCCATAAAAATCAGCTTTAAGAAAAAATTCAAAATTCAAAATTTATTTATTACCATTTCAGATTTACATGACAAATTACACAACGACTCCCAAACTATGCAGAGCCTGTATCATGGAAGTCAAAATACGATTTAACAAATCTTTTTTTTACATAAAACACCGCTGGTGGCCGTACGAGACATTATTTATCTAATATTATAATCATTATAATGATGATAATGAATTTAATTATAATTTTTATTTTATTTTATAAAAACATTTATTTATATTTAACATGCACACATGTTGAATAATATATATTATACATACACACACACACACCAATATACATATCAGCACATTACATACACTTACCTATGTTACATATTACGACATTAATGTATAAACGTATAATAATTATGGTCTATGAGGTTTTACATTAAGTAGCTAAGATTTAATTTTAAATATGTATTCAATGTCGTCATATGTAAGAGTGCTTAACCATTTGAAAACAAGACGTTTAACGGCAAGGACCGACATTTCTTTGATTGGACAATATTTTAATATCGTATTGTAGATATAAGAAGCCATAAAATTGCCTAGTCTTTGTGCGAAAGCAGAATTGACATAGGGAGTCGGAGCACAGAATATACGACGTTGCAGCATCTGTGAATACTCGGAGCAATTTAGTATCTCTTTATGTTTATTTCTTATTATTAATTATGGCTCGGCACTATTCGTGCATTAGGCCAGTGTCAAGTATTTTACATTTTGTCAACAAAGCGAGGGAAATATTCAGTAATCTTTACACATCGCATCAACAAGATGGCGGCACCCTTGTTAAAACTTTCCAGGGAGCCTTTGTAGCAACTTAAAATGCATGTTCCTAGTTATTTATTGTAATCCACTTCACTTGTGCACAACAACCACACTACATCACGTAAAATGCCGCCAAAATTACATAATATAGGGCCAAATGACATAAGTTTATGAATTAAAACAAAAACCACCACATGACACTTTAAGTAACCGCCAAAAACTCCCTTATGTTTATTTAGACACACTTTGAGCATCTAAATCTGAGGTATGTCTTAGTTTTTTCATGACATGTATAATTTTTCGTATGCGACCCGATAGTTGTTCGATGTGTTTTTTAAATGTAAGATTGTGGTCCACCAGTACTTGGATATACTTTATTATGTCTGTTCTCCTGATGTACTCACAGTCGCATGTACTGTTCAGGTTTGGACAGGAATGAATTTTAATATTTGTTAATGAAGAGGGTGGAGCTGTAGCTGACGTTTTATAGAAGCACAAATACATTGTTTTTTTGGTGTTTAGTGTTAGTAAGTTCAGTTGCAGCCACTTACTTACTTTCAACATACCAATTTCAGTAACAGATTTGACCTCAGACCAACAAGAACCTTCAAAGATAATGGCTGTGTCATCGGCATAGCACAGCACATCCGCATTTTTTATAGGAATATTAAAGAGACCGTTTATATAAATGGTAAAAAGTGTAGGTCCTAGGATACTGCCCTGTGAAATACCAAATGTAACATCCAGGAGTTTGCTAACGTATTGGTCAACTTTTACACATTGCTTTCGATCTAGTAAGTTGCTGGCAAACCAATCCAGAGCAATCCCTCTTATCCCCATGTATTCAAGATTTTCAGAAGAATCGGAGTGGAGACTGTATCGAATGCCTTGGCTAAGTCCAGGAAGACACCAATACTACACATTTTGTTGTCTAAATGAGATGCAACAATTGACATCATAAGTAAAACCGCTTCTTCTGTTGACTTCCCTTGTCGGAAGCCAAATTGTCTTTGGGAAATAAGATTTTGAGACGAAATATATTTAAGGAGTCTCTTGCTAACAATTTTTTCCAAATTTTTTTAAAAAACTCCTAAAAGTGAGATAGGACGATAACTATCAGGTGAGTCCTTAGGTCCCCCTTTATGGATAGGATGAACTATGGCAATTTTCCAATTTGCCGGAAAGGTACCACCCGCTAAACTTAGGTTGTAAATAGTCGTAAGAGGCTTGCTTATACTATGTCGAATATTTTTAATGAAGGTGTTATTGTAACCATCTATACCAGGGGCTTTGTCGTTTTGTAAACCCATGATATTTTTTCTACCTCAACGGAATCTGTTGGTCCCATAAAGAAGGGGTCCGATGGAGAAGCGTTTATTGGAATCGAATCTGCCAGGCTGTTCTGTGTTTTATCAGTAGTATACAAAATGTTATCTGCTAAGTTTTTCCCAACCGATGTAAAATAACTATTACATATATCCAACGATTTTTGTGGATCTGAACACGCCTGCAACGGAGGCGTCCAATTAAGGCTTATTTTCCGTTTCTAGACTACATATGTTTTTTATTAATTTTCAAAGTTTTTTAGGATTGTTTTTAAATTTTCTGTTTTCATATTCATGTTTCAGTTTACGCAATATATCATTCGTGAAATTTCTATATCTAGAGTAAGTGATCTGGATAATGGGGTTATTTCGATGCTTTCTTGCTTGTAGGTGTAGTCTGTCACGCTGCCTCATACATCTCAAAAGCCCTGGCGTGATCCATGGTTGTATATTATATTTTGACCGACTTAATTTAATATTATGTGTATGTGTTTTAATAACTTCGTTTAGTATTACAGTAAACTCTTTGGTTGCTTCGTTAACGTCACTTGAGTGAATTTTTTCGTCCCAGTTTATATGCATAAGTTCTTCATTAATGAATTCTACATTTCTTTTAATTATATAACGGTTTTGAGGTTTTAATTTCCTTTTACTTGAATTTATTGCTATCATTGATATTCTGTGGTCTGTAATATCAGATTCACACACTACACCTAGTGTAGGGTGACTGCATCTAACGTAAATATAGTTCAAGCAAGCTTCACCTCTAGTAGAATTAGTTATAGCCGGAATGAAGCCGTATTCTGCCAGAAAGCATTGATATATTTGGCTATTTGAGTTGTCAGAAGAAAGTATGTTTACATTTATATCGCCTGCAATTAATAAAGGATGTTTATCTGTAAATTTATTTAATTGAATTTCGAATGATGTTAAAAAATTTTCAAGTAGTCTAAAAGAGGGTGAACGGTAAATACCAAAAATTGATACAATTTTGGGTATGTCAACAACCAAACAGTCTGCTTCTTCAATATCTGGTTCTGCAACTGTGTAACTTCAAATATTTTTATGAAAATAACAACGTCTCCATTCTGGTTTGTGTTTTGAGAAGTCTTGTGTCCGGTATAGCCAGGAATTTGTGGAACTACTCTGATACCATCAAGTCAACATTATGTTAGAATAAGTACGTCAAAGTCTATGCTTAGTCTATGTAGTGTGATAATAAACGAGTCAAAGTTTTTATATATGCTTCTTATATTAAAGTAAGTACAGAAAAATTGTAGTTTGAGCTTATGTGATTTTTACATAATTCGGGTTCACTTACTGTTATACAGTTTATTCTTATATAATCGATTTCAGTTTGTATTATGTTTTCAAACATTTTTATAGCATAATTTATCCAAAAGAGACAAGCAGGAGCACGAAGCTTGCTCAGATTCAGATAACCAGTGTATTAAAATCGATATGAATAAGAAATCCGTGTAAATGTTTAATAATAATACTATAGTCCTGTCTTCAATGAAAATAATTTTACATTGGTGCTTTGAATATCGTATGCTCCATGTGTGCATTAGATTAATAATAAATACACAGTAAGTATTAGTAGTAATTATTATTGTACAGGCTGTATAGATATAGTTGTAACAATTATATAAGAGACACTTGAGAATATTATAGAAGTTTGTATGGTGTTTTATCAGATTAATGGTTACATCGAGCATTAACACTTCTGCATAATACAATAATAAATAAGTATGCGAATTCGAAAAAAAACTCATATTACATATAAAAGAGAAACTCATTAGTAAATTATAGCTAACATATTTTACAAATTGATATATACATTCTAAGCAATATGTATTATTTATTTTAAACTTCATTGTTGGCACAAGAGATATTTTGAAAAATGCGATCCAAATCTGCTTGCTTCCGATTAAGCTGCGCTGATTTCCCTTCCCGTTGTCTAACATAGATAGAGCCATGAGTACACCAGCAGTAAGCATAGCTCTGCTTTTTACTTTGCTCTCTTGTATTACGAAAATACAAACGGTTTTCTTTTGTCAACCTTTCATTAAAGTAGATTCTGGACGGGGTGCCCGGTATTTCAAGGTCATTACTAGTCAGATTCCTTCTAACTTTGGCGGCTTTTAGCATCTCGTCACGTTTCACTCGGCGTAACAGGCATACTACTACAGGACGAGACATGTTACTTAATTTTTCAGATGCTTTATCAATTACCCGACGAGGTCCAACTCTTGTAATAGAGTCTTTATCAGAATCCTGTAAATTTGTTCCAATTTTCTGTGCTGCTAAGAGTAAAATATGATATTTTCATTAGCGTTTTCAGGAATCCCGCATATCTCGACTTCGTTACGAAGACTAAATTGTGTTAAGTGCGTTATTATTGTGTTGCTATTGCGTAAGTTATTGTGCCTGTTAAGCTCATATTGAAGTTGTGACACAGTTGCTTTTAGACTTAAGACTTCACTTTCCTTTTTTTCCAATATATTTATGCGTGTTTCCGCAGTATTAACAGTGCATACTAGAAAGTCCAAACGTTCATGACAATTAGAAAGGGATGTTGTTACATCTTCCAGTGTTTTTTTAAGTGATGAAATCTCAGAGGTCAACATACGAATTTCGTTGGTGAATTCTGTTAGTTCGGATATCGTTTTTTCAGGTACAGATTCAGATTTTGTACGGAAAGTAACATTTAAATGTCCATTAATATTGCGTATAGGAGTTGAGCTATTATCTTCACCTTTCTTTTGAACTGCACAACAGTCAGGACATTTCCACAGCTTCCTACTTTCGGTACCAATAGAGGGTAAATTTATGCATAATGAACAAAAGAAAATTAATAATATATGGAGGTTCCATTTATACGGCACAATTTACAAAATAAATATGCCCACAGGTTACAACTTTACTTTAATAACACACGTGATTCAAACAGAAAATACTGTGATTTAAAAACACAAGAACACATTGATATCTTCTTTCACACTGCGTTTTAAGTTTATATTTCTAAAAAATACTTCAGGCCCCAAGAAGGCACTTATGAACGTCATTTAACATCATATAAGATTGTGGCCAAATGCGAAGCTGAAAAGAATAAAAAAGTTGTTCCCTCCGGAGATAACCATCCACATGTACACAAACATACGAAATTCGCACTCTTACTTTATATTATTAGTATAGAATCATGTTTAAAGTGGAACGACAGGTTAGATCACGAAGTTCAGTTTTTTTTTATTATAACTTATCATCCGGTATTACCTACTGATAAACTTTATAATGATAACCTAAGTCGTTCTAAGTTTATCACCGAAGCAAAAACATGTAAACAAATCAAAGATTTTTAGGTTTTTTTTATCGAAAACAATAACATTGGAAAAACCAGTTGTTTATCCATTTACTTTACTTTATACTAGCATGAAGGAACCATTTCACTGTACCAATTATATACTCGAACCTACAATGATGTTCTGCTAAAAATATCTTCTCTACGTTAAGATCTTAACACTAACTTGTCTGTGCTTCAGTAGCGACTACAATAAAACTAATTGGTCTTAACATACAACTAAATAAGCAACCACAGTTTGCCTTTAAAAATAATATTTACAAGTCTTTAGCTATATGTATGGTCGTTACGATTCGCTCAATCACAAGTGTTTAATTCTACCATCAAATATAGCTTTGATAAGTATCAGAGATTTTTTGTCGTTTATTCATTATTTATTTATTTCTGATTTTCTACTTCGTATCAGATTAGGAATTTTGATGAAATTTTGTACACGGCAAAAAAGTACATCTACATTTTTAAATGTGCTGATTGAGTCCTTTTTTGATACCCAACACGGCACATTACAAACACATTCTTTCTATACTGAAGGTTATGTCTTCTAGAGGGCGTCATATGGAATTCAGTGGCACGTCATATAGCCCTTGACTAGCGGACAATCAAAACGCTTCTAAACCATACCACATTTAGGAAATTATGATAGGTAGTTTAGAAGATATTCGGTAACAGAGTGGCTTAAACCGACGGAAGATTGATTCGATGTTCGCATCGAAGCGATGATGGCGCAGTGGTAGCGTGTACGACTTCGCGTCGAATGACGTGAGTTCGAATCCCTACAATGAGCCTGAGCTTTCGGTGAAGGAAAACATCGTGAGGAAACCTTAGCATTGTGGTAGGGCTTTTTCTGATGCCCGCCTGGCTAGCTACCACCCTCAAGTTGAAAATCTGTCGCCAAGCATCAATAGGTGTGTTCCGGCAGCTGCACTTGAGAGCCAGTCTTCCACTAGGTTTAGCGTTTACCATCCTGAACCATATCGTCACTTAACATCAGGTGAGATTGTGGCCACTAAGCCAAACCTATAACGATTAAAAAAAAAAATCTAGCCCCGGCAAGTACCAAAGAATTTTTCGAATTCAAATTGGTATCACTAACGGTTGACGGTGAAGGAAAACATCGTGAGGAAACATGAATGATTGAGAAATGTTTTAGTAGTATCACCTTAATATGTGGGAAAAATATAGAACTGTGGATTTCTCGGCGTTTTTAACAGCCAAGACTTCACGTGCTGTCGTGGCGATAGAGCCCGTACCGTCCCTCGAGAAGAGGCCTCTTTGCCCAGCAGTGAGACACTTACAGGCTGTATTATATTTATTATATGCCAATTTAAATTCTTCTTCTATTATTAACGATGTTTTTTATGATTACATCAGCTTCACTATCAGTTACAGTCGCGAGTGCGTGTCAGGCTAAATACAACGTCTCGTTCGGCTTTTCAAACATTCGGTCTAAGAATTTGAAGCATTTGGACAGGTTTGTGATTTTCATTATAAATTTATTAGACTATTCTTATTTCATATTTGATTAGTTTTCTTCTAAAACAAATTTAATATACGTTTAAAATTTTTATTACATTAATTTTTTCTAGCGTGTCGCCTCCCCTTTGCTTATCATGCCCTTGTGCGATTGTGTTAATTTTTTAATTTAATTGTTTGCCTCAAATAATTAAATTGGTATTAAAAGCAAACAAATGCTTTAAATAGTTAAATAAATGTTTAAAGTATTGTTTTGTATCAATGAAATTTTTTATTAATCTATTACGCTTCCAACATTGTCGTAGATCAGTTCCTAGAACTCACCTAGCAAGTTTTCAAGTCCTATTTCTATAGATATATAAGATAATCTAAAGTAGATCAATTCTTATTTTAATGTTTCATTATCATCTACCGAGCCGTCGCTCAATTAGTTAAACCTTTATGCTTCCAAGTGATTCTATTAATATTATATGCTTGAATACTTCAAGAAACTTTACTTAATTGTTTTTTTTTTATTTATCTTTCTTTTATAACGCCTACTAATTATTGTTTTTAAAGTTTAATACATTTTTTTCTCAGCACTTTCATTGTCCAGAAGGCTTTTCCAGTCTACTGCAGAGTATAGATCAAATATAAATATGGCTAAAAGTGATATAGTAGTGTAGTTATTTCAATTATTTATTCATTAAGATTTTTTTGTGTAGTTCATTTTTGCCAAATAATAATCCATTTGCCAAACAAATCAAATCTACTGACACTATAACACTGTACGACAATGTGGTACTGTCTTGTAGAATTTAATGACTGTTACTAGAATCCAAAATAAAAATAAAACACTTATTAAAGAAATATAAAAACACATTGAAAGTTTTTTTCACACTTCGTTTTAATTTAAGCTTATTTTTCACAGGTACGACCAAATCTTAGGATCGAGTACTACAAAATGATTTTGTCCGTCACCGTGCTGTGCCTGTTGGTGATGCAGGCCTCGCTCGCACCTCAGGAAGATCCTAGTGCGTTGTTGAAAGCAGACCAATTATACTACAGTGTAATTTTAGGCCAATACAATTCAGCAGCAAGTATTACCACGGAGCTAGAAAACAATGGCAAAGGTTACATGATTAGATTAGTCGTTAACAAATTGCTGGCCGAAAGCCAAAGGAATGCCATTCAATACGCGTATAAACTGGTTAGAAGGGGCGAAATTGGCATAGTCAATAACTACTTCCCAATACAGTTTCGCTGGATTTTAATGGGCGAAGAAATAATGTTCATCAACCGTAGAGATGGAATGGCACTTAAACTCGAATGGCACACAGACAGAGATGGCGACAGAGGTGCATTCGGTGATAAGAACGAATGGGACAACAAAAGGATGGCCTGGAAAATAGTCCCTCATTGGTATAAGAGCCAAAATATTTACTTTGAAATTGTGAACATGGATTTTAACCAGTACTTAAAACTGGAAGTCCCGTCTGATGGTGACGGTGAACATAAAGCATTTGGATCGAACGAACACGACACCTGGAGACACCTGTGGTACTTTCATCCGGTCTCAGTTGGAGGTGAAACATTGTTCTATATTTTTAATCGGAAATACGACCAGCCATTGAAGCTCGGTAGATACGTCGACGGTGATGGGGATCGACGCGCGTGGGGACACAATGGCTACGTTTTAAATAATCCGGAACATTACGCATGGCACATAAGATCTCGAAGTAATGTATGAAAGTGCTTAATATAACGCGAAATAAACTCCATTTGTATAATATGTTATAATATTTAATGTAAAACATGAATTGGAGTAAACATGTTAATATTGTATATCTCTGTCTTTCCTGTGTCCTTGTTTTTTCTGTACTTTTATTTTTTTCTTTTAATATAAGTAATATCTGGGCTCCCTAACAAAACTCGGTGTCTTGCAAATGAAACATATCTAGGTAAACTTGGAAACTAAAACATTATCTAAAAACAAAACTTAATTGAAATAAATACTAATGTACCTACATTATATCATTTTAACCAGATTACTTTACGTATTTCCACCAGTGTTTTAACTAATAAATAAGCATTATTTTATTTTATTATTTTAATCAATTTACAATGTTTTATTTAAAATCAGCGATTTATGACGGTTGAATAACAAGCCTTCTTTAGTGTGGGTACGCCAAATTTATATATGCACACCTGTAATCAAAAAAATTTACATTTTTTGGTGTTATTTTGAGATTTTGATAAAAAATTAGAACTGTTTATGAAACAGATAATGTACATTTGTTGGTGTTATATTGAGATTCTGATAAAAATTTTATAACAGTTTTGTTCATTTATTACTACCCAACCGTATTTCTTGTTAAAACCACTTAAATCAACAGTTGGTAAAAAAAACTATACTACTCCCTCTCTGTCCATCCATTAAATTATTAATATGATTGTTAACAGTAAACATTGCTTATACAGTTTGAATTAAAAACAAAAAAATAAAGAAAGCCCGATGAAGCTTCTTGCAGGTTCTTCTCTATGACTGAATTGTTTTTCGTACCGGTAGTAGTGTGTGACGTTCATAAATGCCTTCTTGGGGCTTCAATTGAATAAAGTATTTTTATTCTTGATACAAAACATAAAGTAACATTTTTTTATCCTTACATGTTTAGCATTGTGGCCACAATCTCACCTGATCTTAATTGACGATGTGGCAGCCTAGTGAACGGACCGGCTCTCAATAGCAGCAGCCGGAATACACCTATTGGTGCTTAGCGACAGATTTTAAGCTTAAAGTGGTAACTAGCCAGAAGAGCATTAAAAATGCCATGGTTTCATCATAATGATACCTTCAACGAAAAGCTGAGCTGAGCCGAGTTGTTTTTTGGGTGTGCTGTTCTTACCATCAAGCATATATGCTGTCAGTTTGCCGTGCTACTATAGAAAAAAGAGTTAAAGAGAGGCAGGGCACAGATAAATTTCTTTGGAGATTTCTCTCTTTTTGGGGCTGCCCGACTGCCTCCACAATACCTCCACCCTCCAGAAGATCACAGCTAAATAATCCTGTGTTGTAGTGAATAAGATTTCCTTAGCTACTTGGAATAAGATGGTTCAAGGTCGGCAACGTGCTAGTTGATACCTATGGTATTACAAGCATCCATAGACTACGGTAGCTGTTTACTATCAGGCGGGCCGTATGCTTATTTGCCACCTATGTAGTATAAAAAAGTAATAGTAGTTAATCAGGCCAGAAATAGACAATTCCCTACTATTATACTATGGTTTCATCAAAACGGTTTTCTACACCAAAAGCTCAGCCTCGTATGATTCTTAGCTACGTCAATAGATGCGTCAACGGTCGTGCCATTATTGGAGGTTACTAAATTATATTCCAGCAGTTAGACTTGAAAGCCATTCGTTTGCTATGCCGCATCATCAATTAATACCAAATGTAGTTGCTGCATCACCCAAGTTCACTCAAGTACGTTATTTTCGTCGTGCAAAGCCCCAACTTCAATACGAGGTCGGAGGCCGAATTTGAAATTATAGGAACTGTAAATCCCGCATCTAATATTGATGGTTACGTCAGCTTCACTATCAGTTACACTCAGATTTTTGTGCGTCTGAGGCTTAAATGGAACGCCCAATCGGCACTTCAAACATTCAGTAGAGGAATCTGAAGTGAGTGGACAGGTTTGTGATTTTTATTATTTATTTATTTACCTCTTTTTTATTATTTGTTTCATTTGCTCCTAAATAAAGTTGATAGTTATTGTTAAAATTAACTATCTTTTTACATTATTATTATTGGTTCCTCTTGGCTTATCATGTTCCAGTGAGATATGTTAATTTTTTTTAATTGTTTTTTGTTGATAAAAATATTTAATTATTATTTAACGTATTAATATGTTGCATATTATTTTACACACTTCGATAATTTAAGATATTTAGTTTGCTCATAAGACTTCTTAGTATATCTTGTATTGTATAACGCGTACTATTTATTGATTTTTTTTAATAATTACCTATAGTCCTGGAGTCTTTTACATTCTACTAACAGTAAATTTTAGAGACGCTTAGAACTTTAATATAGCTGATCCGGTCAGAACAATGCTTTATAAGTTGTTAGCGCTATATACTTCATTCAAGCCTTTTATTTCCCTTGAGTGAGCATGAGTCATCTATTGATTATGGAGGTGCAAGCCATGATTATCTTTTTTTATACTACAAAGGTAGCAAACAAGCATTCGGCCGGCCTGATGGTAAGCAGCTACCATAGCCTATGGACACTTGTAATACCATAGGTATCACCGCTCGCCCCCAAGCCCGGTGAAGCTGTAGAAGCTGTAAAGGCCCAGAAAAAAAAACCTTAGGTATCACTAGCGCGGTGCCGACCTACCCTACCCTCCAACCCATGGAGCTCTGGAAACCCTACTCACCGCAGGAATACAACACAAGGTTATTTGGCTGATATCTCCTGTAGGGTATTTTACCAGTCGGGCTGCTTCAAGTAGAGATAAATCTCCAAAGAAATCTCTCTACGCCCTCACTTTATTATTCCTCACACCTCACTTTCAAAACCTGTCTTTATTTATCTTCATAATACTACATTTTTGTGAATCTTCTCTTCTTGTGGAGAAATAGCCTAACTAGCCATACCATATAAATCTACATATATAAATTAATATGTTTATCTGGTGCGATGAATCACTAGTAGAAACCATACTGACGCTAGTATCATAATGTGCCATGGTCCTGTAGAATCAAATAAGTTCTTGAGTATATACGAATAGATAAAATTGAAGTATCTGTTTGCAATTTCAAAATAACAGTTCTTTAATAATTCAAATGAAAGTATATAGGGTAATAATGAAAAAAAAACAATTATTAAACTTTTGTCCGGCTAATCTCGGAAACAGTTGGACCGTTTTTGCCGGGACTTTTACAGCTAGTAGAAATAAAAATAATCAAGTAGGTCAAAATTATAAAAATAAAGATTTTTTCACGCTTTGTTTTAATTTACAGGTACGACCAAAACGCAGGATCGAGTACTACAAAATGATTTTGTCTATCACCGTGTTGAGCCTGTTGTTGATGCAGACTTCGCTTACAACTCAGGACGATACTGATGCTCTGTCTAAGTATAACCAGTTATACCAAAACGTAATTTTAGGCTTATACGATACTGCAGCTACTATGACCGTGGAACTACAAAACGAAGGTAGAGGTGACGTGATTAAATTAGTCGTAAACAAATTGCTCGCCGAAAGCCAAAGGAATCTCGTTGATTACGCCTATAAACTGGTTAGAAGGGGCGAAAGTGGCATAGTCAATAATCACTTCCCAATACAGTTACGCTGGATTTTAATGGGTGAAGAAATAACGTTTATCAGCCGAAGAGATAGAATGGCGCTTAAACTTGAATGGCACACAGACGGTGACGGCGACAGAGGTGCATTCGGTGATAAGAACGAATGGGATAACAAAAGGATGGCTTGGAAAATAATCCCTCATTGGTTTAAGGGTTCAAGAGCATACTTTGAAATTGTAAACGTAGATTTTAACCAGTACTTGAAATTAGAGTTAAGAGCTGACGGTGATGGTGAACGTAGAGGATTTGGAGATTACCAACACAAAACTCAAAGGCATCTGTGGTATTTCCATCCGGTTTTAGTTGGGGGTGAAACCCTGTTTTATATTTTTAATCGACAATACGATCAGCCGTTGAAACTCGGAAGACACGTCGACGGTGATGGGGATCGACGCGTCTGGGGACACAATGGGTACGTTTTAGGTGATCCGGATCGTTACGCATGGTACATAAGACTTCACAGTACTTATCAAAATGCTTAATGTAACGCCATATAGTGACACTCCATTTGTAAGTTTTTTAATTTAAACCATAATTTTGGAATGTGCACAGAGATATTATGTTATTGTACCTATATCTATCTCTTATTGTATTCATATTTCTAATATGTATTATGTCTTTCTTACTATGTAACATAAATATTAAACAACAAAATATATTATTTAGTTTAGTTTAGGTTTCCAGTGCTTTAAGTGAAAATATTAAAAAAATATATATTAAATTTACAATGTTTTATTGTACTTTTATTTAATATCAATGCTTAATTATTATTATGTTTATAAAAACAAGCTTAGTTATGTTTGTAAAAGCAAGCTTAGCTAGTTAAGCCACTGACAGACAGACGGACATAGCGAAACTATAAGGGTACCTTTTGACTTCGTAACCCTAAAAAGATATGTTAAAAACATATACGTATAAAATATACATTATGATTTATATTTTAGGACACAATTCCACACAATACCATTTAATTCTAAACTAAGCAAAGCTTATATTATGGTAACTAAATAGCTGATATACCAAACATACATATTATTTACATAAATATTGAACACCCAGACACACAACTGACAATTGTCCAACAACAGGATATTGCTTCATTTTCCTTGTCTCGCTTAGCGCAGCTCTAGTGGAAATGGGCTAGAGGACCTAGCTAGGTATTTCTATAATAAAAAAAAACGAGATATTTCAGCGACGAATGTATACTAAGGGCGCGAGCGAATAATGTGTGCGAGAGATGCAAAACAGTGTGTAGGCTATTATATGGGGGCTAGAGCTATTGGACCCCTACGCATCCTCACACCGCTCAGGTACACAGCGTTTCACAGCTTCGCTAGGCATTCTCGTACCGCGTAGTTACCTGGCACATCTCTGGTGGATACGCATCCTTAGAATTGGTACATAATATCAGGTGAGACTATGATTAAACACATTACATACACATATACACATAAATACTATTGCTGCCGTTTTTATAGGTCTTTTTAAGATTCCAGTTTTGTAGAACATTAATTTGATATATCTCGTGTGGTTTACTCAGCTTAAGCCATTTAAGTGTCCCAAATGCATCTTTTTTCCGGAATGATCACCATTATCGTCACTGCTTATTTTCGTATGTTACTTTATTTTACAAAACATATCCTGGCCAGAACAGATCCAGATAACATAGCTATGAATTAAAGACAAAACCAAGTAAATTGGATAAGTGGTTTTCGCGTGAAAAGCTCATAAACGGACAGCCAGACAGAGAGAGTTTTGTAATATGTATAAATATAGATTACGTTGAGGAGCTAAGAAAAATCGCTCGGACGAGAGCCACGAGCGTACGTAACAACTTTTTGTACAATTGTATATTTCAATAGGCCAAGGAGCTAAAAAAAAGATTATTAGCGGTAACACAATACAATAAAATATAAATTTATTGCACCCTTTTAAAATTAATATAAATAGAATAAAACCACATATATATGACAGATATACAAATTTTACAATGGAAATATGTATTGGTAAGTCCTTACATATGAAATTAGCGTTTTGTCGTACTGAACACTTTGATCTGAAATATCTCCTCTTTGGTTAAGAATTCCAAATTTAAATTTATAAATTCATTTAGCTGGTATATTTGAGCCGCTCAAAGCCGAGCACATCGCATAGTAGGTCGAGAATAACCCCGTTAGGGGTGTTACGCGAGTTGTTGAAATGGGTGTGACCGCTATTGAGGTCGCCTGCTATTATTACGGATTGACCGAGTGAAAGTAGCGCCTCCAGATCGGACTGAAGGAGTCTTTTACTCGGGGAGAGATATGCAGAGACAAGCGTGATTGACGGATGGCCAGTCATGCCTATTCTACAGATGGACACTTCCATATTGGTAAGTGCGGGAGGGTCTATTGGCATGCAATAGAGGGAACGCTTGTAGTAGATGAGCGTGCCGCCTCCTCGGGTGGCACGGTCATTTCTGACTATATTGTAATTTGCTATCTTAGGGTCGCGCCTACTGGGTTTTAGAAGTGTTTCTTGTACTAGAAATACGTCTATCTCCCGTTCCCTAAGAAAGGTGGATACTAGGTCCCGTTGTGGAAGGAGGTTTCGCGCGTTAAAGAAAGAGATGTTGAGACTCCTAGGTTTAATGCGAGCCATTTATAACCGTTATCTATTTCCCGGCACGGGCCAGGCGCATTAGCGTCGCTGTCATCAGGGGAAAACGCCTGATGGATTCGGCGGGGCCGTACTCAGCGACGCACTGGTCGTATGCCAGTACTTCCTGAGGGTCATGCTCGCGGAAGAGCATGACCATGTAGTCAACGCCGCGGCGCGTGCTAACGGGTGGGGAGGCCTGAGCCTTAGGAGGCTGAGGGCGGGGAGTAGAGACCCATGCTGCCTGAGGGGCTCGCATGGCCGGAGGGGGTGCGCGGGGTGCGGGGGTGGCCGCCACCGGGGCGCGGGAAGCGCCCGGGAGGCTGGGAAAGGCTTCTGGCGTGAGCAGAGGCATGGGTTGACTATTGGCGGCGGGACGTGCCCTCTGAGGAGGGGTGTGTCGCTCTTGCCTTGGGCGCGTAGGGCGCATAGGGCGCGTGGGACGCGGGGCACGGGGACAGCCGCGATAGTTCGCGGGGTAACCCGCGTTGCCGCATAGCACGCAGCTCGGAGGGGTAGACGACTCGCGAGTGCGCGTGCACTCGCTTGTCGCGTGGTCCCCGAGGCACTTAACGCACCTGGGACGTAAATGGCAGTTACGGGCCGAATGTCCGTACAGCTGGCAGTTGTGGCACTGCGGAGGGCTGCGGTTTTTGTGTGGGGGCTCTACGGCTATTCCGGAGAGCTCGCACACTTTCCTGACATTAAAGATGGCTCTGCCCTCGGGGGTCAGATCCAAGATAACTACGACCATATCTAATGGTCGGTTTTTGGATTGTCCGCCGTGCATTCTATGCACTTCGCGGACAGGGAGGGCCTTCGCTAAGAGGTCAGTTTTGACCTCCTCGGGCGTGATTTCCACCGGGATGCGGCGGATTACAACCCGGAGGTGACGCTCATCGTCTAGGGTGTATGAGTAGTAGTGTAGGTTGCTTGCTCGGAGCAACTTTGTGAACTGACGGTGTTCGTCAGAAGTGGTTACTTGTACGCGGATACCGTTGGCCGTGTTACTGGCCGAGGTATAATTAATTTTTAAGTCTCTAAGCTTGTCCGCGAGCTTAGTCCAGACCGCCTTGTTTTGGACTACTAACGGCGGTGGGCGACGCGCCTTTCTGCCGGCAAAAGTACCGGCAGGCGCTGAGGGCGCTGCGGAGCGGGGGGCGTGGCTGTTTAGCCCAGTTTTTTGCGCCTTTTGTGGGCGGGACTGAGTCTCCGGAGACTCGGGACGCGAACGCGATGCCCGTTTGGCGGGCTTGTTTTTTTGAACGAGGGTGAAGCCCTCGTTATCTGTGACTATCGCCGTGTCCATTTCGTTGGACTCGGGTTCGGGATCCGGATTAGTGGGCGAGTAGCTATTGTTCGTAGCTACTAGCGTCGGCGTGTCCGCTTCGGGAACTAACGACGCGAAAGAGTTCTTGATCGGCAGCGCAGAGGGCGCTGGGATCGTGACTTGATTGCCCGGGGAACGCGAGCGCGATGACGGCCGTTTGTACGGCGTCTGACGGTGAGCGCGGGATGCCGTTGAGCGGGAGCGCGAGACGGGCTTCTTGTCCGTCGCGTGGGGCGCGGCGGGGTCGCTGGTGGCCTCGGTGGCCTGTGCGACAGCAATGGCGGGTTGCGCGGCCGCGATGGCCCTATTGAAATCCGTCCATATCGACGGGTGTAGGCTTGTTGCGAACGCAACGAAGCTTTCCAAGTCTGCCATTCCGGCGGCGGCGGTTGGGCGGGCGGGGGTGAAGTTAAACCTCCCTGCCGGAGAGGCAGGGGGGTGCGCCGAGTGAATTTAAACGGCTATCCCGAGCCGTGTAAAGGGACCTGCGGGTCACGGTGTAATGACTCGCAGGAAAGAACCTACCGGGCCCTACGTGGAGGTCCCTATCAATCCCGAGGCAGAGAACGCAGCCGGTATAAATACCTAGCTACGCCCAAACAGACACTCGGGGATGGATGTGTAGCAGGATCGGAAGGGTGGGAAGGAGACACTCAGGGCTTGACTATGACTCTATCAAGGGCCAAGATTCCTGAGCCCGACCAAGTACTATCGTTTGCCTCTGAAGGAGGCAACCGAGGGGCGCTTGGGTCACGCACCCACTTGCTTTAGTTGGCACCGTCAGGTATCAGGCAAGTGACCACTAAAGTGTGGATTTCGTCGAATAGAAACAATTTGCTCTTAAAAGAGCAGTTTTATAGTTGTGCAGCGCGACACAATGGGTGCAAGCGAGACGGCGATACGCAGGTGCGGCGCAGGTGCGATGCAGGTGTGCAGCAAAGCCGGTCGGTCGTAAAACTTCACAAAGGCGGCAGAGAGCGGTCGTAAACACGTCCGTTCCCGCCGGCGGTCGTGATCGGTCTCTCCTATGGTTTCCTCACGATGTTTTCCTTCACCGAAAGCTCAGGCTCATTGCAGGGATTCAAACTCACGTCAATCGATGCAGAGTCGTACACGCACCACTGAGCCATCATTGCTTCAAATCTATATTATAGTAATAGTAATTAATACATTATATAATTCGCTTTGTCAAGTGTCTTTGAAGCAAGGTTTTTGTTTTATTTTTAATATTATAGTTTTGTAAAAACTTATTTGGTCATTATAGCGGTTTTATTTGAAGGTATTTTACGTATTATAGTTTACTTATGTTGCACAAATGAATCCACATTCACACAGGAGGTGAATTTGGAATCGCCCGCGAATGTCTCTAGAAACTTTAGAAAAGCAACCACCATTTCACTAAAACTTATGTCATTCAATATACTCGTAGTAACGTAGACATTAGATAAAACAAATTGCTATTTAAAAACGGCATGTAAAGTCATGAATAAATAGTTGCTAAATCTAGGATTCAATGATTAAGTGGTAGCATGACCGTGTATCGCGTCGATCGACAAGAGTTTGAATCCCTGCAACAACCCTGAGCTTTCTGTGATGAAAACATCGTGATGAAACCATAGCATGATAGTAGGGTATTCTAATGCCTACTTGGCTAGCTAATACCATCAAGTTGAAAATCTGTCGTCAAGCACTTATTGGTGTGATCCGGCAGCCGCACTTGAGAGCCAGTCCTCCCACTAGGCTTAGCGTGTTACCATCTTGTGTCACATCGCCACTTAACATCAAGTAAGATTGAGATGAAACGCTAAAACTAAAAAAAAAAACTAAAATAAATCATAATTCACTACTTTTTGTGTTGGAGAGACGTAGGGCACAGAGGAACGGTTTTGGACATTTCTGTCTGTTTTAGGCACCCCGGCTGGTGCCAGCCGCCACCCGACAGAAGATCGCAGCCAAATAAATATGTGTTGTATTCGCGCTAGTGATTCCTATGCTGTTACAAGCGTCTCTAGGCTAAGGTAGCCGCTTACCATCAGGCGTGCCGTATGCTTGTTTGCCACCTTAGTTGTATATAGAAAAGTAATTACTTGTCTGATCAAAACCAGAATAAAAGAGTTTAAATGAAGTAGGCCAAAATATTTTTTCTTAGAAACAAAAAATTTAAACAAACCGGTATCAAAAGACAATATATTTTAAGATTGTGAATTGTTTACTTTGACTTCTTGACCGTAAGTCTGATAAAAACTTTTATTTATATTCCATACATACTCTTAGTCAGCCTCTGATTATCTCTTATTAATAATAATTTTGCAATACTAAACTTATTTTTCTGAATAGAAGCATGGATGCTCAAGCATTCAATCGTGGGTATTCCCAAAAATAGTTCACTATGAAATTTTTGCAGCGACGATCACTCATACAACGACACTTGTAGTATCTTTTTTGTTTGTAGTTTAAATATGGCATTTTAAGAGAAAATTTAAGAGAAAAATATCAGTATTTGTAAGAAACAGTTCTTCAATTATGAAACTTATGAATTTTATTAGGTTCTCATTTGTGCTAGTCAGTCAACAAATCTATACTTCTATACCAATGTAATAAAGCGTTAGAGATTTTTATTTGGTTTTAAAAGCACGCTAATCTCTGGAACTACCAATCGGATTCGAAAAAATATTTTTGTATATGATAGCCAGATTCATGAGGAATAGTATAGGTTATCTAGCATTAAACTACAGCTCTCAGTTAGCCTTAAATATTGATTTTTGTTAAGTCGCAAGAAAGTGCATCCGAAATGCTTTATCCGCTTGCGCCGCTGTAATAGCTAGTGATACGTAAATTTTATAGAAAAGTTATTTATGAGCATTAATTGTTAGGCATGGTATATTGTAACATAGGTATGACGTGGCTGAGTCGGGCAGCATGACGTCACTCAGGAACATCTTTATTGTAGTTGACTTAATAACTACAGGTTTTCACTATCTAACAACTCGAACTAAGTTGATACTATTCCGCAGCAGAAGCGAGAATGCCCCCGCTCCTTTTTTTTCGATCTAACTTTACTGTTAGCCTAAGGGGCCCTGGAGCCTTTACGGCTGTTACAGCTTCACCGGGTTTAGGTACGAGCGCGTATGGCACTCAGCCGCGAAAGCAAGACAACAACTTCCAAAGGTGCCAAAGTGGCCGAATCTCGGCTCAGACTGTTGCCGTGTTGCATAGTCGCGATCTGACTAATTCCTTATCTGTAAATTCGATCTAAGTTTTTTTTTTTTTTTATCGTTATAGGTTTTTGGCGTAGTGGCCACAATCTCACCTGATGTTAAGTGACGATGTGGCCCAAGATGGTAACACGCTAAACCTAGTGGAAGACTGGCTCTCAAGTGCAGCTGCCGGAACACACCTATTGGTGCTTGGCGCCAGATTTTCAACTTGAGGGTGGTAGCTAGCCAGGCGGGCATTAGATAATGCCCTACCACCATGCTCTGGTTTCCTCACGATGTTTTCCTTCACCGAAAGCTCAAGCTCATTGTAGGGATTCGAACTCACGTCAATCGACGCGAAGTCGTACACGCTACCACTGCGCCATCATCGCTTTAAAGTTAACTATACATATATACATGGTTCTTCCCCTGGGAGGAGGGAAGAAATATGTGTACATGTATTTAGTAATCTGTCAATTTTGTCTAAACTAACTAACCAAAAAAGTAAAAAAGGTCCCATACAGAACCTATGTACTTGAGTTGCGTGCATGTGTGTACAATACAGTGTAGTGAGTGTATATTGATAGCTAGTGAATGTAGAGTCACTGTATCGTCCGCGCGGCTGCTTGGTTTAAGGGCTCCATGCCGATGGAACGGACCTAGGCTTAAGTTACCGCAGGCAGTCGCCGCGAGTGTGCGGGGCCTCCTCTCCTTGTACTCTACTTCTTTTATATTCTTTCACTCGGTTCCAGTAGTAGGGTAGTTATGAATAACTACTTATAAATATACCCCATTTCTTACTTCAGTTCTAATAGTATGTTATTTGATATGCTGGAAGCCGCTCCTTGTAAGCCTTACGAACAAAGGTTACTTCATCATCAAGTCAATTTTATAAAGATAAACTTTGCCCTTTATAGCATCTTATTTGGACGCATAGTTTGGGAGACAATGGAAAATCAAAATAATTGAACACTCGGTTCGGGTCTAAGACTATAAGTGTAGTGGCGCGAACAAGCCGTGTGACGCATAACTCTGGACGCCTAATAAAAATACGTAATGTAAATAATAAAATTAATATAAATCAACAATCAGCGATTTCTTATAAATTATACACGGATGAAACCGCGGGCACAGCTATTGAAAATAATGAAATTTAAATATCGCAATCTACTAACAAACGAACACCTCTCATCTTACTTGGTGGTTGACATGCAGTTATTATATGCCCTGCTATGAAAAACACACGAATATTAAGAAAAATTCGTCGTTTACAGTCGATTACTTGCTGCCTAAATCAAGCCCGTTGAAGCTGTAAAAGCCGAAAAGGTACAGTTCAAAAAAAAAACTGTCTAAATATTCTATGGCAGATCGCTGTCAATATAAGTTTGAGCACCCTTGCTGTAAAGCATCGCTATCGGTTACTGAGTTTATCATATCACTATGTATACATGTGTATATAATAAGCGTCGCTTACATATCTACGACATTTATTTAGGAACTATCTAGCGAGTGACAGGTTTATATTTTTCCTACATTCGTGCATACTACTGTGCCACTTAGCACTATTCTTACTGTTCAGAAAAGTTTAGTGGTCCAACACTTCTCATTCTACTGAGGTTTATGTAAGTATATTTTTAATACATACGTTCATACTATATCTTTTTTTTTTAATTATTTATACCGGCTAGCATTTGGCCACAATTATGCCATGTAACTATTACAAAGTGCAGCTACCCAAATACTTTGATAGATCCAAGACCACAGATTTACAACTTGACAGTAGTAACTACTTCCAAATGGGCCATGGCCGTTTATTTCCGGACGGTAACTCCTCTGCGGGTTCTACATAGCCTTCTGTCTGAGTAACCAGTCTCCTTCGTGTCTCTATTGAGAGAGCATCTAGAACTTGTCATATTTAACATTTATAACAAAGTCATATAAATTAATTAATATAACTAGTAATGTGTATTGTAAAGGTTCCTTTTATTTGGTATAGTTATTTAACTTATTTATTCTTGATTTAACCTTTTATTCTTGATTTCACAGACGCAATCAGAAACCAGAATCGATTCATACGAAATGATTCAGATTGTCGTAGTGCTAAGCGTGCTGGTGGCGCGCGTCTCGCTTGCACCCCCTTGTAACAGCACCGTAGTCTCCAGTAACTCTGACGTGTCTCCACCTTTCAACAATGCCGATCCCTTTATGCAGTTATACAACAGCGTCATAGTCGGCGACTACAGAACCGCGGTTAAAACTACCTTTAATTTAGAAAGTGAATGTAGAAGCGACGTCATCAGCGCCGTCGTCAACAAACTGCTTTTCGAAGGCAAAACGAACGTCGTTGAATACGCTTATAGTCTGTGGTATAGGTTTGGTGAGAGTATAGTAAAAATTCACTTCCCAATAGAATTCCGATTATTATTTAACGAAGCTCCAGTGTTAATTGTGAACAAACGAGATGAACTGGCTCTAAAGCTCGAATTGAAGACAGACTATGCTGGCGACAGAGCAGCATATGGTGCCGGCTCAGTACAACTGAAGCACCCCGTCCCCAGAGTGAGCTGGAAACTGTTCCCCGTTTTGGATAAGAATAAGGTTTACTTTAAAATTTTTGACATATATCATAGCCAGTACTTGAAGCTTGAAGTCAAGGCTGATAGCGCCGGTGATCATAAAGCATTCGGAGCTAACGAAGAAGATACCTGGAGACATGAGTGGTACTTCCATCCGGTTGTACATGATAGTCAAATATTGTTCTATATCTACAACAGACATTATGAACAGGCATTGAAGCTCGGGAGAGACGTTGATGATTATGGCGATCGACAGCTGTGGGGACACAATGGAGATGTTGACGGTAATCCTGAACATTACGGATGGCACATTGCACCATATTAAGAAAGTTGTGTTTTAATACAATGAGGCATTCTTTCCAAATACATATACATTCAAGCACGGCTTTGTGACAAAACCAAATGTAGAACACAAAAAGGTTGCCAACAATTTAATACTAAAATTTTCTCGTGTCAATTTTGAAAGGAAACGTCATGCAATGTCAGCATCCCGTGTGTTTTCATATATTTGTTCTACTATCTCGCCTTATGTCTTTATAAAATTTAAATATTGATT
Organism: Saturnia pavonia; assembly: GCA_947532125.1. Taxonomy (NCBI): domain Eukaryota; kingdom Metazoa; phylum Arthropoda; class Insecta; order Lepidoptera; family Saturniidae; genus Saturnia; species Saturnia pavonia. The sequence goes on along the minus strand of OX383916.1, from coordinate 3,978,367 downwards.
CCAGAATTAAAAGAGGAACATAAGTTTATGTTTTCTTTGATAACAAATTTCATTTAGATATTGTTTTCAATCATTGACAATAATATTCTACCGATAGACAAAAACGTTCATAGAAGTAATTTGTTCAAATACTGATCAACAACATGGCGGTCGTTCCTATAGATTGTAGATCGCAGAAAAGACGGCTTTTTACCTACAATGCTTCATTGGAATTCATGCTCTATGTCGTCTATGTCATAATTGAATAATAGTTAAATAAATAAATAAAACAAAGTTAAATTGTTATGCGTTTATTTAAGCTCAAATACGTATGTCTTCATGATTTCTGAACTTCCTTTAATTATTTATTCCTTGATATTATATGATAAAAAGAAATAACACAAATTGGTTATAAAATGGTTAAACAAGTAAAACACTTTCTAAAAACACCACGTCAAGTCTGTGTTCAGTCACAGAAATGTACTTACACACGGTTTGATAATGGAACATCTGCGTATTGTAGTCTATGATTGTATATGGCGTGGCCATAGACTAAATAGACACCGCGCGTAGTACTCGTACAACAGGTGAAGCCGGCTTATGCTATCTGTGTGCGTAGCAGTAGTATATGTATAAGTTTGTGATTTTGTGCGTAGTGTTACCAGAATATGTAAAATCCTGACGGAACATTTTTTTAAAATAAATATCAATTTATTTATGTAATTTTGAAATGAAATACTTATACATTAAATATTAAAATCTATTGCATGTAAAATAAACTAAAATAACCATAAACCTTGATTTTGCGTAATATTTCATTAATATTGATGTTTTGCCTCTGCACTTCGAGCAGTTGCTTCTAATTTTGAAATGTGGTGTAATCCACTGCAAGTACTTTTCAATCACACATCTTATCAGAAAATCTTGACTTAAGTATTGAAAAATGGGAATGATAATGGGAAATCAATAGTAGACAAAATATTCAATTATAAAATTTAATGACAATTTGCGTATTACAGTACGAAGTACATAATTAATACAATCATTTTGTTGTGGCTGTAATAAAAATAAATAGCAATATGCATAAATAATACGAAAAATAATTAATTAGTAATAGACATGTATTACTACGGCTGTTTTTTTTTTTTTTGTTATTTTCTTGTAATAATAGAGTACCTTGATAAAATCTTTTTAAATTGAGTATGTAGCAGTTTTTAAAAACTTGTAAAATGGTAAAAATGTAAATCATATTTACTATAATACATAGGCTATTGACATTAGACGACTTGACTTTTGACAGAAGACAGTAATAATAATAAATCCCTACGTAGACAGAGAAGGAACAAGAGAAGCAAATCGTTATTCTATTCTAAATTTAATTTAAATTTGCGTATTAAAGTACGGAATACATAATTAATACAATCATTTAGATGATAGACGTATATTAAAAACTAAGAGCAATATTTATTTAAATCATTGAATCGTTGTCAACTTCAATGACTCTATCAATAACTTCATTTTGGCCTCGAGTCTCACTATTCCCTGCTCCACGGCCAGCTGTATTGCGACATGCGATAGATGAACGAAAAATTAAATACATACTATACATACATATTATTTATTATATATTAAAAATACCACGTAAGCTAAGTCGCAAGCGTTGACTAGTATAATGAATTAACAAACTCAATAATTCTTAATTTAAAAAAAAAACGCTAATAATAATAACGCCTAATAGCAGTTAAAAAGTTTCATCAAAATCGGTTCATTTCAGTAATTCCCAAGATATACGTTATCAAACATACATACTAATAACTACCAAGCTAGCTAGGCGGGCATTAGAAAAAGTCCTACCACCATTGATATGGTTTCATTGTGATGTTTCCTTCACCGAAAGCTCGGCCTCATTGTAAGGATTCGAACTCATGAACATCGACTCGCTGTCCGTACACGCTACCATTGAGCTAAACGGGGTAAACGTTGTCACCGATAAAAGAGCTGAGATCCAACGGGTGCCAAGTTCCATATCTGTTCCTTTAATTACAACTGTAGTATTTTTTTTTTCTTTTAATCGTCATAGGTTTGGCTTAGTGGCCACAATCTCACCTGATGTTAAGTGACGATGTGGCCCAAGATGGTAAACGCTAAACCTAGTGGAAGACTGGCTCTCAAGTGCAGCTGCCGGAACACACCTATTGGTGCTTGGCGACAGATTTTCAACTTGAGGGTGGTAGCTAGCCAGGCGGGCATCAGAAAAAACCTTACCACCATGCTATGGTTTTCTCACGATGTTTTCCTTCACCGAAAGCTCAGGCTCATTGCGGGGATTCGAACTCACGTCAATCGACGGGGAAGTCGTACACGCTACCACTGAGCCATCATTGCTTCAGTAATGAACGTTCTTCAATTCAATTAATAAAAAACAATTTGTTACTTTCTTTGATATGGGTCATACCGTGAGCAATCAACTAATAGTTGGAATCAACCCCTTCCGATTTGTATGAAAGGTCAGAAGTTCTTTCATTTCATTTACTAAACAGTCTTTTTTTTTCAATTTATGTAAAATCAAAAATTTCTTATTTTTCGAAACTTTCAAGTTTATTTTATTAATATCTCGAAAACTATTATAGTTACAAAAATCGACCTTGGTTTATTTTAAAGAGGATATTTGCGGTACAAAAAAGAATATTTGCAATTTGCAATAAATTTGCAAAATCGAATAAATCAAAAACTTTTTTATTATTTGGCTCAAATTTTTTTGTCGACTACCTCTATCTGTTCTTCAAAGACCCTGACATTTTCAGAAAGGTGCTTTTTTCGCAAACCTTTAATATTACTCGTATTAACTTAAACAAATATTTAATTTCCAAATTTTTAGCACTAAGTACCTATCTAATTTAAGATGTTACAAGGAAAGAATAATTAAATTATTGAAATTGTATTTTCTTCATTTGGTAATAATTTGAATAAAAATTTTGTTAAGAAGTGGTACACTCTGCCACCTATGTATCGAATACTGAAGTTTTTTCTACTGAATAATATTCATGGATCTCGCTTGATCCGTCCATTGTCTAGAGTCACTGTAGCTCTCAAAATTAGTGAATTTATTATTTAAATTTAGAAAAGAAAAGTTTTTGCTGAATATTGTCGACAATAATATTCTGAAGTTTTGACCAAATTTCATCCAAATCGGAGGGGGTCGATTTCACATAGAATGACCCATATGAGATTTGTAACTTGGCAAGTATGTTATGATATGTGGGCTCCATCTGTCCGCACTTAGAATCTTGGTAGGTGCATTGTGCGTAGATATTCCGACCGGCTATTTCAGCCAGCCCAGCTCCGACAAGAAACGCAGAGCATCCTTGGGCATTCACAGGTTTTTTTTTTTCGAACTGACTATACTGTTAGCCTTAGGGTCCTGGAGCATTTACGGCTTTTACAGCTTTACCGGGCTTATTCTACGTTCTCAAGGGAGGTTAATCACTCATACAAAATTTCTAATGTGTAGGTCGAACAGTTTTTGACTTAGATTAGACTTAGATAGAGGGGTCGAAAGTAGCTCTTAGAATATTATTAATATAAAAAGTAATATTACACTTTATTATAATATTTATTTGACTAAAAGTTTGATTATAAACATACACAACATTGGCTCTAGTTATGTCGGCATCAATATTATGTACCACATATAACTAAATATAATGTAATTTGCACACAGATCAATTGAAAGATTTACTGAAAAGGCACAATGTGCCATCTGAATTTTTCAGGATTCCTGGTTACGGATCCTTTATGTGGTATCACATCTCGAGAGCTACCATCGATCTCACTATCGAGTGTCAACGGTCGGTTGTACTTCCTGTCGTAGATATAAAAGAAAGTATCTTTTTCAATTACAACTGGATGTAAATACCATACATTACAGGATATATCGTCATTACTTCCAAACACTACTCTCTCTGCAGATAAACCAAATGAAAGTCTCAAATAATGGTCGCAAAATTTGTTAAATATTCTAAAGTAAAGTCTATTTCTCTCCCAAATTGGGTACAGCCTCCAGCTCATCAACTGGCTCGTTTTGTTTGTGCTCTCACTCTTTATGATACCCAGTTTTTGATTTTCATCTATCATTTTAAAATCAAGTTCATAGCCTTTGTTAATAATTAATACTGGGTCTTCGCTAAAAATAGTTCGAAACTCTTTTGGGAAATAATCTTTGACAATGTCCATACCGAACGTGTTCCACAGATAGTAAGCAAATTCGACGACGTTTCTTTTGCTATCGGATAATAGTTTATCCACGACGAATTTTATCTCATCGCCTTTACCATTATCTTTCAATGTTAAAGTCTTCAATAACGCATCCTGGTAGTGACCGAGGACCACATTATCATACAACTGCTCTTTAGGACCGAACAAGTTTGGAAGCTCTTTAAGATTGATACAAACATCAGTGCGGTTAGTTAGAGGTGTTAGTGTTGCTTGGGTCACCAGCGCGCTCAACACGGTGATTGTTAATATCATTTTACGGGAAGCGGTTCGGCCTTTATGTTGTATCTGGGGAATAGATGGGTGAAATTAAAACGAAATAGATAATGAAGTGTTCCTAATAATTATGTTATTTAAGATTCAGATAACGGGATATAACATCCTCTACTGCGTACACAAAAATCATAAGGGCCATCACAAATATTCTAACAATAATATTACCGGAGAAGACTCTTTTATGATTATGCTACTATACCAATTGATAAAGGAATCACATACCTGTCACCCGCTTCAAAACTCTGAACTAAATGTTTTATTGGCCGATCGAGACGCTTTATATACTTTATATATCACATCTTACAGATAAGAGTATTCGTAGTAGTGAAATAATCTATTCTATACATATTATAAAACTCAACGTCTCTCTCTCTGTCTGTCCGTTTATGTTCTCTTCACGCCAAAATCACTTAACCGATTTACATGTTTTTATTCACAATTCATAGCTACGTTATCTGGCCAGGTTATAGGATATATTTTGTTACATAAAGTAACATACGAAATGAGCAGTGACGATAATGGTGAATCAATTTGAAAAAGGCACTTTTGAGGATATTAAATAGATTATCCTGAGTAAAACATAAGGGATATATAAAATTAATTTATGACATAATTGTAGATATCTTAGGATCACCCACAATAAGCATTTTTGTCTTCCGTCTTTTGGGCGGGGCCTGCACAATACGCGCGTGCGCTCGACAGGTTGTATTCTTTGAGGTGCACGCGACCGAAGCCGCGGGCACAGCTAGTCAATCAACTGTCTAATTAAATGGCCAAAACTTATTATACACACACATGCACACTGATAAGAATAGGACAGTACTATTCAATGTTCAGAAAAATAAGTTTAGTATTGCAATATAATTAATTTTAGGAAATAATCAGGGGCTTGCTGTATCTGTGTGGAAAATAAACATCAAGTTGTTATCAAACTTACGGTCAAGAGGTCAAAGTAAATAATTCACAATCTTAAAATATATTTAACATTTGCTACAGGTTATTTGAACCTTTTGCTATTTATTTATTTGTCGAGGGTCGAAATTACTAGAAATGCTTTGAACTTTACGACATCGATTAAAAGGGGAAGTGTTCTATTTTTACACCATTATTTCTTTGATAATAAACGGCGCGCTAAGTTTTGAATGTGTGGATAAAAAACGGTGTCTTTTCGTACCTACGAATACATAATATTCAATGTTTCGAGTAGTTTTTCCAGATATTTCGATAACATTGTTTATCATTTACTCTGCAGGAACATTGACTCGCTGATCGTGTTCTACCATCTGTATCATGGTGAGTATTCTAAAAAGCTGTTCAATGTAATTCCCTACTCTTATTTCTACAACAGAACCACACGCGCTGGCCAAGCTTCCGAGTCACAGTATGATGTTAACCTCCATCATGGCACGAAATAAAAAGTTCTCTATGTCTTATCTTTGTCGTACCGTGAAACTAGGGTTGCCAATTTTTGCAAATTTTTTATCAAATATATTACTTTCGAAGCTGTTACCTAAAAAAAATATAGTAGATAGCAAAAAAACACACAAAAAAAAGTAAGGTTAAAATTAGTATTTTGTTTTTAAATAAATATTTTTACTTCTTGATAGATAGATGATAATGGCAAATACTCAAATTGACAATGACATACCAAGTCTCGTTCAGAAATAGATACAGCTCAGATTATGGATACATTATACTTAATCCAAGAGATAAAGGCTGCGGTCTGCGTTCCGTATCACGCTTAAACATTTTGGAATAAAAAAAAAAACAACAAAAATGTAGTAGTTACGCCTAATATAGTAGCGTAATATAGTAGGATACTATATCATATAGTAGGGTTGGCAACCCTACGTGAAACTGAAGAACCATCTACCGGCCAATGTGTTCCCTCCTTGTTACGACATCGGATCCTTCAAGCGTTACGTGAAGAGATATTTATTATGTGTCTTCCGTAACCTATGGACGCTTGTAATACCATAGGTATCACTAGCGCGTTGCCGACCTTGAACAAAAACACAACTCTCAAAGCAGGCACACAACACTAGATCATTTGGCTGCGACCTTCTGTAGGCTGGAGGTATTCCACCAATCGGACTGCCCCAAGTAGAAACAAAATCTTCAAAGAAATATCTCTGTGCCCTACCTCTCTTAAGAAATTTGATAGTATTTCACTTTTATTCAATGAAATATCTCATGCTAATGGGACGCGACTGAAGTTCAGCTTTTAGTGCGTTACCTGATTCACTTATTATTTAGTTCAGATAAATACAATATAACTTATTTAAAACGGTAAGAGCCAGTGAAAAAATTGGTATATAATATGTTTATCCTTATAGATTACTCTTTAAATAAATTAACTAGTGTGGCCGAAAAATTATTATATTTTTCTTCTTACCATGAACTGCCTTTTATTAACTAAAACAATGTGTCATAGGGTTTCATAATAAAGCCTTAAACATAATTATTTCATTCTTGTGCCTAACTTATGTCATGGTAAAAAAAATCTTATGGATACTAGGTTCTTATGAAGTTATAAAACGTTTTTTTTTTGTTAAGAGTTTTGTGAGCTTCTAAGACATACTACATTTTTTACTTGGTTGAGTCAAACCAGAGATAATCATTGTTTTCTGTTTTTCTAAATATTTTTTTTTTTCGTCTATCAAGAGTTAGAGTTCTGAAACTTTCAGCGTCTTAGTATTTTCTTAATACCTACATGCCCCTCAAATATCTTTCCGGGGTTCAGTATGATTAATCCCTATAGTCTAGCCAACAAGTTCAAAAAGGTGTTAATTCGAGATAAAGCTCCTAAAAATATTAACAATAGCTCATTCTATTCGGAATTACATTTAGAAAAATTTATCTCGAGTATCAAATAAATAATTGCGTTAATAACAATTATTAACAAAATAACATGAAAATAAAACTAATTTAGTTTTTCGATAATAGCTGAAAAACTATTAATATTTTTTTTATCCTTATAGGTTTGGCGTAGTGGCCACAATCTCACCTGATGTTAAGTGACGATGTGGGCCAAGATGGTAACACGCTAAACCTAGTGGAAGACTGGCTCTCAAGTGCAGCTGCCGGAACACACCTATTGGTGCTTTGTGATAGATTTTCAACTTGATGGTGGTAGCTAGCCAGGCGGGCATTAGAAAAAGCCCTACCACCATGCTATGGTTTTCTCACAATGTTTTCCTTCACCGAAAGCTCAGGCTCATTGCAGGGATTCGAACTCACGTCAATTGACGCGAAGCCATCATTGCTTCATAATATATTAAGTAACATTCATAGCATTTAAGAAATTTTGAAAAAGATCCTTAATAAGGAGAAAAAAAATTATGTAATAATATCAATTTAAAAATTTGAGAAAATGATCCCTTAATCTGAAAACTTGAAAGAATAAAGCTCCGTTGGATTTTGTTATATCAATTTTTCAAAAGGTTTACAATGGTTAATTAATAAGATTTTTCCAATTTCGGTTTTCACAAATGATCACATAAAAGTTTAAATAATTGACCTAATTTTTTTTTCTTCTTATAACTCTTATATATACTTAACAAGATCACGCGATGAAAGTTTAATTTAAATAAAATATTGTTTATTATAATTTTTTAAAGTTAACACAAAATGTAATGTCCATAAAATGCTGTTAGTGCAGCCAACTCGGGTTTCCAGAGCTCCTTGATGAAGAGGGGTTCAAGGGTTCAAGGGGTTCAGTGATAACCTGATGTCACAAGCGTCTACGGGTTACGGTATTTACTTACCATCAAGCGAGTCGTACGCTTGTACGTGGCAAACACGGGAATGGACCCAGTGGCTTCGGTGTTAAATAAATTATAATAAAATTGTGCATATTCACAAACGATTAAAGCTATTCAAATCCACAAACAAACAAGACGATATTGGTAGAAACAATATAATAATTTACAAAATACAGTTTAAAAATACACTAGATTTTAAGTAGGTATTGATGTATTTTTACATAACAAACAAAACAACATTATTAACCTCCGACACAAACAGAAGTGAGTTATAAGTATAACCTCGTAGCTCCCAAAAGTCTGAACCAATTTTGATTTAGTTTGTTTATGTTTGAAAGATTACTTGATCAAGAGTTGTCTTAACTATAATTCAAGAAAATCTGTTCAGACGTTTGAAGATTATTCGCTCTTTTCTAGTTGATGAATAGTGTATGAAACCATTATAAGACCTGTCTTGATGTATAGATCTGAGTGCTGGGCAACGAAAGTAACGGATGAAAGAAGATTACATGTGGCAAAGATGCGAATGCTAAGATGGATGTGTGGTGTAACTAGAATGGATAAAATCAGGAATGAGTATACTAGAGGAAGTTTTAAAATAGCTCCAGTTACAGAGATGTTGAGGGTTATAGATTAGCGCGGTATGGACATGCCATGAGGAGGGATGTCTGTCACATACCTAGAAGAATGTTAAGTATGAAGGTGGATGGATATATGAGTAGAAGAAGACCGAAGAAGGTATGGATGGACTGTGTGAAGAATGATATGCGTATAAGAGGGGTGAATACTGAGATGATAGTTAATAGAGTAGAGTGGAAGAGAAAAACCTGTTGTACCGACCCTACTTAAGTGGGATAAGAGAAAGACGAAGAAGAATAGATGTGAGCATATTCCATAGGTCTGACCTAGCCGAAATTTGGTAGTCTCTTATGTCAATGATATTAGAACATAATCTGGAATCTGCGAAATACCTAACTCCTCACCAAGTTACAGCAGAGATATCGTGTTTGGACATATTTGAATGGTCTCAATAAATAGGGTACTTGTGAACGTTTTTGAAATTTTGAAATATTTTCCGTCTTTTTTCCGTCGGAGGTTATTAAGAAGTACATTATAGAGAAGATTTTTAATGATTTATTATTATTATTATTATATTTTTATATATATATTTATTTATTTTATTTTTATTTTTTATGTTTGTAAAAAGATCATATCTACAATACAGCCATTAAATTTATTGGGTCAAAGCTTCCCTGTAAACGATATTTGATGTTGTTTTATTTTGTGACAGCAAAATAAATTGATTTTCTGGAGCTCCGACCCGCGATAGGCCAACATACAGTTGACCAGGAGTAAAACATTATTTTCCTAGTTTGATCCCCACTAATTCGTAGGTTTGGCCTTGGGACTTGTTAATAATTAACGCGAAAGATATTTTTACAGGAAATTGAAGAAGCTGTTTAAATGGGATTGGTAGATTATTTGGATCAGCGCTATCCTCGGTATAAGAGCTAGTTGACCAGCTGCTGGGTCCGTGATAATGGCCGCTACTATTAAATTATCCTCCAATTCCTTAATACGCAGCCTCGTCTCATTGCATATGCTCGTGGAGCTTGGCCTAGTTTGAACCGGCATTACTATTGAATATTTTATTTTAACATAAAAAAGTAGTTATTGTGACATAATTTTAATACTTAGACATATGGTATCCCGGACTTTTTTGTAGATAATTTATGTCCTCTATAAAATGGTAGTACATCACTTTTCTCTTTTGTCAGTTATTTCCGCAGCGTACACGATATAACGTTTTTTTTGGTATTTTTTCCCACGTTGGGTTACATTATCGAAGTTTTCATACGGATCCTTAACATTTTCTGCAAATATTCTATCGCCTATGTTCAACAAGTATACCTAATGTAGAATTCTAATCATGAAAGAATTTTTTAAATCGGTCCAGTAGTTTCAGAGCCTATTCAATGCAAACAAACGATCAAATCTTTCCTCCTTATAATATTAGTTTAGATTATTTGGAATAATTCAATACGATTAAAAAAACACTTAATTATATCTGTAATTTTTATTCTGGCGCATGTTTTAAAGTTTGTACAGTTTTTCAATTTAAATTATATTTATACGTCGTTATGTTCAGTGTTCACATATAACTCAACAAATTGTACACTTTAAGCAAACAAAACTACGGACAGGAGTCAGTGAGGGCATCGCCTTTTAAATTTTATGTGCAAGAATCTAAATTTGTAATTTCAACAAAGTCATTGACTTCACAAAGCGCGCCAAAGTTTTATATTGCATAAACACCAACAGCTTCATAAGGAATAACAATAAAAAATGATATTTTAAAAATAAAAATATAAAAGTGATACGAAATCCTATCAAGTTTGAAACACAGTAGGTACCATACTTTTCAAGATCTCTTGGAAATGAGTTGCACTATCACGGAGTACATTTGTATATAGGAGTTAGGATTTTATGGGGCCCTTAAATATTTTATTCTTTGGTATTTTTATTATATGTTTAGAGATCTTCCATAATCTATACTAATTATAAAACTCAACGTCGCTCTGTATGCCTGTCTATCCGTTTATGTTCTTTCCACGCGAAAACCACTTATTCGATGTACATGTTTTTTTTTATTCATAGCTTTGTTATCTAGCCAGGTTAAAGGACATATTTTGTTAGATAAAGTAATTTACCAAATAAGCTGTGACGATCAATCCGGAAAAATACGCTTTTGAGGCGATTAAATAGCTTACGTTGAGTAAACAGTAAGAGATATATCAAATTAATGTACTACATAATTGTAGATCTTAAAAAGACCTACAAAAAAGTCAAAGGTAGCATATGTCTATCTTCTAAGGATCACCCACAATAAGCATATTTGTTTTTAAAATAACCGGCGTGCGACCGCCGTGGGTAGCAGGGAGGTAGCACGATTCGCGCGTGCGTTTAAACCGACGGCATTCTGTAGTAAATGCGAGCGGAGCCGCGGTCACAGTTAGTCACACATATTCAGTGAACATCGGCTACCTATTACATTATGGCGTATTATTGCGGACAGTATAGTGTTAGCAATATAGAGTTCCTTTTCGGAATGAAACCCTAACAACTAATCACTTGTATTTAATAAAAGGTAATCAACACGCGTAGTGAAATCCTAAATAATCATACCGCAAAAACTAACGTAAGTAATTAGTACTATTAGTACCTATTATTTTGTTATTTTTCCTCAACCATGAGGATTAATATTACTAAACAATATAAATATGTACATAAAAATACCCATAGGAAATCGTTCCGTTCTTCACATATTAAGTTGGCGATTAACTTATGACAAATTGGTGTAACAAAAGTCAGTAATGAGAAAAGAACCTGTTCCACCGCGTTTCGTCACGTCGACTAATCGGTTTTACCAGACCACGGCTTAGCCAAAAGGAAGTGTATTTTTGGCAGTTAGTATATGTTTGTATTCACGTACTAGCTGTGCCCGCGGCTTCGCTCGCGGTGATTACAGATCCTACCATAAAAGTAGCCAAGTTACTCCTTTTAACATCAGCTATCTGCCAGTGAAAGTCACGTCAATATATGTCCAACCGTTTCAGGCATAAGGTTGTACTCACTAAATTAAGATCCTACGGTATACATGATGTCTGTTGCATGTGTGTATCGAGCTATTTGTCCGGGTGAAGTATCAGAGTTGTAGTTGATGGCTATACTTCTGATGCAGCCCCAATAAATGCCGGTGTCCCACAAGGCTCTGTGTTATCGCCTACACTGTTCATCCTGCATATCAATGATTTGTTAGATATCCCTAACATGCACTTTTTTTTAATTCAGCGATATATATATAAACCTATCTAATATGTATATACAATATTATCAATACCAATATTTATAATCACCGCCACTCCAACGGTCACCACCATCCCAACGGTCGAATAATATTTTAACACTGCACGCACACTTTTATGTAAATGTATTTGTATACGATGTCGCGTTATGTTGCGTGATGTTGCACTTTGAATTTCACTGCTCATTTTTTTTCATACCATGCGCCTTATATCGTTTCTTAAGGAGTAAACTCCAAAAAAGTATACTAACAGATATACACAAGATTTTTATATAGTACAAGGAAATTGCTCATGACATTTCTTTTTTATTGTCTGAACTCGCCAATCTTTGGAACTACCAGTCGGGTTACTGTTTTTGCATTTTATAGCTCGTTTATTAAGGAAGTTTATAGGTTACATATCTTCACGCTACGACAATAAGGAGCTGAGCAGTAACCGTGAATGTAAAGCAATCAGGAAAGCTGTGGTAATTACAACGATAGGCTACTCGAATGTATATGCGGCGCGTCGCGGGCGGCGTTGTGGAGGTTTTTTTTCTCGTTTATAGGTTTAGCGTTATGGCCACAATCTCACCTGATGTTAAGTGACGATGTGGTCCAAGATGGTGACACACTAAGCCGAGTGAGGAAACTGGCTCTGAAATGCAGATGCCGGAACACACCTACAGGTGCTTGGCGACAGATTTTCAACTTGAAGGTGGGTTTTAGAAAAAGCCCTACCAACATGGTTTCATGACGATGTATTCCTTCACCGAAAGCTCAGGCTCAGGTAATAATACGTGTGAAACCGTAGGCATAAGTATAAACACTCAGAATGACAGTAATCGCACGCAGATTTAAGCCATTTCAAGATAGCCTTTAAGCTACCTACGTTTCAGCACGTCATTACTAAAAATGAAGCCATAATGTAAACAGCTCCCGCAATTTTGACAAAATATTACTTACTGCGCGGTGAAAGAACGTCACAACTCATCACATAATAACCAGAAACATCTAAATATCCTATTTCACGGAAAAGCACTACCCGGCAGCTTATATGTTTACGTTAAACATAAATAAAAACGGTAATAATATTTCCAAAATTGACAGACGCCATTACAATGAAATGTTGCTAGTTATCGGAAAATATTTTACACCACTTTTTGAAATAAAACTTCTTAGGTGGCGATTTGATAGGCCACGTGCGACGTCATCGTTCAATTAATAAAACTAAGGTTTAAGGTATTATGTGCAACTTTAGTAGAATTTTCGTTAACTAAAGCTACTATTTTCACGTAATTTTAGAGTCACTTTTCACAAGATACCTTAATAACACTCAACGTCTGATTTGCTATTGCAGTTATTTTTTCCAGGTTTGCATTGTATTAGAGTTTTTTATGAAATGCCCAATATTAATGTATATTTAACTATACTGTTAATTCGCGGATTACAACACATATTGCATTTGATTGAATATAATAAGAATCAAAGTAAGACTGAACACAATGCTCGCTATTATCACATTAGGTACGATTAGGCGTTACAAGTCAGTCGCTTTTCAACCAAGGTATATAAGGCGAATCTTTGGCCGAGTAATGTCTGTTATGGCATATCTACAGAGGCACGTCACAAATTATATATCCCGTTCGCGTTATTATTGTCTTTATATACCGTAAATTTAAAACTTGTTCACGATTGTCGGTTTCAGTTCATTGTGTTTCAATATTTTATTTAATTAGGTATCAAAGTGTGAAGTCTTATTTCTACGTGTTAATTTTTCAAGCCATCAATTTGATATTAATATCACTAATGTCGGATTGGAAATAACTATATCAATAGGTATACTAGTTTATTTTTTAATTATGTCTCACTCACCAGTGCTGTATTTTATAATCACCTTTTCTAAGCTAAGACGATCAATGTTTTTAACCGACTTGGAAAAAAGGCGCATTTGGACGATTATTTTTCATTGGAAAGGGGATATCTCAAGGGTGGTCTCATTTTAATTTCACTGGTATTGGACCTTTGACTTCGAAGTTACACCAGGGAACTCCTCAGATTAATTGAAGTTGGTCTCAGTTTTTGTTAAAAATTGTCTTGAAAAAAAAAGAACAATACGTGGAAAAAAATACTTTTAATTTTAAATATTAATTTGTTGTATTGGGAGTTTTTACTTGCGTTATTTGACCCTATATTGTGTAATAAAGGCGGTTTTTTTAATACAATTTGGTTATTGTACACAGGTCAAGTGGATTGGAAATAATAACATGGACCATGAAGTCTGTGATGTCACAAAAACTCTCTCGAAAGCTCTAACAAGGAGCTTACAATGTATTAGAATATTAAAATCGTCACAAGACATTCTGTAAAAGGAAATACATACCCAAATGATGATGGCATTAATAATCTTCATAGCGAGTATTGATTGCTAAGTTAGGAAGAGGCGAAAAAGAAATGGTTCAATTAATTATTCCCGTGTTTTTTTTCAGGTATAACTAAATTATGGATTTGAATAAAGCGATTGTAATATTCGTCGCGGTGCTGAGCGCGCTGGTGAATAACGTCACGACGTCAGTCGTCGACGATAACGACATCAAAAAATCAGAAAACATTGCACTAGCATACATAATAAATGAGAATTGCGCTCCAAGAAACAAGATCGACATTGGGGACCAGTTGTACAACAGCGTTATCGTTAACGACTACGAAGCAGCAGTGACAAAATGTCTGAAATTAGAAAATGAAGGCAGAGGTGAAATCATTGTAAGTGTAGTGAATAGGTTACTGCATGACAGTAAAAAGAACATCGTAGACTTTGCGTACAAACTTTGGAACATGTTCGGGAAGAACATTGTCAAAGATTACTTCCCGATTCAATTCAGGCTACTTCTAAACGAAAATTTAGTGTTGATTTCCGATAAAAAATATGGCTTCGCGCTAAACGTTGACACTGTTACCGATGAGTGGGATAGATTGACATTCGGCGATGGACACGACAAGAACAGCCAACAGGTTAGTTGGAAGGTGTTCCCGCTTTGGGAAAACAACAGGGTGTATTTCAAAATCAAGAACACTTATCGTCAGCAATACATTAAACTGGAAATAAAAACTGACGCAGCTGGTGATCGTAGAACTTGGAGTTCCGACATAGATGACACGTTCAGGCATCAATGGTACCTCCAACCGGTAAAATGTGACAATGAACTGTTATTCTATATATATAACAGAGAATATAACAACGTTTTGAGGCTAGCGAGAGATCTCGATGCAAATGGTCATCGGCTACTCATGGGACATAGCGGAAATGTTACTGGCAACCCTGAAGAATATGGATGGATCTTTGCACCTTTTTAATAAAAATTAAGAAAATGTGTAAATTCGGTTTTTTTGTAATGTCACTGCAGTGTGGTAAGCATGGTAAGCACACTGTACAATCTAAAAATAGCGGTGACTATCGAGACATCAAAAATTCATTCCCCAGTCGCCACTGTCATCGGCCTGCATAAAATTTATTGGAAATACATCGACTGATTCCAAAACGCGACGCACATAAGCGAATGATTATAACGGGCTTTTCACCATGTGTATGGTGGGCATCTGTGGAAAAGTTATTTAAAGGCTTGTTTTAAGTAGATATGGATTGAGCTTTAGTGCAGTTATATAATAAAATATTTAATAATAATAACGAAATTGTTTATTTGTCATTCACCGTGAATTATGCACGTGTGCATAATAATTAATATATGAATTAATGACGATGAATTAATGATAATATGAATTAGCTGACTGGCCGTGCTCATATTTCGAATATCTATTCTATACATATTAAACAAAACTACAACTTTTGCTCTATAAATAAATATTAAACGGAGTACTTTCCAGGGAGTTTTTGTGGCATCTCAGAATTCATGATCTATGTTATTATTTCCAATTTACTTCACTTGTGCACAATAACCAAACTTTATTATACACAACGCCACCTGTATTACACAATATAGGGTCAAATAACACAAATTTAGGAATAAAAAATTAAAACTACTACATGGCAGTTTGAGATCCCACCATAAGCTCTTAAGTGTATCGTTACTTCTTCTTCTTCTCAATTATGGCTTCACACTATTCGTGCATTGGGCCAGTGTCAAGTATTTTATATTTGTAACCAAAGGGAGGGAAATTTTCCAGTCTTATGTCGAATTCAGGGCCCTAACAAGATGGCGGCTCCCTTGTTAGAACCTTCCTGGGAGTTTTTGTGGCATATCAGAATTCATGTTCTATGTTATTATTTTCAATTCACTTCACTTGTGCACAATAACCAAGCTTTATTATGCAAAATGCCACCTGTTTTACACAATGTAGGGTCTAAAAACACAAATTTATGAATTAAAAACAAAAACCACTACATGACAGTCTGAGATCCCGCTAAAAACTATCGTTACTTCTTCTTCTTGTTCTTAATTATGGCTCGGCACCATTCGTGCATTGGGCCAGTGTCAAGTATTTTGTCAACAAAGCGAGGGAAACGTATAAAACGAATTAAAATCAAATGCAGGGTCCTAACAAGATGGTGGCTCCCTTGTCAGAACTTTCTAAGGAGTTTTTGTGGCATATCAGAATTCATGTTCTGTTATTATTTTTAATCCACTTCACTTGTGCACAATAACCAATCTTTATTATGCAAAATGCCACCTGTTTTACACAATATAGGGTCCAAAAACACAAATTTATGAATAAAAAACAAAAACCACTACATGACAGTCTGAGATCCCGCCAAAAACTCTTACGTTTATCGTTACTTACTATATGTCTTAAAACTAGAGTAGACCAAAATGATAAAACCAAAGAAATTTAAATTAATCGTATTAATTGTACGGATCGATAATTAATCGAATGGATCGATTGTCGTTGTGCATTTAATTTATTTGTTCCTTGTTTAACTTCGAATTAAAAAAATATTTACGTCATTTCTACATTTGTACTGCTCCAACAAGCAACGAAGAATATTATCTGGAAGAATTAATCTTATTTAGAGTCAGGCATTCGATAATTCAAGTGCACCAGAATGCGATCTTTTTATTTAATTTACACAGCTTTAACACCTCTTTTTTTATTTAAAGCATAATCGTATTTTCAATTGTATTTAGTTCTAAAATGAATCGATAATCATAAAATCAATATACATTTTAAATTATGCTACATCTCTAAAATAAACATTTGAAATGTGTCCTGCAAGTTTTCTTGTGATGAGTTAATTAATAGTGTGATTATTAGTTAATGAAAAAAATATGCAATTATAAAACTAAATTAAAATATTTGTATTGATGTCTGACAGAGAAGATTCCTGATACATTCTTTATAAAATTTGAATCGTATATAGACTTTTTTTTTGTGTATGGTTCTTCCTTTTCTTCGTAAAGAAGCAAAGCGTCGGGCAAAGGGATCTAGGACAATGCTGGCTGCATTTGCACATGCTTTTCTTGCAATTTTCAAACATAGCTGTACCGGCCAAAAATAATCGGTACAGGGATGGTATAGAACCCGGGTAAATCATTCCCAATTCAGACGCTTGGGGTTCTGAGTGCACTGTTATACGTGGTTGCCGATTCACCCATCCCAGCAAAAATTAAGCATCAAAGCTCACTCACCCGGATATTTTTTAACGCTGCACCACAGGTATTCGAATCCTCCGAATCTCATAAGTCGCTCAATCCGCTATGTTCACACTCAAAACATTAATTCAGATGATTCAAGAACCTCATAACAGTTCAAGATCCCGCCAAAAACTCCAGTAGAGACAAATAGGTTCATTCCACGCAAGTTTTTATTAATCACGATAAATTATAATTATAACATAACCTAACAAACTTTGTAAAAATTATGCTATGCATTTTTGTTAATTACAATAGTACTGTCTAAAATTATAAAGACCGTATTTGTATAACATATAAAGATAATATTTTAAAATTAAGATGTACAATTATGTATGTTGTTAGAACGGAACGCAAATGTGATAGTGCCGTAGGTACACAAGTATTAAATTATTTCAGAATTAGCAATAATCGATACATTGATATTTTAATAATTAAATTTTAATATTATAATAATTACGATAATTATATAAATTACGATATTACTAATAGATGCAAATAATGAATTAAACGCATACATACTTTCTAAATCAGCATACCTAAACGTACCTATTTTGTTTAGGCATGCTGATTTAGAAAGCAGAGTTAGAAAGTATGTATACGCTTAATTCATTCATTCAATCAACATTGCATCTATCAATAATATCGTAATTCATAACTATAATGTACCTATTATTGTATTACTAATATTACTAGTACTATTACTAGTATACTTATATTCTATAATAAGTGCAATCGATAATGTCCCAACATATACTCGTATACAGCTCAAGTTATACATTTTGATAGGTACAAGAGAGTTGAGGTTAATAAAAAAATGTTAGTATATTATTATTCAACGACATAAAATTGATTTGATTTTTTACAATAATAATCAATTAATTTTATCGAAATGTTAGGTGTCATAAGTCGTCAGGCACCCGGAAAGATCCAAATTGAATCATATTTTTTTATTGAAAAATAAATGTGTAAATTTTCAATATATATAATGCACTCTGTGGTGTAAATCACAGATTAACTAATAATACCGAAAATAACAACAAATATTCAGATAATTATTTATAATATAATTAATTTTTTAATTATATTATAATTAAAAATTATAATAAAAATATAATATAATTAAATTAAATATAAATAAGAAAATATACATAATGTTATTGAATTAAAATACCAAACTATATTACTTTACTGCCATCAACCTATTTCTTAATTGCGGAAACTATATCTATCTAAAAATGACGTGAACGCACGCATTGTTCATCCATAAACAATTGCTACATTTGTGTCCCGCGTTAACCTATAAATTTGTTACTTAACCTATAACAAATATGTTTTTCTCTAAAAATTCAGATTTATTAAACTAGTAATGTAATTATTTTTATAAAATATGTTTAGTTGTATTGTCATACAATATTTCAAGAAAAAGCATGAATTTGACCACGCTGTAGGATATAGCAAGATAGCAGCGCCATCTTGACATATTTATATGTGTCATGTCATTACGGTTTCCTTTACTTTACCTCCATTTTGTCTGTGTCCATTTGGTTCATCGTCTCTTGTCTATAAATTTCGAATAGATCGTCTTTATGGGTATGGTCCGTAGATAACTTTTACTCTTTGGATACATTATTGTGGTCTTTGATTATAAAGTGTCAAAACAATGCCTAACTACATAGGGTATAATATATTTTTCAGATATTTCTGGCTGTTTAATAATGAGCATGTTGTGAAATGGAAATGGAGACGTCGTGGGCCAATTTCTGTCGCTGCTGCTTGTCCTCAGAAACAGAAGTGTCACTTTTAGATATACAGCAAAACACGAAAGAGAAATTCCGGGAAGTTACCACTATAAAGGTTAATTATTTTGAGTTTTGTTGTTATTATTATTCCAGTATTTATCCTCCTTTATGCATTTAGGTACTAAATTGCAATTTACAAAAAACAACCTCTTTTATAGATATTTGGAAAATATTAGATAAATATGTTTATTGACATTTCTGATTGAATTCCAGGAAACGAAAATATTTTGATGTTTGGTAATGTTTTTATAATCAACTTATAATGACAGGTTTAATTAAGTTTGTCTTATAATTTTATATTACTTCCTAAATTCTCATCAATATACAGTAATGAGGTCATAACTTTTAACATGTGTAGAGAACTATACATCTTGAGTTACCCAGTGAAAATGAGAATAGAATCACTGACCTCTATATTCAATTTAAATGTCATCTTTCATGATAATCTATAAATATTATGAATTTCAGTGTATCTCTGTCTGTCTGTCCATTTATGTTCTTTTCACATGAGAACCGCTTATTGGATTTACATGGTTCTTTTTTAATTCATAGCTACGTTATCTGGCCAGGTTATAGGATATATTTTGCTGCTTAAAATAACATACGAAGTATTCAGTAAATATAATGTTGAAAGAAATTCAGGAAAAAGGGGTTTGCGGGGCACTTAAATGGCTTACGCTGAGTAAAACCAGAAGAGATATATCAAATTAATGTACCACATAATTGTAGATCTTAAAAAGACCTACAGAAAAGCCAGCAATAGCATATGTCTATCTTCTAAGAATCGCCCACAATAAGCATTTTTGTTTTTTAAAACAACCAACAGTTGACCACAGTGAGTGGCAAGTGGGAGTGTAGTAGAACTTCTGCTTTAAAGTTCTGCTTTTTAATTATGCAAAATCACAAGCAAAAATTAGTTTACCTTTGTGCATTTTCAGACCATCTTTATGAAGGCTATACCTATACACTTAGAGATATCGTAGTAATAATAATATTGAGAAAAATGATGTGTTAATGGACATTAGTGTCAGATTGTATCACAAATACCATACACAGTGAACAGATGTTTACATGTTCAAGAACCTAGTGAAGAGTGGAAAACTATACAGAGAAAAAGATTAAAAAACATATTTTTTATGTGAAAAAGGAAATGCAGCTTCTGAACCAGATGACAAATTTAAATCAGCAGATATTAGAATATTTCTATTTATTTCTAATGTTCACAAGGATACTATGGAGGCAGATATAACTAACTAAATATATATATATATATATATTGGGCTATTTATCCTCTATATGACTTCTTTTTGACCATAATCTTACCTGAATTTAAATTACAGTATAGTTCTACAAGGTTATACACATAGTCTGGAAAGTTTAGCTCTCAAGTGCAGCTGTCAAAACCTAAACATTCTTGGTAGCAGATTTGCAACTTAAGGTAGTAGGTAGCCAGATAAGCTTTGATACCTCTGGTTACCTAGTAATTATTTCCTTGTAATGTTCCCTATATGGGTGTCTCAATGAAATAGTGATTATTAATGCACCCAAAATAATTGTGTCAAAACTGTACTGAAACATAAAAAAAATCCTCTGTGAACTAATTCTGTAATTTTTTACACTTTCAGGTAAATGCTGATGATGGCCTCCCTGTTAAGCTATGTGCTGACTGTAATTCAATAATGAATTCTGCTTACCAGTTTAGAAAACAGTGCATCAAAATGGACAACGAATTACGGATACAATTAAATCTGCTTTCAGAAAGAGAAAAAGACTCTGATGGGATTGTTGACCAAACAACACTTAATGCTTCAAGTGAAGAGGACATTAATAATAGTGCGTACAAACAATTGGAAGCCATTATTAAACAAGAACCAAATGATGATGAAGATGATTGTTATTATGTTTTAGTAATAGATGATCCTAAAGATAAGGACCATTGTGAGAAACAAAACAATTTACAAGGCAACCTTAAAACAGAGAATGTTAAAATAGAAGTTAACGAGGATATGCCTGAGCCTCAGGAAGAGATGAAAAACAATGAATTTGAAGAAACTATTGATCAATTTCTTATGTCCAATACTAAAGTTTCAGCAAATGTGCCAGCTACTATATTGGAAAATGAAGAAGAAAGTCAAGAGAATGATATGGATGAAATGAATATGGAAGACTCACAAGACAGTACTTCTCAAGAACAAAATTTAATGGAAATTACTGATGGTACCGTTGAAACATTTTCGGGTAATATAACACATGATATTGTAAAGGATTCAAAGAATTTGATTAAAATACTCACATCTACAGATTCTGAAGGTACTATACTATTGAAAAGTAATGATGGAATCCAATATCTGACAGATACACAGCTTGTTACTAATGAAGATGGGGATTCTTTATCCCAAGAAGTTATACTTTGTGAAGGTGATGAGTCATCACAATTTCAGATACTTAAGTATGATGGGTCAGAATTGGTTATAGAATATGCTGATGATGGCCAAATAGCTACCGTGTTGCAACAAGAAGATGGTACGTTTTTGTGTGACTGTGGTGAACAGTTTGATGATTTATCAGAGTATGAAAAGCACCAATACAAACATAATCCAGCAGGAGAAAATCTTTGCAATCTGTGTGGAAAAGGCTTCGAATCTCCGGAAATACTTGCGGGGCACATGTTATTGCACACTGTAACTGGTGTATCAATAACATGTCCATTCTGCAACCAACTTATTAAGAGAACTGCTCTCACTCAACATATCAAGTACGGACATAACAATATAAAACCTCAGTGTAATATCTGCTTTAAAACATTTGCTAATCCGAATAATTTAAAAAGACACCTCATGATTCACAGCGGTATCAGAGAATTTGAATGTGATATATGCTTCAAACGGTTCAGTCAGAAAATTACCATGCAAACACACAGGTTGACCCACTTGAATCCGTTTGCCTGCAATAGTTGTGACAAAAATTTTGATAACAAGTCTGCACTAACAAACCACAAGGAATCAGGAGAATGTACCAAGTCCAAAGTAACCAAAGTTAAAGAAGAATTGATGAAAACTCTGAAACAAGAAGTAACAACTAGTCTCGGCAGGGTGCTAGGTTACGGTTGCTCTTTGTGCAAGAAAATGTTTTCTGTGGAATCGGCTTTGGAGCAACATGTGGAAAATGTCCATATAGTTGATCCAACAGAACTGCTCTGTTCTGAATGCGGTGAAGTTTTACCATCTAAAAAGGACATGCAACTGCATATTTTTTCACATAAAAACTTAAAGGCCAAGAATGCGAAACGTTTTGAATGTAGTATATGTGGAAAAGGTTGTGCTAGTCAGGCTATGCTGATAATGCATGAACGTGTTCACACAAATGAGAGGCCTTTTCCGTGCCAACTTTGTTCGCTACGTTTTAAAACGAAAACACATTTGCGAACACACCAACTGACGCACACGAGAGAGAAGAAGTTTGGCTGTTCTGTGTGCATGAAATTCTTTGCATTAAAGGGTAACCTAGTTGTACATTTACGAACACACACGGGTGAGAGGCCTTATGTGTGTAACTTGTGTGGTGAGGCATTTATAGATTCAAAATATTTAAAAAAGCACAAATTAAAGAAGCATGCATTAAATAATGTTCCTTGGAATCAGTAATTATTAGTTCCACACACAAATTCTGCAATAACTGTGGTTAAGTAAAGATGAATTGTGTTCTATAAATTATTTATCATTATTTTGTTAAGATTTTATGATTAAAATTTATTTTTTCTTATTATGTAACGTACGCATGCTGTCTGTCGTGATTGAGAAGTGGCAAAAAATCAGTAAGCTTTTTATATCAATGAGTTATTTTGTTTTCAATTTTCCTCGATAGGGATAGCAATGGTAGCATTTTTTTTTATGTTCCCTGTCTGGCATGTTAATTGTTTCAGCTACTGACTAAATATACATAATTATTATAATATCTTATAAGAAATCTGTAAATATTAATATTTTAATTTAGTATAGTTATTAAATAAGAAGTTTACAGTTTTTTTTTATTTTATAGACGGACTAATATCATGGTTTCTTCAAATAATTAGAAAATTAAGATATAAATTAAGATTTATTTATAAACCGGACCACCATGCAGTGGAATAAATTTTATGAAAATATTATTTGTATTTCTTTCATCTCCTTTCCACAATAAAATTATTGTCTTTCGATTTTAATATCGATTGAATGGATTTATAAGGTCAGTTGCATTTTAGTTGATATTGACTTCTTTACATGGTAGTTCTAAATTCTCCTATATACAAATATACCGTGTGGTTCTAAATAGATTGAAAAATTACTATGAATGGTCAAGATTTTTCGACCTTATACAAATGTCATTAAATTGGTGCATAAGTCATGTCTATAGTTTTTGTCGTCTATGTTCGTTGTAACGCCATCTATCGCCAGTTAGTTAAAGTGCTTTATCAATCACTAGACTGTAATGCAACAAGAGATTGCCATATTTTGAAAATTTTTACAGTTATACTTTTGGTCAATAGATGGCGCAATATTATAGTATCTTATTCTTAAAAACAGATGGCCGTAATGTCAGTATATTCTTATTTTAGTGAAATTTTATAAACATTAATCGTTCTATTCTAATATTAATAAAAAAATAACGTAAATAAATGTAATATTATAACACAGATTTTAAGTTGGTTCTAAAAAATAAAAATATTGAGCTGCCTAAGAAAACTACAGTTTAATTCAATCATTAAGTTAGGTATTACCATATACGTATAAAAAACCTTTTTTATACGTTCATGTTTATTATTACATACACTGCTATAAAATAACATATCGTAACTATGTATTTTCTGATGTGTTTTACAGTATTCGAGTATTTATTTTTATTACTATTTTAATCTGATCAACATATAATGTACTAGAATATGCAGACACGAAATTTGTTTTGGGTGAATATTGTTTATCTGTCTTAATCGACGAATGTGAATGAAATAGCAATTATGAGCAGATCGCCGAATTATGTAAAAGTTCAATTGTATTATTAAAATCCATGGGAGCACGTGAAAAATGTACGCAGGGTGTTAAAGTATCCATAATATGCATTTAAAACTTAGAATAATTAATCGTTTATTAGTAAGAGCCATACTTTCCCCTCTACTTAAATAGATAGATACTTCGTTTTCAGACCGATCACGACCGCCGGCGGGAACGGACGTGTTTACAACCGCTCTCTGCCGCCTTTGTGAAGTTTTACGACCGACCGGCTTTGCTGCACACCTGCATCGCACCTGCGCCGCACCTGCGTATCGCCGTCTCGCTCGCACCCATTGTGTAGCGCTACACAAACAAAAACTGCACTTTTAAGTGCAACTGTTTCTATTCGTCGAAATCCACACTTTAGTGGTCGCTTGCCGGAAACCTCTCGGTGTCAACAGAAGGCAAGTGGGTGCGTGACCCAAGCGCCCCTCCTTCAGAGGCAAACGATAGTACTTGGTCGGGCTCAGGAACCTTGGCCCTTGATAGAGTCATAGTCAAGCCCTGAGTGTCTCCTTCCCACCCTTCCGATCCTGCTACACATCCATCCCCGAGTGTCTGTTTGGGCGTAGCTAGGTATTTATACCGGCTGCGTTCTCTGCCTCGGGCTTGATAGGGACCTCCACGTAGGGCC
Source organism: Saturnia pavonia (assembly GCA_947532125.1). Classification (NCBI taxonomy): domain Eukaryota; kingdom Metazoa; phylum Arthropoda; class Insecta; order Lepidoptera; family Saturniidae; genus Saturnia; species Saturnia pavonia. The sequence goes on along the minus strand of OX383916.1, from coordinate 3,953,124 downwards.
CGGTAGGTTCTTTTCCTGCGAGTCATTACACCGTGACCCGCAGGTCCCTTTGCACGGCTCGGGATAGCCGTTTAAATTCACTCGGCGCACCCCCCTGCCTCTCCGGCAGGGAGGTTTAACTTCACCCCCGCCCGCCCAACCGCCACCGCCGGAATGGCAAACCCTGAATTAGAACGCTTCAAAGCGTTCGCAACGACCCTGCATCCGTCGCTCTGGACGGAATATAATAGGGCCATCGCGGCCGAGCAACCCGCCGTTGCCATTGCCATCGCTCAGGGCACCGAGCCCACAAGCGACCCCGCCGCGCCACACGCGACGAACAAGAAGTCCGTCCCGCGCTCCCGCTCAACGGCACCCCGCGCTCACCGTCAAACGCCGTACAAACGGCCATCGTCGCGCTCGCGTTCCCCGGGAACTCAAGCCACAACCCCAGCGCCCTCTGCGCTACCGATTAAAAATCAATTTTCTTCGCTAGTCCCCGAAGCGGAGACACCGTCGCTTGTAGCAACAAACGACAGCTACTCTCTCGCTAGCCTGGACCCCGAACCCGAGTCCATCGAAATGGACACGGCAATACGCACAGACAACGAGGGCTTCACCCTCGTTCAAAAAAACAAGCCCGCCAAACGGGCACCGCGTTCGCGTCCCGAGTCTCCGGAGACTCAGTCCCGCCCACAAAAGGCGCAAAAAACCGGGCTCAATAGCCACGCCCCCCGCTCCGCAGCGCCCTCAGCGCCTGCCGGTACCTTTGCCGGCAGAAAGGCGCGTCGCCCGCCCCCCGTCACGGTCCAGAACAAATCGGTCTGGACAAAACTCTCAGAGAAACTGAGAGAACTCCGCATCCACTACACCCAGGCCAGTAACACGGCCAACGGTATCCGCGTCCAAGTTTCCACCTCGGACGAACACCGTCAATTTACCAGGTTGCTCCGAGACAGCAACCTAGAATATTTCACGTACTCCCTGGAGGAAGAACGTCAACTCCGGGTTGTAATCCGCCGCATCCCGGTGGAAATCACACCCGAGGAGGTCAAAAGTGACCTCTTAGCCAAGGCCTTCCCTGTCCGCGAAGTGCACAGAATGCACGGCGGACAATCAAAAAACAGACCTCTCGACATGGTCTTAGTCATCTTGGAACTGACCCCCGAGGGCAGAGCCATTTTTAACGTTAGGAAAGTGTGTGAGCTCTCCGGAATAGCCGTAGAGCCCCCACACAAGAATCGCAGTCCTCCGCAGTGTCACAACTGCCAGCTGTACGGTCATTCGGCACGCAACTGCCATCTCCGTCCCAGGTGCGTTAAGTGCCTCGGGGACCACGCGACGAGCGAGTGCTCGCGCACTCGTGAGTCGGCTACCCCTCCGAGCTGCGTGCTATGCGGCAACGAAGGTCACCCCGCGAACTATCGCGGCTGTCCCCGTGCCCCGCGCCCCACGCGCCCTACGCGACCCATGCGCCCTACGCGACACACCCCTCCTCAGAGGACACGTCCCGCCGTAGGACAGCCAAAGCCCCTGCTCACGCCAGAGGCTTTCCCCAGCCTCCCGGGCGCCTCCAGCGCCCCGGTGGCAGCCGCCCCCGCGCCCCGCGCACCCCCTCCAGCCATGCGAGCCCCTCAAGCAGCATGGGTCTCCACTCCCCGCCCTCAGCCTCCTAAGGCTCAGGCCCCCCCGCCCGTCAACACGCGCCGCGGCGTTGACTACATGGTCATGCTCTTCCGCGAGCATGACCCTCAGGAAGTACTGGCGTACGAACAGTGCGTCGCTGAGTACGGCCCCGGCGAATCTATCAGGCGTTTCCCCCTAATGACAGCGACGCTAATGCGCCTGGCCCGTGCCGGGAAATAGATATCGGTTATCAATGGCACGCACTAAGCCTAGAAGCCTCAACATATCTTTTTTTAACGCGCGAAACCTCTTTCCACAACGGGACTTAGTATCCACCTTTCTTAGGGAACGGGAGATAGACGTGTTTCTAGTACAAGAAACACTTCTAAAACCCAGTAGGCGCGACCCTAAGATAGCGAATTATAACATAGTTAGAAATGACCGTGCCACCCGAGGCGGCGGCACGCTCATCTACTACAAGCGTTCCCTCTATTGCATGCCAATAGACCCTCCCTCACTTACCAATATGGAAGTGTCCGTCTGTAGAATAGGCATGACTGGCCATCCGTCAATCACGCTTGTCTCTGCATATCTCTCCCCGAATAAAAGACTCCTTCAGTCCGATCTGGAGGCGCTTTTTTCACTCGATCAATCAGTCATAATAGCAGGCGACCTCAATAGCGGTCACACCCTTTTCAACAACCCGCGCAACACCCGTAACGGGGTTATACTAGAACTACTATGCGACGTGCTCGGCTTTGACGTCATAGCACCGCTAGAGCCCACGCACTTTCAAGACAACTGTCAACCGACAGTACTTGACATAGCCCTCCTCAAAGGTGTCTCACTTCGGTTACGACTTATAGAAGTCGTACACGAACTAGACTCCGACCACCGCCCGGTTATCTTACAACTCGGGCAACCGTTCGACCCCAGTCCGCCAAAAGTCAAAATAGTTGACTACGCGATCTTAAATCGCTACTTATCCGACAACGCGACCCCGTCCAGCCTAGCTAGGATCCCCGACGTATTGGAGTCAACTGCAGACGCCGATTTAGCCATCGATTCCCTGGTCGACTACCTCCAAACCGGTGTAAGGGAGGCCTCGAGAGAGGTGCAAGCGGCGAACGAACGCCGTTTTATACTCCCCCCCGGCTTACGAGCGTTAATCACGGAAAAGAACGCCGCGACACGTGCACATGACTCTTATCCGACGAGGGATAACACCCGTAGGTTACGACAACTTCAGAGAGAGGTTAGAACTCGCATCGGAGAGTACAGAGGTCACCGGTGGGATAACCTCTTAGAGGGTCTCAAGCCGTCCCATCTGGCTTACTGGAACCTCGCTCGCTCTCTGAAGTTAGAAGCTTCCGCCCAGATGCCGCCCCTCGAAAGGGGCCCCGATCTCCCACTCGCGTTCGACAGCGACGATAAGGCAGAATGCCTTGCCGCAAGCTTGGAGAGCCAGTGCTCCCCAAACTGCGACAACGTAGACACTGCCCACATCGAAACTATCGAGACCGCCGTTCAGGAACTCACGCTGATTCCCCCCGCGGAAACGTTAACCCCGGTCACGCCAGATGAGGTCTGTTCTATCATTAAAGGCCTTAAGCCTAGGAAATCTCCCGGTCCTGATGGTATCAGGAATGAAGTACTCAAACTTCTTCCTGATCACCTCATAGCTCTTTTGGTCTGCATCTTCAATGCAGCCATAGCCCACTGCTATTTTCCAGCCGTCTGGAAAAAAGCTATAGTTATAGGTATTCGCAAGCCCGGCAAAAAAGCTTCGCTTCCCGATAGCTATCGCCCGATCAGTCTCCTAAACACTCTAGGGAAACTCTATGAGCGGATCCTTCTGAACCGTCTCAAGGTCGTTATAGACGACAAGAATTTATACCCGCCCGAACAATTCGGTTTTCGCGCCCGTCACTCGTGTACACATCAAGTGCACCGTCTCACGGAGCATATCACGAGTAACTTCGCCAAGAGCAATATCGCTCCCGCCCGCACGCTTGCGGTCTTTTTCGACGTAGCCAAGGCCTTTGATAAGGTCTGGCACGCCGGACTGGTCCACAAGCTTCACCATTTAGAAGTCCCGGATAGGTTAGTTCACCTAGTTCATGATTTTCTACGCGACCGCACCTTTCACTACCGAGTGGAAGGAGTACTATCTACCGCCCACCCTATACGCTCAGGCGTCCCGCAAGGTTCCATTCTGGCGCCTTGCCTTTTCAATCTGTACGTCAGCGACCTCCCGAAGCCCCCCGGGGTCGAGGTAGGGCTCTACGCTGACGACACAGTCATATACGCGTCAAACAGACACAGATAAAATCTCGCCTGCGCAGTCCAACGTGCCGTAACCACTCTCGGGGAGTGGTTTCGAACGTGGCGAATAGCTATTAATCCGTTAAAGAGCGCCGCGATTATGTTCGAACCGCATACATGTAAACTACCACGCACGGTAGGACCTCTAACATTATTCGGTAGAAATATCCCTTGGGCCACCAAGACAAAATATCTGGGTGTCACCCTCGACTCGAAGCTTAACTTCAACGCACACGTTACTATAGTCCGGAATAGGGCCGTCTGGATCCTTTCCCGCTTGCGACCCCTGCTCAGTTCGGTAAGCAAAATGTCCTTAAGACATAAGCTTACACTATACAAGATGTGCGTCCGTCCGATCTTGACATATAGCTGCGCAGCGTTCGCACATATGTCCAAACATAACTTTGTCCGCATGCAAAGAGTCCAAAATCGGTTTCTCCGTCGCCTGCTTGACCCTCCAGCCTTCGTTAGGAACATGGACCTCCACAGGGACATGAGGCTTCCCTCGATAGAAGCCTATGTGAAATATCTCACCAGGAGATACTTCGATAGCGCTTCGAATCACCCCAACCCGCTCGTAAAATCCACCGTGAACTACGTCCCAGACAACTCGATCCCCGTTGCCAAACGTTATAAACGCCGTCCGCGAAATCTCTTTGTCGATCCCGACGACGACATCGAGAAAGCTAATAATTACTACGCGTCCGCTCCCGCAACATATGCGTGCTCGCGCCCACGCCCGCGAAACCACCGTTCCCTCCGCAGGGGACGCACGGTTAACTTCGCTCCCGCACACCCGCCACGACCGCCCTCCTCTGCGGCAACTCAAGCCTAGGTCCGATCCATCGGCATGGAGCCCTTGAGCCAAGCAGCCGCTCGCGCGATACAAGTGACTGCACAATCACTAGCTTTCACAGCCATACATGACACTGCATTATACACACATGCACAACACACATAGGTACATAGGTTCTGTAAGGGACCTTTTTTTTCTTTTTTTGCCTAGTTAGAATAGACAAAAATTTTCAGACCACTAAATACACATACACATGTTCCTTCCCTCCTCCCAGGGGGCAGAAACATGTATATATGTATAGTTAGTTTAGATCGAATTACGGATAGGGAATTAGTCAGATCGCGACTTAATTGCATACGCGCAACAGTCCGAGCCGAGGTCCGGCCACTTTGGCACCCTCGGATGTTGTTGCTTAGCTTTCGTGGCTGAGTGCCCTAAGCGCTCGCCCCCAAGCCCGGTAAAGCTGTAAAAGCCGTAAAGGCTCCAGGGCCCCTCAGGCTAACAGTGTAGTCAGTTCGAAAAAAAAAAAAAAAAAAAAAAAAAAAACTTCGTTTTCGTTAATCACAACATAAAATGTAATTAAAATATAAATGCTTATTGTGGGTGATCCTTAGAAGATACATACATCTTCTAAGGATATACAACCTACAGTTATGTAGAACATTCATTTAATAATTATCTTGTATAGTTTACTCAGCGTGTAAAGCCATTGAAGCGCCAAGAATGCGTATTTTTCCGAATTGATTCACCATTATCGTCGGTACTTTATGGAACAATATATACCCTATAACCAGACCAGCTATCGAGTTCTTATAACGTTCTTACAGTGTTGTTTTATCAATCATTTTTTATCTCTTAATTATATATATTTATTTCACATTATTTGATTTCTCATTTATTGTGTTTATGCTCCTTTCCGAAGGCATCTCATCTATAGGTAATTTATTATTTTAAATATTGTATTACAAACGTTGTAGTTAAAACAGAGAAGGTTAAAGAAGGCAAACAGAATACTATTTGTTTTATCGTACTAGATGTTATACTTACTTACTTAATTTTTTTTAAATTAGGTTGATCTTAAATAACCTCTTTACATATTAAAATAATAGGTCCTTACACATGAAATTAACGTTTTATATGGAAAAAGTAAAACGAAAAAAATAAGTACCAATCGAAGTATGTATATAGGTACCATTATTATTTATGCACTTTTGCCATTTTATAAGTAGTTCATTGATTCCATTGCTGAAAAAATTGTGGGAGCGAGAATCAATAAAATCTTTGACGGAGGTTTAGACAGCCTCATCAGAATTGATTTTTTTTCTTGCAAGAAATTGTCCAAATTCCGAAAAAAGTAGTAATCTGTTGGAGCAAGTTCCGGGGTGGCATGGTGGGTGTCGGAGACATTTCAACCGAAGTTTCTCAATTTAGCGACCGTCTGTCGTGAAGTATGGGGTCTAGCGTTGTCCTGAAGCAGCAGTGGGCAAGAGAGATTGACCAATCTCAGTTGTTTAACGGCTAACTTTTCCATAGCGGTTTGCAATTGTTATCAATACAGATTTCCAGAACGAAAACGTTGGAACCAAAAAGGTGTCATGCTTTATTTTACATTAGCTTCCCCATACTCACAATTAATCCTTCGACCTGTTTCTGCAGCCCTGATGCCACGGTGGAACTCATATTCGTAAATAACGCGATATTTTAAGTTATTCATTTTGTGAAAAGAACGATGTTACATAAAAATCAAATGGTAAACAAATGAATCACTTAATTCGAAACACAAATACACAATCCTAAATTTGAAATAAGTTTGAATTTCGAAATTCCTAACCAAACGCCAGAAATTTGAGTTCAAGGAGGCCAGTTCAACAAAACGCCATTTTCATATGTAAGAACCTAATAAATGATAATCTATTGCGAAATAATAATATTAATGATATTTCGAATTGTAAGTAGATTTTCAATTTCAAAATATGTTCAAAAGAATAAACATGCTGTAGTTATATGTGTTTTTTTTTTTTTTTCGAACTGACTACACTGTTAGCCTGAGGGGCCCTGAAGCCTTTACGGCTTTTACAGCTTTACCGGGCTTGGGGGCGAGCGCTTAGGGCACTCAGCCACGAAAGCTAAGCAACAACATCCGAGGGTGCCAAAGTGGCCGAACCTCGGCTCGGACTGTTGCGCGTATGCAATTAAGTCGCGATCTGACTAATTCCCTATCCGTAATTCGATCTAAACTAACTATACATATATACATGTTTCTGCCCCCTGGGAGGAGGGAAGGAACATGTGTATGTGTATTTAGTGGTCTGAAATTTTTGTCTACTCTAACTAGGCAAAAAAAGAAAAAAAAAAGGTCCCTTACAGAACCTATGTACCTATGTGTGTTGTGCATGTGTGTATAATGCAGTGTCATGTATGGCTGTGAAAGCTAGTGATTGTAGAGTCACTTGTATCGCGCGAGCGGCTGCTTGTCTCAAGGGCTCCATGCCAGTTATATGTGTGCACTTAAATATACATATACGGGACGCTGCCGCGCTGTGATGTGATGTCGGCGGGCGGTGAAGAGCGCGAAGCGGCGCGGCGGTGGCATGGCGGCCCGCACCGCGCCTTCGGGTGAATCATTGGGTAACATACTCCTGCAACGTCTATGTAGTCTTGGTACTTTAATATAAAGATTAATTTAATTATTTTAATGATTATGTAAAAGTTTAATTTAAAATAAATTTTATTATTATTTGTTATCAACGCTTTAAATTTACTCTGAGTATTACCTACTGCAACTGAAAATCAGCGCTGAGGTCATTCAGGATAGTGACATCCAGCTTATGCGGAGTTGTGCGCCCTTTTCAGTAGTACTGCGGCATATGGATTATGTGATTCTCTTTTTTTATCTTTATTTGTTAGTGTAACTTTTATGTGATGTTATTTTTCTCTTTAAAAACTGTGTGACCGTATGTTCTCTTTAATAAATGTATTTTCTTTCTTTTTTCATTGAGTAGAATTATGAGGAAATCTCGAAAAACGCCTATTTGTTTCTAATAAGGAATATGCATTGAAATTCGGTATATATCATTTCAACTAATTTAATGGATAGAATAATTTGATGAACTGATGATCTCCAAACTACCTATGTTTATGTTATTACATTGACTAATATCTGTACTGTTTATTATTTATTTCTAATAAAAAATATATGTTTTTTAGTATGATTTTAAATCAAATGTTGTAAAATTAAATTATAACCGAATTAAAACGCAATAATATCTTACGGCCAACGTAAAGAACATTGTGGTCGCGCCTATTTTAATAATATATTGGTTGGTATACTCCTTACCCCATCCCGCTCCCGCACACATCTTAACGTCAGTGTACTATGTGTCATGCGTAATTAACATTGATTCGTGCTTGCTCGATCTAGTGCGCTTTCGCCGTCGTAGAAAAGAAAAAAAAAACTTTATTTTGTGTTTGTTTGTTGGAGTGTAGATAATATCTCGCTTATAGCAGTCTTGCAGAAAAGGAAGTGAACATCTTCGCCAGTAATAATAAGTTATCGTGCATCCTTCCTTTTTTTCACAAACTGGTTCTTTTCTAAAATCCTATGCAGTTTGGTTGTCCGTCTTTTAACCAATTCTTTTAGAGTCTTTTAGATTATATTAGTTGAAGTAATTGCTTAATGAAGAAATTGCTAAGTAGCAACTTAGCAATATATAATAACTTGTCTATAAATACAAAGGTATAAATAAGATTTAAGCTTAATTGTTCTGATTCGTTTCACATCGATATACATAATTTAAACTTAGCTGATCCTTTATCTTGTTCCATTAGAAACTTTAATGATTATTAGTTTTATTTTTATGTTTGATATTATTTTGTAAAGGAAAGGTATTATAATCGCTTATTTGACTAAGGCTAAAATAAATAGAGAAAAATTAATTATTAACTAACTAATCGTGAATAAATTAAAATTATAAATTATATTTTTTTAACAAATTTTAAATATAAGTTAATAAGTACCAAGACATCAAAAACTCGTAACTGCAGTGTAGATGGTTGCGCACGGTGAGCGGCGCTCGGGCGCACGGCTGCTTTGTTCCCGGACTAGCAGCCGACGCGCCTCGCTCTGCCTCGATAACACGCAGGGCTGTCACTCAGGCGACAATATTTTTTACTTTATTTATAGTAACACCCTGAAATTATAAGTTGTCTGTTGTTCAATGTAAATATATACTAATTAATCTATCGTCATCATCTATTGACAAAAAATCACTTCTGCAATCTTATAATTAACTTGATTATTATAGCAGTTTTATTTTGTTTCATTTCAGTGATATCGAGCTTATAGTATGTGTGTATTATGAACCGAAAAATAAGATTAAGAATGAAAATTAAGATTGTTGAGCCGATTCCATATATGTATAAAATACTAGTTTAGCCATGCATATATTTCCCATATTATTTATACAAAATCTGCTGCTACACGTAATGGCCATTCAAGTATTACGTAGGCACCACAAAGGGGCGGGGATCTTTGATTTGCTTATTTTTGATGACATGGGGGATGCGGGTTCTGGATGGTGATAACGTCAATAATATTTATTTATATACCTATTTTATGCAAAAAAATTATCGATTTTGATTTGAACACATATGGCAACCCTGCTTGTCTATGCTCGAAAGCAAAATACATATTCAGGGATTCCCAAAACGCAATGTGAATCCACCTTTTAATCGCTCACACGAGTACGGGAATTACCACGCGCGCTATTCATTCATCTAAATTTGTTTACGCCACTTATTGGTTCGGTTCGGTATCGGTTGACGTGTTGTAAGTTAATGTTTGTTTTACGATTGATCTAATCCTGCCAATGTCGAATGGTTTAAAATGCTGTCTAATATAGACAAATCCAAGATATACCAAAAAATATTTGAAAGTTTAAAAAATCTCATACAAAACATACAAAAGTTACTTAATAAAGTGTGGCGTAGTTATAAGTTACAAGTAAAGTTTGACAAGAACCTTGAAGTTATTGTGTCTAAGAGAATTGAAGAAGAATTGCAAGCAGCGACAAGGAATAAATCCAGTCTACTAAGCTTTTTTCCAAGGTAAGTTTAGCCTTTTATTTGCTATTAACTTGTTACGCAGGAACTTTTAATATAAATAGATATTTTTAGTGTCGTTAGGAATGGCAAGAACGAAATCTTTAAAGTGTCATAATTTTATCCATCAAGCCATAATTATGTAACCCAGGCTATCTTTTCAAAAATTCGCTTTTTATGTATTGTAAAAAAAGTTTATAATTTTAATAGTACTAATAGTCCTTGAGTACATATATTATCCTGATTTTTTGCAACCGATACGATCATTTAAATGAATCAGTGCTCAGGTTTAAAGAATTATTTCGATATTGTTAAACATAATATTAATATGTTTTTGTTAAACAGTAAAAAAATGCAGGGAGAATTTTTTTCATAAGTTTTTTTTTAGCCATTGATAAAATCATCAATCAATCATTGATAAAATTTTTTGAAGTATTGGGCTTTATTGTTGAACTACATAATGTTTTAATAGTAATTGAAAATCATGTCTTAAAGCAATAATTAAAAACGTAAGTTCATCTAACCGATACGGGCGATGCCCTAATTTATGAGTGGTTGTTACTAAGTCTCCTAGCGTTTATCCCGGTTGCTTCCCAAGCCGTCGCTTCGTGACCCTGGGTACGACCATGATCCAGGATTTGGCGAGTCTGGTTACATTGAAGCGATTGCCATCTGACCTTCGTAATCCTTAGACAAGGCAACCAGACATGGTTGCAGGTTTCCTCACGATGTTTTCCTTCACTGCCGAGGTAGTGATATAAATCCGTACTTAAATTTCGTAAATCCAGAGGTGCGTGTTTGATATTAAACTTTCAAACCCACGTATGTGAGGCAGACAGAGAACTGTGAACCACTATAAGTTAATACCTCTATTGACTATAAACTCCTTATTTTTTAGACTTGTTAAGTGCTGCTCATGAATCAATAAGGAAACTAGAACAAATTAAAAAATACTTATGAAAATGTTTATGTAAGCATGGGAGGGTGTAAGATCTTAGCTTATTTTTACTGACGTAAGGGGAGGAGGCGGTCAGGAAATTACGAAAAATCTGCTTACGTAATACTTGAACGGCCCCTATATTAGTTAAACAACTTGTTATTAGATGACGCCTCTTACATATAAGTTGAATATATTATTCATCTGTTGATGGCATTCGTAACCAAAAAGATTTTTAACCGATTTTTAAAATAAAACATTAATTTTAAAGGATTTGTCTATTTTTCGTATATATCGGAGAAAATAAGCTTTGTTGGAATGATTAATTTTGATGAAGAAGTAAGGGAGACATGGCGTTGCCATAAAAACTCCTTTGATAAATACTGTATATAGATTAGGTGTAGATAATAATAAAAATACAGGTAATTAAAAAAAAATGTATGGTAATGTAGCAACCCTAAGCAGAACCGGGGCGGGCCGATAACAATATCGCTGAGTGTGCGCGTCAGACGCTATGTCGAGTCGAGCGCTCAAGAGCGGCGCGTTGCGTGTCCGCCGCGTCGCCTAATTTACACAGCCGGTTGAGTTGTTGCCGCTGACTCTTGCGAACGCTGCGACCTTAGTATCTACAGCTCGAACAGACTGGCTTTCCTTTACTTGCAAATATGCAAAAAATGTTGCTTAAGATAGATAGATAATATAGAATTAATAAGAAGATAGAATAGATGAGAGACAAAACTACCAATCTTAAATGTTATGATATAATAAAGCGGAAGAGTTTTTTGTTTGTTTGATTAAAGACGCTAATCTTTGTACTACCCGCCGGATTCGATAAATTATTTTTGTATATGATAGCCAGATTCACGAAGAATAGTATGTACGTATGTTTACGATAATGTAAAAGTAAAATAATTCAAAACTCGGCTCGGTCTATAACTATAGGTGTAGTGGCGCGAACGAGCCGTGTGAATTGTGACGCATAAGACTGGCCGCCCGATAAAAATATTGTCTCAACTGAAGCATTATATAAATCATCAATCAGCGATTTCTTTTAAACTATACGCGTGCGAAACCGCAGGGCACAGCTAGTTACTAATAATGAAAAACCATTACTGAGGGGCTAGGGCAAATTATTAGTAAAAATCCATATTTATTATTTTATCATATCGTCTATTCATTTCGTTCTACATGTTTTGTTCATCTTGACCAACATTTCCAGATTAGAAAAGTTAATACGCCAAGAGCCACGACCGCGGTGACCTGCACCCAAAGATCCACTTCGCCTGGTAACTTACTAAACGTATTAAATTAAAAACAAATAGCTGCCGTGAGCCACCATACATTATTATAAATTAGAAAGTTCTTGATATTTCCAAATTCCAGGGAACATGAGATCTGCAACCGAACAAGTAGCCTGAACATTAAACAATGTTTATTATATAGATTTTTACAAACAAGTTTACAAAACTAAATTTGTTAAAAACATGTCTTATTAAAATTTGTCAATCGTCTTTGAACTTATAATGAACATAGTATTAAAAATAGGGAAATAATTTCCAAATAGCAAGCGATTTTTATCATTACTTAAGAATAAACTGGGACACACGCTGAAGTTTAAGTAAGCTTCAATTTTAAAGTTATTTCTAGTTTATTTATATGAAAAATGATTGGCTACACAGGTGCGTTGACGTAACGAATATTTGACTATTAATGAAGCTAATAGTAAAATATTCGCCATGGATAGTTTATTCATTAGTTTTATTTGAATGACCAAGTTATCGGTTAGACTTACTTTGCTCTGCCTTTGATTTTATACGACTCTTATATTGGTTAAGTATATCTTTTGGTCATATTTTTAATCATATTTACTAACTACTCACGTGAAGGACAGAAGAACGAGTAGGTAGTACTTATAAACATCGTAGTTTCTTAAAACTTTAAAAACTTTTTATTGAATGAAAATATCGTGATATTTTTTATATAACGATCAAGTATCTAAGATAAAAAATAAAAAAAATCAATATCTATTCAATAGTTTTTGCCTGATGCGCGCACAACGGCGAACCTCAATTATTTGATTTATATAGATAGATAATAAAGTTAAGACGTGTTCCACCAAGTTTATTTATTATTAATTAGGTTAAAAACGTTATAACTTAGTGTATAAAATTATTTATATAGTACTAGGACTTAAGCCAAGTAAAGAATACTTGAGCGCTCTGGTTTCTTTGCAGAAAAACTGCCGGGGACTGGGGGAAAATGATGAAATACGAGTATATCTGCTTGAGTCGGTGAGCTTCCGCGCCAGATAAGCCGTGGGCCGAATCGGGGGTGGTGGGAAGTGGAGGCGTGGTGTAGGCACGATCAAACCACGGCGGCACTGGCTCGGCCAGTTAAGTAGGTGTCGGTAGTGATGTGAATATTTCATAATTTTATCGATATTAAAAAAAACGACTGAAACATTTTTTGTTATATTATAAAGACTTAAAGCTTTTAAATAAATTTGTATGACGTGATCTCTAGAACTACTGTTTGGGTTCTAAAAAAATATTTCGCTGATTGGAAGCTCCGTTCAGGCTGTTGGTTATTGTTGTTAAATTGTATGTTATAATTAAGATCTACTAAGTCGCAGCCGGTGTCTAGCTTTATATATAATCATTAATACACTGGTAATTAATTTGTGCATTGTTGCAGATACGCTGGAAGGTTTGCAAAGCCTTATCACCGATACCTGTGCTAAAAATGGCAGTGAATGCTTGTAATAGCGTGGTTCCCAGTATAAGGGTCGGTGAATATCTTCTGAAATTGGTGGAGAAATTTAGGTATCTAGGTAGCACAATAACATCTTAGTGTGACTTAGACAACATAATAAATAGCAGAATAGTAGCCACTGCTGCAACTTTTGGTAGATTGCGGCCAAGAGTATTTCGTTCACATGACCACAAACTCTCCACTAAGATCAGTGTGTAAATGGCTTCTGTTCTGCCAAATCTCCTTTACTCCTCTGAGACATGGGTTTTATACCGGAAGAACATTCGCATACTTGACAGATTTAATCTCAAATGCCTTAGAGACATTATAAACATAAGATGGTCGGACCGCGTTCGGAACTCGAATGTACTAAGGCGTGCAAACGTCGGCAACATTGAAATATATCTGATGCAACGGCAGCTACGTTGATGCGGACACGTGTCTCGTATTCCGGAAAGTAGAGTGGCGAAGCTCATCTTCTTTTCAGAACTCCTTTACAGTAAGCATAAGCGCGGTGGACAGTACCACAGATATAAGGACTTTCTGAAAAGACATATGAAGCGATGCAAAATAGACCCCTCTCATTGGGAAGCAAAAGCAGCACAGCGCAGGGAATAGAGACATTTTGTCCAGGTACAGGCAAACGCCTTTGAAAATGAGAGTTGTGATGAACTCGACAGGAGACGCGATGATTTGAAGACCAGACCACCTGTGGTAATACTTTAAGTTATGTTGGTGGAGTTTTAACCTGTCCGAAATGCGCTTGTACCTTCATCAACAAAATTGGGTACAGTAGTCACTACAAAGCGCATCAAAGGGTAGAACAACAATGCCCTGATTAATTTCATTTTGTGCATGTTCAGGAAATTAAGTCGTTTTAGCCGAAATCGGCCATGATGATACACAATACACTGATTCCCGACGTGGAACGGAATCGCTCCTATTCACTATTATATTAATCATCGTCATGAAAGACGATACCTTTTAGTGTTTTGATTAATGATTTTAATGATTTTACACTATTATTTACACAATTAATGATTTTACACTAATTTCTATTGGTCTGTCCTGAAATGTTCTGGTCGGTTCAGATACTATTAAAAAAAAGTTAGCTACGTTCACATCAATTTTAGTAAATTAGTAATTTCCAGAGTAAACTAAACCATAAAATACTTACATACTTTGACTAGCCTGAAAACACCAATAGATACATAATGTCAGTTTTTTTTATTTTGTGGTATTTCATGCTATTTATCACAACTAAAAGCTAATATTTATTGCATGATTCAAACCGATGTCGATGCTCCCGCTAACGATAAATTGTATATCGACAATAACTCATTACTAGGCACTGAGAGCGTACAGCAGCGTGGAACGACGTCATCGGCGACGAAATGCGCGCATTTGTGAGTTGCCGCGACGTAACTCGCTTCGCCCCGCGCCGTTTGATTGTATCTATTAATGTGTACGTACACACCTATATACATAGATCATAAATACGCAGGCATAGATACGCTCTATCCATCACAGGACGCAGTGTACATTATATCGAACAAAAGGATCTGGCAGACGAAATAGTTTGTACTGTCGTCTTTACTTATGTCGAGATACGTGGTGGTATGTCAGCCAAGTTTACACGAACCATTTCGAACTATTTTTGACCCTTCCATAAGTCAAAAGCTATTCGATCAACACACTTGAATTTTTTTGTTTAATAAACCTCCCTTTGTACACCTATATAGATTCCCAATTTCACGAATAAACCTATTATCATTCTTGAGTTATTGGGTCTGAAAAGTAGCATTTTTACCACTGATTGACTGACTCACTCATCAAAAACCTAGACTAATTCTAGATGAATCAGAAACTTGAAATTTGGTATGAATCGAAAATCAAAAAACCGGTTGAAAAACTGTCGCCAAGCACCAATAGGTGTGTTTCGGCAGCTACACTTGAGAGCCAGTCTTCCACTAGGTTTAGCGTGTTATCTTGGGCCACATCGTCACTTAACATCAGGTGAGATTGTGGCCACTACGCCAAACCTAGAACGAAAAAAAAAACTTAAACAATAATTGCCAAGTTAGAAATTACATATCAAAAGAAAGTAATAAATACTTTTGTAAATGAATTGAAGAACGCGTACTTTCATTCCTACAGCTATTAGAAGGAGCAGCTATGGAACTTGGCACCGTTACATATCAGGTCTTTTATCGGTGACAACGACTACCCCTAAACATCGTATCTACCGAACTTGGCCCCTTTTTGACATTTATGATTTTGTCTGAATTTTCTGTTTCATAGACTTCTCAGTCAGATAGAAAAAATTAAATTAAAGTTAACTAACTGTATGCGCACAGAATACGTATTTCGCAATTTCAGGATCAGGCGATGAAACTATGGCCCTTCTTCATGCATAATAGATATTGAGGCATAACGTTTCCGAACTTACGAAGGATTAGAGAGCATAATAATATTATGCAAAGGTATTCTACCAAGACTATACGCACTGCTAAGAGACTATCTGAGAAAATACTTCCTTCCGTGTTTCAAGGGTATAATCCTTTTTGTAAGTCGACTTACCGACCTAATTTATTCCACTAATCCCTAAAACAATTGCAGTGAACCCTAAAATTAAATAAAAATTGACAAAATAACCAATCGGCTTGTAACTTGCAGTGTAGTAGTGTATATGTATGTATAAAAAATAACAGGTGTATTTAGGAGGAAGACGAGAAAGTATTAATAATGATATTTGATAAGACCTAATCTGTTGCCCATATTTTTTTAAGTGTTTATCTTCATATCTTAAGTTTATAATAAACCGCAGTTTTAATCAAATTCGCCATCATCGCAGAACATCATCAGCATCGCATTCGCGGAAGTGTAAAATCAGTTAAATATAAATTCTGTTGCTACTGTCATAATAAAGAAGTTCTCTCTAAGTCTCATCTTTGCCGTACCGTGAAACTGTGGAACCATCTGCAGGTCAGTCTTTTCATCCTTCTTGGGGCCTTCAAGCGCAGAAGAGATATTTTTGCAGGCCGGCATGACAGCCGCGACCGGCGATCTATCGGTGGTTGCCGTTGTATTTTGACTTTACTTTTTGATTTTACTGTGCCTATTATTAGGGACAGTGTCATCAATATGGTACTTTATACCTAACTAACCTGACCAAGATGGCTATACGGACCATACATATACATCATAATCACGAATGACCCCGACCGTTTCATTCAATCACAGACAGCGGTTTTCCAATTTGTTCATCTGTAGTATTAGGAAAACATGACAATACTTCATTTTTGTTTGAAAGACCTATGCGCAGGCGACGATAAATATTATATAACTTCTCTTAGCTATGATATCCTGGTCGCGAGCGACGCTATAAATTCAAAAACCGCGTAACTGCACTCTGTAAAAAAAAGATACAGAAAAAATGTTTTCCGCTTAAAATTTTAAAAATAAATTTTGATATATATATATATGTATGTATAAAATAGAGTTCTTAGAAAGGAGGTTTAGAAAATATATTTTTCTTCATATTAGAGTTTCAATCATCAATTTCAATTTCAATCATTATTTTCAATGAATTTAGTATGAAATTAATTAAACTGAAAAAAGTAAAGTCAGTTTTAATCGATGACACGGCTAAATTAAACCTACGTATGAATTTTAATTTAATGTTTTATAAAAAGTTTCTTATGTAGCGTAATGGGATTACATAATTTTATTATCAAATTCAGAGGCTTCAAATACTTTCGATGTGCATTTTGAGACACTATATTCATGTTTTTATATTGTAAACTACCTACAAAAAATTCCAAGATTACTTGTTTATTTATTATTTGCCACATTTTATATTTTGTTTATATTTTATATTGTTTTGTTGCTAATCTAAAATTTGTAATAAAACGACGACTAAAAAACATATTAAGAATGTTTAATAAAGCGACATCTGTCGATGAATCCAATGATTAAAATGGTTTACATTGGCGTCGATCGATAATAATAATATCCTGTTGTGTCATGATATCCTGGTAAAAATTCGTTCAATGAAGCAACAAGTGATTGAGATAAAACTTTATTTTTTATTTTAAGGTAGGTAGATGTAAAAACGGCAATCGACGACAGACTGTAAGGATGACAAACACAGAATAATTAATGTTTCAAAATGAAAAAAAAAATGTAATAAATTTATACTTAAATAATATAATTTTTTTTTGTTTCTTGCAAGTTGCGCCCAGATTTTCTCCCAAGCTTCTTTTGTTTGACACTTAGAATAGGTTCTCCTCCACATTTATTATCACTTTCGTGATAAAATAAATAAAACTATACTTGCCACTTACGTCTAGATTTTTGATTTACTGAACGTGCCGCCACACGGAATCAAAACAACAAAAAAATCAAGCGATCAAAAATCATGGCTAACGTGTTCATCGGAATCACAGGAGTATATAAATTTAAAGATTTTTTTCTCATTTTTAGGAAGACAACTAGTATATTAAATATCAAACTGTAAGTTTCTATAAGCAAAGTTCAATTTCCTAAACGTATGTTAAATTGGTAAAATATAAGTAGCGAACGCGCGCGCGCAGTCATCGTTCTTGCCTCGGTCTGTCGACGTATCTTTAGATGTATGCTCGCCTGGTAACTTGCGCACATTTCCCACAAGAGTGCGGGATCGTGCGCACTTCAATCGTGCCCGATGCGCGCCATCAAAGTTTCTGTTAAGTTCAAAATGTCATAAGCCCTGATAGTTAATTTGTACTTTAATTAAACAAAATAAAGTATACATTTCTATAAGATTCATTTTATTTGAGCGCGTACTCTGAACGCGAACTCGATGTCGTCAGACTGTCAACTGTCATGAACGCGTTTCTCAATTTTATCTTCACTAACAATACAATATACCACGAGTTCGTTACAAAATATAACTTAATAACAAAAACCTGTAATAATCTCAAGCGTGCACGCACCTTTTTATCGGTGAAAGAAATCATGGAATCTGACCAGTAGTTTTAGAGATTAATGCCTACAAAGACAGTAAGTAATACAAACATTTAATAGTTTCGACTATATCTCTACAAAATTATCTGATATTGTGATAAAATAATAGAAAATTAATCTTGGGCTTGTGAGACACCCGACAGAAGCGAAGACCGAGAGTCTTTTTGTAAATAACACCGGTTATTGTACAAACCGCTTGAAAAATTAGAATTTTTAACGGCTAATGTTATATTTCTGACACTCGCCAACCACTGCGAATCTATGAAAATGGCAATATGTAGTAAAGAAACAATTCGTAGGTAAATCCAAATCAGTAGTAGTAAATTGTTTTACTAAAATAATGTCCATAAAAAGCTGATATTATTTTAGAACTCGCTTTTAGCCTTTACGGCTTTTACAGCTTTACCGGGCTTGGGGGCGAGCGCTTAGGGCACTCAGCCACGAAAGCTAAGCAACAACATCCGAGGGTGCCAAAATGGCCGAACCTCGGCTCGGACTGTTGTGCGTATGCAATTAAGTCGCGATCTGACTAATTCCCTATCCGTAATTCGATCTAAACTAACTATACATATATACATGTTTCTGCCCCCTGGGAGGAGGGAAGGAACATGTGTATGTGTATTTAGT
Source organism: Saturnia pavonia (assembly GCA_947532125.1). NCBI lineage: Eukaryota > Metazoa > Arthropoda > Insecta > Lepidoptera > Saturniidae > Saturnia > Saturnia pavonia. The sequence continues at coordinate 3,933,976 of OX383916.1, read as the reverse complement.
GGTCTGAAATTTTTGTCTATTCTAACTAGGCAAAAATGAAAAAAAAAGGTCCCTTACAGAACCTATGTACCTATGTGTGTTGTGCATGTGTGTATAATGCAGTGTCATGTATGGCTGTGAAAGCTAGTGATTGTAGAGTCACTTGTATCGCGCGAGCGGCTGCTTGTCTCAAGGGCTCCATGCCGATGGATCGGACCTAGGCTTGAGTTGCCGCAGAGGAGGGCGGTCGTGGCGGGTGTGCGGGAACGAAGTTAACCGTACGTCCCCTGCGGAGGGAACGGTGGTTTCGTGGGCGTGGGCGCGAGCACGCATATGTTGCGGGAGCGGACGCGTAGTAATTATTAGATTTCTCGATGTCGTCGTCGGGATCGACAAAGAGATTTCGCGGACGGCGTTTATAACGTTTGGCAACGGGGATCGAGTCGTCTGGGACGTAGTTCACGGTGGATTTTACGAGCGGGTTGGGGTGATTCGAAGCGCTATCGAAGTATCTCCTGGTGAGATATTTCACATAGGCTTCTATCGAGGGAAGCCTCATGTCCCTGTGGAGGTCCATGTTCCTAACGAAGGCTGGAGGGTCATTTAGAACTCGCACGAATTTGCTGCTACTTGCAACAAACTGTACGCAGTATCTACTACTTTCATAGGAGAGAAAAAATTGTTACGTTCTTTTAGTTTCCTAAAATATTGCGGTTGAAAATCCCGCGCGGTTGATCGCTAGTGTCTGTGAGGTCTTACAAATATTTTCAATAATAAATGTTTGGTAGCTCGGAAATCAAGTGAAGTGTGTACGAGTGCGCTTTATTACCGATATCGCAGCGCTGTGAGTATACGACGCTCGGCCCTCGTACTCGACGATGCAGTCCGACGACCGGCCCGATTGTTTTGCGGGCAATTAGCGTTCGAACCGTCCCGCCGCACGTGCTGCCGCCATCGCGCCGCGCCATCCGGCCCAGACGCCTTAAATGTTGCCACATCTATAAGGCAAAGACTTTATTTTACATTTTGTAAGTCATACATTATAATGATTTATTCCGATTATAATAACTTTAATAATGTTCTTAAGAATTATAATGAAAAAAAATCTATCGTTTAATCATCTACCTGTCATATTATTACAGTTTATAGAGAATTACTAAATTGGGATATATTATAACAATCTACAGAAATTAAATACATCAACATAGCAACGTGTTACATATTTGCAATAGAAACTACATAAATTTAATAATTAAAACTTGACTACAGAAACATCGCGCAATAAAAAGTACGATCTATATTTTTGCAATGTGGTGATTAAGCCTTTTTATTTGAAACTAAATACGGAACTTTGCAAACAAAACAATTTAATACATGACTTTATGTCCTCTAGAGGGCGGTATATCGAATTCAGTGTGAGGTCACATAGCCTATAAAAAGGGGAAAATCACACGCTTCTAATGATACCTTATTTGTTAAATTATGAAAGGTATTTTAGATGTGCGGAAACAGATGAACGTACATACATACATAGCCTACTGGAATATTAATCCATTTGGCATCGCCGTAGTTGGGTAAAAATATAAACTAAAATATGTATACTGCCATTAATAGATTAGAGTGATAACTTTAAAAAAAAAATCCATGTATAATAGAAAGCCAAATACAAAAAAATTGTATAATATATTATAATAGTAAATTTATCTTCTGCTTTAATCACTGTACACGAGAATTAAATCCTTGTGGCGCACATGACTGACTTTTGTGTGATGAGTATAACTCTTAGTTGTGTGTATGGGTGATTAATATGTACATAGGTAATATGTATGATACTGTTTAGTTAACATAATACAAGCATGCGAAATAGTATCCCAATAGTTATTAAAAAACTCTGTATATAAAAAATTAAGTCAATTTTATTTTATAATAAAAGCGCATAATTATAAAGCGAACAAAGTTAAATGGCTGAAGGCGCGGCGCGGCGGCGACACAATTCTGATGTCCTACGGTTGATTTACAGTAAAGTTAGTAATTATTGTGTAGTTGGCAACACTAGAACTGGCCGACAGTACTCGGCGCGCACGGCCCGCGGTTGGTTGTTTCTGTGGGAATTGTGTCCCGCTATCCGAATACGGGACGCTACATTACGATCGCGAGCACTCTTAGAATCTCGGTACTTTTTGTTTCCCAAACAATCTGTTCAAACCTACAGTTGGCTATTACTTTAAAATTAACTGCACTTTTTAAGTTTGTGTAAAAAGGTTTTAAGACTTTTCTAAACAACAGAGTTTTTTTTATATATTTTAAAGTCAGTTTTGAGTGATTTTCAAGTTCTTAAGTTACTTTAATTTATTTTCAATGCATTTGAATATAAAAAAAATGGCAATAAACTCACAAAAGTAATGTTTTTTTTTATAATCTATAAAAAAAAATAGCCGATAAGCAGTTGTTTGGCTTGGTTTTTAAATAAGCACCTATACCACGACTACTAGGTATATTTTTTATATATTATATTTACAAATGTACTTTGTTATGAGTCTAGCCATTTATTAGAAAATAACTTGATATTTTCTTTTACAAGTAATATAGTTCAACATAATGCATATTTTATTTAATCATATATTTTACTTAATAATACTGATACAACAGAGTGACATAAAATTGATAAAAGGCAATTAATAAGATTTATATTGTTAGTAAACATATTTATCACGCAGTATTTATAGTAAATAGTAAATACTTATACGATTCCTACAGTCTAACCGAGGTAATATTTAAGCTCCGAAAACGGGTGGGCGTAATCAGAAATAAAAGGCGTACGCAAAGCGATTCGCACCCGCCGGCAAAGTTTCCTTCACCACTTACTTCGGTACTTCAAACTCAGAAGTTACACAAACTTCAACGCACCAACTTTTACGCCAACTTTCAAACGTGAACGATTGATAAGGGAAACGAAAGGTTTTTTAACTTGGCATAAGTTACAGAAGTTGAAATTTTTTCTGCAATGATACTTAATCGCGCTCATTAAAAATGGCCGCGGCAATGATAAGTGACAGAGGACTTCGTAAAAAGTTGACACAAGAAGCGATACCGGAGAAACCGCCGAGGAAACCCTCGAAACGCAAATCAACAGCGGGCAGTTCGAAATCAACAAAAAAGAACGAACCGAACAACAACAAAAAACCGAAAATACAGAGCGGTGATCCTAAACTCGATCTATTTTCGACCTATCAACCCTGGGTGATACAGACGTACGGGGACCTGGCTAAAACTAAGACTATAACATTGAAGAAGTACGCGAGAATACTGCGCACGTTGCGCGGCGAGGAATGTAACAGTTCCGATAGCTCGAAGTTTCGGTTTTGGGTGAAAGCTAAGGGCTTCCACGTTGGTAAGCCGCCGGGGTACGATGCTAAGCCAGCGGACGGAATTGTCTGCAGGTACAGCGTGCTTGACGCCGACGGTTGCGCAAGAGGCACGGACGGCCTCGAGGTCTACAGTGGATCCCAGAATGACCCGCCATTGTACATCCCTACACCTCCTTTAAAGGTATTTTTTTAAATTTTCTCTTCTTTTGTTTTTAATGGCATCTGTGCACGGCAACTATTTTGCCAACGCAATGTTAATAGAAAATATTTTTTCTAATTATTCTTGTTCTAACAAGATGGCAGCTCCCTTGTTAAACTGTCCAAAGAGTTTTTGCGGAAACTTGACAAGCGCAAAATAACCACAGTACACCACGTAAAAAATCACGTAATATACGGTCAAATATCATAAGTTAATGAATAATAATAAAAACAACATGAAAGTTCATGATCCTGCCAAAAACTCAGACACTAACTTATGCAATTCCGTTGTTAAAAGTGACGTCAAATCGACTTTGTTTAATATTTTCAGAACTTCTTCACGTTTATCATTACTCCTTACCTCATATAAGGAAAACCGTAATTATATATTATATAACTTAATTTACTTCTGCTATCTCAGGTTATTTTGCGGAGATCCGTATTAGAATCCGTTGTGTAGTTTTTGCGATATATACATTTAAACGGATATTATTACAATACAAATAATATGAGCACATACTCGAGGGGTTTACTAGTAGCCACTGAAGAGTTTCATTATCCACCTCCTGGCTTCATCATCAGATCAATTCCACAATTCCAAGACACCAAATTATAACTTTGTCATCCGAACTACATGTACATAAAAGTTTCATTTCAATACGACAATTAGAAGTAGGTTAAAATTGACTTCTGAGATTTTATTACATTGTTAGTTAGTTAGTTACAACTTACAAGTGAAGCTAATAAAAGGGTGTTAACATAGAACACCTATTTTTCCTTTATTTATACAAAATAATTGAAGTAAACTTTGTTGTAAGCAAATTACAATATGACTAAATTACTAAGGTGGTTAAGGCGAGACGCGTGTTCAATGACTTTAACTACGAACATTCCGCCTCATCCTGCAAATAGAAACTAGATAATACACTGGAAATCTCAACGACGACGATGAAGATGTGACGCGCGTCAAACCCTATTAGGAGTACTTCGCTAAACATTAAATCTCGTGTTGCTCACATTTGCGTATAACACCAGGCATAGTGCAATTTCATTAGTAAACAAAAATACTCTGATATAAATTGGTTTACATACAATTCTAAAAATACCATATCGAAGGCGTTCAAAATACTGCACTGTACAAGAGCACATGAATTTGTTATGATACGACTATATTCACACATATGTATGTGTGAAAGTTGAAACAAACGGTAACGCACGGCCATTGATATTCGCGATTCGCATTGGCCCCTGGTCGACCACACACCGCGGCGCGACGCGATGCGTATGTATACGATAAGTAGGGCTGTACTGAATACCGGGATTTCGTGTTTATGAAATTACGAGAGTGAAGTTTTCTACGTTGTATCAAAAAGTGTACACCATGAAGTTGCTTGCTAAATCTCTTATTTTAGTGTGGTGAAGATAATCATTACCAATGGCCTACTATTGACATTACTTTTGACCCTTACTATTGACTAGGTGCGTCAACATCAGGTGTGCTCTGTGACCGCGCACATTATATAAACAGGCAACATGACACGCTTGATAGCTGAAAGTAAAATCGCTCCCTCCCGTACGCTTGTGGTCTTTTTCGACGTCAGTAAAGGATTCGATAAGGTCTGGCAAGCCGGACTAGTCCACAAGCTACACCAATTAGAATTCCCGGATAGGTTAGTACATATGGTCAGCGATTATCTTACCGACCGCACCTTCCGCTACCGAGTGGAAAGTGAACTCTCTAGGCTCCATTCTGGCGTCTTGACTTTTCAATCTGTACGTCAGCGACCTCCCGAGATCCCCCAGAGTCGAGATGGGCCTCTACGCTGACGATACTGTCATCTACGCCTCACGTAGACCTAGATCTCATCTCGCAGCTACTGTCCAACGCGCCGGAACCACTCTCGGGGAGTGGTTTCGTACATGGCGCATAGCTATTAATCCGGAAAAGAGCGCCGCGATTATGTTCCACCCGAATAAGGACGAGCTATCACTCTTGTTAAAATTTTCAAACGAGATTTCACATTGAAAATAAGCATATACAATCAGTTCAGCACGCGGGGTGGTAGGGTTATTTTTCCCGAATGCATCATGCACGTGGTGAAAAGTCCGTCATAGTGACTCGCTTTTGCATGTCGAGTTTCGGGATCAGCCTGTGCAAATCCAGTTATTTTTGCAGGTCGGTATAACAGTGGCTACCGCTCATAGATTACCGATCTCTCGGTGGTCGCCTTTGTATTAGGATTGTACTGTGCTTACCATAAGGTACAATGCAGTCAATTTGCCGAGCTACTATAATAAAAAATGCCCTTCGCAGGCCTGAAAGTCGACTACGATAGAAACAAATATCGAAATATCAAAAAACATGAACAAACAACTCTATTGACTCATCATCGTGTACCTATCTCTAATAATTATTCTCAAAGATAGATAGATACACATGTTTAATATTTCATCCGATATAAAAATTCAATATTTTTATATCAAATCCCGGAGAATTGTTGATCACTTCGGTCGACCCTAGCGGTAAAAGTCGATCGATTGAACAGAACTCGGCTCATTTCCCTATAAGTATTACACACCTCTCGACGGATCATGATGCCCTGTTCATTCATCCATATCGGATTTATCGATTATCGACATTATATCGATTATTATGAAAGCAAGTTAGTTTTACTTTACATTAAATATTCATATATTTATATTGCAAGTGAGACCTGAAGATATATATTATTATAAAGAATAATTTTAGAAAATTATTTGGCTGATTGGTTGGTTTGATTTGGTGTGGAATGCATAATAAAAAAAAGGTCATATTGCTGTAAACTTAGTAATCAATGGGTGTAAAGTATAAATTATGATAAAGGAGAAACGTGTAACAAGGACCGATTTCCTCTACCAACACGTCATATTAAAGGACATACCATTTAATATATATTTTGTCGTAGAATCGTGTTGATGAGATTATGGAACTCGTACTAATGACTTAGTTATTCGTACTTTTGCTTTTACTATTGACCCGCACTATTGGCTGGGTGTGATAGCAACAAGTGTGATCTGTGACGCACGCACGTTACAAGCAGGAAACGACCGCTGGAAGACACTTTCGTTGTAGCTATCGAATTGACCTCAGTTAATAAATCGACTACAATAATAACTGTTCCTGGGTGTCGTCTCGCTGCCCATCTCATTACACTAATAGATATACGTTTTGTACAGCACGATTGTACTGTATTTTCTTTAGGCAGTTAAAAAAAAACAAAGACAAAATTTAAGCCAATTTACCCTGTAATAAATTCTAATTTAATTCAAATATGAAACGAAAATTTAAAATGAGAACCAACGTTTCGTCGCGTCGCGTCGGCCGACCTCGCTAATGGGACAAAAGCCGCGCAGGTATAATTCATCAGGCAATCGCACCCGTGCCTAACAGCCGAGCGTGGCCGGCCGGTGACACGGTTGATTAAAATGAATTCTGTCCGACCAGCACTAGGCGCCCAGGACGCTTATAACTTTGCGTGGAATTAATCGCTCATTGGTAACTAGCAGTTCAAAATTCGAACAATTTATGGCTTTTTTTTTTAAGTTAAACTTCTTATGCTACTTCGAAGCGTTAAACGTTAAATGTTAAACGTTTAACGCACATTATCGGTCTCTCCTCTTTGTGTGAGCCAGAGAGAGAGAGTAAATGTCAGTGTGCATGTATATTGCACACTGTTTAAATAAAATAGAAAATGCCTTTTAAAATGAAGTTTCACTTCTATCGTGTGTGAATCGCACACATCACACAATCGCACACACAACTTTTTTTAAATATTATGAATAACGAATATATTTCCTATTCCCTTCATATTAATACAGCAGAACCTCGATGACGTAATAATCTCTATAAATTAATACAATTTTGTCCAACCTTCCGAGCCCAGCACCTCTTTGACTAAAAATCCATACCCTCTTATATAACCTAAACTAATAATTTAGGTTTTGGTCCTCACCAACTTAGTAATGTTTTGAGGACCTCGGATAACTTAAAGCATCTATCAGTGATTCATTTTAAATAAAGGTATAAATAAAAGGTTCCGTGTAGAAATTTATTATTATTGCTTGCACGTGGTCACCAGATGGTTGCAAGTGTGAAATCTCTACACTTACGAGTGTAGAAATTTTTGAAACTTTACCTGTGGCCTAACTAAATTATTTGGATCATTCTTGTTTAGTCTTTCTCCAAGAAGCGTCGCCAACATATTATACAAATAAAATTAAATGAAATTAATTCAAAACGAAAATTGAAGTCACTATAACACTTGATTTTGAAAGTTTAAATAGCTTAAACCAAAAAAAAATAATTAACGCCTTTTTTGTGTAGATGAAATAAAATTGAACACGATACATACACACTTAATTTAGGTTTAAAGGTACAAACCTAAATTAAGTGTGTATGTATCGTGTAAAAGTAACATTTGAATTTAACCAACCCTTTTAAATATACATAAAGGAACCTCACTTAATAAAAATATTAACCACTAGCTGTGCCCTTGGCCTGTACCTTAATTATTTTTCAAAAATAAAAGTAGCCTAAGTTATTCCTTACAACATGAGCTATCTGCCAGTGAAAGTCCCGTCAAAATCGGTCCAACCGTTTCGGTGATTACCCGGAACAAACAATCAGAAAAAAATAATTAAAAATGGGTTTTTGTTACAGTTACCGTGTACTGTATACTTTCAAATATGCATTTCGTAAAAAGCTGTTATTTTGACTTTACAAACATACACTTCAATTGTATTATATGTATAGACGACGTGATAGTAGAGGAAGCCAGTCCTTGTATCATTAAACGCGTGTGGAGCCGCATGCGCACTACTAGTATATCTAGGTATATTTATTTAATCACGTTTAGGTCGTACATTATCGCACGGGTAGGTACCTACACCGCTCTGTTAGAAAAAAACACCTCATCGACTGGCGGATGCAGCCGTCGCGCTACCCCGCGGCAATTAAATTATTTCGCGTCATCACACCCGAGTCTCGAAACAACGCTGCTTGGGCTTCACTCTTCAACGCTTCTATCGATCACTTACGACCGCACAATAAATATGTATAAGCAAAAACTTCTCGCTTTGTAAACGAATTTACTACGTAATGACGTAGGTATGGAAGATTTTTTTTTCAACGTAACTAATACTAGTCGGTTTTTATTGTAATCTTGCAATATAATTATATACTTACATTAATGACCTGTCAATAGAGCAATGACATACACTTCTCGTGTACAAAATGTCATCACAATTGGTTAATTAAGTAGGTATTTATGACTTGACACTGGCAAAATTCGAATTTAGACATAGACACCATTTTTAAAAATTAAGATGAAGTAGGCAATAAAAAAAATTGTTAATTTTTTTGCCATTTCTATAGAAGGAATTTCTTAAAAATCACTCAAGCCGTTTTAGAGTTAAAACCAGATATACAATATATTTTGTTTAATGTTATATTCGTAATCAGTGGTCCTTTGATATCTACTAGTTGTGCCCGCGGCTCAGCTCGTGTGGACTACAGAATGACTGTTTATTAAGATATCACGATAATTTTTCTTTTTGATAAGGACAAATTATCTATGGAGTAAATAAAACAGTGGAACAAAAACAAAAATTCAAAATCTATACAGTAGTTGTTGCGTGATGCGCGCACAACGGCAAATCAAGTCCGGTAAAGCTGTAAAAGCCTTAAAGGCTCCAGGGCCCCTAAGGCTGACAGTATAGTCAATTCGAAAAAAAAAATACACAACGGAAAACCTCAATCACTGTATTTATATAGATTACGAAATTTGAAAGAAAAGTACATGTATCTTCAGATACAACTACTTGTTTATTATTATAACAGATATATCATACGTGCCTAGTATATTATTTAAATTTGTACCCACTTTGTCTGAAATGTGTAAGCAGTTATGTCGCTGTGATATTCGAAAAATAATGAATATTAAGTATTTTTAGTTTATTAGTTTATCTTTGGTTATTACAGATACTTGACAGAAATTCAATAAATCAAATACATATTCTACACTACCATTACAAAGAGGTGAAGTTTGTTAGTTTATATCTTTATACCGATTCGATTCAAAAACTCTTTCACAGAGCTTCAGCATAATTCAAAGTACAAAGTCATGGATGGCTACTAGTACTTTCAAGATTATTTTCAACATTCAACAGTAGATAAACTATATAATAAAAAAGCAAAAAGAAGTACGCTCGGAGTGCGGTCATATACGTGGACTTTATAATCCCGGGATCGGGTGTGGGGTCATTGTAAAAATTACGCCATAAATCGGTCCTGGGCCGCTCCCGACGTGACGCGACGACGAGCGCTTGGCGCAGGCCGCCTCGTAAATTATACCGGCCAATGGCGAACGTAGGGCTGTCAGTTTAATAAAGATATAATTTGGCCTTTGACATTTTTGATGTGACCTTTTTAAGAGAGATAGGGTGCACAGAGAAATTTCTTTGGAGACTTCTCTCTGCTTGTGTCAGTTGGCCTGGAGAAATACAGTACAAAAGATCGCAGCCAAATAACCTTGTGTTGTGTTCCTCTAGTGAGAGAACTCTTTGAGGAAGGGTCGGCAGCGCGTTAGTGATACAAGTGTCCATAGGCTACGGTAACTGCTTACCATCAGGTAGGCCGTACGCAAAAACAAATAACCTTGTGTTGTGTTCCTGTAGTGAGTGAGCTCTTTGAGGAATGGGTCGGCAGCGCGTTAGTGATACAAGTGTCCATAGGCTACGGTAACTGCTTACCATCAGGTAGGCCGTACGCTAGTTTGTAACCTTAGTTGTATTAAAAAAAAAGTGAAACATCGCAATTTTGGATGAGAGTAAAAGCTTTCTGATGGGAAGTCGCGACGTGTCATTTGGCCAGCATAGCTTTTAGTCGACTCTTTCCGACTTGGCGCTCCCCTCTCAAAATGTATACTGAACGCTTGTCTCTCTACTGTATTTTTATTCTAACCTTATAGGTTATTCGTGAATATCAGTGAGGTTTCTTTTATAAATAACTATTTGAATATTATTATTTATTCGTTGTTATTTATTCATATTTATTTAAGCAATGATGGCTCAGTGGTAGAGTGTACGACTTCGCGTCGATTGACGTGAGTTCGAATCCCTGCAATGAGCCTGAGCTTTCGGTGAAGGAAAACATCGTGAGGAAGCCATAGCATGGTGGTAGGGCTTTTTCTATTGCCCGCCTGTCTAGCTACCACCCTCAAGTTGAAAATCGACAGCACAAGTACCAATGGGTGTGTTAAGGCAGCTGCAATTGAGAGCCGGTCTTCCACTAGGTTTAGCGTGTTATCATCTTGGGTCACATGGTCACTTAACATCAGGTGAGATTGTGGCCACTACGCCAAATATTTAACAATAAAAAAAAATATAGTAAATTAACAAGGTGCCCGCGAATTTGTTCATGTAAAAAATCTTTTGATATTCCTCGGCAGCTACGAATGTACTGCTTTTATTTTAATTGCTACTTAATTTATACAGAAAAGTAATGTTATGTAGCTTACATTCTTCCTCGAATTGAATCCAGAAATTCACGCCAATGTCAGCAACAACTGACTTTGTAAGTTTAAACTGAATCCTATGAACGATATACGAACACATACAAGATAAACACACAAACATATTTTTTTTCGTTCGCGTTCGTATTAACTAATTTATAGAATTTAGGAATTTAGTAAGAAAATAAAATGGATTAGCATTTAGGAAATTTGGCTTCTTGTTAGTGATATTAACGTTCGTAGTTCAATGTAACATGAATCAAATGCTCTTAGCTTAGATTAGCTTAGTTAATATACAGTTTTCATAATTATTTGACTGTAATTATACTATAATTTATACATATTATAAAACTCATCGTCTCTCTGCCTGTCCGTTTATGTTCTTTTCACGCGAAAATAGCTGTTCACAGAAAAAGATAATAATTTAAAGCACCTAGGTAGTAACCCTACTCGCGTGTGCGGTTCGCCTGGCAGGGCCGGTTGCAGGGTCCGGGGGGGACGGGTGCGCGGCGTCTGTGCGGTCGCTATAGTGGCATCGCTTCACAAAGGCGCACGAGAAGGCGCGCACCGAAAAATACGAGTTCGGCTTGTACTGAGGTGTCACATTATTAAGTACTAGCTGTGCCTTACGGTTTCATCCGTATTGAATTTTGTCAACCAACTTCCACCGCGCCGACAACGTACGCAACGCTCGCTTCCCCTACTTGCCTACAAGCTTGTCAAGTTGTTTGGCGTTTATGATTACTACTTTGCTCCACAGTCATAGCGTGAAGTTATATAGTCAGTAAATCTTCATCAACAAATAAGCTATAAAATATTGATTATAAAATCTGACTCGTAGGTCCAGAGATTAGTGCGTTAAAATATCAAACAAACAAACAATCTATTTAGTTTTATAATGTTAGTATAAGTACTTACATATATAATTTGCATACAAAATGTGCTAATTTATTGGTATAAGACTTATATTATAATTAGCGGTGCGCACGCGTTTGTTACACAATAATTATTTTCGTCCCGTAATTGTACTTATTTTTACTCATATTATTGACAATTCATATAGTCTGTCAATTGAGAAACGATATATACAAAACTTCATCAAAATCGGTTGAGAACTAATATTTATTTTACGATTACTAAATGTATTTTTGTCATTTCTTATAGCCTATTAATTATAGAATGACGTGCGCTTTCCGTCTACAAAATTTGATCAGAATCGGTTGAGAATGAATGAAAATTTATTTTATCGATATTTTATATCGATTACTATGCGTTTTATCAAAAAATGTTATAGTCTATCATTTGATCAATAACATAAGTTTCCCATGCACAAAATTTTATAAGAAGTTAAATCTGGACATACATACAGACAGACAGACATTTTTTTTGAGCACATTCATTATCATATTCCTTTGTTTAGTATGTCTAGCGTGAAATTTGTAAAAAATGACAGACAGACAGAACTATAAATTTATTAATATATATGCACACAATAATTGCTCATTTATTAGTATTAGATTTATATTATAATTTTACTATTTTGCCTTCAAGCATACATGTGTTCAGGAATGTTATTTTTATAAATGTAAAGTTGCTCTCAAAAAATATCATTAGTATTCGAACCTAAGTTGTTCGACGTGTTTTTTGATCACGCTATCACTGAACCCTCATGGCTTAGGCTTAGAGTTTCCGAGTTCAAGTTGATATGATACTTGTCGCTAGGTAATTGCTTTGTAAAACAAATGTTCATTAAAATGGTGAACGAACTAAAAAATATTAACATAATTAATATCGTTCCATCTGGTAACGTATGCAAATAAAGTTTAAAAATTCACGAATGGCAACACTGAAGCGGGAGCTCGGAGCTTAAATGTGTCATCGGACGAGCGCGCCGTCCGGCAGCCCTTCAAACCGCGTTGCCTCGAACTCCGCCGCGACCGCGACGTGCTGTTATGTAAAACAGGGAAAACTACATAACTCTCTTTTTGTGTACCCTTTTTAAACACACTAAATTGTATTTAATTTATGACTTGTATTTTGCATATGACACATTTTCTATACACTAAATTATCGAAATATATTATTTTACTACTGTGTGCAAGTGTCCTCTTGTGTGACGGACCAGACTCAATCATAACACCAGTCGTTGAAGAATTTGCGATTTCAAATGCCGACAAATCAACTTTTGCTTTTCCTTACGACACTTGAGTGTAGAGCAGTCGTTCTTTGCATAATATGTGACAGGAAACTACATTAGTCAGTGCACATTACTGCATATATTCCCCGATATGTTCTTTTCTACGAGTCTGTACAAATGCTGATGCAAAGTGGCCAGTAACTTTTTAAAAGTAGTAAAAAGAAAAAAATGCAAGTAAATATTCATTAATAAAGGCGCAAATATATAACTATTTTCAAAATTCCGTAGACTAAATATTACATGACGTAATCCTCAGTGATTTTCAGTCTTCCATAAAATCTTCCGCATTCGCAATTCCATTGCGAATTCTGCATAATTTCAAGTAGATGATAGTAGGTATAACTGACAATCAACTCTTCAAAATCTTCAAATGAACCGAACATTGATTTAAACTCTTTGCCTCTCAACGTCATTGAAAATGAGCGAAAAATTGGCATTTATACCACCCATGCGAATCAAGTTTATTAATACTGGTATACTGACTGTTTTCATAGATTTAAAAGTTTGCGTTTGTTTGTAAGCATATAAATTAATGTAGGTTGTTTAAAAAAAAACAAAAAAATATCAAAAACACTACTCAATGTGTCCGTCTATTCTATGCATTCTATGCATTTCTTCAGAAAGAAGACTCAGAGGCGGTATATTCCGCCATCCTATAAATTTCAGACTTGCTAACAAGTCGTCGCGTTGCTTCGGTGATCGGTCCCGGGAAATGTGTATAAAGGGTACGCATCTGTAGCACAAAAAGCGTAGCCGCTATCGCATTGCGGGCGTTCGCCCGGCGGCTGAGTACCAGGCTCGCAGCATAGCGCGGGAGATAAGTAATTCTGTGCCGTGTTGTCGGCGGGGGGAGCGATGAGGTGCGGGAGGGAGACGAGGGAGTAAATGCCCGCGCGGCGGCGGCGGGTAATTGGTTCGCGCCGCCCGAAGCGAGCCCGTAGTATCGCGCTTTAGCGACGGCGCCCTCCGGTGTCGAGAGCGGACATGGAAATTGTGGAGTCGAATTATTCATGTTTTTTTAATTGAAAACTTCTTTAGTACTTTTGTGATTAGAAATTCGATGAAACGAAAAAGCGACACTTTAAAGAGACAAACACATACATATATAGGATTTAGCCTGTGAGAAAATGAAATAGAATACATTGTACAGTGTTTCCAATTAGTTTAGTTTTCTGAAGGTTTCAATTCTATCGCGTGTGGGAGCCAATACACAAATGCAAGCAATTATGGCTCAGTGGTAGCGTGTACAACTTCGCGTCGATTGACGTGAGTTCGAATCCGTGCAATGAGCCTGAGCTTTCGGTGAAGGAAAACATCGTGATGAAACCATAGCATGATGGTATGGTTTTTTCTAATGCCCGCTTGGCTAGCTACCACCCTCAAGTTGAAAATCTGTCGCCAAGCACCAATAGGTGTGTTCCGGCAGCTGTACTTGAGAGCCAGTCTTCCACTAGGTTTAGAGTGTTATCATCTTGGGCCACATCGTCACTTAACATCAGGTGAGATTGTGGCCACTATGCTAAACCTATAACGAAAATAAAAAATCAAAAAAACTGCACAAGTGATTTCCTTTAAGTCAATTTTATATTTTAAGGTTTCATTTTCTTCTGGATGTAGACCTTTTTTCAGCATTCATTATTAGAAAAAAGGTCTTCAAGGGCGCTCGTATATGAGCTGTTTAAATGTTATAAATAACATTTAATATTTTTTTCAATAAATATTTTTTTCTATGGTTTTCAAGCATTTCTATATATCGATTTTATTAAAATTATTCATCTGTGGTAAAATTATTGGCCGTGTAATATACGGAATCTTAGTTTATCTAAAAAACCATTGAGATCGGTTGCACATTTTTTGTGTGATACACAAATAATTTCCAAAATGATAATAATATCGTGTTTCGCTCTCAAAATACAATATGTTATTTAGAGTATAAAGTAGGAATTCAATCGCAATCATACCATTTTTTAGCATCTACAGACTAAAGATTTTGCTTGATGATAGCGTATTCTAATGCTTGCCATTGTTTAGACACTATGTTGATTAACGAGTCTTACAATGAACATGAGCTTTCGGTGAAGAAAAACATCATAATTAAGCCGTAGGATAGAGTCACAAAAAATTGAAATAAAATGAATGTGTATGATTCGACCAAATACAGAGGGCGTCGAAAGACAATGCCGCTCTACTTTGATAAAGAGCTATGGCATTACCTATACGTACCAGCTTCCTGGTACACGTACCAGGTTACAGAGTCTTGTAACATGCACCAGGTAAATATTATGTGCGCAATAACATCAACTTTAATATCGACCAAAGGCCCATTGGGGTTTGTTCACCGACGAGCTAAAAAAAAGTGGAAGACAGAATAAAGCCCCTGGTATTACATGTTTGTTTGAGGCTAACAGCTTTTTTAAATACCAACTTTTAGTGACATTTGTACCATGATAATTGGGCCACTATCTACCATACCTGCCTGTATGTTCCGGCAAATGCACGTAAGAGCCATTCTTTTTAGGCTTATTGTGTAATTTTAGGCCACGTCGATACTTAACATCAGGTTTGTGGTGAAACGTTGAAATTTAGAATGTACTAGTTATGCCCTCGGCTCCACTTGCGTGGGTTTCAGAATGTGGTCGGTTAAGCATACGCGCAAATCGTGCTGCCCGTGCTCCCACCCACAGCGGTCGCCCGCTGTCACTTTAAACCCAGAAATGATTATTGTGGATGATCCTTAGAAGATAGACATATGCTATCTCCGACTTTTTTGTAGGTCTTTTTAAGATCAATAATTCAGTAGTACATTATTTTGATATATCTCTTATTTTTTTACTCAGTGTAAGAGGTTTAAGCGTCTCAAAAAAAGTATTTCTTCCGAATTGATTAACAATTATCGTCACTGCTTATTTCATATGTTGCTTTATCTTACAAAATATATCCCCTATAACCTGGCCAGATAACATTGCTATGAATTATAAAAAAGAACATGTAAATCGGATAAGAGGTTTTCGCGTGAAAAAAAAACATAAACGGACAAACAGAGAGAGACACGTTGAGTTTTATAATATGTATAGAAGATAAAAATAAAATATAATTCGAGCGCAGCGACTCAACGGCTGTAGCTGTTTGTGTTTGTCATGCTACCGCCGGAGTTATAGCTATGTCGTGCGGCCACCGGCGCGCCACTTTATACATCCGACGGCGTTGCCGCTGCCGCCCGCCACGGGCTACACACACCTACCTTTTATTTATATTCGTACACCTACCCATGCCACCTACCGGTATCGGAACGTGCTGTGCCAGGTAGTGTGAAACGATCGCTCGGAATACTACGCGCGACGCGACGGGACGATCCACGAAATATTATGTCGCTCAAAACTAACTTTATGAATGTATTTTTGCTAATGTATTTTTAGTGAATTTTTTTAGTCTCATATTTGAATGAGGCTTTTAATTTAACAGAAATAATATTATTTACTGTCATGTATCATTTTATATCTTTTTCTAATTCGCGATTATTTCTGTGTTTGTTTGTAGCTTTTGACAATGATGGCTCAGTGGTAGCGTGTACGGACACCGCGCCGATCGACGTGGATTCGAATCCCAGCAATGAGTTTGAGCTTTCGGTGAAAAAAAACATCGTCATGAAACCCTTCTGGCTTGCTACCATCCTCAAGTTGAATATCTGTCGCTAAGCATCTTTTTAAAAATTATTTTATTTATTACTAGCTGTTCCCGTGGGTCCGCTCGCGTGGATTACTAAAAAGGTTTTTTACGTTTTGTGTGGAATCCTAATTGTGGTTCTACAATCAAGGCAGTCTAAAATTACCCTTTAACTATACTTAAAATTACTAATATAAATTACTTTATCAGCTATCTGCTAGTGAGAGTCCCTTCAAAATCGGTCCAACCGTTCCGGAGATTATCCGGAACAAACAGACAGACAATAATTTAAAAAATGGGTTTTTGTTACAGGTACTTGTATACTTTCATATGCATTTAGTAAAAACCTGTTATTTTTACATTACAAACATACGATTCAATTTTATTAGATGTATAGAAAGTACCGTATATACTTTCAATATGCATTTAGTAAAAAGCTGTTGTTTTGACATCAAAAAGGGATTTCATTTTTTTATTCTGCATCTTTTCATACTATCCTTCTTTATGTCGAATTTCATTGCGATCTTTTCAGAGGTTTAGTCGTGAAATAAGTAACAAATATACAGACAGATTTACTTTCGCATTTATAATATTAGTGAGGATAAGTGTGCCATTGTGCCTAGCTCCTCTGTGCTTAACGTGATACTATCTTCGGCCTTATTACACAAACGCAACACGATAAAGAATTAAAAAAAATGTGTGGTTTTATGAAAACACAATGCAAGTGAAACTTGAAAAAAAATACATATTATTGAAGACATGTGACATACATTCTTTAATAAGACACATTAACATAAACATATTACGATTATATCTATATATTATAATTTACGATTATAATCCTTGACTGCACGGCATAAAATTAAATTGTATTTTCAAGTAATGCGACATGCGATAGATGAACGAAAACTTCTTGGGCGATAGAATAAAAGTTTCACTTAAAAAAAAACGGTTATCGCGAACCGTTCACATGTTACAACTCTTCGTAAATAGTAGGTAAAAACTAAAAAAAGAATATGAAATACAGTTGGCATTTCGATATAGATCTTCCTTGAGGCAGAGGTCAGTGCTAGATTGTCCTATACTTGTGTCATATGATAGAACAGAAATAGCTTGTAATGATAGGATATTGTTGGTCAGGCTTGTTGACATACAAATATCCAAATACCCCTCTTTTGCGTCGGGATTTAATAAAACACAATTTATTGTCGCCGTATAGGTACACACTTTCAATTTATTTCTTCCAGTAAATTACTGCTTAATGAAAACAGCACAAGCACACAAGCATACTTCACTTTAACAGAAACTTTACTACCGCAGATTTTTTTTAGCTTAATATAGCCTCTGGATACAAGTCCTTTAAGCCATCCTTCGTAGTCCTTTCTAATCTTGAAAGTGAGTTCAAATAAGATGGTGGCTTCCTTGTTAAAACTATCTATAAGGGAGTTTTTGTGGCAACTGACAATGCATGTGTCCCGTTTATATTTATAATCCAATACACGTACGCATAATACCCATACTATATGACGTAAAATGTCACCAATGTATCTATACTATTATCTATAGGTACTAATATAATAAAGCGGAATATTATTTGTTTTTTTAAACACGCTAATCTCTGAAACTACCAGTCGGATTCAAAAAAATATGTTTGTATATGATAACCAGATTCACGAGGAATAGTATAGGCTATCTAGCATTAGGCTACACTTCTTGGCTAGCCTTAAATATTGATTTTGTCGGAAGCAACATAACACCCAAACTGCTTTATTCTCGTGCGCTGGAGTAATGGTTAGTGTAAATATACGTAAATACAATGTTCTACAAAAATATTTCTCTTTAGTACATCTAAAAAAGTCTACGATACCATATGCCTATCTCTTATACATACGCTACAATAAGGTATTTTGTGACAAAGTATTATTGAATATTTAATAGTTATTTATGAGCCTAATAATTATATCAGGCATGGCATATTAATCCTAACGAACGAAATTAGTTCATCATCAAGACAATTTTATGTAGATAAACTTCGCCCTTTATAGCATTTTATTTGGACTCATACTTTTGGAGATAATATAAAAAAATAAAATAATTCAACACTCGGTTCGGGTCTATGAATTAGCAGCAATTGTGCGAACGAGCCGAGTGAGTTGTGACGCATAACCCCGGCCGCCCGATAAAAATATTGTCTATACTGAAGTATTATAATTCATCAATCAGCGATTTCTTTTAAATTATACGCGGGTGAAACCGCGACGTACAGCTAGTATAATATATAAAAAGATAACGGACTGACTGTCATATCAACGCACAGCTCAAACTTCTGGGGCTAGGATCGTGAAAATTTGCATGCGGGTTCTTTACACTGTATGTGAGCACTCGTTTTTGGAATTTCAAACCCTAAGGTGGTGAAAAATGGGATGAAAGTCTGTATGAAATCTGTCTTTATAATATTTTTCTACTCGTGCGAAGCGGGGGCGGTCCGCTAGTATTACATAATATAGGGTCAAATAAACCTAAGTTAATGAATTAAAACAAAAACCACAACATGGCAGTTCAAGATCCCACCAAAAACTCTAGTACCACAGAATAAAAAATATTATTGCCAGTACTACAAATTATTACAGTTCCGAAAACATTAATTTCTACTCTTTGTGGTAGCACTGTACTAAAGAGATTCAATATGGTGGGTCGACCATCATTATATTTTATTATATTGTCGTTCGCTACCGTTCTTTACCGTATTTTACCCTTTTGGGAAAAGTACAGCTTGTATTGATTTGGTCGTATAAAGAAAATAAGTTTTTCAATATAGCAACCAGGGAAAAGTATTTTAATGAGTTAAAAATTAGTATCGAGGCTCTTCTTACCCAGGGTGATGCTAACGGTGCGTTGTATCGCGGTACCCAGATAAAATACGACGCGAGATATCGCCTGTACGAAGTGTCAGGGACGTCGGAATACGAGCCGCTTAGCGCTGCGCTGCACTTATTATCGATAAACTAACGATAAAATCTCTCGTTCCGTGACGTGGTGATGATCGATAAATTTAACAGCTTAAAAAAAGAAAAACAAAAAATATTTTACTAAAGTTTACTTTGTTTCTAGGACTAACGATGTGGATTTATGATCGACACATTTTAACAGTTTCTTTCTTTTTAAAAGCTTTTATTTAACTCGCCTAAGACTTTGTTATATAGGTCAAATCTTACAACCACTACCATCTACTTCCACTTATCCTTTCGAACTAAAATTTGGAATACTTATGTAACTTCGATGGAAATATAATGTAATATTATTGAGCTGATCTGATGATGAACCCGGATACTGGATATTATTAATATATTTTATTCTCGTCTGTACTGTATTATCGGTGCTGTACCAATTTTCCGTAGTACTCAGTAGCATTCTGTAGCATTTTCAGTACTGACTTACTAACTCGCCCACTGATTACATATTTCGCAAGAGCAATGCTATCGCAGAAATCACTAAATATCGGCTTCAAAATCGCAAATACAGTTTATGTTGGCAACCATAATATACTAGAAGTGATTAAGGAGCCGATGTCCTTTTCGAATGGACTTAAGGTTGCTAACTATAAACCTATAGTTAGCAATACTGTGCAATAACAAGTACCAATTTTTTTCTCGTACATTCGTGTATTCACTTTTTGAATATTTTTAACACCGAATTGTTTCCTTTTTCTATTGCTGAAGATACATGATGGCGTTAGATGTGGCAGTTGTTCACACAGAATACTTATCAGTTATTTATTTTTCAAGTAAAAACGTCGAAAGTTGGTCGCGGTTCTTAAGAGCAGATTTATAATTTGTTCGGATGTTCTTATTTAGCTTATAATGGAAAATTTGGAAAATTAATAAGTTTTCAATGCTTTTGTCTAAATTATCTACTTTAGTTCTAAATTTAGATCTGTTATGTTTTAAAAAGAACTGTAATTGTAAAAACTCTGCATACTGGACTATTTCATTACTTTTTTTACCGTGTTTATTTGCTCGCTATTGTAGAGGTCACACGCACGCTATGAAAGTCTTTAATAAATGAATACATACCGTTTTTGAAACACGAAGGTACGATCATATGTTAACATAGGATCTATTTTATATTATCTTTGTTATAGATCATTTTACTATGTATATAGTCTCCACTGAAAAAAAGGTGTGTGTGCGATTCACACACGATAGAAGTGAAACTTCATTTTAAAAGGCATTTTGTATTTTATTTAAACAGTGTGCAATATACATACACACCGACATTTACTCTCTCGCTCTGGCTCACACAAAGAGACCGATAATGTACGTTAAACGTTTAACATTTAACGTTTAACGCTTGGAAGTCGCATAAGAAGTTTCACTTCAATAAGTATTGTGTAATAGGTTTACATATCTGAATTAGATTTAATATAGATATTAAAATAAATAATGTGTAATATGTACGCTGTTTGCGCTACCTTTATTAAATAAATATATAAAAGATGATCTAAAGTTTAAACGAATAAATTGCAAAAAAACGCGCCTATAAAAAAAAGTTGAATCAATTTGCAATCGCCTCACTAATAGACAAAGGCACGCTCCCATGAGATGTCATGGGGTCATTATCAGACCACTCCACGATGATTTGATGATTACTAATGCTAAGAAATTCATAGTTTTGTATTTCTTATTTACCTAACAAATAAGTACATAAGAATAGGTTTTACAAGCGTTCAGGTATCCTCATGATTATCTTCTCCGTCATACATATATAAATAAATAAACTCCAACGCCGTTTGACCGATCACCATCAGCTGTTCTGAAGTGGGTAGGTCTAAGTGGTTTTTCATTGAGGAGGTTTTATGCTATCCCTGAACATGATAGGTGCCGATGTGGTCGGATTATTGATAGCTGGAAAGGGCAGGACCACGTCTGTAGGATCAGCTAGTAAATTCTAATTTCGGCAAATTAATAGTTGAATCTCCAACAAAAGGACGTCCAAACGATATTCTACCAGTCTTTACTAGTCATAATGGGCATTCAATAATATTCTCAATTGACCGGTCCTTTCACAAAGACACTTGAACAATTAAATGAAAATGTATATACATAATGTGTGTAATTATATTAATAATATCTGGTAGGGTATGCGATGGCGGACGATAACATTTTACCTTATTTTAAATAAATATTCCATCTCTAAAACCTGCCACAGCATATTTAATAACATACAGCCTGCTATTATAACTCTGCGTATCTACCTTTTTGTGTTATATCATACTGTTGCGTTTTGGAGAAACAAAATATTTGGCGAGAGCGGTGACTGCGATCTGATACGAGCCACCACCCTGCCCGTTAACGTGTCGTATGATGTTATAATAATATCGATTAAAGATCAGTCGTATGGTTATTACTAGATGTGCACCGCAGATTCACCCGCGTTTAATTAAAAAAATGCTGATTGATAATTTATAATGCTTCAATATAGACAATATTTTAATCGGAGGGCCAAGTTTATGCGTCACACTCACACGGCTCGTTCGCGCCACTGCTACTAAGTCATAGACCCGAACCAAGTGTTCAATTATTTTAATTTTCTATTATTTCCAAAAGTATGGGTCCAAATGAAAAAATTAAAGGGCAAATTTTATTTATATAAAATTGTCTTGATGAAGAAGTAACTTTTGTTTGTAAGAATTAATATGCCATGCCTAATAATAATGCTTATAAATCACTTTTAAATTTTCAATAATACTTTGTCACAAAATACCTTATTGTAGTGTATGAGATAGGCATATGGTATCGTGGACTTTTTTTAGATGTACTAAGGAGCAATATTTTTGTAGAACATTGTATTTACGTATTACTACCCATTACTCCAGCGCACGCGAATAAAGCAGTTCGGGAACAATGTTGCTTCCGACTTACTTAATCAATATTTAAGGCTAGCCAAGAAGTGTAGCCTAATGCTAGTTAGTCTATACTATTCCTTGTAAATCTGGCTACCATATACAGAAATAATTTTTCGAATTAGACCGTTAATTCCAGAGATTAGCGTGTTTAAACAAACAAAAAACTCTTCCGTTTTATTATTTTATAGTATAGTAATTATATAATCATCGCGATTCTCTCCATAAGTTTATAGGGTTGTGAAAACAAGTATATCAACACCTACTACATACCCGTCCCGGCCTCCAACTCAGCACAGTATGAAAGAACTTATATCTAATTAGTGTAAAAATTATAAAATAAATAATATAGTCTACGCTAAAATCTCAGATTTACCCTACATAATAAAACTATCTATGCTGCAATTAATCAACTTCTAGGCAAATACCTGGTCAGTACACTTTTGGATGTTATGTATTATAATATTCAGGTGTACTATTGACATGTATGCATGTATGTATTATCTCTATACACATCAACTATACTGAGTTTGTTTTATTATTTACAGGTTTAGCGTTAAATCAGAATCTCACTAGGTGTTAAGTGACGATATGGTCCAACATGGAAACATTAAGGTAACTAAGCCCAGCAGTACGACTCTCAAAAGGAAATAGATGGATGGGTGTTATGTATAGAATACAAGCTCCTTTTTTGCTTCAGTGCCTTTTGTTTAACAAATTTCTACATTAATTACAAATGTAGTGGTTAAATTAATATGCAGCAATGGCAGATGTAAGTAAAAAGTGTGGCACCGTTATGAAGATATTTGTGATTTGATACAGTTATCATCTGCGCCTGTACCTCGCGAGTGATTGATTATGAATGATACTGAATAGTTGATTATAGGTTGATGATGTTATTGAATATGAAATACATAAGTTCTATAGCTTGGTGATAGATATTCACAACGAAGGTTTTAGCAAAACAGTTAGAATTATAGAATAGATTAGGAAATGCTTTACCACCGTGATAAAATCTAAAACAATCCCTTTTTCCGAATGAACATCAACTATTATTCTATTATATCTTTTTATCCTAACAAATAAATCTGCATTGTAGCTTTGGATCGTATAAAATACTTCCATGAGATTGGTAATCAGTTTGTTTGCCACCTTTTGCCATAAAAAATACATATTCCATAAACGGTGTACTATTTCACAGAATGGCAAATACATTCGTGTACAAATGGTTATTTTATACTCTAACTCGCATGAATTATAAAACGCGATGTGGTATCAACCGGCATATGTATGCATATATTATACAAAAATTAGATAGGTACGTTCACAGTTCAGTACTGGCAATACTTTTATATCGATAAATAATGTTTTTTACATTGCGAATAATTGTAATATTAGTGTAATGTCGACTTTACTGTTTTTGCATAATATAATTAAGTAAAGAACTAACTGTTAAAATACAGATTATCCTTTTGTTAATCCCGGACTTGACAACTTTAGTTGTTTTAAACACTGTATATGTTGAGAATATTATCCGTGAAATAATGTTGATTAATTATTTGATATACCTTTAAAAGTATTAAAGAAAAATATGCCGTAAAAACGCGGCATTATATTCATGTGACCGCGCGTGAACTCATTTTTAAATAAAGAAAACTAAGATTAAGTTTCAAAGTTGAGTTTACTAGAATTTCAGTTGAAACTTAAAAAATTTATTCAGCACCTATATAATTTTAGTTCCACACTTAGTAATAATTTTAGAGTCACTTCTCACAAGATATGAGATACTAATTAGAACAACATTAAAAAAAATGTATAAAAATATTTAACGATGATGTCTCACATTCTCTGATTGGCGTTTCCAATCATGGGACTCCCACGCGAAAAATCTCAATTTTCAATCTCAATCAAATCTCAATTAATTATTTTTTCATATTTGTATTTTTAAGGGTTTTTATCAGTAACCAATATGATTAAATAATTAATTTTATGTTTTAAACATATTGCCAACTCGCAAATTGGGTACAATATATTTTGTACCTTATGCGATAATTAAAAAATCTTGCTTTGTAATAATAATATACGTTTCTAAATATTCAAAAATCATTCCTTGGTTCTCACCTATGTTATATAAAGAACTACGGTGCAGAATTTCATGCTGTTAAGCCCATCGGTTTAAGCTGTACATTGTCTGTCTCTCAGTCAATGTAAGAGTTTTATTAAGTAGAAGGTACAATAACTTATAATTGAGAGTTTCATCAAATCGTTTAATAATCTAGAAGTACTGTGATACTATTGTTTATGTTCTTCTCTTTAAGTAACTATTGCGTAAAAGCAATTTGCCGACACGACGATAATGTATATTATTGTATTAGCTAATGTGTGTCCACGTGTTCTTAACTAAAGGCTATAGGGGTGGGGTGAAATTTTCTCCTTGAATCCTATATAAATATTTTGCGGTCTGATCTTTGAATAAGAGTAATTCCTAGATACGAGTAACCCACGAAATCATGCAGCGTAACGTGTGAAAATTAGTGTTGTCCATGTAAAATAATAACCGACCAAGACCCGTAGGGTTCCGTAGTTGCCCGTCGCAATCTTAGAAGGGGGCCTTAAGTAATTTTCAATGGAGTGTGTACGAAATTACTTCTCTAAGTACATTATATAAGTAAGTCGACTATTACTCGTTAATTTGTAGTTTTCCTTTTAAATTTGGTATATATCCTACTACTGCCGTGAATTTTTTCACATTTCCAAAAATAACCATTTTGCTGGCAGGGTGATACTTGACTCTAACAAAAATTAGCTTTTTAAAGCTTAATATTTCGCAAGCTAATCCTTGAATCGGTAAAAGGCTTTTACACACCTGCAATATTTTTGAAAAACTGTCCAAAGACACATAAAAAAAAGCTTTTTTGAATGTTTTATTTTACCACTTTGGCGTGATTAATATGTAGACTTATATCAAATTACAGCTTTCTAGAACTAAGAATCTTTTAGCTAAGCCGCGGACGGACGTGACGAAATTTTGAGTGTTCCTTGTTGACTACGAATCCTAAAAAGTATGCGGTGGGCCTATTCGTATTATCCGTATATCCGTATTATAACCAGAGCACACGTCGTCACTTTTATTTCAAGAAACAACACTAACTTTCAACGTAGTATAGATTTTCTCTGTGGATCAACTGCGCAAAGATGGCGAGCAAAGCAACTTCTGTTTTAAAATATAATTTCACCAAGTTTTTTACCTACTTCTGCTACACAGATAACAGTGCGGGAAGCCGCTGGATGCGAGCAGTACAGGATCGGTCGTTGTGGCGATCTTTGGGAGAGGCCTATGACCAGCGTGTGGACGTCTTTCCGCTGAAATGATGATGATATATGATCTTGATACGAATAACACCGTTGAGAAATAATATATAGAGATGAAGCTAACAATATTTATAGTGTAAAACTATGCGTACTTGTCTTTGGCGTAACAAAACGAACATAACTCCAAAAATTTTATCCCGCGTGCCATCAACATAATGAAGTTAGCCATCAATAATAATAATGTAAATTAATTTTACTGACTTCTTTATGGTGTAAAAATTATTTAACGGTGTATAAATGTTATTTTAATCAAATTAAATAAACGTTATTTATTTACGTAAATAAACGTTATTTTAATCAAATTAAAATTCCGTCACATGAATTGCAAGCAGCTTCTGATTTTACCATCTACTAAACGCGCCAAAAAAATTATAACTTCAAAAGTGTTATCGATAATTTTCAAATTGGAATCCCATCTCTACTGTGTGCCCTCGGTCGCAAGTCGCATGCAATCAGTCGGGGCGAGCCGCGGCGACGCCACTCAACGCCGCTCGTAAACGTTATCGGCTACATCGTAAAAACTACGTAAAACGGCGAGCATGCTTGCTCCCGCCGCCGTCCCCGCGCCCTCTGCCGCGCACCGCCGGCAGTCGGTTGCCAACACGGCCCGCCATCGTCGACCAATGTTCACAGAGAGGGTAACTTAAAAGTGGGGGCTTCTATGTTTACGTAATACTACAACGCGGCCTCGCACGCGTTCATTACACGGTAATTATTTTCATCCCGTAGTTTTATCTTTTCTCACATTATTGAGAATTCCTTTAGCCTATTAACTGAGGAATGATATAAGCTTCCAATGTACAAAATTTAACAAAAATTAGTCAAGGTGTTTTTGAGTTAAATCCGGACATACGAACACACAGCCGAACAAACAAAAAGTTTATAACAAATAGACGTCTATCGAGAAATTTAGAAAAAAATAATATATGTACAGATAGAACTACAAATATATTACATATATGTCGGTGTGGTTATTGAATGTGTACTAATGACCGCACTATTGACTTGCGTTAGTTACTTGGTGTGATAGCAACAGGAGTGCTCTATGAATGCACGCATTATCTATATCTATATTTTTCTATACATATTATAAAACTCAACGTCTCTCTGCCTGTCCGTTTATGTTTTTTTTCGCACGAAAACCACTAATCCGATTTACATGGTTTTTTACTTTAATTCATAGCTATGTTATCTGGCCAGTTTATAAGATATATTTTGTAAGATAAAGGATAATACGAAATAATCAGTGACGATAATGGTGAATCAATTCGGAAAAAAGGCGCTTTTGGGACTTATGCTGAGTAAACCATACACAATAATTGTAGATCTTAAAAATACCTACAAAGAAGTTAGCGATAGCATATGCCTATCTTCTACGGGTCACCAACAATAAGCATTTTTGAGGCAGCACAATTTGCTCGCACGTTCGGCCGACAGCATTCTGTAAACCACGCGAGCAGAGCCACGGGCAACAGCTAATATAATATATTATGGCTAAAAAAAAAACACATAAAGGGAGCGAATTTTATCAAAGCATCACGCCTTATTGCGATTTATACAAAATGATAAAAACATAAACAGCTGTTATATCGATAAATCAAGCGCCGTGTTCTACTGTGCTATAGCACAGTAGCATAGTATACTATGCTACTATGCGACTATAGTATACTAAGCTATACTAAGCTACTTTCGGGACGGGTAAGTCCAGCCTGGGATTGGGCCATCGGATTTGCCTTTAAATTAAGAATATTTAAACTGTATTGTTTTTATATTCAGTATCAGCCATGCCCCACGGTTTCACGCGTGTTAAATTTATTCGATTAACTCTCCACCGTACCGCCAACGCATCTGTACTTGCCTACAGCTTTTCAGATTGCCTGTCATTCATGGTTACTGTTCCGCTTCTTTGAGTCGTAGCGTGAAGCGTATAAACTTCCTCAATAAATATTCTGAATTTCTGAAACTACTCATCCGATTCTGAAATTACTTCACTAATACAAAGCTATGTTCTGCCTGAGTGAGATAACATATATTTTATTATTATTAAATTTTATATTGTAATTAAAACGATTGATGTCGCGAACGGGTGCTAGTATAAAATAAAATACGAACTTATTGATTATTATAGCTCAACCGCTGTAAGCGCGACCCTCTAAAACGTCTGCGGGACGCGGGAGGGGAACTAGACCGACCAATAAGCTAGTATGTTGCCGGCCGTCGACGGCAGTAGTCGTTTGACGTATGGGTCTACGCAGTTTTATTTTTGTGAATGTTGCACATGAACATATTTCCCAAGACGGAATTACGGACGCTACGTTATAAAAAACTATAAAGTCGGTCAAAAGTAATGCTTTAAGGCGTTATTATTTAATTATATGGTCAATATATACTATTAAATTCATAGAAGTGTCACTTAAACTGTGTGTAAAGGTTTCACGCACAATTTTTTTCCAATATAGTAGTATTTTGATTAGCATTTTAATAAAAAGAACAATATTATGTGTATTAAATCTAATATTTATCGTAACATATCTATCTGTCTTAGTTGCAATAACATGCATAAACTATTGATCTTAAAATATAGTGTATCATCTCAATACCATGTATATCCGTGCGCACCCGCCGCCCCGCATCCCGCTAACCATCTCTAGAGTCGCGCTTATGATATAATTACTCCGATTTCTTTTATTTCAATTTAATGGACGTCAATATTAAAAAACTTATTGTTGGAAGTTATTGAAATCACACCGCCTACATTAGTCGCCTCGCCTACTGCCAGTCTGACACGAATAATCTATCTACATTAATAAATATGTAGTCCTGTTTGCACATGTAATTTGTTTCCCAAAATTTGCGATAGATTTCTATTCTAAAGACCACTGATTAGGAATATATATATAGCCTAAATTTTAGACTATAAAGATTGTCAGTAACCTATTTTGATGAGATTTTTTACACGAGAAGAACATGTCGTTTGTTAATGTAAACAACGTTAATAATGTTCTTTTAGAAATTGTAAAAAAAATATTAATTTCAACCAATGGTAATGCGTGCGGAACCGCGGGGCACAGCTAGTGATTTATAAATCTGCCTACTTCAAATATTTTTGTACCTTCAAACTGTTTATTCAGTTTATGTTTTTATTATAATACTACTTAAAACATTTAAAGTAAATTTTAAAATA
This sequence comes from Saturnia pavonia, assembly GCA_947532125.1. NCBI lineage: Eukaryota > Metazoa > Arthropoda > Insecta > Lepidoptera > Saturniidae > Saturnia > Saturnia pavonia. Next base: position 3,904,563 of record OX383916.1, on the reverse strand, counting down.
GATTGCTGTAAAACAAGTACCAAATAAATTGGCAACCCCGCGCTCGATGCGCCCGGGGGTTAGAAGTTATCAATTTGGCCCGCCCGTGGGGCCGCACTCAACCATACGGTTCGCTTTCGCGCCAGCTGAACCTTAGCGTGTCCTCCCTGTAGATCACTCTGCTACTGTGGTTTAGAAACGTTAAGTACTCGTGCACCGAATAATGGCGCGGGTTTTGGCGTGGGTAAAATTAATTTATCCGGTTTTTGTACGTAGCTTTTAAAGTGTACTCTAAAGTTTGTCTTTGTGCTTTCTGATTTCTTACATAGACTACAGTTACACCGTTAATGTAAAAAAATATACTTTATAATAATATTTTCCGTTGATTGGGACTACAGATATATTTTGTTTAGTGACGGTGTAAAGTCTCACAGAACAGCTTATTTAGCAAATAATGAATATTTTACGTGCAGTTTGAATGGTAAGTAGAGCGTTTGCAAAGTTCACCTACTTAAATACCACTTACATACTTATTTAATCTATAAGGCTGTAGTGTCCAGTTTACTTTTTTCACCAATCAGAAGTCTGTGTTGGAAACCAGCATATGTATACGATGAGTTCTGCATCTAGCAGTGTATGACCTTAGATATGACTGCGGTTATGTTTGAAGTTGGTTGCTGATGGACATGAACTGTACGGTTGCCTTTTGCTTCATTCATTATCTATACTACAATATTATAAAGCTTAAGAGATTGTTTGTTTGTTTAAATATTGCTTCTTAGTACATCTAAAAAAAGTTCGCGATACCCATATACCTATCTCTTAGACATAAGTCATAATCAGGTAAATTGAAAATTAAAAAGTTATTTATGACCATTATTATTAGTCATGGCATATTAATCCTTACGAACGAAACTTTCGTTCGTTCGTTAACTTCATCAAGACAAGGTTGATAAATTTTGCCCATTGTAGCATGTTATTTAGACGATATAAGAGATGGTGTAAAATTAAAATAATCCAAAACGGCTCGGGTCTATGACTATAAGGGTAGTGACGCGAACGAGCCGTGTGAGTTGTGACGCATAACCCTAGCCGCCCGCTAAAAATATTGTCTATACTGAAGTATTATAAATCATCAATTAGCGATTTCTTTTAAATTATACGCGGGTGAAACCGCGGGCACAGCTAGTAATTATATAAAAGTGTGTGAAAAAGGTAATAATTATATAAAAATCGTAGGATCAAAGACCAGCAACCGCGATGCCCTCATTTCAATCGATCGGGCACGGCAGCGTGCGTGTCAGCGCGGCGGGCGCGGTGCCTCAGCTCCGTGGTGTCGCATGTCGCGGTCGAGCTAGCGTCGCCGCCTAATCCACTTTTAATTTTGATTAATGTCCCCCAGAGTACGGGAACATTCCGGGATACAGCGTTGATAAATAAAATTTAATTTTTGCTCGTTTTAAGGACAGACGGTTTTTAGTTGGACTTGGACCACATTGCCACTTAATGGTACCTACAGGTATCGCAGGCTTAATCGTCACATACTATCAGTTGAGATTATGGGCAAAGGCTACACCTATAATAATTAAAAAAAATACATCATAATAATTCATATTGGATGATTTATTCGCACTGGTTTGTATTCACTGACTCATCATCTATACATATTATAAAACTCAATATCTATCTGTCTATCTGTCCGTTTATGTTCTTTTCACGCGAAAACCACTTATTTACATATTTTTCATTTTAATTAATATCTATGTTAACTGACCAGGTTATACGATATATTTTGTAACATACGAAATAAGCAGTGACGATAATGTTCAATCTTCAAGTCTTATTTTCGATAAGACTCATTTGGGGTGCTTAAATGGTTTGCGTTGAGTGAACCATACGAGATATATCAAACTAATGTTCTGCATAATTGTAGAAAAATCTATCTTGAAAGGATCACCCACAATAAGTTTTTTTGTCTTCCTTCTTTTGAGCGGGGGCAGTATGATTCGCGCGTGCGCTCGACTGACGGCATTCTGTACTCAACGAAAGCGGAGCCGCGGGCATTTCTAGTCTATATATAAAATTTTCAAAAACATGTTGTGAAACATGTTTCTAATTGTCAGTAACTTTTTCAGAACTATATACTTAATACATTAAGTGTGTAATTAATATTAAATACTGTTATTAGCTGGCCCCGTAGACGTTATTCTGGCCTTCCCAATAGTTAACAACTCGACCACAGTGTAACCTATCCGGTTTTTTCAGATAACTTTTCCATGAACATGAACAAAACGACAAAGAATTACGCGTATAGAAAAAAGGACATTCAGTTTTTCCAGAATTTGAAAACTTTCGGAGAAACTTTTATAAATTTTCTTGCTATATAAACCTATTAAGACTATTACGAGCGTTTTAAAACAAAACAATATCCAAATCGGTCCAGCCGTTATCAAGTGAATCGCTTATCAACGACCAGCATTTTATTTTTATTTATATACCTAGATTGGATGACCTAGGGACTCTGTGGTTTTGCATCATCCATTTCTAGGAGTGATGATAATAATGATAACATCTACACAAACACATATGCACGGATTTAGTTGAGTTGTAACCCAAATTATATTTTTTTAACACTATTCATCTTTTCTTATAAATCTGGAGAGTGTTAATGTCAGGAACTAAAAGACCGAATTGTTTTTTTTTTAAGTTAGTTAGCCTGTATATTTTGAAAGCTTCTAAGCTATGTAATTTCACGCTATGTCCTTAACGAGCGTGGTAGAAATTTAATGCGAGTGAATTCGCCAGATATATATATAATTATATATAGTAGTATGCAAATTTAATATTAAATATCTGCTTTTTTTTTTCAGGTAATCAAAAGTATTTTTACTACACATAGCGGCGCCGTTCGAACGAATTTGTTTTGTAAGTACGTACGCAATATGAATCATAAATATTTATCTATACTAATCTCTAGTAATATAATAAAGTGGAAGTTTTTTATTTGTTTTTTTAAACACGCTAATCTCTGGAACTATCAGTCGGATTCGAAAAATTCTTTGTATGTATGATTTGTATATCATTGCCAGATTCACGTGAAATAGTATAGGCTATCTAAAATTACACTAGACCTCTCAGCTAACCTTAAATATAGATTTTTGTTAAGTAAGTCGGAAGACATAGCGCACCTGCTTTATCCGAGTGTGCTGGCGTAATGGTTATTGATACGTAAATACAATGTTCTACAAAAATATTGCTCCTTAGTAAATCTAAAAAATATAAGCCACAATAAGGTATTTTGTGTTTTTTTTTATTGAATATTGAAAAGTTATGAGAATTATTATTAGGCATGTCATATTAATCCTTACGAACGAAAGTTACTTCATCATCAAGACAATTTTATGTAGATGAACTTTACCCTTTATAGCATCTAATTGGACGAATAGTTTGGGAAATAATGTAACATTAAAATAAGTCGACACTCGGCTCGGGCCTTTGACTTTAGAAATTTAGTGGTGCGAACGAGCTATGTGAGTTGCGACGCATAACCCTGCGTGCCGTCCGATAAAAATATTATCATCAATTAGTGATTTCTTTTAAATAATACGCGGGTGAAACCGCTGGCACAACTAGAACTTTTATTAAAGTTGAAAGCATCTTGTTAGTTTTAAAAAAACTTTAAGATTTTTTCAATAAAGTACTCTTGTAGAAGTAAACCCGCGTAGAGCCATATTGCTGTCACATATATCATATATTATATAATATCTACAGTAAACGCATACAGTTTCGAATAAAATGTGGTTAAAGTTTATAATGTAAAACACAGAGTAGCGCAAAGAAGAAGGACTATGAAGAAAACCTATTTCAATGGATTTATATTATACATTTGCCGATAACCTGTCTCAAGAGTAACAAATCAGTTTTTTTTTTGTTTATTTGTTTTTATAATTTGTAAAACTGTATTAAAAATATACAAAACTTTGAAAGTACTGCGTGACACTAACATCCCGTACCAAAATCCGTGCTAGTACCAAACATACATAACCGAATGGGAGCGTTAGTGACTTAGGGACTGGCGGGGCGGACGCGGCGCGGCTTCCGGGCGCGTTTCCTTCCGGAAATAGGGCCCGTTCCGTCCCGCACCGTGCGCTCGCCTCTAATGGCGCGTGCTTCTGTAATGTCATGCCACCCTGGTACTGGGGGCTCGTTAGCTCTTGCTCTTCTTACAAAGAATTTTATTTACTTTTTTTGCCACTTCTTTCTTCCGTGCTGTTTTCGTGAAACATATTTTTTTAAAGGAAACTTCGCAAAATACACAGTGCTTCTTGTTTTGGTTATCGTGTATTTGGACTAAGTTATGTAAAATATAGTGGGAAAAATAATCTTTCCCGTCTTGTTAGCCAAGACAAAATTTATTTTAGCAGCAATGAAGCAAAAAGTTATAATAGTTTTATTTAGTATTTTCTCTTTGACTATGTTCAAGAGTAAAAAAAAACAGCTTAATTATGATCAAAAAGTATATACATATATACCATATTCTATGATGATATTGGGCGCGAAGCGTCTTTAGTAAAGATGAAAATTACTATAATCATTAATAGACAATGGCTTCCTCATAAATAAAATTTTTAAAAAATAACTAAGAATTTACTTTCTTCTCTTATTCACGATTATTTGCGACAAGAGCGTGATTTTGTACCGATGGTAATTTCGACGTTCAGTTCCCTCACAGAGTCGAAAATTTGTATTTGCTTTTCAGTAAAAATAAATGAATTATTAAGTGTAAACTAATTTAGGATTAAAAGATGGTAAATGCACGAATAATGGATAGGCAATATTGAAAATATTTTATTGGTTCTATTCTGTGTTATATATAAGTAACTAGCTGTGCCCGTGGCTTCACCCGCGTATAATTTAAAAGAAATCACGTATTTATATTACTTCATAGACAATATTTTTATCGGGCGGTCAGCAGGGTTATACGTCACAACTCACACAGCTCGTTCACACCACTACATCCATAGTTATAGGCCTGAACCGAGTGTCGACTTATTTTAATTTTACATAATCTCCCAAACTATTTGTCCAATTAACATGCTATAAAGAGCAAAATTTACTTACATAAAATTGTCTTGATGATGAAGTAACTTTCGTTCGTAAGGATTAATATGCCATGCTTAATAATAATGCTCATAAATCAATTTTCAATTTAAAAAAATCCCAAAATACCTTATAGTGCCTTATGTACAAGAGATAGGTATATAGTATAGTGGACTTTTTTTTAAATGTATTAAGGAGCAATATTTTTGTACGATATTGTATTTACGTGTTACTAACCACTACGCCAGCGCACGCGGATATAGCAGTTCGAGTGCGCGGTTTCGTCAGACTTACGTAACAAAAATCAATATTTAAGACTAGCTGAGTCTTAGCTGAGCTTTAGTCTATTTCTAGATAGCCTATACTATTCCACGTGAATCTGACAATCATATACAAAAAGAATTTTTCGAATCCGACTGGTAGTTCCAGAGATTAGCGTGTTTAAACAAACAAACAAAAACTCTTCTGCTTTATTATATTAGTATAGATACAGATAGATTAGTATAGATTTATAAACCAGTGCACACAAGTAGGGCCATAATAAGGGAGAAAAATATTTTATAGAAAGAAATCCAGCGAATGCGAGGTAGTAGGGCTGTATTACACTGGCCTTCATAGTTATTCGCTTATGAGCGTCGCGTTTCTGGATCAGCCCGTGCATATCCAGTTTCTAATTGTGCAGGTTGGCATGACAGTACGAAAAAGTAACTTTTAAGAAATTCGATTGTACTTAAATCGTTAATTACAGTTTATCAAACAAATTATATATATAATTATTAGTGAAAGATGAAGTGTAGTTGACAATGCCTTTCGAGGTCAGCAATGGGTTATCTTTTATCGGTTTGGAATTATTGACAAACACGTGTGCATCAGCCGAATGGTGCGAGACTCTTTGGGTTGCCAATGTTATAAAAAAGTTCTTTAATTATAATTATTTACATATTACTCAGTATATACTTTAGTTTAATAATTTTGATATGTACACTAGCGTTGCGCCCGCGGTTTTGCACGCGTTTCATATGCAGTAATTATTTTCATTTCATAATTATATTTTTACTCATACTATTGACAACTAGCTGATACCCGCGACTTCGTCGTTGGTGTTTATTATAGTAAAACCACGGCAAGAAAATATATAGCTGAACACGTAGTGCTTAGTTAAAAACGTGATAATCGTAAACATTTTTATTCAAGTTATGGATACTCATTTTGACGCATTTAATAGAAAGTACGTACAATTGCGCGCATAATTACCGACGAAGTTACCGACTTTTTTAAATTGTGCAATAATGTATTTAATTGACGAAGGCGTTACTTTGCGGAAATTCAACGTAAATAATTTATCCGAAATTTCTTAGCTAATTCCGATGGCAATAGATTAATAGTAATTTCGTCTTTAAAACGTTTGAATAGTAAAAAAAAAACATTTTGAAGATGCTTCATTGAGAGGCGAAAACGTGTCATCACCTGCGATACCAAGCCTGATTAAGCTGTAAAAGCCGCAAAGGCTTCAAGGCCCCTATAAGGCTAACAGAATAGTAAGTTCGAAAAAAAAAAGTATCTACGATTGTGGTGGTTTCACGTCTCATCTGCAACATAATATTTTTTTAAATAATTATTCGAATTTTTTAGTTATATGTATTAAAATATTTTTATATTTATACATTTGGTATTTTTAAGTTTTATTATTTATTTACTATTATTGTTGTTTTACTTCTCTTAATTAATTTTAAGTATCATATTTTGTTTAAGACACTACTTTTTTACTTTTCAAACGTTTTTATGTTTTAGTAAGACGAAACTTCTATTGATCTATTGCAGGCTGAAGTAGCTAAGAAATTCCTGATAAATTATTGTGTAATAATGATTAAACATAATTTTAACTAAATTAAAATATCAATTAATATAATCAAGTTACATTAATTTTCATTATTAACATTGATGGCTAGCTTCATCATGAAGGCGGAATCAATTTTTTTTAGTTATTTTGGTTTTGTTTGTTACTACAAAGAAATAAACTTCTTACGTGCGTAAATAAGTATTATTTATTTAATTTATTTTTTATTAAATTGATCGTTTCAATGTTATCTCGGCTCGCGCCGACAACTATCGACACACAATTACTGATGTAATTCGGAAATCACTAAATGCAAAGCGGAGCGATGGGCGCAGGTCGTGTAATGGTTTGGCTCTCGCTTCTCACCTCCCCTCTAGGATCACGGACTGTTGACTCGACATTAATAGACGACAGATTATGTATGCGTACTTGGAAACCTGTATTTTTATCTTTTTCCTTTTTTTTTTTTATTTTATTTGCGAGTATATTTTGTATAACTATTATTATATGGGCGATCGAGCTTTGCTGTATTTAAATAAATAAACACCTATCTAGATAAACTTGAAAAGCAAAACATCTAAATACAATATTTCATCAAAATCGTTAGAATTAGAAGCAATGTTGGCTCAGTGGTAGCGTGTACGACTTCGCGTCGATTGACGTGAGTTCGAATCCCTGCAATGAGCCTGAGCTTTTTGTGAAGGAAAACATCGTGAGGAAACCATATTATGGCGGTAGTGCTTTTTCTAATGTCCGCCTGGCTAGCTACCACCCTCAAGTTAAAAATCTGCCGCCAAGCACTAATAGGTGTGTTCCGGCAGCTGCACTTGAGAGCCAGTCTTCCCCTAGGTTTAGCGTGTTATCATCTTGGGCCACATGGTCATTTAACATCAGGTGAGTTTGTGTCCACTAAGCCAAACCAATAAAAAAAAACAGTCTGCGAAACGAATTACAAAATATTAAATAATCATAATATACGGCAGTGACACACCGGCCAGTGTGTATATTAACACGAACCGTTTCGAGATACTTTCGACCCCTACAAAGTCAAAAAATAGGTATTCGAAATGATTTTAAACGATATAATACTCATAATGAATATCAACTACAACGGCGTTTACGTCCTCTCACCGATAAAAGAGCCGAGATGAGCTGAGACCTAACCGGTGCCAAGTTCCATAGCTGTTCCTTTAATTGTAGAAATATACGTTCTTCAACTCATTTATAAAACAATGTTATTTTTTAACAATGTTACTTTTTTTGATATGAGATTTCAAACTTGGTAAGTCTTAATTTTCAAGTCAATTCAAAGTCAACTCAAAGTACTATATTAATCGAGTACTATTAAGTGAGCTATTCTTGTATAAAATACTAACTGCAAAGCTAAGTTAAGCAATACTAGCAGTGCCCCACGGTTATACCCGTGCTAAATTTATTTGACCAACTCTCTAACGCGCCTCACTTCCCGTACTTGCTTATATCATGCTTTATTACTTGACGTTCATGGTTCATGCTCTGCTCCTTAGATTTTTTGCGTGAAGTTTATTTAACGAATAACCTTCCTAAATAAAACAGGCTATAAATACAAAAAGGATTTCTAAAATCTGACTGGTAGTTCCAAGAGATTAGCGCGTTCAAACAAATAAACAATCTCTTGAGCTCTCAGTATAGATTATATAGCTATTAACAAAGAAATGAAGGAACATACATCATATTGTTTTCGTTCACAATATTCCCAGGTAAAGTAAGTCGCATGGAGAGAAAAGCAAATAAAAGTTGCAAAAAAATACAGGCATCGTCCGAGCGCGGCGTGGGTGCTGGTAATAAATAAATCGTCATGATCGGTAGGCGCACCGCTCGTCCGCGTCCGGTGGCGTCCGTCTACAAATCTTCCGTTTCACTCGTGCCCGGCCTCCGACCTGTGACGAGAGGAAACAGCACGCTCCAAAGCACGCGGCTGCGTGATACCGGCTACTCCCGAAATAGACCCCCCGCGCGGGGTGCCGCGACCGGCCCATCGACGTGCTTTTAGTATGCTGCGCGCATGCGAACCGCCCGCACCCTTCTGTACTCCTAGTACGGGATATACGCGAAAATAGTACAAAATAACAATCCCAATAAACAAAATAGCATGCTTTAAATATCAAAAATGGTCGCTATACTGGCCAACCCGAAATGGAGTGAGGACCTAACTATCCACATGATAATTGAATACGAGAAACGCGAGTACCTATGGAACCCCGTGTCGGAACATTACAAAAACAAGAAAATAAGGGAACAGGGCTACGTCGAGATAATAAACGCTTTGAAATTAGTCGACGTGACAGTTAAAGAATTAAAAAACAAGATAAAGAACATACGTTCCTCGTACAGCGTCGAACTGAAGAAGATCCGCGCGGCAAGGAAGGCCGGTGCGCATGCGTACAGACCCAGCGTCACGTGGTTTGAACACGCAGACAGGTTTTTGCGGGCCATCGTCACGCCGAGCTCAGTGAGTCTTGTTATTTTTTGTTGTTGTTGTTTACAAACCTACCCACATGTTTACATGCGCGCGAAACTAATTTAAAATTATTTAATAGGTCGACAACAGTCTGCTCGAGATACCGATGAGCGATGACAGCGACGTAGTGCAAGATCTCACCGAGCGCAAGTCTCCGGAGAAGAAAAGCCCTCGAAAACGTCGGAACTCGACGCGTTCGTCGACGCCGTACGTTCTAAACACGCCTTCGCCGCGACCGAGCACACCGTTCGGGATGAATTCGTCCTCCGTCAGCCCCTTCGGTATCCTCCCGTCGTCGACGACCGCGCCATTTCTCAACCCACCCGTCGGAATAGCGACGCCGTTGACCGCATCCCTTGCTACGATTTATCCGATACCAACGAAACAGAAGAAGGGTAATTCGGACAGCAACGACCATACTGATCTACCTCAAGACCTGAGCCAACATTCGGAAAACGGGAATGATTCGAACGAATTCGAAATGTTTGGGAAATTAATATCGAGTCAACTGCGGAAATTGCCGCTCAGTTTGGCCTTGGATACTCAATTAAAGATACAGACTCTGGTGAACGCTGCAAGGATACAAGCCGTCTATCAGCAGTATAGTTACGCGGGGCCTTCCCAAGAGGCGTTGTCCGTCCAGGCTTTGTCTAATGGTATACTAGCGAGTATGTCCCAAGGCACGTTTGCTTCTCGTTCTGGGTTCAGACACGACTCCCTCGATGACTTTGGGAGAGATATAAAAACTGAATACTCTATTGGTTCGGACGCTGAAGATTAACAAGAATTGGTCCTAAATTATTTACATTTAACTCGGGTATATTTTGGGTACCTCATAAATCGTTCAAGATAACTATCGAAAACTTTATTTTGCTCATGTTTGAAGACTTTAGAACCCGATACGAAATATTCCCTTATTAAAAATAAACGTGTAGGTATTGTGGTTTTTATCAATGTTCTAGATGATTTTAATGAATGTTATCGATGTGTAGGTTATTTATTCATAGGGTTACAGAGATAAACGACTATTACCCAGTACAAAAAAAATCACAAGTAATTTAAATATATCTGATTTATATTTTCAATACTAGTCATAAAAACTACAGACGTAGATCTCGATGTTTGGCTGTGTTTACGTAATTTTGTAACGAAATTTGTAAAGAAAATTAGTTACCTTTATTTTTAAGTGATTTTATGACATAGCTCATCATTACGGATGCATATGATCGTTGCCAACGTAACAAAAAAAAACGAATTTAATTTATGTGATAGATTGGCGCGCCCGTTTAGATAAATAAAAAAGACGTGGCTGTTTTCGTAGTGTTGTTGTCTTGTTGTGGTATTTGAATAAATTGTCTCGTCTTTTTTTTATTTTTCTGTTCGGGCCGTATTATTCATGTTGCAGTGTTGCATGCATAAAATATAGTTTTAAGAAATGAAAAATACCTCATTGTAGTGATTGTACGATTTATATAAGTAGAATTAATAATTATTGGAAGTATATTTTATCTGTTGTTCATGTGCCACAAATAGATTGTGAAATGAGATGTGATTTATTGAAAAAAATAAATATTTTATAAATGTCTTCTTCTTTTTTCTGCTTTGGAATTTTTTACATTATTAATGATTATTTCTGATATTACCAAGTGGGTATTTTTTCGTATTATAAAGTTAGTATCATGTGATGATTTCAGTATTCTATCAAAATGGTGGCTCCCTTGTTAGAACTTTCAGGGAGTTTTTTGATAATTCATAGTTCATATTATTCTTTCTAATCCATTTCACTTGTGCACAATAACCAAGCTATTATAATGCAAAAATCCACCTGTATTACCCAATTTGGGGTCAAATAATGCAAGTTTATGAATAACCAAAAAATATATATATCACACATTAAGATCTCGCAAAAAATAGCTTTATAAATGTCATAAATCTTTTTATTTGATAAATATATATTTAACTTGATGTGTCCGCGGCTACGCTCGCATCTCCGCTCGCGTAGACTACATAATGCCGTCGATCGAGCGCACGTTCGAATCATGCTGCCGGCTGCCCCCTCTATCTAACACACGGCAGTCGCCCGCCAGTAATTTTAAAGACAAAAATGCTTATTGTGGGTGTTCCTTAGAAAATATACATATGCTGTCGCAGATTTTATTGTAGGTCTTTTTAAAATCTAATATTTTTTACGACATTAATTTGATATATCTCTTATGGTTCACTCAGCGTTATTTATTTAAGCGCCCCAAAAGCGGTTTTTTTTCGAATTGATTTACCATTATCGTCACAGCTTATTTTGTATGTCTGTATATAACAAAATATATCCCTTCATTTGGCTTGATAATATAGCTATGAATAAAAAAATGTACATCGGATAAGTGGTTTTCGCGTGAAAAGAAAATAATCTGTGCAACTATCAGTCAAATTTTAAAATTATTTAAATTTTATAGCCAATTTATTGAGCAAGAACATTTTGATTTTAATCTAATACTTTATTTTTATCAGAGATTTGAGAAAACGGATTTCTATACAGTTCAAAGGTTTTTTGAATGCGTTGATCTGTGGAAATATCAGTCAGATGTTAAAAATTATTTACATTTTATAGCCAATTTATTGAGGAAGATTATAGACTTCTAACATCAAAATAGGACACTTACAAGCGTAGAAATTACCATACAAAGTGTAGGCCAGAAAGTAAGCGAGAACGAATTAATAATGCGGAAGACCGTGTTACGCGATGCGGTGCATCGGGGGCTGAGAGCGGGTTGGCCGCCCAACGAGATCCGAAAGAATTAAACGCAAGTCATACCGCGCGGCACAGCTAGCAAAGAACAATCTATCGTATTCTAAACAATATAAGCTAATTAATTATTTTAGCTCAATGATTCAAAAAGAGTTTAGGCCGTCTAAACGAGAGCTGCTATCTGTCCCGATCCTGCGCAGTTGGCAAATTGTCAGCTTGAAGCTAACGCAGGTCCGCCTCCACTGTATAGCGTATGTGTAACGATACCTGGGCGGACCAACTGGACGACAACCAGTCAGCCATTTATTGCTCTTTTGAATACTGAATCCTCCCCCATTCTCTGTAGGTGGCCGAGCCAGCGAAGTCTATGAGATTTTGTTTCGCCGATAATGTTTGGCTCGTGCACCAACTCCTTACTCAGCGATCTTTTGGATCCTATAAGTTTCATTGTCTCTCTTGCCCCAGGATTTTTCGGAGCATTTTCCTTTCCGCCATCAGGAGGTGATTTCCTTGCTTTTTTAAGCTAGTGACAAATCTTCAGCCTCGATTTCGATTGAAGCAGCGAAACGTTTTTAGACAAACGGTAGACAGATAGACTAAAGAAATGTTGCATAGAAAAAATGTTCAATTCAAATTAATTTTAATAAAAATCCTTTCATGAGATGTTTTTGCTATGTCTTCTTCATTATTTTAACAAGTAATGTTGTGATTAGAGATTTTTACTGTCATTATTAAGTGAAGAATTAATTCTTATATTTCAGTAGAATGGCCGCCTAAACCGCCAATGACCTTTTGGGTGCCAACCTGCCATCCTGCCTTCCAATAATATATACTCCTGTTTTACTTCACTACACTTCTGGGCCGAGCTATTTTGAGTAAAAAAAAATACAAATTCGCGTAAATGAAACAAAACAAGCACATCACTATAAAAATCTCCGGGGTTAAGTTATAATGCCTAAGATTAGGTATGTAATTAAAAAATCACAGTGATCATAAGTCATAATGGTGTATGAATTTATCGGTTTAATTATACTTTGATTTGGATATAGTTGAAAATTTGAGTCCATACATACTGTGGAATGATGTGGAATGAGCTCCCCGCTGAGGTATTCCCAGGGGACTACAGTATGGGATTCCTCAAAAGGAGAGTTTATACATTTTTAAAGGGTCTGCAACGGGCATGTGTTGCTTGTGGTGTTGCAAGCGTTCATAATATACGGTGACCGTTTACTACCAGGCGGGCTTCGGCTTCTTTGCCACCATCGTGGTGTAAAAAAAAACAATTATAATAATCTGGTTCTTTAGAACTTTTCGATTTTCTGTCTTCCTCGAACATCCAATCGACTTAAACTTGGATGATAATAACTAGTTGTTTTTTTTATTTCGACACTTTGCATTAATTGCTTTGCTGATTAAGGGTTATTGCAGTTGTGTCAACTGCCCCTGAACCGCATCGAAACTGCAATTATTCAGCTGACTTGCATTCTGAATGTAGATCGTCTGTAATAACCCTAATACTATCTCCAGAGTTAAACAAACATAAATTAATTTCAACGAGCAATATCATAAACTAATCTTATTAACGAAGGCTTTACTTTACGAAAATCTATCGTAAAGAATTTATTCGAAATTTCTTTGCTATTTCATCCTGAAAGAGATTAACAGTTGCTTCGTCTTCTGGCAACAAAAATTTTTCTTATTAGTTTTTGATATGAGCGTGAAAATTTTAAATCTGAACAACTAATCGTGGAATACTTGAAAAACAAAAAATGAAATGTTAAGTATTGTTTTGAAGCAATGATTGCTCAGTGGTAGCGTGTACGACTTCGCGTCGATTGACGCGAGTTCGAATCCCCTGCAATGAGCATGAGCTTTCGGTGAAGGAAAACATCGTGAGGAAACCATAGCATGGTGGTAGGGCTTTTTCTGATGCCCGCCTGGCTAGCTACCACCCTCAAGTTGAAAATCTGTCGCCAAGCACCTATAGGTGTGTTACGGCAGCTGCACTTGAGAGCCAGTCTTCCACTAGGTTTAGCGTGTTATCATCTTGGGCCACATCGTTACTTAACATCAGATGAGCTTGTGGCCACTACGCAAAACACTTAACAATAAAACAAAAAAAAAGATAAAAGAAATGCGATCGAGCCCGTAGACGTTATTAACCTGTAAGAAATAAGTGATAAAAACTATGATGCAGATAAGACTTGAAACGACCACAATCGATAACATGGTCCATAAAAGAAAAAAATCGACAACAGAAAAAAAGGGTCCATTACGAGTAAAGCCACTCAACAAACGTGTCAATATTAGCTCAACACTTTTAATTTCGGGCCAGATATCTTCTTTTGTACGTAGTAAGCGAAAGCCTCGACACCTCTGGTGTAATTATAGCACTTTATTAAATTCTTGTAGCACGTTTTGCCTCGAAAAATGTATTCTGAACTTACTGAGGTTTACTTGACTGTGTGTTTGTTCTGATCAAATATTTACATAATATATAACCGATTGTGTTCGCTTAACCTCTGATATATAGTCCAAACCAGACAGTTCATAGCACAAAGAAATCTTTTGACTTTTACAATAATTTAAGCCTTTTCAGCAATGACAGCAATATATTGTCGATTTCAAACGTCTATGGCGTAACTGAAGCACATTACAAGCTACAGCTTTTTTTGAAATGAAAACTTCTTTAGCACGGTTTGATTGAAACTCGATAAAACGAAAAAGCGACAGTAAAAAGAGACAACCATATACATCTATAGGATTTAGCCTACGAGATAATGAGATAGAATACATTTACATTATGCACGATTAATGCAAGTCGTGATTTTCATGATTGTGATCGTCGTCGGATTGCCCTAGTGGTGCGAGACGACCTGACTTCATACGCAGTACGCATGAGTGATCGATACCTCGGATCCCGCTGATTTTATTATTTTTAAAAAGGATTTTTAAAGAACATATTTTTTGAGTTCCCCTTCTGACATGTGTGAACTACTGCACACATAATAATATGTGGACACAATTTCACACACGGCCATTTAATTCCATACTAAGCATAGCTTGTATCATGGTAATTAAACAGCTGATATACTATACATATATATATAACACCCAGACACACAACTGACAATTATGCTCATCACACAAAAGTCTGTCATGGGCGGGGATCGAACCCGCGACCTCTCGGCTCAATAGTAGGGCTTACTACAACTGCGCCACGAGGCCTGTCAGTTTCAGTCTGTCAATTTTTTTGATGATTGCCGAACTCACGTACTTCGACGCGCAGCAGCACTTACAAGAGCCAGCCTTGCCACTAGGCTTAGCGTGTTATCATATTGGGCCACATCGTCACTTAAGATCAGGTGAGATTATGGCCACAACGCTGAACCTATAATAATAATAAAAAAATATTTTCGTTGATTTTTTTAATTTACCTACCGATACTGCGCAATAGTAGTTCATTTTTATTTTCCAATGTAAGTGCTCTTTGTTCACTCGTTTTACTTACGGGACAGTGAAAGGGGGTGTCTGTGGGAAAGGGATGGGGGATATGTGTGTAAGTGCATTGAGCACGGCCGGCGGGACGCGGACGGCTCGTCGCCCTGTGGTTTGTAACTTAGTGTACGCCGACCAAACAGTTTAGACACTTAGCCTTTTTACCGCGAGTGATAATTTAAATAATATTTGTTAAATACTACTGTTATAAAAGCTTATTGGGGAATTGAGAGTGCAGTCAAATAAAAAATATCCTTATACAAATATAATACAGCGTTTTTCTTTTGTTTTTTCGAACTGACTTACTCCTGACTTACTGACTGACCCCACAAAAAGTTCCTCTTTGTAATACAGAAAAAATAATCTCAGCTATGTGAAATTTGTCAGTCTACTAATGATATTTATCATTTGTTGTGGGAAAAGTCCAAACTGAGGAATTGCGCTAAAATGCTCTTGGAGTCCTGGAAAAATGTAGAAGAGAAAAAGTGTTATTTTGGAAGAATTGTTTTTCTTTATGCAAGACACCAGATAATGTATCCTGAATGCATTTTTTTAAATTATATAACTTACTATGTACGCTTGTATAGCTTGTATATATATGTAGGTACTTATCTAAATATTCAATGTTTTATATTGTTGGTACCTGATAAATAAAATATGCTGGTAGATAATTTAAAAAAAAACTTAGTTGCACACAGTCTTTAAATTTAATAAGATACTCTATAAATAAGCAAATGACTTAGTGGGGCGTTTAAATATTACTTAAGCAAATTTTCAATAACTTTAGACCCGCACACCCGGTACAAGCAAAACTAAGAAAACTAACTAACTATGAATTCCCACTACCCCAACTGATAAAAAGTAAGTTTTTTTTAGCCAGATCGCGACTTATTTGCATACGCGCAACAGCCCCGAGCCGAGGTTCGGCCACTTTGGCACCCTCGGATGTTGTTGCAAGCTTTCGTGGCTGAGTGTCTTAAGCGCTCGCCCCCAAGCCCGGTGAAGCTTCAGATCGCGACTTAATTGCATACGCGCAACAGTCCGAGCCGAGGTTCGGCCACTTTGGCACCCTCGGATGTTGTTGCTTAGCTTTCGTGGCTGAGTGCCCTAAGCGCTCGCCCCCAAGCCCGGTAAAGCTGTAAAAGCCGTAAAGGCTCCAGGGCCCCTCAGGCTAACAGTGTAGTCAGTTCGAAAAAAAAAAAAAAACCGTTTAAGCTGTAAAAGCCGTAAAGGCTTCAGGGCCCCTAAAAGACTGACAGTACAGTCAGTTCGAAAAAAACAAAAAAACGTTTTTTTTTTACTCTTATTAAATATCCAAATTAAAATTTAGATTAAGTATTAGTTAAAGTCGTTAAATGTTGTGTTATTTCTAGTAAGAAATATGAAAAAAAAACTATATACCATATTAAAATCATATTATTAATTTAAATTATAAATGTTGTTCTGAAACATTTTTATTTCTTATGTAAGGTTTGTAAATATTTCCGCCGCTCCCTTTATCAGCAAAAGTGAAAAAATGCCTATATAATACTTGAACACCTCCTAACCAAAACAATGCATCATATAACAGATGTATCTTATCTTTATCCAAAATAAAACTTTTAGTAATATATCCGCTTTGAAACTGTCTCGCAATAAACACGTACTTACACTAGTTCACACCGGCTCTTTATAATAATTGCCGATGCGCGGTCGGTAGCCGCGATAAGGGATTACCGCCCATGCCCCCATCCCACAGTAACACACCCTGTTCTCCCGCCGGTGACTAGGGTTGTTAACATTAAATGTGCACAAAAGATTTAGGTACTCTTTTTATTTAAATAGTTTAGTATACTATAGTATACAGTAATTGTTTGGGCTGGAGTAAAAACATTCTGATGGGACATTGCTACGTGCTATTCGGGCAGTGTCGCGTCTGAACGGCTCTTTTCGACTCGGCGCTTCACAGGAAATTATTTACTTATTATTAAAGATATAAAAATATATATTAATAACTACGTAGTAGTAGTATTACGAACAAGAGAATATTAAAAACTTATGACATTGTAAAAGAAAAATGTTATAAAATAATATTTGGTTGGCTCTTACCGTATTCACGCTATAATATTGAAAATGTAGTTATTTATTTGTAATAGTTTGTCTAATAATAAATTAACCATACGTACATTTTTTCAGTCCCAAAGATGATTCTTATCCTAGGATAGCATAAGATACCACGCTAATACACTAATATAACAAAGCTGAAGACTTATTTTGTTTGATTCTTTAAACGCGCAAATTTCTTGAACTACCAATCGCATTCAAATATGATAACCAGATTCACGAGGAATATAGGCTATCTAGCATTAGGTTACACCTCTCAGCTAGCTTTAAATATTGATTTTTGTTAAGTAAGTCGGAATTAGTAGCGCACCCTAACTGCTTTATCCGCGTGCGCTGGCGTAATGGTTAGTCATCTTAGTACATCTAATTGATATGTTATGCCTATCTCTTATAAATAAGCAACAATAAGGTATTTAGTGACAGTTTTATTGAAAATTGAGAAGTGATTTATGAGCATTATTATTAGGCATGGCATATTAATCCTTACGAATGAAAGTTAGTTCATCATCAAGAGATTATCTAGATAAACTTTGGCCTTTATAGCATGTTATTTGAACGAATAGTTTGGGAGATTAAAATTAAAATAATTCAACACTCGGCTCGGGTCTATGACTATAGGTGTAGTGACGCGAACGAGCCGTGTGAGTTGTGACGCATAAAAATATAATGTGGTTAATATATATTGGCCCGATAAAAATATTGTCTATATTGAACTATTGTAAATCATCAATCAGCGATTTCTTTTAAATTAGACGCAAGTTTTGAATATATTATAAACTTTACTTATAGTTTGCGACAACCCTATGGCTTGGCTCGGTCGTGGTCCCCTCACGGACTCTCGCCTAGCCCACTTGCTTTTTTCCCGCGCGCTTGCACTCTGCCATAGTTGAGAGTATATTGAATTATGAATAACGATATGAGTGAGCTCGAGTTTTAGAAATTTAAACAATAGTATTACAGGACCTGAATAATAGTGGATGCTTTAGGTTAAATTCTATTAAATAAAATACAGAGTGAAATGAATACCACCGTTGAAATATGTACTAATAATGTAAAAAAAGAGTGCGAATTTTCTGAGTTTGTGTTAATATGTGGAGAATCTTCGGAACCAGTTCACCTATTAGAAAACATATTTTTATATTTATTTTATAGCCGTTTTATAAGATTGGTTATAGGGTATATAACTTCACACTATGACTCTAAGGAGCAGAGCAGTAACTGAGTAACCAAGAACGTCAAGCTATCTGACTACAATGTAAGAGAGGTAGGGCACAGATAAATTTCTTTAAAGTTTGAAAGAGTCCTGAAGCCTCAGACGGCTTTTACAGCTTTACCGGGCTTGACTAGTTGTAAGCAAGTACGGGAAGGCGATAGACGGAAAACGATAGGCTAAACGTGTGTGTTGTTGGTGCGGCCATATTTTTACCTAACGGCCAGGGTTATGCGTCACACTCACACTGCTCGTTCGCGCCACTGCTGCTAAGGCATAGCACCCGAACCGAGTGTTGAATTATTTTAATTATCTATTATGTCCCAAACTATGCGTCCAAATAACATGCTACAAAGGGCAAAGTTTATCTACATAAAATTGTTTTGATGATGAAGCAACTTTCGTTCGTAAGTTTAATATGCTATGTCTAATAATAATGCTCATAAATCACTTTTCAATTTTTAATAAAACTTTGTAACAAAATACCTTATTATTGCGTATGTATAAAAGATAGGCATATGGTACCATGGACTTTTTTAGACGTACTAAGGAACAGTATTTTTGTAGAACATTGTATTTACGTATCACTAACCATTAATCCAGTCTTTATGATATTAATAGTATAGATAGATAGTATAAACAAATCCTCTGTTATGTATCTTTACTTACAAATGCTAATATCCCAACTGATTGTCAAGAAAGATTTCTATATATAAGTTATAGTTATTAGAATAAGTATTATAATATTTCTCGAATAAGTCGTGAAACCTTATAGTATTCATCAATGTTTCTTAATCTTTTTATAGTAACGAACCACTAGCATTTAAAAAATCTGGTCAAACCCTTCCGAACTTAGTTATATTTTTATTTATTATAATAGTAAAGTAAGGATGTACGTATATAAGTAAAATCGCATTGAACCCCAGCACTCATGCCACGGACTCTTCTAGGGTCCCCATGGACCCCAAATTAAGAAACCCGGGTACTTATACGTCAAAGCCATAAAGTATGCCAACATTGTAGATTTTATAATTGTATAAAAATATCATTGCTTTTGGTTGCTAAGGTTGGCCTATAGAAATCATAGTTTTTCTTGTAAACAATAATGAAAAAATATCAAATGTTGGATCATCCGTCGCGTTCATTACTTTTAAATACACTATAACGCTTACGACTTATCCAACTAACTGTTTTCATCTGATGTCTTTAAGCGAAGTTCCCTTCTTTTCGTGACAGAGATTATATTTTTCGGCTTATGTACTTAACACCCTTCGAGTTAGCTACAAGTAATTTAAGAGAATACAATTTTTCACTCGATTCTGAATGCTTTTTTTATACTACAAAAGTGGCAAACAGGCTTACGGCCCTTCTGATGGTAAGTGGCTACCGTAGCCTATGAACGCTAGCAATGCCATAGGTATTACAAGCGCGTTGCCGACCCTGAACCCCCCTACCCCGAGGAGCTCTGGAAACCCTACTCACCGAAGCAACACAACACTAGGTCATTTGGCTGAGATCTTCTGTAGGGTGGAGTTATTCCACCAGTCGGGCTGCCCCATGTAGAGAGAAAAATTCTCTGTGCCCTACCTCTCTTATGCTAAATTGTTTAACAAAAAGTCTACACCATGCAGTTGTTTGTCAAACGTCTTGATTTATTGTAGTAAAGATAGTCCCATTCGGTGTTTTTCGCCATTTCGGATATTACCAGTGAGAATAGTGTTGGACAGTTTATATTCTCACTGTCTCGTTAGATTCTTTATAAACTAACGATTCGCGTATGTACCTATATACTACGTTGGTGGTATAAAACCAATGTTCGTTTACATGACAAAGGGAATAGAACGTTAAATGAGATATATTCAAGGCAGTTTACTAGAGTTTTTACGGCAATAAGCTAAGAAAGCGAGTAGGAGTTCGTTTCGAGACACCCACTCGCCAATAAAGTGGCGAGTCCCCCATGAAGCCCTACGACGCAGACCGATAGAGCCATAACGAGACATAAAGCGATGCGGCGCGGCGCCCGGCCCGGACACAAACCAGTCCGGGCAAATTAAATATGTAGGAGGCGAACTCGCACCCACACCGTTTTTAGGGCTGCTACATCTATACATGTAATAAAATTGAAGTGTTGTATCGAAATCTGTAGTGAAAAGATTACAGGT
The DNA here is from genome assembly GCA_947532125.1 of Saturnia pavonia. Taxonomy (NCBI): domain Eukaryota; kingdom Metazoa; phylum Arthropoda; class Insecta; order Lepidoptera; family Saturniidae; genus Saturnia; species Saturnia pavonia. The sequence goes on along the minus strand of OX383916.1, from coordinate 3,883,431 downwards.
TTTTACTAAATGCATATCAAAGTATACACGGTAGCTAAAAAGAAAACATTTTTAAAATTCTTGTTTTTCTGTCTGTCTTTTTGACGGTTTGACTGATTTTGACGGGACTTTCACTGGCAGATAGCTGATGTTACAAGGAATAACTTAGGCTACTTTTATTTTTGAAAAATAATTAGGGTTCCGCACAAAAAATTAAAAAAAAAACATTTTTGGTAGTCCACGTGAGCGGAGCCGCGGGCACAGCTAGTTAATAGTATATATATTAATATATAACATAGTAACCGTAAAACTATTTTAGATTTTTTTGAAGTTATAATATTTCGGCGTTTTTAATTGTGGGTAAAATTGAGAGCATTGCTTTCATCGTGTGAGAAAAGTTCGATAATGTGAATTCATTTTACCGAGGTTTGTTTTATTGTGAAAAATAATATTAATACGTTTTATAAATAGACATTATTTTAAATACATTTTTCATGTGTGTAAACCATATTTTATACTTGCAATAGCCTGAGACTTCGTTCGCATTAATAATAATATAAAATTGAGTAAGAATAGAAATAACCTATACCACTCAGAGATAATATAGCTTCTTGTTAGTTAAAGAATTTTTTTAATCGGATCGGTTATTTCAGACATAATAACTCTTTATAAACGGTATTTCCGTATATACATGTATTTTTACTTAATTTCTTGATAGACATTTACGTATTATAAAGGACACTTTTATGTCTGTTTGTATGTATGTCCGGATTTAACTCAAAAACGGCTCGATCGATTTTTATGAAATTTTGTACACGGAAAGCTTATGCTATTTCATAATTGTAGGTTATAATAATTGTCAATAATACTTTTACAATTCGCATGGAGATATTATACATAAAGCAGCTATTACAAAAAAACATTATGTACCACTTTAAAAAACAGTGTTATAAATACAGCGTGCAATAAATGCGTATAGAGCCGCAAGGCACCGCTAGTAGCATAAATTTTTGTATAAAGTACATTATTATATCCTAGAAAGTTTTATTAAATGACAGGTAATATAAGAAAAGTCGGTGACGATAATAGTAAATCATCAGTACGCTTTCTTACGATACAATGCCTAAAGCACAAGTGGGTAATTTCATGCGGGTGGCAGCCCTACAAGTACAAGCGCGGCGCCGCGCAGGGCGGTCGTACTGTCATTAGAGGCAGCGGTGCCGACTGCCGACTCGTGCCGACTGCCGCGTCGCGCCGCGTCCAGACATTTTTTATGCATTACACATATAGAGCCGGGCTTTTTTGGTACAAAACCAGTTTCGGCGCGGACTAATACAGATACTTCATTTGAATAATTATAATTATAATGTTTTCGCTTTTATGTTTTCAATTAGTATTATGGTTAACTCTTTAAGACGTATAGACAGATAAGTCCAGATTACTTGTATTGATAAATCAAAATGTTATTAGAATTGAGTTCATAAAAAGTTATGCATATTTCTTTTCTGTTGATATTATACAAATTTTTGCATGTGATAATTTATCGTAATTAATTTTCTTTTTTCATACACCTGTGTGTAATACGTGGGTGTCCAGGGGTGTTATGGATTGCGTAATCGAATCTATCGGAAATCCGAAATAAATAAATAAAATTGAAACCCTAACCGTGTTCCGTATAAATGTTTCGCTTAATTTCGAATCGAATGAAACACTCTCGAATACTTTTTAAATATAACTGAAATAAAGTTAATATTGTTCATCCACAAATTAATGTTCTAAGGATGTCTATTTATCTTTTAAATACAATTCTTTAAGATATGTAACATCCATAACTGAAATTGTCAGAAACTATCGGATATCTGTATCTAAAACCGAAGCCGGTTAAATAGTCTTAAAATATCCATATCCATATTCAGAACCGAAATCTCATATCAGTAACATCGAAATAGTAGTTTGGAAAAAGTATTTAATGCAATATAATGTATGGTTGGATAGCGCCGACAGTTTGCACGAACCAGCTGCTACGAATAATTTTGGGTTAAACTCAAATCGGTCAAATAATTAATTTCAATATTAATATCGAGCGATTGTCACTTCTTCGTCTGTTGTTTTCTGATAGCAATTACTTATTTCTGTTGGATTTCACTTACGAAACATAAACAAAATAACATGTTTTACTGTTTTGTCAATATGTTGTTGGACAATGGGAAGAAGAATCGAGATATTGAGTATGAAACATGTGTTAAAAAATATTGAAATATTATATTTAAGAAAAAGATTATTATTTATTTATTATTTATTTTAAAATTATAATAACACTATGATACATGAAATATGCGCTAGTCTCAAGAAAATATAAATGTTTATATATTCCTATTAGTTTTTGACCGCAACATCGTCTGTGTTGATATCAGAATTAGATCTTTACCGAGATAATCGTATCCTATGTATTTTTAATCCAGGTTATAAACCATCTGTGTGGCAAATTTTAACCACAATCGGTTAAACCGTTTTTGCGTGATAGTATAAGTAACAACATACAAACTTACTCATTTATAATATTAGTAGAATATCTCTTGTACAAATATGGAAAATCGGTCAACGGTTTAGTTTAGACTGTAGATACTAAGATAAAAAAAATTGAAATCGCCCTTATTGTATACTGCCTTGAAGGACGATTTTTCAAAAACGCGGAACACTATATATCTTACCACAAGCATAATCTCACTAATTTGAGAAATGATGGCTTCTGCATATATGCTTTTATAACTTCAAACTTTATTTTCGCGAAAAAGGTAGCCTATGTCCTTCTACAAGATTTAATCTATCTTTTTATATATACCAAACTTCATCGAAATCGGTTTAGCGGTTTAGACGCGTAAACGTTACAGACATGACAGAGTTACATTAGCAGATCGCTACTTATTTGCAATCGCTGCAACAGTCCGAGCTGAGGTTCGGCCACTTTAGCACCCTCGGATGTTGTTGCAAAGCTTTCGTGACTGAGTGAGTGCCTTAAGCGCTCGCCCCCAAGCCCGGTGAAGCTGTAAAGAACGTAAAGGCTCCATGGCCCTAAGGCTAACAGTATGGTCAGTTCGAAAAAAAAACAGAGTTACTTTCGTATTTATAATATTAATTTGGATACTTATAAAATAGTAGTGGAAGGCCTTAAAAACGATGATAGTGGCTTTTTAGCTACTAGGTATTTTTAAACAAGGAGATCCTAGGGATGGTTGTCATTAGGCAGGCGGCCGGTCGTAAAACAAAACGCCAAATCTCACTTCACAACATGAAGGAAGAAAACCTGTTGTGCCGACCCTTGTTATGTTAGACAAAAGAAAAAAGTAAGTATTTCAAGTGGTAGCTGTCAAAGTGAGGCAATAGAAAATGAAGAGAGGTAGATCATAGATAAATTTCTTTAGAGATTTCTCTCTACTTGGGGCAGTCTGACTGGTGAAATACCTCCAGGCTACAGAAGATCGCAGCCAAATAACCTTGTGTTGTGTTCCTGCGGTGAGTAGGGTTTCCAGAGCCCCTCGTGGAGGGGTTCAATGTCGGCAACGCGCTAAATACCTATTGTATTACAAGCCTCCATAGGTTACGGTAGCCGTATACTATCAGGCGGTCCGTATGCTTGTTTACCACTTTAGTTGTATTTAAAACTAGTTGTGCCCGCGGCTTCGCTCACGTGGACTACTAAAAAACTATTTTTTATTTTTTGTGCGGAACTCGAATTATTTTTCTAAAATAAAAGTAGTCAGCTATCTAATAATCAGCTATCTGCCAGTGAAAGTCCCGTAAAAATCGGTCAAACCGTTTAGGAGATTACCTGTAACAGACAAAAATTAAAAAAAAAGTTCTGTCAGTTACATAGGTTCTGTAAGGGACTTTTTTTCTTTTTTTGCCTAGTTAGACAAAAAATTTCAGATTACTATATACACATATACATGTTCCTTCCCTCCTCTCAGAGGGAAGAAACATGTATATATGTATAGTTAGTTTAAATCTAATGATAGAGATTTGCCAGATCGCGACTTCATTGCATACGCGGCAACAGTACGAGCCGAGATCCGGCCACTTTGGCACCCTCGGAACTAGTTGCCTTGCTTTCGCGGGAGTGCCTTAAGCGCTCCTTCCCAAGCCCGGTGAAGCTGTAAAAGCCGAAAAGGTTCCAGGACCCGTAAAGCTAACAGTATAGTCAGTTCGAAAAAAAAAACTATAATTAGCAGTGCCCCACGGTTACACCCGTGTTAAATTTCAGTGTAGCCTATCATTGTTTTCACTTGCCACGTACTTGCCTACAGCCATCGAGATTAATTTACCTTAATTTTGACTGCTCCGCTCCTTAGGGGCGTAATTTGAAGTTATATACCCCATAATGTTCGTCAACAAATAACCTACATATGCATATGAATATGCATACATATGCATTAACAATTTTTCAAATCTGACTGGTAGTTCCAGAGATTTACGCGTGCAAACAAATAAACAAACTTGAGATTTATAATATTAGTATACTAGCTATGTCCCACGGTTTCACCCGTGTTAAATTTACTCGGCAAACTCCACGGCGGCGCGGCGCGGAGCAGCGCTGCCGCTAATGCGCCCGTGTAGCCCAGCCTATCGTTATTGCACTACCCGTATTTACCTTCCAGGTATGAAGGTTTATAGCCTACTATTCCTCATGAATCTGGCTATAATATACCAAAAGAATTTTTCAAACCCGACTGGTAGTTCTAGAGATTAGCGCGTTTAAACAAACAAAAAACTTTTCAACTTCATTATATCAATATAGATATCAATGTAGTATTAATAATTACCATTACGTGTAACATCTCAAATATCAGCGATAGGAGAATAACACAAGTTTTAAATAAAATGTTTCTACAGTATTAGAAAAGTGACGGTGAGAATTGTGACGGCAATGGTAAAAATGTAGTCAATTTATATGCGTGTGGAAATAAGGTAGTCAGCGTGTGATAATAAACAACACAAATATAATATACTGTAGCATACTAAAGTAATAAATCAAAGCATCAAGAGGCGTAAGTCGCCGTACGCGGCAGCCATTAAACCGGGTCGGTGACAAGGTGACGCGCCGCCGCCGCGGGGGCCGGGCGCGATAACGCGGCCCGTATCCTGTGTCACTCGTACGGATGTGAACACACCGGGATTTTTCATTGATATTGGTACCTTGTATTATTATTTTTTTACAGTTTTGTTTTCGGAAATTTTTGCTACTGAATGATAGGTAAGATGAAGTTGAAAATTTATCCATATAAAAGTGTAATTTTATTTTTTGTCTTTTTACAAGATTAAAAGGAAATATAATTATCGCTATTAAAATAATTGCATAGCAGTGGAATTACATTTTTTTACTGCTATTTTACCAGTGTTAAGTGAAAATCTGCTATATGTTAAGAGAAAGGTACACAGTATGGGGCTGCATTGATTTCCGACTGCAACAAAATCTCAAGAGGTAACACGAGTGACATTTTTTAGTTTGCTATCTTAGAAAATAGTCTGCCCTAGCAACCTTTTTTTAGTATATGCACACAGATTCATATTTTTTTGTGCATAATTATTTTTCATAATACATATATCTATCAAACATAGCAGTGGTAACAATTTATTTTATAATTTATGACAGGTCATTTTTATATTATATAAAAACTAGCTGTATTAAAAATACATATTTCAAATTTATTCATATATTAAACAATCCATTTTTTTCATACCATATGTAAAATAGCAGCGACACAAAGTCATAATTATTATATTATGATAAATTACTTCTCATTTCATATATATATATATATTTATTTCAAATTATTAAAACAACCTTCGTATCTCACGATTATTTTAATTTTAAAACTGGTTCACAATGAATAACGAAACTGTCATTTAACTTAGAATTCTAATATTTTATTTTAAAACACAAAAAATATGTTAATAAATTATACTAACATTATAATATAGCTGAATCTCGGTACTCGCGATAAGTGCAGGACGACGGCAACAAATCCCGGATCTTTATCGAAAGCCCGGGCATGTTCCAACCCTAATCCTACGTCGAGTTCGTGATGCTCGACTGGCAGCCGCGTTCAATATTTGAACATCTATACGTGCTATGGACGCCTGGTACCTCGCTCTGTACTACACGGTTGAATGCGATCTCTTTATTATTTGTACTTTGAACTTTGCATCCGTGTGATGATGGAGTGAGTTATGAGGAGTTCACAGTCACATATAAGCAAGCCTCTTTCATTTTACGTGCATACTGGGGATATCATTCCATCTTTCTATATTATATATTCAATAGTCGTTTAAAGATTTTGATGTTTTTAAAATTAGGTTTTGATTTATTCCGTTTGTAGCGTTTTAATTATAATTAATTTATATTGCCACTTTGTAATTAATTTATAGTGGTTGTAGCTATTCACAATTATTTTTAACATCCTTAAATAAAAAACTCAATTCAAATATATTTTATATGAATGATGTTCAGCAATAAAACTTCTTTGTTTATGAACCGTTTTAGATTTTTTTTATAATCTGTATAATTCTAAGAAATAACTACTTACTTATAAGGTTTGAAGTCTGTCAATTAGCCAAATTTTTTAACTATTATTAAGGCCGAAATAAAAAATGAAATATTTCTATATTCCCAAGTTATTTACATAAAGAAGCGCGGATTAGTATTGAGATAGAGACGACACTTTGAGAATATTTTTATTTATTTATTTCAAACCCCATGAGCCTCTTAGAGTATAAAAATTCAAAAAAAATCTATACAATGACCCGTATAATATAAGCGGCTATTATTAACGTATTTATTTTGATTCTGAAGTTATCCAATAATATGAAAATATTGTTTCAAATTACTAGGAACAGTACTAGGGAGGGTATCGTGTATGATACTCGTTTATACGTCAAATAGAGAACTTTCGTAATTTTACGATTTAGCCTCAAAAACACGTAAGGAGACTCAAGCCTGTACCACCTCGAATGGCGGATTTAGTATGAAAGTATTATCAGCGATGTGGAAACTAAACGAAGCTATTGCGATTCGTGATCACGCATCTAAGGCGTTTATTATAAAGGTTCTAAAATACTTTGAACAGAACCAGTAAAATTATTTTTTTGTGTTTTTTATAACGGTTATTTCGTTTTTTTGTTTATTTCACGGTTTTATAGGCTGTCCTCATAGTCCCACGTGAACACACTTTTTTAATAGTAGCACGGCAAAATGACGTTGTGCTTGGAGGTAAGCACAGTAACTACAATCGGAAAACAACGATGACCACCGAGATGTCGGTCATTCATCGACGATCGTCGTTGTCATAACTGCGAGCCTCGGCTGTTGGATATACTGGTTGATCATGGAACACGGCAAACCAAAAGAGAGTCACTATGACGGGTTTATCACTCTATGCATCGCGACCCAGTCCTTTAAAGATCTGTAGAGCCATCACTAGAGCCAAATACAGTTCTAATCAAAAGGTTGAGTGTTCTCTTCTTATTTTTCTTAACTTTGTAACTAATCTTTGATTTTAAATATCATTACTGCCATTATCAAGTAGGTAATTATTTCGTTTTACTGAGTCTCTTGTGATGATTTCAGTACTCAAAGAAAATGCCGGTGGCAGAATACTAAGATAAGACTTTGTGTGTTCATATGTACGACCGGAGGAAGTTGTACTTATTTGGCGTAACAAAAAAATAATAATTCCAAAACTTGCAAGCAAACAACATCTTCTATACTCTATATATACATATTATAAAACTCAACGTCTTTCTGTCCGTTTATGTTCTTTTCACGCGAAAACCACTTATCCGCTTAACTTGTAAATTGTAAATACTTGTAAATTTGTAATAACAACAAAGCCATTGAATTCATAAAGCGCGGCAACGTTTTGTATTGCGTAGATTAAAAAAAATGTTCGAAACGTCAACAGTTTCATACAGAATCCACAACAAAAAAAATATATAAATGTTACAAAATCCTGTCAAGTTTTAAACGCAGTACCATATTTTTTATGTTATATTCGTAATGCATTGCACTGGAACAGGGTACATTTGTATATAGGAGTAAGGAGTTAGGATTGGTAAATTAAAGGGCCTCCTTATTCTGGTATTTTTTTTATATGTTTAGAGATAGGCCATAGGTAATCTATACATATTATAAAACTCAACGTCTCTCTGTCTGTCTGTAAGTTTATTTTCTTTTCACGCGAAAGCCACTTATCCGAACTACATGTTTAATTCATAGCTATGTTATCTGGTCAGGTTATACGATATGTTTTGTTACATAAAGTAACATACGATAGAAGCAGTGACGATAATAGTGAATCAATTCGGTAAAAAGACGCTTTTGGGGCGATTAAATGGCTTACGCTAAGTAAACTACGAGTATAAGAGAAATATGAAATAAACGTTCTACATAAATGTAGATATTTAAAAGACCTAAAAAAATATTTGCGATAGCATATGCCTATCTTCTTCGGATCACCCACAATAAGCATTTTTGGGATAGCACAATTTCTGCTTCCGCTCGACCAACGGCTTTCTGTAGCCCATGCGAGCGGAGCCGCGGGCACAGCTAGTTAACAATAAAATAAACTAATTTTACTAATTTATAATATATTTTTATCAATAAAAAATGATTAAAATTAACCATAAATTTAATCATTTTCACACCATTTACACAAATAAAAAAGAAATTTACATTTTTAAATATTCATTGGTAATTCCATCGTGTCGTAAATCCGTGATGCGCGCGCAGATCAAAATTTTACCCTCAACTAAACACGTCAATACATAGGTATATATGTACTTCACCTATAACTTAAAAACAAGATTATGGAATTCTTTAAAGCGAAGTCAGCCTAAACATGAAATACGACTGATTAAAAGTTTGAAATGAGAATTAAAATTCGAGAAAGGTGTTGTTAGTATTTAATTTATATCTGTTATCTCACAGTGAAGCAATGTAAACAATGAATTAATACCGATTTACTCTACAAAAATAAGCTTATTAAAGTATAATAAATCTTTGTAAAACTGTTTCACATATCCGCCAAAAGCAACATTATTTTGCTAGAATTAAACACTATGCGATCTCGTCTGCGTCATTGTTTATTCTACTTATTAATTACAAACAAACACTTAACATATCCGGACTGCTTACTTTTATTTATTTACTGTTAACAAAAACACAGAATTAAATGTAAAGTATCAAGATGTGTAAGCTCGGGGATACAGGAGTCGAGCACGCGACCAAACGGGCCGTGTCGAGTGATCCCTTGTCAAACCTCACCCCTGCCACAAAATATATAGATACAGAAAGCCAGCTCCATACAACCAGCGATTCATAACGCGTACGTACGAAGTTCTCGGATTAAACAGGTCGAACTCTTAACTGTTAATTTATTGCAGTAGCTAAGAAATTTCGGATGTATTATTTACGATGGATTTCCGCAAAGTAACGCCTTCGCCAATCAAATATTATCTTAATTCGAAATCTTTTTTTACTTATCTGTGGGCCGAACACTAGTCGCGAGTGTCCGCGATTTGCCGATATACGTAATTGTTGTTTTGTGTTGGACACTATGAATTGATAATGAATCTTACCGATCTTACCAGAATTTTTATGTATTTGGTTTATGTATTTTTCAGAACACGAATTTATAATAAACATTTTTTATTGAAATCCCGAAATGGACATTTTCATAGAATATGCTATATTGCAGCTTTAGCGCTACTGTACAGTCGAGCGTAGGTAACTAAATTCAAGGTCATCCGGAGCCATCCTTCTATAGTTATCTATTTTGTGGCGCACAATACTCTCTCCCTTACGGACTTGTATTATTTGATCAACGGCCGGCCGCCGGCCCGGTTTGATCAGTCATATTTCTGTTGACAGAACTGTAGTGAATTTTTACATTTCAAATAAATTCATATATTATTACTGTAACAATAGAATTTTACAATTAACTAGCGTTGCCTCGCGGCTCCGCACGCGTTTATTTTCGACCTGTAATTTTAATTTAACTTGAATTATTAACAATTCATGCCTGTCTCATCAATTGAGGATATACTTTCCCTCTACAAAAATTATCATCCAAATCGGCGGGGAAGTAATAAAATATTTTTATTTCATTTTTGCTATTTCTAAAATCAATATCGACAACTCATATAGCTTGTCATTTGAACAATGATATAGGCTTCTATGTACATTTCATAAAAATCGGTCAAGCCGTTTTTGAGTTAAATCTGGATAACTATATAAACAGATAGACAAAAAACGGCAAATTCGTGATCAGTGTCCTTGATAATAGATGTTTATCACGGATTTAGGCTATTTATTTACAGACAGAACTACACTTTTATTAATATAGAGTTTTTAGATATTTCACTTACAAATATTGCGATTCGACTTCTTTATCGCTCACGCTCCACGTATGGAACAAACGCGGACGGCATTTCAAACTGACTGAATGTTTGTCAGATTTACACTACATTTATTTATTTATCAAAAATAACAATGTCTGTTCCGTTTACCTGATAAATTGCACATTTTATCGGGCACCGAGCTGCAGTCCCCTTGAAAATGATAAGCCGAGTTCAACACAAGCCGTTGTCAATATTATAACTTCCTACGAAAATATATTCTCCTAGTACTTATTGTAACTTGTTAATGTAAAAAGACGTATCTCCAACGATGTAATTTCGATTAGCGGCCGTCGCGTTTGTTGTCCTTCTTCTTTTCTGACTTCTTCTTCCTCTTTTGTTAAATTCCTTTCTATACCACCATCAGTCTCGAGATTGATTTAACGTAACAACACTGTTTTAATATTTACAAATAATAATTTATCTATCTGCCAGCTAAAAAATAGTCTATCTATTTAGTATGAATTTATTATGTACGAATGAATAAAGGTTTGTAATGAATAAATACCACATCAAAAAATACTTCAGAAGCATTTTGTAACTAAAAATGTTACAATTTTTTAATTTATATTCAAAGTGAAACTTTCTATCTAGGTACCTACATAATTGGACCTCAATACTGGAAAGTAATTAGAATAGAGGAATATAATTAATTAAAATTTTTCTGATAAGGCCATAGAAGAGTATTTATTAATTGTTATATTTGTGAAGCCGCTGGCAGAAGAAGCAATTTTTTTTACATTATTTTTTGTTACATTACCCGTTTCATGTAAATTCCATTTAGTCTCTGATTTGATTGAACAAGAAACGCCGTCACGCGGCGTCAGGTCTCTGCCGTAACATGACTAGAGTACTAAGAGAACAGAAACATGAAAATGCCAAGTGGTGTCGGACGCGCGCTACTCTGCATTAACGTACTAGTGAGGCGGCACCTACATAATTTAAATGAGCGATGCGATGAGCTCTCTGCGCTCGTTACCTCGCAGGCCATTAGGTGCGGACTACCTGCGTTATGTGAGCTAGGGTGTGTTGCTGCGCGCACGGGTATTCCGTGACTAAGAGTTGTTTTGATTTTGAAATCAGACCTCTATAAATATATAGCTAACTTGGTAAACCACAATGGTTAACTACAACTAAAAAATACGTCAATTTCTATTGCATTATATTGGACTTTAGGGATTATTTTATTACTAGCTGTGACTGTGGTTCCGCTCACATGGACTACCGATTGCCGTCGGTCGAGCACACGCGCGAGTCGTGCTGCCCTCGTTCCCCGCCCACGTTGGTCGCACACCGGTTATTTTAAAGACAAAAATGCTTATTGTCGGTGATCCTTATAAGATAGACAATTGGTATCGTATAGACTTTTTTGTAGGTCTTTTTAAGATCTACAATTATGTAGAACATTAATAATTTGATATACCTATCTGGTATGGTTTTCTCAGCGTAAGCTATTTAAGCGCCCCAAATGCGTCTTTTTTCCGAATTGATTTACCATTGTCGTCACTACTTATTTCGTATTTTACTTTACTCTTAGAAAATTTATCTTATAACCTGTCCAAGATAACATAGCTATGAATTAAAATAAAAAAAAAACATGTAAATCGGATTAGTGATTTTCGCGTGAATAGAACATTAACAGATAGACAGCTAGAGAGACGTTGAGTTTTATAATATGTAGAGATGATAGTCGTGACGTTTTTCTTTATAGCTAAGAAAGAATATTAATAGTTTCGTATACTTATATGCCGAGTGATTTGTATATAATATATGTTTAGACAAGCAGAACAAAAATAATCTTCTAGAAACGAGGTATACTCTTAGTGTTATTATGTTTGTGTCCCACTTTTTCATCCCTGTTAAATTTATTCGACGAAATCTCCAACGCGCCGCTGTGCAGATTGCTTGACGGTCATTGTTACCGTTCCGCTCCTTAGAATCGTAGCGTGAAGTTATATATCCTATTATCTTCCTCAATAAATAGGCTAAAAAAGACAACACATTTTTTTCAAAACTGTCTGATATTTCCAGAGATTAGCGCATTCAAATAAGCAAAAATAAACTGAGGTTAAGTATATAGATTATTAATTTTATCAAAATTATTTATTTCAAAAGAGGTTTGAAGATAATGTAGGAGTATATACATACTAAATCACCGAGAAGGCTCGTTTCATGGGGTTTTCCCCTTCAATTCTTTCCGGGCCCTTGTTCGGCATCGGCACCTCTCCGTTACTCTGGAACACGTTCTACAAATATATCTGTTGAATCTTAATAGATCGATTGCCGTCTAATTAGATAACCTTCGGTTATTATGTACTTTATTAGATAAGCTGCTACGATAGTGACATACATAGTAGTCAATTATTTTGATTTATTAGCCATGATTAATAATTGATAATAAATTTGTGAATTAACTAATGTAAAACCATTCACAATATTATAAGAAATGTCTACAGATATTTCTTAGTGCCAGTCACAGTATGGAGACTTTGAAGCGGGCTTCAAGTAATTTCATTAATTTGTACGGAAATACTTCTCGAAGTACATTTTATAAGTTGGTCGGATATATCTCGTTAACTTGTACAGCCTTCTTAGTTGTGATAGTTTTCCTTTTATCTTCGTTAGTATATACCTACTACTACTGCCAATTTTTTCACATATCCAAATACAACCATTTATGTGCCGGGATGGAAAACACTTGACTGTAACGAAAATTAGAAATTTAAAGCTTGACATTTCACAAACGGATTCCTGAATTTAAAAAGGGTATTCACACACTCGCAATATTTTTGAACTACCAACCTATCCAACGTCAAACCACATCATGAAATAGATGAGAAAAAAAATCACCCTACTTTAAGTGTATATGGATGGTACACAATTTTTTAATTTTATATATTTTACTACTTTTTCGGCGTCATTAATATGTGTACCCATATCAAATTATAGCTTCTAGTACTAAGAATCTCTGAGTTAAACCGTGGACGCACAGCCGGACATGGTGAAATTATAAAAATCCTTGTTGACTACGGAACTCTAAAAATTATATAAAATACGAAAATATTACCGCATCCTAATTACTCGCTGTCACTCACTACACACGCGCCGGACATCGGCCTGGCAGTGTTGGGCTTACCAATTTATATTTACCGTCACCTAACTCGTGCTGAGGATAATTCTCGACGTAATGTTAAGTGTTTTTCAGTTTTCCGCGTGTTAATTTAAGTTTGTAGGTGTAATTGTCGACCGTTCGTATACCGCCTTGTAATTTATGATTGCTTGGTACCGCAGCGCCGGTAATGTCGTCACTGCTATAATTATTATTTTTAGGAGGTTTGGGGGGCCTTTTTATATTTTTTATTTATTAATTTCATACACCTACAATAATTTTTGACCTTGGGATGGTGGTTGAAGACTGAAGAGCTCTATTTCGACTACCTCATGGAAATTATGAGACATTTTTTTTTAATTAAATTGTTTTCTCCTTTTCATTGGAAAAAAATATATTACAGGATGGAAAAAAACGAATGGGACATGAAGGAAAAGAACATTAATCTATCGAAGATAGGATATTTTATTTAAAGGAAAAATTATTTAACGGTTTTTTTTTATTTTAAATAAATAAAAATATTTTTTTACAGTTTTTTAAAAAAGCTTAGCTATCAAAACTTCAATATTAATTTCCTCAAATAAAGCTAACTGAAGATGACAATCGGCCCATAGTGATCGGCCATACTAATATAATAAAGCTGAAGAGTGTTTGTGTTTGTTCGTGTAAAGTCGGATTTGAAAAATTATTTTAGTATATGATAGCCAGATGAGTGAGGCGTATAGGCTTTATAACTTCATGCCACGATCCTAGGAAGCGGAGTAGTAACTATGAACGTTAAGCGATTTGGCAAGCCTTAGGCAAGTATGGGAGAAACCTCAAATTATCATATTGTACTAAGCGGCTCATAAATTTTTTTTTTCTTAAACATTTTGGTTATCTAGTGGGCCGCACTCGCCATCTGAAAAAGGTAGAGAATTGAGAAACGATGGTTTTAACTTTAAAGATACCTATGCCACGTTGGTTTGTACGTATGGACCGTATCAGTGCTGAAATAATGAAAAAAAAAGATATACATTGAAAACTTAAGTGTACTTATGTGGATTAAATGAAAAAATACAACTTATATAGAGAGTATATATCTACTAACATATCTGTTGAGATATCGTGGGGCGGTCGCAGCCGTCCGGTATATGCGGCACAAGCGAGTCATTAGCGCCAGATCATGACGCTTGCCGTTTGACGTGCCTGAATTAAGGTTGTCAAAATTTGATTCTAAGAAAATATGAAAGTGTTGAATACAAATATACATTTATTTAACTGTCCCTAAATGATTGGAGTGGACAGATTAAGAGTTTTTTATTGGATGAAGATACCGATAATATTAATATATCCATTAATTACGTAAGGTATTTTTGTTATTGTTAAGGTCTCTTCCCTCCACCTCCGTGAAGTTTGATAAGATGTGGCGGGGAACCTCCACTGTCTCACGTTTATTATAAATGTTAGGTCCTTACATATGATATAGTCGTTTTGTGAAACTGGCCACCTTGATCTCGAATATCTGGCGGTTGGTTAGGAAATTCAAATTCAAATTTATTTCAAAATTTAGGATTGTGCATTTGTATTTCGAATTTAGTAATTAATTTGTTTTCGCACCATTTCATTTTTCTTTGACATCATTCTTTTCACAAAATGGAAAATAAAATGTCGTGTTATTTACGAATATGTGTTCCACCGTGGCATCAACGCTGCAGAAACAGCTCGAAAGATTAATGATGTGTAAGGGGAAGCTAATGTAAAAGAAAGCAAGGTACGTTTTTGGTTCCAACGTTTTCGTTCTGGAAATCTGTATTGACAACAATTGCAAACCATGATGGAAAAGCTAGCCGTTAAACAACTGAGATTGGTCAATCTCTCTAGCCCACTCCTGCTTCAGGATAACGCTAGACCCCATACTTCACGACAGACGGTCGCTAAATTGAGAAACTGCGGTAGAAATGTCTCTCACACCCACCATATTCCTCGGACCTTGCTTCAACACATTACCACTTTTTTGGAATTTGGACAATATCTTGCAAGGAAAAAAATTCAATTCCGATGAGGCTGTCTAAACCGCCTTCAATGATTTTATTTATTCCGCTCCCACAATTTTTTCAGCAATGGAATTAATGAACTACCTATAAAATGGCGAAAGTGCATAGATAATAATGGTACATACTTCGATTGATTAAATGTATAATAATTTCATAAACTTTTTTTCGTTTTTCTTTTTCCATATAAAACGCTAATTTAATATATATAAGGACCTATTAATAACTAGGGACATAAACAGTTTAATTTGTCACAAAAACTTTCTGGGCAGTTTTAATAATGAACTCCTCGAGGAAGGGGGTTTCAAAGAGTGGTAGGGCGCAGAAAAATATCTTTGAAGATTTCTCTCTACTCACTGCAGGAACACAACAAAAGATTATTTGGCTGCGATCTTCTGTAGGGTGGAGGTATTCCACCAGTCGGACTGCCCCAAGTAGAGAGAAATCTTCAAAGAAATTTCTTCGTGCCCTACCACTCTTTGAAACCCCCTTCCTCAAGGAGTCCATTATTAAAACTGCCCAGAAAGTTTTTATGACAATTTAAACTGTAAATGTTCCGAGTTATTAATAGGTCCTTATACATTTGAAATTAGCGTTTTATATGAAAGAAGTAAAACAAAAAAAATATTATGAAATTATTATACATTATTATATATTATACATTTAAAGGAGCTGCTGGGGGGCAGCCCGACTGGTGGAATACCTCCACCGTACAGAAGATCGCAGCCAAATAATCTTTTGTTATGTTCCTGCGGTGAGTACTGAGTAAGGTTTCTAGAGCTTCTTGGGGAAAGGTTCAAGGTTTTCAACGCGCTAGTGATACCTCTGGTGTTACGAGAGTCCATAGGCTACGGTAGCTGCTTATCATCAGGCAGGACGTACGTAATTTGCCAACTTAGTTGTATAAGAAACAGAAGAAGAACTTACCAAAAATGAAACTGATTCATATACATATTTCTTTTCTTTTAAATTAACCTTTTAATTGATGTGATAGCCCTAAATGAAATTTATCGACATAGCCTTTTGGCTCCACATCACACAGATAAGTAACACAGCTACACCTATATCTATACATATTATAAAACTCAAGTTCTCTCTGTCTGTCTGTCCATTTATGTTATTTTCACGCGAAAACCACTTATTCGTTTTAAATCGATCTTTTTTTAATTCATAGCTATATTATCTGACCAGGTTATAGGATATATTTTATTACCTAAAGTAACATACGAAATAAGCAGTGACGATGATGATTAATCAATTCGGAAAAAGAGGTCTTTTGGGCGATTAAATGGTTTACGCTGAGTTGTCTTCAGAAGACACGCCATGATGAAAACGTTAGAAAACGCTCAGCGAGGCTATGTCCCTACGTAATTAAACCAGCACGTTTAACTACGTTAAAACGTATGTATTATATACAATGCGGATAGCCCGCCTCTCCAACTGTCCAGGGCATCGAAATTTTTTATTTGTGTAGGTACCCTTTCTTTAAGTCTTAAGGTACAGAGTTCCTAGAAAGTATAAAGCTTCATTTATTATTAATCGTATTCGACCAAGTAGGAGACGGATTTGAGTACGGTACAGCAATTTTGAAACACTGTTTTATAAAAAATGTATGGTATCGATTGGGTACCGCGTCCTCGTACGGAATTAAGGATGTACGGGTTTTAATCATCTACTTATTAGCCGTAACACCGTATGTGATTACATGGAATTACCTTTTTGAATCTATTATTTTACGGGCTTTCATACACGAAAGCCTAAATCCAAAAATTACAAACCTGTTAGAGCACAATAGAAAAGTATGGTCAGTATAAGAAAAACTGATAGAATGACAAACATAATAATTAGGAAAATGTATGAAAACAGATGTCGTAAGAACAAGGATAAGGAGACTGAAATGGAAATGGATAGACCATATCGTAACAGGTATAGAAAAATAGAACAAAAGTATTGTTTTCTGGTACATCAGTCACCAGATACACAAAACGAAAATAGAGAAGACATTTTCGATGATGGGAAGATGATAAAAAGGAAACAGCAGCGAAAACATGGGACTAGGACAGTGCTGAATATAACAGAATGGAAGAGGTCTTTGTCAAAGTTGGACAAACAGACCAAGTTGTCGATGTAGACTCATTAAAATAGAGTTAGTATAATGTAGTTTTATTGTAAATTGTGTCTGATTAAAGGCTTACGATTTATTATATATTATGTACCTGATGTGCTCCACGGTTTCCTTGTTAAATTTATGCGACTAACCTGTACCGCATCGCCGCGACGCACCGCACCGCAGCCGCGCCGCTCCGCAGCCGCACCGCCAACGCAACCGTGTAGCCTATTGTTCTTGCTTACGGCTAGCCAGATTGCTTGACGTTAATGGTTACTGCTCCGCTCCTTAGTGTCGTTGCGTAAAGTTATATAGCCTATAATAGTCCTCGTGAATCTGGCTATCATATATACACAAAAAATTTTTTAGAATTAGACATATAGTTCCAGGGATTAGCGCGTTTAAACAAACAAAAAAAGTGGACTACTAACACTTTTTTTTGTGCCGAACCCTAATTATTTTTCTAATTCAATAATTCCTAAATTAATTTGCTAGCCTACGTTATTCCTTTTAACATCAGCTATCTGCCAGTGAAAGTCTCGTCAATCGGTACAACCGTCTCGGATATTACCCGGAACAAACAGACAGACAGACAGACGGACAGACAGACAGACGGACAGTCGGACGGACGGACAACCAGACAAATATTTAAAAAAAGGATTTTGTTTGTTACAGGTAGCATATATATTATGCATTTAGTAAAAATTTGTTATTTTGACATTACACACCTTCAGTTTTATTTTGTCTATAGATATGTATATGCTAGCACCGCACGTGACTTTGTTCACAGTATTTATAATCTTAATTTTAATTAAAAAAAATAGTCTATGTTACTGAGGGAGATTATAGCTTTGTATTAGTGATTTTTTTTATAATCATTTCAGGTGGATATCAGTTGTCCCGGAGATTATCTCCTGTAAACATTCAAACTTTACTTCTTTATGTAACAATGAAAAATAAAGTATATAAAAACTTGACTATAAATCAGATCTAAGTAATAAACGCGCCAATGGAGATATGCAGATACGCTGTTAGGTCGTGTGTTAGGAACACAGGTACAAGTGTATTCACAAGTGACACATGAAGCCCGCACGGTGCTATGTAGCGCATGTTTGTATAATATAACTGAATACAACATATGTATATAGCGTGTGTGTGTGTGTGCGTGTCAGAGAGTCGTATGTCGCAGTGACCGCGTTGTGGCGCCCGTTAGCGTCTCGTCCCGCACTCGTATAATATCGCCCGGGAGCATCGTAGTGATGCGACATGCGACGCGTTACACTGATTTTATCGATATACATAATCCAGGAGTAAACAACTTTTGAATATTTTTTAATATATTTTATATGTTGATTGTAATACCCGTGAATTTATATTTATTCATCACTATCAGACTCCGCAGATATTATTCTGCCCATTCTATTAGTCAACAACTAGACTACACAGTCACCTATCCAGGATTAATTTTATTTCCTATAATATTTTCCTGGCTCATAAATACAGATCGATCGAATAGTGAGTTATGTTTCGGGAAAAATTGTATATTTTTAATTTTTTTATCTATTAGTTTTATCGGACTCTATACATTAAAATAAAGAATTAGCCAAATGCGCTTACCAAATAGCAGCATTGAATTTATATTTATATATATAAGATTTTTCATTTTAATAAAAAGTATCCCATGTCAACGCGACATTATGACCACGTGAGTGTATATGACGTCATCGTTCAACAAATAAAAACAAGGTTAAAGGTATGTAAAGTTGATTTTACTAGAATTTCAGTTATGAAACATGAAATTTCATTCAGCGTTTATATCATTTAAAGCCAATATTTCCACACTTAGTAATAATTTAACAGTCACATATCACAAGATAACCTAATAATAATAACACTCAACCGTGTATTTTTTGGACTATGACGTCATGTTTGCTGATTTACTTTTCCAATCACGTGACTCACAGACAAAAATCTAAAAATTAAATAAGTGAACAATGATTTTGTTCAGGTTTGTATTGTTTTAGACTTTTTATCACTAAACTGATATTATTAAAAAATACTTTTAATTTTTAAACATAGTTTATTGTCAGGTCGCGGATTATTTAATCTTTACTTCAGGTTTATTAATTTGGTTTCTATTATTGTTTCATAAAATAAAGTTTATTGTATGAAAAATTTACTAGTTACTATTGAGACATGTTAGCTTATCTATATACATCTCGCTTGCACTTTACTAGAATTATATTAGTGCGAATGATGACGTAAATAATATAGATTGCGACTTCTATTGCCTTGACGCCCCGCACTACAGTTCACCTATTTGTGACAGAGTTTTTGTTATCAAAGATAGTGTGGAATTGGATACCTTAGTCTTGTTGGTAAACACCTATAGAGTATGGCTATGGAGTACACGCGATGACTATTATTATTAAAGTATTTTATCATATATTTATTGTAATATAAAATAATATCATATTACAATAAAACTAGTACCTACAGTTACAAGTAAATATAATGTATCTCTTTAGATGCAATGTATTGAACTCGGAACCGGTTGTCCGTATTCCTTTCTTGCATTTTGTTGAATAGTACTCGAAAGGACTAACCTCAATAAAGACAGATTATATAATGTAACTAATCTAACAACTGTCATGTTAGTTAAACAGATTCTTAACAGATGGCACCTCAAACATGTTAGTTGAATATAAATTTCAGCATTATTATACTAATTTTTTAACAAAAGCAATTAATAGGTTCTATTAACTACCGAATAGAGAAAATAGCCTAATTAGGATTTATATGTTTGAACTTAGAAACAGTTTAATTTTTAATATAATCATGTTACTTTTCTAAAATCAAAATCGGGTCCAAAGCCGTAAATTTTAAGGAAGAGATATTTCCACTAGTGTATTGAGTAACCTTATTTGAAAATATATATTTTTTTAAATTCATGTTTGTACATTTATTTAATTTTTTTTGTCTACTCTAAAGAAATCATCGTCATTATCATGTTGAATTATTATAACCCTCATTGTCATGCCCGGAACAGTTCAAAACTGAACATAGACCTATCCCACGGGTCACAATTACATATATCCATGATCTTCGGTTATCCGCATCTAGATTTTATCATCTGCCTTTCAGAAGTCGTCGCATCTAACTTGAGGGTGTTTACTATACTACTAAATTTAGATACGATCAAGGTCATTACAACGATATCTAAATAAAAACCAATGTGCTAGTTTTTTTGTTTAGTCAATGTCGAACTAGAAATTATGCTTCAAATGTGCTGATGTGTTATTGTAAGTACTCGATTAATAAACAACATAGTCTTTGTGGCCCCATTAATATCATAGAAAAGCCAAGGAACAGTTACAAAGTTTTGAAGCAATAATAATAATTATGGACACCGCCTCTATCGACGTGACTTCGAATCCCAGCAATAAGCCTTAGCTTTCGTTGAAGGAAAACGTTGTGATGAAACCATAACTATCATCCACGAGTTGAAAATCTGTCACCAAGCACCGATAGGTGTGTTCCGGCAGCTGCACTTGAGAGCCAGTCTCCCACTAGGATTAGCGTGTTACTATCTTGGGCCACATCGTGATAATGGCCAAATGCTATGCCTATAAAGAATTAAAAAAAAAACAGAAGTTATAGACGTTTTGGTGTGTATGTCGCACAAATAATGTGTAGGTGTGTTAAAGAACAAGAGTTTCACGGTGCGATGTGGCACGGCGCGGCGCGGCGCGGCGTGGCTCGGCGGCGGCGGTGGCACTCGTATTCGATGCACGTCGGTACTTAGATAGGCGGGTGGTTAGCTCAACGCGATAGGGCTACCTCTTCTCCATATATTTTATTTAAAACCAACTGTAACACTGTTACACAAAATTTGGATTACTGTTAGAAAACTTACAGTACCTACTGTTTTTGTTTGTTTTCATCGTGTGGTATAAGTGTAAACTGGGTTCTTGGCCATTATTACTTCTTTCTAGCTTTTCGTGCTATCTGACCTAAACTTTGTTTGGTAATGACCTTGCCCTTAATTATCCTAGCGCGATGTTAAATATATTTTAATCTTCGTCAATAAATATGCTATAAAATGTAAAATAATTGTCAAATCTGACAGGTAGTTCTTGAGTTTAGTGCGTTAAAACACTATCTCTTGAACTTTATAATGTTAATATGGATTTAAAATAATAATTTTAATTATCATGCTATACAACATTCGGGTAAACCTAATACAGGGAGTGTCATCTGGTGTGTTTTATAAGTGCTTTTTTAATCCTCAAGTACACCGTAGTCCGTAGACTTAACATAACGAGTAGTACAGCCTTCGATCAATAGTGTATTATTGATCGAAGAGTACAGCTCTCATCGCCTTTCTGAGTGTTTTTTTTGGTCCCTAACATGTGACGTATATTATATTATGTTGATATTGAAGTTTAAAATTGATCAAATGACAACTATAATTCCATTTACACTCTTTGGGTGTTATTTATTCATATATTAAAAATTTAAAACGATCAGACGGCATGAACGAGCTTCGTCCTTTTTGTAAAATAGCCAAATATTTTCTGGACCGTGGGACACAATAATAATGCCCGACTGGGCCACGAGCAGCGACCACCATGCACATGGTGTTAAGCCCGTTATGGTAAATTCTTTTTGAAGTGAAGTGAAAAATTTTTTAGTACCGTTGTTATTTGAAATTCGATGAAACGGAAAAGCGAGAGTAAAAGGAGACAACTATATACATCTGTAGCATTTAGTCTATGAGGGAATGAGATAGAATACATTTACATTATGCACGGTTAATGCCTTATTCCTTAGTCCTTATTTTCATGATTGTGAACGTCGTCGGATTGCGCTAGTGGTGTGAGACGACCAGACTTCATACGCAGTACGCACGAGTGGTCGATAGTTCGAACCACGCTGATTTAGGATATTGAAAAAGAATTTTTAAATTTTTTTCTGACACGTGTGAACTGCTGCACACATAACTTTTTTTTTATTAGTCATGTTTTCGGATCAGTCAGTATATATTTACTTAACGAGAGGCTTGTACGCTCTTTGAAGATTCTACATTGCTTACCATCAGGCGTAGTGCAGTCTCTTTGTGGCAAAAAAAAATGTTAGCTGTAGTTTAGTTTAGTAAAATTGTAAATGTAAAGTGGGAAGAAAATGAGAATTGGGATGACATGAGGATATCACTTGTAAACTGTAGTTTCCTAGATTAATATTATGGAGTGATTAAATTGAAATCTTTTGATATCGCCTTAAAAAAGTAATTTTGAACATAAAAAATTTTGTCTGCGTATGTATTGGAATAATAAATGAATGGCAACCCTGTGCCGATGACTGTGGAGCGAGCGGGCGCTATGTAGTATAACGTGTTTGTGTATAGTGGCTGCCGCCGACAGAATCACCTGGGCTCGCAATTTTACGAGCAGCCCGCCACCGCGCCGCGCCGCGTCGGTCGACGCTTCCACTGCCTTTCACGAGTTTAGTGAAGCGATTCATGTACCGTATAAGTATATCGATATCGACGTATAATATTCAAATAAATAAGCCGAGGTTTAATAATTATGGAAATTTATTACACGACCGTTTTCTTATTGATAAAACGTCATTGTAAGATAAATATTCTACAGCATAAGCTCTGAGCATTCACTTGAAAACATGAAAACGACTGCTGATTAGACTGCTTATCAATCTTTGTTACTTTTTGACACAGATGTTTCGGCTATGATATTTAGGATGTAGATATTGATACTGTAAGAGTATTTAATCTCTTTCGTTTGTCGATTCGGATATGAAATTCTTTCAGACTGTTATCCTATAATTTCGCATGATTTC
Organism: Saturnia pavonia; assembly: GCA_947532125.1. Classification (NCBI taxonomy): domain Eukaryota; kingdom Metazoa; phylum Arthropoda; class Insecta; order Lepidoptera; family Saturniidae; genus Saturnia; species Saturnia pavonia. Next base: position 3,859,892 of record OX383916.1, on the reverse strand, counting down.
AGTTATGGATATTAGATTTATCAACGTTTTTAATTATAGGGAAAATAGGTACTATTTGAACATTTCTGGGTTAAATCATATAAACTTTATGTTAGATATTTTTTTAGTAATGTTTAAGTGATCCGTTATTAACTACTAAAGGAATATTTTTCTGAAACAATTTTCTAAATAATCTCCGTTATTGTATTCATTTGGCTGCCCATTAGAAGAAATTGTTGTCAAGTTCGAAGTGAACCATAAGCTCCTTTTTTCTCGTAATAAAATAAACATTGTCCAGTTGAAGCAAAAGGGTAAACAAAAAACTGTTACGATTAGTTTTGACAACTTATCCGACGACGAATAATGTTTTCTGTTATCAGTTTTTATTTTCCCATTGCTAAACAGATTTTTTCATGTTTGCCAGAATAAAAACTTGTTTTAAAAAAACGTATATACTTTGCCGCGTCGTATTCTCGGTTAGTTCGATATCTGTGATCATTAACCACCCCCACTTGGTTGTAGTACACTCGGGCTCGGTCCCGGGCGACGCGATGGAATTAAATCGCACGCACGACACTTCCGCCCACCTCTCACCGCTCCCCTCTGGCCTCATCACCCCGATAAAGTGTAGGGTTGGCACTTATAAAACTTCAAAATTAATATTATAATAAAGCCTTTTCTCTAATTATCAAAATGTTCATGAATTCGATACAACACATGGAATGTGAACATGAAGTAACAGATGGAGCGCTTTTTTTTTCAGAGAATATGTACTCTTCGTTTAAAGAATTCAATGCAATTTTGCTAGAAAACAGAAGCTATTCTATTTTTTTAACCTGACCACATAATAAAAAAATGCCTATTGAGAATACACCTAGGATGATCTAAGTTTTAGTGTTTTTTCTTCGTCATAAAATATTTTAAATTAAAAATAAATAAATAAAAGAAGAAATATATAAGATCATTGTCAGCCCTATATAACACCGAAGCCGCCTCGACGGGGACATCCAAGTGACTGATGCCCGAGGCACATATGTTACTCGGGAAATGTCACCCGGTATACGTCTCACGTAACATAATATGTACACCAATGCTTATACATGTGCTCGTATGTAGTGTAAAGTAGATTAGAAGTCTAATCTGGATACAGAGTGTTTATTTGATAAAAGGATAGACGTGTAACAGCCAGATGCGTAGGGTTATTTCGTTGATTTGTGGAAGAAAATCGCATTTTTACTACATCGTGGTTAACATTAGATATTACATGCGGCAATGCCTTTTAAATGACGTAATTTAAAGGGACAAGAAGTCAATTATATAGCGCTTTATCTTTTACGGCTGAATATCTCTTCCACAACAGCTAAATTATATTCAAGTTAAGACCCAGTGGTAGTAGATTTTTGAATACAAAGAAGACACGTATTCTGTTCATCTTCTTGATTATAAAGACAATTTTATAAATGTTTTGATTAGCCACAAAAGCTTCATCGGAGTTGGTTTCACTTAACTTGCGACAGGTTTACCAGTTCCTAACTACAAAAATAGTCATCATAAAATAAACTTTATTCGAAGACTATATTGAACGGACTAGAAGTTCCCATAAAAGTTAATCTATACAAAAAGTTACTTGTCCGAAAAAAATTTGACCCCTAAAACACTAATGAATTTACTAAATCACTAGACGTTAAACTCCCAAGTTTACGATTATGGTCTTCGATTTATGTGGTAGCTATCACAATGGTAACTTAAAGCTGGGTTCGGAGCTTAATCTGGGTTAATAAATAAACTATGACATTTGTATATTTTTTTCCATGTATCGCATCAATAACATAGCAACTAAGCATTTAAATAAAACAAAATATCGTCTTTTATTAAATTCTTACACAGTAAATAAATTCTATGTTAATTAAAACTTATATTTTTTGTCTTAAGCGGAATATAAATAAATATAACTTAATAATTCCTTTTTTATTTCCGGATCTTTCCGAGATTCGCTGATTCAATTATCGACCGAATACCGCCGACCGTACGGTAACGTGACTTATCGATAACTCGGCCTACGTCGTGGTGTTACACTTTATTATATTCTATTTTTAAATCATTATATAATATTTCAAAATTTAACCTTATTTCTACTTTTGAAATTTTCTCCGAGAAAAATAAGATCGAACTTACAAGTTGCAGTGTTTGGCGGGATATTGATCCGTCATGTGGTGGTTTTTATTTTAATTTACTACTATTTTAATGAATTTTCTAATTTTATTTAATATTTTTTTGTTATTTGCCCCCTTTATTTTGTAATTTTGGCGGCATTTTACGTAAATTTAATAACGTAATAAATTTCTCTGTCGGCCTACAGTTAGCCTTATAGTAGAATCTTTCAACAATATTTTGTCATTCATATTATAGGCTATAATATATCAAAACTTTTTACTGTATCCTAAGGTCGGTCTAGGTATACTGGACAATGGGCATAGTAGGATTTTTAATATGATAACTGGTCGTTCTAAATTATTCTTGTTTTTTATACTGTATTTTTCTATGAATCCTTTAGGTTATATTCAGCGTTTATATGTGAAGTTATTTCAGCTACATAGCAAAGTCGTGTCCACGCGTTCAAATCTGAGTCGCGTATTCTAGCCCCCCGTAATTGTCGCCTTGGGGTGCGTTTTTATTATTTCGCGTAAAGTTTTGTCTACGCTACAGCCCAGTTATTTAATTGCTACGAATTCAGTAGAGTTATTTTATTTTGTTATTTGTTATTTACTGATCATCACAACACACCTCCAATACTGCTTTACCAAAAAAAATATTATGAAACTAGTTACTGCTTAAGTATTTTAAATAGGAAAATTACATTTATAAAAAATACTTTATGTGTTAAGTATTTTTTGTATGTTTTTATTATATCATTTGACAGTTGCTGCTAGTCAGATGATTGTTCCCAAAGATATTTCGAAAATCTTCAGAAACCGAAAAGTAACTTTTTAAATAATATTAAAACTAGATTTCTAAACCACCAAACGATTAGGTGCTTTAAGTATAAGCGATACTAAATATATTTTCTAACGGGACTTGGAATTATTATATTACATTCTAACCAATATGCATCGGTAGTAAGTTTTGACGACCGTGTTTATACGCTCGTAGTCGGTTTGTTTGCGGACTTTGCGGTCAACGCAATGCGGGGCCGGGTGTTGCCGCTTCGACAGTTTTCAGCTTTCTATGATGCCCTAGTATATCTATATACATTTCTAAACTTATGAATATTTAAAATATTTTGGGATTTTTTTGCATTTAGAAACCATTGTAACTTTATGACGCCCTAGTACATTTCTGTAATATGAAAGTGAAAAAAAAGTTGACTTTGTTTTCGACGCCTTAATCGCGTCAGTTGATTTCAACATGTCTTCTGAGTCTGACTGGTTCTTTCCCAATGGAACAAAAATATTTTGAATGAAAATATAGATATTTATCTTTTTTTATATTATATATTACATGTTCTAAACATTTTATAAATCTGAACTTCTCTCACAGTAACTGTAGATCTTAAAATGACCCACGAAAAAGTAAGCGATAGCATATGTCTATCTTCTAAGGACGACCCACAATAAACATTTTTGGTGCGGCACAATTTGTGCGGGCGTTCGAAAGACAAACTACGTTGCGTCGTCGCGTCGTTTCGCTGCCAGCTGCGAAACTATCGTAGCGAAACCGCGGCGTCCGTTTGCAACAAAACAAGTATCGCTAGTAGCAACGATACTATACAGACAGAAATGTTATTATAGGAAATAACAGACAGATAGATATAGCATATCAACATAAGCGATACGTTTTGTATAGGCTAAGGCAGTGTGCTAAAGTTGATGAACATAGAAAAATATAAGATTTAAACAGAATAAAAAATAGCCTGTAGCAAAAAAGGGATAATGCAGGTTCCTGTCTATACATATAATAAAATTGAAGTGTCTGTTTGTAATGTCAAAATAACTGCTTTTTACTAAATGCATATGAAAGTTTACTGTCGCTTTTTCGTTTCATCGAGTTTCAAATCACAACGGTGCTAAAGAAGTTTTCACTTCAAAATAATTAACTTTGATTTTTAAACGAACTGTCAACTCGCGAATTGTAGAATTTGGTAGGAAATGTCAATTTTAATTTCCTGACCTTTCGACGCCCAATGAAATGTCAACTATTAATTTTACCAAAACCCTGTTTAAATTACTATCGTGTTTCTGCTAATAGATAAATTAGATATTAGATAAATTCCAACTTCATTAGAGATCAAATTTTAAAATTGGCTACGGGTAAAACAGTTTATTGAAAATATTTACATAACTGTATACTGTCGCAAATTTTCACGGGATATCATAAATATCGTGGAAGTCACGTTCTAAATATCGCCCGATGCAACAAAGGGCACTCATCAGCCAACCCTCATAAAGCATCGGGTCCCTTCCATTGTCGATTTTTACCTGTCAAGTGTCGCCGCGACTGGGATTAGCGATGGAGGGTCGAACGAGAAACGAGAAGATCGCGGCCCGTTCTTGTAAAAAAAAAAATTGGAGGATCAATCTTGCTGTGAAGGACTTTTGTAACTTAAGCCTACCTCTAGATTACGTTTACCAAAAACGATATTTCGTTTTTTATCAAACATTTTATTCGAAATTTTTGAAGCCTCGTCAGTAGAACTATTGTATAAAAGGTTAAATTAAGGAGGTAATAATCTCTGTCGATGCTAGAACTATAGATTCGATTCTAAAAACTATTTAATAGTCAGCTATGTAAGGTTTTTTCTTATTGAATTTTATGTTATTACTAAAAAAAAGGTTGAGGACGGTTGCTAATTTAAAATATGTTAAAATTTTGAACTTTAATTATATTTTGGTTTTAAAATTTTGGATTGTGGTGGGGCAATTTCTAATGCCAGACTTGCTAACTAACAACTAGATGTTGTAAATATGTCGCCAAACATCTATATGTGTGTTCCTGCAGCCGTACATGAGATTTTCAGTTTTGGGCCAGATCGTAACTTAAAATCAGATGAGATTAAGGTCTTATCTTCTTATCTATTAAATAAAATGATTGAGGTTTGCCTCGTTGTGCGCGCATCACACAAAAACTACTGGATAGTTTTCGATGAACGCTTTTTTTTTACTCTTTTTCGACTCTTGTTCACTGCTAGTAAAAAAAAATGTGTGCAACCGTTCGCACGTGTCAGAAGTGTAATCTTCAGAAAAACAATGTGTACAGTTCACACGCGGTAGATGTGAAACCTTCGGTTAAACCACTACGCCACGCGCCAATCCGAAGATGATCACAATTATGAAAATCAGGACTTGAATTAACATTTGCATTGCGTGTATAATGTTAATGTATTCTATCTCATTCTCTCGCACGTTATATTCTATAGATGTATGTGGTTCGTCTTTTTTATCGTCACTTTTTCGTTTCATCGAGTTTCAAATCACAACGGTGCTAAAAAAGTTTTCACTTCAAAAATACAAACGCATTTCACGTACAGATTAAATTTTTAGAAAATATCACAAAATGTTTTTTCGGGCCCCTGTAGATTTTCTTTTTACGGAACAATTCGTTTTCAAATATTGGTGACGAACAATAGCAAACATTTGAGCAGGCAGAGAAAATAAAAGCATGACCAAAATCTGTAAATCAGCCCCTAGTAACCCTAGATCGGAAGGCAAATAACGCGTGTCCCTGCGCAAACAATGTCCGGACGATCGCTCGGGAAACTGTGGGCGCGAGTTAAGGACCTCTTAGATCCCGCACGCCGCACTCCGTAATATTCGTGGCGTACCGATTGGGGTCGCTGCGACCCGCATAACATCGAAGGGAGGGTTATATTTTTGATTTTAAATATTATAAATATCGTAAACTAACTGTTGTAATGATTATTTTATCAATCATTTTTATATTTTAATTATATATATTTATTTCACCTTATTTGATTCCTCATTAATTCATTTATTGTGTTTTCGGTTGCTTTCCGAAGGCATCTTATCTTTAAATCACTTATTATTTAAATATTGTATAACAAATTTCTTTTACGTTCGTATATATATATATATATATATATATATATATATATATATATATATATATATATATATATATATATATATAATAAAAAGGCCGTAAACAAAGATTGTATTATTGGCTGAAAATACCTTTTAAAATTGAAATATAGAAGATACGAAAAATAATTGAATTGGGACAGCATTCAAGATGACTTACCGATCCGACGTCTATGAAAAACACGTACAGTCTTTTACAAAGTTTTTATAAGTTTATTTATAATTCTGATCTATTTTATTATTTGAAGTCATACTTACACTGCAAGAGACCCCTCACATTATGACCGGTATTCGAAGGAGTTGAAACCTTTTACTCGAAATTATGAAAAGAATGGAAAACCTGGCGGACGCATTCATTCATGCTGGCTTGAGGATGCAGTTATAAAAATTGGAACAGAATAGATATCTAGTTAAACACAAGCTTCACACGAAGGAATTTTATTAGCAGCTCTGATACGGATATATTCAAAACGTGGACTATTTCTTACTAGATTTACTAGATACTTATTAATAGACTATAAAAAGGTACTCTGTTTTTATATCTCACTTAATGTTAATGCCTTCGGAATACACTTATTAATCTATTTTGCATTTCATTTCCATAACCTTTTAATATATTTATTTTGAAAATTATATCTATTAATTGTCCACGCGACACTGTGTCAGTTTTAAATTAATTCGAAAAACTCACCACCGCGCCGCTTACAACGTACCCGTGTAGACTATAGTTTAATCTCACTTATCGTATTGGTACTTCTACAGCTTGTCAGATTATACGCGGGTGAAACCGCGGAGCACAGCTAGTAGGATGTAAAAAGCTTTTTTTTTAATTTAACTCGTAGCTCATGATATTAATAAACAAATAAACAAATTCTTGAGCTCTATATCAGTGTAAATAAATTCGCGTGTTCTCTTTGTTCAAGTTTTATATCACCTTCAATTTTAAGCGTTCTATGTTGACTTAGTGTTGGAAATCTGGCTTGTAATTCTAAATAATGTAATGTATGGAATGTAATTAATCCCATGATCCTGAAATTTTGAAGGAAAGTATCACGAATAACTTCGCTTTTTAGTGACGCTTGATTATCTACCGTCACCAATGCCGCTACTGATGAGCTCCGGCAATTAAGAACCGGTCATCATTCTAGGTTTAGCGTGTTACCATTTTCGACTAGCGAAACTAGTTATCAAGGTACACGAAAAACAGTGTGTATTGTATTTGTGCGTTCAAAAAATTTGCTATGTGTTATCTATGTGACCAAGAAATAGGTGCATCTTAATATGTTGATTTCAAATCGAATATATATATTATTCCAATTACAGAAAAAAAATCAATTCGTTGTCGATTTTTATTTTCAGCACGGTAGAGTAAGATTATCCTTTAATTTATGCCATCGCTCACAGACAGCCCTAACGGTCTCTGACTGTAGCTTATGTATAATATTCGAGCGAAGAGACAGCCGGGGCGCGCTCGACTCGTTCGGTGACGTCATTATATAAATTAGAGAGACACTTGTCGGCGCCGAGCGACCGAGCGTCGAGCGATGCGGATCACAGCACGAGGCGCGGCCGATAAAACCCTCCGCCTGTACTGTAGGGTTACCGACGTTTTCCCGAATTCCGATCACGGACTCGTAGGTACGCGTTTCCCTGTCACGAGATTTGTGTTAAATTTTACACTATCGATAAAACTACTATAAATGTTTTACGTTCCGTGGTAATATCACCAGCGTTCTACTTTCAGTTACATTTAATTATGGAGCATTTTATGCATCACTGCTATTTTTCACATACTATGAAAATAATTTGTCATACGAAATTGTCAATTTTTATGATTGCTAGTTTTCATGTGCTCTTTATTATGAATCCAAGATGATTGTAAATTATACTTCATAGATTTGCTGTACACAACAATCTTAAAATGTAGCAAGGTTTCATTTATCACTAAATTCACTGTTATAAAATTATATTTAAAATAACTGTATTTACTTAGTTACATTTGCTATTGAACCTTTGAATTATTTTGTCTGTGAAATAATTCAACTGTTATTTTTAATTTTTAAACCTTATTTCAAATTGCACTAACAATAATTTGCTATGATTTAATGAAGGTCTCATAAAATTTAAGATATTTGTTGAATGTTCCGTAGCTTTAAAAGTTTAGTAACAGTTGTTGCAGATTACGCGAACCGTCGCTATCGGATAAAGAGTGATTTAAAAATTGACGGTATTTAAATATTATACAAACTGTAGGCAACCCTGCAAATCACGGGATCTGGCGTGGATTTTGCCACCGGTGATTAATCGAGCGAAACGGATGTGCTGTAGTGATGGGACACAGTTTTCTCTTAATAAAATATTATTTAATACTACACATATATTTTATATAGTTTATTATATTACTAATAATAGTGTTGGATATAATCTATATGTATTATAAAACTCAACGCGTCTCGTGTCTGTCTGTCCGTTTATGTTCTTGTCACGCAAAAACTACTTATCAGATTTACATGGTTCTTTTTTTAATTCATATCTATATTATCTGGCCAGGTTAAAGGATATATTTAGTGAGGTAAAGTAATATACAATATAAGCAGTGACGATAATTGTGAATAAATTCGGAAAAAGACGCTCTTGGTGCGCTTAAATGACTTACGCTAAGCAAACCATATGAGATATATCAAATAATGTACTACATAATTATAGATTTACAAAAAAGTCAGTAACAGCATATGTCTATCTTCTAAGAATCACCCACAATCACCCACAATAAGTATTTTTATGGCAACACAATTCGCGCGTGCGCTCGACCGAGAGCATTGTGTAGTCTACGCGAACGGAGCCGCAGGCACAGCTAATATAATATTAAGATAAGAGAAAATAATGCTAAAACAGACAGATTAAAGAAAAGTAAACTATAAAAATAATTTTAGCATGAACTACAAGAATGACCTGAATAATTGAACTACATATTTTATTAATTATTTTTTTAAAGATAATTCTAAAATAGAAACGAAATAATTTCCGATTTTATGAAATCGTTTATTCGGAAAAATGTTAATATTCATATTTGTACAGTATATAGTAAAAATATATTAGCTACTATATGAGCTACAATGCCACCCACAGACGGACACAGGGATACACTGATAACATCCCTCTGTTTGCGTCAAAGGCTTAAAAATAAGATTTAATAGAAAAGTGTAAAGTGATTTCCAACTGTGGCTAAAAACTTTTTTAAAACAACTGCTTTGTTATTGCTGTTTTCGCGTCTATAAGTGGCATTAAGTAACTCTGGATAGTTATTTTTTACGTTATTTGTTAAGAATTTGTTTATAAACAAATAGATAAGTTTTATTATTTAAAAGATAATTAACAACATTTTCTGGACAATTCATTTTGTGTTAACTTCAAAAAATTATAATAAACTTTTATAAACTTTAATCGTGTGATCCTGTTAAGTATATAATTATGTCTATTATATGTAGAGCTTCAAAAAGAAAATAAATCATCACAATGTTATCATCATTTGTGAAAACGGAAATTGGAAAAAAAGTAGTTAGTTGACAATGATAAAAAAAATTTACAACATGGTTTAATTCTTTCATGTGGTCAGATAATAGCATAATTAAAAAAAATCTTTATTTAATACTATAAAACTATATTTTATGTGTTAAAATGTTTTAGTGACAGCGGCTCGATGCTGTAATGGCCGCGCGGAGACCCATTTTCGGCGGTAAATAAAAATTATAAATAATGGAAATAGAGTTCCAGGAGTTGGGGGTTTATTAGAAATTTCCTCCTTTTCAAGGATGTTTTACAAAAATTCTTAAATTTTAATAGTTTATGAGTTATTACTTATTAAAGAAAAATTCAATATCTTTTTTTTTCATTTTATTTTGTTAATAACAAAATTTCAATTTTTTTATAAGCTAATAAGTGCTCGGATTACCTTTTTTAAGACGTCATTCCGAATCGAATGAGCTATCGCAAATATTTTTAGAATCGGGAACAAGAATTAACCCGTATTTTAACTTGTTGACTGGACTATATATTTCTATACTAATATTACAGAGCTCATGAGATTGTTTGTTTGTTTGATTAACCTCTGGAACTACCAGTTATATTTGAAACATCTTTTTGAATAATATAGCCTATCTATTGAAGAAGTTTATAGGTTATTTAATTTTACGCTACGGCCCTACGAAGCAGAGCAGTAACTTTGAACATCAAGCTATCTGATGATATCTATACTGATGGATCGGACCTAGGCTTGAGTTGCCGTAGAAGAGGGCGGTCGTGGCGGGTAAACTATCTGGCAAGCTGTAGGCAAGTACGGAAAGCGAAAACAACAATAGGCTACACGTGTGCGTTGACGGCTGCTAGGTAGATACTTGATCGAATATATTTATTTTATATTATAATATTTTAGTATTGAAGCCTTTATAAATGTACGTTTCTTGTATGGTAAAACCCCTTAATATTATTATATCCGTGGGTAGAGAAAATAACGTTAGATTTTACGTAAATAATTCATATTTACTCAGTGAAACAAAATTTAAACAAACTCACTATATTGTTGTCGTACTTACAGTATCTCTCTCTATGGTCCTCTATTTATCACTTGTTGTTTCCACTTCGTTATCCAAAACAGAACTGCCCTGGCTGTATTTTTTGCTTTCTTTCAACTCTATTAGCTTTAAGAGCCTTGGAGCCCTAGAAGGCTTTGACAGCTTCACTGGGCCTGGCTAGGAACACGGCTTGCTTACCTATGCTAGATGCGCCTCGCGGTTTCACCCTCGTATAATTTAAAATAAAGCTTTCATTGATGATTTATATTACTTCAGTATAAACAATATTTTTATCAGGCGGCCACGGTTATGCGTCACAACTCACACGGCTCGTTCGCGCCACTACACCTATAGTCATAGGCCCGAGCAGAGTGTTGAATTATTTTAATTTTACATTATCTCCTAAACTATTCGTCCTAATAAGATACTATAAAGGGCAAAGTTTATCTACATAAAATTGTCTTGATGATGAAGTAACTTTCGTTCGTAAGGATTAATATGTCATGCCTAATAATAATACTCATAAATCACTTTTCAATTTTCAATAAAACTTTGTCACAAAATACCTTATTGTTGCGTATGTATTAAGAGATAGACATATGGTATCGTAGACTTTTTTTAGATGTTAGTTTAGATGTTTAGCAATATTTTTGTAGAACATTGTATTTACGTATGACTAACCATTACGCCAGCGCATGCGAATAAAGTAGTCCGGGAACAATGTTGCTTCCGACTTACTTAAAAAAAATCAATATTTAAGGCTAGCCAAGAAGTGTAGCCTAATGTTAGTTAACCTATACTACTCCTCGTGAATCTGGCTATCATATACAAAAATAATTGAATCCGACTAGTAGTTTCAGAGCTTAGCGTGTTTTAACAAACAAAAAAAACTCTTCTGCTTTATTATATTAGTATGGATTTATATATTATATATAAAATTATTAAGGGTTTGCCGTTGCCTGCACACCACGCAAAAACTACTGGATAGATTTCGACCTGTTTTGTCTTACTCCTTAGATACTTAGTCCTTATAAAAATATACAATAGTTCTGTAGGCCACGCGAGCGGATCCGCGGGCCGAGCTAGTACCAAAATAAAAAGAAGGTTGAAATCACTAGAAAGGTCTTGAACTTTACGACATCGTGTTAAAAAGGGAAGTGTTCTATTTTTATACCATTGTTTGTTGGATTACGATCGAAGCTCCAGATCAGACCGTTAAGCTTTGAACGTGTGCGTAAACTATGTCTTTTCGTACCTTCCAATACACACTCGATGTTTCGAGTAGATTCTAGACGTTTCCAGATATTTCGAGAACAGTGTTATTTTTTTCTATTTTTATTCACATTGTAACAATAATTTTACTTTTTGGTATTTACATGATTCCATTATAACACATAATTTGTGAAAATTTCAACCAGTTACTTACTATGATTTAAAAGATACAGCTTAGCAAATGGGTTCCCTTTTTGGGAGAATCTCTAATAACACAATTAACTATTAATTTCGCCTTCAGATTCAAATGTGTAAAATGACAACTGTACACAGCGCCGTTTTAGCTGTTAGCCAAACCTATATTTCCAGTCCGTACCGCACCCTAGACTATTCCAGGGTTAAACAAAGTTTGCAGAATATTACCTCGGTAATTTTTAGTGTAAGCCTTTATATAATAATAGCTGTGCCTGCGACTTCGTTCGCGTCGACTAAAGAATGCTGTCGATCCAGCGCACGTAGGAATTGTGCTGCCCCAAAAATCCTTATTGTAGGTGATCCTTAGAAGATAGATATATGCTATCTTTGACTTTTTTTTTAGGTCTTCTTAAGATCTACTATTATATGGTACATTAATTTGACATATCTCTTATGGTTTACTCAGCCTAAGTCATTTAAGCGCCCTAAAAGCGTCTTTTTGTGAATTGATTCACCATTATCCTTACTGCATATTTCGTATAATATTTTATCTAACAAAATATATCCTATAACGTGCCAAGATAATATAGCTATGAATTTAAAAAACAACTATGTTAATCGGATAAATGGGTTTCGCGTGAAAAGAACATAAACGAACAGACAGACGTTAAGTTTTATATAATGTATATAGATAGTTTCCAACTTAGACTTTGATATTTTATTTCACCGTTTACTTATTTCTTAGATTCGGTTCACATATACGTCTGTCATTGACGATACGTTATTAACGTTATTAGCGACGGACATACGATACAATTGACCGTACTCGTGACTTTTCACAATTCAGAATCGTGTGAATACGGCCAAGAAATAAATCCCGACAAAAATATATACGTGAAAAAGGGGTCAAGTTCGTTAAAAACAACGTTCGGGGTAGTGGTTGTCACCGATAAAAGAGCTCAGAACAAACACGTGCCAACTTCCATAGTAGTTTTTTTAATTAAAGCTGTAGGTACAAGGAACGTACATTACGTTCTTTAATTCATTTACAAAACAATTTGTTAGTTTCTTTGATACTGGATTTCTTACTTGGCAACTCTTAATTACAAATCTAGCCAAATCGTATCAAATAAAGTCTCAATTGTGAAATTTATAGCCGTCTTTCTCCTTCTCTCTACGTTATATCCTTCTACAGAGAGATGAGAGAGATATCTTATGGAACGAAATGTGCCTTATCGTGACGCATTCTTAAAATTTCGCTCATAATTCTCGTCTAATTATCGAATCGCGGTTAAAAAGTTTCACATGAAAAATAAGTTCGGCCATCTTACCATAGAAAACAAAAGGATTTCCGTTAAACATTACTTTCAGTAATTTATTTTTATTTAGCGGTGAAACTGTCTCGAGTCTCGGGCTGTGACGCGGCGCAGTGGCGAAGGTGGCGAGTCTAGTACGCTACTAATTGAACCCGCAAGTACTGACTATTGGCCGAGTGTTTAGTGATGTGCCTTTAAAGTATATATTTTTATCGAAATAATAATATTATGACTTTTATTAGTAAGTTCATGTTTACCCTATTTTTAGTAAGTCTATAAATAACTTAAATTTATAACGCACTACATATCAAAAATAAATCATGAAAATATATTTGTTGAAGTATCAATCAAAACTTAGTGTTTTTGGATTACGCTGTTAAATAATAAATGGTTACAAACAACGCCTTTGGAGTCCAAGAGAAACGTAAGTGACGATAAGATTATATAGGGAGACCCTTTATTTAATGCGAACTAGATGATTTATAAATTTATCTCTTTTTTCTCTTAAAAATAAATAACAGTTTAAAACACATCTATTAAATTATGTTATGAGGCTGACTGATAATGACTATAAGGGATATACTGAAGCCTCGTTAAAATAAAATATTAAAAATACAAACGTAACAAGTTATTTAACGGTTTATATTACATTATTTTAATTTGATTTTTTTTAATGTTTATTTATACATACACCGTTAAATTAAAAATGAAATCACTTTATTATCACTGATGACTAACTCCATCATGTCATACTTTCGTCAGCAATTTTACCTACGGCTGAACGCGCCGAAAGCGTTATAACTTCAAATCTGATCTTCAAAAATGTTAAATGTTGTCCTTATGTTGGTTGATGTACAAAACAAGACGGAGTAAGGACTTTAATAAAAGTCCAAAAGTATATTAAAACCTATCCAATCAAGTCCAGTAACAGGCTTGAACCAAGAAACCGACATGACATTAACATAAATGAGCAGATAATAAAGTGACGAAAATATTGTTAAAGTCAGCAAACGCATGACTCAAACTTAGTAAAAGACAGACGCCGCTAGAGAATATCCCTGCAATTTATTTTTATTTTGCGACGATATTGTCTTTACTGTGACTCCGGGGACGCGGAATGGCGGTAGCTGGAATGGCGTGCTACTAATTGGCGTGGGTGGGTGTCGACGGAGTGGCAGAACATAGTGACGTCACTTATTTTTTTGTAATCGGTTAATCGACTTTATTGTTTTTACCGATTTTAATATAAAATATGTTTATCCGTGTGAATTGTGATGGCATTGTCCATTTTAGAACTACGTTGATATAAATTAAATAAATATGTGGACACAATTTCACACACGGCCATTTAATTCCATACTAAGCATAGCTTGTATTATGGTAATTAAACAGCTGATATACTATACATATATATTTAACACCCAGACACACAACTGACAATTATACTTACCACACATTTAATTAAATATTAAAGACTAGCTGTGCCCCACGATTTCACCTGTGTCAAATTTATATCGTTGTTCTAACTTCCTGTACTTGCCTACAGCTTACCTGATTGCTTGACGTTCATGGTTACTACTCCGCTCCTTAGGGTCGTAACGTGAAGTTATATAAATAATAACCATCCTCAATAGATAGAATATAAAAAGCAAAAAATAATTTTTCAAATCTGACTGGTAGTTTCTGAGATACGCGCGTTTAAACAAAGAAACAAAAAACATTCTCTTGAGCTTTATAATATTCGTTTAGATTAGAGTATAAATATTAAATATTAATGGTAGACTTCTTGTTGATAATGACTAATGTTCTCCGTTTTATAATCTTACCATATTATAAAACAGAGTCCTCCTGCCGCGTCTGTCTGTCTGAACGCGATGAACTCAAAAACGACCAAACGTATTTTTATAAGGTTTTCATCATTAGACGTCCTAATTCATGAGAAAGATTTAGGTGTATAATTCTTTAAGGTTTTGTCTAAATTGGCTCATATATGACGATGATTGTTGAAGATGTCGGAAAAAATCATGCAGACTTGGAGCTTTACCGGCGGGTGCCGCGTAAACCAATAGAGTTATATGTATTACTCTGCTACCCGTGCGAAGCCGGGGCGGGTTGCTAGTCAAGTATCATTTTAATATGAATTATTTTTCAATGTCTCACACGGCATATCCGTAGGTCTACTTTTGTCGACTATATATGTATATATAAATCATGTTTCACATTTCGACATTTAAATATTTTTTTACATTATCTTCTATGACATTGCCTTTTTATTTAATTTTTATGCGTTTAATTACGGATTATATATATATATATATTGTTTACTTTAATTGTGAAATATTCATGTGCAAGTTACACTATTATTAGCGTTAATTTGGCGAAAGACTAAAACGATTATCGATAATTCATTAAAGGCGTTAATTCGAATAAAATATCGATATCATCCCATCACTATCGGCTGAGTAGCGAGGCTGGCGCGGCGCCTCGCCCGCGTAATTGCAGAGGCCATTAGTCCCGCCCCGGGCCACTTGCGAACACACCCGGGATAAGGATCTCTGATGATGCCCGCTTTCGACCCGGCACATAGTTTTGTCGTGTTTTCAAGTTTTAGTAATTTTATTCCATATCTATAAGTACTCATATCACTTGGCTAATAATACTCAAGAGATCGTCTTTTGTTTGGACCACCTAATCTCTGGAACTATCGTGTCAGATTTGAACAATTCATTCTGCTACACTGGCGAGTTCGCGGCTCGGTGAAGATTTAGTCTAAGAATAACATTCACACGAGTGAAACCGTAGCGCACAACTAGGGCTTTATAGGTAACTGATTGATATATTTTTTGTCTTTCTAGATTCTAAATGATGGTAATCGCAGTATTTTTCAAATAACGGGCAATATGACAAAACGCGACCGTGGACGTTGTTGGACTAGTTGACCATAGTGGCATACTTAGGGGTGTCGCGTTCCCGGATCACCCGATGTTTTTTCTTTTTTTTTATCGTTATAGGTTTCGCGTAGCGGTCATAATCTCACCTGAAGTTAAGTGACGATGTGTCCCAAGATGGTAACACGTTAAACCTAGTGGAAGACTGACTCTCAAGTGCAGCTGCCGGAACACACCTATTGGCGCTTGGCGACAGATTTTTAACTTGAGGGTGGTAACTAGCCAGGCGGGCATTAGAAAAAGCCCTACCACTATGCTATGGATTCCTCACGATGTTTTCCTTCACCGAAAGCTCAGGCTCATTGTAGGGATTCGAACTCACGTCAATCGACGCGAAGTCGTACACGCTTAAAACAAGAATGCTTATTGTGAATGATCCTTAGAAGATAGACATATGCTGTCCTGCTGTCATATGCTGTCTGTAGGTCTTTTTAAGATCTACAAAATTGTAGTACATTATTTTGATCCATCTCTTATGGTTTACTCAGCGTAAGTACCAAAAGCGTCTTTTTTCCGAATTGATTCACTATTATCGTCACTGCTTATTTTGTATATTATTTTATGTAACAGATTATATCCTATAACCTGTCTAGATAACATAGCTATGAATTAAAAATGAACATCTAAATCGGATAAGTGGTTTTCGCGTGAAAATAACATAAACGGACATACAGCTCTGTCTGTATGACGACGACGTTGAGTTTTATAATATTTATAGAAGATATAGATGTACGTACGCATGTAAAAAGTTATAATTCTATGGCGAAACTAAATAAAAAAATACTCCAAAAATTATTGTATTCCGCGTGTCAAGAACATGATATGATATTTTAATTTGTTTTTATTCTTTATATATCGGTAAATGATTTTTAGACAATTAAAAAAAAGTAATTATAATGAATCTATATTATTATTTATAGCTAAGTTCATTATGTAGCCATTAATAACGCGACAAAAGAAGTAAATTAAACTTCAAAAATAGAATACACCTTTTAATAAGCGCGTGTATACATATACGGATGATTGCTTGTTAGTAAATCTCTTGAGGGACAATTAGGAGCGGATCGCGGCCCGTTAGCCGAACCTCGAACCGCGGACCGTAATTAGCCCGGCCCGGGACGCTCCATAATTAGTCGGACTGGATTCCCGAGATCCGTAATTACCGTATCCATTGCAAAGTGCGGTCGATTGCAAATCCGTGCTCTCTGAATTCATACTAACAAAATATTCTAGCTGTTCACGATTTGATGCAAAATTAAATGAACACAACTTTTGTTAGGCATTTCACCTGCCAACTATTATTATTTGTGAAATTATTTTTATGAAACGCTAGATGTGCCTCATGGTTTCACCCGTGTTAAATTTGTTCGACAACCGCGCCGCCGTTAATGCACCCGTGTAACCCTTTGTTCTTTGTTAGCTTTGTTGTAGTGGCCACAATCGCACCTGATGTTAAGTGACAATGTGACACAAGATGATAACACGCTAAATCTAGTGGAAGACTGGCTCTCAAGTGCAGCTGCCGGAACACACCTATTGGTGCTTGGCGACAGATTTTTAACTTGAGGGTGGTAACTAGCCAGGCGGGCATTAGAAAAAGCCCTACCACTATGCTATGGATTCCTCACGATGTTTTCCTTCACCGAAAGCTCAGGTTTATTGCAGGGATTCGAATTCACGTCAATCGACGCGAAGTTGTACACGCTACCACTGAGCCATCATTGCTTCGAAGCTTGCCAGATTGCTTGACGTTCATGATTATGTAGCCCATAATAATATCAGCTTGTAAGTGTCCCACTGCTGGGCAGAGGACTTCTTCCCAAGGGATGGTTTGGGCTTAACCACCACGCCAGCCCACGACGTATTTTAGAATTCAAACACCGAGAAATCAACAGTTCTATATTTTTCCCACATACAGTGGAATACAAGAAGATTTCTCAAGCGTTCAGGTTTACTTCGTCGTCAGCCAATTGTGATACCAATTTGAATGAGTAAATGTACGCGAATTCCGAAAAATCCGTTGGTACAAGCCGACGTTCGAACATGGACTTCGAATCGATATTCCGCCTGTCTAAACCACTAGACCACCACGACTCCTAGACTACCACGACTGTCCTATAGCTTTCCTCATTAAATAAGCCATAAAGATTTTTTTTTCAAGTGGGACTGGTAGTTCTTCAGATTAGCGCGTTCAAACAATCTCTTGAGACTTTTATGATGAAGTTATAGGTTGAATGAAAGAATGTATACTTCCCGAACTGATTCACCATTATCATCACTGCTTATTTCGTATATTACTTTATTTAACAAAATACATTATATAACCAGGGCAGATAATATAGTTATGAATGAAATAAAAAAAACATGTAAATTAGATAAGTGGTTATCGTATAAAAAGAACATAAACAGACAGACAGAGAGACGTTGAGTTTTATAATATGTACAGATTATATTATATAGGTGGCTATCAGGAAAACAACACAATATCTTCATTTAATTAAGTTATTAAAGTTTTAAGCAACTACGATGCTTATAAGCACTACTCGTTCCTCTATCACCCACGCGAGCAGAGCCGCGGACACAGCTAGTCTAAAATAAAGTTAATATTGTTCATCTACGAATTTTAAAATAATATCTATTTTACTTCTATATATAATATGTACAAAAACTTCTCTGTATAGCATATTAGCTTCTACCTGCAATCTCGATGTTAGTTATTACGAAAAATAGTAGTTTATAATAATTATATTATTCCCACGGTGCAAGTAAAATCCATTTAAATTCGTTTTTATTTAATAGCTCGGCAAATTGATGGTATTGTTCTTGATGGTAAGCACACTACAATCCAAACACAACCGCGACCACCGAGAGATCGAAAACCATCGGCGACCGCCGCTGTCATGCCTACGTTGTTATGCGGTTTAGCCATGATAAGATAACAGGCATACAGACAGAGCTACTTCCGAGATAAGTGAAGATATACTTTATATTCACTGTTCTCTAATATCCTAGTCTCTGCTGATATTATTAATATGGATTTCCACAAACATCACTAAAAATAAAACTCAATTCACTTTTGTTTTAAGCGCCATCTCGTAATACAACGATGCGATACTTTATATTATATGTCTCTGCTTTATACAATACCAGAATGCCTTTTATATATTTGAGTATAATTCAAAATCGCAGAGGGAAAGTTTTTATACAATTTTTTTGTTTGTTTTAGCTAAAAGGTAGTTTAAATTTGTTATTTCCAATTGCTTATATTAACTTGTGATTCAGTAATTTTCAAGGAGTCAGCGCCATCTGAGAAAAATTATAAATTTAGAGATTTTTGGTGGTAATTTTTTTTTGTATGACTATTAGCAGTCTTTTTGTTTTACTAGTCTCTGCTAATAGGAAACTAAATTGTCTCTGCGTGCTACATATATTCTATTATTTTTAAGTTTTATATTGTAAATAGCTATATTTTTATTTTTTGTGTGGAACTCTAATTTTCTTAATCTGTTATTTTTCTAAAATAAAAGTAGCTTGAGTTATTCCTTATACCATCAGCTAATTGCCAGTGAAAGTCCGTCAAAATCGGTCCAACCGTTTCGAAGATTACCCGGAGCAAACAGACAGACAGAGTGACAAAATAAAAAAAATAAAAAGATTTTTTATTACACGTATCGTGTATACTTTCATATGCATTTAGTAAAAAGCTCTTATTTTGACATTACAAATAGACACTTCAATTTTATTATGTATATTTAATAATGCGTACGAAGTCGCTGGCAGTTACTAGTATAGGTATTATAAAAGTGGACTTGTAACGGACAATACAAGCCAAGTCCTTCTTCAAACATTCTTACATTCCTTACTAATTGCCGCTTCAGTAGTAAATTGAGTATCGCCAATCACCACGAGGAGGCTGCATGCAGTTTATTTTGGGGAATAAAAACAAATACAGTTTGGTTATTTTCTTTTGTTACAGAATGCTCCTAATCAAGAACCAGTGTTTCGAAAAGTGGCTATTGTAGAAAATTTCTTCGACATAATCTACACAGTACACGTTGAGTTAGAAGGCAGGCCTGGAAAACATGCTGGTCAAAAACGAACATATCGAACGGTGAGTGTATGTTTCACTTAAATCGTACTTTTATAGTTTAACTCTTCTTCTATTACTACAATTAGATATCTGATGAGTAAATGAAAAATGTTACAAAATATTGTTTATATTTTGAATAACGCCATCTAGCGGATTTCTGAAGAACTATTTTGTTTTAAAGCATCTTAATCTTATCGCTTGCTATTACTACGAATTGAACGCACATAACGTTTGATAGAGGGCGCGCTAAGGCGGATCATTTTTAATCAGATAGTCATTGTTAATAATAATTAATTGCGGCTTGTGGTGTCAATTTGATATTTCTTTTACGTGTTGAGCCCACAATACAGCTAATAGCTAATAAAATAAACTAAAATACAGCGAAACACGAACAACACTGACCGCTAAGAGGCGAATTCTAAGCCTGAAAGGAACGAGCCATTGCGAGTTACAATAAGTATTAAGGAGTGACCTAACTTTTCGATATTCTCATGTCTCGTTTGTCATTAATAATAATCTGGGAGTAACGCGTGAAAGTGGTGCTGGTTGGACTGTCGTGAGATTCGTCGTCGGATTATTGCAATGAACAAAGGCGTGCAGCACCAGCAGCAGCAGCGCCAGCACTTTACATAGTCTGAAACGTATTCCCTATTATAGACAGATATTTCACAACAGATAGTTTTTCCAAATTTTTACTTGTTGGTACTTCGTTAATATGTCATTATGTATATAAATATGTAATGTTGAGATCCACATCTACCAATTTAGGACATCGTCCTATAACTTTCACTTAGTAAGAAACTGGTGTTTCAAAATCTACACCAAATAGTAACATTTACAAGATACAAGAAAAATAATCTCATCGGACGGGTCTCATGTGAATTGTTATCTCCCGAAATGCGTCAATTTTGTTGATTTGAATAGTTAACAAGATGATTCTTTGTACCGTAAAAATCACGTAGGGCATGTAACGTATTTGAAACGAACATTTAAATTAATAGTAAATTTTAATGATTTACACGCGGTGCTCAACATTGTATCTTTCCATGGTGGTTTGCCTAACGTTTAAATAATACTCGTACTACAGCTTCAAATTTTGACAGCTGTAGCTGTTTCAATATGGCCGCTATACCCTGTCAAAGTTCGAGTGCCCCTGGTCACTACTAATAGGTACCTAGTCAAAATGATAATCAAAATGTACTTAAATCTACCAATATAAATAAAATTATTGAAGTTTGCGGATGTGCGCGCACGACGCCAAAACTAGTGGATAGATTTTTATGTTTTTTTGTTTACTCCTTAGATACCTGGTTCTTTTAAAATCATTTTCTTCCTTGGTCCTTTAAAGATGTCACGATATCTTCATCAAATAACAAGTTATTAAATAATAAAAAAAAACTATGATTTTTATAAGTACCACGCGTTCTAGTGTCGTCCACGCGACCGGAGCCGCGAGCACAGCTAGTTAAAAATAAAAACATAATTTTCCTCCATTTTTATCAACTTACAGTAAAACTCTTAAATGTTTCGCAATTATCCTAATCACGAACGTTTTCGTTTGCAGATTACGGAGACCTACGCTTTTTTACCAAGGGAAGCTGTCACGCGCTTCCTTACCGGATGTGCGGAGTGCGCCAGGCGCCCGCGCAGCGCCTCCCCACCCCCGCTCCCGACGCCATCGCCGTCCCCAACCAGACACCCGACCTACCTCCCGTTCATATCCCACTGTGTACCCGATTATACAAGAAACTGGGAATCCGAAATCGACGCCGCACAATCCAACTATTACGAACCAAAACTAGAATATACCGAATTACAGCCAATAAAAAAAGTCGAAAGTCCTAAAGCAACGGAACCTGACGACGAACCAACATATATAGAGCTGACTACTAAGAAAGTCAACGGGTTTAGCACGAACACGCTTTTCAATGGTACTTCTCCGGTTGAACCTGCTATAGGAGAAGAAGAACCTATGAGAACAGACCCTGAGATTGACAAGGACGATAACAGTTTGATAGACGTAGAAGATGTCAAGTCTGATAGCCCGATACAAAAAGAGCTAGAAGAAGAAGTCAAAGAGGTACATAGTGAAAGTAACAGGGATGCAGACATACAAGGAGGTAACGAAATTAAGACTGAGAAAAAGAAATATAATCCCCTTGATGTGGCGAATTTAACATCTAAAGATCCACCCACATCCAGGTCGCCGCCTAGAAAGAAGCTTTTACCGTCGACTATAGAATATACAAATTCATTTGGGAGGTTCCCGAAGCCCTGGAGGCCTGATGGAGGAATGTATTATAGTGGCGAGGAAATTGACTATAGTGTGCCAATAACAACAGCTTATTTGAAGCATATGAGAAATACAGCCTACCAGGAACGCATTGACGTGGAGAATAAGGTATGATTATTTTATTTTGTTCAAATGGTTTCATAATAAGAAACAAAAAAGTTCGAAATTTGTACATATATTTACATTTAAAGTACATTTGGCATAAAAAAGTCTCATGCAATATCTATACCTGTAAAAGCATAAGTGCGTAAGTTAGGACTACTTTGTTCTAATTTGATATGCTTATGTCACTTCTGAGACTTTAAACTTGTAAAAAAATATTTACAAAACTATTACTTATTTTTCGTGTGATCTGCCAGAAATACTTAACTAATTAGATTTTTCTGTTATGTCGAAATTCCTCAAAAACAATTTTATCCGATAGAGCTTAGTTATCATTTTTGTACTACGGAAATGGGTAGGTCGAGTAATTTAGGATTTTTTTTTTTTTTTTTTCGAACTGACTATACTGTTAGCCTTAGGGGCCCTGGAGCCTTTACGGCTTTTACAGCTTCACCGGGCTTGAATTTATGAAATGAAATTTCGCGAATCACTGAGGAACAAGTTTCAATAATTTAGTATCTTTTTTCCACTTTGTTTATATTTTTTTTATATAATGATAGTAATAATTTATTAGTGACCAAAGTATACCACAAACAATTTAGATTAAAATACAGTTTCATACGGGATTTTAGTTTACACTTAAGCATTTATACTGGCATGCTATAATAATTAAAAATCTCATAATGCATCGAGAGATCAATTTATATTGTTTCTGTACAAAAGTATGTATATTTTGATCGACATTGATTAATTATAGAGATAAAGTTTATTTCGTAACGCTGCATTATTTGATACAAAGCTACGAGAATAGATACAAATTGATTTAGATAAGTCCTGAAGCGAACATTTTTGTATAAAACCGAAAAATTTGGGCTTATTATTGTTCTTAACTTACCCTCCAATACATCCTGGATATTTTTATGTATGCTCGGAAAAACTTAGATAATTTAGAACTTGTAAATGACAGGTACAATTTCAATATTAGAAATGAATGTATAATGGATATCTTATCTTTTAAGACTTAGTAAGACAAATAAAAGGTTTTTTATGTAATTGTGTTACGTTCTACCTCCAAACCTCCTAAGCACATTACCGATTTGCCGGACAATAAGTTCAAGTACAATGTTTTAATCGAGTTTTATTGCCGAAAGGTGATTCATAGGATGGATAATTACTTGAATGACGGTGATATCTGGACATTCCTCTTAGTGCACCCACTAAGAATGATAATAACTGTTAACAATACTATGTATATATTATTTAAAAAAATGTCATTTTTTTGTCATTTAAATTTCTAAGTCCATTTTACGCTTGACTAATGCCAAGCGCGAATTGTCACCGGAGCCTTAACACGACATGGATATTACAACAAACATATACAATTTAGGTGTCACGGAAAACCCAAAAAATAAAAATATTGCTCCTTAGTACTATGATAAATAAGATCGCGATACCATATGGCTATCTCTTATACATACACCACAATAAGGTATTTTGTGTATGTGTGAGTTGTGACGCCTAATCCTGGCCGCCCGATAATAATATTGTCTATACTGAAGTATTATATATCATCAATCAGCGATTTCCTTTAAATTATCCGCGGGTGAAACCGCCGTGCATAGCTAGTATTATATAAAACATTAGAAACCACATATCAGAACGTTGAATTTTAGGAGAAAGAAAGATAAACACGGTCAGTTTCAACCCAAAAGTTGCAAACGACGTAGCTTGGCGGTCGGGCGGACCCCACAAACGCGCTTTGTGAGGAATCTTTTATACCCCTTGTTATGATTTAGCGGTATTCGACGTTCGAGCAAAAATTGTTCGCTCAATGGATTTGTAAGTATTATTCACATTGTTCAGGATAACGTTTAGTTGGCATTGCTTCGAGATGTTTCGTTATGAATGTTCTCTATTACAACTATTTTCTTGACTTGTCTCGTTCGCTTATTCGTAAATAACCTTTGAGGTTAGAGATTGTGTCGGTCTCATCCAACATTTTTTAATTTTTAACACAACACAATCCTTTTTCGTTTATAATAATCTATATCTACACTATAATAATGATAATTATTATTATTATCTATACCCATACCTCTGCCTATACATATTATAAAACTGTCTGTCTGTCCGTTTATGTGCGCTGTGGTCAAGTTATTGACTATTGCAAAGGAGCATCATCAGCGAGATCAGCTAGTTTAATAGAACGTTCCATTCCATGTCGTTAACAATTGTAAATGTAGTTTGTCAAATTAGGTATGTAGGGCTGAATATTAGTAGCAGAATTGGTACAAAGAAAAGTATAGAATTTACGTGATAGCCAGAAAATCTCTACGAAAGCTCGTCTTGCCATAAATAGAGGAGTTTTGAAAGCAACACTCATGTACGGAACTGTGGCAGAAAAAGCATGATAGTAGAATAAATGCAGTAGAAATGAGAGCGCAAAAAGTATGTTAGGAGTGAAACAGTGACAGTATAAGAAATTAGTGTGATAAGAGAAAGTTGTGGTGTGAACGATGATATAGTGACATGGATTGAAAAAGGATGCTTAGATGGTTTGAGCATGTAGAGAGGATGAATGAAAGAAGAATCAGATTTATAAGATGATTTTGAATGGGAACGTTGGAAGAGGAAGGCCTAGATAAACGTTTCACGATCAAATCGAGGACATCCTGAAGAAAGGTCAGGTCAAAAGTACAAACCGGCGAACATGCATGAAAATGCATGTATGTCAGGATTGTAAGTGGAAGGACGTGATCTCTGCTTAACTTGTTGGAAAAGAGGCGTGATTTATGTATGTATGTTGTAGGCATTAATGTAAAAAATGTGTACAAAATATAATTAAAAAAAAAAGATGAAGCACGAGTCGGATTTGTGTACCTAGAGTTCCGTTCTACCACACACAATGTTTTGTATTTACCAAAAAAAATGTTTGCTTTCATTCAGTTCTTTTATAAAATACTTTATTAGTTTAGCATTTGACGACAATCTCCCCTAATGTTAAGTGACGGTGTGGTGTAAGACAGTAACACACTAAGCGTAGAGGAACTGGCTCTCAAGTGCGAAGATCACATCTGTAGTAGGTGCTTGGCGGCAAATTTTCATCTTGAGGGTGGTAACTCACCAAATGGGTATTAGAAAAGCCCTACTATTGGTAGCCCTTTAAATGTAGACCGGCCGGCGTAGGCTTAGCAATAGGGTACCTTTTCTGTGAACGGATGCCTAATAATAAAACAAATCTTGAATCTCTAAATTAATGTTAGTATCATGATTGTTTGTTTTTAAATGATTGGGCCACTTAAACAATACGCACACTAATGAGATTTTCATTAGAAGATATAATTACGCTCTTCTCTATATAGACTAAGCAGTAACGCTACTCGAACTGTACAATAAAGTTTATAAAGATTGAAAATATTAAGAACAGTTGAAGAGAAAAGACAATTGTTAGGAAACATTGACAGTAGAAGGGGAAAGATGTTTCGACACTCGAGAATGCACGACAATTCCTTTAAGACAATTTTAAAAGGAAAAATTGATGGAAAGAAATGAATAACTTTCCAAAAAGTGCAGGATAAAGTGGGAGTCGTGTCATATCAGGAGGTCAAAAGAAAGTCAGAGGATAGGGAACAGTGGCAACTGCTCCACCGACGAGAGTTGAGCTCTTAAATTAAAGAAGAATTATAGCTTATAGAATCATAAATATGCACAATAAGAGATTTCTAATTCCTGTTTTTATACGCAACAGAAGTGGAGTCATTTGCAGAGCCTAGTCTGTCTTGTATGCTATATATAATATACATATTTAATATAACGAAAGTACCAGAGCCACAGAATTTATAAGCGTTAGATCGCATTGAACATGACACGTAACCCTGTAATGCGCGCCGTGTACTACACGACCCGCGATTGATTCAGACGAATGTGCCTCACAAAGGACCGCACGGCGTCACGCCATAATCGGGCGCCGCATCTTTTCTAACTCATTTTTCTCGCTTGGGGCGAGTGGGCGGGGTGGCAGGGGGTGCGAGGTTTCATCAGCCCGGGGGGCGTCACGGTATTAGACAAGACACAAAAACGATGCCCGACGGAGAAGTGGGCAAGTAAGCTTTCTAATGACGGCTTTTTGCTGATATCTTTTACGTTACTGTCGGGCTTAATATAACATTCTTTAGGTATATATGAGACTTACTCTGTAAGATTATAATATGTTGTATTTAATAATGATCGCTTCAAAGTGGTAAAATGATAATCGAGGTTGTTGTTAAATATGATGTAACTTTGACGGCTCTCCTTGTACTATTTCCTTGTCTACGTTCCAGTTGAATTTGTTATTTTTTAAGTGTCATTAATTTATTGTTTTATAATTCAATGATTTCATATTAAAAATTTCTTTGATATTTCACAAGGTTTATAATACCAAAATCAAAGTAAATTTTATTGCGAATTCACTACCATTATTTTTTAAAGCGAACATAAGATGAAACCTGAGTAGCTCACGAAAATATCCAACAAAAAGTTTATGTTTGACCTTTTTCGTGTGGTCCCTCCCAAAGGGTCAGTCGTAGCCCGTCCATAAGAGGGTATCGTCCCTTCGACCCCCAAAAGTGCCTTACCCCCTCGGTCGGGCCCCGCATCGCAGTGCGACTTGTAAGATTGATTGGGGCTCCTTCAGTCCATTGCCGACCCCCTTGTGGGATATTCGACCCTCCCCCCTTTTTTTCTCGGGTACTTGCTGCGGAGATGTAGTGTGGCTAGATCGGCTTAAGAAATTACAACTAGCTAAATGTTTTTACTTATCACAATTCATATTTATTATTTTTGTCTATTTGATCTATTATGTTTTAAATCTTTAGAAAAAAAGTATAGGTATTGCATCGAGTATCAGTGGTCGAATGATTTACTTTTATAGTCTTCTATTTAACTGGCTCAATATCACTCTTTCTAAAGTATCTTATTTTCGGTAGTAAAGCCACTAACTTGCTTTTATAAAATATATTTATTATTAACTGTATGTACATACTTTGTGTACACATTTGGTTAGTATCAAAATAGAGAATCTCGATGGCTGGGATGTTTCGCGAATCCCTGGTAGTGTAATGAAGTTTATATGTCTTCTTAAGACCTTAATCGAATAAAATATATTTGGTTGGTTTTGATTTGTATTAGCTGTCACCCTTTTAATGTATGATACACAAAAGCTTTACAAATATTATATTGATATCAGCAAATCAATGAAAGGTACAAAGACAATAAAAAACTAGATGCGTGTGTGTACTCGCGATAGAAATTTTGTGACGCATGTAGCGCATAACATCGAGACTATCTTCATCAGAAAATTGTAATGGGTCAAAAATCTACAAATATTACATTGACATCTAGCGTTACAATTATGAACTACATAGTCAACTAAAAATCATTCATTATAACTGATAATTTGGAATAAAAACCTGAAAATTAAAAAAAAAAACTTTTGTTATTTATTTCTGGATAACACTGATACAAGAGAGGTAGGGCACAAAGAAATTTATTTAGAGATTTATCTCTACTTGGGGCAGTCCAGCTAATAGAATGCCTCCACTCTATAGATTTTTTTTGAGATTTCTCTCTATATGGGGTAGTCCGGCTGGTGGACCTCCACCCTACATAAGATCGTAGCCACATAACCTTGAGTTACGTTCTTTCGGTGAGTAAGCTTTTCAGAGGTTCTTCGGATAGGAGGATTCAAAGTCGGCAACGTGCTAATTGTACCTCTGGTATTCCAAGCGTCCATAGACTACGGTAGCTACTTACCATCAAGTGGGCCGTAAGCTTGTTTATATTGTTAAAAAAAAAAGAAGTTTAGCAAGCAACTTCATGGTGTAGACTTTTGTCGTACACATTCAATCTCATCATTATCTCAAAACGTGCCTTAATCAGTGTAACTTAAAAAAAATAGAGAAAGTAAAAATACAATCAATAGTATTCCAAACTACATTTCACCGTAACTATTTTGTTTAGTATTTAAACATCTTTACTAATTGAGGCTATAGAGATGAACCAGCTATTTTACTTAATAGAAAATAAATAAATGTTGTCACTTCGTACTGAAGGATTTGACTCATCCAGTGCGTATATACAGAAGGTGCCACCCCATTTTTTCTCGAGCCAAAGCTGTTAATAACACAACAGGCTATTTTATTCGCCGGCCGCCACTTGCGGCTCGTGCGACTGCTTTGATGTCAGAGATTAGAAGTTTGTTTAGTTTCTGGCACACTGTGTTATTATACCAATTTGATACGTTTGATGTTCTCTGTGCCTTTTCAATGTAAAACTTTTAGTAGCCTTTCAACCTAATGAACGTTTTATAAATGTGACTAATTATCAAATTCCATTGGGGTTTTTAGTTTATTTCATAGACTTAGAGATTGGATTTTAACTGGAAGCCATGGTCCAGGTTCGGGTGATGCAAGATTCTTGTTTTATCTTTATAGGCTTAGCGTTATAGCCACTTAGTCATTTGATCTAAAGTGATGATGTAGCCCAAGATGGTAACACGCTAAGCCCAGTGGAAAACTGGCTCTAAAGTGCAGCTGCCGCAACACACCTACTGGTGCTTGGCGATAGATTTGCAACTTGAGGGTGGTAGCTAGCCAGACGGGCGTTAGATAAAGCCCTACCAAACTTCAGACTACAAATTTCAGACTCGCCATCATTACAAAATTGCTTCCGATCTATTACTGAGTTAAAGGTGATTTACCCTGATTGAACTTTAAAATTACTGAAAGGAAGATACAGTGCTGAAAGTAGCAAGCACTTCAGCTTGCTCTTTTGACGGGGAAAAATTTTCAACGGATATTATAATAACATGGAAAAGTGGAAGTAATAAGAGAGTTTTATATTACTATATGACCTAACGAAGTAGTGTTTACGTTAGATTCTTGACTCACAAGATATTAGTAAACCATATACTCTATCTCGATATTTACTTATTATAGTAAAGAGATA
Source organism: Saturnia pavonia (assembly GCA_947532125.1). Taxonomy (NCBI): domain Eukaryota; kingdom Metazoa; phylum Arthropoda; class Insecta; order Lepidoptera; family Saturniidae; genus Saturnia; species Saturnia pavonia. The sequence goes on along the minus strand of OX383916.1, from coordinate 3,830,104 downwards.
ACTTGTAAAATGATTTTATATTTGTTACATTTAATATGGTAAATGTGCTATATACAGTTATACTGACGTACCAAAGTAAATTTAATTTATTTTAAGATAAACTTGATACATTTTTCATGCATAACAAAAAATGGTAGTGTTGTTTAATGTTTCCATATAAATTAATTGATATTCTTCAGTTAAGTCAATTGATATAATTGGTTAATTTCAGATTTACTAAATTTTCTAAATTGCTCTGGCTTCAACATAATAAATAATCTTCACAACTTCCATTTTGATATATTTTGTTTTGATTTTGTTCACGATAATAGAATCCATTTTAATGTGATTTAAAATAATTGATTATCACGAAGCAATCTTCGGTTTGTTAACAGTGTTATAAATTTAACTGTATGCATCTTCCGTGACCTTGGGAGTTGAACGGTGACATAATTGAGTTTATGTCCCCACCACCGATCGATCCCTCTTTCATTAACTCAGTGGCCTGTGGGACCCTTTCGACATCTGTAGGGTTGAATTTATAACGCATTAGCGGATGCAACGTTCTTGCTAAGCAATATTAAGCTTAACACGTGTTTATTCAACGTTGATATTTGTATGAATATTTTATTGGACTTATGATGCTTGCGTGTTAGAAAGGAATATTTGTTTTGAATACGTTCATTGAAAAATCTGTTAGCCAGGGCTTAACATTCGGTAGTAAGTAGGTCAGTTTCAGGGGGTTGTATCGGTTAGATAATTTCATTGATTATCCAGTAGTCTTAGTTAATTTATGTAACTTGATTATGATGAGTTAGAATTTGATTAGTACTCACTTTTACTTCTACCGATTAATAAAATACTCGTAAATACTTTTTACTATCTTGTCGGTGGAAAGGCCATCGATTCCTGTAAAACCTATGTCGTAGATGTAATGAGTGGGAACTATTGTTTCTGTAAGTATATAAAAATATATATTTAGAATAACGCCAAGTGTTAAGGATGAAATACATTCTTGCAAGTTCTTTTCATTAGCACTGAGCGAACCGAAATTCATTGCCAAGAACTGAGAGCTAGTCGCAAAATAAACGCTAGTAAAACCCTTGAGGCACGGGGTAGGTGCCAGCCAAGTGGCAGCCACCCCTGGCTGTAAACCACCCCCGTTGTCATTTACCCTACTTACAGACTACTAGGCGAGCATAACCGACGGAGAATTTTAACGGAATTAGTCGGTCGCCTGCAGGGCGCCGTAGTAAATTCACACATGTAGGCACAAGGAGGGATATCCACCCACCTCCACGCCTAGTTTTAACGCCTGGTAACTTGCACGACTCGTCTGCACGCAACTCCGCAAAAACAGGGAATTTATTTTTAGTGTGTGCCTTTTGTAGACTTAAAACAGTTTTCATGCAGGATAAATCTTGATTCTTAAAAACCTTAATAATTTACGTTATCGTAAACTCCGCAGAGTACAACGTTTTTCCTACCACCAAAACGCGCGATGTGAAAATAAATCGGATATGTTGTTCCTTCTTAAATCGTCTACACATATATTACATCTATTTTTAGTATATTAACTACATCAATATCTTGAAATTTTATTTGATGGTGATAGATTTTCTGGTAATTCTCATCGTCAAGGAGATGAAAAGACTCTACAACTGTTAGATAGTAAAAACCGTTGAAAATGGAAGAGATGCCAAAATGTAACGTCATGATGCTTACTGCAATTTCATTTACTGTAACATTCGAAACTACATCCATCGATGCCGTGAGCGAGTGCGCTACCACGGAGCCATATTATTCTTAATATGTTTACAAGAAAAAAAAAATTTTGTGCAGCTTAAAAATGAAGAAAATAAACCATTTTTCTCTTTCAAAAGACATTTTATGTATTTCGTGTCCTTTTTAAACTACTTAAAAGAAATGGCAAGATATTAAAATACGAGTTCAACAATCTTTGAATTCATAAAGTCCTAGTATCAAAAGTTAGCGACGCGCCTGGTACTCGTAGGAGCGATGTCGGTTTTACGTGCTTTGATTCCTCCTATACAGCGACCGACAAGCAGTTGTTTGTCCATGGCACCTGCGCATGTAATGCTAGGGCCACCTTGGCGGGTGAATATTAACTACCTGACTAGTAGCGACAAAAGTTCGTTGACAGCTTTGGGTAAAGAATGTGACGAATGCTCAAGGCTGTGGTCGGTCACATACATCCATACCTCCATGTTTCATCATACGAACTTCATGAAGACAGGCACAATAAAATGTACGCAGTCGCATTATATTATATAGGATGAAATTATTATTTTTGCATCGTAATATTAAAAAAAATGCGTGTAACCTTCCCACGCGATGGAAATTAAACTTCTATGAATTTAAACACTGTACATTCTAGACCTTTATGTATCATCCGTAACATAACGAGTAACTTAACGTCACGTTATACAAACTCCTCCTTATCATGCCGCCTAAAGAAGTTTACTTGAATAATAATAAAAAAAGTTTTGCTGATTGTTAATAATTCATTGATAAAATAAACAGAACCTTTTAAAATACAAATCATATATGAATACAATAATTTTGTATTACTTGTAACATGGAAGAGCCATTGCTCTAGTCGTGTTTTTTTTCTGCTAGAATTACTCGTGTATGCTCAACGTCTTGCCACTGAATGGTATTGTCAAATTATAGTTAGGCGAATGAACTTTATCGCGATAAATCCCTTTGATGTTTGCCAATTTAACGGCACTGATGTTGTAGGCAGTCGTGTTCGTGCTAACTCGATAAAACTTCGTATCAATGACGAATGTTTTGACTATACTTGCCGCGACAATGCGAACCTTCGCCGAAGCTCGCTAATTTTGCAGTAGCATTACGTACATCGCGCTCACTTTGCTATCTCTCATTTTCACTCTGTCAATTTTATGTTCCCAGTATTTTAAATTCATTTATATAATAATTTATAAATACGTTTTGAAGTGAAGGTTTTTGATGCACGTTTGGTTTGGGGGGGGGGACCCAAAACGCAGAAAAAGTCATCACACGGCAGTACAAGTGCGATAGGCAGTAAAGTATCAAGAACTAAGTGTTAGTCACTTTTTATTTTTACTATTTTTATTCTAAAAATATTCTAACAACAATTTACTATATTGTATTGAACTTAATTATATTAATTACTGGATTTTACATGCAAAGCTTATGAAAATTAGCTTTTGTTAAGTGGCCCACGCTCAAAATGTTTTTTGAAATAAATTATTAAATAAACCGAAAATAATGTTTACCTTTATATTATGGACTTCGCTGTGTCATTTTGTAATCATGCTGTATAGTAAATACAAGTTAAAATTATTTACAATTTATAATGTTACGCGTAAGCACTACAAATTCACACAATCGTTTGTTCTGAGTTGTTATAATAAACCGCATACGAGTCGTATTAGTTTTGGGGCTCATAGAATTTGTGGAGTTATAGAAAAGCATGGAGTTGTCATTACATGCAAATTTATTCAGTATTTACATACAACCTTTATGTCAAGTTACTGCCCTTTATATGGCGAGTATGTATTATAAAGACTATGTTTGCATATCAAATATATATTTAAACTATGGTAGTCATTACTGTTTTTAACTTGTTCACTGGTCAATTCTATGTATTTCACTGTGCTTGGTTTATCTTATCCTGTAATTATAATATACTAACTTTGCCCCACGGTTTTACCCGTATTAAAATTATTCGACCAGCTCTTTACTGCTTACTGCTTCCTTGTAGCCTATCGGTGTTTCAAGACCCTTCCTAGCCTACAGCTTTCCAGATTGCTTGACGTTTTTCGTTACTGTTCCGCTCCTTAGACTTGTAGCATGAAGTTATTTATCTACATCAATAAATCTACTATAAAATAAAATATTTCAAATCTGACTGGTAGTTTTAGAGATTAACGCGTTGAAACAAACTAACAAACAATATCTTTAGCTTTATAATATTAGTAATTATTTAATACACACAGTCAAATTACTGTATTTTATTATATGTATAATACCGATAACATAATTGAAAGTATTATGGTTCGAGGTTATTCAAAGAAGAAAGGCATCAAAGAGATAAATGTCGTATAAAACATAAAAAAAACTTTCCCAAAATTACTAGTAGATTCACTCCATATTTTTTACTGTTTCGTCCCTTAGTTTGATAGACGTAGCGCCGAAACTTTTTCTAGGGATCCGTGCAACCCCCGCGGCCCGGAGCGCAGAGGGTGGATGGAGGCTTTTCTATTAAATAATAATTTTCGGCCAAGTCGCCAAGTGTGCCTCGTTATTAACTCGCCGAATTAGTACCTCTAATGTTTTATGTTGGCTTGGTATTCAATTTAAAATTTTTTAATTAATTAATTTTATTTAAACACTTTTTTTCGTTTATAGGTTTTGCTTTGTGACAATTTCGCCTGATGTTATGTGACGACGTGGCTCAAGATGGTAACACACTAAGTCTTGTGCGAGGACTGGCTCTCAAGTGCAGCTGCCGAAACACACCTAATGATACTTGGCGACAGATTTTCAACTTAAGGGTGGTGGTAGCTAGCCAGCGGGCATTAGAAAAAACAATGCCACCATGCTAAACTAGCTGATACTCGCAACTTCATCAGCAGTGTTTATTATAATAACACCATGACAAGAAAACTCACCGCTGAATGCGTAGTTCTTATAAAAAATCGCAGGCTTTTAAAAAAAATTTATTTTTTTATTCAGTGAAGATATCGTGATACTTTTTTTATAAAGAGCAATAATCTAAGAAGTAATACAAATAATAATAATCAAAATCTAACCAGCAGTTTAAAAGCGTGTTACGCCTGTTAGATTTTGAATTTTATTTTATTCTAGCAGCCCGCCTCGGCTTCGCACGTGTAGCAGAGTAATACATATAACTCTGTTGGTTTACGCGACGCACACCTGTAAAGCTCCCAGTCAGCATGACTTTTCCGACATTTTCAACAATCATAGTCATATTTCAGCCAATTTATACAAAACTGTAATGAATTATACACCTAAACCTTCCTCATGAATCACTCCATCCATTGATGAAAACCGTATGAAAATACGTTCGGTAGTTTTTGAGTTTATTACGTTCAGACAGACAGACTCGGCGGGGGACTTTACTTTATAATATGTATAGATATAGGGTAGTTCTTTAGTTAAAGTTTATAAATAATACGACGTAATTGATAATAATTCTTATATTCAATATTTTAAATGACTCTACAACCAATTTCAAATGCACTTTCCTTTAGAGAAGATCTGGCAAGAAACTCTAAGGTTGCTCTTTTAAACAAATTTCTTTATAATAAGGATTATCATACAAGTAATACTAGGTTTGAAGAATCCAAGACAAGAACTATCTGAAATACATTACAAAATCATATAAATACTTAGCTTTGGTATATCAGTTCAGAAAACGCGAGAGCACTTGCATCGTTCAAAGCTCGTTCACCGACTCTACTAACTTTTATTTATACTACAAAGGTGGCAAACAAGCATACGGCCCGCCTAATGGTAAGCGTACCGTAGTCTATGGACGCTTGTAATACCATAGGTATCACTAGCGCGTTGCCGACATTGAACCCCCTCCACAAGGAGCTCTGGAAATCCTACTCACCGCAGGAATACAACACAAGATTAATTGGCTGCGATCTTCAGTAGGTTGGAGGTATTCCACCATTCGGGCTGTCTCAAGTACAGAGAAATCTCCAATGAAATTTCTCTGTGCCTTAAAAAACAAGAATAACTCCAAAATCTTTATGCCGTTTGTCAAATACATGATAAAGATATCGATCAATGATAAGAAAGTGAATTCATATCACTGCTTTTTTTTAATTGTGTAAAATTTAAGACTGTATAAATAACGATAATTTTAATTTGATTAAATGTGAAACTTAGTAAAATGAATTCTCATTATTATCATTAATGGCTAACTTCCGTTACATGATGCACTGAATTTTAACCTCTACTATTCGTAATATAACTTAAAAAAAATCTTAATTTTTGCGTAGAACTAGATAAAAGATACATGTGAATAAAAACAGACTTTATACAAGGGAATTTAATACTCGCAAGCAAGAACTGACAAAACTCAGTGGAATACATACATGACTCTTCTTGTACATAACTTCCTAGTAGATTTCTTTTCTTCCCTATCTTTTTTCAAAATTCAAAACTTTCTTTGTAAGTAAAGCAAGTAAGTAGTGTGTGTTTTCTTAATATTTGTCTATGACATAACAAGTTTAATTATCATAGCTTTACCCAAACCAATCTTGAACAGTACCCAGCATCTAAAGGGCCGGCCCATCAACTCTCTATGTACCTACGGTCCCCTAACACCCCATGCTCCTTTGGAGCTGGGATGGGAGGGAAACCTCTTAATTATTGTCACATATGAATTATTTTGATATTGACGCTCTTACCTACAGCTCGTTAGCCTGTGTAAGGTATGAAGGGAAATCGGTAATTCTCCCTCACAGGTTTAACTTTTGCGTTAGTGGAGAAAATAGTACATATTTTTCTATCTTGTTAAGTTCATGCTAAACTTTTAATAATTTGATTAGTTCATTTTCTAACAGTACGGTGGTATTCAATTAGCTTTCCGTCAGATTCTGAAACGTAAGAGGTATACCCACCCATAATGACTTTATCGATCCTCCTTTTATTTTGGTATATAAGCGAGTCGTGTTCTGAGCCAGGACAGTTCTGTTTTGGACAACCAAGTCGAAACAACAAGCGATAAAAAGGAAGAAATTTTCTACAGGACTATAGAGAGAGATACTGTAAGTACGCACACCGTATAGTGAAAATCAGTATAGTGAGTTTGTTTGAATTTTGGATCATTGAGTACGAATAAATTATTTACGTAAAATATAACGGCATTTTCTTAACTCACGACAAAAAAAAAAACACATTTCAAGTTTAACTTGGAAAGTAAAACATTATATCTAAATACCAAATTTCGTCCAAACCGTTAAAGTCGTTTGCAAAAAAAACAATTACAAGAATTGTTTTTAGTATTGTTATTTTTCAATATTGTTAATTTAATATACCAGTTTTTATAAATATCGTTTTTTCTATAATGAAATAAACTGCACTTAAAAAGGTGAAGTCACTCGTAAATAGTATCTATTGGAAACGTATGTTGTAGTGTTAGTTAAACTTAGATATTTGTGTAGCTGTGAACAGTTTTGTAATGGCACGGGAGGTGTACTTATACTAAAATAAAAAAAAATGGTATGCCATTTCACAAAAGTTTATTTACATTATAATAAGCAAGTTTTTAAGTGACTAATAATTGTTGACGTCTTTTGTCCGCTCTTTTTTTTTATCAAAGCACGGTAAAGTGTCTACACTGTATCTAATGGTGAGCAAAGTGCAATCCAATAACTTTGGTGATTACCGTGGGATTTACAACCTATCGTCAGTTGTCGCTGTTATGTCGAAATGCTCAAATGTCTCTTCACGTTATGATTAAAGGACTCCATATTGTAGGAAGGAAGGAACACACTGGCCGGGAGACAGTTCCACAGCTTCATAGTACGGCAAATATACTCTTTCTGTTACTAGCTTATCAGACATTTTTGTCTATGTAACCTTATTAGGTATACAAAGCTTAAATTGTTCAGCCACTAGGCAAATCCCTCTTCCCAGACTTAATCATCACGCCAGTCTACGACTTATTAATAATTTCAAACACCAAGAATTCTCAATTCTCAAAGAGATCTACAATTCTCTGTTTTCACAGTAAACGGCGGTACCACGAGGTTATTTTAGAGTTCATTTTCCTTCAAAATATTTTGTTTGGGTTTGCCTATATATATATAGTTTTAATAATTATAATGAATTAAAAAAATGTGCGTGGATTAAAAAAAAACACATCGGTATTAACTATTTGGTCCAGTGATAAACGTCTTTTATCACACTGTAATCTGGTGAGTGGCGTTCCTATAAGAAATATATTTCCACTGTTTTTATTGCAGAGTTTTTCTCCACTTTTGAGATTGCTTATATCATTTTAAGACAATAAGTCAACTCTAGGAAATTCTTATTAGTATTATGGATATTAATTATATAACATGATTTGAAAAGAAAGGCTGAAATCTAAAGCCTTTTTTCTTTTAATTGTCCCTATTTCTTCGATTGACTATCTTCACTGTTATTACTAACCCTTAATATGTTATAGTAAAACGTTTTCGAATAAAAATAAAGGGTATATAGTACATTAAAAACTACCTTATTTTTCAGCATCTAGAAATATGTATTACTACAGTTGATTCCCACGAATTCGTCTGCGGTGTTTATTATATTAACACCACGGCAAGAAAACAGTTCGCTGAACGCGTAGTTCTTATAAAAATCGTAGTTTCTTAAAACTTTAATTACTTTTTTAATTCTTTTTCTTTTATAAGGACCAAGTATTTAAAGAATAAAACAAAAATAAATTGATCAAAATATATTCAGTCGTAAATATAATATAATATATTAAAAATATATTCGTCATGCGTAATGCGCGCACAACGGCAAACCTCAATCATTTTATTTATTTAGATGATTACCTAGCTATTGTTTTTTCTGTGTTAGTATTTTTGCAAATTTAAAAAGATTTTTCTGTAATATTTTAGTTTTTAAAGCAGTTATTATTTCTTTGACTACACTTTTTCATAGAGGTGTAGTATATAATGCTGTGTGACGTAGTCTCTCCATTGAATGAACGACCATTTAAACTAAAGGACAAATGCGCGCCATGATTCAAGCCTTGCTCGATTACGCGAAGGGTATAAGTTTTATGACCACCATAAAAATTAGGCAGCCGGTTATTTTATGACGTTCGCAAAATATATTTCAGTATAAATTTTAAAAATTAAAAAACTAACCCTAGATGTATTTTTTTAACCAAGCACTGCTTTGCGTTATTAATAAAATCAATGAGTATTTTTCAGTAAAATAATTTTACTTATAAATATAAAAGTGTACTTCTTCTTATTAAATTGCATATACAAAATTATGCCAATGTCACACATTTTTTTAATCTTCAGAATTAAACTCTTTAACAATGGCTCTTGCTAAATCAGTCCAGGGAGTTTCTAGTTATTATTTATAATTCACTTCACTTGTGCACAAAAACAAAATTAAATTACGAAAAATAACCGAATGATGAATATAGGACCGTATAACATACATGTAATGAAATAAGAACCGCAACATTGTAGATCAAGATCCTGTGAAAAACTCACGAATATAAAAGTCTAAAGATAATTCTGCGAAAAAGGAACTAGTTTGTAACCATGTTTACTGGTAAATAAGACTTTCTGGTATGGCAGTCCTCTGCTGTAAGACGTAGTACGCTGTTTTATTCAAATGATAATTTTGCGAAAAGAAACTAGTTTGTAACCATGGTTACTGGTAAATATGACTTTTTGTTATGGTAGTCCTCTGCTGTAAGACGTAGTACGCTGTAATATTCAAATATGTATAACTGAAGCCTGCATTTTCTAGATGATTCATTTTTATCACTTACATGTGAAAAATAATACAATCAGAATAATAAAATACCAGCTGTTCCCGCAGTTCCGCTTGCGTTTATTACGCAGTGATTTCTTCGTGTTAAGCGACGATGTGGTCAAGTACAGCTAGCAGTATACATAGGTGCTTAGCGTTAGAATTGAAGGTGGGCATTAGAAAAAGTCCTACCTCCGTGGTATGGATTTATTATAATCTTTTCTTTCATCTAAAGTCGAGGCTCATTGTAGGACTGAAACCTACGTCGATCGACGTGGTGTTCGTACACGCTAATACTGAGCCATCGTGGGATTTCGAACTTACGTAATTGCGCATTCAATGCTAGGAGATTACGTACTTAAAGTTTTTTTAATTATCCTTCTTTTTTATAGACGGTTTTGTAGTTAGAATTTAACGCGTTTAGTTTAGGATAAAACTGAGAGCTGCTGCATCAAGGACGCGTGACATAATGAAGTTAGCCTCAATGATAATAATGTAAATTCATTAGCCTGATTACTTTTTTGTGAAAAATAATTTAACGTTGCATAAATAAACATTATTTTAATTTGTGACAATAATGTAAATTATTTTTTCTTACACTTTTCTTGTGTATTGTGTAAGTGAATATACCTAGGTTATTATCATTGATGGCTAATCTCATCGTGTTGTTGGCCGCTGGATAAATTGGAATTATTTTTGATTTCTTACGACAAAGAAGTACATACATAAGTTTACATATATTTGTTTAAAAAATAATGAATTAAAGCGATTTATAAGGGATATAGATATAATAATAGATATGGAAAAAATATAAGTACGTTTGTAAAAACTAAATGAGCAAATAACGTTGGACGTCATTATTAAACACCACGGGTTTTAATTCACCGAAATCACCTTATGGCGCACCACCCCATACGTGCACCCTCTGGTCGGGGGTCTCACATACCCCAGACTAAGGGAGGCCAGGCGACGCTCACGAAAAGGAAGGGGTGGTACAGGCAATTTTTTTCTGATTTTACCCCTCCCGATAATACCCTAATGGCCGCTTGCTTCCTTTTCGGTTTTTTTCCCACCGGCCGAAGATCACGCTGTTTTTTACTCTGTAATTTCCTCTTAGGAAACTGAAATAAAAGATTTTTCGACGTGGAACACCTACCCGGAAATTGTCTAGTACAAATTAAAAGTTCTTTAAATTTAGATAAAAATTAAATCATACTTAGAAGGTACCTTAGTAGGTACGGTGCGATCAATTACCAATTTAATAATATGAACACACATTATTGTGATCATGGTTTTTTAACTTAATTTATTGATTTTAAATTAAATTTATTAATGTCTTAACTGTGGTTTTTAAAAAAAAGAAATTAACAGACACATTTCTATTTTCATATTTTTGTTTAGTTACATATTATGTCTACATTTCAAAAATTGAATACTACTGGCTTCAGCACGCGACTTGTCTGCGTAGACTTCAGAATTGGGTCTTTACCGTGATAAAAAGTATCTATGTGTTAATTTATGATATAAAGTATCAGTTTGTTCAGTCGTTTTTGCGTGATTATATAGAAATTTTAATGTATTAAGCCTAAATAAAGAGCATAATACATTTTAGAGTTTTTATAAGAATACAGTGTGTATGTATAATAATGTATGCATTGAAATCTATACTGATATAATAATGTAGAAGAGTTTTCTTATTGTTTTTGTTTGTTTAAAAGCGCTAATCTCTGAACTACCAGTCGGATTCGAAAAATTCGGATAATTCGAAAAAATGTATATAATAGCCAGATAAAGCAGGAATAGTACAGGTGAAATAACTTCACGCTACCATCCTAAAGAGCGAAGCAGTAACTATCAACATCAAGCAATCTGGCAAGCTGTAGGTAAGTACGTGAAGTGGAACAACGATAGGGCAAGGGCTACACGAGCGTGTTCGCGCCGTGGAGAGTTTGTCGAATAAATTTAACACGAGTGAAACCGTGGCCACACCTAGTTATTATATAGTAGCTGTAGTACATACTAGGGCTAGACTGTACTACAGGTACTACCGACTTAGAAAACTTTGTGTTGAGTAACAAACATACAAAATTTCACATTTATAATATTAGTAGGGTATTAATTAGGATTGAATTTTATTTTATCGAGTTTTCGCCTCTAAATTATTAATATTTAGCTGTCGTTACTAGCAGTTTAAAACTATGACTATCAGAACCAAGGGTTGGCGTCACTACATTTCGATGTAACATCCGCGCGACTGACGATCGTCTTTTTGGACCCATTATTTTTATTTCGGCTTCGATAAATTTACACTACCCTTCGAACAACCCTCACATAATGCATTCAGCAAAAGTTGGGAAAAACATATAACTTTGTAAAATCTGTAAAGAAAAGGCAGTTTTTGTAAAGTGTGATGTGCGTGATTTTAAAAATAATAGACACTCTTTTGAAATATTTTAGTGTCTAGTGAACTTTGTATATCTACTGGAATTATTTTGCAAGCTTAAAAATATGATAATCTGCAATTTTTTTTGTCTACTTTGTTTAGACTACACAGTGCGGGCGTAGTGGTAGGATCTTAGATAGCTCTATATTTGCTTTTCCAAGAATACTTAAATATTTATTATCTTTTGAGGCGTTTATAAAAAGAAACTGTTATAAGAAAGTTTCTTTATTTTTAATAGAAATTTTATAAGGGGACAAATTCACCCCATGATAGGTTTACTTGGGAACCACCTACCAGGCGAGCAGGGGTGCATAGGAGGCTACCGTCAGCCAAGATTAATACGGTATAGGACGCCGGTCTGACGCCGCTTTCATTAGGAACATGGGGATCCTGATGGGTCGGTGCGCTTGTATAGCGTTTCGCCCCAGTACGGTTTGCGGTTTCTATTTAGAGTTAGTTCTATTTAAAGTAGCACTAATAAGATATACATATATTTAAAAAGTTGGTTTTTCATTCGAAGAACATAATGTGTATTTCAAAATTGTTGTTAGTTCAAAACTTTGTACGTGTTTGGTTTGTAAGTAAACATTTTTGAAACTTGCTCTACTAGGTGACTATTTACAAAAACTAGCTAGTTTTTCTTTTACGTTATTTTATATTTATAAAATTTTGTACTAGATCTTTCTTGAGCAAGATCACTAGGGTAACAAAGGGGTTTAGAAGGTATAGGTGCATAGTTTTAATATTAAAGCAGATATAAAATTCAAAATGTCCGTGAAGATTGTAAACCTTGGAACGGTGATTGTTTTAATCTTCGCTTACAAAGTTATTCCGCGACACGGATCACGACTTCAGTCTAGAGGATTTTATAACGCTCTCCTAAAAAACAATGTCATTCAATGGGAGAGTGCGCTTTATCATAGGTCACATTCCGTACTTCGTAGCCCCATCTTAGTTTTTCGTCAGATGTTTATTTTAAATAATCATGTTAGTCAGCCGGCTAGATAGAGATTCTTAACTGCTTTAAGGAAGACTGCTGGAATCGTATGTCACATGGGTCTATAATCAACCATTTTTTGTGTTTAAAATTATAACAATAAATTATTTTCTTGAAATTTTTAACTTTTGAAATTGTTTTTTTTTATATTAGATTCATCCGCGTGGAATTTCGTGTATGAAAAAATCGAGAAAAACGTATGTTTCCTAAATTCAAAATCAGCGATTTAAACGTGTTTCGTGCCTTATGAATGTCTCGGATTCCTAAGACTTGGCGTGGTACTCACGGTGAGCAGTGAACCTTGCCTTACCTTCACTACTTTCGATCAATAGATATTTTATACGTCCGTGTTGTGAATTTAACCTAATACGTCGTTCCCTACAGGCTTCTGGGGTGAGTAAAATATTTGTATCTCGTTCAACATCAAGTCTGACTTGTTACTCGTTTATTATAAGTATAAACTTTTGTTTTTTATGTATTTTTTCTTTTTGTTAGACTTTTTGATTTATTTTGAACTCTAACAATGCTTTTAGAATTTAAAAATAAGCAATCAATTATATCCAGTAAGGTCTCAAATTAAGTATGCAGTGTTGGCTTTAAAAGGCCAATGCACTAATAAATGTCTTTGTTTCTTAATTAAAAAAAATGAAGTGCAACACTAATTAAAAAAAAACAAAGTGGATCAATTGCTACGTAAAGACATTCATTTTATTGGTCCACTACGCGGCGTAGTAAGTGCTACGGAAGCCAAAATATAATATTTGCTACGCCGTAGCTAAATGTTGATATGCATAATAAATATATTATAATGCAAATAATACTGCTCAACTTTGACTAAATATGGATGTTCGATACTCATAAAGAACGACTAAAGTTATTTCTCTGTTCCGTCTGGTCAGAAATGGAAGACTTAGAAAAAATATTTTCAGCATGTAGAAAAATGGCCACTAATTAATTATAATCTTCTGCTAACCGTTTCTGATAATAGTTATCACTAAATATTTATATTTATACCGAGAGACTTAGCGACTTGATCATTCGATGAACTCGCAATGACAAAAACGCATTGTTATACATAGGATACGTTAAGGCCCATATGATAGTATTGAAGTTAATATGGGTAAATATTTCAGCTTTGTATATTTTTTTATACTACAAAGGTGGCAAACAAACGTACGGCCCGCCTGATGGCAAGCGGCTACCGTAGTCTATGGACGCTTGTAATAACATTGGTATCACTAAAGCGTTGCCGACCTTGAACCATCCTACCCGAAGGAGCTATGGAAACCCTAGTCACCGCAGGAATACAATACAAGGTTATTTGGCTGCGATCTTCTGTAGGGTGGAGATACTTCACTAGTCGGGCTGCCTCAAGTAGAGAGAAATCCGCAATGAAATTTCTCTGTGCTCTACCTCTCTTATACTTAGGGTCTATCTTATTAAACTTATGAATTGAAACTGGTTTTCAACAGTGATTAATGTTCGATATTAGATTTACAATCTGGAAGTAGACCGCTTTTGGAAAATTATTTTAAACACTTTATATGTTTAAAATAATACCCTTTAATTAATATTTATTCATTACTAACTGAACCCGCGACTTGGCTCGCTTGGATTACAGAATTCTGTCAGTCGAGCGCACGCGCGAATCGTACTGCCCACCTCAAAAGACGGAAGACAAAAATGGTTATTGTATGTGATTCTTAGAAGATAAATATATGCTATGTTTGACTTTTCTGTAATTTTTTTTAAGGTCTACAATTATTTAAATCACTAATTTAATATATCTCGTATGGTTTACTCTGCGTAAGCCCCAAAAGCGTTTTTTTTTTTCGAATTGATTCACCATTATCGTCAGTGCCTATTTCGAATGTTACTCTATTTAACAAAATATATCCTAAAACTTGGTCAGATAACATAGCAATGGATTAAAATAAAAATAAAAACATGGAAATGGAATAAGTGGTTTTCACGGGAAAGAATATAAATGTACAGACAGAGAGACGTTGTATTTTATAATATGTATAGAAGAAGATTACACCTTTAAAAGTTATAGTAAATACGTTTTAATCTAAAATAAAATAAAAATATGCTGCAAAAACGCGGCGTGACGTCATTATTTAATGCAATCATAGCTCAGTGGCAGTGTGCACGGACATCGCGTCGAGCCAACATGAGCCTGAGCTTTCGGGGAAGAAAAACATCGTGATGAAACCATAGAAGGGTGGTAGAGTATTTTCTAATGCCCGTCTGGCTAGCTACAACCCTCAAGTTGAAAATCTGCTGCCAAGCACCAATAGGTGAGTTCCGGCAGTTGCACTTACGAGTTAGTCCTTCAACTAGGCTTAGCGTGTTACGATTTTGGGCAACCTCATCATTTTTGAACAGGTGAGATTGTGGCCATGACGCTAAACCTTTAAACGTTAAAAAAACCAAGGTACAAATGTACAAAGATGACTTAAATAGAATTTCATTAATGAAATTTCTTCAGCACGTATAATTTTATAGCAATTATTTCAACGCTTAGTAATATTGTTAGAGTCATATATAGCAATATAACACTCAATTGTGTATATTGATTGTACGATGACGTCACATTTTCTGAATGACGTTTTAAATTACGTGACTCACAGACAAAAAAGAAACAATATCGTAAACAAAAATTAAATAAATAAACAATTATTTTTCAAGATTTGTATTGTTTTAAGCTTTCAATCAATAGATCAATGTTATAAAATAATTGACATTATTTTTTAAATGTACTGTGAACTCGCGAATTTGAAGTTGTTAGTAGCTATACAGGTCACTACTAGGGGTGTCACAGATAGGAGATTTCGGATCTGGATATGGATATCTTAAGAGTATTTAATCAGTTTCATGACCAAAATGGATAAGGATGTGAAATTTATTTCGGATATCCGATAATTTCCGATAATTCCGGTTATGGATAATAAATTTTTCAAGGAACTTTATATAGGAATAAAATAGGTATTATTTTAAAATATGTAGGTGATATTTTTAAATATAATATTTATTTTAAGTGATTTTTGTTATTTGACCGTATCTCATTTGTCTTCTTCCCTATCCGAAATTATTCGAAACATTTATATTGAATACGATTTCCTATATCATTTTATTTCTAATATCCGATAGGTTCGGTTACGGATACGCAGTTCCATAACACACCTACTCACTACCACTGTTTAGCCATTGTAATTTGAAAGCAACTAACCGAAATCAGCATACGCTGGATCGATTATCGACGGTGTCAAATCAAACTCACCTTTAAGCACTTTAAGCCTTTAATAATGGTTTCCGGATTTTTTAATAGTCGTTGCTTTTTAAAATGCATCGTATTTACAGGAATAAAGGAATACATAAAATTTTTGAGCATAAATCTAACACAAAGAACGCAAGTCATTAGGTAAGGAAATACAAAAAATACACTGGACACTGCCCTCTCGCATGCACCGCTTTATTCCTTAGCATCGACGCCCCTGGCTTGCGGGTACTTAGTGCTGTTTGTAGGCAAGTCGCCACCCCAGCCTCCCCTTCGCGCTTTTAAACCTCAAGCGTCCAAGTACGGGGAATATGAAATTTTCGAAATGATAAAGTCGGTAAATAATAACTAGGTGGTAGAGCGCCGGGCATGGCAGTTTTATGTACAGATTGCAACTAAATAATTGAATTACAAATCTATACTTCTATACTAATATAAATAAGCGGAAGAGTTTTTTTTGTTTAATCGTGCTTATCTCTGAAACTAGCAGTCGGATCCAACAAATTATTTTTATATATGATAGCCAGATTCACGAGGAATAGTATAGGCTACTAGCATTAGGCTACTAGCTAGGTAAAATGTTGTTTGCGTTTAATGAGAAACTGTGCTTTACTTTAGGTATAAGTTTTAACTTTAAAGTTATGAATATAAAGAGATCAATATCAACGACTATTTTTATAATTGGTCATTGTTGGTTAGGCTAGGACTCAATAGAATTTTCGTTAAAAAATAAAATGACCAACGTATGGTTAATATCTATTTTTATTAAAAGAAGAAGGCGAATGCCTAGAAGTAAAAAATAAAAAGATTAAAAAAAGAAATATTTCTCTGTAGTCTGTACCGGTTCAGCAACGGGGTTCGTGTGTCTGCTTTCACATTTCCCACTCGTAACGTAAGGCAGGGTACTACGATACACCCCCGACCGCCCGCTGTGCCCCTGGTACCTACCCCGCTTTTTATTCCTTCGTGCACAGTCGAAAGTAATCAATTTGCGACTTAATTAATTAAGAAAAAAGCTTTATTAGAAAACCTCCCAAGTTGAGTGAGATCTATTTGTATAGTTTATATAAATAATTTAACATGAACTATATATACTAATAAGTATGTAAGTAATAAACTCAAAAACTACCGAACGTATTTTCATACAGGTTTCATCAATGGACGGAGTGATTCATGTGGAAGGTTTTTAGGTGTATAATTTATGAAAATTTTATATAAATTGACTGATATGACGATGAATGTTGAAGATATCGGAAAAAATCATGCCGACTGAGAGCTTTACTGGCGTGCGCCGCGTAAATCAATAGAGTTACATATCACGGAATTATTTTTCTAAGCAAAAAAAGTAGGCATATATGCTCTACTACCCGTACAATGCTAGAGTAGGTTGCTAGTTCAACATAAAGTAAATTTATCACGAATATGACATAAAAAAAATTTGTCTGTTTGTATGTCTGGATTTAATTCAAAAACGGCATGACCGATTTTTATGAAATTTTTTACACGAGAAGTTTATTTCATTGCTCAATTAATAGCTATATAGAAATTCTTAATAATACTTTTAGAAATCGTAAAAAGTTAATCACGATAAAATATTATTTATTAATTCTCAAAAGTTTTGTGTTCATTTTTATGGGAAGCATATGTCAATTCGTATTTGATTGACAATCAAACTTTTAGACATCCGAAAAAAATGTATGAAAGGATTTTTATGAAATTTTGTACACGGCAAGTAAATGTACTTTTTCAATTAATTAGGCTATAGGAATTGTGCAATCTTCATTACATAGTATAAAACAAAGTCGCGTCGCTCTGTCCGTCCCTATGTATGCTTAAATCTTTAAAACTATGTAACGGATTTTGAAGCGGTTTTTTGTAGTAGATAGAGTGATTCAAGAGGGGAAGGTTTATATGTATAATACATACATAATATTGTAGAGAAACACTGGTAAATTTAGAGGTTTCTAAGTGATGTCGAAAATAAACACATTTTTTGCGCTTAATGAATATTTCCGAAGATATTACAGATTTAAAATGTAGGGAAGTGCGGCGGTACCGGCCTTATATACCATGGTCAATTCTACTTAGCTGTTTCAAGAGTAACCTCTAAACAAAACATGTTTGTATTGTCTGATGACAAAAAAGCTGTAAACGTTGTTTATAAGGACATTCTGTAGTAGGTAGGTATATTTAGTATCAGCATTGCACCCGGGCGAAGCCGGGGTGGGTCGCTAGTATGGATATAAATAAAATTAGAGACGAAAATAATGACTGCGTAACAAACATGTGTGAAGCCGAGGGCACCATTAGTTTCATATAAATTCATTCAATACAAATCCCTGCTTCTTAGAAAATGTGTTAAAGCTTAAATAAACAATAAAAATCTAACTCTTATAACGAAAGTGTACCGTCTAATTGACTAAAGTGTAAAGTTTGTTAAATGCACGTTAGTCAATTATTTATTGCCATTCCACCGTCGATATAATTGTAATAGAATGTGAACTTTTTAGGGTTCCAAAGTCAAAAGGAACCCTTTTAGTTTCGGTATGTTTGTCCGTCTGTCTGCGGCTTAGCTCAGAGATTTATAGTACTAGACAGCTGTAATTTAGTGACACGGAGAAAGTGGTAAAATAAAATCTTGAAAAAAAAAATTGGTACATGTAAAGTGGGGATGCTTTTTTTTCTCATCTACTACATCGTGTGGGCTGTCGTTGGTTAGATGTTATGTGTCTGTGGAAACTATTTTTCGATTCAAGAATCCGTTTGCGAAATATTAAGCTTTAAATTGGTAACTTTTGTTAGATTCAAGTGCTTCCCCCCACCAACTAAAATGGTTGTTTTTCGACATGTGAAATTAATGGTAGTAGTATATATAATGAAGTTAAAGAGAACACTATAAGAGGCAAGTACGCTTTACAAGTTAACGAGTAACAGTCAATCAACTTTTAAAATGTATTTGAGGATGTAATTTCGTAGAATTTCCATTGAAAACAAGTCAAAGACCCTAAAGGATGATTCATGTTACATCAAGGGAACCGAACCGGGACTCAGTCAAACATGTGAAGTATACTTTTGTATGAAATAATTCATGCTACATTGGACCGGGGCCAGGCCAAGCGTAGACCGGGACACGGTCAAACATCTATAGTATACTTTTGTATGAAGTAATTAATGTCGGTGTAACATAAGCATCCTTAAGTCCTGCATATTGTGACGGGCAACTACGGAACACTACACTGCGCGTGGCCCGACACGCACTTGTCATTTTTTTAATATGTTACAATGTTAAACCATCGTCTAAGAGTCAGCCACGACATGTCTTAGATAATTTTTAAAAACAAGGAATTTTCGCTATTAATAGGTACTTAATATAAATAAAATAGCACAAGTGAGGTTTGTTCTGATAACGAGTATTTACGATTTTGTTATACACTACCTTTTTCTCGCTAATTCGTTGAGTTTTTATACTATGCCCTTCTCCGGGTTTCAGGCTACCTCAATGCTAATTTTCAATGTGATCGGTTCAGAGATTTAGTCTGGAAAACGTAACAAACAGGCAGAGCTACCTTCGCATTTAAATTAGTGAAAATAGACAAATATATATGTATCCGATTCACAATTTCCTTTTAAATATATTTTGATTAGAATTACCTGTTCATTAACAAATTGCAGTTTTCAGTTTTTGATTTGCCCGCATAACCCTATTCCATATAAAACGCTTATGCCCGCCACAATTCGCCTCTATAAAATAATACCGTAGTTGAGCGTACAAACATGTTAATTCACCGGTATATACGCGACCCAATTTCCACCCTAATTCTCTAGTTTTCACGGTACGAACTACAAATACTTTTCCTTTAGTTTCGTTTCAGTTCGATATCGTCGTTATCTAGTTAGTCCCGGACCCCTGGACCCTCGGACCCTCGTCGACCCGAGCTAAGTATCAGGACCGCATAGGTGGGTAGGAGGTAGCGTGATGCCCTCCTGCCGACACTATTTATAAATGTTCGCGTAACGTCCTTAGAGATTGCTCACCCGCTCTCTGGAACCAATTAGGGCTTAAGTTTTCTTATAAGGCTAATTATATATATATTTTCTTCCATTATTTTTCAGAACAATTATTCTTATATATTCTAAGAAATATGTAAGGTAGCTATCATATGATTAGATGATAATTCCAAAATTAAAATAGAGTTATGTGTGGAAAATGTTATTAGGAATAAATAGTTGCGATATAAATTTATTTAAGGTCAGGAAATTTGATAAATACCGATAGACATTAAAACTGAAAAGGAATGACAGCGCCACAATTCATACTCCACCCCACTGGGTACACCCGCCCCCCATATAAATTTTACCTTAAAAATCCGCAAATTCGGGGCTCCGGCACGGTCGCCAGACCTTTCCCAAAAAGGGTCTGCCGAAAGGGATTTGCTTGGGATCGCGGAGGCCTACACTTATACAAAATGTCCAATATGGGCTCGCCCTGCCGACCCTCTGGGTCCAAATGTACCTAGGCTGAGGGCTCCGTACCGTAAACATTGAAGTTTGTTGCCTAGTTGATGTCGGTATTATGTAAAGGGATTGTTTGAAAATGATTTTATGGCTCAAAGATAGTTCCAAACGATTCTGAAGGATTTCAAAGTTTTAATTCTGGCATGTCTCTAATTTTCTTAATTCCAATAGAATTTCATTCGATGGAACATATATTCTTTTTTTAATTTTAATTATAATATTAAGATCAAAACTATAATTCAAACCGTGCAATTTACAATTTGTCCTTTTTATTTTATAAATGTAAAGTTATAGCACACTATGTTCACGGCACGGCCTGCGGGTTTTTGCCGCGTGGGTATGCCGTAGAAATCGTCAGTAAGCCGCAAAGATAATTTCAGTTATGAGAGTTGCCGGCGCCAGGCGAGACGACCAACGGGCATGCCGCCGGGCTTGCCGGTGGAGTAATGTGTTTTAGCTTTAAGAAATATATAACAGGTTTTTTTATATTACTTACTAGCTGAGCCCCACGGTTTCATCCGTGTTAAATTTATTAAACAAACTCTCCACAGCGTGGCGCGGCCTGCCGCCACCATCATGCCCGTGTAGCAGCCCTATCATTGTTTCATTACCCGTACTTGCCTACAGCTTTCCAGACTGTTTGACATTCATAGTTACTGCTCCGCTCCTTAGGGTCATACCATAAAGTTATATAGCCTATATTTTTCCTTATTAATCTGGCTATAATATACATAAATAATTTATATTACCCGACTAGTAGTTCCAGAGACTAGCGCGTAAACAAAAAAAATCTTCAACTTTATTATATTATTAGTAAAGATTTATAGTACTGTATTGCCTTGTCACTCTTGTACTAACATCTTGTTGAGTTTAATGACAATTAATGACACATTAAATAATTATTCAGCTACAAAGTTATGAACATACGTAGAACATAAGGATTTAAAAATAATCCATAAAATATTACATTATTTAATCAGAAATTTTCTTTGTTTCAGGTAAACTATATAACATTCTATTTAAGTAACAAAACGCTGTGAGTATGTATTCCAATCATTATCTAAATTAATACATGAAGAGAAAATATCAGACTCCTTTAAGCATATTGCGCGCACGGAGGAGTATGAATTTTGGAATAGTTAAAGTTTATATAATGGAGAAGAATTCTCAAAGTCAAAATGTATATATCATGTGTTACAAATATAAAAAAATAAAATAGAACGTTCATTGTTTACGCTCATACTGTCAATGTCAAACACATAATAGTCCGTGGTAAAATAGTCGCAAAGAGTAAAGATTGTCCCCAAAGAATCTTAAAATGTTGCCAACAAATATTTTATGTATTTCTGACAGATTGATTACTGAGTTTCGAGCTGTGATGTTTTGTTTAATTTTAATTTTGGTACTATTTGACAAAAGATCCTCAATAAAGTACAAACATACGTCTCTCTGTCTGTTTATGTTCTTTTGACGGGACAACCACATCCGATTTAGATGGTTTTTTCTTTAATATATAGATATGTTATCTGGCCAGGTCATAAGATAAATTTTGTTACACAAAATAACTTACAAAATAAGCAGTGACGATAATGATGAATCAATTCGGAAAAAAAGACGCTTTTGGGGCGATTAAATGACTTACGCTGAGTAAACCATAAGTGATATATCAAATTAATGTGTTACCTAATTGTAGATCTTAAAAGATCTACAAAAAAGTTACAATAGCATATCTCTATCATCTAAGGAGAACTCAATAAGCATTTTTGGGGCAGCACAATTTGCGCTCGACCGACAGCATTCTGTTGTCCACGCGAGCGGAACCGCGAGCACAGCTTGTTTTCAATAACTTCAACGTAAGGGAAGGATGTTCTGCTGTCAGGTATCGCACAAATATAATTTACCGTTATTCCTAAAGTAAAACGTAGACTACATTTTTCTAAGACCCCCAGTATTTCATTAAACGTCTGAAACGAGGGGTACGACGTGTGTACTGTAGGGGTGTCGGAAAAACTTATAATAACATTAATGTAGGTCTTTTTGACAGCTCTCCGGTGGTCGTTAGCAGCCCTGCTCTCTGTATCTTGTCATAATCTTTTAGTGTTGCGACTGTGTTTAGTGCTTTTTTATCGATAATTTCTCTGATTTCTTTATACTTTTTATATTCGGTATTAAATACTAGTATCATTTAAAATTAAGATTCATTTTAACAGATGTGAGTCAAGAAATTTTACACATTGTAATCAAAATATTATAAGAACAAAACTTATATGATTTCTAATGGTGAATTTCTTATTTCTTTAGTCATTCTTGAGTAAATTAATAGTAGATTATACCTGCAACGATAAAGCCATGATGGCTCAGTGGCAGCGTACGTGCAGTCGCTTCATTCAATTTGAATTCTAATCTCTCCGATGAGACTGAGCTTTCGGCGAAGGAAGCATCATGATGAAACCATAGCATGGTGGTAGGGTATTTTCTAAAGCTTGCCTGGCTAATTACCTACGTCTGTTTGAAAATCTGACGTCAAGCACCAATAGGTGTGTTCCGACAGCTCCACCTGTCCTGTCCTGTGAGCTTGTCCTCCTACTAAGCTTAGTGTGCTACCAGTTACATCGTCACTTAATATCAAGTTAGATTATGGTCAGATACTAAACCTATAACGAATAGAAAAAAAAACTTCGAAAATTCCAAAAACAAAACGACACATATTTTTTTTTATATTCAATTACTTATTATTTTTAAATTACTAAAATAAAATAATGAATTCCGATAAACAAGTTTGGTCTATCGACAACGACCCACCCCGCATTACGCCGCATCACTAATTACGGACGCAGACGTCGACGCCGGGTCGAGCCAAGGGTACACGGTCCTCACTGAATTTTTTCCCTAACCCCCAACACCCACCGGAAGGGAGGGAGGGCCTTCCTGTCCCACCCGGACCCTTCTTAACATTTCCCTGGCTCGGAGGCACAGAAGACGCTTTGCTTATATGGAGCCCTGGTACCTAAGGTTATATACTTTTTTAGGGTCGGTCAGACCCTTTGAGGCCGTTGGAGTTACGGACCTACATATCCCCTTTTCAGGGTATGTTTTGACCTTTGTATGTTTGGGTACTTTGTTTTGGTCGTCACATAGAAGAGTTTGGGGTTCGGTGATAGTCTGATAGTTTGATGTATTATGTTGTTGATATTTAATGTTTTAAGAATTTTAATCATGAGGTGTAAAATTTTCGGAAATATAACGTTTCTATAGACTGTTTTTAATAATTTCCTTGTAAAATGCCACTAACGTATAACATATATAATAATAATAATACATATAGAAATTTATTTCTCAACTTATTGTTATGTTTATATTGTACTTAAAAGTGTCAATTAGGTTTATTTTAAAAGTGTCGTTGAACAGTACCAACAGAAAGTATTACTTTAAACATGTTTTTATGTGAATGTTTTTCACAATTAATTTTTTTGTTGGATAAATTGTTTTAAATGACGACAATTGCGGTTTACTTTTGTACTCTTTCAATAATTATAAGATATAGCTGTGCCCTACGGTTTCACCCGTGTCACCGTTCTCACTTCCTGTACTTGCCTACAGCTTGTCAAATTACTTGAATTCATGATTACTGCTCCTATCCTTTAGGGTCGTAGCGTGAAGTTATATAGTATATAAAGTTTCTCAATAAATAGGCTATAAAAAAATTTTTTTTTAACTGACTGGCAGTTCCAAAGATTAGCGCTTTTAAACAAACAAACTATATATCTATAGTCTATGATCTCTCAAGACTGATGATCGCACTGTTGTTTATGAAATTTGTTACCAAACATAACATATCCTACGAAATGGCATAACATCAGATAATTATATTATTTGATACAGAAGACAATGTTTCGATACATTACCGGAAAATGATGTTTCAAATGTGTTTTTATTATCACTAACCATATAATTACTAAAATCAAAATTATTAATTTTTATTATATTTTTTTATTGAATAGATTACCTAGTGGCTATTATTATTGGTAAAGCAATGATGGCTCAGTTGTAGCGTGTACGGACGTAGCGTCGACCGACGTGAGTTCGTTTCCCTGCAATGAGCCTGAGCTGTCCGTGAAGGAAAACGCCGTGATGAAACCATATCATGGTTTTAGTGCCCTTTCTAAAGCCCGCCTGGCTAGCTATTAACTACCTTCAAGTTGAAAATCTGTCACCAAGCACCAATATGTGTATTCCGGCATCTGAACTTGAGAACCAGTCTTCCAATAGGCTTAGCGAACTACCATCTTGGGCCACATCGTCATTTAAAATCAGGCGAGATTATGTCCACAACGCCAAAACTATAATGATAAAAGCAGGTAAATACAGCGAAGATTGTCCACGAAGTGTACCACTGTTTTTCAACTGTAATTTATTCTTCACCAGGGACAATGAAGTTGATTATCCCAAGACAGTTAATAGATATGACATAAATAAAATTGCTTATTTTTTGTATACACAAGAATTAAATGATTCCCTACCATTGTGCTCAATAAAATAAAACTTTATTTAATTAAAGCCCTATGAAAGAACTTATAAAAGTTAAAAGTAAGCTCGTATACGCTGTAGGATTTAAGCCCACAATCTATAACGTAGCGTTCATTATCCGATATTCCCTGCTAGAAATATTAGTCTCTTACTTGTCTTTTCAAATTCCCTCACATAATGGAGTTAGGCCATTAGCATTCGTAATGATCATGGTAACGTCAAGCCAGCACTTTAGGGTTGTCCCTAAGGTCATAATCTTGAAACAAGGTCGTGAAGGTTATATGAAAGACATAGCCACACGCCATATCCTTCCACTTTACTTGTGGTTTTGTTGGCAAATAATCTTGGTATTACGATTTCAAGACATAATGCTGATAGAATTTTTATGTTTAATGCGCGGTATGGTTAGGATAGAGTCACAGTGAACTCACTTTTGGTTTGTCGCGTTTCGGTATCAGTCGGCAGCAACTGTAGCTTGTAAGTAGGCATGATATTGGCGACCGGCGATGGATTGCCGATCTTTTTGTGGTTGCTGTTGTTTTCTTACCATCAAGTGCCGTTTATATGCTGTGCTTAACAGTTTTTTTATCATCGTATCTACTAGGCATACATGAAGATATAATAGCTCTGTCATGTTTCACACGGTCGTCATTCCAGAAAATTTATTCTCAGTGTGATTCGCTTTGTTCAGTCTACACGCGGAATTTTCACGCGAAGTCTTTTCAAATGCGGGGTAGTGAAAAAGGCATGAAAGTTTGTATGAAAATCCGTCATTTTTGAAGATAGAGCTATGATAATTGGTGTTTAGCAATTCAGTTAGAAATTAAAAGGACGTGTTTCATAGTTTTTTCAAATTCAATACCTAAGGATGTAAACATTTGTATAACACAAGTAACGACATCTATTAGCCAAAGGCAGTAGTATCTACGAATGCTTTCATAATAACGATGGATGTCTAATGATTAAACCGGTCATTTTCTTTAATAAATTGGAAGTGGATGATAGTTAACTCAAATATGACGAAAGTTAATCCGAGCGAAAAGCGCTTTATCTATAAACCTTTATACAGCCAAGACGACTACGTGGGCAAGTATTGACTCATTCTAAAACGCGACCAACTCAAAGAAATCACTATATGGGGGTTTTCTCCATATACATATATATATAATCTTTATATGTTTGGCGTAGTGGCCACAATCTCATCTGATGTTAAGTGATCATGTGGCCCAAGATGATAACACGCTAAAACTAATGGAAGACTGGCTCTCAAGTGCAGCTGGCGGAAGACTTATTGGTGCTTGGTGACAGATTTGCAACTTGAGGGTGGCCATTAGAAAAAGCCCTACCACCATGTAGGTTTTATTACGATGTTCTTCTTCACCGAAAGCTCAGGCTCATTGCGGGGATTCGAAATCAAGTCTGCCGACGCGACGCGATGTCCATACACTGAGCCATCATTGATTCGCGCTTTTGCCACACTTTCGCGGCTACTCAGTTTTCAGCAATGGCCCCCCAAACCCGGTGAAGCTGTAACAGCCGTCTGAGTCATTAGGGCTCTTATGGCTAACAGTATAAATACATCGAAAAAAATAATGATTTTTTACTATATGTAATTAATAGCACCAAAGTAAATCTAACGTAAATTTGTTATTTGATTCAGTATACGTAGAGGTCATGTTGGCTTACAAGATTTGATATATAAATATAAGGCTATGTATACGTATATATATAATTTTAACATTCATTCAACAAGTTCGAAGCTCTGAGCGCTCGCCAACTTAAGGATTATACTACTTTAATACAGCACTGTGCCCGTGTGTTCGTCCCTAAAGTGCCTCTGTCACGAGGCAAAAGGCGAACGAAGTGCTGGTTTTGTCTAGGAACCGCGCATGCCCTTGATTACATCATGTTTTAATCATTTTCAAAAATAAGGTACTAGAAATATTGATTTAATGCCATTCTCTTTGAACTAGACGGTATAAGTTAAAATACTTTTTGTCCGTTTTGCATGTATACCAAAGAAAATATTGTAAAAAATACATTTATTTGACCGATTGAAAAGAAAAAAATGCATTCATTTAATATATAATAATGTTTTGTACAAATTCCTATTTTAAAATGATATTTTTAATATATATATATATTTTAATTAATGATTACACCATATACCTAGTTAGAATAAAGCGCCATTTTTAATAACTATTTTGCTTTTACATATTATTTGAACACTTTGTCCATCGGCATTAGGTTCGAGTATATTAAACATTATTAGTAAATAAATATTGTATTAAAAATACTTTTGTTTTAATACACTGCAAATATGCATTGCAGTTTTTCAAATTAGCTACTTGTTTTCAGTATTTTAAAAGAAAGATGAACACATATTAATTTTCTTTGTTTAGGGTCATACTTAGTTTTACGATAATTATAAGAAGATAGTTGTATCCACTGAAAGTCTGTTAACTTCGACATAGTAAGCTCCTTGACTATGATTCGGTCCCTCCTACAGCGTGAATAGCCGAGCCGCGGGGGTAAAGTTTGATACCCCGAAACCTCTCCACCCTATGCCTCCTTGGTACCCGAGCCCACCCACAGCGGGGCTTTGAGGACGTCTTTCACAACTTTAGCGGGGAAAACCCCAAAATTTCGAAGTTGCCTTCGTCCCCGATTACGGGACGGCGATATCTTTTGAAATTTTCTGGTCTCTTGGCACCGGGACCTCGTTGTTTGTTTACTTTGTAACAATATCTGAATCATTATTACCTTATATTAAACAGAACATAAACGTTAACAGTGTAACTTGCTTTTCAAAAAAATGTTTATTGTGCATATGTAAGAAGCCTTTTAGAATATCGTACATCCATATGATCGCCGCAATATGATAACTATAAAAAACAACAACTCATAAACTATTTATCGTGTACGTAAATCTTTTTCATCATATGAAGATAGTTGTCATAACTACAAATTATTATCGTTAGAAAGCAGAAGAAAAGTTCTAGACACTATTTTCTTATATGATATCATAAACTCTCGATTGGATTGTCCAGAACTACTTTCTGATTTGAGTTTTTGTGCTCTTAAACGGCGAACAAGCCACACACCACTACTACAACAAAAAAATTACCAACGAAATTACGATTGCAACGACTTCCTGACTATAAGGGCTATCTCGAGAGTACAATGAGCTTTTTCAAGCATTAACGTAACATAATTAATAAAGTTAGTATGAAATTGTATGAATTGAATGTGAAGCGTTTGAGACCGAATAATAATATTATTAAAAATGGTAATGTAATATAAGCCGGGGCTTATATATTAACCTATAATTGGCTGTACTTTTTTAATATATTTATACATTATAACAAATGTAATGTAAACCTGCTGTTAAAAGCCCAACTAAAAAAAGTCAGTCTGAGTCAAGTAGTTGATGGCTTAAGGATTAACATCAATAGGTCACCGGAAAATTGTAGGAACGTTGGTTTATAAATAATCTGGTTAATAAACAATCTAGTGGAATTGTAAATTGGACGTAGATTGTGAATGGACGCTAAAATTTCTAATCATACCGTTATATTTTCGTCGGTTTTGATTGAAACTGTGGTCATAAAGCTAGAAACAAAATAGCCCTTGAAATTCACATCTTTCAAGTTCTAGTATCATGATTTTGTTTATTTAATAGATATAACCTCAAAAATTATATATTATTGGTGTCCGCTTACAATCTAATGACAGTTTAGAATCTCACTAGATTATATATAAACTGACTGTTTGTACAATTATCTGCTGATATAACCTATTCAAAGTCCTATGGTTCCAGCCCCGATATTTGACGACGTATTTTTTTAATCTCGTACATTTTAAATTTATATTTAATTGTTAACAATATAGGCCGAAGGTCAAGAAAAGCTTAGTGAGGAAACTTAAACGCTTGAGATATATTCTCGTAGTACCATGTAGCGGATAAATACAAAACTTATGTATTCTTCAACACTTAAAATCGCCAATAGATTGTTGATTAAACTGCCTTTTTCAAAATCAAAATACCCTTTATACAATTTAGGCCCCAACAGGGTACTTATGAACGCCAAACACTACTACTGGTTCGGAAAACATCCCAGTCATCGAGAAAATCCGGCAAAAAACTCGATCGGGAATATCTTTTTTTTGTTTTAAGTTCCAAGGATACAAACAATGTTTACAGTTAACAATCATATTAATAATTTAATGGATGCACAGAGAGGGAATCGCTTTCAAACATCAGTATCATTACATAATGATCCAACCTTTTGGCAGTAAAACTTGCTTGACATGGTCCTTGAAATCATTGTCTGGCAAATCAGTAATGTGCTTCGGAATCTTATTATAGAATCTAACATTATTACCCAAAAAATGTAATTAGTCTTATTAAGTATAAAACAAGGTACGACTAATTTATCTCTATTACTAATATTAAAACTGTGCTGGTCTTTGACAAAATCTAGCTTGACAAAGTTTTTACGTATATGCATTATATTATCAAGAATGTATAGGGAGGTCAAAGTCAAGATATTAAATTCCTGGAACTTTTTCTTTAGTGATTCGCGAGGTCTCATGTTGTA
This sequence comes from Saturnia pavonia, assembly GCA_947532125.1. NCBI lineage: Eukaryota > Metazoa > Arthropoda > Insecta > Lepidoptera > Saturniidae > Saturnia > Saturnia pavonia. The sequence continues at coordinate 3,800,228 of OX383916.1, read as the reverse complement.
TATTGCTCGAATTGCCCGCTTTTGTAATATGAATATGGTGTCTACTTAGCTGCTGAACCCCACAGCAAAAAACCGTAAGACATTAATGCTATGGAAGTAAGCGAAGTAAACTAACCTAGCAGTGGCAATATCTGTTAACTGGCGAATCTTATTTACTGAAAATGTAACAAAACTTAATCTTCCCGTCATAGTTTTAATGTGCGAACCACACTGTAAATTTGAATCAAGCGTAATACCCAAGAAGACAGTATTATCAATTAAGCCTACTAAATTCCCTTCTATCTTGATATGACTATCAACACGCCGAACATGGGGCAAGGCAAATCTCATACGTTTGGATTTGTTTGCATTTTAGCAACAAATTCAGAATTAAATCAGAAGAGGCAGTTACAAGACGTAAAGTCGGCAGAAAATACAAGTTTGTTTTTTTATGTAATGCTAGAACTACACTGGTTTTATTTATAGTATTACTAAGATCAATTGTAATAATTATGATATTTTTTTTAAATACGGATATCGGCGGTGTGATAATAGCGTTAGTGATGAGACTGGATAATTCCCGCAAAGAATCTACTTATGCAGTAGAGTGTTAGGTGTCTGATGTGATGTGATATAACTACGAAATCACATGATAGTAAAGAGGTAATTAGTAGATAAACTGATGATAAAATATGTTTTTTTTTTATCGTAGCACGGCATAGTGACTACACTGTACCTGATTGTGAGCACAGTGCAATCCAATAACATCGGCGACTACCGCAGGATTTATAATACATCGATAGTCGTCGCTGTCATGCCGGCCTGCTAAGTATCTCTTCACGTTATGTTTGAAGGACTCCATGTTATAGGAAGGAGGGAAAACACTTAAATGTTATGAAGTTTGGTAAATTTGTATGAGGTAATCTCCAGAACTACTAATCTATTTCCAAAATTATTTAAATAATAGGTAGCTACATTATCCATATGTGCTAGGCTTATATTATTGCTGTTAATAAAATTTACTTATGATTTTTTTAAATAAAAAATCTTTATTTTATTATCAACTTATTATTTCGTAATAATTTTGTTTGATTTAACCATTTATTAATAAAGATTTACACGGTTATCGTTAAATTATTATTATTAAATGGTCTCATTTTCTTGACAGTTTAAATCTCATATGATATTATTCGTTTCCTCAAAACTCCCTAACATGAATAAGTGTCATATTAAAGTTAATATGATTTAATTAAATGTATACATAATATGTTCAAAGAGATAAAGAAATAATACTACAACTTCAAAACACTTAAAAACATTTTAAAACTATTCAACAGCCTCACGTTGATGTCTTTTATTTGACGACATCATTATTAGATTTCTTTAAATTCTTATTAATAATTATTTGTATAAACGTTGATTTGACATAGTTTAAAAATTAATTACGTTTTCTTCACAAGTTTGCTTGCTAGCTTTAGGGCAAATGATAAAGGATTTTTATGTGAATAAAGAACTCAAGTGGCGAGTTCTTTGTGGACTCCTTGGTATCTAAGATACTGTAAAATTCGAAAGATCTATTGAAGAGTTTTATTATTGGATATTTCAGACACAAAATCACCTGTAATTTGTATATAACAGCTGGTTCTATCATAACTATACATTATATAAATTAGAGTGCGCCAAAACACCTCCGTGATTTAATAAGCTGATTTACACTCCTAGTTCTGAAGGGACAATCCGAAACACCTTAATCGCACATTACCTAATTTTGAATAACAACAAATTTCGTGTCCAAAATTCAAGTTGAATATATGAAAGGCTGATGATTATACCAGCCTGCATCAGACTCAGAAGACAATACGAATGTAGCGTTTCAAAATATAATAATCTCTTATTCCAGATACGAAAAATAAAAGGTATTTCAAATCAAAAATATCACTTTGAAAACGAAAACAAAATGTTACGTTTAAAAAGCTAGTAGATAATCAAATACATAAAGTATGTCATCATACTTTTTTTTGTTTTGAAGTGAAACCTTCTTTTGCGCAGTTATGATTTGAAACTCGATGAAACGAAAAACCGACAATAAAAAGAGACAACCATATACATCTATAGGATTTAGACTATGACAGAATGAGATAGAATACATTTACATTATGCACGGTTAATGCAAATCCTGATTTTCATAATTGTGATCGTCGTCGGTTTGGCCTAGTGGTGTGAGACGACCAGACTATATATGCAGTACGCACTAGTGGTCGATAGATCGAATCCCGCTGATCTGGGATATTTAAAAGTGTTTGTAAAGACCTTTTTTTTCTGAAGGTTTCACTTTTGACACGTGTGAACTGCGGCACACATTTTTTTTTTAAATTTTTTTTCTTCCTTAATTGGTTTCAACGTTCACTTTAAAATGTAATTATAAAACTGAAAAGAACATTTTACGGTTTATAAAAATGTTTGTCGATAATCAAATACATATCATAAAAAAATATGTTGTCAATCAATTCCTTGTTATGGTTCGGGTGATAAAGGCTACATTTTATAGGAATAAAATTAATATGATGGATGCTAAATCTACAAAAATGGTGTATATACTTTATTCACTAACGCATCGAGTGGGTTGTCAAATGAAAGGGAAGAAAATGCTTAGTTCATTAATATAAATATACTACTAAATATATATATGTATATTAAATATAAATAATAATATACGAAGCGACAAAAAAATAACAATTTTATGCGATACTAGTTGTGGCACGCGGTTACGCTCGCGTTTGTTGCGCAAAAAATATTTTCATCCCATATACTCATATTACTGAAACTTCTTATAGCTTCCGGTGTACGAAATTTCATAAAAATCAGTCTAGCTATTTTTGTTTTAAGTCCGGAAATAAAAACAGACAGACAATTTTGTTTTAATGTCATATATTGCTCTGTAGTCCTTTATTATAGATCGGAAAATTTTGAAAAAATTAAACCTGTACAGACTGAACTACGAATTTATTAATATAGATATCATATCCGTGATTTTTAAAACGGTTTCTTTTATTCATTTATAATAATATTATTATTGAATGGCATATTATTTTGTTAAAAAGGAAAACGATTATGTATCGTTCATTGTTTGTAATATAAAAGAGACATGTACATAAGACATTAGCAATCAGCAGGAGGCGCGATTAACTACTTCGTAAATAACAAAAGTAACTCGAAGAAGAATTACCGGCCAGCGCCCGCCCGGGTAAGCAACCGGATATTTCTTTTAGCTGTCCAAAGAACCCCCCGGTCATAATGCCCTAACGGGCCGGAGGGGGCAGATATAAAGATACAGGCCCCCCACTTATCCCGGACCATACCCGGTCCTTTTGCTTTTATAGGGGGTGTGTGTAAAACCGAATCGCCTGGTTTTAGCTGTGCTGGAGTATTACGAGCGGGCGGCGGCGCGGCGGCGGTCGCATTATGTCTCGAAACGAGTCTATATCTGACAGGGGTATGCTGCCTTTGTACTTACGGACGACTAGCCGGACACCCGGTTCTGTTCGTTTTTACTTGAAAGTAATAATTTCATTTCAATAAAAATGTCAGGGGAGGCCGAGGCCTGTGTTTGAACTTGTTTCAACGCCTCTTGTATCTTTTTTACACTGTTTTTCAAAGATAATATCACATAATAACTTTAGAAATTTCTGACTTTATACGTTGTTAATAAACAATTCAAACGCTGTATTTATTACATATTAAATGTATTTTTAAATAACATTTATGGTCACTCGATGTTTAAGTTTTTAAGCACAGTGTTGAAGTTATACATACTTTATCGCGTTTAGTAGAGAGTAAAATTATTGAGAGCTAAGCGGGAATCATGTGTCTAAAGTGCAATATGATGAAGTTAGCCATGAATGATAATAATGTACATCATTTTTCAAACTTTTTTGGTTAAAAATAATTTAACGTTGTATAAATAAAAGTCATTAAAATGAATTCACATTATTATCATTGTTGGCTAACTTCATCGTGTTTGTTGGAACGCGGGATAAACATTTTGGAAGTTTTTGTTTTCTTACGACAAAGAAGTAAACTTCTTACGAGCGTACAAAACTAAACACTTTTTTTATGTGTAAGATTTGATTACAATAACAAGCCTTATAGTTGATATCTCTCCTACAATGTTCAAAGATGAAGATTTAATTGGAGTAAAATTTGCGATAATTAATATCGTTGAGTTTTTATTTTCTCATATCTCCCTATCGCACCTGATTTTGTGTTAACCGTATTACCCTACGTACATACAGAGTTAGGACGACGGTTGCGCTCGTTTATTTCCTTAAGTGCCGATATAAAATCGTTATACGTCATAAACGAAAATTAGACTAAAGTATCCGCGGAAATCTCTGTTTCATGTGTCTTTTTATGATATCCTCGGGTTGGACGATCTCGTCTTGCCGGATTTTGTGACATTTTTAAACCTTTCAAACTAAGCAAGCAATCTTATTATTTCTTCTACGAGGGCGTTCGCTAATTTTATTTAAAACCACAATTTGTATTATGTTGGTCTATCCAGTGTAACTTAGGGCAGTCCAAGCTGTTATAGCTATTATATATAATGAAAATTAAGTCTGTATAAACCAGTTGACTCGTACGTATATTTCGCACATTATAGTTTGTAAACAGTCTTCAGCTGTTATGTTCTTAAACAGATTGTTAATCGATAACGCCTCCTACATGATAGTTGAATATATTCATCAACAGATGGCATTCCTAATGCAATTTTTTTATAATTTTTTGATGAAAAAATTAACTTTTCGTCAATAGCGGTGAACACCAGATTTAAAATTATCTTTGAATAAATAATGTCGCAGAAAAATTAAGACTTTGAGCAAAAAAAAAAACACCTTTGAGATGTACTAGCTGTGCCCGCGGCTTCGCTCATGCCGTCGGTCGGCTGCACCCGCTCAAAAGACTAAAGACAAAAACGCCTATTGAGGGTGATCCTTAGAAGATAGATATATGCGATCGGTGATTTTTATAGGTCTACAATTTTTTAGAACATTAATTTGATGTATCTCGTATGGTTTACTCAGCGTAAGTCATTTAAGACCCTGAAATTAGTCTTTTTCCGAATCGATTGAAAATATTCGTCACTGCTTATTTCGTATGTTACTTTACCTTACAAAATATATCCTATAACCTGGCCAGATAACATAGATATGAATGAAAATAAAAAACATGTACATCGAATAAGAGGTTTTCGCGTGAAAAGAACATTAATGGACAAACAGACAGAGAGACGTTGAGTTTTATAATATGTATAGATATTGCTTATGCAGTGTAACGTAACTGCTACGTATGATAAAAAAGGCGATGTTTTTTTTTTCATTTACATCATTCGTGATGTATTGTTATCAATAAACTTTAATTTATGTGTATAATAGATATTACATTAGAAAATGTATTATATCACATTGTTTTCCGTCACCGAAAACTCAGGCTCATTACTTGGAATTTACGTTGATTGAAGCGGTATCTGAACTCGCTACCACAAAGTGATCACTGCTTCAAAAATGCAATATATTGGTTTATTAAGAACTATGTTTTACTTGTCTGTACTATATATTGAATAATATTTATTTTTTGAGTAGTCAAAATTAATTTCCCAGAAATTGTACTCGACAGTTCCAAACAGTATAAAAACAGCATTTAAAATTTATTTATTTGCAGCACGTCGTACATATGCATAAATAACCTATATTAATTTTTTCTTCTTAAATCGTCGAAATTCTATAGCAATTTATCAAAGTAAGTAAGAAAAGCTTTCTTGTTTGGAAGTATCCAAATTAACTTGAATCGATATGATTATTAATTTGTGTTTATTACCAAGGCGACATGTGCTTATAAGAGGAAGGTAACTATGTTGTTTCATTATTCGTACGTCTAAGGGGTGGGATTTAGGAGGGGCGAAGGGGGAAGCCGTATAAAAACGACAATTTCCTCTAAACGCGTGCCGCACCCGCGCCCGCGCCTGTCGCGGCGCGCCCTCCTCCGCTAATTAACTGCCACAGGTTATGTCACCCTAGTACCCTTGTTTGTAGGACACACAATTTTTATATCATCACTATTAATAAAAATGGCCTATTTAATAAAATATTGACAATAAAAAAAAGAGAAATTTTGATTAATTGTGCGTCCAACAAGTATAGCATTATTCATGAGGAATTAATTATCCATTAGTTTCTCTAATCAGAACCATATAATTTTATGCCCTTTCAACTTCAAAAAGTATTCACTGGAAAACAATATTGAGAAGGCCAGCAACTGATATTAAACTTTTTTCTCTTTTCTGTTAACGTCTAAATTTCGATAAGGACAAGATATCTCGCAATTACGTGTTGCATATCTAATTATCCCGCTATATATAATACTAGCTGTACCCACGTTTTCATCCGTGTTAAATTTATTTGACCAAGTCTCTACCGCGCAAACGTAAAGAGCGCAGATGTTCAGATTGGTTGACGTTCATGGTTACTGCTCCTCTCCTGAGGGTCATAGCGTGAAGTTATATAACGTAAGACTTTACTCTATAAAATAAAAAAATAAAATTTTTTTTGACTGGTAGCTCCAGAGTAGCACATTCATTATAGTATCTTATAATATTAATTTATAGATGATGTATACAAATGTTTGACAGTTTATGTATGTTTATAGTTTGCCATTAACGGTTAGTGGTCATGCAACATTGATTTTACCTAATTGAGATGAAGTTGCGTATCACTGATGCAGTACAACATTCAATCGGATGAGTTAAATCATTTATGTATATGTTAATAGCTATAAATTAGTAGTTCAGAATAGATACGGTTACGGGGAGCTTTAATTGGACACAGAATATATAATCTAAAATCTCTCCTAGGTGTAGGTGCGAATCGAAAAGGATTTTAGAAAGTTTAGATTTTTTTATACCTGTTGGTAAGCGGCTTCTGTAGCCTATGGACGCATGTAATACCATAGTTATCACTAGCACATTACCTACCTTAAAGCCCCCCCTTCCCCAAGGACTTCTGGAAACCCTACTCGCCGCAGGAATACAACACAAGTTTATTTGGCTGCGATCATCTGTAGAGTGGAGATATTCCACCAGTCGGGCTGTCTCAAGTACAGAGAAATCTTGAAAAAAAATTCTCTGTTCCCTACCCTTCTTCTACTTTTAGTACGAGTTCAAATAAGATAAAACTTTTTGTTCCCTCTAATGGCAGTTTTAGTTCCTGGTATATCATGAGACTCTGATAACATGAGTGACACAATCCATGTAATCTTAGAGAGTAATTCAATGATTAATAAAAAACGTAACGCGGGCGTAACCGCTGACAGAGTTTAGTGAAATTTATTACAAACATATAGCTTTAAATTATATGTTAATCTAATACAGTTTACAACAAAAGTAGGGTTATAAATACTTAGTTCAGATCGCAGATTTTAATACAAAGCCTTTTTCAACTTTTTAGTATCCGGGTATACATTTTTAACATATAAGTAATATATCATTTGGAAATTACTGAGAATTATGAAAAAAACATTTTGATTAACGCATTCTTCTAAGAAAAAACCAAATCTATATAAATAAAAATGAAATACTATTCGTTGGTAAGCGCATCACTTGAGAACGGATGGACGAATTTGGCTATTTTTTATTTTACAATGTCCGTAATAGTCCAAATAAGGTTTTTAGGGAGCGAAACATTTTACGAGTAATACTGAAAATTGGACAATTTTGGAAAAACTGATGGACTTTTGGATTTTATCTATTCGATTTTTTTATTAACTCCAAACCATAAGTTACGATTTGAACGATGGATATGCGTAATTCTTATTTTGATTTTTTCATTATTTTCTTGGAAGGTTTTAAGGAGAAAACAATCTGGATATGTGGCGCTGTTATCGAGTTAATGATAATGTGAAAGCAGAAAAACGTCACCCGGGCTAGCTAGTTTTTAATAAATTATATATATAGCGGTTTCCATACTATTTTGTTTATAGTGGGTTTCGCGGAAAAGTCACCATGGTTCCGCGGGTTAACTACAATATAATTAGTTTGTTCGCTAAATAAGCGCACTGTTACAAATATATTTTGGAATAGCGCCATGATTCTAATAAAGCTTTCCTTTTAACTTATATTTCAAACTTTAATTGTTTTTAATTTCAGTCAAGGTATAAAATTTTTTTTAAATATTAACTTAAAAAAAACTTAATACCCGTTGGCTTACAGCATATTTTTATTAATCGACACTTTTAACTAGACGAAAATTAGCAGGAAAACACTGACAAATCATGACAGACTGATTGCAAACTTAGTTTTGACTGATTTATGTGCTTTATCTTGAATTATCGTATTGTCATATTTGTGCATATGCGTGATACCTTATCTGCACCAGATTATTAACTAGTCTATTCATGACTGTCTGTATTTCACCGTATCTAGTTGTTACACTTGCTTCCACATTTCGAGAAAATTTGGATAGTTTCAGTCATTTCAGCCGTTGGTATTTTTAAGTGCATGTTTTTTTTTGGTTAAACACGATAAAATTATTTGTGTATAATGTGAATCGTAATGTTTGTATATTAGGATCCTTCGGTGTATCTTCAATTTCTTATTTATTAAGAACTTGGTAAGAAACAATTGGTTTAACCCAGATATTTCTAAACTTTTTATCAGTGTAGGCAAATTCTAAAAACTAAGTAGCAAAACTATATAGATCTCGTGAAACCCAATAAGTTCCATCCATATAGAGTACTTTGGGAATATTCGGTTTAATTAAACATTACTAACTGTTGAGTAAATATTCATGTATTTTTTATATGCGAAACAAAAAATATTGTTTCTGCATTTAAGCCCATTATTTTTTCTATCGATCGTTCACATGTCGAGTTCGGCTGCGTTTGGAACGTGCGTGTTTCGAGTGTCATTGATGCATTTCGGTATGGGGCCGGGGGGCGATGGAGGCAAGCCGGACAGACCGAATGCTGAACGCACCTCGGCCAGTGTGCGTTCTGAAATCGTCTAGGATAGACGCGCGCCGCGCCTCCCTACAACTTACACGCGAAACTCGATCCGTCGTACATAAAAGTATACCTGTTACGAATCGTTCTTAATCCAATTTGTGCATTAATAAGGTTGGGTTTCGTTGTGCTTCAGTCCTAATATGTTTCTGCATGGAAAAAAGAATGTAATACATTATTAACGTATGAGCGCGCGAAGTTTATCATTTCGATATACTAGTTTTTGCAAAAGTGCAGGTTTGCATAGAACCGTAAGGAATGGAGATAGGAACTCGATGAGTAAGTAGTCTGTCTAACAGGGCCTTGGGATTAGTTGAAGGCAAAAAAATACAATTAGCTCTCCGTTATCGTGCTAAGTTTCCTTTGTCGCGTCAGTTTGTGTAAGATGGCATTGTTTTAGTGATTTTATTAAACGCCACTTATGTTCACCGTTTGTTAGGTTGTTCATATTTTCCTGGTAATGTTTAGTGATCTTGAATGTTTGATTTTCGCAGGAAAATGCATTTTTCGTTGTTCGACTGGATTGATCTGTGTTTAGTTTAGATTTTTAACAATATAATTTTTTTATAGCTTCAAATTGGATCGATTATTCGATACGATTTTACGCTATACGCTACCAGGCTAACAACACTTATGTAGAAGTTGCAGCGCATGCAGCAAAGTTTGAAAGTAATTTCGGAGTGCAAGTGCGCGTCGAACTAATCAAATCGTTCACGGTCCTTACTACGCTGATAACACATTGAATAACACTAACTTTTGTGCTATGCAGCTCTGGTACCTGTTATTTTTACTACTTGTTTATCGTACTTATTTCTAATACGATCAAACAGTCACAATGACTATGACAGCCAGTGTTTATTCAGCCACCGAAAGGCTTACCATGGATGGGTGGATGACGTTTCCTCGATGGTCGCTATTGTTTTTGGATTGTACCATCAGGTACAGTACCATTGGAAAAACGCCTTCGATGCTTAGACATCTCATTGATTCACGTTTCATTAAATAAAGTTTATTAGATTTCATATCGGGATCCTATTTGTATTCACTCCCGGTGTCTGTCTTCCCGCCCACCTATACTCTTGGAAGTCTTCAAGCGAAGAGCAAATAGGCATCTGATAGGTAACGTCGCCATCGTCGATCTCATTTTCACTTACCATCAGGCAAGATCGACGTTAGTTGCGTACCTATTACCATCAAAAATACTGTCCATTTTTAAATCTATAGTTTTTATAGTTTTCATGGTGTCAAAGAAATATTTTGACAAATATTTATTGAAAAAATGTATGGAACGGTATACTGAAGAATTTTAGCTTAGTTCTAATTAATCAATTTTTTTTTAATCCCACTTATGTTCATAAGCTTTCAGTCATTAAAACCCTACACCAAATAATAAGATGTGTAAACTATAGTTTACGCAAGTAAAGGTTTCCTTCAGTCCTTTTTTGTCTAACAAAACTAAAATTTTATCCAGCATACCAACATACATTTTACAGATTTTTTTTAAATGTGTATATAAATTTAACGCTGTAAAGATAAACATTATTTACATTTGATTAAAAGAATGTTTATTTATACTCCGGTAAATTATTATAATATTAATTTATACACCTTTCAATATATTTTTTTAATAATAATATTTTATTTCAATTATAAAATTCATAATATTATATTACTTTTACATAGTTAATTAAATTAAAGATTACAACATCTCTTAATAATATAATTGACGTTGGTGTCTGTACTAGTCGTGAGACTGTATCACAGATTTATTTTTATACAATAAAAAATAAGTCATTAAGATGAATTTACATGGATAAAATTGATGACTAACTTCATGTCACATGATGCGCGCGCATCTTTCAATTTTACTCTCTACTAAATGCACTGAAAGAAGTATTAATTTAAAAAAATCCACAGGATACATGATTTAACTTAACCTAGTTAACTTTTCGAGTTAAACACACACACAGAAGAAACACAACAAAAGCCTATCTGTACATGATTGAGAATTTGCGTTAATATCTTTCAATTCTATGTAGACGGGTACAATTTGTATTTTTATTGAAAAAAGAACGCGTAGGACCAACCATCGTTCTCGGACAATACGCTCCCCCACAGTTACACGGGTAATGAGGGACTCCCTACAAATATATATACCACATACATCTATAAATATAACTGGCTAGAGACGTCTGACTATTACACCAAAGCGTGTATCGATTGGATTTTTTTTTCTTCTTGTATCATTGATTTGATAATTTTCAATAGACTATTTCCTTTTCATTATTTTTTATTGCAACACGACAATATGGCTGATTGTAAGCACAGCACAATTCAAAAACAATGGTGACCATCGAAAGATCGTATATCCACTGATTGATCCCAAAACGTGACAAAACATTTCTTTTTTATTGTTATAGGTTTGGCGTAGTGGCCACAATCTCATCTGATGTTAAGGGACGATTTGGCTCAAGATGATAACACGCTAAACCTAGTGGAAGACTGGCTCTCAAGTGCAGCTGTCGGAATACACCTATTGGTGCTTGACGACAAATTTTCAACTTGAGGGTGGTAGCTAACCAGGGTGGAATTAGAAAAAGTCTTATCACCATACGATGGTTTCCTCACAATGCTTTCCTTCACCGAAAGCTCAGGCTCATTGCAGGGATTAGAACTCACGTCAATCGACGCGAAGTCGTACCCGCTACCACTGAGCCATCATTGCTTCAATGAATCACTGTGACGAATTTAACACCGTAAGTATGATGGTTGGTCAGTCGAGTACAGATCCCTGCTACCTCTCTTGATTACTGAATATAAACCGGCCTAAGCGTAGCATTGGTGGGTTTTACACCTAGCGTATGATAGTCGCGATCCAGTCGGAGACATTGTCATATTAGCCTTAGCAGTATGGACAAAATTGTATTATATGTACCTATTTAATTTTTTCAAGTAATATTATATACTTGTCAATTCTACAAATTAGATGTTCACGACTTCGTAATAAATATATTAGTTTTTACCGAGATATAACACGTCGACAGGAACCAATATAGCCAGTTTTCATAATAATCTATATTAGCTGAGCTCGCTTCTCCGCTTGCGTGAACTACAAAAAATTGGTTTTACTATGATAAATGTATCCTATGTATTAATCCAGGTAATAAAATGTCTTTGTGGCTAATTTCATTCTATTCCGGTTCGCTATTTTTGCTTGATTGAGTAAAAAACATCCAAACATACTAACTTTCCCATTTATAATATTTGTAGGATTACTTCTTTTAACTTGAAACTAAAATAAAAATTGACAGAATTGGTGGGAAACTCTTTACATTGTTTGGAGTTACGTCCATCATTGTAAATATAACCTAGCCCCAAACTACTAGGGCTAGGATCGTGAAAACTTGCATGCGGGTTCCTTTTACACTGTAGGTGAGCATTAAGAAAGGATTTTTGAAAATTCAATTCTTAAGGAAGCGAAAAAGGGATGAAAGTTCGTATGAAAATTCGTAATTTTTGAAGATAGATCTATAATAATTGGTATTTAGCAATTCGGTTAGAAAGTGAAAAAGACATGTCTCATAGTTTTTTCAAATTCAATACCGAATTTGTAAAAGGGGAGTCGAAAGTTTGTATTTTTAATGTGCGTTATGATTCCAGAAGTGCTACAGGCTATGATATATTCAATTAAAAATCAATATAAATCCAGCGAAGCTAGCTTCAGTATATAATTATTTAGAAAAGTCACTTTAAAAAACGGTGTTAGCTCGGGAAAAGTACGTAATTCTAAACTATGTAGTTAATAAAAAAACGTTATGGGCCACCGTGCCCAAAGCTATTAAGTGGCCTTGCTGTTATCGCTAAAAAGAAAATAGCTGTTAGTGCACTGACCGCGTGTACCTATAGCGAACATGCGGGCTTTCCACCTTGCGTTACTGTGTCACACCGTGTCATGCGCTCACTAAAGAAATATTAATAGAAATTTTGTACAATTTTAACTTGTCATACAACTTTATTTGGTACAAATATCTTTCTGACAGTCTGATTACATTATTATTATGTATTATTTGCGCTTTCAAGTGCAGCTACCGGAATATAATTACATTGCTTGGCGACAGATTGTTATCTTGAGGGTGGTAGCTAACCAGGCGGGTATTAGAAAAATCCCTACCATCATCCTATGGTTTCATAACGATGTTTTCCTTCACCGCAAGCTCAGCCTCATTGTAGAGATTTAAAGTCACGTCGATCGATGCTGTGTCCGTTCAAGCTGCCTCTGGGCCATAATTGCATCACAGCATTTAGAAATTAATAAATTGAAAATTATTTTAATTAATCTCGTTTATGAACGTTTCTTTTTACGAGCATATCATTGATTCTTTAGAAACAATTCCTTGGGAGAATTGTAAAAGGTTGGGAACATTACGAAAATTTATACCGTATCCACTTAGGTTTTTTATACAGTATGAACATGTAATATTTTCCTTTAAAACCTTTTTTAGTTCATTTGAAATTTCTATTTATTTTTCTTCAGCCTAGTCCCAAAGATATACATAAAAAGTACTCAAGAAGTACGGTTGCTTCTTGGAAAAATAAATATTTACTGAAATTGTGATTGTAATAATAAAAACAAAATTAATATAACTGTATAGACAATCTGTCCGACAATCATCAAAATTCAAGTAAAATTCTATATATGTTAATAAAACCTTGTACTTATTTCATTGTTAGCTATACGGTCATAATTTATTTTACAGAATAGAAGCACCACTTTTTAAGAAAATGTAGTCATGTAGTTATATAAAAAACCTTATTTGTTTCAAAATTTTGCAGTCTTAAGTTTAGCCTTTTTTATCTTGAATCGAAAACCGTTGGTTTCAATCCTACAAACGTATGCTACTTGTACGTTATAGGTTGTGGTTATGACCAAATTCCCAATTTGTCGTACTTCTTAAGGAGATTATATTGCGTAGGTAAAGCCTTGGAGGACTATAATAATATGTATATTCCTCTCAAACAGATAAAATCGTGCGTCCTAACATAAAAACTTAGTGTTAAACACATAAAATCCGTGTCTATAGATGGAAAACGGCCTACGCTGGTGTTATCGCGAACAGCATGAGAATGAGAGCCGCTTTGCGATTTTATCAGTACAAAGCTTCACCGTGCTTGTGGTAAATTTTTCTCGTAGATTATCGTGTTTCAAAATTTTGACTAAAAAAATTGTTACGTTTCTTTAAGACCTACTTTTAGACGTTACACTTAATCAATTCGTTTCATTAATTGCACATAATACTGTATAAACTAAATTTTTCAATTTCTGCAAAGGTTTTCTATCTGAAATAGGGAAAATAATATAATTATATTAAAAGAGAAAAATTAGTCAATTATAAAACTTTCTTAGCCTAAGTTCGTACATTAGCAACTCGACTCTATAACGTGTAATTATCACACTTGACATTGGCGAAATTATCTACATAGGTATAAACAATGTTTAAAAAAACTTCAATAATTTTTCCGACGTATCAACAACACGACGAAGTTAGCTATCAATGATAATCATGTAAATTTATTTTACTGAATTATTATTTTTTAATTGTATAAATAATAAACATTATTTTAATTAGATTACAATAATCTATACATCAAAATTGAAGTTTCTGTTTGTAATGTCAAATTAACAGGTTTTTATTAAATGCATATGAAAGTACGGTACCTATAACAAAAAACCCATTTTTAAAAGTTTTGTCTGTCTGTTTGTTTGTTCCGGATAATCTACGAAACTGTTGGACCTTGACGGAACTTGCACTGACAGATAGCCGATGTCATAAGGAATAACTTAGGCTACTTTTATTTTAGAAAAAAGATTAGTGTTCCACATGAAAAATAAAAAAAAAATTTAGTAGACCACGCGAGTGGAGCCGCGGACACAACTAGTTACTTATAAAATGTGATCATTACGTATGTGATATTTACGTAAATACACAATATATTGAATATGTATGAAGGTATTAATCGAGATAGAATCATTTATAACGGTACATATTTTGTATATAATCTTTTATTGAACACGGAATCGTTCGAACGTTAAGGGCCGTAGCAAACAACAAAAGTACTCATTGAAAACTATTGTGCAAATAAGGGAGGCGTGGGATATTACACCCTACGCAAAAAGTATAGCCTCCTTTTCTAAATGAAATGCATTGCGAAACGGGACTGACCATACTCAATGCAAAACTTAGTGGGGAATTTGTATTTTGTTTTTTGTATTATTATATGTTGCTCTATGCCTGCAGACAAATGTCGAAGAAATTGAGAAGTAATAGGTTAGCTTGGTATGGACATGTCATGAGGAGGGATATAAGTTATATAACTAGAAGAGTTTTAAGGAGGAGGGATATAGGAGTAGAGGAACACCGAAGAAGGTATGGATGGATTTTGAGAGAAACGATTTGTGTATAAAAGATGTGAATACTGAGATGACAGCTGATAGATGATAGTGGTATAGGTAAACATGTTATGCTGACTCTACTTAGGTATTTGACTACAATCACTGATGATAAGAGTCGACGTGTATTTTTTTAAAAGCATTTGATTTAAATTGACTACGTGGTGCCGTAGGGGATTTTGGTGACAGATTTTCATTTAAATTCTGGGGATACAATATCACTAATTGTGTTTTGTCGTTTTTGCAAAATGAAACTTATTATGCTTGATGTTCGATGAATCGACAGTAACGCTGTCATGCTGGACTGCAAGCCTTTTGGTAACATATCTGGCTGATCCTGAGACGCCATAAACCAAAAGAGAGTCACTGTGACTGGCTTATCACCATGTGTATGGTGGTAGCAACCCATTCAGGTTAAGATTTAGAAGGTAGTAAGAAGTAGCTTAGTAAGAAGAAGGTTAGATCCTTACCACCTTGCTTGACTACTGAACGCGACAGGCCTAAACGTGCCACTATGTCGGGTGTGCCACTTGCTATATGGTGGTCGTGATTTCAGACACAATCATTGTATACTAACACCCAGTGAATTCAGCTTAAATGTATTACAGCTTAAATAATAATTTAACCGAGGCAAATTCGCTGAGATAAGCTAATTGTTTATACTTGGATCTAGCCATTTATTTTGTTTTCACTACAATTTGTTTGCGTAATGTCTGGTTGACAATTCTTTTGTAAATTGCTAACTTTGCATTTACCTAGATTTCTAGTTTCTACGTCACTTTTTCCATAAGTAAATCGAAGCATTACGAAATAATCCACCTATAGCACATTTTGTTTTCTAGAACGAAATGGGATCATTGTACTAAGTGTTAAAAATATATTTTAATAATAAAAGTCTAAAATAAAATCGCTGTGTGAGAATAATAAATAAAATAAAACATCGAAGATGGCCGCCAAGAGAAAAGCTGGTGCTCTACTTCAGCACGTCCTACCAAAGGTAACTTTTTAATATCAATACTTTTTCTATCCACAAGGTGTTTTTATCAACCAATTTATTCAGAAATCTTTTTCTATGCGGACTATGATAAACCATAGTTCATTTTACAATGGGCAGTGCGTTATACAAGGCTGAGAACTTCACGATGGCACTTATTTAGCATGGTCAGTTCCCGCCATGGCATCGTAGTAGTATAAAGCGCAGTAAAAATGGTATAATTAAGGGAATTTATAATGATAGCCGTGGTTGTAATACGGCCGGTTTGCGGTAGTCGCAGCTTGTAAGTGAATCGGTAGTTGTTATGATCGTCTAAACGTGAGCGGATTGTAGACGCTGCTGCATCGAAATTTTATTGGCGCCAAAGTCAGTTTTCCCGCCGCGGGCGGTTCGCCTTGCAAAATGGCGGAGTCTCAAATGACACGCGGTTGGCATTGATAAGAAACAATGGATATGCCTAGTAATAACATAGTAATCTATTTACATAGTATGTTAATGTAATC
The DNA here is from genome assembly GCA_947532125.1 of Saturnia pavonia. NCBI lineage: Eukaryota > Metazoa > Arthropoda > Insecta > Lepidoptera > Saturniidae > Saturnia > Saturnia pavonia. Next base: position 3,783,253 of record OX383916.1, on the reverse strand, counting down.
CATATATAAAAGGATATTTGACTGACATATCAACGCACAGCTCAAACTACTGGGGCTAAAACCGTGTAAATTTGCATGTTGCTTCCTTTTACGTTGTAGGTGAGCACTAAGAAAGGATTTTTGGAAATTCAACCCCTAAAGTATTGAAAAAGGGGACGAATGTTTATATAAAAATCCGTCTTTAAAATATTTTTCTCTCGTGCGAAGCTAAACGGACCGCTAATTAATTTATAATATTTTTTGGGCATACAATTTATTCGTCTAAAATTAATAACGATGTATATTTTAAACCTAGCTTTCGCTTATAACTAAATTAACACTAATTACAAACAAAAGGTGTGTGTTCGATTCACACACGATAGAAGTGAAACTTCATTTTAAAAGACATTTTCTATTTTTTTTAAACAGTGTTCAATATACATACACTCTGACATTTACTATCTCGCTCTGGCTCACACAAAGAGGAGAGACCGATGTGCGTTAAACGTTTAACATTTAACATTTAACGTTTAACGCTTGGAAGTCGCATAAGAAGTTTCACTTCAATAAGCAGTTTTGGAGAGATCTTATTCTATCATGCCACTATATTTTTTATGCATTTTTTTTTGTTGTTTGACTTGTTTTCCATAATATAGCTTGATTAACAGTGCATAAGTGGATTGGAAATAATAACATGAACCATGAATTCTGAGATGCCACAAAAACTCCCTGGAAAGTTCTTCTAATAAGGGGACCGCCATTTTCATAGATTAGTGAAATCATCACAAGACACTCTATGAAATGAAATAATTATCCACTTGAAAATAGCTGTAATGGTCTTTAATAAAGAGGATTAGATGTCAATTTAAGAAAAATTACAATAAATTCGCGTTCATCATCGTACATACGATAGAAGTGAAGCTTCTTAAAATTCAACGTGCCTAAACGTGACGCATCCTTGAAATTTTACTCTCAATTTTCGTCCAATTATCGAATCGCCGCCTAAGAAGTTTCAGTTCAGTAATTATTAATTGTATACATACAATTATAATACGTTGAGAGGTTAATAAGAACGCACTTTACTCATGCAAATTATGCACTCTTTCCACCCTTATTTAAAGAGTTACTATATCTATTTAAAATTATCTTATCTGTAAGCAGTTTAAACAGAATAACAGTAATAGGAATTAAGTGCTTAGTCAAATTTGTAATAATAAAAATATGTATATAAATTATATTGAATAATAAATAAACATGCATGATATGCCATATCCATATTAACATACCTCATTGACCAATGAGGCGCCTGTCGACCTTGCATGCTGGCCGTACCCTACCTAAGTCTAAACATAGTTAGGCACGTACAACCTACCTAGGCACGGACCTAGATTATGCTTAGATACATTAGGGTGTAAGTTGAGCTCCTATATGTTGTGCACATTTGTGTGAGTGCGTGTGTGTACATGATATATATAGGTATACGAGTGGACTCCTATAGTTAGTTATGTTCTGTTCGTTATATAATTACGTCTGAGTGTATGTAATTTAAACATAGGTTACTAGGGTATTATGATTTGTGTGTAACAATCAAATTACCTTTGTTATTATGTTAACGTCATGCTATACTATCTTTGGAGTAAGCAGACAAACATTTTGGCAAATATTTTATCAATTGCAATCTGTAATATTTACACTTTTGTACACTAGATGTGCCCCACGGTTTCACCCGTGTTAAATTTATTCGACAAACTCTCCACGATTGATTGACGTTCATAGTTACTGCTACGCTACTTAGCGTCGTAGCGTGAAGTTATATATATAGCTTCCTCATGAATCTGGCTATCGTATCCAGACATTAGGGCGTTTAAACATACAATCAAAAACTCTTCAACTTTATTATATTAGTATAGATAACTAGAAAAATGCATTTTAAGTTGTTTCAAAACTCTGTTGACATTTCTAACAAGGGACCATCTTTTTAGAGCGATGTTTGCAGATTACAAAAACCGTTCGAAGATACGCCTAAAGGACGTGCTTACAGTGGCCTTAACAATTAAAAATATAAAATATCTTTGATGAGATGTATTTCTTCACTGAATGTTTGGGAAAGCGTATTTACTTTGCCTAAAGCATTCGATCGGGATTTTTTCATGCGCTGCATACATTATTGAACTATGCTACTACGGTTCTTATTTTTAATAATATGTTTTTTTTCGTATTTTAATTTCTTTTAAGACTGGTTTTAGCTTGTGCAAGGTGCGACTGTGGGTGCACATACTTATTTCTGCTGCAAAGCCACAATACTCGTGTACCGGTTTAAAGGGTATTGTTGGCAACACGCAATGCCACACGAGGCGTTCAAACTCTGTCCTCAAGAATAGCGGCACATTATGACGGAGCTCAGAACAGCCTTCTTTGTAACCCTCTATGCAAAAAAGGGGTGTTATGAGTTTAACGTGTGTATATGTGTATCCGTGTATCTGTGTGTCTGTCTGTGGTCTGTGGCATCATCATAACTCCCAAACGGCTGAACCGACTTTAATGTAGGATTTTTTTGTTTGAAAGGTGACTTGTTTGTCGAATGTTCTTAGCCATGATTCAAGAAAAATCTGATGATTATCAACTGTCTTCTAGTTGGTAAATAAATGGATGTGAGCATGTTTCACAGGTCTGATCGAGTCGAAATTTGGTATTCTGTTACTTAAATTATATTAAAATATTCAATATTAAGCTGATGGTGCAGCTCACCTGGAATCTGCAGGATACCTAGATGTCATCAGCAACTTATCGTGTTTGGGCTCATTGGAATAGTCTCAATGAAAGGTTGTTTGTGCGCGGCTGGTTTTCACTGTCCAGTTTTATTTACTAAACATATCAAATAAAAGGTTTTAGTTATCCATATTAAATATAAGTGCATTTGTAAACATACAAAAATAATTAATAACCTTACAACATACACACATGTTCCTTAAAATTGGTTTAAATAAATAATAGGGAAAAATTTAAAGAATCCGTTTTCAATATACCACCTTCGTATAACAATCTCAAGTACTAGGACTACATAACGCCAAGCCAGTGTCTCGAGACGGTCCGTGTACATTATTCAAAGCGCGCCCGCGCTGCATACCTAAAGCTTATTACCAACTCGCTTTGTTTGTATGTCCACCTGATGTCCATGCAAGACCTAACTTTGCACTAGAATAACCGGATATGTACGTACACCCGTTAGAGTACTATTTTTAATCATATGTTCTATGCAGCCAGTCCTATATGTTTTTAGTAGTATTTGTTACCAGTTTTAGCAGTACATTTTACTTAGATCAGAGTGTATTTATACAGTTTGGGTCTTGACAAATGTCGATAAAAAAACGGATTTTAAATTTAGACTAAAATACCAGTATGCAAGTGACTCTCACAGAAGAAAACAAGAGCTTCGTCACCACGCCGGCCCACGACGCGATTTATTAGAGATTTCAAAGATAATAAACCCACAGTTCTAAAATGTTCCCACATACAAATATATCGATAACATTTCTCAAGCGTTCATGTTTCCTCACGATGTTTTCCTTCACCGTCAGCCGATAATGTCACTAATTCAAACGAGTAAAAGCACGCGATTTTCGAAAAATTTGTTTGTTTATGCCATGTCTCGAACCTCTAGAATTCGACTTGCGAATCGATATTCCGCACGCTAAATCACTCGACTACCATGCTTTTAATACCAAGTAAAGTATAAATACATTCTTATAAATTTCCATTTAATTTATTAATTGTAGGTGAAAATTTTACGGTATTATAAATATGAGAGATTTAAAACTTTAGTAATACAAGTTAATATTATAAATTTATTAATTACAATGAAATTGTAACTTATCTATTAATTTCTATTATATATAATTAATAATCTATTACATATTATAAAACTCAACGTCTCTCTGTCTGTCTGTTCGTTTATATTCTTTTCACGCGAAAACTATTTATCCATTTTTTTTTCAATTCAAAGCCATGTCATCTAGCCAGATTATAGGGTATATTTTGTAAGATAAAGTAACATACAAAATAAGCAGTGACGATCAAGAAGAATCAATAAAAAAAAAAGATTCATTTTGGGCGCTTAATTGCCTTACGCTGAGTAAACCATAAGAGATATATAAAATTAAAGTTCTACATAATTGTAGATCTTAAAAAGACCTATTTATCTTTGATAGTTTTTCCTTTTAACTACATTACCATGAATTTTTTCACATATCGAAAAGCAACCATTTAGTTGTCAGGGGGAGGAGACTCTAACAAAAATTTACACCTTAAAGCTTAATATTTACATTGAATCGGAAAAATGGTTTACACACACCTGCAATATTTTTGAACGACCTACCCAACAACATCCCACACGATGGGATAGACAAGAAAATTCATTCCCACTTTACGTGTACCCTAAATACATTTCTGTCATGTTTTTATTTTACCGCTTTTTCGGCGTGATTAATATGTATACTCATAACAAATTACAGCTGATAGACGGACATAGCGAAACTATAAGTATTTCTTGGTGGCTTCTGAATCCTAAAAACAAGTGGACCTGTGCCTAACATGGTAAGCAATGATGGCTAAGTGGTAGCGTGTACGACTTCGCGTCGACTGACGTGAGTTCAAATCCCTGCAATGAGCCTGAGCTTTCGGTGAAGGAAAACATCGTGAGGAAACCATAGCATGGTGGTAGGGCATTTTCTAATGACCGCCTGGCTAGCTACCACCCTCAAGTTGAAAATCTATCGTCAAGCACCAGTAGGTGTGTTCCGGCAGCTGCACTTGAGAGCCAGTCTTCCGCTAGGTTTAGCGTGTTATCATCTTGGGCCACTACGCAAAAACTATAATGATAAAAAAAAACTCCAAACAGTAACTCCTTTGTAGATTGTCGTTTTTGGGGACCAGCCAGTGAATATCCAGCTGCTGAAAGGCTTGTAGGTAATGACCAGCGAAATATTGCTAATATCTCGGCGGTCGTCTTGTTTTTGGTTTGTACTCTGTGTACTATCAGGCACAGTGACGTCACTCTGACGTACAATTAAAAAAAGTAAAAATTACAATCGATACAATCGTGTAATTGTTGTTATCATAGTATGTGAGGATCGTCTACCGTTAGAAACACAATTCTCTTTTCACTCCCAATTTATATCTGTCACTTTTCGTGCCGTGCCCGGTGCGGGGTAAAAATATTGTTTTTACTTATCCTCGCAGGGGGCAGTGCCGGTAGGGAGGGAGGGTCAGGGGGCGTAATTACTTGAGCAGCCAGACGCTCGTAGACGACCCACGGGGGTTGGAATTACGAGTACTGACGGGGTTCGGCCGCAAGCAAGCCGACTCCGCTTTTTCTAGGTGATGCTTGTTCGGTAATTTTTTTTTCTTAGTTCATTTGTATGAAATACTAATAATAATAATAATAATTTATTCATACATTACATTACTTTGTTTCGACATATAAATAACTAGCTGTGCCCGCGGCACCGCTTGCGTGGATTACAGAATGCCGTCGGTATTGTGGTGACCGTCTAGGTTTAGCGTGTTATCACTTGGGCCACATCATCACTTAACTTCAGGTGAGATTGTGGCCACTACACCAAACCTATAACGATAAAGAAAAGATTGTAAATGAAAATAATAATAATGAATAATAATATGATGATCATCATCATCATCAACCTATATTAGTCCACTGCTGGACATAGGCCTCCCCTAATGAGCGCCATAGCGCCCTGTCTTCAGCTGTCCGCATCCAGCATCTGCTTGCAGTCTTTCGCATATCGTCATCCCATCTGGCCGGAGGGCGTCCTACACTACGTTTGCCGAGTCGCGGTCTCCACTCAAGAACCCGTTTACCTCTGCGGTTGTCGGTTCTTCGCGAGATATGGCCGGCCCACTGCCACTTCAGTTTGCTAATTCTTTGAGCTATGTCGATAACTTTGATTCTCTGTCGGATGTATTTGTTACGAACCCTATCCTTCAGAGAAACTCCGAGCATAGCTCTTTCCATAGCACGCTGAGCGACTTTGAACTGGTGGACCAGCCCTACCGTGAGTGTCCTCGTCTCAGCTCCGTAGGTCATTACGGGTAGGACGCACTGATTGAAAACTTTCGTTTTCAAACATTGCGGTATGGATGACGAGAAGACTGTACGTAGTTTCCCAAACGCTGCCCAGCCCAGCTGGATCCTTCTCTTGGCCTCCTTCTCAAAATTGTTTTTACCTAACTGCACAATCTGCCCGAGGTAAGTGTAGTCAGAAACAATTTCAATAAGGTGGCCATCCACGACGACCGGTGCTGGATCAATGTGACCATTGATAATGACTTAATAGCGACTCCGCCATTAAGACTATGTCATCAGCGAATCGCAGGTGCGAGATGTAGTCGCCGTTTATGTTTATGCCCTTACCTTTCCTGTCCAGCGTTTTAAACATATCTTCCAATGCGCTCGTGAACAGTTTCGGGGATATGACATCTCCCTGGCTTACTCCTCTGCGCAATTGGATGGGTTTAGACTGCTGGCCCTGTACTTGGACACTCATAGTGGCTGCTTCGTAGAGACATCTCAGCACCTCGATATAACGATAGTCTACTTGGCATCGCTGTAAGGATTCCAGAACAGCCAAAGTTTCGACAGAGTCAAAGGCCTTCTCATAGTCCACAAAAGCAAGACACCCTGGGCTGTATATACTCGTCGGACTTAATAACAATTTATAAATATTGATTCGAAATAGCTTTAAAAATATGTATCATGCAATGTACATCTGAATCGTGAGGCAAAAAAATCAGGAAATTGAATTTATTTAAACGGCTCTTCTGATAACCATAGGTAAATTAATTACGATGTTATTCACATTGGGTATCGATATCTGAAATTTCCATTTAGATATACATTGATATTGATTATTCAAATATTTCAAATAATGATGCATTAAACAGTTTTTCGAAAACACTTTGACCGTGTTTTCTTTTTAAAAACTTTCAAAAACTTATTTTCATACCTTTCTATCCTGAATTGTCACAGTGGAGAGCTAAGCCCCTGTTTATCTTGTATAGGTGTCCCCACAGTTTCACCGGTAATAAATTTATTCGACCGCAATCAGTCGCCAACGCGCCGGTGTAGCCTAAAATTGTTCTTATTTCTCGTACTTGCCTAGAGTTTTTCAGATTGCTTCTTGTTCAAGGTTACTGCTCCACTCTTTAGAGTCGTACCGTGAAGTTATATAGCCTTCCTCAACAAAATAGACTATAAAATACAAAATTAGTTTTTTTAAACTGTCTGGTAGTTACAGAGATTACCCTGCACATATATACAAACTTGCAAAATTCGCACTCTTTATAATTCACACGGATAGAAAAATATTTCAAAGAAAGAAAATTATTTGTTGGTACTGCTTTTGGGTGATAAATCTCGTCACTTGTATTATACAAACTTTCAGCACCCTTAGGTATTGAATTTGAAAAACTAATGAAACACTTTTTTTTACTTTCTATAACTGAATTGCTAAATACCAAATTTCATAGATCTATCTTCAAAAATGACGGATTTTCATACGAACTTTTATCCCCTTTTTCACCACTTCAAGTTACTTCTTTACAAAAAAGAATCTCACCCACAATGTAAAAGGAACCCGCATGCAAATTTTCACGGTTCTAGCCCCTTTAGTTTGGGCTGTGCGTTGATGAATCAGTTAGTCAATGAGGACAAGTAATTATTACATACCTATAGGTATGTAATAGATATTATATAGTACAAATATTTCTATATATGTATATATTATACTAGCTGTGCCCGCGGGTCCGTTCGCGTGGACTATACCATGCTGTCGGTCGAGCGGACGCGCGAATTGTGCTGCCCCAAATAGGTTTATTGTGGGCGACCTTTAGAAGATAGGCATATGCTATTACCAACTTCTTGTAGGTCTTTCTAAGATCTACAAATATGTAGTATATTAATTTGATATATCTCTTATGGTTTACTCAGCGTAAACCATTTAATCGTCTTAAAAGCGTCTTTTTTCCGAATTGATTCATCATTATCGTCACTGCTTATTTCGTATGTTACTTTATGTAACTAAATATATCCTATAACATGATCAGATAGCATATCTGTGAATTGAAAGAAAAATCATTTAAATCAAATTAGCGGTTTTCGCTTGAAAAGAACATAAACGGACAAATAGACAGAGAGACGTTGAATTTTATAATATGTAATGATAAAATATGATAACATGTAATTGTAAATTTAGCCACATTTATAAATGTTGACATACTGTTTGGGAGTTACTTACCTCCCTTACTACGTGATTGCAAATATTTACTATAACAATTTTATTTATTTTTAACGTCATGTTTTGAAATTTTTCAAAAACCTTGTTATTGGTTTTCATTTCTTAATTCTTTCTGTAATACCATCACGGGATATTTATGGGGTTGACCATGAAAGTTCTTAAATTCTCTGACTGCTACAATTAAATAAGTGAAAGAATAAGTATGAGGACACAATTCACACGCTTGTGTTAAGGTAACTAAACAACTGATGAACAATATACATACATAATACATACAGGCACACAATTGACAATTATGCTTATCACAAAAAAGTGTATCACGTGCAGGGATCGAACCGGCGATCACTCGGCCACTGCGCCACGACACCTGTCAAATAATTTTAAAATTACTTGGCAACATTTTCTTTTCTGATTTCTTGTATTATGCTAAGGCTATGAAGAATGAGAAAATGATAATATAATCTATGCATACTATAAAACTCAACACCTCCCTGTCTGTTTGTCCGTTTATATTCTTTTCACGCGAATTCCACTTATCTGATTTACACGGTTCTTTTTTAATTTATAGCTATATTGTCTGACCAGGTTATATAATATATTTTCTTAGATAAAGTAACATACAAAATAAACAATGATGATAATGGTGAACTAATACGGAAATAAAACAATTTTGGGATGCTTAAATGACTTACGCTGAGTAAACCATAAAAGATATATGAAATGAATGCTACAGATAATTGTAGGTTATAGAAATACCTACAAAATAGTCAATGATAGCATATGTCTATCTTTTAGTATATAGTATAAGTATCACCCACAATAAGCATTTTTGGGGTAGCCCAATTCGCGCGTGCGCTCGACCGACTGTCTGTAGTCCACGCGAGCGGAGTCGCGGGCACAGCTAGTAATATATATAGTTTATTATTTCTGGAATATCTAGCTATTGCTTAGGATGAATACAATAAATATTGATTACTTAACTTATGCGCGATGCATATCTAAAAAGAGAGAAAGAGAATATAATATATATGTAATGTTTTACTTCGTAATAAGCTTTTACATATGCAAACCTTCACAAAATTACTGAACGGGAAATGTCGCTGTAATGCTCTGCATTTCAAGAATTTATCACATAACAATCTAGACACTTCTATGATGTACGCCTGTGTTAAATATATGTTGATTAAAAATATTATTTTAGTTACTTTTTCTAATAATTTGTAAATTACTGTTGGTTCGGATCAATGAACAATGAAGCAATGATGGCTCAGTGGTAGCGTGTACGACTTCGCGTCGATTGACCTGAGTTCGAATCCCTGCAATGAGCCTGAGCTTTCGGTGAAGGAAAACATCGTGAGAAAACCATAGCACGGTGGTAGGGCCTTTTCTAGTGCCCGCCTGGCTAGCTACTAATTTCAAGTTGAAAATCTATCGCCAAGCACCAATAGGTGTGTTCTGGCGGATAATGTACCAGAACCCTAGATAATGTAAAGTTATCTTGAATAAACCCCGGTTTAGTTTATTTACTTATTGACTATAGGAATATTTTACGAACCGATGGTAGTGTTTTCACGTGCTTGAGAACTCATGCGGTACTAGTTTTAATTAAATTATGTTTATCATGAATTTTGGTGTAGAAAAACTGTTCATTTCATAGACTATGATGCATAATTATTACAGTATATAGGATAAGTTACTTAAAGTTCTGGTGTATAGGTAAATCTGTCTCCACACGTTGACTCGTAAACTATTCGTAGGGCACGTGTTGGGGCCAACGATATTTTATCGATCCATACGCTGGGCGAATAGTGTTCGGTCCAACGTTCGAGCCAATTCGTGGAGCCGGTCTAAGTCTACACATTATGCATAAATACAGTTAGGTGAGAGCAGGTGGTAGGGCCGAGCGCGTCTCGAGCGACGATGCGACGCGGCACGCACTTGTACGTACCCATCCATATTTAGTGCTTCGCTCGCTCAGTTTATCACACTTCAAAGAGCGCGAGTAGGCGCCGCGTCGAGTCGAAACCGCGTCTCCCTGCTAGGGCTTCCAATAAGCTTTCGCCGATCCCGTTTCTTGACGGAGATTTTGTATAATCCTATTCCCGGAATATTCCTTTGTTGTACTCTATAGAAATGTTTTGCTGATTTACATTATTGAGTGTCATTTAATATCAAAAACTTACTAATCAGGTTTTCATTTTGTATAAAGATAAAGTAAATTTTCCGTTAAATTCAGTAAATTAGTTGATATATTGAATGAGTAAGTTGATATATTCTAGACTTGAGTTTTGAGTGAATAAAAAGATCATCGCCACTATTTATCTTTTGTGAAATAAATTTAAAAGTGATAATGGACATTTTTATTTTATTTTTTCTTGTGTTAATCATTTCATTATTAAGTAAGAAATGGTGAATCATAAGATTCACCTTCACAAGCAATTCATAAGATTTTGCTCTTTATACGATTAGTATGAATTTTCCTAATATTAGTATTCTTACTATTGACTTTACTATTGACACGCAATATTGCCTGGTCGCGATAGCAACAGGTGTGGTCTGTGATAGCAAGTACCCTATAATCAGGCAACGACCGTCTTGAAGGCATTCTCGCTCGCGTTGTTGGATAATGAAGACCTCAGTTTATAAATCGATAACAATAAATACCGTTCCTAAATGCCATCTCGCTACTTATTACTATATAACCCCTTTTTGCGCAACATCCCAATACCTTGAGATGCGATATAAAAAGAGACAAAATAAATTCTATAAATAATTTAAAATCACTGAGTCCGTAAATTCTTAAACTGAAGCAACCCTATTACGAGCTATACCCCGGTAACTAGGAAGCCGCTTTGTGAAATTCGCGATGCTTTTCGACGTGAGACGACCCCCATTCGGTTTTTCGAGGTCGCGCCGCATCCTCCCCCTCTTATAACGCGAGTATCTACTCTCCATCGTTTCTGCTTGCCTGGTACTACACGCGGTAAGTTCGCGGTTTCTACATACCTTGGTTTTTGGTAAATTCTGAGGAAATTTAATTGAAAGTATGTGTAATGTGTTATGTGTAAGCTTGTTTATGATCCATTTAGTTACAACTGTGACATCTGTTGATGGAAATCGGCACAAAAATATGCGATATAATAAAGCTCGATGTTTTGTAACCTACATACAAATGTATAAATATTATTTTTTTAATATCTTAGGTTAGTTTTAGAAATTAATTAAATTAAACCTATTTACATTATAGGTAATTTAACATATGCGACACAACCCAACCAATATATATTTAATACCAGAGACAAGGTAACTCGTCTCTGTTAAAACTAATATTATATAGCGCCAGAGATTCACGCTACGATAATAAGGAGCGGAGTAGTAACCATAAACTTCAAACAATCTGGCGCGATGGAGACTTGGTCGGATAAATTTATCACGGGTGAAACCATGGGGCACAGCTAGTTTTCTTATATCACTGATATTTACGGTTCTATAGGACTTTAAACAGAATGAATGAATATCGCCTGGGACGCAATTAAGGGAAGATAGAGATGCCCAAAATCTCCTTATTACAGGCGATTTTAGATTCTTTGGAATTTTCTTTCTACACGAGGAAAGGTCAAATTTGTTTACTAACACGACTGTAACAATTATTAAATAAAAAAAAGTATGGCGTGTGTGTAATAAGTTTTTTTATTGATCGAGACTTTTTTAGTTTTTACAAATATATTGCGGAACGTATTTAAGTTTCTAGTTCTTTTGTAGTCAGTTTTATGTTTTCAGGTTGTCTTTTAGTGGAATGTAATCTTGTTATATAACATCTAATAATTAATTGTACAGCTTGTTAAGGAATATTTTCATGAATAATTAACTCACAAAAAAAAGTATCACAAAGTAAAATCCAACAAAAATAAACATGTCAAAAAAGGGCCAATTTCGGTAGTAACGACTTTCGGGGTAGTCGTGGTTCCCGAGAAAACAGCTGAGATCAAATGGGTACCAAGTTCCATAGCAGTTCCTTTAATTATAGCTGTAGGAATGTACTTTCTTCAGTTCATTTACAAAACAATTTATTGCTTTCTTTGATATAGTATTTCTTACTTGGCAAGCCTTCAAATAGTTCGAAGGTCGAATAGTTTTTGACTTATGGAGGGGTTGAAAGTAGTTCGAAATGATTCGTGTAAATATACACATTGTCCGGTGTGTCGCCCGTTGCTTTTCCGAACTTAGCTGACATACTTCCGTGTGTCTAAGTTACTCATGTTATATTGAAAAAAAAAATACGTTTAATAACTGAAGGCATACATACAATTCCTTATTCATATGTTTATTTTTCGTTGTTTTTAGTAATACAATGATGTTTCACCTTGTTTAACTTACAGTGCGTTCAAATTTTTGCCCGGGCAGTAATCGTCATTGTACGATGACAGGTAGCGACCGGCCCGGGGTAAATCAATGCCGTATGTATAGCAGTCATTGCTTATGTACTCTCGGTACATAAGGCCATATATGTATTGGTATAGTGGATACGCGTGTACGTAGATAATCTCGTCATAGCTCGCACCCGTTATGGTATTACTGTGTGCGGGCGTGGGGGTCGGGCTAAGGGGGGCATGGCACCCGCGAGTGCCGCAAGGGGGGCGCTGTCCGCTTTAAAAATACCGGGGGCGCAAGCGAAACTACCGACGAAGTAGAATGCGAACGTTAAAGGAAGCCGTTTATTTTGAAAGACCGAAGTCTTTCAACTCCCTGCGTTCCTGGTAGCGACGGGTAAAAGTTGTAAAAATTTCGAATAAAAAAAGTACGGGTGCGTTGTAGCTATTAACCGTTTATGAAAATGAGTCCGACTCCTGAACTTTCCCCGATTTTAAAACGACTGACTGCCTGCTAACTCAATGAAAACTGGAAACTTTAAGTATTTTTACGACACGATTACTTGTTCAAAAAAATAAAAAAACTTTCTACTTTCTGTCAGTACTCGTATTGTTTAGACTTAGCAAGTGCGAACTTATGATAAGCTCAACTGTTAGCGTAAGTGAACGCAATCGGTAGATTAAGTCCCGTAGCTTCGAAGTTACATTTAAAATCTAAGAATTTTTTATTAGTACATATTTTGCTTCATAAAAAAATCTTTATCGTTTTATATCAATGAACTGACTACATACGCAGAATATTTTTCCCTTTTTTGAGTAGGTGAATTATTTGCGTAGTATATGCAAAATTTATACATCTATATTATTTACTTCTGTCTGTACACGTAATGTTTTTCCAAATTTCCTGATAGTCATATAAAAATGAATCATAAGATCACGAGTACTCCATTAAAAAAAATCTGTCTGTTTGTCCGGGTTTCACTCAGAAACGGCTTGACAGATTTTTTTTATGAAATTTTGTACACGGGATGCGACTGCGTAATAGAAAAGTACGGAGCCGAAGGGCACCGCTAGTCATAATAAAATAAATTAAATTTTGATAGCTGAAATGTAGAAAAAAGCGGAATTTAAAAAAAGTAAATAATATGGAGACATTATTTACCAAGCGAGCCAATATATTGATATGAATGATATATTTTTGTTAGTTGATAAACGCCGATTAACTAAACTTTAATTCATATCAATGGTTGTAATAATTATCATTTTTATTATTAAAATTTGAATAGTATAGTGGTTTAGCCAAGCGGCAATGGAGTTCGCGATCTTCGTGGTTTAATGATACCTAGACAGTTAAATTCACGGAGGCGGATAAGTAAGGATGTGGTAACTAATATTTAATTTTATCGATAAACTAACTGATTCTATGTTATCGGCTTTTGATGTTCGGAAAACGTTCCAAATTTGTATTTTGTTCGTATTTTCATAATTGGTCGCGGGTGAGTACGGTACGGGGCGATGGGTGGTGCCGCGGGCTTCATTGCGCCCCTCTGCGTGGGTATTTAATGATTATACGCTGACTGCCACCTGATTGCTGACACTATGCTGTGTTGTCGGAGATCGTTGTCGATGCTATTTGTTTAATTATTACGAAAATTTACATATTCGTGTCGGTATTATTAAGAACATATACTGTCTATTGAACTGTTCTAGAAGTTGTATAATCATTAATATCAACAGTTTGAATTTTGTGGAATCAGTAATTTCAATGAATTTTTACCTTGCTATGTGTAATATTTATTTAACCATTTCGGCTCTCAACGTCACATAAAATGCGTGTAAAATTCATGGCTGTCAAGTTATCACTTATATTACCTTCTTGTATTATCTGCAAGGAAATTCGTAATAGATCATATAATATGTCCATGCCAGTTTTGATGCCACAGTATACAATTTACGAAAATATGACCTGCGAATTTTATAAATTAAACGTTAAACGTTTAACGCACATTATAGGTCTCTCCTCTTTGTGTGAGCCAGAGCAAGAGAGCAAATGTCGGTGTGTATGTATATTGCACACTGTTGAAATAAAATACAAAATATCTTTTAAAATGAAGTTTCACTTCTATCGTGTGTGAATCGCACACACACCTTTTTTGTATTTCATTTGAATATACATATAATGGCAATTTAAATTGATAATTCTTAAACGGCAGATTTTTCGAAGTGTATACAGGTTATATTATCACATCTTTAATTTCAGTAACAATTACAAGCCACTTGACACTTTAAAGATATGTTTCTTGTGAATTGTTTGTGTGTACTTTTTTACGCATGAAAGAAGTAACATCTTTGGCTAAACAAAACTAAATTAAGTCCATATATTTTATCCCGCATGCCAGCATCATGATGAAGTTCAAAGAAGATCAATTATAATAATGTAAATTATTTTTTAACTTTTTTTAATTGTTATTTACATTATACAATCAATAAAAAAGCCAGTGTGTAATGAATACACACCATTATCATTGATGTCAAATGATGCACGCGCAGCTCTCAATTTTATCCTATACTAACTATAACGCGACAAAAGAATTAATACTTCAAAAATTCAAATGTAATTTCCAAATTATCGACTGTCGATAATATGCGATAACCAATCGGCACCCGACGCAACTACGCCGCCGCCGCGTGATCGCTCGCGGGGTGGCAAGCACTACACGCCACACGGTAACACGCGGCAGTGGTGGTACAGGAGCGAGAGGCGAGGGGGGTACACCACAGTATATAAGTCCATGTATCAGTACATGGCCCTCGGTATATAAGCATTGGTGGATTCCCGAAATTTTGCAGTTATTTTGTGTATGGGAAAACTAGGTTATTCCGCGATTTATACGCGTATTGCCTGTTGACCAGCCGATGTTGTGAAAATGCTTTGCAATTCATTTCATGTTATGTTCACCACAAAAAGCTTTTTTAGGTAATCTAGCAAGAGTAAACTTAGATCACATCGGATGTTAAATGGCCGTGTGGCCAAATGTGGTAAGATGCCAAGCCTAGAATGAGGAATGGCTTTCAAGTACAGATGCCGGAACACACAGGTTTACAACTTGAGAGATAACTGGCCAAGCGAATATTAAACAGTAATAATACTATGTCAATCTGTGATATTGATATGATTCTCTAATATTTTCTTCTCCGATAAGGTTGATTGTAGAGTTCGAATATTCGTTTTTTAAAATAAAATCCGAGGACGCTATTAGGGTTTCGGAAACATCAACAATGTATGTCTAATATACCTAATGTATTTTGTCTTGGTACTCACACGTCGCTATGAGTGTGACGTTAAGATATAGTCATCACTTGGCGGTTGTCACTGTATTTGGTAAGCCACCTTTATGTTTTAAGTAACTGTGTCCCCACTGTTAAATTTATTGTTCTCAATTCTCGTAGTTGCCTACATCTCGTCACATTGTTTGACGTTCATGGTCACTGCTCCGCCTCTTATTGTCGTAACGTGAATTTATGGGCCGTATTTTTTTTTTTTTTCAAAAAATGACTATAATTTTCAGATATTTAGCGCATTTAATCTTTATCTTCTGCTTTTATATGTTAGTGATATGTAGCTACATAAAATGTATGTTACGTGACCTTTATATAGTTTATAGACATATAATAATATGTATAAGATTTATATACATAAACATATGTATGATGTGAGCACACATCACTGGACCTTATCTGGCATTGAGCTGTAATTAATTACTAACTAAATTGTAGTAGATGTACTAGGAGTATATATGTAAAAGGAGGTATAAGTGCGCATGCATACAAGACTAGTTGCGAAGTCACTGAAATTTGATTAATTTATTCGTGTTTCACTGTATAGCTGAATCAGTATTTGATGAAAGTTTATTTTGTTTTTGTAACGTGAATATTTTTAATAGGTAATAATTATTATTTGCTTTGTAAGCACATATTTTTATTATCTAGGTAACTGAGGCTTCTGTTTGTTTTTGTTTATGTGAGCTTAAAGGTAACGAATTAAAATCATAATTTAGTAAATAATTATCTCTACTAATAAAGTAAAAGTTCGATAAATTATATTTTGAAGTCAAATTACAATATTTTTTTTGCATTGATTAGCTTACTAGCTGTGCTAGCGGCTCCGCTCGCGTGTACTACAGAATGCTGTCAGTCGAGAGCACGCGCGAATTTTGCTGCCTCATAAATGCTTATTGTGGGTGATCTCTAGAAGATAGATGTATACTATTGGTGACTTTTTTGTAGGTCTTTTTAAGATCTACAATAATGTAGAACATTAAGCTGATATATCACTTGTGGTTTACTCAGCGTATGCCATTTAAGCGCCCCAAAAGCGTCTTTTTTCCGAATTGATTTACCATTATTATCAATGCTTATTTCGTATGTTACTTTATCCTGCTGGCCAGATAACATAACTATGAATTCAAGGAAAGACCATGTAAATTGAATAAGTGTAGCGTGAAAGCAGAGACAGACAGAAAAGCGATGATGGCGCAGTGGTAGCGTGGTCGACTTCGCGTCGAATGACATGAGTTCGAATCCCTACAATGAGCCTGAGCTTTCGGTGAAGGAAAACATCGTGAGGAAACCACAGCATGGTGGTAGGGCTTTTTCTGATGCCCGCCTGGCTAGCTACCACCCTCAAATTGAAAATCTGTCGCCAAGCATCAATAGGTGTGTTCCAGCAGCTGCATTTGAGAGCCAGTCTTCCACTAGGTATAGCGATTACCATCCTGGGCCATATCGTCACTTAACATCAGGTGAGATTGTGGCCACTAAGCCAAACCTATAACGATAAAAAAAAGAGACGTTGAGTTTTATAATATGTATAGATACATAGAGGAAGGTTATCTATAGCTATGACCTCACGCTACGATCCTAAGGAGCTGAGCAGTAATTATGAACGTCAAGCAATCTGTCAAGTTGTAGCCCAGTACGGCAAGTAAAAACAACGATAAGTTACATGGGTGTTAGTGATAGTTAATTACTGTGGCGAATTAGTCGAATAAATTTAACACGAGTGAAACCGTGGTGCACATTTAGTATGTAATATGTATAAAATTGAAAATTTCTGATAAAATTGAAAAAATATCTGATAAATTAAATAAGGTTTACTTTTTATTTCATATTTTAGCTAGATATTACGTTTGTACACAATATGTTATGCCTTTATTAGCTCAGTGGAGAAATGTAACTCTATGTAAGTCGCATGTAACTAAAAAATTCCTGAATTACTCATAATTTGTTCCTTCAAACTAAACTTTTACACTTTGTTTCCTTTAGAAATTTTATTGTAAAAATATTTAATGTAAATATATATATATATATATAAATATTTAATGGTTTTTAATGTAAAAACAAACTACATAATATATTTATTTAATTCAGGCCTTTATGAATGTCAGCACACTACTATCGGTTCGGAAAACATCCCAGTCATCGAGAAAACTGGCAAGAAACTCTATAAAGTTTACCAGCATATTTTTTTAAATTGTTTTTACAGTATTAACGTTGTTTAAAATTATTATCATTTTTAATGGATCACTAAGAGAGAATTTTAGAACAATTTAAGAGAAAATCACTTCCAGACATCACCCGCCATTCACGTAATGATCCCTATAATATCCTTGGGACAATAAAACTCGCTTAACATGATTCTTGAATGATGAATAATATATTTAATGCCCTTTTTACCGTAAATGAAACGCGTCAGTTGCATCTTAGTAAGTTGCTGACTCCCCTCGTGTGAACGGGCTTTAAAGGTCAACGGATATTTAGTGTCCGCATAGCAGATGCGGTCCTTGGCCACCGCCCTAAGACGGTCGATATCTTGTCACCCCACCTAACTCCTAACCGGCTATGTGCACCTGGCACCCATTGCTGAGTATACCACAAACAACAAACTTAATTGATTGAAAACTACTTACTAAAAAATGCAAGCGCTATTTATGTTTGTTTTGTAGTGTATGTAGTAATTTGAAGATTAAAAATACTGGTCACTGGAGCTCAATGCAATATCAGAGTCTATAACACAAATAATTTAGAATAATATTAGAAAAATCGTCATTTTAACAGACAGCAAAAGTGCACTTCAGCATCTAGGGTGTCAATAGCTTATATTATTCTAGATCACATTTATAAACAACAGTTTGACAATCAGTCTTTGATATTGCAATAGAATCCTTCTTATTTTGGTATCAAAGGGGATGCAGAGGCTGACCGTAATGCAAAATTAGGATCAACTCGGGGTATAGTAAAGAAGTTTAAAGTCATATTATTGGGAAATTATATTAAAATTGAAGAAACGGTGTTATGAAAACTGGAATGAATATTTTGATGAAAGAAGCAAAGAGAAGGTATTTGGTATAAAACAATACAGTGCCATAGCATTAAGACTTCGTTCAGGGCACTGTTCAGTGGCAAAATTTGCATATCTCATGAGGAACACAGAGTCCCCAATTAAAATATATGTGGAAAGATTGATGATATGCATCACTTATTGATGGACTGTACCAAGAATAAGACCGAAAGAAAGTCGCTGATGAATAGCACGAATTTAAACTGTCAAAATATTTGTGTTTTTCACAGCATTTTGGCAGATTCGGATGATGACAAAATGTTGTATTACCTTTTAGTGCTATCTCATCAGCGACTCTCCTGATGTGATATATAACGGATAGCGTACAATGGGAATGATAAATTCGGTATATGAAAAATCCGCAAAACAAACAAAATAAAAAGTTTAAAAATAATGCAAATTGTTACATTTTATAAACATATGTAACTATAAAATATTCTTTTTCTATTACACCTAGGCTGTAATGATTATTAATTTAACCTAAAAACGACAGAGTTACACGAATATACCATTTAAAATTAAATTGTTGTGCTTCACTTAGAACTACTTATTAAGAGCATATGTTTTCGGAAATCTAGCGACCAATGTTATGAAATATCTATCTCTAAAATCTCTAAAATACTGCTGAAGAATGTTTTTTCACACTCTATACTTTAATATAATAAAGTAGAAGAGTTTGTTTGTTTAAACGCGCTAAACTTT
Organism: Saturnia pavonia; assembly: GCA_947532125.1. Classification (NCBI taxonomy): domain Eukaryota; kingdom Metazoa; phylum Arthropoda; class Insecta; order Lepidoptera; family Saturniidae; genus Saturnia; species Saturnia pavonia. Next base: position 3,763,490 of record OX383916.1, on the reverse strand, counting down.
GGAATTACTCGTCGGATTCAAAAAAGTCTTTTTGTCTATGATAGCCAGCTTCATGGGGAATAGTATAAACTATTTACGACCAGGCTACACCTCTCAGCTAGCCTTAAATATTGATTTTTGTTTAGTAAATCGGAAGAGATGCTCGAATTGCTTTATCCGCGTGCGCTGGCGTAATAATTAGTGATCCGTAAATACAATGTTCTGGAAGAATATTTATCCTTGGTATATCTAAAAAAATATCCACAATACTATATGCTTATCTAGTATACATAAGCCACAATAAGGTATTTTGTGACAAAAATTTATTGAAAATTGAATTAGTTGTTTATGTGCATTATTATTATGCATGTCGTATTAATGCTTACGAAGTTACTTCATGACTGACTCCTGATTGACGATGTATTGTAAAGCCTATGGTAGTCGCCGATGTTATTGGATTGCACTGTGCTCACCATCAGGTACAAGTTTAGTAACTTTGCCGTGCTTCGATAAAAAAGTAAAAATAAAAATAAACCTAGCAAAACTTAGCAATTCTCTTGTGAAAATATGTTGAAATTAATCATGATTTCATATCTATACCATAAAAGCATAAGGGTGCAATTGAGGACTTGTTTGTTCTGACTTACACCTTTATGCGTTTAAAGCGTAGAAATTTTATAATCATCTCATGTAGCAACAGTGATACAGAAGAGTCAAATTACCATGTGTTTACTGGTCTTTATAGCATTAATAAACAACTTTTTAAACTAGGAAAAGTAGATAGTAGTTATAAAACCCGCCTAGAATATTCACCAGTCTCAAATACAGGCGTAGGAGGTATCCAGTACTCGTGTATAGTGTTTCTGAGTATTTTTAGTGATGTCCATTGCAGGACTATCGATTTGCGTCCGCGGAACGGTGCGATGACCTGCCTAGCACGCAGTTTGGTTCGTTAATTTATAATTATTGAAACTCTCGAATATGTATGGTAGCATGGTAGGACAGATGCAAATTCCCAGGTTGGTGGCGGAAATATCCCTTGTTTTTTTTTTTTAAATAAATGGCTACCCTTTTTTTTAGTTTCAAATATCGAATATATTTACAATATATTCGCGTTTCATTTAAGATTTACTTACATCTATCAATAACGTCATATTATTGGCGCATGTTTTTGGCGGGATCTTGAACTGTGATTTACTATAAGTGAGCTATGTTTGAATGTTACAAGAATAAATAGAAAAACATTATATTCGCGTGACGTTCGCAGAATTGTGGATGAACACAGTTTCCATTAAACAAAAAGAAGACACCATTAGAGGAAACAAGGAGGAAGAAGTAGGAAGAAGGAAGTAAAATTGGCAGAAGAGAAAACGAATGTTACATTTAATTTGAGAAATATCAAACCTCATAAAATCCTTCTAATACGTGATCTCCTGAACAAAACGAGATTTCAATAACTTAAAAGTGTTATCAATTTCATTTTCCAAACTTTCATTCATACATTCGTTCATTCATATTTTACATTCATACATTTCTTATTTAAATGGGACATTGCCATTTTAAGATAATGATAATATTTATAATAATTTGTTAATCCCTGTAAAATGATTGAACTCATCTAATAAAACTTATTGCTAAGAAATACATGAAATTTGTAGAATCAATTTTAATTGAAAGTGTAATTAATATGTTCTATTCAGAAAATACCGGCTTACTTTGTCTTTGAAAATAACTCGATTACACCTAAGCTTTATTAATGTAATTGATATTTATTTTATAATCGTTGTTTCTTTTTGTTTTAGGACAATTTGACCCCAGAGCCCGTTGACATGAATGACGACGATAATTTCACTAGTAAGTTTAAATTTTTTTTATGTGTTATTATTCTGTGCTTTTAAAAAATGCAGCCACTTGCATCAAATCAATAAAGATTAGTATTTTACGCTAAAAAAAACATTTTTTTAAAGGAACAAGCTTAAAATACTGATAGAAACAAATTGGCTATAAGATTTTGAATACGTTATGTTCGAATATTCCAAATTGAAAATTGATTGGCGAATGTGATCTGGTGCAGGTCAGGCCCTCGCGAAAGACGCTGAGAAGTTGAAAATGATGTTGCTAGCATGGAATTACCACAACCAGGCTCAAGGTAAAACATATAAAAAACATCACTTTTTATTTAATAGGTATACAAAATAGTCAATCGATTTTATACATTTTATTGCAATGATTTTAATAAATTAACATAGAATTAGATTAACCAATTTCAATTATCTATAATTTATAAACATTTTTTGAAATGAAAACTTCTTTAGCACCTTTGTGATGGAAACTCTATGAAACGAAAATGCGACAGTAAAAAGAGAGAACAACATACATCTAAAGGATATAAAGTGCGAGAGAATGAGATAGAATACATTTACACGGTTAAAGCAATTCCTGATTTTCATGATTGTGATAGTCGTCGAATTGGCCTAGTGGTGTGAGACGACCAGACTTCATACGCAGTACGCACGAGTGCTCGATAGTTCGAATCCCGCTGATTAGGGATATATAAAAAAGAGTTTTTCAAAGAACATGTTTTTATGTTTTCTGAAGGCTTCAGTTCTACCGTGTGCGAACGTGTGAACAGAATCTTTTTTTATTTTTTTATCATTGTAATTCTTTATAAGGTTTTCAGTTTGTTCTGGTTTAGGTTGCGTATCCACCAGAGATGTACGCGTTAGCTAGGCGGTACGCGAAAAAAAAATCCACCAATAGGATTACTAAGTACCTTTTTCTATCTTCGCTTAACGCAGCTCTGGTGAAAAAGCACTAGTGGAGCTAGGTATTTTTACAAACAAAAAAGCAAGAGATGTGAGCGAGGAATGTGTACGAGGGATGCGAACGAGCAATGTTTGCAAGAGATGCGAGCGAGGAACGTGTGCGAGGGATGTGAGCGAGGAGCTGTGTTTTGGGAATGCGAGCTAGGAATATGTGCGAGGGATGCGAGTGAGGAATGTTTGAGAGACGATGTGGTAAACTAGAGGAACCACTACGCATCCTCGCATCACACAGCTACGCATCGTTTCACAGCGCCGCTAAACATCCTAACACCGCCTAGCTACCTCGCACATCTCTGGTCGATACGCACAGCCTTACGCTTCTGTAAATAATAATTAATATAAATTTAAATCTATCACGTAATGAATCGTCTTGACGGAGGTAATCGTAATTCACATATTACTCGTAAAATTGGCGGAAATTAAATTGTTATCACACTATAGAAATTTGTGTCGTTTATATATAAGTTTTAATAAAAACCTTAAAATATAAAGAACTAGCTTTTGCCCGCGATTTTATTTCTACTGTCTTCAAAATAAACTGACTCGAGCATCACCAAGTGTAAAATGGTTCGTGGATGTGCACTCAATAATTCATCAAATAATTTATTGCAATCGGATGAATAGCTAAGGAACTTACAAGTATAAGTATAATTGATCTGCTCTTTCTGGTAGTTAATATCTCGACGACAGCGCCACCTATCGGTTCCTAAAAACCATCGTCTGGATAAAACAAACATATTATGTGAATATGAGCTCAATCGGTAAAGTCGTTCTCAAGTTATAGAATCAGTAACAGACGCACGCAATATTGCGTGTATAAAACTAGCTGAGCGCCGCGGTTTCACCCGTGTGTAATTTAAAAGAAATCACCGATGATTTATAATACTTCTGTATAGACAATATTTTGATCGGGCGGCCAGGGTTATGCATCACACGGCTCGTTCGCGTTACTACTGTAGGCATAGACCCGAGCCGAGTATTGAATTATTTTAAATTTCCATTATCTCCCAAACTATGCCTCCAAAAAACATGCTATAAAGGGTAAAGTTTATCTTCATAAAATTGTCTTGATGACGAAGTAACTTTCGTTCGTAAGCATTAATATGGCATGCATAATAATAATGCTCATAAACAACTTTTTAATTTTCAATAATTTTTTGGCACAAAATACGTTATTGTGGCTTATGTATAAGAGATAGGAGGATGTATAGATGTATAGTATAGAATGTATAGTATCGCAGACTTTTTTAGATATACCAAGGAGAAATATTTATCTAGAATATTGTATTTACGGATGACCAATCATTACGCCAGACGCGGATAAAGCAGTTCAGGAGCGTTTTTTCTTCCAACTTACTCGACAAATAATGATTATACTTTTAAATTAATTTAGTTTATTGCTTTGGCATAAAGTCTACAGTATGATACGTCTTTTGGTCTTACCTACGCTCTGAATCTTGGTTAGTCCCAAAGATATTCTAAAAAAATAAATCGGGTAACTGCATCTAAATTTCAAAACGCAAGAAACGGTATAAACCCACTATAATATATATTTTCTCGCCAATCTGACTTTGTTAGTTATTTAATTCCCTCTCTACGGTAGCGAAATAAACTATCCCATTCCGAGTACTCGAAGTTATAAATAGTCTAACGAAAATCCTATTACAATTAGTTGGGCGATTTTTATGCTATGTTTACAATGTTTAGATTTTTTATATTTTCCACATCATTTGGCATCTCCCTTTGTACTTTCTTTATATATTGATAAGAAAGACGTAATCCATTTATAAAGATCAAGTATCTAAGGAGTAAAATAAAAAAAAAAAACATAATCTAACCAGTAGTTTTTGCGTGATGCGCGCACAACGGCAAACCTCAATCATTTTATTTAAATAGGCAAGCTGTGTCCGCGTCTCCGCTCGCGTGGACTACAGAATTATTGTTTATGGAGATATCGGGATATTTTTTTTAATAAAAACCAAGTATCTAATAAGTAAAACAAAATTGATCAAAATCTATCATAATATTTGCGTTATGCGTGCACAACGGCAAACCTCAATCATTTTATTTTTATAGACACATTATTATGTCCTAATATTACCTAAAAGGACCTTAGACAATTTTTTATGAAATACCGAGTATATAAAAAGCCTGTATTTTGCACTACTGTGTCTCACTTCGGTATCGGCTATTTATAACAACGAAGCCATATTGAGAGTATTTATGCGAACTAAGGCTGCAGACGTTACAAAGTACCTTCTCAAAATATTTATAGAATTATTTATAGTACGTAGGGTTGCAAGGTAATGACAAACTTCCGGAAAAAATGATTACTGAAGTATTTATTCTAAAATTCTTGGAATAATATTTGGACACATCGCACATATCGTTTTTTTTTTAACTACACCTAAGAATTCCATACATACAAGTAACCGTTTATAAACATGGTAAGTACCCATGCTTACTATAAATATCAATTTTATAATTATCTCCAAAACGGGACTCATGGCCGCAGTTCCAATAAGTGTCAGTTTTTACCGGATACCGGGTAACCCTACATGCTTGTTTGGGTTGACATTTCTAAGAGACAGATGCACCGGCCCCGGGAGCGTCTTGCGAACCCTCATTAATTTCTGCCGCCTTGGTAACTAGTTGTTTATGCTAAAATAATGATACGAAATTACAACATTGGCCGTTGTTTATTTATTACCGACCTGGGGCCGATTTTTACCGTTATTTAGTGATGGAATGTTTTCTATATGGCAATATGTACCAGTAGAACCGGATTACAAATTTTCCACGTTTAAAGATTTTACAGATTACTATAAATTGTGTGAAAAAAAGAGTCTTAAATTACCTATGAGTCTAACATATTTAAACAGTCGAGCACCCCAATCACGTTAATATTTTCACATATTCACGGTTTTCGTACAAACAGTTATGTAGCCGTCGAGTTCTTACGTAGTTCTTTTGAATTATGTTAAACATTATTTGTGATATGTTTTAAAACTTAAGCGATTTGTGTGTTTTACCTCATTTCACGTTGGCATTGATGCGAAGCAGGTGATCTAATAGCTATAATAGCATTGGCCTGCCTGGCTTCGTATTATCATACTAGTTAACGGCCATCCCAATTACCTATAACCGGCAGTTTGCGTAATTGGAAACTTATTTATTAATTTTCATTGATGTAGATGATGATATGTCAGATTTTTATCTTCTATAAGCCTAAATATCTATTACATATACTTATTTGATTATGGTCGTAGTTTTTTTATTACTTGGTAGATCTAGTGTTTGACCACAATGCCACCTGTGACCTGTCACATGATTTTATGTGATGATATGATCTTAGATGGTACCTAACACGCTAATCCTAGAAGAGGGCGGCCTCTCAAGTGCAGCTGCCGGAACACACAAATAGGTGCTCAGCGACAGATACTCATATGAAGGGTGGTAGCAAATGAAACAGATATTGAGATATGCCCTACCACCATGCTCATCACGATACTTTCTTTCATTGAAAACTTAATCTCGTTATAGGATTCAAAACTACCGACGGTAGTTTACGGACGTGAGTTCGAATCCCTGCAATGAGCCTGAGCTTTCGGTGAAGGAAAACATCGTGATGAAACCATAACATAGTGATAGGGTTTTTTCTAATGCTCGCTTGGCTACCTCAAAATGAAAATCAGAAATTTACTAACTTGAAAAGTTACTGTGTTTACAATTAGGCATAGTATCGTCAGTTTGAAATGCTACTGTTAAAAAAATATTACGTGAACTTGTATGTACCTATATGTATAGATTTTCACAGAATAAAACGGTTTATATTAATACGGCAAGTGTTGATTTTTCACGTACATACGAGTTCTTGGTGATGTCGTATTACATATATTTTTATAAGAGTTATCATATAATACAGGACAAATTTAAAGAGAACCTTCAATAAATAAATATTCATCCAATTTTTATCATTGCTTTTATCCATGAATAAGATAATAATTTAGTACGCAAAATAGCACGATCGCAACGCACGAATACCGTGTGTGTGAACTATATAAGTCTATAAATTGCGCAATGTCATGAGCGGGAAGGGTACTCTATAAAAAATGAGCACTTTCAAGTTTAATATGTAGTAAACGGGGATCTTTGAATCGAAAAAAATTTTTAACTCTCAAAAAAAAAAAGAAAATTTTCACTTGTAAGGGAAAAAAAATCCCCTAAAAAAATAGTTTTGTCAAGATTTTATTTTACCACTTTGTCGGCGTGATTAAATTATCCATACCAAATTACAGCTTTCCAGTACTAGGAATTTCTGAGCTAAACCGCAGACAGGCATGGCGAAACTACGGGGGTTCCTTGTTGACTACGGAACCCTAAAAATTTGTTCTGATATATTCTTAGCAACAATTTAATACCAAATGGTAAAATTTATCAATGTAAATACGTTTTATAAGTTTCAAAACATTTTGACGATCCGTGTATTTTTTTAAATATATTTTATGAAGTCTTACTATACACACTTATATTCTGATCAATAAATCGGAGCTTTTTTTTTACGAATTTTTATTTCTTTATAATTCGCCTGCACTGTGAATTTAATCTGAAAATATTACTTAATAATTTGCCTAACATTCGACATAATTTATTTTTGTCATTTAAGCTGCTTGTTAAATCTGTGTTCCTGATACTTCCAGGCCGCAACGGGGAAATGGGAGAAACCGGTGGAGACAGTATGGCAGATCTGTGGGCCTCGTATCACAGTGCTTTGGGCCTCGGCAGTAAGCCACCGAAAGCTCCCACGCCATTAACGACAGGACACTCGGTGAGTTTTAAGGTTGAGAACGTTTCATACTTTTTTTATTCAGTAGAATTTAATAAAACAAAACCGTGCAATAATTTTTCGCACGATTGAATGTGAACAATCTAACAGCTGTTATATTAGTTAAACAAGTTATTAATAGATGGCGCTTTCTACATGTTATTTATTGTAAGTTTTATTTTATAATTTTTTGACCATGGAAATTTCTTCCCGATTTTTCTTCCTAATTTTAAACAAAATTACTAGGGCTTTATATTACTAAGGATAAATTTGAAACTCCATCGACTGTAGACTTAACGTTATATCATCATGAGCCACATCGTCATTTAAATGTCTTTTAAGATTTCTCTCTACTTGGGGCAGCTTAACTGGTGGAATACCTCCACCCTACAGAAGATCCCAGCCAAATAACATTGTGTTGTGTTCCTGTGGTGAGTAGGGTTTCCAGAACCCTTGATGTAGGGGGTTCAAGGTCGGCAACGCGCTGGTTGATATCTGTGGTATTATAAGCGTCCATAGGCTACGGTAGCCGCTTACCATCAGGCGGGCCGTATGCTTTTTTGCCACCTTCGTAGTATAAAAAAACCGCAGCATGTACAAATATTGTTTGCGTTGGTACTTACCTTCGTAGTATTACTTACACCAGTAGACCAAGGTTCAGTCACAATTAATTTAAAATTTGATATTAATTCTCAGCAAACTATTACTTAGGATGATACGATTAGTTTAACTATAGTAAGAAACAAAAGAAAGGTAGTGCGCATGCGCAGGCCCAATATTACAACAATGAAAAGTGGCAGGAACAGTGTTTTCAGAAAGCAACACATATTTAAGACAGAAAGGAAAATTATTAATTATAATTAGTTACACACTCAGGTTATACAAAATAAAAAAAAACAAAAAAAAAATTGATTTGTTGTGTTGTGGTTTTTATTGTAACATAATCTTATTTTATTTGGCCCTATATTATGTAACAATGGTGGCACTTATAATGATATGTTTCGGTTGTTGTTGAAAAAGAAAGTGAATTAAAAATAATAACTGAAATCATGAATTTGAAGTTACCACAAAAACCCACTGGACTGTTTTAACAAGGGAAACATCATATTATTAAAGTGTTGTTTGAACTCTGAAGATGGTATTCACGTGACATTAGCATAATAGTGTGGATACACACGATGCCATTAACTAAGAAGTGCATGGTGGTAGGTAGCGCATAGTTTTTCTTTCAGTTCAGTCTTCCCTAGGCTTAGCGTATTACCATCTTGGGCCACATCGTCATTTAAGATCAGATAATATTGTGGCGATAACATAAAACGATAAAAAAAGAAGAATAAGAAGAAAATAATGTAAAAATAAAACAAAAAATGCAAGTTGTATAATTTTTGATGATATTGCCTTATTATTCTAGTATGCTATTCTTTATACACAGAGTCCAATACATGTGGGGTCAGCGACTCCGGTTGAGCCAGCTTCTACACACGATGAGACTTCTTCATCAGACCGGACAAAGGACGATGATGACGGTGGCGCGTCTGATGACGACAGCGATGATCGAGTCGACCCACAGCATCATGACCCTGAGCGACTGAAAGCATTTAACGTTAGTAACTTAATATATTTTGTAAATAGGTACATGCTACCTGATAGGCTTAAGGAATCTTTATTTCTCAAAAGCCGCGAAGTTAAGGTGTAAAATCATAATAATATAAAAGTTTCTGATCTTGTTCACTTCGGTTATCCACGAAGATAAAAAGCCGCAGGTATGGAATAAAAGTGTGGTGATACTCTTCTTCAAAAGGGACGATACCCTTTTAAGCCATGTTTATAAGCAGTTTTCGAGAGTTATTATGAACCATCTCGACCATCTTTCCGAACAAGCCAGTTCCTGAAAGTGCTTCAGTACTGTATACACGCCATATACACGCGTTACGGCTGGTCATACAGAAGACCGAAGACCTGCCCCTTTGCTTAGCGTTTGTGGATTACGAGAAAGCCTTCTATTCGATTGAGACCTGAGCTGTACTGCAGTTTCTCCAGCGGTGTCAAGTTACAATCGGTACATCGAACTGTTGCAGTGTTTGTATGAAAAAACCGTCAGTCCGATTGCAGAATCAGATCTCGAAACCTATCCTGTTGCAGCGAGCACTCAGACAAGGAGACGTTATCTCTTCTAAACTGTTCGCTGTTCACCGCTGCACTGGAAGATGTTTTCAAAGTTCTGGATTGGAAGGACTAGGCATCAATATAAACGGCGAACACATCCGAGTACATGGAGGACCTCCGTGTAATGCTCAATGACCTCAGTGATTCCTCAGAACGAATTGGTCTTACAATGGACATTAACAAGACGAAAATCATGTCGAACGTCCATGTAGCGCTAACTCCTGAAAAGATCAACTCTACGCTTGGAGTTGTTGATGATTATGTTGACCCGGGACAAACTATCCAGTTAGGTAGATGCAACTTCGAGAAAGAGATCAATCGTCGAATCCAACACGGCTGGGCAGCGTTTGGGAAGCTATGTAACATCTTCTCGTCCAAGATGCCGCAGTGTCTTAGGATAAATGTCTTTGACCAGTGTATGTTGCCAGTGATTACATATGGTGCTGAGACGTGGTCGCTAACTATGGAACTCATAAGAAAGCTCAAGGTCACTCTAGTTTTCGGAGTTTCTCAGCGAGATCGAATCAGAAATGAGGAAAGCCGCAGAAGAACCAAAGTCATCGACATAGCTCTAAGAATAGCTATTGTTAAGTGAGAGTGGGTGGGACACGTAACTCGTAGAATGGATGGCCGATGGTGCTATAGAGTCCTCGAGTGGCGACCACGTACCGGAAGACGGCGTGAGCAGACCCGCCGCAAGGTAGACCGACGATCTGGTAATGGTTGCGCGAAGCCGCTGGATGGTCGTTCTGGCGATCTTTGAAGATGGCCTATGCCCAGCAGTGGACGTATTTCGGCTGAAATGATGATGAAGATGACATTTAATTTGTACCTTTTTTATTTACTTAAATTTATACTTCTTACCACAATGATAATACAACTGTATTTAAAATTAAAATATTAAAAAGAAATATAGGAGAGAACCTATTATAAATTATATACTACATAATTAATTTTTTTTTTCCATGTTGTGTTCTGATTTAAAGTAACATGGGTTTAATATTTGTTATAAAAAGTATTTTAATAAATTTATTATCGGACAAATATTTATTATGTTAGTATAAAGTGAAAACTTTAAATGAATATAATTTCATGCAGTATTTACTTTATGAAATATTTTTTAAATAAATGATTATCTATTCCAGATGTTTGTTCGTCTTTTCGTCGATGAGAATCTAGACAGGATAGTTCCTATTTCAAAACAGCCCAAAGAGAAGATACAGGCTATCATAGACTCGTGCACCCGACAGTTTCCGGAGTTTGCTGAACGTGCTCGCAAGAGAATCAGAACTTACCTTAAAAGCTGCAGAAGGAATAAGAAAGTCAGAGGGGAGATTCCGACCAGCGGCAGTAGTGGGAGCACATCGGGTACAACCAGCGCGTGGGACACAGCGGTGAGGGTTCGATCTCGAATTTATGATCTTTTTTTTTGCTATTATCCTTACAAGAATATTTATAATAGGCCCAGACTCACCGATGTAGTTCTAAGGACTATCAAGCGAAAACAGTTAAGTATACATCCATCAAAAGTTCGATAATCCTATGGAAGAATATTGTAATTAGGAAAGTATATGCATTCGCAATGTTAATAATGTTGGCTCAGTGGTAGCGTGGACGGACACCACGTTGATTGATGTGAATTCGAATCCGTGCAATGAGCCTGAGCTTGCAGTCAAGGAAAATATCTTGAGGAAACTATTTTATAATGCCCGCCTAGCTAGCTACCACCCTCAAGTTGAGAAACTGTCGCCAAGCACTAATAAGTGTGTTCCGGCAGAGCCAGTCCTCCAACTAGGCTTAGCGAGCTTATCTTGGGCTACATCGTCATTTAACATCAGGTGAGATTGTGGCCAGACGCTAAAAGTTTTTGAAAGTAATGTCCATTTTAATCTCATATTGCATGGCTTATATGGTAAAAGTGTAGATTTCTAATTGTCCATTTTCATTTTTAGTCTAACGTTTAGTATATGAAAATCTAGAATCGATATTGCATCTTCTTAAGGTAAAAAAACGTAATATCTCTAATTCAAGCAAAATTTTACGTTTGTCGCTTACTTCAAAAAACAACAGAGATCTTGTTAGTTCTTTATTGCACTTGTTGTTTATTATTGCTATGTTTCTTGGAAGTGAAATCACTTTTAAATCAGTTTCTTTGAAGCGAGTTCCAGATTTGGTAACATGCCTCACTTTTTATTCAATTCCTAGGTGCGGCCGACTCCCGCGCACCTCACTTCTGTCCAAGCGGAGCATATCCTCGCGCAGGCGTGCGAGAATGAGAGTCTTAACGCTAAGCGCATGCGCCTTGGATTGGACCCGGTGAGCCAGCCGATGCCTACCGTACCCACACCAATGGTAAGGCTTTTCTATTTTTCTATCTTTCCATGGTACAATTCAACTTGATTCCATATCGAAGTTTCTACTTAGCTTTGGTTGGCCGGTATTTTGAAAACTTTACAGACTGCTACAATTTCTTTTGAAATTATTAATCGTACTAATTCTTATTCAGTTCGGTAAATTAATGTTTCAATTTTAGATTTTCCTTTTGCCATAACATAATCCCTTGGGTTGCTTTGCAAGTTTCTGTTAGTTACTGTGATTATTCCTGATATTTAGTTAACTAATTTCTCCTTATCTTTAATTTTATCTATAGTTAATTTTACAATTATATCTATTATTATTTAGGCTATAGACACAACGGCAACATCAGCAGTCGCTTCATCGTTCCTGAGCCTATATAGTGGAGCAATAAGCAGCCCAGCTTCCACACCTGTGACCAATACGTCTACTAGTTCATTAGCAACTGCTGGGCATAGCAAAGCAGCTGCAGACAGTACCAGGCCATCAGCCAGCCCGACCATGGAGAATACGCTGCTTAATAATAATTCCTTGAAGTTGGATAACGCTAATGGGAATACGGGCAGCAAGACCGCCAGGTAAACTATGATAATTATAATTTAAGGTTTCAACTATCCTTTTATATTTGGTAAGTCAACGTTTAAGTACAGTCTTACATAGTACTTTTTTTATCGTAGCACGCTAAATTGACAGCACTGACAGCACTTAGCTTGAGCAAAGTACAATACAAAATCTACGGCGACCAAAAATTAAACGAAAATCTATCACCGGTCGTGACTGTAAACCTCTCAGCAACTGGACATACAATGGTCAATCCTGAAACGCGAAAAATCGAAAGATTTTCCAAAAGAGAAACGTTGACGGGTTGTCGGGTACAGATAGTATTGAAATTAATCCCATCTCACCATCTCATAGTATTGAAAAGAGTGACTAGAGTTCAAGATAGCTACAGGAACTTTTCGATTTACGAAAGCGATACTTTGCGGAAATCTATCGTATATAATTATCCAATTTTTATTTGCTACTTCCCGAGCTCGCTAGCTTTGGAGGAGTCAACATCGATCTGAGACGAACACGTGTCATTGGTTGTGGTTGTTTCACGTCTCATGTCTCATCATTATGTTTAATTAATTTAATTTTTAATTTTATTCTTATAATATATACTATATATCTTAGTTATGTTAGTATATTTTTTATTCGTTAATTTAGATTATTATTGTAAAGAGATAGGTTTAAATACCGCGACCGTAGAGTTTTTTCCCGATTCTTCTCTAAAGGAACTGCCTTCCGAATTTAGTTATAGAAAGTATTGAATATAAACGTATTATCATCATTTTAGTTATTATTGTTTTAATTTATTTAAGACATTCATTTACACATTTATTTAAATTCAAACACTTTATGTTGTAGGTTTTGGATAATTATTTGCATGAAGTTTTGCTTTTCATTGACGACAAATTTTCAACTTTATGGTTTGGATATATGGCTTTGATTGGAAAAACGCCCTACTGTCTCTATGGTTTCATTACTTTATTTTCCATAGTCAAAATTAAGATTATACATAACTAGTTGTGCCCCACGGTTTTACCCGTGTTAAATTTATTCGATAAACTCCCAACGGTGTCGCCGCAAACGTGCCCGTGGATTCATATCGTGGATCGTTGTTCCACTTCACGTACTCGTCTACAGCTTTCCAGATTGCTTGACATTAATAGTTACTGCTTCGTTCCTTAGGGTCGTAGCGTGAAGTTATATAGCCTATATTAATCCTCATGAATCTGGCTATCTCTTGCAAAATAATTTTTCGAATCCAACAGGTAGTTCCAAAGTAATATCGGTAGTTAAACAAACAAATAAACAGGCCTTCAGCCTTATTATATCAGTACAGATTATAATAACAACATTATACATATAAGTTACATTTTTCAATAGTCTCTAATATAGCCTTTGTTTTTTCAGTCCAGCTTCGTCACCAGCACCACTGTTCAGACCAACGTTCCCCAATACATTTGGAACACCTCAGACTTTTGCCAGACAAAGGTTTGTTTTCTATTTCTCTATGTTACGTAAGTTATTTTATAACTTGACCTTTACTTATTTTAATATTCTAAATGTCTAGTAAAAAAAAAAATTGAGGTTTTAAAATTTTTCAGTTATGGAACAAATTTACCGTCATCAGTCAATATTAAGCAATGGTATCTAGAGGGTGAAAAAAATGAATGCGCCATGAAGGAAAACTGCATTAAATATTGAAGATAGCAAATTTTATTTAAAGGAAACTTTCTTTTATTTTTATTTTATAAGAACAATTGCATTCACAGATTTTTCATGACCTTCTTGCATTGTAAGAAACAATGAGAGATTTTGTGTATTAATCGATAGGCGATTGGCACAATATCATTGTGATTGTCGGTTTTTTGGATTTTTAGTTGGTTATATTCCCAGCACAGGTTTTCATATTGTTTAAATCAATTAACGATATTTTTCTTCGTTTTATTGGTTTTAATTACATTAACAGGACTAATATCTGTTATTTAATATTATATTTCTGTTTACAGCACAAGCTCTAATTCTGCCTCAGCATTGTCAAACAGCGCTCTGCTATCCACACTGACAGCTTTACCGCCCACAGGTATAATTATAGTATTTCATACATCATATTCACTAATATATTTATACTAAAGTTAGTTTTGTTTCGTACCGTATTGCTTTATACTTTTCTTAGACTAGATACTGCTTAAATTTTTTTTAATGATAAGAAGAGGATTAAGAGGCAAAGTTTGAAGAAAAGCATTAAATCAATTTTAGTTATTACCAGTGAGGATGGGAGTTGAAACGCCTTGTCTTGCTAATAACACTTAACACTATCCGGACTGAAATAGAAACGAAAGTCCTTTTGCTATGCAAAAGAAATTATTGATTGTGGTAGTAATGCCTCCGTAGTCGAAGCTTGTTTAAATCAATGTTATACCTGGTATTTAAAGCTATATTTTTTTTATCTACAAACACATTTGGTGCCTTCATCCGTCAGAATCGTAGTAGGGTATCACCATTTATCGAAATGTGTCTTAAATTGATTTTTTGGTAATAATAATCCATTAGAATTTGTACTTACATTTCATGGGTTCGATAAGTACCCTAAAAGGTCGTTTAGATTACATATATGTTTTAAAATTGTACGGGAAAACGCTACTCGCTATGCTGCTTTGTCTGGTGACGTCACTAGGTAGTAAACAATTTTAAAATGTAAACAATAGCGAGAGCGTGCTTTGAATTTTGCCAAAGAAGCGATCATTGTTAATTATAACGATAACGTGACATAGTAATCTATTATGACGGCTATGATTTCGTGTATTTGTAAAACAGATAATCACATTGATTTTTTTAAATGAAATACTAAAATTATTATATATTTTTATTAATTCAAATTAAAATATTTATATTTCATACGATGACTGCATTTTACAGTTTTTTGTGATTTTTTTCTCGGAGCAACATTTCCTATTATATTAGTATAATAGGTTACTAGTTTGCCAGTAAATATAAATCATAGTAACAGCGTCTTTTTTAGGAAAGTCGATTACAAAACTCTGCTCAGAGAATACTAAGGATATGCTTATTTGAAAGTTGTAGGTACTATGAGAACATTGATCGAGCGTTACAAGTTCCCATTATTACGAACTCAATATAAATTCATACACAGATGCAGAAATTAGAAAAGAGCTTTGGTATATATATCCTTAGGAAAATTTATCGAGATTCCTTTACCTAACTACACCATAGACAGTGGGTTTACTTTTTTTTTTTTTTTAAGGAGTAGGAGTCAATGCAGCGATGGCAGCTTACCAGAGTGCTCTGCTATCAGCTATGGCGGCGCACACGCACACCTTCCCAACGAGCCTCAGTGGTAAATTGAATTTTATAATTTAAAAATAAGGCATACATTTCTTCACTTATTTATGCGTGAGACATTTTCAGGAACATTATATAAATAAAATGCTATAAAATGGCACTTATTACCGATAATCTTAGACTGGCTATCTTACCTACATTACGCAAATAATTGATAAAACAGAAAAATTAAGTTGTCTTCTGCTTACTCCACTATCCCTATTGCGTAGCGTGATACATAGCGTGATTATAGTAAGATGGATGTTTCAAATGATACGGTGATAGATTGGTCAATTGATATTCACTAGATGTAGCATCCGCCAAAATGGCACGCTTAGTAGGAGTTTCGCATTCCGATATCTGCTGGAGTATGTATGTAATTAAGCCGAGTGGTAAGGTGACTGTATCCAACTGGATAGCTACAATCATGCACTTGGGGATAGACCCGCTACAGTGACTCTCTTTTCTCATCACTATGTTTTCCTTAAGCTAAAATTCAGGCTCATTTAACGTGCTATCACAGAGCCATCATTGCTTCTTCAATTTTCCAACAGAATCTAGCGAAAATTTTCACAGCTCCCACAGATTTATCCCTGAAGAGTACGTCAACACCGACGCCTATTCACGTGACGTCGACGGCTTCGCCATTGACTGGGACCACTTCATCAACGCAATCCAAATCGCAGCTGATGTCTCATAAACTGTCCGGTGCTGAGGTGGGCGCCGTTCGGCAACTGATCACTGGTTATCGTGAGTCCGCAGCTTTTCTTCTGCGTTCCGCTGATGAGTTAGAAGCTCTGTTGCTTAACCAACCCTAGGATTTGGCCAAACCGGCAACGGACATTTTCGGATTTAAATTCGGATATTTCTAAAACATTCGTGCAGTGCAGTGCGCATGGAATCATAACTTGAACTTGTTTTCTGATGTGGGTGTTATTTTTTGCTATTCTTTGACTGTTAAAAATAAAATTGATCTAAATTGTATGAAAAACGATTAATACTAGGCTGTTTCATAAAATTTCATTTAGTTTATAAGATTAAAATGGAGAGTATGTTAACTTAATCATTTACTCGTAAATGTTATTTTTATTGATAACACAATTTATCAATACATTTCAAGTAATACAAAAAATCCATGTGAATTTGTATCGGAATATCTGAATATTTAAAAGTTCACTATATATAACAATAAAAAAATATGGCCTGGTTTTGGTTAAACATATTTCGTTCGGTTATCGAGAGTCTTTTAACAACTAAGTCTGTATTTAAAAAAGTACTGATAAGAAAAATCATGCCAATTTTCTGACTTAAAATAATTATTGTAATGTTATTTTTCTTAACATTCTTTGTAGATGATTTGTCATGACGAATGCTGAAGATTTTGTATCAATGTTTTTGATAATAGCCGTTTAGAAATAGACACACACGCTTATCATATAAACTTTAATGCTTTTAACACGTTTTATTAATGTAAAAAGACGTTTAATTTATTGGCAATATCAATTAAAGAAGTCAAAAAGGTGCTGAAGGTATTGCCAAGATAATTAAATAAATTTATAAAAGTTAAAATAATTATCAAAAACCAAAAAACTATTTTATAAAAATAGCGACAGAATTGTTTCTCAGATGCACAAATTTATACAAGTTGGAAATTAAAAAAATCACGTCACGGTTTGGGCGATTATACAATCAATGTTGCCATAATAAAAAAGGACGAATAGAAAAATATACGCGTTGCCATGCGAAACTCGTTGAAGAGTACAAAATTATTTTTGTGTATATTTTAGATGTAAGAGAAAAAAATCAGGGAGATTTTAGTGTTAGATTTAAAAATATTTCTTGCCTGGTGCGATTGTCCTAGGATAAGCGAATCATCGAAGAAAAAAAATCGCTTGGTTGATGGCGGGAGGCTGTAAGATTGTCATTTTTCGATATAATTTCACTTATGTGGTAATTTCAACAGAGTTTAATATTAGGTTTTAATGTGGCATTCTAGATTGTAAGAAGCACGAATTTATTTGTTGTTTTGTATTATGTAATTAATAGCGGGGTAGTTGTACTGATGATTAATATAATACTAATTAATCAATGAGTTTTTTTAAAATGTCTATGTACTTCTTAGGCCTTATAATCGGCTCAGTATGGTTTGTTGTCTAATCGTTTAAATGTATGGTTCAATGTTGTCTGAGAAAGGGTATCGGGACAAAGACTTTTAAGGCTCCTACACACTATGACGGCGGCATGATCAGCTGGTTTTCGCATCGCGGTTAATTCGCCTGTATATGTCGCAGAAATGGGGATCATTTCAGTTGTGAATTGTGACAGTTGCCGGCGCGGTGCGGTGGGTCGTTTTTTGCGGCATGCCCTTCGGCCAATACAAGCCCATCAGTATCTGTAACATCTCAGGAACTTATTGTAATAAGAAAAAAATATTACGTGTTTATATTTTTTACACCATTAGAGATGAATTTTCAATAATACTTTCTTAGTTCTCGCTTACGTTATATAACGAACTCCTGTTTACCTACATCTAAACCTTTTAGTTGTGCGTTATCTGTCTGTCAGTCAGTTTATGTTAATGTTTTACTATGTAGAATAAACAGAAAAACCTAGAACCTTAGTTTAATGATTGGATACCAATCATTAATCTAAGGCTAACTCATTATATGATCCAAAGGATATTTTATGTTTTAAATGTGCACTAAAGTAGACCATACAATTAGACTATTGACAAATTATTGATAGTTAACTTTTATTTCTAAAACAAGATACATTTCTGGTTTTATTTTACTAATAGCGTAATCATTAATGTCTCGCTTTGCTCAGTACGACAGTCGTTTGAAGTTTCGACTGTATAATGTCGATTTGTTACCATAGATTTATGGCCAACTACTGTAGATAAATTATTCTTACAGTTTATATAAACTAAATTTCCACGTTTTCATTACATTGTAATCTTTTTAAAGTTCACAACATTTGGCCTATTTTTTTTGTAAAGCGATAAGTAGTTTATTGTGTACCTCGTATCGTTGTTATGTATTTTAGTTTGTTAATTATTGGCCAGTGTTAGTTTCAGTATATGTAGTTTAATCGACTACTTTAATAAAATAAAATTAATAAACAATAGAATAAATACAGTTAAAAACGCTTACTACGTTGCAAATGATTTTATAACTCTTGTAATTATTACTTTTTATAATGAAACTCTGATTTATAATATTTTTTCTCTATTATCTTGAATGATGAGTTAAGGTCATTTGAAATATTTACGTCATTGTCTGAAGTTTAATTGCTTTTGCATGATTTAGAGTATTTTTGGCCACTCCATTATCGTTCATAGAATCTTTCGCTGGAGTGGTTTAATGTTCTGTATAAGTGATGTTCTTTTTTAAATATCCCAGTCTAGAGTTTCAGTATAAAGGTATAATATTACGGAGTCCGCATAAATGTATTTTCGATTTTGTCCGTTTTCTCAATAGGATAAATGCTTCACGCAAATTTTTAAATCAATAAAAATTGTAAATTCACTTTTGAATACTAAAAATTTGCCAAAGAAACTAATTGATTTTGTATAATTCAATTGTGTAATAGGTACGTGGAATTGCTTATTCATTTACTTGTCGAATTATATTTTCGATAGGAGATTTAATTTTAAGTTTAGTTTATTATTTTAAAAGAAGTCATTCCAATATTTTTCTAAAACGAATATTCTCGGTGCGTTAGAAAAGCGTGTAGACACATTGTATATCGATAAAAAATTATGTAAAAAGTATGTTTATAATAATAGAAAGTTGATTAGAAATACATGGAAGTTGATGTTGGGATAATGATAACAAAAATTGTGGTAAAAGTTGAGAAAAAGAATTTGTTAGACATAAAAATATATTAATTATTAATTATTATTATTATTAGAGATGTATAAATGGTTTACGATTATTATTAGTTCAAGAGAAATACAAAATGGAGTTAAATAAAAAATAAAATACAAAATGGCGATTGTTACTATTAACGATATAATTTTGCAATTTCAAAATGTGAGTTTTACAATTTTGAAAAGAAGATATTAAATATGCTCATATACTAAATGTGATATTTCATTTTAAACTATTTTTCCTCTAACTTTTGCCGAAACAAAAATAAACCTTATCTCTTACCCGCTAAAGATGTAGTCTGTATATGTAGTATTGTATTTCAAGTTTCCAAAAGGTCCAGACTATCATCATGGTAATGAGTCAAATGAGAATTTTTAGATGAAATCTAATCTATACTTATACAATAAAAATTTTGGCAAGCAGCGAATACAACTCGCGCCCTGAGGGTTTCGCATTATCTTTTGTAATACAGTTATGAAATTAACTGCAACTATAACCTTCTCTCGTATTAATTACAAACGGAAAAATAAATTATTATTTTTTCGGATTTATTTTGTATCTTATAGTAAAAGACCTTCCTTCGTACCAAATTTGAAAACTATATCTCCCCAGGATACCCTATAAATTTTGATAATCGATCAATTACTGGGACTTTTAGTAAGAAAAGGCGTATCTATTTATTGCGTTAACCCAGAAACTTGACTTTTGTCCCCGAGCCATTTTGGAGCAAAAATAAAACATTATCATAACTTTGTAGCATAATAATTCTTCAAGGGGTTTGAAATTTATAATTTTTATAAAATTTATTCCTTAACTTTTATCCAAACACCTACCTCCGTGTCAAATTTGAAGACTATAAATCCCCGGGAAGTATCGTATAAGTTTTGGTAAGCAGCTAGTGAGTGGGATTTTAACTATGATTATGACGATATAAGATATGATTATAACTTAGAAACTTGAGTTTTTTACAGCAATATGTGGCAAAAGGTTTTGACACACGGACAGACGGATAACAAAGTGATCTTATAAGGGTTCCAATTATTCATTAGTACGGAACCCTACGTGTTCCTCTACCATCCATACTGTGGTTATACTAGCCTCCTCCATGAGATTCACACTTCGCCACTGCCAATGAACACGTTTAACGTAAAACACATGTTTTGATTTAGCGATACTTTATTAAATACATTGAAATTGAATTTCCATTTAAGTCTATAAGAAAGATGATGTAACAGTCGTTGGTGTCTTGGTGCTAACTCGCATGCGAGGAGCTCTGTCAGGGAACGGATAATACCTCTTGTCAGCCATTAGATAATGCGTCGCGTTCTCTATGAAATCCATATTCGTTTGAGAGGCTAGGTAAGAGAACATAGCCGGAAAGCGCTCGGTGCCGCATCTGTAAGTATGTAAGGCTTAGAGAGTACTGTGTAACCTTTATGCCTAAAAGCTGATAATAAATTTGAGGAAGTATTTCAGGCAATTTGAAGTTATAAAAAAGCATATGATCGTTTTTTTCATATCTGGAATCAATTTGCCGAACTACTTACTATATAAAAGAGTTCTATAGTTTATATTCTCTCATTTATCGAGTCCTTTTGTATAGTCGGGATTTTTGTTTTATTTTTAATAATTTAGTTTTTCACTGATAAATTTATAAACGTAAATAGATTTCTTTGAATTCGACTTTTTGACACGGAACTAAGTCGTTATTGATGACAATTTCTTTTAACAATTAATATACTTGATTAGATTTTAATAATTGAATCAAAACAAGGTCAAAAAATACTTTATTCAATTAGGCCCCAGGGAGGCACTCATGAACGTCAAAACATATTCTATTAAATATCTAAGTTATAGTTGAGTCATAAAGAAGTAATATGTATAGTAATATCCTGTTTCACTGAAAAGTTGTAGACATTATTTTTATTCACAATACTCGCAACAATGACTCCTTAGTTCTAATAAGTTTAAATCAGTATAACTTTTGTATTTTTAAGGTATCCACGTTATTTATAACATTTCCTAGGCATTCTAGGAATGTACGTTAAAAATACAGACCATGCTCGGTTAGATTAGGTTCGACTTGCGAACGTCACGGTCTCGTACCTGGCCGTTTTCTCATTTGGCGTTCTATAGAAAGTCTACGAAATGTTATAAACGACGTGCATACCTCAAAAATAGAAAAGAAAAAATAATAAGAGTTTTCAATTTATCTTACAAAAAAAAATTATTTTTTTCCGCTTTCGCTTTTTCCGTGGCAGACAAGCGGTGGCCGTAGCACACCTAGAAGTAATTTATACGTTGCCGAACTTTAGTCCTCTTTCCTCAAGGAGCTTTGGGAATCCTACTCATCATAGAAACACAATACAAGTTTATTTGGGTGCGATCTTCTATAGAGAGGTATTTCAGGATATATTTGTGGCAGCCCCACAAGTAAAGAGAATACCTCGGCTTAGTGCCTTGAGCGCTCGCCCACAAGCCCGGTGAAACTTCAACAATCTGGCCAAAAAATAGTCACTTCGAAAAGAAAGAAAAACAACGAAATATCCAAACAGAATGAAATAATGAGTATTCATTATACAAAATTATTAGTTAAAGTAAAATTAAAAAGATATTTAATTAACATTTTTACGAATTCTTCTCAGCAAACTTTTTCATTTGATATCCATATCATGGGAGTGCATAAAAAATAACTGATCCGCCATACTGGATTTAGAATGACGTCATTTAGCTAACCATACATTGTCATCCAAACTAAACGTGTATGCAAAATTCCAGCTCAATAGGTTGAGGATAATTGTTTTAAAATTCAGTTGCTATATTAGCCACATACTATCAAAGCAAGTTAAATTGAAGCTTGTAAAAATGGTTATTTGCTTGTGTATACCTCAATTAAAAGCTACATTGAAAGAGAAATGTTTTAAATATATATTTAGTGAATACAGTAAATAAGATTTTATGACATTACGTACAGTTTACGGATACCCCATGACGCTAAGCCCCAGAGTACACCGTCGCTTACGGCTGGCGCTCCCGTGTCTCGCTTTTTATGAAAATGAAAATACAAAATTATTATTAATCAACTAGATGCTGTCACTACTGGATCTATGTTTCCTTTTACAAATCTTTGTAACATGAAGATTTGTTCAATCTAATTTCTTCCTCACCTTTCCACAACAGAGTCACACGCGCTGGGCTTCGGAGACACAGCTTTTTAGTGACATTCATCTCGAAACGAACTAAAAAGTTGTCGTACCGTGAAACTATGGAACCATCTCTTAGCCAATGTCTTCCCCTTACGACATTAGAAACCAGGCATTACAAATGGCTAACCACTATATTATGGTTTCATTACATTGAAATTCTTAAAATATTTTATTATTAACGCTTGCAGGGTGTCTTCAGTTCTCGGGTAATAAAATACGCGGTAAAACAATTGCTATCAATATTTATAAAAATACATACCTTTCCTTTTTGTCTTTGCCGTAGTCGGGTAAAAATGAATGCTTGTTTGTGACCTATACACATTTTGTAAATAATTCATCCAAATGCGATAAAACTTTGCTGAGATCTTGTGTGCACGCCTAGGTCTCTCTGTATTAGTACAAGCAGATTATAACAGATGGCGTGCATGTCCGTTCATATTCATGACAGCGGGAATGAAGTCCCGGCAAAAGCTAGTAATAAGAATGCTTACGGTGCAAGGTGCTTGTTTGCCAGTCTGAGTGAGGCAAATGAAGTTCTCTGTGACAGTGACTCCGAAGCGCTGTGTGATGTTATTGCAAAGTCCTCGGTCTAACAGTCGAGCGTGATACACCTGGAGGCTAGTGTATGTTGACTCATATACCCCGTCTCTCTTAAACAATAAGTGACAAATCATAAATTAATTATTTAGGTATCACTTGATTGTTGTTGTAGAGAAGCCCTTTCCAATCGCATAAGATTTCTATATTTTAATTTAGCTTTTTGACGAATAGTGGAGTTTTCTTAATTTTTAATCAATGCTTATAATTACATTTATAGTTTTCAAGCTGGTCCTAGTAATGTCGGGAATTCTCCGAACTGAATTCTATACTTATATAGTTGTGTTTAGTCTATATTCGGAACACTAATTTATTTATAGTAAGAAATATAAATTATAAGTATTGTTTTCAAACATTTTTATTATTTGATAAAAAAAATATCTGACGTAAGATTTCCCCCGCAAATGGTCAGCAAAAGTAAGAATAAATTGAAACCTCCCCTCTAAACCTGCATGCGTAATAATTAAAACCCCCCATCCCCCCCCCCCCGATATATGACCATCTGGCACCGACTAATCAGACTGATTCGTTTCTACGTCAAGTAAATTCCCATTACTCCACAAATCACTAGCAGCTATATCGATTGTTTAACACAATCACCATATCTTACCCTTAGAGAACCCCAACTCGTGATAAATGCGTCCTCGAATACTGGCATCATCATACGATTTGGTAAATCCACGCCGTGCACTGAATCTGAAAATCTGTAAGACGTTATTATATTGGCGGTTTTTTTAATGCCAATGGGCAGCAAACAGGATTGTTGGTAAATGATTATCTTCGCCTATAGATAGCTGCAACACCAGGGATATTGTAGCCAATATTTATAGATGAGACAAAACCCTATTTTTATTAATAGAATATTATAAAAAGTATACTTGATATTCTTGTCTAGCAGTACAAGTGCAATGTCGTTGTCTGGACTCCGTCTGATGCTCCAGCTCGGGTGTTTCATTACTTCTTGTATCTCCGCAACCTGACCGCCTCTGTCTGCATATCTCGATCCCGCTCGCACCCGAAGTCTACTTATGCTTCTTGACCTATTTAATAGAAATAAAGCTTGAAAAATATTTATTAACTAGAATTGTATTGTCATGTAATTCAATATACATCAATAACTTCTCCACAATTTGCTTCGTTTTCACTATCCATAGGAAGACTGACGAGATGAATATTATCATGTTTCTTAAAATGTGCACTAACATTTCCTATAATCATACCTGTTCGATTTATTTTAATTGTAGTATAAGCTAAGTTAATAGTAAATCATCCAGGAAGAATTTACGTAATAAGTTGATTGACTTTGGTTAGACTGTCTAATTAATCGTTTAGATTGCTGCTTGCGGATTGATGGAATAAACTAAATACTTGAAAATAATGAGTTATAGTTGGTCTATTGGTAAAGTGGAATGAATTTATGCAGTCTGTGCTCAATAACTAGAATTATTTTCTTTTACATTTAGGGAAGTATCACAGGTTACCTTTTATTGTTTTATTTTGGTGTTAAAAGGCTTATTCAGGACTAAGAGTAGTTTAGTAGTGACTTACTTCCAGAGACAATTAGCAGTCGTGATCACAAGCCGTGGATTTAGCAAAGCTCCAGCGCACCAGTGTTCTCCGGACTTCTGTATAGAGACTACATATGGGTAGTCTTCTATCAATGCATCCTTTCCAGCTATTAATCGTCTGGCATCGACCGGGACTTGGGCAGGATAAGTGAAAAACCATTTATATTTTATTATATTTATTAAAACAAAACATCGACAACAGCAACGCAAGATGCAAGATGCAAGATTCATTGAAGATATTGTATTAGTAACAGTTCTCAATATTCACTGAACGAAGTGAAAATTTTGCTTGCGATCAATTTGTGTAACAATTTCCGAAAAATATAAGAAACTCAAAATATGACGAATAATAGTGGTTACTACGGCGCTCAGTTTGCCATTTGACGATAGAATAGAATTTTTGACGAAACAAGAACGTTAATTTGAGGTCTTGCGTTGCCACGTCGATGCTTGACTGTCTTTGCTAACATTTAAAAGGCTTTAAATTGTTGAATTAGTTTCATTTTCAAAATTAGTTATATTTCTTCAAAGCATTCGTTTACCTTGTTCTCGATTTCTGTGTGTCTTTCCGCTCCATTTCTTTCCTTTGCGGGCATTACTTTTATGTTTATTATGTCTTTGTGATTTTAACTCCCTATTCTTATTCCGTTTGGATCTTTTGGATGCTTTTTTGGAGTATTTCAATCCAGTACGCTTGTGATGTTTATAATGTTTTGATTTGGATAATTTATTGGAGTTTTCGGTGCGTTTACCAATCTTTCCTGGTTTCTTAGCAAGAGATTGAAATTTACGCGGTGCATGTTTGTGAGAATGACTTTTTTTCTGTACCTTTGCTTCACCATGACCTTTTTTAGCAAGAATATCATCTTTATCTCCAACAGACCTCTTATTCCTTAATGAAGTCCAAACATAATCTGGTAGTACTTTTTTAACTCGAGGTTTGTTGTCATAAGTTTGTTCCAAAGTAAAATAAGGACTATCCGGTATATTAACCTTCTTCGAATTTGCTCCGACAGATTCGAAAACTGTGTAGAATTTATCAGTGTACGGTTTTTTTGTGTTAAACGGCTTTGTTTTAACAATTTTACCGGAGTTTACGATGTAAATTTTCCCCAATGATTGTACTTTTTTCGGGTATGCTTTAACTAAAACTCTTTTATCTTCACATAAACCATTATTTATATAGAAAATACATATTATAAGCAACGTTTTCTTAGTTCCAAGCTCCATTGTTACTCTTCGTTTGTCGTAAATTGTAAAGTTTCGATTTATGGTTGTTTTATCGTTCCTTTGATGGGTTTCTTCAATTGTGCGATAAATTTTTGCTATTGTTACATCCTTGATATTGATTTCACGGTCAATTATTTCATACATTTACATATTTATTTAAAATTCTAGTCGTTTTCATTAAAAACTCAAATTTAAATTTGTATTTTTGTTATATGTTGGTCCCATTGCAGATCAATGTCTAATATTACTAGGTTCAAAACCTGTCCACCATGAAGGATTTATAAGTCACAAGGGCGTATGTGTAACAACTAAACATAAGAGTTTTTATATATTAAGTGTAAATGCTGTTGAAGATGTTAGTTAACACGTTAAGTAATTACTCTTGTTCTCTAGTGCATTTGCCGGAACACACTGAGAGTTCCTTTGCGACAGACGTTCAACTTGAAGGTGGTAGCTAGCCAAGCGAGAACTTCGACACCCTATCACAGGGGTATGTTTCCATCACGATGATTTGTTTCAACTAAAGCTCAGGCTCACTGTAGGGCTCGAACCCACGGTTATGGATACGACGTCTAAGCACGCTACGACTAAACCATCATCGCTTCAAACTCAACTGGTTAAAAATAATGCTTAGTTTGTTATAATTTTAACAGAATGTTTATAATATACTAGCTACGTCCGCGACTCTAGATTACAGAATATAAAGTAAAAAGTAGGCTATGTTACTCCTTATACCGTTTGTGAAAGTTCCGTCAAAATCGGTTGAACCGTTTCGAAGATTAACCGAAAAAAAAGACAGACAAAAATTTAAAAATTGTTGTTTTGTCATAAGTGCTATACCTATATTCTTTCATATGCATTTAGTAAAAAGCTTTTATTTTGACATTACAAACAAAAACAGCGAGATTTTTATTTATTCGCTTTTTGTTTAATAGATTTTCATTAATAAGGTGTTAGAAATATGAGGGAAATTTAAAATCTCATAATGCAACGCTATTGGTCAAATGGAATCGTGACGTCAAAGTACGCGTTCAGTTTGTCCATAAAGGTGAAGTTACTGGGTGACTTTATAGTTTTGTATTTGTATTGAAATTTTATCGTTATATATGAATAATTTAAGTAGTTAGGTTAAATACTGCATTCTTAAAATGCAAATTGAGGATCATTGGTCAAGTATGTTCGGCAAGAGCACCCTATGATAACTGACTACCAAATAACACGACTAAATACAACTATGACATAAGACTTTATATGCTTTGTATATAGTAGAACGACAAAGTGACGGGCTGACGGCACTGTGCGTGATGGTATGTACACTAGAATTCAGAAACAACGGCGACCATCGTAGGAAGGGTAATCCAACGGCGACCATCGTGAGAAGGTAATCCAACGGCGACCATCGTGAGAAGGGTAATCCATTGATGGCTGTCGCAGTCATGACGGCCTCTAAGCATATCGGCAGCTGGTTATACATACACTGGCTGATTCTATAACCCGACATACAAAAAGAGAGACACTGTGACGAGTTTATTACCTCATGCATGGTGGTAGCGATCCAGTCAGGTACTGATACCCAACCTCCTCGCTTGAATACTGGATATACCCCGGCTGATCCCGGAATTCGACGCGCCTAAGTGTGCCTTACACACCTGATGTATGGTGGTTCCAGTCAGCCATAGTTATCGTGCCCGGCCCAGCAAAAAATATTTTTATTCCTTTTCAGATAAGGTTCAATAGAATACTTATATATATTAAATAGGAAAACCCGGTAAAAATATTTTATTATAAACGACGGCACGTCTCGCAGAAACTTCTCCGTAATGTTCTATTAGAACTATGGAATATAAAAATATGTTACATAATTTGTTTTTGTCGTTTCTCAACCAGTCATTATCTTTAAGTAAGTAAGTATCCGTAAGTTTATCTGTAAATTATTTCAAAGTCAAATTGTATCTCGCGGTACATGGAAATACACTTGATCAGATACATTTATTATAATATTTTTACACATAGGTACAATACAGTACTTATAAAATAGTTTTAATCCACCGCTTATATAGTAATCAGTTATAAAACTTAATAATTTTGTAATAAAACACTCTGCAGTATACTTTTTTTTTTATTGCGTCCGCTGACGTCACCGGTATTCGGTGACAGCTCGCCAAAATGGTGGCGTTAAATCGTTCTAATCTTATTGCAGTTATAAATCAACAAACAATAATTTTCAGAAGGTTAACTATTGGTATAACCTTGTTAATTTTTATAATAGAAATGGTGGCGAATATTACCACGAGTTTATTTGACCTAATAAACTGATTTTTTATTGACCTTTCTTGACACTTGTCAAGGACATAAGCTGGTTTGTTTGTCTATATTCTGTTAACAGGAGTTCATTGAGATGGCGAGAGTTGACGACGACTGATTACCGCTAACTGTTGTTTACGGTTTTCTTCTCGACTGCATTGCAGGATCGTGCCAAGTGGCGTCACCTAATCCACGAAGGTCAATTAAATCATGACAATGCCTGGTTCAGAGTATTAAAGGAAAAACACATGAAGCCTTTCAAGCGGGCCTCAAACCCCTCGTCCATCTGAGGGTACATACACTTGTCGTGAGTGCGTCCGAGGGATCCTTTCTCGGAACGCTCTCTTCTGCCATGAATGCAAGTGTCGTCGCGATGCTACCTAAACCATCTGTCAAAGTTTATTTACTGCCTATAGTCTTCATACATTATGCATTCGACAAGTAATGTGATGCTTCCATAACCAAAAAGAGCTGCAGTTCCAAGCATGACGATGCAGAGATGGGGTTCTTATCCTATTATTCTATTGCGTAATTGCAATGTAGTGATATACTACTGGCCATCCATTTGAAATTACTCCTTAATCACGAGCTAAACAACACTCTGTGCACCTTTAAGGATATACCACACTAAAATTGGTGTATGTCTAAATAGTCCAAAACATGCTTCCTTAAGCACTTGCTTATCGCTCTGTGCATCCTTTATTACGTACATGAAACGCAATATCCAGAGGTTGACGCCACCTGTGAAATTGGCTACAAATCCTTTAAGGTTGATTCTACCTGTGAAATTGACTACAGATGCTTTCAGGTTGATCCCACCTGTGGAATTAGCTAGAGATCCTTTGAGGTTGATGCTAAAATATTTGTTTATTAAATGAAATATTTTTATCTATTGTTATTGGCATAATGGCCAATTGGATGAATGTCGCATAAGAAATATTGAGATATATTAACTAAGACCACAACGGGTACAGTTTTGCATACATTTTCACAATAAATGTACTTGAGTATTGAGCATAGCAACAGAGCTCCTCGCGTAACTCTACCGTTTATATTGTTTACTTTTAGATTAATCTGATGCCGGCCACACACGTTACGGGCTACATATGCATGTGCTGGCGTATGTAGATCGGTGCGTGTATTGGAATAGACTGTGCAGTTTTTTAAACCTGCGCAGGTGACCGGCACTTAATAGAATATCAATTTTTTTGAGTGACATCGTACTGTGACGTGTGTACTTGTGCTTACCCATACATGCTACGACGTGCTGCCGACCTGTGTTGGCACACCTGTCAGGTAAACCTCTCCTGTAGACCATAGATTGCGTGACCTGCGTTAGTTTTCTGTTCAAATTTTAATGAGCTGTAAGACAAGACGGCGCTGTCAATATAAATTATCGCCTCGCTAAGTGTGTTCTACCGTCTGTATCATGGTGAGTGTTCTGAAGAGCTGGTCAATCTAATTCCCTCCTCTCCTTCCCACAACAGAACCACACGCACTGGGTTTCGGAGTCACAGTTTTACGGTAACCCCCATCTCGGCACGAACTAAAAAATTCTCTATGTTTTATCTTTGTCGGACCGTGTAACTGTGGAACCATCTCCCGGCCAATGTGTTCCCTCCTTCTTATGACATCGGGTCCTTCAAGCGTACCGTGAAGAGATGTTTATGCAGGTCGGCATGACAACGGTGATCGCCGATGGATTATAATGTGCTTACCATCAATCAATCAGTCAATTTGCCGAGATTAATATATATTTAAAAAAAAAACCTAATATATTTGGTTTTGATGGTTTATTATATATTGAATATTTAGCTATCGTCGGCCAGATACAAATAAGGAGATGTTAATAAGAGTTTATGTGACATCGAATGTCGCAGCTCAGTTCACAATATTATAGAAAAAATATATGTATCGTGCCGATTCTATCTAAGGATGATGAAGTATTATGATTCTATATAATTTTTATAGGTTAAAAAATCATAACATTTAATTAGGCTATATAATTTCATGATTTAGGTGTTGTCATTGTTTATCTTTGACCCTAAAGTTATCAGTTTTATTGAAGTATCAAATAGTTATTTGTCTATGTGACTCTTGGGTTAACCTTTGTTTCCTATTATCATTTTACCTAAATATTGTGTAACATATTTACTACATTTTATCTAAATTTGTATACATAATTTTGTAACGAAACAAACCTTGATACTGTATCGTAAATCGATAAAATCTTACAAACTGCTGCGTTGTTGCCAAGTGCTTATTTGTCGCCAATAATTAAGAAAAAAGCCTAGACCCGTTCCTTCGGCAAGGATCCCTTGAGCCAAGCAGCCGCTCGCGCGATACACTGACATTGCATTCACAAGCTACCAACATACAATCATTACACAGCATCTTTTTAAGATCTACAACTATGTAGAACATTAATTTGATATAGGTATTTATTATGGTTCACTCAGAGTAAGCCATGTTATTGTCCCAAAAGCGCCCTTTTACCGAATCGATTCACCATTATCGTCACTACTTATTTCGTATCTTACTTTATGTAACAAAATATATCCTATAACCTGGTCAGATAACATAGCTACGAATGAAAAAAGAACATGTAAATCGTATAAGTGGATTTCGCGCGAAAAGAACATAAACGGACAGACAGACAGAGACGTTGAGTTTTATAATATGTATAGAAGATATACATTAAACAAGTTCCATGTTCCACGTGTCCAGTGCAAAAGTAACCGTTCTCGATAGTTCTAGATCATCGTTGTATATTGGCGCCTAATGGCTCGCTCACACTGCTAAATATCCTCGAGCGATACTTTTACGAATAATGAAATATTAAATGTAAAGTTGGCATAACACCTAATAGCATTGTGGCATCTTTTAAACACCAACAAGTATAGCAATTAATAATAATACGTTTTGTTTAGAACGGAAATAACAGCGTCACTACTGAGACCCTGTTTTTGGTTTTGACAGATGACTTTCAGTTGTTGTGTGCTTTCATTGTGGATTTCACGAACTAAGTGCTATATTATTATCCCCCTACGCAAAAAGATAGGTGCTACAAGTTTAACGTGTGTATCTGTCTGGGGCATCGTAGCTCGCAAACGGTTGAATCGACATTGATCAATTATTTTTTTTTTTGTTTAAAAGGTGTCTTGGTGGACATTGTTATACTGTATCTAAGCCATCGCTCTATAATGGGCAGGAAATCTACATTTGCCATTATTTCCTGCAATGTCCTGTTTACTTCATTTATGATCCAATGATCAACGTCACGAGAGAATAGATGAAGCCGTCGTGCGGTAGCACCGTTTCGAAGCAAATTCGACAAAATAATAAAATTTAGAGTTATCACAGTATATACTGGTGTATCATCAATATAATACGTACTAGATTTTGCGATCTGAACACTTACTGTGTTCGAGTGAATTGCACTTCAAGCCTTGCATCTTAATTTAGTGTGGCTTCGACATTTATGCAGTGTGGGCGCATATAGAGCGGTGCTAATAATATAATAATTCAGATAATTCGAATCAAAGCGTGAACCTGGACGTAAATACCTATTCAATAGTCAAGTAAGTAAAATGATTTGTTCTTTAAGTGAATAAATAGGTAATAATATCTCAAAAACACAATAGAAAAAAAAAATTCTTCATTTAAACACGCCACGCTACGCCATATACAATCATAGACTAAAACATGCAGATGTTCCATTACCAAACCTCCTGTAGGTAAAAATATGTGACTGAACACAGACTTGACGAGGTGTTTTTAAGTGTTTTAATTTATTTATTTTATAACCAGTTTGTTTAATGTTAAATAATAGTTAAAAATTTTCAATATTTATTTTACATTCTTTCTTTTTAGTAAATAATTAACAACTAATATTTGTCAAAGTTCAGAAAATATGATGACGTGTGTATTTGTACTTAAATAAACGCATAGCATTTCATTTTCCTTTCTATCTATTTTTTATTAATTTATTTAATTATTAATAAATTATGAAATAGAATATGAATTCTAATGAAGCATTGTAGGTATAAATCTGTGTCTGTTCTGCGATGTAATATCTATAGGAAAGACCGCTATGTTGTTTATAAGTATTTGAGCAAATTGTTTTCACGAACGTTCTTGTCTATCGATAGAATATATATCAATGTTGTCCGTCTGTATTTCTGGATTGACCTCAAAAACGGCGAGATAGATTTATTGAATTTTTGTACACTGATAGTGTTCGTACAAGGTGAAGCAATGATGGCTCAATGGTAGCGTGTACGACATCGCGTCGATTGACGTGAATTCGAATCCCTGCAATGAGCCTGAGCTTTCGGTGAAGGAAAACATCGTGAGGAAACCATAGCATGGTGGTAGGGAATTTTCTAATGTCCTCCTGGCTAGCTACCACCCTCAAGTTGAAAATCTGCCGCCAAGCACCAATAGGTGTGTTGAGAGCCAGTCTTCCACTAGGTTTAGCGTGTTATCATCTTAGGCCACATCGGCACATAACATCAGGTGAGATTGTGGCCACTACGCCAAACCGATAACGATAAAAAAAAACATGTTTTTCTTCTGTTGATTGGCTATGAACATTATTAATCATAGTTTTCGAACTCAATTTGTTTTTATTTGTTCTCAACTGATTTTTACGAAATTTTATTTGCAAGGAGTATATGGAATTCGGAATTTGATATAACAATTATCAATAATACATTCAGTAATATAAAATATGAGTAAAAAAATAATTCTTTACGTATTTTCATTAATGAAAAGACGTAAATAATGATTGCGTAATAAACGCATGGAAAGCCGCGGGCAGAGCTAATAAAAAATAATAATAATGTTATAAAATCGCATTAAAACATCGCGCATTGTACGACCATACCTTGAACTTCTACCCTAACAATGTGGTCTGTTTAGATTAGGTACAGTTGCCCTTAGGTTATCACTTATCAGTAACGTACATAGCAGCAGTATATAAACCCCACAGTACACAATTTACACTAACTTCAACTTGTGGTTCACTCAGGTGAGTACATTACAATGTATCTATTATTGCTAGACTGTTGTACCCATAGATTTAATACATGTATATAGATCGTTAACACGAAAGAGAAAGAGTATAGTATACGCTTTTGTTGGAACGAGATAGGCATATAGACCAGTTTTGTATTGTCCCGCTTATTTTTAAAGAATCTAAGGTTTCGATTGGCGGCCACGTACCGAAAGACGCAGCGTGGGCAGACCCACCACAAGGTGGTCCGACGACTTGGTAAAGGTTGCGGGAAGCCGCTGGATGCGGGCAGCATAGGACCGGTGGTTGTGGCGATCTTTGGGGGAGGTCTATGTCCAGCAGTGGACGTCTTTCGGCTGAAATGATGATGACGATGAAGGTTTCGATTTGCTTGTACCAGTAACACCACTTCCGTTCTTTATTATAACGTCAAAGGCAACAATCTCTTTTAAGTGTCTCACTGATTTTAAGTGGACTAGACCGGGGTTGTCCAATAAAACTTATAAGCGGGCCATATCTTCAAATCCATGCAAGATGGCAGGGCAACTTGTGTAATTTGTTTGTAGCCGTCATAGGTTCATACACAAATAGATAGATATTCAAAATTAATCAATTTTCCAACATCATCATTTGCTGTGATCCTACAATTCCAGGACACAATTCTTACCAACTCTAAGAGTATTAGGATTTTGGCTGTAGACATCTCCAGCGATGTTCAGTTCCGTAGTCACTTAAAAGATAGGGTTAAGCGGGCATCCAAAAACCTCGATGTGCTGAATAAAGCGAAGCGGATATCAGCTCGGCCCATTTGACTCGTCTCAAAAACGTCTGAATCCCAACTCACAAGCAGTATCGAAGTTTTCGGAGTGACTTTGCCTCCTTTTGTGTGTTCTACCGTTCCTAAAATAGGCTCAAGCAATTCTTCGGAATTGCTTGATATGATGCCAACGGCTTTCGACGACTTTCCACCATCGTATGGTCGCGGACAGTCCGGTTTCAGAAGAGTTTCCTTCCACGAACGCTCCGGGTGTGGATTGAGCTCTATGCTGACTTTTTCCATTAGACTACAATATGAGATGCTTCTATTATTGCAAGCGACCATCGCCTGCGGAAACCGCTTACCATCAGGCTAACCACACGCTTGTTTATCACCGTAGCGGTATAAAAAAATAACAGTTAAACATAGTTTAATATTAGTTGGTGGGCTCATAGAACAAGCAAGTGTATTTTCTTTAAAAGTAAGGTTACTTTTTCTCTTACAGGTAAAACCGGTGAGTGATTCAAAATGGGCCTTTCGTCGGTCAACCTAGTACTGTGCTTGAGCGTACTGACCTCAATCACTGCTCTGGATGTTGAAAACACCTATGCACCTTCCGCTGTAGACCAACTGTATAACGATGTGATCATCGGGGACTATACCAGCGCTGTGGCTCACACGCGCCAGTTCGAGAACGAGCAAAAAGGTGATTTAATCGAGGAAGTCGTAACTAGACTACTGAGAGACGCGAAACGAAATATAGTCGAGTACGCTTACCAGCTGTGGAACGAGGGCTTGAAGGAAACGGTCAAACAACGCTTCCCCCTACAATTCCGACTTATCTTGGACCAAAACTATGTTAAGATTTTTAACAAGAGAGACGGTTTGGCTCTCAAACTTGCGTTTGACGCGGACGACATGGGCGACAGGTTGGCATACGGTGACGTGCAGGACAAAACAAGCCAGCGAGTCAGCTGGACCGTGATCCCAGAGTGGGAGAACAACAGAGTCCACTTTAAAATTTTGAACACCCATCGCAATCAATACTTGAAGTTGGCAGTGGATAAAGACAGCGCCGGCGACCACAAGGCTTACGGTTCCAATGATGACGACACCTACAGACATCAATGGTACTTCCACCCGGTGAAGTACGAGCACGACGTGTTGTTTTACATTTTCAACCGGGAGTACAGTCAGGCGCTGAAGCTCGGCAGGGATGTTGACAGCGACGGAGACCGCTTGCTATGGGGACATCACGGCAACGTGCTTGGTAGCCCTGAGCTCTTTGGATGGTTTATTGCACCTTTGTAAATTAAAATCCTTTTGTTAAAGGCATGAACGTTATGCTTCAAAACAAATGAATAAACTTTTAAATAAAATGTATTTTTTACTTTAGTACCATTCTAAATTCATCAGAGACATAACTATAATATAACATATAATTTTGATGTTCTCGTACGATTAAATAAAAACTCAATTAGACTTAGTGAATTATTATATGTGTACAAAAAAGGGTTTACCTACGGTCTAAAAGTTTAATTATTCAAAAACAACCATACATAATATAAAACACAACATCTCTCTGTCTACCTGTCTGTTTAGGTTTTTTCATACGAAAACCACTTAACTGATTTCTAAATTTTTTGTTTTAATTCGTAGCTATATTATCTGGCCAGGTTAGAAGATATATTTTGTTCCATAAATAAAGTACGATATAAGCAGTAATGATAATGGTGAATGAATTCGAAAAAAAGATGATCTTGGGGCGATTAAATGGCTCAAGCCGAGTAAACTATAAGAGATATATCAAATTAATGTTCTACATAATTCTAGATCTTAAAAAGACCTACAAAAAGTCTGCAAAAGATTATATCTATCTTCTAAGAATCACCCACAATAAGCATTTTTGGGGCAGCACAATTCGTTCGACAGCGTTCAACAGCAACGGCATTCCGCAGTCCACGCGAGCGGACCCGCGGCCACAGCTAGTAATTTATAAGGTGTTCAATTTTGTTTGAACACTCTTAACTTCTATTTTATTTTTTATACCAATTTTTAACCAATTTACAAGGATTGTACACTGACTCATAATGCTACATAAAAATGTTTAATTAATTTTTTTATTAGAATATAAAACTTGTTAGTAAACGCAGCTTACTTATTTAACGAATTAAACTCTAAAACAGTAGATAAGTATTGATTAAAGGACAGTTAAAACAACACATAAATAAGGTTTAAAATTAAGTTTGAAATATAAATACATATAAATTAAAATTTAAGTTATCAAGTTAAACATTTAAATTTAGTTAAATTGATGCCAAATAATTCTAGTTTTTTGTATTTATATTACAACTTACTAATTCTGTGGACAGTATCATTTAAACCTAAAACAGTTTTTCTACAAGGAGAATTTAGTAGGTTATTGGAATAACGAAGGTAACGAGAAGGAATCCTGCTTTAAACATGGTTAATATCTCATGTATGCTGATAATACAAAAATTCAGTTGAAGGTGATTCGCAGTATTAACGACTGCTGTCTCCTGAAGAAGGATCTGAATCGACTATTGATTATTGCCACATAAACAAACTGGATCTTAATATAAAGAAATGCAATTCTATAACTTTCGCACGTAAACTCCGTCATATTAATTACAGTTATTCTTCAAATCATTTACCTATCCAAAGTGTTAATTGTGTGTTGATTGTTTTATATAATAAAAAGATAATTGACTTTATTCTCGTTTGATAAAACACGACAAAACACTCTTATCTATGACTACTTTGACAATAATTATGGCACTTTTAGCATCAAATAGTAGTACAACGATAAAGACGCAAAATCCATAGCCTTTTCGTAATTCATCATCAACCTATATTAGTCCACTGCTGGACATAGGCCTCCCCTAATGAGCGCCATTGCGCCCTGTCTTCAGCTGTCCGCATCCAGCATCTGCCTGCAGTCTTTCGCAGATCGTCATCCCATCTGGCCGGAGGGCGTCCTACACTACGTTTGTCGAGTCTCGGTCTCCACTCAAGAACCCATTTACTCCAGCAGTTGTCGGTTCTTCGCGAGATATGGCCGGCCCACTGCCACTTCAGCTTGCTAATTGTTGTTAATTGTTAATTTAAAAGTTGTCATTTGACAGTTGCAAGTCACGGGTGTAATCAATACGGTTCTTAGCTTTTTATTTGATTACGTCGAATGTACAGTTTAGTTTTTTTCCGCGAGTGTGTGCGCTATATTGGGCAATTCACATCTTGTAAGTAAGAGTGTTTGTGACCGTATGGATGCTGTTGATTGCAATAAGGCAGACAAAACAATCTTCATTAACTCAATCGCAACTTGTTGCACTGTGGGTAGATATAGTGCTGATCAGCTGAGCGTCATAGTAAAACAAACCAATTTATTTTATGAGAGCGGCATCTAGCGTCGAGTATTTTTATGCTACACAGTATATCGTGACAATTGATTTTTTGACAGCGCCACCCAGCGTCCAGTAGCTATACTATAACAGTTTACCTATAGCCACCTACTGATACTTTTTTGTTACGGTGTCAGACAGTACTAAGCTTATCGTTATGGCTAAGTGTACTGGTTGTGGTAAATTCATCTCGCCCTCGTCGAAAAGTGCCGCTAGCTGTGGGGTTTGTTCATTAGTATATTATAAGGGATGCGTCTCAATTTCCGAGATGGTACCGGTCAGCAAGGAATGGGTGTGTCCCGAGTGTAAAAGGATGACTCGAAAGGGGGATAACAGCTCCACGCCGGTGAGGAGTATCGGTGAGGATGGAGGGCGGATCCCTGCGTCGAGTGACCTCTCCACTGGCACGTCATTTCATGGTACAAGTGTCGACGACATGGGGGTGCGTGAGCTGCGCTCTGAAATCACTGAGTGTGTATCTGAGATTAGAGGGTTTCGGAAGGAGATGGCTGAACTGCGTACCTCTATCGCAGGCATTACAGCGAGAATGGGGCTTTTTGAGGAGAGGCTTGAAGCGGTAGAAAAGCGGAAGGAGGGACCCGGGGTGAGAGAGGTCGCTGAGCTGGTGCAAACTGTGAACAAGCTAAAACTAGAAATAAATGACCGGGATCAGGAGGCCCTTTCATCTGACCTTGAAATTGGTCATCTTCCTGAGGAGAAGGGGGAGAGCGTTGTTCATGCGGTAAGTGTGCTCGCCTGCAAGCTTGGCGTACGATTGGAGGAGAATGACGTCGTCTTCGCGGAACGTGTTGGCGTCGCGACGGGTGCGGGGAGCGGGGATGAAACTCAGCGGGCACGGCGTGTAGTGGTGCGCTTGACGCGTCGTCGCTTGCGAGATAATCTGTTGCAGGCCGCGCGCGTGCGCCGTACGGTGACTGCGGATGACGCCGGGCGCGTATCTACTGGTCCTGGACCTTCGCGTATCTTTCTCAATGAAAGACTTACACGCGCTAATCGCCAGCTATTCCACCGTGTTCGTGAGGAATGCCGCAGGCTCCAGTGGCGGTTCTCTTGGACGAGGCGTGGCAGAATCTATGCACGTCAGTCGGACGGTAAAGCGGCCTACCACTTCCGTTCCGAAGATGACTTGACACGGGTTTTTGGGACCAGTTCCGTTTGAGACTATGTATTAGTTTACAGTTAAATATTGCATTAGTATATGTTGTTTTATGTATCTTAATTGTTTTTATGCGCTCTTTACGCTTGCATACTTGATGTCTGATAGCAAACACCTTTATTATTTTATGGCTATATGTATACATTATTGTGATTTAATATTATTATTATGTTTAATACTCTACATTACATCATTACTGATTATTGTTTTGTATCCAACTTTGTACGTTGAACTGCTATTTTTAAAATTGTGGAACGTTGTATGTGGGGGTTTAATGTTTAATTATGTATTGATTTTATTATATATATTTATTATATATTATAGTATTTGTAGAATAAGGTGGATATGGTTTATGGTAAAATGGTTTATTATATAAATGGTTAATAATTAATAGTCAGCCGCTATTGGTAACGAGCTGTGGTATTGAGTCGCTTGTGGTTGATCGCGAACTGAATATTACAAATATATAACTTTAACAATAAAATGTTAAAGTGCACGCAGTGCACAAATTATACCTAAAGAGCAGTTCGGTTGTGTAACTCCGAACATACTCCCAGGCGTAAGATGAAAGAGAGATGAAGTAGTCATCTAAGAAGAACTTAATAATCTTAATAAGCAATACTAAAAGCATTATGATTATAAACTGGTACAATAAAATTGTTTAAATTAAATGGTGCAATAAAATTATATAAAAAGATTAATGTTAAGCTACAATTCGTAAAATAAAAATGGTAATAACATTTATAGTAACAAATAACAAATTGTAAATGGTAAACTAAAATGGTTTAAAAAATATATCTTAAAAACTTTAAATGATATAAACTAAACTAAAGAATCTTCTAAAATAAAAGTAGGATTGTCCACATTATTATCTATAGCATCAGGCATAGTAGCTTGGTTACCGTGGCAATTGTTTCGCCCGCGCCTTACACTGGGCCAACGTTTGGCCAGAATTTGGTTACGCACATTCACTGCACTAGCACTCGTCTGACTCGGGTCAGCCGTACTCTGCTTTCGCGATGGCACACTACAAATCGGTATATCACTCGTAGAGCTCGCCGGTGGTGCTGGGTGCACCGACTCTTGTCGGGAGTTGCCTCCGCAACGAACAGCAGTCCGAGAACAAAAACGGCATCGTCCTTTCTTCCACAGGTATGCAACCAGTAGGCTCAAGGAGACTGCGAGTAAGATGTAGCTGACGGCGTAATGATGTATATCGTGTGGTGATATATCATCAATTTCATCGCTCATAGATTTCAGTGTTTCGATTTGACGGCTTAGTTTGGTAAAAGATGAATTCAAATCATGATTATATAATAGTGGTGTGTCATAAACAGGCAATTTAAAATTTATTAAATGATTTATTTGATCAATTATTGGTATATAAAGCTCGTTTGTAGAATTTATCTGATTGAAATGACGTTGTAGTCAGTGAAGGACAAAGTCTTTTCCTTTTATTATGCAGTTCTGAGCTATGGTAATAATTCCTGCATTACTCAATTGATGTTTACGCCCGCGAAACCACCGTTCCCTCCGCAGGGGACGTACGGTTAACTTCGTTCCCGCACACCCGCCACGACCGCCCTCCTCTGCGGCAACTCAAGCCTAGGTCCGATCCATCGGCATGGAGCCCTTGAGCCAAGCAGCCGCTCGCGCGATACAAGTGACTGTACAATCACTAGCTTTCACAGCCATACATGACACTGCATTATACACACATGCACAACACACATAGGTACATAGGTTCTGTAAGGGACCCTTTTTTTTCTTTTTTTGCCTAGTTAGAGTAGACAAAAATTTCAGACCACTAAATACACATACACATGTTCCTTCCCTCCTCCCAGGGGGCAGGAACATGTATATATGTATAGTTAGTTTAGATCGAATTACGGATAGGGAATTAGTCAGATCGCGACTTAATTGCATACGCGCAACAGTCCGAGCCGAGGTCCGGCCACTTTGGCACCCTCGGATGTTGTTGCTTAGCTTTCGTGGCTGAGTGCCCTAAGCGCTCGCCCCCAAGCCCGGTAAAGCTGTAAAAGCCGTAAAGGCTCCAGGGCCCCTCAGGCTAACACTGTAGTCAGTTAGAAAAAAAAAAAAAAATTGATGTTTAGTAACCTGATCATCACAAATAATTTTTATCGAATAAACTATAACACAACTATAATAAACACAACAGTAATATAAATACTGTGATGTCATATGCAGTTCAACCCATCTGTTGGTACACATTGAACTATAAACTTTGCATTCATGGTTTTGTGTGTTTGTATTGCAGAAACTTTTATCATCTTTAAGGTCGTGGATTGGTTTGAGAAACTGACTCATGTAAGATGATCCGTGATATAAACATGTACTTAGTTCATTTATTGTCACAGCAAAGTACGATTCTTTCTTAAAATTTACTGCTACATAATCAGAAATTGGTACTATGGTGATTATACTCTCATTGTTCTGGTGTGGAATATGCAATATTTGATAAAGCTGAAAACTTTCTCTGTAGACAAGAGGTAAAGTTATTTCAAATATAATGTAATTTTCAGATACTCTTGCCTTTACTCTCAGTAATTTATAAATATACTGCAGATCTGTGTTGATGTCATTAACAGGTAACATGAGATTATGCAACATGTGCCCTCGTATGGTTAGAAGCTCTGCTTTAAGCTGAGTTGGTGTTAATAAATGAATGTTAATTTGACCGTTGTATATGTCTGTTATCATATCTAGGAGCGTATCTTGAAGCCTTTTTAAACTTAGTAACAAACTGTTTCCGGCCATCGTACATAATGTGAAGTCTTGATTGTACGACATGTTTTGGATATTTTCTTTTAATTCGTTGGTTCTTCTTTCCCAATTATTCAATTGACTATTTATAAATTTGTGTTGTTTGTCAATGGTTACCTCCATCCTTTTCATTAAATTAAACTCAGATGCGATCACAGAAGTTTGGTTTTTTAAAAGATATAAATGATTTTGATTTTGTTTAAGGGCTTCTATATCTTTCATATATTTTTCTGCGAAACGAGAGTCCAATACTCCGAATAGCTCATTAGCAACGTAACCGACACCGTTGATAAGACCACGGCGCCGCCGACGTCTGGTGTGAACGTTAAAGTGATGTGTTAGCAAAAGTTCATTGTAGTATTTAAATTCCTGATAGTCATGACGTTGTTGAGTGAGAATTATGTTACAATGAGATTGTTGTCCAATGATGTTACAAACTTTTTCTAAATAATTGGTTATCTTGTTATATGCGTCTATTCCTGTCCTATATGGCTCCATATTATAGTACATTATTAGAGTCCATTTATCCCTAATCAGTTGAATATTAGATATAGGATCAAAATATAGTGTCTGATTACTCGGAAGTTGATGTATGTTATGTAATCCATTTGATGGTATAAGCAGAGTCATAAAAAATAACAATGCTGCAACTATGGTCGTGAATGTTGGTTTCTTTGGTCTCTTTATCTTCTCTCCTGGAATATTTTCCAATTGCTTGCTTTCTTCCTGTATGGAATTTTGGTTAGATTGGTTAAGTGGTAAAACTGACAGTTTAATAATAAGTCGTTTTAATAGGCCATTTTTAGTTTTTAACGTAACAATTCTAATTAAACCATCATCGCCAGGATGCGTGTCTATCACGCGGCCCATGGCCCATTTTCCTGCTGTT
Source organism: Saturnia pavonia (assembly GCA_947532125.1). Lineage (NCBI taxonomy): Eukaryota > Metazoa > Arthropoda > Insecta > Lepidoptera > Saturniidae > Saturnia > Saturnia pavonia. The sequence continues at coordinate 3,720,626 of OX383916.1, read as the reverse complement.
AAATTATCATCGTGAATGACTACTAAGCCATCAACTTTGATATTTTTCTGCAAATTCATCCACTTTTTACGTGCAGATAATTGTGTTAAATTTTCAGTTTTCCATCGTTTCCATAGATCATGAAATAATTTGGTTGTTAGATGCCATCTGGTCCGAGCATCATGTTCTGTATCAATAATGGTCAATCCTGGTCTTCCCGTTAAGAAATGAGCTGGTGTAAGAAAATCGAGGTTTTCTGGATCTTCCGATAATGCACACAGAGGTCGAGAGTTCAGGCAGGCTTCTAATTTGGTTAAAAGAGTAGAATACTCTTCGTACGTCAATTTTTGATGGCCTATAAGTCTTTTCAAATGGTATTTCAGACTACGCACAGCCCTCTCCCAAAGTCCTCCTGCACTTGGCCAAGCGGGGGCATTAAAATGCCACATAATTCCCATTTCCGTTACTTCTGTTAAAAAACTAGTGTTGAATATTTGTTGAAGCCGATTATACTCTTCTTGTAACATTCTGTTAGCTCCCACAAAATTGGTTCCATTATCACTATAAATGTGACGTGGGGCTATTCGTCTCGCTGCCATTCTGGTTAGCGCCGCCAAAAATCCTGAACTGCTTAGGTCGGAGACTAGTTCTAAATGGACAGCTTTGGTTACCATACATATGAAAACCGCTATATATCCCTTTGTGGTTTTAATTCCACGTCCCTTACTAGCTTTTACTTCTACGAATCCCGTGAAATCAACTCCACAGTGGTAGAAGGCACATTCCGGATTGACTCGTGAAGCTGGTAAATCACCCATCAGTTGGTATTGTTTGATGGGATCATGTTTCGACATATAATACACTGTCTGATAAACTTCTTGGTTGCACTGTATGCTTTGATAATCCAGTATCTCTGCCTTAGGTTCGCTAATGTAATGTTTGACCCACCATGAAAAGTTAGTTTATGTGCTTCTTGAATCAATAAAGTCGTTAATCTATGATTATACGGTATTATGATCGGATGTTTCATTTGTAAGCTGATATTTGCATTTCTCAACCTACCTCCTACTCGTAGTATTCCATCTTGATCAATAAAAGGATTGAAATTTAAAATTTTACTTTTACAATGTAGGTTGTCATGATTTTGTAAATACTGAATATCATTAGCGAATTCTGATACTTGCACATATTTAATGATCAGCAATTTTGCGTATCGTCGCAGCTCGTATAACGTTAGGTATGCCGGACGATTTTTCTTAGAATTGTGTAAACGTAGTATCCATGCTAAAATACGAGTTATTTTGTTGATTGAACTGAATTTATTTAATAATGCATATATGATATCCTCTTTGCTTTCAATGGTAACGGTGTTGGATTTTAATACTGATGATTTGAGTTCTAATTTTGTTTCGTAAATTTCATTTTTATTTTTTGTCTTCGAATATGACGAGAGCCATGATGGACCCTGCCACCATAATTCATTATTTTTTAATTGCTTGATCGATAATCCACGACTAGCACAGTCCGCGGGATTCTCATTGGTTTTTATGTAACCCCACTTATAGGACGGTATTATTTGGGTAATAAATTTTACTCTGTTTGCTACAAATGGTTTCCATCTTGCTGGATCTCCCTTTATCCAACCCAACACGGCTGTAGAGTCACTCCAACAAAACTTTTTTGCATTGTAGTCTGATAGACAATTGGTTATTTTTAGCATCAGTTTTGTTAAAAGCTGCGCACCCATCAATTCTAATCTGGGGATCGATACGATTTTATTTAAGGGGGCTAATCGGGCTTTAGCCGCTACAAGTGTTATGGTTGTTTGTTTATCTTTTATAATTTTACAATAGATAACACCAGCGTAAGCTTTTGTCGAAGCATCACAAAATCCGAGAAACTTGACTTTTTCGTTGTGTTCGCTCATTCCAAGCCATCGTTTTATTTCAATAGTATTTATTTCATTCAAATCTTGTCTCAAAGTCGTCCACTGCTGGGTAATATGATCGGGAAGTACGTCATCCCAATCTAATGTGGATAACCAAACGTTTTGAAAAAGAATTTTCATGGTGGTACTCAAAGGGGTTAACCACCCTAACGGATCAAATAATTTTGATATATCTGATAAGAGCGATCTTTTGGTTGGTTGTGGTTGTTGTTGTGGTTCTAATTTTGGTTCAAATATAAATAAATCCTTTTGTGGATTCCAGCCCAGGCCCAAGGTTTTGGTTGAATCTAATTGTTTAAATTCGTATACGTGTTGATTACACTGGTCAATATCTAAATCGGCTATTAATTTTGGTTCATTAGTAGTCCATTTTCTAAGATTAAATCCACCTTTCCTCAATATTTCAATTAAATCTGCTTTTAACTTGTTTGCTTCAGAAATGGAATGATGTCCACCACAAAAATCATCCATATAGAAATTTTCGTTTAGTACTTTTGCTGCATTAGGAAAATTATTATTTTCATCGTTTGCTAACTGTTTTAAACACATCATAGCTAAGAATGGTGCTGATTTTGTACCGTAGGTAACAGTGGTCAGCTGGTATGCTTTAATCGGCTGGTTAGGGTTGTCCCTCCATAATATTTTCTGATAAATTTGGTCTTCTTCGTGTATTTTAATCTGCCTATACATTTTTTCTATATCTGCAGTGTAAACAAATTGGTATTGTCTCCATTTTAAAATTAATTCTAGAAGATCCTGTTGTAAATTGGGACCTTTATACATAGTATCGTTCAAGCTTAATCCGGAAGCTGATTTTGCAGAAGCATTGAATACTACACGTACCTTAGTGGTTATTGATTCAGCTCGGGTTACCGCGTGGTGAGGTAAAAAGCAACCGAGTGTCGTTTCTGTATAGCATGGTTTCATATGATTTAAATTATAATATTCATTAATAAATTTATGGTATTCTGTTTTGAGATTTATGTTTTTCTCTAATTTCTTCTCTAAACTACAAAATTTAACTAGCGCTAGTGATCTGGTCGTACCTAGCTTTTCCTTTAGTTCTGGTTTAAATGGTAGTCGGACTTCATATCTTCCATCTTGTAAGCGTTTTGTGGTCATCAAAAAATTCTGTAAACATTCTTGTTTATCAGATGTCATTTCACTCTGCTGGTTGATGTCTTCACACTCCCAAATCCTCTTAGATCTTCTGTATTATGTAAAACTACATTACAATTATACATATTGCTTACCGCTCCACAGAGCAACCATCCTAACTGCGTTGGTTGGGCTATAGGTTGGTCATCATTCTCTCCTTTCAAAATACCTCCTAAGATTATTTTGCTATAAACATCTGCTCCTAATAGTAGGTCTACGCATCGGCTATAATAAAATTCTGGATCTGCTAAATTTATGTTCTGAATATGTAGTCATGATGTTTTGGTAAATGTAGTGTTTGGCAAATTCTTAATTAAATTGTTCATAATGAGTACATTTGCACTTAACGAGAACTCATTGTGCATTGATTGTATTTCTATGTTCATTACACCTTTACAATTATTTTCTTTTTCTCCTACCCCAAAAATCTTTCCTTTACACTGACTTCTCCTTAATTTTAGCATTTGTGCGGCATTTTCAGTAATTAATGAAATTTGAGAGCCTTGATCAATTAATGCTCTCATTGTGTGAAGCGTTCCATCTTTACCCATAACTTTCACTAATGCTGTAGAGAGTAGTATCTCCGATACTCCATTCGAAGATACATGAGTAGTGGTCGGCGTTTTTACTCTGGTTGTGTTGCGAAGCGTAGTATTATTATTCGATTTAGATGACGTAGATGGTTTTGGTTTAAAAGCTTCGTGTAATAATGTATTATGATTTCCAAGACAATTGCGACATTGTTTTGTTGAAAAGCAAGGTTTATTAAAATGGTTGATTAAGCAGTTTACACAATATTTCATATTGTTAACCGTTTTCAATTTCTGTTCTGGCGTCATGTTATGGAATTTGCTGCATTGCCATAATCTGTGGTTATAATTACACAATGCGCATGTCGATGATTTAGGTATATATATTGATTTTGTAATGTTTTCAACATTAGTTGGTTTTTTATAATTACTGTATTTTTGAAATTGGTTGGAATGACCTTGTAAATGATTTGGAGACGAGTTAAAATTTTGATGCGATGCCATTGGTTTTGTGTTATATTTTGGATAGGTAGCTTCTTGCTTACTGTTAGAAGCTCCTAATGTGGTAAATTTACTTTCCAAAAAGTCCAGGAATTCTTGGAGAACTGGTAACTCTCTCGGTTTTCTTAATGATTTAATATATTCTGAAAATGTTTCGTAATCTAGTTTTTGCGACAATAAATGCACTAAAAGTGGATCCCAGGTGGTTATATCCACTCCTATATTTTTTATACCATGAAGAGTTTCTTTGGTGATATCATGAAGTTTTTTAATCATACTCATCGACTGTTGTTGCATGTTGGGGATACTGATTAACATGTTAACATGAGACGAGAACATAAGCCTCATGTTACCGAAGCGATGGTTTAATAATTCCCAACATACTTCATAATTGTCAGAACTTATTTGAAGATGTTGAATAAGTCGCTCGGCTTCGCCTGCGACTTTACTTTTTAAGTACTGCATTTTCTGTGCACCTGAGAGAGATGGATTTTTATGAATGGTTTCCGTGAATAAATCTTTAAACGATGTCCATTGGTGATAATTGCCATTGAAGTTTGGAATGTCCATTTGAGGCGTGGTTTTGTCCCGATGAGCCATTGTCCACATTTTGGTATTCAACGTTTTCTTCAACTCTTTAAACATTTTTTCATATTTATTAAATTGTACCTGATAATGCACGTCTTCTTCGCCACTCTCATTCTCTATTTCCCAGTGGAGCCTATCGATTGTGGACCAACGACCTTGTAAATCCCTCAAGGCATCTTCAAATTCCCACTTGCTTTGCATGTCTTCAATCTCTATGCCACCCACCGTTCGCATAAAGGCTCTAAAGTTTGTGGTTTGTATGTTTATCATTTCATCCAGTTTGGTTTTTTCACTGGATAAGTGATGTCCTTGTCTTTGGTTTTTAAAATAATCTTCCATGTTGAAAGACAAATAATTTTATAATATCTTATAATAAATAAATAAAATGGAAAGATCCCACCTGGTAATTGATGGTACTTGATTTTGAAACACCGTTATCTGACTGCACGCTCACTTTTGTCACTGGTTTCAAGGTCCCCGATTTTACGAATAACTTTATGATACAGTCACTCGCGAACCGAAGTCCTTTGCTGCTCGAAGGACCATGTAGAAAAAGGTGGATATGGTTTATAGTAAAATGGTTTATTATATAAATGGTTTCAATAATTCAATAATCAGCCGCTATTGGTAACGAGCTGTGGTATTGAGCCGCTTGTGGTTGATCGCGAACTGAATATTACAAATATATAACTTTAACAATAAAATGTTAAAGTGCACGCAGTGCACAAATTATACCTAAAGAGCAGTTCGGTTGTGTAACTCCGAACAGTATTGATTATATATTACTGCATTTTCTGTCGTATAGTGCAATGCATTTTAATAAACAATATTAATGATTTCTATGTATATTAAATTTGTATAATAAAAAATCGTTTGAGACACCTTCCGCAACCTAATACAGTTTGTGGCGGCCGGGGGGCGGAGTTGGGTTTTACATTAGGCGCGGTGTGACTGCTAAGCCTCGTGAACATCCTCTCTCTCCTTCGGTTGAACAGATGTGGTTAACAGTTAACATTAATTCTAAAAAACTGATTGTGGGCACAGCATACAGACCGCCTTGGTTAAATGTAGACAATTTTCTGGATGCACTTACAGAGTCTATTTCAGCATTCTCTCAGTATGATTTTATAGTACTGTTAGGTGATTTTAATATTAATCTATTAAATTCTGTGGACACTAAAGAAAAATTATTTAATGATTTCTTACGTTACACTAATTTGACACAACTTGTAACGAATCCCACGCATGTACTCGAGAATAGGCAAACTCTTATCGATTTAGTGTGCACGGACACGCACGCACGTAATATTCAAGTGACGCATATACCTGATCTTGGAAGCCATGCTTTAATCAGCTTTGAAATAAATATCAAAAAGGAAAAGATGGTTCCCTTTTTTATAAAATTGAGATCATTCGATGCGATAAACTGGAATGGATTTGATAGTGATCTCGAACGTACAAATTGGTCTAATATAGGAGCATTAACGAATGTCAATGATATGGTGACCACTTTTAATTCCCACGTGTTGAGAATTTTTGATACGCACGCACCAGAGAGAAATATCCTTATTAAAGAACGTTCCTATCCCTGGCTAACAGAAACTGTTAAATTAATGATTAAATTATGCAATAATAGTTACAATAGATACAAAATTAGTAAAAGTGAATCACATATTTTTTTTTACAAAGAGATGAAATCAGTTGTTATTAACGCTATCCGCTCTGAAAAAAAAGCCTTTTTTGAGAACTACATAAATATAAATCAAAAAACCCTAAACTTCTTTGGAAAAAATTAAAAGTTGCCATCCAGGCTCGTTCCAATAACACGGATATTATTGACTGTTGCAGTGATCCTAACAGTATTAATACATTTTTCTTGACTGTACCAGGTAGTACTACTGTGGAAACTTCGTGATTACTTTGAGTCTAGCAGGCATGGTACTGATACATTTTCTTTACATCCTATAAGCGAAAATACAGTTACGCATATAATCCGTGCATTAAAGTCAAATGCAGTAGGCACTGATCGCATTGATTTAAAAATGATTACAGCAACTCTTCCCTTTACTATTAAAGCCATCACTACTATAATAAATGCATCAATACCTTCATCTATTGTTCCTAACCTGTGGAAAATTGCAGTTATAAAGCCTATTCCGAAAAAAAGCAACCCTACTGGCGTTCAAGACCTCAGGCCGATTAGTATACTTCCGTGTGTTTCAATTCCAAAATATTGGAATAAGCAGTATCACTTCAATTAATAGCTTATGTGGAAAAGTGTAACATTCTTCCTAAATTTCGAAATTCTTCCTAAAAAAAAAGAAGTACAACTACAACTCTTCTAGATGTGGTAGATAATATACTATCAGCTCAAGATCAAGGTATGGGTACCTTGTTAGATTTCTCGCGTGCTTTTGATACGTAGCTGGAATGACCTGCCCCCTCCAATGCGCGAATTTAAAACTATAAATATGTTTAGAATTCATTTTAAAAACATGTTAATGGCACAGTGTTTATAGAATATTTTCAGTTAAGAATTATTTATTTTTTGTGCTTTTTTCTATGATATAAATAGCCTGCTTTATATACAGTATAAATCATATATTGATTTGTATATTATTATGCACACTGGTATATTACATTTATTTTGTTTATATATGCCATGCCCCCTTTACTTTATTTTATTTTGTATTTAATATCTAATACATATTGAGCCTTAAGTAGTATTGAATTATTATTGTTATTTATTTGTTTAATTTAGTATATTTTATTTAATCTAATTTTGGGCGCACCGTGACTTGCTCTGGGGTTCCAGCTGAAAATCAGCGCTGAGTGCCTCGTGGCACTTCAGCATTTATGCTGAGCTGGACGCCTTTTCGTAATGACTGGGCACGCTGCTACACTACAATTAGTATTGTTGCAGTCAAAATCCCCAAACGCTGCCCAGCCCAGCTGGATCCTTCTCTTGGCCTCCTTCTCAAAATTTTTTTTACCTAACTGCACAATCTGCCCGTGGTAAGTGTACTCAGAAACAATTTCAATAAGGTGGCCATCCAAGACGACCAGTCCTGGATCAATGTTGCCATTGATCATGATTTTGGTATTATCCAAATTCATGCCAAGACCGATACGTCGCGAGGCTGAAGCTAGGCCGTCCAACATCCGGGTAAGCTCCTATAGCGACTCCGCCATTAATACTATGTCATCAGCGAATATCAGGTGCGAGATGTAGTCGCCGTTTATGTTTATGCCCACACCTTTCCAGTCCAGCGTTTTAAACATATCTTCCAATGCGCTCGTGAACAGTTTCGGGGATATGACATCCCCCTGCCTCACTCCTCTGCGCAATTGGATGGGTTTAGACTGCTGGCCCTGTACTTGGACACTCACATCTCATTTTTAGTCACAGCATCGGGGCTTTGCCATGACCACTTCCTTTGAGGCTGTTTCTTAAAGAAGGAGTTCATTAAGAACAGCCCCTCTTTCTCGAGGAAGTTGACAAGCATTTGCCCTGTGTGATTCCTAACTTCATAACCATGTGGGCCTATTCGGCCTTAGTGGTGTTGTGCAAGGCTTTGGATATGTCTTCATACATATCCTCCACTTCATCATCCGAGATTGCCGAGGTCGGTGCGTAAACCTGAATTACCTTCATGGTATATACTGCTTGGATAGCCTAAGGATCAGGTACGCTACCCTGGTCGACACGCTCGAGATTTCCTGAACGTTGTTAGAGAGGGCCTTATTGACGAGGAAACCTACGCCACCCTGGGATGTTCTATCACCCTCGCGAAAGTAGAGAAGATGGCCCGAGTCGAGGGATACGATGTCCTCGCCCTCTCTACGGACTTCACATAACCCGAGAACATGCCATTTAATGTTCTCTAACTCCACTTCCAACTGCACTAGTTGATGGTCAAGCCTCAGAGTGGGTCCGTTAAACGTAGCCAGGGTCAGTTTATGACGCATGTGGTAGCCTAGTGTAGCCCGGGAATTCTAGCACCCCCTGCGCCGCCGTTACCATGACCGCTACCATGGCCAGAGATAGCGAGGCGGCCGGGAACTAGGGGCCATTTTCTGTTGGCTGTAATCTTCATAAGGGGGTAATGCCCGTAATCCCCACGCTGGGCAGGCAGGTTGTGGATCGAAGTTTGGTGGTGGAGTTGTTCTGCGGGGGCGCTGCTGCCCGCCCCCCGATATGTCCTTTAGTCGCCTCTTACGACACCCACGGGAAGAGTTGGGGTGGTACAATTCTAGGCCGGCACCACACGGCACACAACACATTAGAAATGTTTTATTTAAGTAAATTCATATTATATATACGTCACAGTAAACTTTGGGCTGAGAAGGGGGCGGCTGGTACTACATGGCCTAGGGCGGCTAGTCCGCCTCTGATTGTAACACTCGTTGATAAGCCCAGAATCGTGCATCTTACTCTTCAGGGCTCGTAACACTACAATACTGTCGGAAAGAATTCTTATTAACTGGTTCTCTACTTCCCTGTTCAGCACCGCGTTTGCCGCCTCAGTAATGGCTACATATTCACATTGGAAGATGGAACTGTGTGGTCTTAAGGTTATTGATATGTTGATGTTTACGTGACAAAAAAATACAAAATACACAATATTCAATAAAAATTAATATAATTACGTAACAACGAAGTTAATAATATATGTAATAATAAAATGTAGTTACCGTTATTTATTGCTAACTTGAAACTCACCCTATATGAACTGTACCACTGTACCGTCCAAAATATCCGGTACAGGGATGGTATGTTCCTGTGTAAAGTATTCCCAATTTAGATGCCTGGGTTTACCTGCGTGTACTGTTAGTGGCTGCCGATTCACCCATCTTAGCAAAAATTAAGCCTAAACTGCTTAACTGCCTTAAAAGCCTTAATTGCTAAACTACCCCACTCACCTGGATATTTTAGCGCTGTACCATTGTATTCACGTAGCCGGTCGGCGAATCTTACAAGTCTCTCAATACGCAAAGTCTATACTCGAAAATATTAATCAAGACGCTTCACTGGTATATATATTATGTCCTTGACAGCGTTTTAAAGCTTAATTAACACAAAATCAAAGTTAAAAGCATATTTTTTTTGGTATTTTATATATTAACGAAACAATGGCAACGGTGAACTCTCAATACGTTTACACCGCAGCGTGAGTGGCCGGGGTTCTCAAAAAACACACGTTCTCTCTTTGGCTGATGCTTGACACAGCAATCGCGCGCTTAAATTGAGCGAGTTCGTAGCCAAATTTTAGAATGATAAGAAACCCTGACAACTACGTTCTTACCCTTTTTTTCGAAAATGGAAAATAAGTATATTTTTTTATACTAGCTCGGCAAAATAATTGCATAACAACTGATGGTAAGTACGGTACTGTCGAATGCTGGCCTGCCGAAATTCCTCTTCGGAAAATTCACCATGATACAGACATTAACATACTCTTAACGAGGCAATGTCTTTTCGTAGTTAAAGCGGTTGTAAATTCTTAGTCCCGTCGCTACAACATGTCCAAGGCATCGAGAAGGTATTGGGTGGAACCGTCCCATAGATACGAACAATATTCCATACATGACCGAATATGAACCTTATAAAAAGGTACAGTTGGTCGAGCGTGAAAAAGCGTCGCACTCGGTTCAGGATGCCCAGTCTCCTGGTTGTTGTGGAGATAACACTGCCAATGTGATCCCTGAGATTGAGGTCACAACGAATATCCATTCCTAGGATACTGAGGCTGTACAAATATTAAATATTTCGCTTTGCGATTGAGACATTCTGAAAAGTAGGGAGAGGAGTGTGCGGAGATTTTTTCAAGAGAACACGCAATCCTGGGTTTTCTTGGTACTGAACACAACTAAGTTGCCTGTACCCCATGAAGATACAAGGCCAAAGAACTGGTTGAAATCAGTAACAAGGTCTGCCCGAATCATCTCTATTTCATAATTATTTTCGTATTCGTACTATATTAGTAAGTAGAGTATTCGTATTTAAAAATCTTAACATTTAATTTGATGATTTAGGTGTTGTCATTGTTTATCTTTGACCCTAAAGTTATCAGTTTTCTTGAAGTATCAAATAGTTATTTGTCTATGTGACTCTTGGGTTGACCTTTGTTTCCTATTATCATTTTACCTAAATATTGTGTAACATATTTACTACATTTTATCTAAATTTGTATACATAATTTTGTAACGAAACAAACCTTGATACTGTATCGTAAATCGATAAAATCTTAATAAACTGCTGCGTTGTTACTATGTGCTTATTTGTCGCCAATAATTTAGAACTAAAGTACGAGCAGGATTATATAGTATTGTTGGAAGTAAAGCGACCCTACCCTACCACACTCTTCGTCTCTCAAACACAAGCGTGATCGTGCCCACGCTCGCGAACCCATAGCTCTCTACGCAGGGGATGGGCGGTGAACTTCGCTCCCGCATACCCGCCAAGACCTACTTCTCCTGCGGTAACTCAAGCCTAGGCCCGTTTCTTCGGCATGGAGCCCTTAACACAGCAACCGCTAGTGCGATACACTGACACTGCATTCACTAGCAATCATCATAAAATCATTACACTGCATCTATACATACATGAACAACACTTATGTACATATGTTCTGTAAGGAACCCTTTTTTCTGTTTTTGACTAGTTAGACTTAAACAAAAATTGACAGATCACTATGTTTGCACACATGTTTGCTCGATTTTTCTACGGATAGGGAATTATTCAGATCGCGACTTTTTCGCACGATCGGCAACAGCCCAAGTAACGGTGAAATAATCTAATTACTTTAATAAAAGATCTTAAGTAATATAGTGCATAATTAACTAGCTGTGCCCGTGATTCCGCTCGCGTGGACTACAGAATGCTGTCGGTCGAGCGCACGTGCGACTTGTGCTTTTTTTATAGTAGTACGGCACTTTCACTGTACCATCTCTGATGGTAAGCACAGTACAATCGCGGTCGCCGCTGTCATTCCGGCCTGCAGAGACATCTTTTCACGTTACGCTTGAAGGACCTGATGTCATAAGAAGGAGGGATCACATTCCACAGTTACACGGTACGACAAGGATAAGACGAAGAGAACTTTTCAGTTCGTGCCGAGATGGAGGTCACCGTAAAACTGTGATTCCGAAGCCCAGCGCGTGTGGTTCTGTTGTGGAAAACAGAGGAGGGAATTTGATTGAACAGCTCTGCCCTAAAAATGCTTATTGTGGGTTATCCTAAGAAGATAGACATATGCTTTCGCAGACTTTTTTTTCCCGACTTTTTAAGATCTACAACTATGTAGAACATTAATTTGATATAGGTATCTCTTATGGTTTACTCAGAGTAAGCTATGTAATCGTCCTAAAAGCGCCCTTTTACCGAATCGATTCACCATTATCGTCACTACTTATTTCGTATCTTACTTTATGTAACAAAATATATCCTATGACCTGGTCAGATAACATAGCTACGAATGAAAAAAGAACACGTAAATCGTATAAGTGGTTTTCGCGTGAAAAGAACATAAACGGACAGACAGACAGAGACGTTGAGTTTTATAATATGTATAGAAGATATACATTAAACAAGTTCCATGTTCCACGTGTCCAGTGCAAAAGTAACCGTTCTCGATAGTTCTAGATCATCGTTGTATATTGGCGCCTAATGGCTCGCTCACACTGCTAAATATCCTCGAGCGATACTTTTACGAATAATGAAATATTAAATGTAAAGTTGGCATAACACCTAATAGCATTGTGGCATCTTTTAAACACCAAAAAGTATAGCAATTATTAATAATAATACGTTTTGTTTAGAACGGAAACAAACAGCGTCACTACTGAGACCCTGTTTTTGGTTTTGACAGATGACTTTCAGTTGTTGTGTGCTTTCATTGTGGATTTCACGAAGTAAGTGCTATATTATTAACCCCCGACGCAAAAAGATAGGTGCTACAAGTTTAACGTGTGTATCGGTCTGGGGCATCGTAGCTCGCAAACGGTTGAATCGATATTGATCAATTATTATTTTTTTTGTTTAAAAGGTGTCTTGGTGGACATTGTTATACTGTATCTAAGCCATCGCTCTATAATGGGTAGGAAATCTACATTTGCCATTATTTCCTGCAATATCCTGTTTACTTCATTTATGATCCAATGATTATCGTCACGAGAGAATAGATGAAGCCGTCGTACGGTAGCACCGTTTCGAAGCAAATTCGACAAAATAATAAAATTTAGAGTTATCACAGTATATACTGGTGTATCATCTATATAATACGTACTAGATTTTGCGATCTGAACACTTACTGTGTTCGAGTGAATTGCACTTCAAGCCTTGCATCTTAATTTAGTGTGGCTTCGACATTTATGCAGTGTGGGCGCATATAGAGCGGTGCTAATAATATAATAATTCAGATAATTCGAATCAAAGCGTGAACCTGGACGTAAATACCTATTCAATAGTCAAGTAAGTAAAATGATTTGTTCTTTAAGTGAATAAATAGGTAATAATATCGCAATAACACAATAGAAAAATTATTTCTTCATTTAAATACGCCACGCCACGCCATATACAATCATAGACTAAAACATGCAGATGTTCCATTACCAAACCGCTTGTAGGTAAAAATATGTGACAGAACATAGACTTGACGAGGTGTTTTTAAGTGTTTTAATTTATTTATTTTATAACCAGTTTAATGTTAAATAATAGTTAAATACCTTTCTACATATTTTTATTAAATTATTAATACATTTTCAAATAGAATATGAATTCTAATGAAGCATTGCAGGTACAAAATCTGTGTCTGTTCTGCGATGTAATATCCGAAAGACCGCTATGTTGTTTATCAGTATTTGAGCAAATTGTTTTCATGAACGTTCTTGTCTATCGATATAATATATATCACTGTTGTCCGTCTGTATGTCTGGATTAACCTAAAAAACGGCTAGATACATTTTTTGAAATTTTGTACACTGATAGTGTTCGTACATGTCATTCTGCTATTGATAGGCTATGAACATTATTAATCATAGTTTTCGAACTCAATTTGTTTTTATGGGTCAAAATCACCAAGGTGGAAAATTAGCTTTGCCTGCAAATAAATGCCTAAGTTCAGATTTTTTTAAACATATTTTTATTTGTAAGTACTTAACTGTGTTCATATCAACTTTACATAAAAAATATGCTTTAAAAGTGAAACATATTCATTATTATTTAAAAAATACCTACAAAAAATCATTTCGAGAACGTGTCCTAAGTAGAAATCTTTAAAAACTAACACCGGAAACATTAAAAAAAGTAAATAAATTGAACAGTTTTTCTTACTTACTGGCCATTAATTTTATCTTATATCAAGTAATTGTATGCATTATCATAGAAAGAAAATAAATAAAAGAAAACCAAGTCCTAATATTATGTCCGACAATATGAGCGTCATTTGAGGGAACGAAGTTTTAATTGCCCGAAAAAATTGTATTGTTGAACGCAACCTTTAGATATATATGGTGTAGTGTAGTGAAAGATGTAAACAAAGTGGCTGTCAAGAGAGTGTTTCGCCAAAGTAATTGAAAATAAGTGGTAAGTACCTTTCCATTCATTATTTACAGAGCGTACATCAATAGGTCATCATATCGGGAATGCGTTTATTAACTCGGAATATTGAAAAAATACATTTTATAGTGTTTATTAGGAATAGTATCCTTAATTTTTTAACATTAACCAAGCCTAACATGACGTCAAAGATGGCTGCCGTCTAAAAAGGGCGCGTTTATTTGAAAAAGTCAATTCGAGAACGGTCATTTCGAGAACGTTCCCGGACTTGAAGGACCGTTCTCGGAATGATAATGTCGTCCCGGAAATGACTATTTAATTACCAAAGTGATATCTGTTTTAACTATTGACCAATTAATTTAGTGTATTATGTTGTGTTAGTACAACATATAGTTTTTAATCAATTGGTTTTTTTTAGCGATATGAAGTCTCACGAGGCTGAAAAAAATTTAAAACGTTCGAAAAACATCTTCAAAAAAAGGAGTTCTGCTTCCTTGCGCCAACGAGAAAAAGCTAATGCCAGAAAAAGGAAATTTTTAGATAAAATGACAGAGGAAGAGATAGAGATTAAAACGGCGAAGGATATATATACTATCAGAAAAAATAAGCTGAAAAGAAAGTTAAAAACATTGCTGAGATGACTGAGAGAGAAAAGCGAAAGAAGTGAAAAACCTGGAAAGAAACATAAAAAAATACAGGGAAAAAAGAAGACATTATCAAATATAGTAAACAATCCTCCACCAAATTCCGATGATGATTTAGCTGCAACACCTTCTTCAGTAAGAAAAACAGTGGGAAGAAAAATTGTGCGCAAGGATAGAGCCAAAGCATGCCGTAAAATAAAACAGCAAGAGAAAACAATTACTACAATTAAACGTAAATATAAAACTTTAAAGAAAAGAGAACAGGAGAAAGCTCAGGTACCGACAACTCCTAACAGCAAAGTTGACTCGTTGTTAAAAAAAGTCGACGTAACTCCTGAAGTGCGAAGAATCTTTTATTGCACATCGATTATAATACTGTAAAAAAGTGATTTAAGTTACATTTATGTTAGGAATAAACCTTATGCCAAATAAATAAATAAATAAGTATGACATTCAATAATTTTTCTTTTGATTTTATAAACTTGTAAACCTAAATTGTATTTATATCGTCATTTAGAGAACACACGCATCATTCCGTGAACATCCCATTATTTCCGGGAACATCACTAAAATTACAGATATGACATTATTATTTTAGATATTAAAAAAAACGCCTTGGTAATATTAAAATAAAGCGGACTTCTTATACCAACAGCTTATTTATTTATATAATAAGTCAGCGATATTGGCATATTTAGATAATTTAATACAAAGAAATAGTCATATAGCTCAATTCGAAGCGATATTTTGATTCGAAAAGTTTTTATTTACGATTTTATCACAGTTTTTTAATTTATTAATATTCATTACATACTCTGGCTATTGATCAGTGTAAAAAAGAAATACTTATGTTATATTTTTATATTTTTATAAACCTCACAAAAACGTTCACGGAATGATTGCTTTCAGCGAAAGCTCACTTTAAAAATTAAATTACAAGAGTAGTAAATAAAGCCTTGCTCTGCCAACGTAAATATTGTTTAAACACTAGTTATCATTTAAGCTGATCATTAAAGTAATAGCTGTTAGGTATATTCATCATAAAACAGAATTTGGAATTTGCGACCTTGGTGATTTTGACCCTTATTTGTTCTCAACTGATTTTTACGAAATTTTGCTTGCAAGGAGTATATGTAATTCGGAATTTGATACAACAATTATATAATAATACATGCAGTAATATAAAATGTGAGTAAAAAAATAATTCTTTACGTATTTTCATTAATGAAAAGACGTAAATAATGATTGCGTAATAAACGCATGGAAAGCCGCGGGCAGAGCTAATAAAAAATAATAATATTATTATAAAATCGCTTTAAAAACATCGCGCGACAATATTTCTTTGTGCGACCATACCTTGAACTTCTACCCTAACAATGTGGTCTGTTTAGATTAGGTATAGTTGCCCTTAGGTTATCATTTATCAGTAACGTACATAGCAGCAGTATATAAAGCCCACAGTACACAATTTACACTAACTTCAACTTGTGGTTCACTCAGGTGAGTACATTACAATGTATCTATTATTGCTAGACTGTTGTACCCATAGATTTAATACATGTATATAGATCGTTAACACGAAAGAGAAAGAGCATAGTATACGCTTTTGTTGGAACGAGATAGACATATAGACCAGTTTTGTATTATCCCGCTTATTTTAAAGAATCGAAGGTTCGATTGGCGGCCACGTACCAGAAGACACAGCGTGGGCAGACCCGCCACAAGGTGGTCCGACGACCTGGTAAAGGTTGCGGGAAGCCGCTGAATGCGGGCAGTATAGGATCGGTCGTTGTGGCGATCTTTGGGGGAGGCCTATGTCCAGCAGTGGACGTCTTTCGGCTGAAATGACGATGATGATGAAGGTTTCGATTTGCTTGTATCAGTAACACCACTTCCGTTCTTTATTATAACGTCAAAGGCAACAATCTCAACTGATTTTAAGTGGACTAGACCGGGGTTGTCCAATTAATCTTAGAAGCGGATCATAACTTCAAATCCATGCAAGATGGCAGGCCAACTTGTGTAATTTGTTTGTAGCCGTCATAGGTTCATACACAAATAGATAGATATTCAAAATTAATCAATTTTCCAACATCATCATTTGCTGTGATCCTACAATTCCAGGACACAATTCTTACCAACTCTAAGAGTATTAGGATTTTGGCTGTAGACATCTCCAGCGATGTTCAGTTCCGTAGTCACTTAAAAGATAGGGTTAAGCAGGCATCCAAAAACCTCGATGTGCTGAATAAAGCGAAGCGGATAACCTGGATATCAGCTCGGCCCATTTGACTCGTCTCAAAAACGTCTGAATCCCAACTCACAAGCAGTATCGAAGTTTTCGGAGTGACTTTGCCTCCTTTTGTGTGTTCTACCGTTCCTAAAATAGGCTCAAGCAATTCTTCGGAATTGCTTGATATGATGCCAACGGCTTTCGACGACTTTCCACCATCGTATGGTCGCGGACAGTCCGGTTTCAGAAGAGTTTCCTTCCACGAACGCTCCGGGTGTGGATTGAGCTCTATGCGGACTTTTTCCATTAGACTACAATATGAGATGCTTCTATTATTGCAAGCGACCATCGGCTGCGGAAACCGCTTACCACCAGGCTAACCGCACGCTTGTTTATCACCGTAGCGGTATAAAAAAATAACAGTTAAAGATAGTTTAATATTAGTTAGTGGGCTCATAGAACAAGCAAGTGTATTTTCTTTAAAAGTAAGGTTACTTTTTCTCTTACAGGTAAAACCGGTTAGTGATTCAAAATGGGCCTTTCGTCGTTCAACCTAGTACTGTGCTTGAGCGTACTGACCTCAATCACTGCTCTGGATGTTGAAAACACCTATGCACCTTCCGCTGTAGACCAACTGTATAACGATGTGATCATCGGGGACTATACCAGCGCTGTGGCTCACACGCGCCAGTTCGAGAACGAGCAAAAAGGTGATTTAATCGAGGAAGTCGTAACTAGACTACTGAGAGACGCGAAACGAAATATAGTCGAGTACGCTTACCAGCTGTGGAACGAGGGCTTGAAGGAAACGGTCAAACAACGCTTCCCTCTACAATTCCGACTTATCTTGGACCAAAACTATGTTAAGATTTCTAACAAGAGAGACGGTTTGGCTCTCAAACTTGCGTTTGACGCGGACGACATGGGCGACAGGTTGGCATACGGTGACGTGCAGGACAAAACAAGCCAGCGAGTCAGCTGGACCGTGATCCCAGAGTGGGAGAACAACAGAGTCCACTTTAAAATATTGAACACCCATCGCAATCAATACTTGAAGTTGGCAGTGGATAAAGACAGCGCCGGCGACCACAAGGCTTACGGTTCCAATGATGACGACACCTACAGACATCAATGGTACTTCCACCCGGTGAAGTACGAGCACGACGTGTTGTTTTACATTTTCAACCGGGAGTACAGTCAGGCGCTGAAGCTCGGCAGGGATGTTGACAGCGACGGAGACCGCTTGCTATGGGGACATCACGGCAACGTGCTTGGTAGCCCTGAACTCTTTGGATGGTTTATTGCACCTTTGTAAATTAAAATCCTTTTGTTAAAGGCATGAATGTTATCCTTCAAAACAAATGAATAAACTTTTAAATAAAATGTATTTTTTATTTTAGTACGATTCTAAATTCATCAGAGACATAACTATAATATAACATATAATTTTGATGTTCTCGTACGATTAAATAAAAACTCAATTAGACTTAGTGAATTATTATATGTGTACAAAAAAGGCTTTACCTACGGTCTAAAAGTTTGATTTACAAAACACAACATCTCTCTGTCTATCTGTCTGTTTAGGTTTTTTCACACGAAAACCACTTAACTGACTTCTATATTTTTTATTTTAATTCTTAGCTATATTATGTGGCCAGGTTATAAGATATATTTTGGTACATAAAGTAAGGTACGAAATAAGCAGTAATGGTAATGGTGAATGAATTCGGAAAAAATATGTTCTTGGGGCGATTAAATGGCTTAAGCCGAGTAAACTATAAGAGATATATCAAATTAATGTTCTAAATAATTGTAGATCTTAAAAAGAACTACAAAAAAGTCTGCAATAGCATATATCTATCTTCTAAGAATCACCCACGATAAGCATTTTTGGGGCAGCACAATTCGTTCGACAGCGTTCAACAGCAACGGCATTCCGTAGTCCACGCGAGCGGACCCGCGGCCACAGCTAGTAATTTATAAGGTGTTCAATTTTGTTTGAACACTCTTAACTTCTATTTTATTTTTTATACCAATTTTTAACCAATTTACAAGGATTGTACACTGACTCATAATGCTACATAAAAATGGTTAATTAATTTTTTTATTAGAATATAAAACTTGTTAGTAAACGCAGCTTACTTATTTAACGAATTAAACTCTAAAACAGTAGATAAGTATTGATTAAAGGACAGTTAAAACAACACATAAATAAGGTTTAAAATTAAGTTTGAAATATAAATACATATAAATTAAAATTTAAGTTATCAAGTTAAACATTTAAATTTAGTTAAATTGATGCCAAATAATTCTAGTTTTTTGTATTTATATTACAACTTACTAATTCTGTGGACAGTATCATTTAAACCTAAAACAGTTTTTCTACAAGGAGAATTTAGTAGGTTATTGGAATAACGAAGGTAACGAGAAGGAATCCTGCTTTAAACATGGTTAATATCTCATGTATGCTGATAATACGAAAATTCAGTTGAAGGTGATTCGCAGTATTAACGACTGAAGAAGGATCTGAATCGACTATTGATTATTGCCACATAAACAAACTGGATCTTAATATAAAGAAATGCAATTCTATAACTTTCGCACGTAAACTCCGTCATATTAATTACAGTTATTCTTCAAATCATTTACCTATCCAAAGTGTTAATTGTGTGTTGATTGTTTTATATAATAAAAAGATAATTGACTTTATTCTCGTTTGATAAAACACGACAAAACACTCTTATCTATGACTACTTTGACAATAATTATGGCACTTTTAGCATCAAATAGTAGTACAACGATAAAGACGCAAAATCCATAGCCTTTTCGTAATTCATCATCAACCTATATTAGTCCACTGCTGGACATAGGCCTCCCCTAATGAGCGCCATAGCGCCCTGTCTTCAGCTGTCCGCATCCAGCATCTGCCTGCAGTCTTTCGCAGATCGTCATCCCATCTGGCCGGAGGGCGTCCTACACTACGTTTGTCGAGTCTCGGTCTCCACTCAAGAACCCATTTACTCCAGCAGTTGTCGGTTCTTCGCGAGATATGGCCGGCCCACTGCCACTTCAGCTTGCTAATTGTTGTTAATTTAAAAGTTGTCATTTGACAGTTGCAAGTCACGGGTGTAATCAATACGGTTCTTAGCTTTTTATTTGATTACGTCGAATGTACAGTTTAGTTTTTTTCCGCGAGTGTGTGCGCTATATTGGGCAATTCACATCTTGTAAGTAAGAGTGTTTGTGACCGTATGGATGCTGTTGATTGCAATAAGGCAGACAAAACAATCTTCATTGACTCAATCGCAACTTGTTGCACTGTGGGTAGATATAGTGCTGATCAGCTGAGCGTCATAGTAAAACAAACCAATTTATTTTATGAGAGCGGCATCTAGCGTCGAGTATTTTTATGCTACACAGTATATCGTGACAATTGATTTTTTGACAGCGCCACCCAGCGTCCAGTAGCTATACTATAACAGTTTACCTATAGCCACCTACTGATACTTTTTTGTTACGGTGTCAGACAGTACTAAGCTTATCGTTATGGCTAAGTGTACTGGTTGTGGTAAATTCATCTCGCCCTCGTCGAAAAGCGATAGCGAAAGGGGGATAACAGCTCCACGCCGGTCAGGAGTATCGGTGAGGATGGAGGGCGGATCCCTGCGTCGAGTGACCTCTCCACTGGCACGTCATTTCATGGTACAAGTGTCGACGACATGGGGGTGCGTGAGCTGCGCTCTGAAATCGCTGAGTGTGTATCTGAGATTAGAGGGTTTCGGAAGGAGATGGCTGAACTGCGTACCTCTATCGCAGGCATTACAGAGAGAATGGGGCTTTTTGAGGAGAGGCTTGAAGCGGTAGAAAAGCGGAAGGAGGGACCCGGGGTGAAAGAGGTCGCTGAGCTGGTGCAAACTGTGAACAAGCTAAAACTAGAAATAAATGACCGGGATCAGGAGGCCCTTTCATCTGACCTTGAAATTGGTCATCTTCCTGAGGAGAAGGGGGAGAGCGTTGTTCATGCGGTAAGTGTGCTCGCCTGCAAGCTTGGCGTACGATTGGAGGAGAATGACGTCGTCTTCGCGGAACGTGTTGGCGTCGCGACGGGTGCGGGGAGCGGGGATGAAACTCAGCGGGCACGGCGTGTAGTGGTGCGCTTGACGCGTCGTCGCTTGCGAGATAATCTGTTGCAGACCGCGCGCGTGCGCCGTACGGTGACTGCGGATGACGCCGGGCGCGTATCTACTGGTGCTGGACCTTCGCGTATCTTTCTTAATGAAAGACTTACACGCGCTAATCGCCAGCTATTCCACCGTGTTCGTGAGGAATGCCGCAGGCTCCAGTGGCGGTTCTCTGGGACGAGGCGTGGCAGAATCTATGCACGTCAGTCGGACGGTAAAGCGGCCTACCACTTCCGTTCCGAAGATGACTTGACACGGGTTTTTGGGACCAGTTCCGTTTGAGACTATGTATTAGTTTACAGTTAAATATTGCATTAGTATATGTTGTTTTATGTATCTTAATTGTTTTTATGCGCTCTTTACGCTTGCATACTTGATGTCTGATAGCAAACACCTTTATTATTTTATGGCTATATGTATACATTATTGTGATTTAATATTATTATTATGTTTAATACTCTACATTACATCATTACTGATTATTGTTTTGTATCCAACTTTGTACGTTGAACTGCTATTTTTAAAATTGTGGAACGTTGTATGTGGGGGTTTAATGTTTAATTATGTATTGATTTTATTATATATATTTATTATATATTATAGTATTTGTAGAATAAGGTGGATATGGTTTATGGTAAAATGGTTTATTATATAAATGGTTAATAATTAATAATCAGCCGCTATTGGTAACGAGCTGTGGTATTGAGTCGCTTGTGGTTGATCGCGAACTGAATATTACAAATATATAACTTTAACAATAAAATGTTAAAGTGCACGCAGTGCACAAACTATACCTAAAGAGCAGTTCGGTTGTGTAACTCCGAACATACTCCCAGGCGTAAGATGAAAGAGAGATGAAGTAGTCATCTAAGAAGAACTTAATAATCTTAATAAGCAATACTAAAAGCATTATGATTATAAACTGGTACAATAAAATTGTTTAAATTAAATGGTGCAATAAAATTATATAAAAAGATTAATGTTAAGCTACAATTCGTAAAATAAAAATGGTAATAACATTTATAGTAAAAAATAACAAATTGTAAATGGTAAACTAAAATGGTTTAAAACATATATCTTAAAAACTTTAAATGATATAAACTAAACTAAAGAATCTTCTAAAATAAAAGTAGGATTGTCCACATTATTATCTATAGCACCAGGCATAGTAGCTTGGTTACCGTGGCAATTGTTTCGCCCGCGCCTTACACTGGGCCAACGTTTGGCCAGAATTTGGTTACGCACATTCACTGCACTAGCACTCGTCTGACTCGGGTCAGCCGTACTCTGCTTTCGCGATGGCACACTACAAATCGGTATATCACTGGTAGAGCTCGCCGGTGGTGCTGGGTGCACCGACTCTTGTCGGGAGTTGCCTCCGCAACGAACAGCAGTCCGAGAACAAAAACGGCATCGTCCTTTCTTCCACAGGTATGCAACCAGTAGGCTCAAGGAGACTGCGAGTAAGATGTAGCTGACGGCGTAATGATGTATATCGTGTGGTGATATATCATCAATTTCATCGCTCATAGATTTCAGTGTTTCGATTTGACGGCTTAGTTTGGTAAAAGATGAATTCAAATCATGATTATATAATAGTGGTGTGTCATTAACAGGCAATTTAAAATTTATTAAATGATTTATTTGATCAATTATTGGTATATAAAGCTCGTTTGTAGAATTTATCTGATTGAAATGACGTTGTAGTCAGTGAAGGACAAAGTCTTTTCCTTTTATTATGCAGTTCTGAGCTATGGTAATAATTCCTGCATTACTCAATTGATGTTTAGTAACCTGATCATCACAAATAATTTTTATCGAATAAACTATAACACAACTATAATAAACACAACAGTAATATAAATACTGTGATGTCATATGCAGTTCAACCCATCTGTTGGTACACATTGAACTATAAACTTTGCATTCATGCTTTTGTGTGTTTGTATTGCAAAAACTTTTATCATCTTTAAGGTCGTGGATTGGTTTGAGAAACTGACTCATGTAAGATGATCCGTGATATAAACATGTACTTAGTTCATTTATTGTCACAGCAAAGTACGATTCTTTCTTAAAATTTACTGCTACATAATCAGAAATTGGTACTATGGTGATTATACTCTCATTGTTCTGGTGTGGAATAGGCAATATTTGATAAAGCTGAAAACTTTCTCTGTAGACAAGAGGTAAAGTTATTTCAAATATAATGTAATTTTCAGATACTCTTGCCTTTACTCTCAGTAATTTATAAATATACTGCAGATCTGTGTTGATGTCATTAACAGGTAACATGAGATTATGCAACATGTGCCCTCGTATGGTTAGAAGCTCTGCTTTAAGCTGAGTTGGTGTTAATTAATGAATGTTAATTTGACCGTTGTATATGTCTGTTATCATATCTAGGAGCGTATCTTGAAGCCTTTTTAAACTTAGTAACAAACTGTTTCCGGCCATCGTACATAATGTGAAGTCTTGATTGTACGACATGTTTTGGATATTTTCTTTTAATTCGTTGGTTCTTCTTTCCCAATTATTCAATTGACTATTTATAAATTTGTGTTGTTTGTCAATGGTTACCTCCATCCTTTTCATTAAATTAAACTCAGATGCGATCACAGAAGTTTGGTTTTTTAAAAGATAAGATAAATGATTTTGATTTTGTTTAAGGGCTTCTATATCTTTCATATATTTTTCTGCGAAACGAGAGTCCAATACTCCGAATAGCTCATTAGCAACGTAACCGACACCGTTGATAAGACCACGGCGCCGCCGACGTCTGGTGTGAACGTTAAAGTGATGTGTTAGCAAAAGTTCATTGTAGTATTTAAATTCCTGATAGTCATGACGTTGTTGAGTGAGAATTATGTTACAATGAGATTGTTGTCCAATGATGTTACAAACTTTTTCTAAATAATTGGTTATGTTGTTATATGCGTTTATTCCGGTCCAATATGGCTCCATATTATAGTACATTATTAGAGTCCATTTATCCCTAATCAGTTGAATATTAGATATAGGATCAAAATATAGTGTCTGATTACTCGGAAGTTGATGTATGTTATGTAATCCATTTGATGGTATAAGCAGAGTCATAAAAAATAACAATGCTGCAACTATGGTCGTGAATGTTGGTTTCTTTGGTCTCTTTATCTTCTCTCCTGGAATAATTTCCAATTGCTTGCTTTCTTCCTGTATGGAATTTTGGTTAGATTGGTTAAGTGGTAAAACTGACAGTTTAATAATAGGTCGTTTTAATAGGCCATTTTTAGTTTTTAACGTAACAATTCTAATTAAACCATCATCGCCAGGGTGCGTGTCTATCACGCGGCCCATGGCCCATTTTCCTGCTGTTAAATTATCATCGTGAATGACTACTAAGCCATCAACTTTGATATTTTTCTGCAAATACATCCACTTTTTACGTGCAGATAATTGTGTTAAATATTCAGTTTTCCATCGTTTCCATAGATCATGAAATAATTTGGTTGTTAGATGCCATCTGGTCCGAGCATCATGTTCTGTATCAATAATGGTCAATCCTGGTCTTCCCGTTAAGAAATGAGCTGGTGTAAGAAAATCGAGGTTTTCTGGATCTTCCGATAATGCACACAGAGGTCGAGAGTTCAGGCAGGCTTCTAATTTGGTTAAAAGAGTAGAATACTCTTCGTACGTCAATTTTTGATGGCCTATAAGTCTTTTCAAATGGTATTTCAGACTACGCACAGCCCTCTCCCAAAGTCCTCCTGCACTTGGCCAAGCGGGGGCATTAAAATGACACATAATTCCCATTTCCGTTACTTCTGTTAAAAAACTAGTGTTGAATATTTGTTGAAGCCGGTTATACTCTTCTTGTAACATTCTGTTAGCTCCCACAAAATTTGTTCCATTATCACTATAAATGTGACGTGGGGCTATTCGTCTCGCTGCCATTCTGGTTAGCGCCGCCAAAAATCCTGAACTGCTTAGGTCGGAGACTAGTTCTAAATGGACAGCTTTGGTTACCATACATATGAAAACCGCTATAAATCCCTTTGTGGTTTTAATTCCACGTCCCTTACTAGCTTTTACTTCTACGAATCCCGTGAAATCAACTCCACAGTGGTAGAAGGCACATTCCGGATTGACTCGTGAAGCTGGTAAATCACCCATCAGTTGGTATTGTTTGATGGGATCATGTTTCTACATATAATACACTGTCTGATAAACTTCTTGGTTGCACTGTATGCTTTGATAATCCAGTATCTCTGCCTTAGGTTCGCTAATGTAATGTTTGACCCTCCATGAAAAGTTAGTTTATGTGCTTCTTGAATCAATAAAGTCGTTAATCTATGATTATGCGGTATTATGATCGGATGTTTCATTTGTAAGCTGATATTTGCATTTCTCAACCTACCTCCTACTCGTAGTATTCCATCTTGATCAATAAAAGGATTTAAATTTAAAATTTTACTTTTACAATGTAGGTTGTCATGATTTTGTAAATACTGAATATCATTAGCGAATTCTGATACTTGCACATATTTAATGATCAGCAATTTTGCGTATCGTCGCAGCTCGTATAACGTTAGGTATGCCGGACGATTTTTCTTAGAATTGTGTAAACGTAGTATCCATGCTAAAATACGAGTTATTTTGTTGATTGAACTGAATTTATTTAATAATGCATATATGATATCCTCTTTGCTTTCAATGGTAACGGTGTTGGATTTTAATACTGATGATTTGAGTTCTAATTTTGTTTCGTAAATTTCATTTTTATTTTTTGTCTTCGAATATGACGAGAGCCATGATGGACCCTGCCACCATAATTCATTATTTTTTAATTGCTTGATCGATAATCCACGACTAGCACAGTCCGCGGGATTCTCATTGGTTTTTATGTAACCCCACTTATACGACGGTATTATTTGGGTAATAAATTTGACTCTGTTTGCTACAAATGGTTTCCATCTTGCTGGATCTCCCTTTATCCAACCCAACACGGCTGTAGAGTCACTCCAACAAAACTTTTCTGCATTGTAGTCTGATAGACAATTGGTTATTTTTAGCATCAGTTTTGTTAAAAGCTGCGCACCCATCAATTCTAATCTGGGGATCGATACGTTTTTATTTAAGGGGGCTAATCGGGCTTTAGCCGCTACAAGTGTTATGGTTGTTTGTTTATCTTTTATAATTTTACAATAGATAACACCAGCGTAAGCTTTTGTCGAAGCATCACAAAATCCGTGAAACTTGACTTTTTCGTTGTGTTCGCTCATTCCAAGCCATCGTTTTATTTCAATAGTATTTATTTCATTCAAATCTTGTCTCAAAGTCGTCCACTGCTGGGTAATATGATCGGGAAGTACGTCATCCCAATCTAATGTGGATAACCAAACGTTTTGAAAAAGAATTTTCATGGTGGTACTCAAAGGGGTTAACCACCCTAACGGATCAAATAATTTTGAATATATAAAGAGCGATCTTTTGGTTGGTTGTGGTTGTTGTTGTTGTTCTAATTTTGGTTTAAATATAAATAAATCCTTTTGTGGATTCCAGCCCAGGCCCAAGGTTTTGGTTGAATCTAATTGTTTAAATTCGTATACGTGTTGATTACACTGGTCAATATCTAAATCGTCTATTAATTTTGGTTCATTAGTAGTCCATTTTCTAAGATTAAATCCACCTTTCCTCAATATTTCAATTAAATCTGCTTTTAACTTGTTTGCTTCAGAAATGGAATGATGTCCACCACAAAAATCATCCATATAGAAATTTTCGTTTAGTACTTTTGCTGCATTAGGAAAATTATTATTTTCATCGTTTGCTGTTTTAAACACATCATAGCTAAGAATGGTGCTGATTTTGTACCGTAGGTAACAGTGGTCAGCTGGTATGCTTTAATCGGCTGGTTAGGGTTGTCCCTCCATAATATTTTCTGATAAATTTGGTCTTCTTCGTGTATTTTAATCTGCCTATACATTTTTTCTATATCTGCAGTGTAAACAAATTGGTATTGTCTCCATTTTAAAATTAATTCTAGAAGATCCTGTTGTAAATCGGGACCTTTATACATAGTATCGTTCAAGCTTAATCCGGAAGCTGATTTTGCAGAAGCATTGAATACTACACGTACCTTAGTGGTTATTGATTCAGCTCGGGTTACCGCGTGGTGAGGTAAAAAGCAACCGAGTGTCGTTTCTGTATAGCATGGTTTCATATGATTTAAATTATAATATTCATTAATAAATTTATGGTATTCTGTTTTGAGATTTATGTTTTTCTCTAATTTCTTCTCTAAACTACAAAATTTAACTAGCGCTAGTGATCTGGTCGTACCTAGCTTTTCCTTTAGTTCTGGTTTAAATGGTAGTCGGACTTCATATCTTCCATCTTGTAAGCGTTTTGTGGTCATCAAAAAATTCTGTAAACATTCTTGTTTATCAGATGTCATTTCACTCTGCTGGTTGATGTCTTCACACTCCCAAATCTTCTTAGATCTTCTGTATTATGTAAAACTACATTACAATTATACATATTGCTTACCGCTCCACAGAGCAACCATCCTAACTGCGTTGGTTGGGCTATAGGTTGGTCATCATTCTCTCCTTTCAAAATACCTCCTAAAATTATTTTGCTATAAACATCTGCTCCTAATAGTAGGTCTACGCATCGGCTATAATAAAATTCTGGATCTGCTAAATTTATGTTCTGAATATGTAGCCATGATGTTTTGGTAAATGTAGTGTTTGGCAAATTCTTAATTAAATGGTTCATAATGAGTACATTTGCACTTAACGAGAACTCATTGTGCATTGATTGTATTTCTATGTTCATTACACCTTTACAATTATTTTCTTTTTCTCCTACCCCGAAAATCTTTCCTTTACACTGACTTCTCCTTAATCCTAGCATTTGTGCGGCATTTTCAGTAATTAATGAAATTTGAGAGCCTTGATCAATTAATGCCCTCATTGTGTGAAGCGTTCCATCTTTACCCATAACTTTCACTAATGCTGTAGAGAGTAGTATCTCCGATACTCCATTCGAAGATACATGAGTAGTGGTCGGCGTTTTTACTCTGGTTGTGTTGCGAAGCGTAGTATTATTATTCGATTTAGATGACGTAGATGGTTTTGGTTTAAAAGCTTCGTGTAATAATGTATTATGATTTCCAAGACAATTGCGACATTGTTTTGTTGAAAAGCAAGGTTTATTAAAATGGTTGATTAAGCAGTTTACACAATATTTCATATTGTTATCCGTTTTCAATTTCTGTTCTGGCGTCATGTTATGGAATTTGCTGCATTGCCATAATCCGTGGTTATAATTACACAATGCGCATGTCGATGATTTAGGTATATATATTGATTTTGTAATGTTTTCAACATTAGTTGGTTTTTTATAATTACTGTATTTTTGAAATTGGTTGGAATGACCTTGTAAATGATTTGGAGACGAGTTAAAATTTTGATGCGATGCCATTGGTTTTGTGTTATATTTTGGATAGGTAGCTTCTTGCTTACTGTTAGAAGCTCCTAATGTGGTAAATTTACTTTCCAAAAAGTCCAGGAATTCTTGGAGAACTGGTAACTCTCTCGGTTTTCTTAATGATTTAATATATTCTGAAAATGTTTCGTAATCTAGTTTTTGCGACAATAAATGCACTAAAAGTGGATCCCAGGTGGTTATATCCACTCCTATATTTTTTATACCATGAAGAGTTTCTTTGGTGATATCATGAAGTTTTTTAATCATACTCATCGACTGTTGTTGCATGTTGGGGATACTGATTAACATGTTAACATGAGACGAGAACATAAGCCTCATGTTACCGAAGCGATGGTTTAATAATTCCCAACATACTTCATAATTGTCAGAACTTATTTGAAGATGTTGAATAAGTCGCTCGGCTTCGCCTGCGACTTTACTTTTTAAGTACTGCATTTTCTGTGCACCTGAGAGAGATGGATTTTTATGAATGGTTTCCGTGAATAAATCTTTAAACGATGTCCATTGGTGATAATTGCCATTGAAGTTTGGAATGTCCATTTGAGGCGTGGTTTTGTCCCGATGCGCCATTGTCCACATTTTGGTATTCAACGTTTTCTTCAACTCTTTAAACATTTTTTCATATTTATTAAATTGTACCTGATAATGCACGTCTTCTTCGCCACTCTCATTCTCTATTTCCCAGTGGAGCCTATCGATTGTGGACCAACGACCTTGTAAATCCCTCAAGGCATCTTCAAATTCCCACTTGCTTTGCATGTCTTCAATCTCTATGCCACCCACCGTTCGCATGAAGGCTCTAAAGTTTGTGGTTTGTATGTTTATCATTTCATCCAGTTTGGTTTTTTCACTGGATAAGTGATGTCCTTTTCTTTGGTTTTTAAAATAATCTTCCATGTTGAAAGACAAATAATTTTATAATATCTTATAATAAATAAATAAAATGGAAAGATCCCACCTGGTAATTGATGGTACTTGATTTTGAAACACCGTTATCTGACTGCACGCTCACTTTTGTCACTGGTTTCAAGGTCCCCGATTTTACGAATAACTTTATGATACAGTCACTCGCGAACCGAAGTCCTTTGCTGCTCGAAGGACCATGTAGAAAAAGGTGGATATGGTTTATGGTAAAATGGTTTATTATATAAATGGTTAATAATTAATAATCAGCCGCTATTGGTAACGAGCTGTGGTATTGAGTCGCTTGTGGTTGATCGCGAACTGAATATTACAAATATATAACTTTAACAATAAAATGTTAAAGTGCACGCAGTGCACAAACTATACCTAAAGAGCAGTTCGGTTGTGTAACTCCGAACAGTATTGATTATATATTACTGCATTTTCTGTCGTATAGTGCAATGCATTTTAATAAACAATATTAATGATTTCTATGTATATTAAATTTGGCCTTTTCAATGCAGGCTCTTTGGGTACGCGGCATGAAGAGTTTATATTAGCAATGAGTGACTTATCGGTTGATATCATGGCTATAAATGAGACGTGGCTCCGTAATGGTGAAGAAGGTCGTGCCCCAGTGGTGCCTGGGTATCGTTTGAGACACCTTCCGCAACCTAATACAGTTTGTGGCGGCCGGGGGGTGGAGTTGGGTTTTACATTAGGCGCGGTGTGACTGCTAAGCCTCGTGAACATCCTCTCTCTCCTTCGGTTGAACAGATGTGGTTAACAGTTAACATTAATTCTAAAAAACTGATTGTGGGCACAGCATACAGACCGCCTTGGTTAAATGTAGACAATTTTCTGGATGCACTTACAGAGTCTATTTCAGCATTCTCTCAGTATGATTTTATAGTACTGTTAGGTGATTTTAATATTAATCTATTAAATTCTGTGGACACTAAAGAAAAAATATTTAATGATTTCTTACGTTACACTAATTTGACACAACTTGTAACGAATCCCACGCATGTACTCGAGAATAGGCAAACTCTTATCGATTTAGTGTGCACGGACACGCACGCACGTAATATTCAAGTGACGCATATACCTGATCTTGGAAGCCATGCTTTAATCAGCTTTGAAATAAATATCAAAAAGGAAAAGATGGTTCCCTTTTTTATAAAATTGAGATCATTCGATGCGATAAACTGGAATGGATTTGATAGTGATCTCGAACGTATAAATTGGTCTAATATACTATGCTTCTACATTAACGAATGTCAAAGATATGGTGACCACTTTTAATTCCCACGTGTTGAGAATTTTTGATACGCACGCAACAGAGAGAAATATCCTTATTAAAGAACGTTCCTATCCCTGGCTAACAGAAACTGTTAAATTAATGATTAAATTATGCAATAATAGTTACAATAGATACAAAATTAGTAAAAGTGAATCACATTTTTTTTTTACAAGGAGATGAAATCAGTTGTTATTAACGCTATCCGCTCTGAAAAAAAGCCTTTTTTGAGAACTACATAAATATAAATCAAAAAAACCCTAAACTTCTTTGGAAAAAATTAAAAGTTGCCATCCAGCCTCGTTCCAATAACACGGATATTATTGACTGTTGCAGTGATCCTAACAGTATTAATACATTTTTCTTGACTGTACCAGGTAGTACTACTGTGGAAACTTCGTATCGTGCTTACTTTGAGTCTAGCAGGCATGGTACTGATACATTTTCTTTACATCCTATAAGCGAAAATACAGTTACGCATATAATCCGTGCATTAAAGTCAAATGCAGTAGGCACTGATCGCATTGATTTAAAAATGATTACAGTAACTCTTCCCTTTACTATTAAAGCCATCACTACTATAATAAATGCATCAATAGCTTCATCTATTGTTCCTAACCTGTGGAAAATTGCAGTTATAAAGCCTATTCCGAAAAAAAGCAACCCTACTGGCGTTCAAGACCTCAGGCCGATTAGTATACTTCCGTGTGTTTCAATTCCAAAATATTGGAATAAGCAGTATCACTTCAATTAATAGCTTTTGTGGAAAAGTGTAACATTCTTCCTAAATTTCAATCAGGGTTTCGGAAAAAAAGAAGTACAACTACAACTCTTCTAGATGTGGTAGATAATATACTATCAACTCAAGATCAAGGTATGGGTACCTTGTTGACCTTGTTAGATTTCTCGCGTGCTTTTGATACGTAGCTGGAATGACCTGCCCCTCCAATGCGCGAATTTAAAACTATAAATATGTTTAGAATTCATTTTAAAAACATGTTAACGGCACAGTGTTTATAGAATATTTTCAGTTAAGAATTATTTATTTTTTGTGCTTTTTTCTATGATATAAATAGCCTGCTTTATATACAGTATAAATCATATATTGATTTGTATATTATTATGCACACTGGTATATTACATTTATTTTGTTTATATATGCCATGCCCCCTTTACTTTATTTTATTTTGTATTTAATATCTAATACATATTGAGCCTTAAGTAGTATTGAATTATTATTGTTATTTATTTGTTTAATTTAGTATATTTTATTTAATCTAATTTTGGGCGCACCGTGACTTGCTCTGGGGTTCCAGCTGAAAATCAGCGCTGAGTGCCTCGTGGCACTTCAGCATTTATGCTGAGCTGGACGCCTTTTCGTAATGACTGGGCACGCTGCTACACTACAATTAGTATTGATGCAGTCAAAATCCCCAAACGCTGCCCAGCCCAGCTGGATCCTTCTCTTGGCCTCCTTCTCAAAATTTTTTTTACCTAACTGCACAATCTGCCCGTGGTAAGTGTACTCAGAAACAATTTCAATAAGGTGGCCATCCAAGACGACCAGTCCTGGATCAATGTTGCCATTGATCATGATTTTGGTATTATCCAAATTCATGCCAAGACCGATACGTCGCGAGGCTGAAGCTAGGCCGTCCAACATCCGGGTTAGCTCCTATAGCGACTCCGCCATTAAGACTATGTCATCAGCGAATATCAGGTGCGAGATGTAGTCGCCGTTTATGTTTATGCCCACACCTTTCCAGTCCAGCGTTTTAAACATATCTTCCAATGCGCTCGTGAACAGTTTCGGGGATATGACATCCCCCTGCCTCACTCCTCTGCGCAATTGGATGGGTTTAGACTGCTGGCCCTGTACTTGGACACTCACATCTCATTTTTAGTCACAGCATCGGGGCTTTGCCATGACCACTTCCTTTGAGGCTGTTTCTTAAAGAAGGAGTTCATTAAGAACAGCCCCTCTTTCTCGAGGAAGTTGACAAGCATTTGCCCTGTGTGATTCCTAACTTCATAACCATGTGGGCCTATTCGGCCTTAGTGGTGTTGTGCAAGGCTTTGGATATGTCTTCATACATATCCTCCACTTCATCATCCGAGATTGCCGAGGTCGGTGCGTAAACCTGAATTACCTTCATGGTATATACTGCTTGGATAGCCTAAGGATCAGGTACGCTACCCTGGTCGACACGCTCGAGATTTCCTGAACGTTGTTAGAGAGGGCCTTATTGACGAGGAAACCTACGCCACCCTGGGATGTTCTATCACCCTCGCGAAAGTAGAGAAGATGGCCCGAGTCGAGGGATACGATGTCCTCGCCCTCTCTACGGACTTCACATAACCCGAGAACATGCCATTTAATGTTCTCTAACTCCACTTCCAACTGCACTAGTTGATGGTCAAGCCTCAGAGTGGGTCCGTTAAACGTAGCCAGGGTCAGTTTATGACGCATGTGGTAGCCTAGTGTAGCCCGGGAATTCTAGCACCCCCTGCGCCGCCGTTACCATGACCGCTACCATGGCCAGAGATAGCGAGGCGGCCGGGAACTAGGGGCCATTTTCTGTTGGCTGTAATCTTCATAAGGGGGTAATGCCCGTAATCCCCACGCTGGGCAGGCAGGTTGTGGATCGAAGTTTGGTGGTGGAGTTGTTCTGCGGGGGCGCTGCTGCCCGCCCCCCGATATGTCCTTTAGTCGCCTCTTACGACACCCACGGGAAGAGTTGGGGTGGTACAATTCTAGGCCGGCACCACACGGCACACAACACATTAGAAATGTTTTATTTAAGTAAATTCATATTATATATACGTCACAGTAAACTTTGGGCTGAGAAGGGGGCGGCTGGTACTACATGGCCTAGGGCGGCTAGTCCGCCTCTGATTGTAACACTCGTTGATAAGCCCAGAATCGTGCATCTTACTCTTCAGGGCTCGTAACACTACAATACTGTCGGAAAGAATTCTTATTAACTGGTTCTCTACTTCCCTGTTCAGCACCGCGTTTGCCGCCTCAGTAATGGCTACATATTCACATTGGAAGATGGAACTGTGTGGTCTTAAGGTTATTGATATGTTGATGTTTACGTGACAAAAAAATACAAAATACACAATATTCAATAAAAATTAATATAATTACGTAACAACGAAGTTAATAATATATGTAATAATAAAATGTAGTTACCGTTATTTATTGCTAACTTGAAACTCACCCTATATGAACTGTACCACTGTACCGTCCAAAATATCCGGTACAGGGATGGTATGTTCCTGTGTAAAGTATTCCCAATTTAGATGCCTGGGTTTACCTGCGTGTACTGTTAGTGGCTGCCGATTCACCCATCTTAGCAAAAATTAAGCCTAAACTGCTTAACTGCCTTAAAAGCCTTAATTGCTAAACTACCCCACTCACCTGGATATTTTAGCGCTGTACCATTGTATTCACGTAGCCGGTCGGCGAATCTTACAAGTCTCTCAATACGCAAAGTCTATACTCGAAAATATTAATCAAGACGCTTCACTGGTATATATATTATGTCCTTGACACCGTTTTTAAAGCGTAATTAACACAAAATCAAAGTTAAAAGCATATTTTTATTGGTATTTTATATATTAACGAAACAATGGCAACGGTGAACTCTCAATACGTTTACACCGCAGCGTGAGTGGCCGGGGTTCTCAAAAAACACACGTTCTCTCTTTGGCTGATGCTTGACACAGCAATCGCGCGCTTAAATTGAGCGAGTTCGTAGCCAAATTTTAGAATGATAAGAAACCCTGACAACTACGTTCTTACCCTTTTTTTCGAAAAAGGAAAAATAAGTATATTTTTTTATACTAGCTCGGCAAAATAACTGCATAACAACTGATGGTAAGTACGGTACTGTCGAATGCTGGCCTGCCGAAATTCCTCTTCGGAAAATTCACCATGATACAGACATTAACATACTCTTAGCGAGGTAATGTCTTTTCGTAGTTAAAGCGGTTGTAAATTCTTAGTCCCGTCGATACAACATGTCCAAGGCATCGAGAAGGTATTGGGTGGAACCGTCCCATAGATACGAACAATATTCTATACATGGCCGAATATGAACCTCATAAAAAGGTACAGTTGGTCGAGCGTGAACAAGCGTCGCACTCTGTTCAGGATGCCCAGTCTCCTGGTTGTTGTGGAGATAACACTGCCAATGTGATCCCTGAGATTGAGGTCACAACGAATATCCATTCCTAGGATACTGAGGCTGTACAAATATTAAATATTTCGCTTTGCGATTGAGACATTCTGAAAAGTAGGGAGAGGAGTGAGCGGAGATTTTTTGCAAGAGAACACGCAATCCTGGGTTTTCTTGGTACTGAACACAACTAAGTTGCTTGTACCCCATGAAGATACAAGGCCAAAGAACTGGTTGAAATCAGTAACAAGGTCTGCCCGAATCATCTCTATTTCATAATTATTTTCGTATTCGTACTATATTAGTAAGGAGAGTATTCGTATTTAAAAATCTTAACATTTAATTAGACTCTACAATTTGATGATTTAGGTGTTGTCATTGTTTATCTTTGACCCTAAAGTTATCAGTTTTATTGAAGTATCAAATAGTTATTTGTCTATGTGACTCTTGGGTTGACCTTTGTTTCCTATTATCATTTTACCTAAATATTGTGTAACATATTTACTACATTTTATCTAAATTTGTATACATAATTTTGTAACGAAACAAACCTTGATACTGTATCGTAAATCGATAAAATCTTAATAAACTGCTGCGTTGTTACTATGTGCTTATTTGTCGCCAATAATTTAGAACTAAAGTACGAGCAGGATGATATAGTATTCTTGGAAGTAAAGCGACCCTACCCTACCATACTCTTCGTCTCTCAAACACAAGCGTGATTGTGCCCACGCTCGCGAACCCATAGCTCTCTACGCAGGGGATGGGCGGTGAACTTCGCTCCCGCATACCCGCCAAGACCTACTTCTCCTGCGGTAACTCAAGCCTAGGCCCGTTTCTTCGGCATGGAGCCCTTAACACAGCAACCGCTAGTGCGATACACTGACACTGCATTCACTAGCAATCATCATAAAATCATTACACTGCATCTATACATACATGAACAACACTTATGTACATATGTTCTGTAAGGAACCCTTTTTTCTGTTTTTGACTAGTTAGACTTAAACAAAAATTGACAGATCACTATGTTTGCACACATGTTTGCTCGATTTTTCTACGGATAGGGAATTATTCAGATCGCGACTTTTTCGCACGATCGGCAACAGCCCAAGTAACGGTGAAATAATCTAATTACTTTAATAAAAGATCTTAAGTAATATAGTGCATAATTAACTAGCTGTGCCCGTGATTCCGCTCGCGTGGACTACAGAATGCTGTCGGTCGAGCGCACGTGCGACTTGTGCTTTTTTTATAGTAGTACGGCACTTTGACTGTACCATCTCTGATGGTAAGCACAGTACAATCGCGGTCGCCGCTGTCATTCCGGCCTGCAGAGACATCTTTTCACGTTACGCTTGAAGGACCCGATGTCATAAGAAGGAGGGAACACATTCCACAGTTACACGGTACGACAAGGATAAGACGAAGAGAACTTTTCAGTTCGTGCCGAGATGGAGGTTACCGTAAAACTGTGATTCCGAAGCCCAGCGCGTGTGGTTCTGTTGTGGAAAACAGAGGAGGGAATTTGATTGAACAGCTCTGCCCTAAAAATGCTTATTGTGGGTTATCCTAAGAAGATAGATATATGCTTTCGCAGACTTTTTTCCCCGACTTTTTAAGATCTACAACTATGTAGAACATTAATTTGATATAGGTATCTCTTATGGTTTACTCAGAGTAAGCCATGTAATCGTCCCAAAAGCGCCCTTTTACCGAATCGATTCACCATTATCGTCACTACTTATTTCGTATCTTACTTTATGTAACAAAATATATCCTATGACCTGGTCAGATAACATAGCTACGAATGAAAAAAGAACACGTAAATCGTATAAGTGGTTTTCGCGTGAAAAGAACATAAACGGACAGACAGACAGAGACGTTGAGTTTTATAATATGTATAGAAGATATACATTAAACAAGTTCCATGTTCCACGTGTCCAGTGCAAAAGTAACCGTTCTCGATAGTTCTAGATCATCGTTGTATATTGGCGCCTAATGGCTCGCTCACACTGCTAAATATCCTCGAGCGATACTTTTACGAATAATGAAATATTAAATGTAAAGTTGGCATAACACCTAATAGCATTGTGGCATCTTTTAAACACCAAAAAGTATAGCAATTATTAATAATAATACGTTTTGTTTAGAACGGAAATAACAGCGTCACTACTGAGACCCTGTTTTTGGTTTTGACAGATGACTTTCAGTTGTTGTGTGCTTTCATTGTGGATTGCAAGAAGTAAGTGCTATATTATTAACCCCCGACGCAAATAGATAGGTGCTACAAGTTTAACGTGTGTATCGGTCTGGGGCATCGTAGCTCGCAAACGCTTGAATCGATATTGATCAATTATTATTTTTTTTGTTTAAAAGGTCTTGGTGGACATTGTTATACTGTATCTAAGCCATCGCTCTATAATGGGCAGGAAATCTACATTTGCCATTATTTCCTGCAATGTCCTGTTTACTTCATTTATGATCCAATGATCAACGTCACGAGAGAATAGATGAAGCCGTCGTACGGTAGCACCGTTTCGAAGCAAATTCGACAAAATAATAAAATTTAGAGTTATCACAGTATATACTGGTGTATCATCAATATAATACGTACTAGATTTTGCGATCTGAACACTTACTGTGTTCGAGTGAATTGCACTTCAAGCCTTGCATCTTAATTTAGTGTGGCTTCGACATTTATGCAGTGTGGGCGCATATAGAGCGGTGCTAATAATATAATAATTCAGATAATTCGAATCAAAGCGTGAACCTGGACGTAAATACCTATTCAATAGTCAAGTAAGTAAAATGATTTGTTCTTTAAGTGAATAAATAGGTAATAATATCTCAAAAACACAATAGAAAAAAAAATTCTTCATTTAAACACGCCACGCTACGCCATATACAATCATAGACTAAAACATGCAGATGTTCCATTACCAAACCTCCTGTAGGTAAAAATATGTGACTGAACACAGACTTGACGAGGTGTTTTTAAGTGTTTTAATTTATTTATTTTATAACCAGTTTGTTTAATGTTAAATAATAGTTAAAAATTTTCAATATTTATTTTACATTCTTTCTTTTTAGTAAATAATTAACAACTAATATTTGTCAAAGTTCAGAAAATATGATGACGTGTGTATTTGTACTTAAATAAACGCATAGCATTTCATTTTCCTTTCTATCTATTTTTTATTAATTTATTTAATTATTAATAAATTATGAAATAGAATATGAATTCTAATGAAGCATTGTAGGTATAAATCTGTGTCTGTTCTGCGATGTAATATCTATAGGAAAGACCGCTATGTTGTTTATCAGTATTTGAGCAAATTGTTTTCACGAACGTTCTTGTCTATCGATAGAATATATATCAATGTTGTCCGTCTGTATTTCTGGATTGACCTCAAAAACGGCGAGATAGATTTTTTGAATTTTTGTACACTGATAGTGTTCGTACAAGGTGAAGCAATGATGGCTCAATGGTAGCGTGTACGACATCGCGTCGATTGACGTGAATTCGAATCCCTGCAATGAGCCTGAGCTTTCGGTGAAGGAAAACATCGTGAGGAAACCATAGCATGGTGGTAGGGAATTTTCTAATGTCCGCCTGGCTAGCTACCACCCTCAAGTTGAAAATCTGCCGCCAAGCACCAATAGGTGTGTTGAGAGCCAGTCTTCCACTAGGTTTAGCGTGTTATCATCTTGGGCCACATCGGCACATAACATCAGGTGAGATTGTGGCCACTACGCCAAACCGATAACGATAAAAAAAAAAAAATGTTTTTCTTCTGTTGATTGGCTATGAACATTATTAATCATAGTTTTCGAACTCCATTTGTTTTTATTTGTTCTCAACTGATTTTTACGAAATTTTGCTTGCAAGGAGTATATGTAATTCGGAATTTGATACAACAATTATATAATAATACATGCAGTAATATAAAATGTGAGTAAAAAAATAATTCTTTACGTATTTTCATTAATGAAAAGACGTAAATAATGATTGCGTAATAAACGCACGGAAAGCCGCGGCCAGAGCTAATAAAAAATAATAATATTATTATAAAATCGCATTAAAAACATCGCGCGACAATATTTCTTTGTACGACCATACCTTGAACTTCTACCCTAACAATGTGGTCTGTTTAGATTAGGTACAGTTGCCCTTAGGTTATCACTTATCAGTAACGTACATAGCAGCAGTATATAAACCCCACAGTACACAATTTACACTAACTTCAACTTGTGGTTCACTCAGGTGAGTACATTACAATGTATCTATTATTGCTAGACTGTTGTACCCATAGATTTAATACATGTATATAGATCGTTAACACGAAAGAGAAAGAGCATAGTATACGCTTTTGTTGGAACGAGATAGACATATAGACCAGTTTTGTATTA
This sequence comes from Saturnia pavonia, assembly GCA_947532125.1. Taxonomy (NCBI): domain Eukaryota; kingdom Metazoa; phylum Arthropoda; class Insecta; order Lepidoptera; family Saturniidae; genus Saturnia; species Saturnia pavonia. Next base: position 3,681,014 of record OX383916.1, on the reverse strand, counting down.
TCCCGCTTATTTTAAAGAATCGAAGGTTCGATTGGCGGCCACGTACCAGAAGACGCAGCGTGGGCAGACCCGCCACAAGGTGGTCCTGGTCCTGGTCGACCTGGTAAAGGTTGCGGGAAGCCGCTGAATGCGGGCAGTATAGGATCGGTCGTTGTGGCGATCTTTGGGGGAGGCCTATGTCCAGCATTGGACGTCTTTCGGCTGAAATGATGATGACGATGAAGGTTTCGATTTGCTTGTACCAGTAACACCACTTCCGTTCTTTATTATAACGTCAAAGGCAACAATCTCAACTGATTTTAAGTGGACTAGACCGGGGTTGTCCAATTAATCTTAGAAGCGGGCCATAACTTCAAATCCATGCAAGATGGCAGGGCAACTTGTGTAATTTGTTTGTAGCCGTCATAGGTTCATACACAAATAGATAGATATTCAAAATTAATCAATTTTCCAACATCATCATTTGCTGTGATCCTACAATTCCAGGACACAATTCTTACCAACTCTAAGAGTATTAGGATTTTGGCTGTAGACATCTCCAGCGATGTTCAGTTCCGTAGTCACTTAAAAGATAGGGTTAAGCGGGCATCCAAAAACCTCGATGTGCTGAATAAAGCGAAGCGGATATCAGCTCGGCCCATTTGACTCGTCTCAAAAACGTCTGAATCCCAATTCACAAGTAGTATCGAAGTTTTCGGAGTGACTTTGCCTCCTTTTGTGTGTTCTACCGTTCCTAAAATAGGCTCAAGCAATTCTTCGGAATTGCTTGATATGATGCCAACGGCTTTCGACGACTTTCCACCATCGTATGGTCGCGGACAGTCCGGTTTCAGAAGAGTTTCCTTCCACGAACGCTCCGGGTGTGGATTAAGCTCTATGCGGACTTTTTCCATTAGACTACAATATGAGATGCTTCTATTATTGCAAGCGACCATCGGCTGCGGAAACCACTTACCACCAGGCTAACCGCACGCTTGTTTATCACCGTAGCGGTATAAAAAAATAACAGTTAAAGATAGTTTAATATTAGTTAGTGGGCTCATAGAACAAGCAAGTGTATTTTCTTTAAAAGTAAGGTTACTTTTTCTCTTACAGGTAAAACCGGTGAGTGATTCAAAATGGGCCTTTCGTCGGTCAACCTAGTACTGTGCTTGAGCGTACTGACCTCAATCACTGCTCTGGATGTTGAAAACACCTATGCACCTTCCGCTGTAGACCAACTGTATAACGATGTGATCATCGGGGACTATACCAGCGCTGTGGCTCACACGCGCCAGTTCGAGAACGAGCAAAAAGGTGATTTAATCGAGGAAGTCGTAACTAGACTACTGAGAGACGCGAAACGAAATATAGTCGAGTACGCTTACCAGCTGTGGAACGAGGGCTTGAAGGAAACGGTCAAACAACGCTTCCCCCTACAATTCCGACTTATCTTGGACCAAAACTATGTTAAGATTTTTAACAAGAGAGACGGTTTGGCTCTCAAACTTGCCTTTGACGCGGACGACATGGGCGACAGGTTGGCATACGGTGACGTGCAGGACAAAACAAGCCAGCGAGTCAGCTGGACCGTGATCCCAGAGTGGGAGAACAACAGAGTCCACTTTAAAATTTTGAACACCCATCGGAATCAATACTTGAAGTTGGCAGTGGATAAAGACAGCGCCGGCGACCACAAGGCTTACGGTTCCAATGATGACGACACCTACAGACATCAATGGTACTTCCACCCGGTGAAATACGAGCATGACGTGTTGTTTTACATTTTCAACCGGGAGTACAGTCAGGCGCTGAAGCTCGGCAGAGACGTTGACAACGACGGAGACCGCTTGCTCTGGGGACATCACGGCAATGTGCTTGGTAGCCCTGAACTCTTTGGATGGTTTATTGCACCTTTGTAAATTAAAATCCTTTTGTTAAAGGCATGAACGTTATGCTTCAAAACAAATGAATAAACTTTTAAATAAAATGTATTTTTTACTTTAGTACCATTCTAAATTCATCAGAGACATAACTATAATATAACATATAATTTTGATGTTCTCGTACGATTAAATAAAAACTCAATTAGACTTAGTGAATTATTATATGTCCACAAAAAAGGGTTTACCTACGGTCTAAAAGTTTAATTATTCAAAAACAACCATACATAATATAAAACACAACATCTCTCTGTCTATCTGTCTGTTTAGGTTTTTTCACACGAAAACCACTTAACTGATTTCTAAATTTTTTGTTTTAATTCGTAGCTATATTATCTGGCCAGGTTAGAAGATATATTTTGTTCCATAAATAAAGTACGATATAAGCAGTAATGATAATGGTGAATAAATTCGAAAAAAAGATGATCTTGGGGCGATTAAATGGCTCAAGACGAGTAAACTATAAGAGATATATCAAATTAATGTTCTACATAATTGTAGATCTTAAAAAGACCTACAAAAATTCTGCAATAGCATATATCTATCTTCTAAGAATCACCCACAATAATCATTTTTGGGGCAGCACAATTCGTTCGACAGCGTTCAACAGCAACGGCATTCCGTAGTCCACGCGAGCGGACCCGCGGCCACAGCTAGTAATTTATAAGGTGTTCAATTTTGTTTGAACACTCTTAACTTCTATTTTATTTTTTAAACCAATTTACAAGAATTGTACACTGACTCATACTACATAAAAATGGTTAATTTTTTTTTTATTAGAATATAAAACTTGTTAGTAAACGCAGCTTACTTATTTAACGAATTAAACTCTAAAACAGTAGATAAGTATTGATTAAAGGACATTTAAAACAACACATAAATAAGGTTTAAAATTAAGTTTGAAATATAAATACATATAAATTAAAATTTAAGTTATCAAGTTAAACATTTAAATTTAGTTAAATTGATGCCAAATAATTCTAGTTTTTTGTATTTATATTACAACTTACTAATTCTGTGGACAGTATCATTTAAACCTAAAACAGTTTTTCTACAAGGAGAATTTAGTAGGTTATTGGAATAACGAAGATAACGAGAAGGAATCCTGCTTTAAACATGCTAAATATCTCATGTATGCTGACAATACAAAAATTCAGTTGAAGGTTATTCGCAGTATTAACGACTGCTGTCTCCTGAAGGAGGATCTGAATCGACTCTTTGACTATTGCCACATAAACAAACTGGATCTTTATATAAAGAAATGCAATTCTATAACTTTCACACGTAAACTCCGTCATATTAATTACAGTTATTCTTCAAATCATTTACCTATCCAAAGTGTTAATTGTGTGTTGATTGTTTTATACAACAAAAAGATAATTGACTTTATTCTCGTTTGATAAAACACGACAAAACACTCTTATCTATGACTACTTTGACAATAATTATGGCACTTTTAGCATCAAATAGTAGTACAACGATAAAGACGCAAAATCCATAGCCTTTTCTCTTTTACTCTTCATATTTTGTGTATGTCGCTTTCTTAAGACCTTAATCAAATCTAATACAAAATATTTTATTCAATTTAGGCCCATAGAAGGCACTTTTATACAGTAATAAACCTTACTCTTTTAGTTTTAACCCTTGTCGATCACTCATTTCGTAGAGTTATTTTTAAATGTCATATCATTGCCCATAGAGTTGGAGAGATCGTAACAATAACTATGGGACCTGCATTTAACTACGTGTACTTGAGGGACAACACTGTAGATCAGTGACCGCGGGGGCAGCCTTTGTGTTCGTAGTAACGTTTACGGCACCAAAGAAGGAGAGTGGGGAGCCTCGAGATCCCACCCAGATATGCCAATTTAGGCGGGAGGCATAAGCCGACGTTTTGTGACGTTGGAGGGAGGACCTGGAAGAAGTGCGCTATGTTAGATATACTATAGATGTATTCAGCGTGGCCGACCGGCGCCGGAGCGACGCAGTGGAATGCTTGCGTGGTCCCGTGTCGCTCCATTACGGCAGCGGATGGTACACCGTGAAATTTTATTGAGTATGAGTCTCACATAATATAATCACTCGCTCCCCACAAAGGAGTGTACCTAAAAAGTGTACCTCCGCGTTAAAAAAAACTCTATAGAAAGACGTGCATGTAAGATTAACAGGGTAAGGAAACAAGAGCAGACTAAACAAACTTATAGTCGACATCTTGATTCTTTCAGTATCAATGCATATTTCTTGGTTCTCACTATTATTTTTAATTTTAACTTATTATATCTATGCCTAATGGTGTCGATCTAAGCGTTTGTAATTTTTGGCGGGTAACTTGGATTTAAATTGCTACAATTTTCTCTTTGGAATCGTATTGGTATTTCTATAAATATTTACAAATCATTTTAAACTATTACGCAATAAATATTAATTACATGTTTGGTTTCGCGATTGCAGGCTTGTGTATAAATAGAGTGATATTCCAACGCCCATACACATGGTTTACCTTAACTTCAAGGAAAATATTTCATTATAACATTATTGAAGTTATGTGTACAATAACAAGCTACTCCTATTACAAGGATAATAATATCAAAATATCCTTTGTTATCAATAATGGTCAGTCTTTCTTTTTACAAGCTTTTATTTAACTTGCCTTGTTAGTGTGGATCAAATCTTGAAACTTAATTTTAAAACAGTTATCTATAACGGACTGAGCTGAATTTTGCATAAACGGTTAACTTGGATGACAATTCATGGTTAGCTAATTGACGTTATTCTAAATCCAATATGGCGGACCAGTTATTTTTATGCACCTTCATGATGTAGGTATCAAATGATAAGGTGTTCAAAATGTTAGTTGAAATGATAAAAAAATAAAAAATAAAAACAAGAGGTGTCATGGGACTCCCGGTAGGAACGAGGTTTCTTCCGCTATATATAATAACAAGTACAATGAAGAAATGGTTATAAACTTGTGTGTAATATTCTTTTAATAATTATTAAAAATGTTGTTTTTACTAAAATAAAAAATTAAATAAATTATAAATTTAATTTATACAGTTAAGTAAATAAAATGTATTTAGTTATGTAGTCTGTACTCTCCCATATTATGAAGTGTTAATTGGTACATACATATGATGCATATATACGGTACATACATATATACTGTACATATATACCTTACATATATACGATACATACATACATAGAAAATGCTGACTTTACATATTTATTCGTATGTTATGATAACGATTGGTGATAATCACCTGTTGTTTAGACTAGACGAATTGTGGCATGTTTACCCTCTCTTATTACGTCGTTTTAATTGGTACATAAGTAAAAATGCTGATAATCGTATATTTGCTCAGGATGTTTTGACTACAATTAGAGATAAGCACCTGGTATTTTGTCTAGACGTATTGCGACATATTATTGTTATTCAGTTATAAACAGCACCTGGTGTTTACAGTTTAAGACATTATATATAAGACGATTATAAAACCATGTATTCATTCTGTAGTAAGATCTCTTAAGAATCATTTGTATATATATTTTTTAAAACCCTCAACGCCGACCACGCCACTTAACTATATAAATAAATTTTGAAATAGAGACAAAAAAAATTGTGGCAAAACTGATGTGGTTAGCTTTTTGTTGGGGATTCCCCAACAATTGTAACTGAAGTATCGATTCCAAAAAATACTGCGTTGAAAGCATAGTAGTATCGATACCTTTTAGGAATCGATTCCCTTTACGTATTCCTAGTTAGGAATAGACATATGTAGGTGTAGCTGCAGGTCTTTATTTAACAAAATTGTAAAGTTTCGAATAAATTCGACTATTAAAAAATGCTTTTTTTATTTAATAGTCGAATAGGTCACCGTAACAGTTCGTATATCTGAATTAGATTTAATATAAATAATTATAAAATAAGTAATGTGTAATATGCACGCTGTTGTCGATGCCGTTATTAAATGTATAAATAACGCGTTGTCGCGTGGACAATTAGATAGATATAAAATACCGAAAAATATTTATAAAAAGGTATATGAAATTAAATGCAAAATTGTTTTATATATGTATTCCGAAGGCATTTAACATTAAAAAATACAGAGTACCTTTATTTAATTAAGCTTGACCTTCACTAGTAAATTAATCCATGTACATGCATCTATCCGAACCAGAGTTGCTTGTAAAAATCCGTCTTGAGAAGCTTGTGTGTATATGAATTCGGCAAATAAGCATTAGATATTCATTCTGCTCCATTTTTATAGCTGCATCGCCAAGCCATCATGAATGAAAGCATCCGCCAGGTCTTCCATTAGTTTAATAATCATTCATGAGTCTTGACAATTTTGTGTGAATAGTTAGTTTCAAATCCTTCGAATACCGATTAAAATGCGAGGGATCTCTTGTAGTAACAAAATACCTTTTTGTACAGACTCCAGATAGGTAAGTGTGACTCCAAATAATAAATAGAATCAGAAATATAAATAAACTTATATAAATCTTATAAAAGAATGCACGTGCCACAGACGTCTGATCGGTAAGTCATAATGAATAATGTCTCATTTCAACTATTTTTAGGGAGTCGCTGGTGAATAGCATGAATTTAAACTGTCAAAATATAGGTGTTTTCACAGCATTTTGGCCGAACCTTAATCAGATGATGCCAAGATGTTGTATGACCTTATAGTGCTATCTCATCAGCGACTCTCTCGATGTGATGTTTTAAAGGATGGGATACAATAGGACTGATATATTCGGTAGAATAAACGTCCCAAAAACAATCATTTTTAGTATCCTTCTATATTTTAAATTCAAAAGTTTCTTCCAGCCAGAAAATACTTTCTTTGTATACGGCCTTCTCATTTATATAAATATGAAAGTAAGATTTAAAAGAAGTTTGTCATACAATATTTAAATAATAAATGACCTAAAGATAAGATGCCTTCGGAAAGCGATCGAAAACATAATAAATGAAGTAATGAGGAAACACCTAAGGTAAAATAAATATATATAATTGAAAGATAAAAATGATTGATAAACAGTCATTACAGCGATATAAAACAATAAATATGTCTTTTATACATTTTTGAAGCGAAACTTCTTAACGCACGTTTGGTATGGGGACGGTAACTGTGAAAAGTCATTGTTACTGCGACAGGCGAATGCCGAGAACTAGGGGAAGCCCGGACAAGACGCATATGTTAAGGGTAAATAAAACCAAAATCTGATATTGTGATCAATATGATATTGATATGAAGTTGTAATTAAAAGAATAAAATTTAATACATAACAATTTAAATAATTGAAAATTAGATTTTATTTCATTTTGATAATAACTTTCCATAATAGAACTCTGTGCCTATTTTCATTTGAATAATTAAAATTAAAAAACTTACATTTTTTTAGGGTTACATGTAAAGTGACGAGCAACTACGGAACCCTACATTACGTGTGGCCCGACACGCACTTGGCAAATTTTTATTTATTACCAAGAACTAAAGTGTGAAAAGGTGTTTTTCCTTTGATACGATAGTATAAATAAACTACTTCTATTAATATGGATTTTGGAGTAACGCTTCATGTACTTTTTTAAATCCTAGTTAGAATAATTAATAAGTGATTCAAATCACGGGTAACATTTAACAGTTACTAGCGTAATAAAAGATAGATTTTGTGTTTTTCGAGAATAAAATTTGTACCAAATTTAATGATATTCCGATTATCCATTTCGGTGCAACTGAGTTACAAATACCTAAAAAATATCAGTAAGTACAACAAACATGCTTACACCAGTACTGGATTTACGCCTAGGCACGTGAGGCCCGGGCCTAGGGCGGCATCATTTTATGGGCGGCAAAATTTTCGTGACGCCAAAATTTTAAAGGACAAAAAATGTAAGGAATAAAAATTGATTTGGTTTAGTTTTGTTATGAATGTAAAAAATAAAACCAATGAAAATATTAAATAATTCAAATATTAAATTATTTTTTTTATCATATTGGTGCAATGTTAATTTTTCAATTGATCAATAATTATAATTAGCCTTTATCAAATAATGTTATCGTTATATATTTCTTTTTTCTACGTATATTTGTTATCTAGTGTAATGTTATAATGTATACATCATCATGTCTAAATCACTCGCAATGAGAAGACTGCCATTCTGAAGGTATTCAGAATGAATTGGTGATATGTACCATAATGGCAAATTCTTAGCAAAAGTTGAGCTTTTTGCTAAAAATCAAATTTTATCTGAACATTAAAAGTCTTATCTAAAACAATCTATGAAGAGATTCTATTGTTGATTCAGCATAAAGTATTAATAAAACCATTCTACTGAAGGGATTGCAATGCACTAAGTAAGTAAGTATTTTGGTATAATTTTAGATTCTACACCTGATATTGCACATGTCGATCAAATTATAATTATTAGACATTACACCTACATGAAATGGTGAAATCGTTGAAAGATTTTTAGAATTCATACCAAATTCTGGTCATAAGGTTAAAGATATTACAAATGCTGTGTCAAACACTAAAAATACGTAATAAACTGTCGTGGTCAATCTTATGACAATGCAAGTAATATGTCTGGAATAGATTGAGTACTTTAGATATAAATTAAAACAATTAATCCTTTAGCAGATTACATTGCTTGCGCTGCTGATTCTTTAAATTTAAAGAATACGCACTTCTGTAGCAGAATCCGTACCCGAAGCAGTACATTTTTTGCTACTTTACAAACTTTATAATTTCTTTACAATATCTGCACATAGTTGGAAGATCTTAGTGCAGCATACCAAATTTAAGACATAATCTTTCTCAAACTCGTTGATCTGCTCGACATGATGCATGTTATGTTTTAAAATAGAGTGGTTGTGCGTTGGGCCTTATTACAGGAAACCAGACGAGAAACCGACTATAGAGATATTGGACTGCAACGAAAATTACAGCACTTACTAGAAACAGCAATTCTAGTTAATGTTTTGAATGTAATTGTAAATCGTTTCAATGCTGTTAGTGAGAAGCATCAGGAATCTCAAGTTAGTTTATTATCTATTGCCCAAATTTATGGTTCTTTGGCTTCATTTCTTCAAATATTAGAGATAAACAATTTTCTGTACTATTTTCTATTGAAGCTCAATGAGTTCGAGAAATTGTTTATGAAGATATATTCGACGTTTTTGCGTGAACCAAAGCCAGGAAGAAAGAAATTAATATAAAAAGTGATGATTTAAAATTATGTAAATTAATAATTCATATTTAAAGTTTTATTTTAAAAATTACAAATAAATTTAAAAAAGTTGTAATTAAAAGAATAAAATTTAATACATAACAATTTCAATAATTGAAAATTAGATTTTATTTCATTTTGATAATCACTTTCCATATAATCAAAAAGGGCGGCATATCATACGGGGCGGGGCCTAGGGCGGCAGCAAGCCTAAACCCGCCACTGGCTTACACTTATCCCCAACCTGTTAACACTTAAAAATGAAATGCTTACATTACTTATAAGTATTTTAAAGAACACATTTAAAAAATATATTAAGTTGTAATGGAATTATAAAAAAAAGTAATTTACTAAGTGTGAAATCATATAAAACGAAATGATAATTATGTATTGCATTTTATATATTATCTACATTCTACCTATGTTTATTTATTTATCAAGAGAGGTAGAGCACAGAGAAATTGTTTTGAAGATTTCTCTATACTTGGGGCAGCCCGACTAACTACACCCTACAGAAGATCGCAGCTAAATAACCTTATGTTGTGTTCCTGCGGTGAGTGGGGTTTCCATAGTTCCTTGGGGTAGGGTGGTTCAAGGTTGGCAACGTGCTTGAGATACTAATGGTATTACTATAATATAATCTAGCCTAAAAACTCTAAATTACTAGAAGTAAACGCATGTACTTAGTTATACAATATCACCGGTTTAATATACCACCCATAGAGTTCGAGCTCTGTTATAAGTGTCTTTTGAAACAAGTTTTTACTGATGACGCAGTAAAAACGGTAACCGGTCTCGAGTCGTGAATATATTTGGAATAATAGAGCTCCTTCAAACATTGTAGGGACGAGATACCACTCCGAAGACTTCTGGCCGTTCGGTAAATATGATAGATCCATGTAAGCTTGACGACGAATATTATATAATTTAAAGTATATAAATTTGTCTTCCCACACTGGTATAAACCTCCATGTAGTAAAATTTAGACCGTTATTATTTTGATTACACTTCATAGAGTATTTGTAATTGGAATATTCAAGGTCTGCATAAATGGTAATGTTCGTCACTCTGTTGATGAGCTGTACGTGGTCATTATTTAAAATAAGTCTGAATTCTACCGGGAAGTAATCCTTGACTACTGCCTGTCCGAACATGTTCCACAGCTTGTAAGCGTACTCGACGATATTTCTTTTGTTTTCACTTAGCAATCTGCTGACAACACTGATGATAACATCGCTTCTGCCTGAGTTTTCTAAAGCGAAGGTCTTTACCACAGCGTGTTCGTAGTCGCCGACGATAACACTGTTGTACAATTGATTCGCAGCAGCTTCGTTGGTGATATTTGACGACACGACATTATAGATAACATCGATTTCTTCACTCTCCAATGGGTTCGTTGCAATAGACGTCACCAGCACAGCTACGATTAAGAAACTCGCCGTAATCATTTTGTACAGGCTACCTGCAATTAAATTTAACTTTTGTAGTATACACCTAGGTATAATAAGTAAACGCTATATTATTCTATATACAGAATACTAACTGTGCCCGTGGCTCTGCTCGTATTTATTAAGTGGTAATTATTTATAAATATGAAAGTTGGAAAGGCTAAGTAAGGCTGGAGAATATGCGAAAATAAATCATAAAATAATTAAGCTGAGATTGTATGTAGGTACTTACAAATACTTTATTTTTGAGTTAAAAACCAAATATGATTAAATCAGCGAAGTATCGATTCTAAGCTCCATATATCATTCCTTCGTATGAAGTATTTTTTTTTCAATATTTTTAAAAGTATTATTGTTATTTTTGAAAGCGTATCAATTCTGGAAAGCTCGAGTCGATTGATTCTCAATAATATTTACATTACTTGAAATTTACTTGTTCTGTATTATATCTAAGTGTTATTGAGAATTTCTTTAGCTTATATTGAAATTATTAAAGCCGTTTTTGACTTCAAACAGACAGACATTGAATTTTTATATGACATATTCGAGGTCAGTGAACAATGGCTATCTCAAAATTTGAAAAGAAAAATTACATGTATAGTCATCCCTAAAAATAAATCAAATGGAAGTACCCCTGCGATTTAAGAATAATTACAATTATTATTTCTGTGAGCAAATTTGTGGTATCCAAGACCAAATCTACTGTGTGTACAAAATGTGTTTTTTTTATTGTTGTAGGTTTATTAGCGTTGTGGCCACAATCTCACCTGATGTTAAGTGACGATGTGGCCCAAGATGATAGCACACTAAACCTAGTGGGAGACTGGCTCTCAAGTGCAGCTGCCGGAACGCACCTATTGGTGTTTGGCGACAGATTTTCAACTTGAGGATGGTAGAAAATGCCCTACCACCATGCTATGGTTTCCTCACGATGTTTTCCTTCACCGAAAGCTCAGGCTCATTGCAGGGATTCGAACTCACGTCAATCGACGCTACCACTGAAAAAATACTACATATTGATTTGAAATTTATACGAGTTTTTATTAGTACACCTGGCATTAATTGAAGTTCAACTTCTTTTATGTAGTTTTGAAAACAGGAAGATAATTTTAAATACGAAAATTGTATTTCTGATCAATAATGAATATTTATAATAATTTTAAAGTCGGAATACGAAAACAATAATTTAAACGAATTCGCTTTTAAAAGCTTTTTCTGTGAAACGAATCGGAGACTCCCAAGGCCGAAGTCAGAATCACTACGAAATCGCCACGTGCTCGATGGTGAAGGAAAATATCGTTAAGAAGAGTTATATTAATTAAGTATGCGTTAAGTAAGTTATGTTAATGCGTATGCTTACCCTGAAACGGATACATCGCGAACATATACAGCACAGTATTATTATTTTAATCTAAACAGATCTTTACAGGTATTACTTACCGGGAACCTGCGTCTTCACCGTCGGCTCTGGAATAATTGTACTATCCAATAGCGATTCCTCCCTTTATATACACAATGTTATGTATGTATGTACGGGTGAAGTGTTCCATGTTATTAAGATTATCCTTATTTTAATAGTACCTAAGTATATAGGTTACAAAATGTTTTAACAATCATTTAATTGTGGCAGTTTATCGGAATTAATTGACTTAACTAATCTTTGAAAATGTTCTTGGTCCAATGAGTTCTAGGCAACGTTAGCCTCCAGCAAGAGAGATTATAACTTCGCTCTGTTCAGCGCAGCTCTTCTTGCTGGAACTTGATGATCGCAAAGACGTTCAAGTATATGGTGGTTATATATGGTTAATATTGGACGTTATCGACCAGTAACAATAACGAATGATATTTTCTGTCCATCCTCTCGCCATATAAAAAACTTGGAAAACGTTTTTTGAGTATTGTAAACCTTTTTTGGATTATCCGGATTCTTTAAACCATTTATACTTTCGTACCAGCTTCGACTGCATTTTATATCAACTCGATAGAAAAAGTACAGTTGGAGAAGAACACAGTTGCACAGTTGGAAAAAGGAAAAAAGGCGTTTTGACGTTCTTGTCCTTGTCTTTCTTGGGGCCTAAATTGAATAAAGTATTTTTTTATTTGATTTAAAACTATTTAAACTAGTGTAGTATTTTTACGTAGTGTCCGAATGAGCACGCTAAACATAAATGAAGCTGTCGAACGACTGCTTCTGATCAGATTTACAATATACTTACAGACTGATATCTCAAAAGTTGCATATATTTGCTGATATCAGCATTTTAATCCTGCGTTTCGCAGCCGGAGCCGCTACACAATACGATTGTATAAAATAATTTTGTTTAAATTTTTCACAAATCATACAAAATAAATATGTTTTTATTATATTTTGAAGAGAAGCTCCTTAACTTATATTTAGAATGGGGACCGAAATCAGGTAAAATGAAAAGAGTCATGAACGGAAGTGTAAGTTTTATATGCAGTGAAGAGTTAAGAAATACTCAGTGGCTCTGGGGTTCAGCCTCATGGGACCGCGTAGGTCAAATTCGCCAAATCCTTATTTAGGTACCTATTTCAATTCAAATAGATCAAAATTTTACAGATTTTTTATAGAATAACTTTTATTGAATATGTCTAAAGAGGACTGAATGTCAATGTAATACTGTATCGAAATGTTATATTACTAGCAACCCGCCCCGACTTTACTCGGGTAGCAAAGTAATGCATATAACTCTATTGGTTTACGCGGCGCACACCAATAAAGCTCCTAGTCAGCATAATTTTTTCCGACATCTTCAACAATCATTGTCATATTTCTGCTAATTTACACAAAACCTTAATAAATTATACACCTAAACCTTCCTCATGAGTCACTCCGTCAATTGATGAAACCCGTATGAAAATACATTCGGTAGTTTTTGAGTTATATTGTCTTCATACAGACAGACGTAACGGACCCCTCGTTTCATAATATAGTAAGATATTAATAATTGAATTTTTATATACAAGGTTAAGTTTAACTTTATACTACTTTCAAGAGGTTTACAATACATTTACTTCTGGGGTTACTCAGATTTATAATTAGAAAATAATAATAATAATGTGAGCTTGGTTTGTGTAAGACATGTGTGACGTCACCACGTTCGTCTGGAGTCATTGTGTGTCACGGCGTTGGTATAGGTAAATACTGCATCGGAATATTTCTTACTTAAGTAAAAAGTAATCAAATAAACTCGTTAAACTTAATACAAGTAGTCAAAGTTACTTCGTTTAATGTTTATTCTTTATACATTTATTTAAAAGGAAAATTTTATAAAATTATTATCATCGGTTATTGTATGTACTCGTAATTACTTGTTTGTTCAATATGCGTAAATATGTTAATTAAGATAACATTAATAATTATTTTAATTAAAACACTGTTATTTCGAACAACTAGAGGAAGAAACAATTAATCAATATATAAACATTATATTTATAAACATTGAACTTTAAGAGAGGTAGGGCACAGAGATTTTTTTTTAAGATTTCTCTCTACTTAGAGCAGCCCGACTGGTGGAATACTTCCACCCTACAGAAGATCGCAGCCAAATAACCTTGAGTTGTAATCCCTGAGGTGAGTAGGGCTTCTAGAGCTCCATGGGGTAGGGGGGTTTAAGGTCGGCAACACGTTAGTGATTCCTATGGTATCACAAGCGTCCATAGCAGCTTATTATCAGGCGGGCCGTATGCATGTTTGCCACACATCATTACATAGTATAAAACAAAGTCGCTATCGTCTGTCCGTCCCTATGTATGCTTAAATCTTTAAAACTACGTAACGGATTTTGAAGCGTTTTTTTAGTAGATAGAGTGATTCAAGAGGAAGTTTTATATGTATAATACATGCATAATATTGTAGAGAAACACTGATAAATTTAGAGTTTTCTAATGTGATGTCGTAAATAAACACATTTTTGCGCTTACATTGCAAACGCTGGCTGAACCCCACGAGATAAATCAAAATAATGTACAACAGTATTGTACACCTTAAAAAGGTCAACAAAAAAGTCCGCGATGGTATATGTCTATCTCTTAAGCATAACCCACAATAGTGCAAGTTTTACATAAAAATAAAACTTGTATTATTGAGCATTGACGATGCACAGCATCTGTGAGAGGGCGTTGTATACTTCCGCTTGTTTTCCACCAATCACGGCGCTTTAAACTGATGACCTTGTGCTCTGCAGCGCCATCTACTGAGTTTAAGTCACAGGAGGCCGGTGGGGGCATTTAATCAGTCATAGCAGTCTCTCATCAGGAGCTTTGAAATGGATGCTGTGCATCGTCAATGCTCAATAATACAAGTTTTATTTTTATGTAAAACTTGCACTATTATCGGCATGTGACGATGCACAGCATCTGTGAGAGACGTGTTTATAACTCCTGGTGACGCGATAACGACGCTATGTGAAGTGGATGTAATTAGTATTATTAAGCTGTAATCACACAGAAATAATTTAAACTAGTCACACGATGACACTAGTAAAATAATTATATTATAGTAAATATTATTGGTAATAAATCCAATACTTAAATTTATCATCGTAATAATAAGTTATACGAGATAAAAATAACCAAGTACTTTTTAAATTATTGAATTTTTCTTAAGAGTTGTATTTTTGTTACACCAGCAACTATGGCTAAGAATATGAAATCCCGATACCATTTTAAAAAAAAAGACAACCGATTCCAAAGTACTCAGTTAACTCAATCTCAACCCAGTTTTTATCCAGATACCAACAAGAGTTCACTAAGCAGCTTGTGTCTTAGCTTTCATAGTAATAAAAGACTAACTATTACACTCGGCCAAGTTTGTGTGGCCATGATACCAGTTTCCACTGGCAGGATTCCGGAGAATATGAATATTATTTATTCTAAGATATTGAAACTCCATAGCCTCTGTCTAAGCCTGCGTCAGCTTTACATAGAGATGGGAATCAAAATGACAAGCATCGTTGTAGAGGTTTTAGAACGCCTCCAATAAAACTAGGCAGTGTAGTCGTCGGCCTGACGCCAAGAGCAGAATGCAAGCCTACATGACGCCTTATGTCCTTCGCGGTGGATTATCCTAAAACAACCTCAGACAACCATGGCACTTGGACACCAAATTGACAATTTCTCTGCTCTAAATTACGAAGGGAAATTGCTTTTACACTTGTTTAACTAAGAAAAATTTGAATTAAAGCTTTTGCTATTACGACTCTCCCGCGAGTACATAATGTTAAGCAAAAAATTTGAATTAAAGCTTTTGCCATTACGACTCTCCCGCGAGTATATAATGTTTTAAGCAATAAAATAGATTGGTAAGATAATGTATCTTCTAGGTATTATAATGTTAAGAATCTAAAATTCGATTCCACAGCTTGACCTAACCCATAATCCCATGAGGCTTTGTACGTTTTTAATATTCTATAACTTAAGTTTAAACGTTATTTGCGGGTTTGATCGGTTTGTAATGCCTTCACTCCGAGTAATAAGCCGACATCCTGGATGGGCTGTGTGACGTCGACTATCCTTCTAACGTAATTTCTTCATAACTATTTGTATGGAAGCGAACGAATGTTTTCCGAGAATCCAAATAAAGAAATTTTGTCCTCAGCGCTGGCTACTCAGCTGCTTGCCTCCCTCGTGAGAATCTATCCGTGATGAGATAGTAGATATCAAAGAGATAATGTCAAGTTGCTTGGGATTAGTGACAATGTCCGCCTTCTTTGCGAATATATAATACCGATTATTCCATTGACTGCCTAGAAAATCTGTCTGTCAACGGCAGACTTTTCAGGCCCAATTATCTGCTGACCTAGATTCAATACAGACTTCACGTGAATGACAGTACATCTCAATATATACATTCACTCACTCCTTTACTTTGCATCTGGGCTTGAAATAACGAACATCACCAGTTAGATGAAAGTCGTCCTGAACTCATGTACTCCACACCTGGGCTTGAAGTAACGAGTGTGACCAGATAGACGAAAATCGTCCAGATCAGTAGCACTACCTCAAAGTTCTTTGGAGTACAAAGCCAATGACGGGCCAGTCACCTTAGTAACAAAAGGTGCGTTGAAAGTATGTATGAAATAAATTGAGCTAAACGATCCACTCTGCCCTCCGAGGGAATTGAGGGATCTGAAAGTGCCCGATTAGTGTTGTATATCTTTGACCTGGTTCAGCAGGGTCTTAAAGAGCCAATGTTTTACTCAAAAACATGTCATAAAGAAACTGTGCTTCTATGAAATAAATTGAGCTAAACGATCCACTCTGTCCTCCGAGGGAATTGAGGGATCTGAAAGTGCCCGATTAGTGTTGTATATCTTTGACCTGGTTCAGCAGGGTCTTAAAGAGCCAATGTTTTAGTCAAAAACATGTCATAAAGAAATTGTGTTTCGAGTTTCTGTCAGTCAGTAACCTCAAGAACATCATGTACTTGGAGTGTTCAGCAGCGTCTTAAAGAGCCAATGCTCTTGACAAAAATATGCTCGTAAAATGACTGGGCTCCGAGTTGCTGCCAGTCGTCAACATCAGACTGGGCTCCGAGTTGCTGCCCGTCGTCGACATCATCGTTCACACCATCGTTCTTGGATTCTTATCTTTTGTGACATATCAGAGTCTGAGCAGTCTGCCGCTTTCCCCAATACGCTTTCGGAATGACTGTCGTAAAATTTGAAGCTATTGACGATTATTAATTGGATGATGTTTCATTAAGCTGACACTAGGTTGAACTTGGAGGGTGAATGGCAGACGCATTCCCAAGATAATCTTGAGAAGGGCCTACGGAGCCTACAGCGTCTGCCACTGTCCAGGATACGCTCGGGGACAGCCCTCTTAAGTTTTGTACTGACGCCACTGCTTAATTCAATTGTCTCTGTTACTTAAGGTTGAGTATAGAGGGTAAATAAACGCATTCTCGTAATCTCGAGAAAGGCCTATGGAGCCTACAGAGTCTGCCACTGTCCAGGATACGCTCGGGGACAGCCCTCGTGAAAATTTGAAACCGCTGATGGTAATTTATTAGACTGTTTCACAAGGCCAAACTTGAGGGCGAAGGAATGTGTCCGACATTCCCGTGAAAATTAGAAGGGCTTATGAGGCCTGCAGCTCTGCCACTGTTCCCGATACGCTCGGGTACAGTCCTCGTAAAATTCGGGTTGAAGCTGCTGATAAAGACCCATTTTAACGAGACGAGAAGCTTGGGCTTAGGGGGTGAATGGCAGGCGCATTCGCGTGATACGAGAAGGCCTGCAGGGTCTGCACTGTCACCAATACTGCTCGCCCTCCCTTCTCTTCGCCAAGAAGAAAGACTGGCTTATAAACTTTGTTTGAGAATACATTTTTCAGTTTCAAACCACTGGATCCAACTATCTACTCCACCAGTATCAAGAGTGTAAGCTTCATACAAAAGAGTGAAAGCTTCATACAATTTTCCCTTCGAACAAACATTTTATTTCATTGTGGCCCGATCCCGGTGGCACTGCCATGCCGGGACGACCCGTGACATGAAGTGGGGTAAGCCCCGAACATCTAGTCAGTTTACAAAAATGTTAGTATAATATTCTGGTGCCGCGACACAAGAACTTCAGATCGGAATCTAGAGCAGTAAAGCAATACTGTAAAGTAAAAGTAAAGCAATAGCGGCTCTTTGTCGAAGATAAAATTAAAACTTGATCGATCAGGATACGCTCCTTGCGGTTTAAAAGGTGTTGTGACCGTATGTTACATATCGTGTGCATAATTCAGTACATAAAATAAATATGGGGTTTTTCTTCATATGCACACGCGACCATTTCATTCCAGTTAAGCATAACTTGTACGACGTTTAAAAACTAATATACACATATGCAAATATGGATGAAAGATTTCAGTACTAAATAAAATAAATATGGGTTAAATCCCCATATTTACACGACCACTTAATTCCAAACTAAACAGCGCTTGTACTATGGTTACTTGTATGTAAGTATGGTTGTTTGTACTGTGGTTAGTACTATGGTAATAACGGCTGATATACACATATGAGTGCATGATTTCATTACTAAAAGTATGGGCGTGTGTCCCCACATTTATAAACGACCACTTTAATTCTAAACTAAGTAAAGCTTTGGATGTACACATATATATTATATGGTATTTAACACCCAGAAAACTAATAATTATGTTCAAATGTAAAGGTCATATGCGGGGATCGAACCCGCGACCTCTCGGCTCAATAGTAAAGCTTACTAACACTGCGCCATGAGAGGTCTGTGACTACTACGTGAAATTTCGAATAATGTGAGAAATCTCAAATATACTCTTACCATAACAATACTGTTTTGGCGATATCATCGTACCAGAAGAAACATTACAGGTTAAAAATTATTAAAAAATTTACTCCAGGTCTACGAAACCGAGTATTATTTTCAGTATCGGATACTGAATGTATATCCAAGATGGACCCGATATGCAATCATTCCAAACGCTTTGAGCGTTCAGGATCAAACAGAGGTATTCTAATGGCTTTTAATGTACTCATGAATTAAAAGACGCGATTGTAAAGGAAAGGTCTCAATAGTAACTGCAGTAAGCCGCTTTTAACCCGGTGCCAGATGGCACGCGTATTGGAGACCCTCCGATTTTAAAGCGCATAAATTATTACACATTGTTTTTGTAATAAAATATCCTCGCCCCGTAATGAGGGTAAGTAAACTAGTAAATGAAACTAGACTCACCGCGTCTTCTCCATGTGTAAGTAAACTAGTGATTGAAACTAGACTCACCGCATCTTCTCCAAGTTACCTCGCTATCCGAAAAATTTAGGAACAACGATACCGAGTTAAAATGTACTTGACGAGCCCAAAGCGTCGCCTTTCGGGCGCGACAGTGCTAAACCGGTGTTAAAACGCTGCGTGCGCACTAACATTCATATCGCTTGTACTAAACACTCGTCACTTGCACTATTTTATTTAACTTTTTTTAAACGAACAACAAAAAATATAACTCAAATTCACACAAAAAAAAAAACCCAAGTGGTTTTTAAACTTCGGCGAATACAGGACCACGTAGGTCTGTAGACGTGTTGCTCGTTCGGGAAGTAACGACGCTATGACTGATTAAATGCCCCCACCGGCCTCCTGTGACTTAAACTCAGTAGATGGCGCTGCAGAGCACAAGGTCATCAGTTTAAAGCGCCGTGATTGGTGGAAAACAAGCGGAAGTATACAACGCCCTCTCACAGATGCTGTGCATCGTCACATGCCGATAATAATAATTTTTCATCCTTTACATTTTACGGGAAAAATGGCTTATTTACGAAGTGATTTTAAGCTATACAGCATTAATCCTTATCCAATTAAGTACCTTAAATACATTGTCCGTTTAATATAGATCAATATGGCCCTTTACAGCGTGTAATTTAAATGAATATTTCCGAAGATATCACAGATTTAAAATGCAGGGATAAAGCGTTGCGGCGGTACCGGCCCGGCCGGCGGCGCGTGCCCATAACATGTATTATTATTATTACACCACCTGTTTTTGTTGCTAATAAGGATAAATAATTGCACTAGATTGTATTATTGAAAATGAAAAAGAATGGCTCATTTTTAAGGTTACAGGAATTGTAAGGATGGTTTTTACAGGAGTTAATTCTTATAACGGGATTAAAGGATGGTTGCGACGAGGTGGTTATATGAAAACAGAGGAATTTAGTTTTTTTATTGTTGAAGGTCAATAGATTCGCACGGAACCAGTCTGATGCCTTTTTCTGTTATATCAACTGTACTTTCCCTGTACTTGCCGTTAAAAAGAATTACTGTGTCATCAGCATTCAACTGCAGCGGCAGCGACAGCTGAGAGGCCTGGCATGGACTGGGCCTCGGTCCCGTTCTCGGCTACCGGCATGGCGCCAACAAAGAAGCGACGTGTACCACTGTGACCCATAGCAAAAGACGAATACTAAGACGAAGCTCCCCAGATTCCGCGTTCGGCTGCAATGATCATAACACTGCAGCCCGAGGCAGTGGCTCAGGGGTTGAGCTACAAGGCAGCCCTTCTGAGAGCTAGGAGGACCAGAGCGGGTCGACAAACTGGCGCAGGGTCTCCAGGCATCGTTAGCGGATGTTCCCTCGATCAACAGGCCTGTTAAGAGGGTTAACATCCGCAACGTCAGCCTGGATGATTCTTTGTCCAGTGAAGAGGTTGTCGCTGCAGCTGTGTTAAAGGGGGGATGTCAGGCAGCCCAAATAAGGGCCGGCAAAATTCGTAGTCGAAATGGACGTGTAGGTGTGATTCACCTATCGGTGCCTGTCGCCGCGGTCAGGACTTTGACTGAGGCTCGACGCCTCCTTGTCGGTTGGCGAGCGGCCCGAGTCCACCTTCTGAAACGTAAGCCTATGCGCTGTTTTAGATGCATGGGTTTAGGCCACACTCGGCATGCATGTCCGTCGACAGCCAATAGGGGAGCGTTGTGCTTACGTTGTGAAAAGCCCCGTCACAGGGTTCTGGAGTACGAGGCTGAGGCGCTGCATTGCGCTCATGCACTGCCTTTGAAAAAATTATGTAATTTTTTTTAACCTAAAATTTCAAAATATGTAACTTTTTTATCTACATGTATCCAGACAATTTTTTTCATATTGTATAGTGATAACCCTTAGCTATATAATGATGTATAATTGACCACTGCATAGATCCGATTTAATTAAAAAAAAAAAAATAGATCGTGTGTGTAGTATTTGAAAAAAATTCGAAAACTTAAGAAAGAAGAACGGAATTCTCATCTAATGGATTTTATTAAGCAGAAATGTTGTATTGTATATATATGTTATCTCTAATTTACAGAGGAATATAAAGTTGATACTTTCCAGAAGTCTCACTTAACAATTCGCTCTCCCGAGCCAGTATTCACCCATGACGGAATACTACATGTTAAAAAAAGTCGAAACGAATCGGAAATGTATTAAACATGAATCATTTGAAGCATTGCCTATAACATATATACAGTATACATATATAGGTAGATATAGAATTTCTACAGTCTTGAATTTTTCTTATATCTTAAATTTTTTGGAACTTATTTCCTGACAATGGTACCCCGACGCAGACGTTTTTATTTTAATAAGAATAATAGCAACCTATAAGTGTTCCATTTCTGGGCAATGAGGCCTCTTTCCAATGCAGGGCACGGGCTTAATCACTACGCCAGCCCATGGCATACTGGCGATTTCAAACGCCGAGAAATTGAGAATTGTATATTTACCTTACATACAGTGGTACCACAGGAACATTTATCAAGCGTTCATGTTTCCTCACGATGTTTTCCTTCACTGATAGCCGATATTGTTATCAATTTTAATTATTGTATGTAAGCGAATCCAAAAACATTCGTTGGTACATGCCGGGGTTCGAACCTGCGGATATCGAATCGATATTTCACCGCTCTCTACTACTCGACCATCTCGACTTTTTTAACACGCTTATATTCGATTCACTTGTAACTAACTAATTAACAAACTATGTAATAAAATCTTAGAAGCCAATTTTAACCTCTAATTCTCGTATTGAAATGATACTTTGTATGTATATGTAGTTCGGATGACAACACTATAATTTGGTATCTTGGAGCTGATCTGATGATGGAGCCAGGAGGTGGATAGTGGAATACATTAGTGGCTACTACTAAACCCTTTCGAGTTTGGGCTCATACGATTCGTTTTGACAAGTCAAATAGATTGGTCTTGGTAACGAGATGTTATTATAAGACAACAAAGTTTAATATTTTTTAGTGCGTAGTTAAAGCGTGTTTTAGTTTATTAAACTATCTAAACTTATACAGATTACTAAATGCATAAACGCATATTTTCTCCTTACTCCATGAAGGAAAAATGTATATATCATGTTCAACAACATCTATAGTTAGTTAGATCGAATGTACGGATAGAGGATTAGTCAGATCGCGACTTATTTTCACGTACGGCAACAGCCCAAGCCGAGGTTCGGCCACTTTGGTACCTTTATGCAAGTTGCCTCTGTTAGGCGGCTGAGTGCCTTACACGCTCGCCCCCAAGCCCGGTAAAGCTATCAAAGCCTTCAAAGGCACCAAGGCTCCTAAGACTAACAGTGAAGTCAGTTCTGAAAAAAGAACCAGCAAGTGGAAACAACGAGCGATTAAAAGAATGAAATCTGCAAGAGTGCCATAGAGAGAGATACTGTAAGTACAATCACA
Organism: Saturnia pavonia; assembly: GCA_947532125.1. NCBI lineage: Eukaryota > Metazoa > Arthropoda > Insecta > Lepidoptera > Saturniidae > Saturnia > Saturnia pavonia. The sequence goes on along the minus strand of OX383916.1, from coordinate 3,658,184 downwards.
GAAACATGAACAACAGTATAACGAGTTTATTTAAATTTATTTCACTAAGTAGGAAAAATTATTTATGTCAAATCTAGCGGCATTTTCACTACCCAAGCATATAACAATATATCTTCCGTAACGATCCCAGGCAGCACGTCGTTTTAGGCACAATTTTGAAGTGAAAACTTCTTTAGCCACGTTGACTACTTTTTGGTTGGGGAAAATCTTATGGGTTTGCGTCACCGACATGCTAATGTTAATTGTATACTGTATATCTATATATGTTAGTATATATATCTATAGCACGTACTGCTCTGATATCAGACTAGCGTACGCGCAGCGGCCTGTGTACACGAATACATATATATATATATATATATACGTATACACGTATAACACATATTGTGTTGGGTCCGCGTCACTTCCCTCGACTGAGGAGAGGGGGGGGTGACGAGTACCCGGGAGGGGGACGGGCGAAATTTGTATTTGCCGGATGCCCGTCTCGTGACACCCCTACTAATGTACCGGCGACTCGAAGCCTCGAGGCGGAGATGAAGGGTCCGAGGAGAGGGGGGGGTGCAATATTGCTCCTCAATATCCACCCGAAGCGACGACTCTTCAATGAAACACCAAAATCTTCTTAGTAGCGGAGCGTTCTTAGGCCGACCAATCTTCGTATTGCTGCTATTGACATCTGTCGGATTGACATCTATCTATAGACGCTAAATCACATGCCCGGTACAAAACTCGCGAGCTTAAGTACTCCGAGGCGTTACCTTAAAGAGAGCCCCTATCGCCTAGAGAGCTCGGTTCACTATTGTTATCTATTTTCACTTTGGTCGGCCTATTTCCCGCTCTATAATTCTTTATTTATAAACTTTACATATATGTATTACATATCGTTATTTTCCTTATTCTATGCTCTATATAATGCAAATTAAATCTTATTCGTAAAATTTACCATTTTATAATAATTTACAAAAAACCTTAATTTCTATGGGCGAACCCGCCGTCCGGTCTATGTATTTTATATATTACTATTAAACTATTATAAATCTTATTATTATCTTTGTTGCATTCTATTCTGTATCTATAATTCTATAATATTAAACACAAATTCAATACATATTTCAATAATTAATGGTTACTTAAACCGATGAAACATACATCTCAAGAAAATCGTATTATCTAGTACCAACCCTATACATATTCCATACATTGTAAAAAAAATATCAATATTCTATTTCTTAACACATTCTTAACATAATTATATCAAATATATCTATGAAAATAACTTATTTGTATGTCTCTATTCAATAATTACATATTCGTATGTCGCCAACATCCTCCCCCTCGTGCGCAGCACCAACTCCAGTCATGGCGACATTGCTGAAGGCTGTCCGGAACCGGCGTCGCGTTGCTCGTCGCTCGTCGCTGGAACCAGCAGCACCACCTTGGAGCTCGGTCTCTTCAGCGTCCCGCCTGCGGTGCGCACTTCCACTATCCGGATGCGGCCGTCTGGTCCAGGGTGCGTTTTGGTTACCACACCCCTGGGCCACGTGTTTCGTGGCAGCGTGGAGTCCACGATCAGCACTGTGTCCCCACACTGCAGGTCCCTGTTGTAAGTCTTGAATGTTCGAGGTTCGGGCCAGTCGGTCTCTTCTAGACTCAGAAAAGCGGGCCCATTGAACCACCGATGATCCTTCCCGAAGTCGCTAGGAACTCCTCTCGTCGCGTCGTCCGCCGGGTTTTGGCTAGTCGGGACCCAGCGCCATTCTTGTAGTTTCGAGAGGTCCTCTATTTCTGCAAGCCGATGCGCTACGAACGGTTTGAAGGTCCTCGGATCCGACTTGATCCATGAGAGGACCGTGCTTGAGTCAGTCCAATACGTCCGTTTCTTGATCTTCAAGTCCAGTTCTTCTTCCACCGTCCGTGTCATCCGAGTGCCCAACAGCGCTGCCTGCAGTTCTAGCCGTGGGATGGATACCGGCTTCAGGGGAGTCACTCTTGCTTTGGCTGCCAGCAGTGCAACATGGTAGCCTCCATCTTCTTTGCGCACTCTATAATATACCGCGCAAGCGTAGGCAGTCTCGCTAGCGTCGGTAAACGTGTGCAGCTCCCCCTCGTCGCTTGAGTGCGTGAAGCATCTTGGAATGCGCAGAGTCTCTAGCACCTGAACATTCGCGAGATACTCCCTCCATGCTTCTTGATCACTTGCGGTGACTTCCTCGTCCCAGTCAATGCCGCTTCTCCATATGTTCTGTATGAGAACCTTCCCTTGTATGAGAACCGGTGATGCCACTCCCATAGGGTCGAAGGTGGCCATCACGGCGCTCGTCACTTCCCTCTTGGTAGGTCCTCTTCTTTGCTGGACATCTTCCTTAAATTTCCCTAGACACGTCCTGAATCCCAATTCGTCGTCCTCCGTGTACCAGCGTAAGCCCAGGGTCTTCTCCTCCTTTGGTCCAAGGTCGATCTCCATCTGCCCGGTTTCCTTGGTGAGGCTTCTTAACACGGAGGGACTATTGGATGCCCATCCTCTCAGCTCGAATTTCGCCTTCTTGTGGATGATGTCCACCTCGTTGGCTATCTTGGTTGCTTCGTCGTCTGTATCGAAGCTCTGTAAATAGTCATCCATGTAATGGTTGTGCTCCACTGCACGAGCGGCCTCCGGGAACTGATCTTGATATTCTGCAGCGTTCTTGTTTTTGACGAAGATCGCAGCACTTGGAGAACAAGCGGCCCCAAATATGACTGATGTCATCCTGTATTCCTTGATGGGTCCACTAGCTTGCTCGCCTTTCAATAGGAACCTCAAGCTATCACGATCCTCTTCTCGTATTCGTATTTGCAGAAACATCTCTTTGATGTCAGCCACCACGGCGATTGGTTTCTGCCGGAACCGTAGCAGGACACCGAAGAGTGATTGCAGCAGGTCTGGCCCAGACAAGAGCAGGTCGTTCAGACTCTTCCCTCCTGTTTTGGCTGCGGCGTCGAACACCAGGCGTTTCTTCTTCTTCGTTGGATGCGTGACAGCAAAATGTGGCAGATACCACTTCCGTCTTGAGGTTGTATCTTGATCGGCTTCCTCTGCATATCCATTATTCACGAGGTTTTCTATTTGATTTTCGTATTCTTTCTTCAGTTCCGGATCCCTATGCAGCTTCTTCAAAATTCCATGTAATCTCACTTCAGCGGCTTTGAAGTTGTCTGGCAGTTCCTCTTCATCATTCTTCCAGAGGAGTCCAACTTCGAAGCGTCCATCTTCCAAGCGCCGGCTGGTCTTCTCCAGAATGTCCAGTGCTCTCTGGTCCTGGTCTGTGCTTGGCAACTTCGGCAGGACCCCCAGTGACTCCACCGCGAAGTGATCCTTCATCAACTTCTCCAATGCCTCTTCACGGGCTGACACGTGTGCACATGTCATGAAGTTGACTGGTCGCGACGTGCCTCCATCGAAGCCATGCAGCACCCATCCGAGCTGAGTGAAGGATGCCACTGGCTGGTTCTTCTTTCCTTTGCGCGTCGCTCTCGATATGATGAGTTCCCAATTGTCCTGTCCTATCAGCAACTTGGGAGAACCCTCTTCGTAGTACAGTTGCTTCATCAGCTTCTTAAGGTGAGCGCAGTTCTCTATGGTGCTCTTCTCCAGTCGCTGAGGCGTCAGGTTCATGTCGTCAATGGTGCGTGCCCCGATGACTGTTCTCTTCTTTGACTGGTGCAGTCCTCTTATCTGCATGTTGAGCTTCATCGAATCCTTCTTCACCATGGATTGTCCACCCACGGTTTCCAAATGAAGCGTCTCCTTGGGTCCCTCGAGGCCGACCTGCTCAGCTACCGTCGAGTCCAATAGGGTGACCGTTGACCCCTCATCCAGCAGAGCCAAGACCCTGGCTTCTCCTGCTGGTCCATAAACCTCGACAGGAATCATCTTCAGGTACGCTCTCGATGACCTGGTGCAGTTCACAGGAAGTCTCACGTTGTTGGCCACTTCTTTTTCTTGCTTCGTTTCTTCTCTTCTTTCTTCATGCAGCAAGCTATGGTGCCAACGTTTGCAGGTTGGGCATGGAGGGTGACGGCAGGTCTCCTTTCGATGTCGTCCGCTCAGGCACTTGTAGCATAACCGCGATTCCTTCGCGATATTCCATCGGTTCTTCACAGGTGCTTGACGGAACTTGGGACATTCATGTAGAAAATGTCCCTCGCGGCAATGTGGACATGCAGTCTTCTCTCTTCCTCCTTGATCAATCCCCTGCTTCTCTATTCCTGGTCTCTCTTCTTTGATGTGATCAGTCGTCGTATGCGCAGCTTGCCTTCTTGGTATCTGCTTCCTCGTAGCAGCCTCTGGTGTGGCGTGTGGTCCGCATCGGTCCGCCATCCTGTTCAGGAACCTTGCCATCAGGTTCAGGTCAGGATCACCTTCAGCCTTGTCCGCGACGTAGTCATACCAGCGGTACTTCAATATGGCTGGCATCTTGTCGGCGATGCTCCGCAGTATCTCTGGTGACTGGAGGTATTGTGGCTTCCGCAGTCCTCGTATCGCCGCCACGGTGTTGTTCACGTTGCTTGCGAGCAGGCACACGTCGTACGGGTTGTCGCTGATCGGTGGCAGCTTCCTTATTCTGTCCAGTTCTGCCAGAACCAGCGCGTCCGCTCTTCCATAACACCGCTTCAAGGCTTCCATCACTTCCCCCGGTGTGCTCTCGGAGTATAGTTGACTGCGGACTCCTTCTCTTGCTTCCCCCTTCAAGGCTCTTCTTAACCTTGCCATATTCTGTACGTCGGAGAAGAGTGGGGCTGTGTCCTCGTAGACGACTTTGAATGCCATCCACTCCCTTGAGTCACCATCGAAGAATGGCAGCTGATGCATGTAGTCCGGTTGCAGCACTTGACCTTGGATGTGAACGCTCTTCATTTCTTCAGCAATAGCCCTTGCGAGGTTCCTGTGACTCTTGTCCATATCTGCCTTGGTGTCGGGCTTGTCGGCGGAAGGTGGGGGAATCCCTATGCACCCCTCCTTGGATGCCTCCCCCTCGTGTCCCTTCTTGGAGAATCCTTCTGCAGACTGCTGGACCCATTCCCTGACGTGGTCCACCCGGTCCAATGGCTCTTCTATAACTGAGTCTTCATCCTCTTCATTTTCGGCTTGTATGACTTCTAAGCGCAGCCTGGCGGCTACCGTGGCTGCTTGTGCTTCCCGAAGCTCCTTCTCGGCTAACTCGGCGCGGGCCTCCAGTTCCTTGCGTCTTCTTTGTGACTTCACTGATGCAGGGCGGTTCCTCCTCACGGTGGATGCTTCCTTGTCTTCATGACCCTGGGAAGTCAATCATCATAATTATATCAAATATATCTATGAAAATAACTTATTTGTATGTCTCTATTCAATAATTACATATTCGTATGTCGCCAACATATTGACCGTGTGCTGAGCGCGTTAGACGCTTTTTGGATGGGTGAAATCTTGTGAGTTCGCGTCACCGACATGCGTAATAGCAGTATATCTGTAGCTATACAGGTGACGTATTGTGCAACATTAGTGCTGTGTATATCTTTACAAGTAAAATTGAATGGATTTAGTGAAAAGTTTAATGTATATATACTGTACATTGTTCAAATAGTGTTAAAGGTTTATTATTATCTTGTTTAATTGTAGAATCACTGTGCAGTACAATAGTGAGTACTAAATATTTTTAGTTGAAAAATAAATAGCAAAAAACAACAAAATATATACCTACATTTTTTAATTATTTTAAATATTCGTATTCATATTGGCGTTTTTTTTTTATTATTGTAAATATTCGTATTTATATTGGCGTTTGAAAATAATTCAAAATTATAAGTTATCACTTTTATTGGCAGTCCCTATGGCTGCCAATTATTTTTTATTATCGTGTTCAATGAAGGTATGCATCATCAAAATTCCCAACGTTAAAAAACCCAATACAAAGTCACATGACAAAGTTTGTGTGTTTGATATTTTATCAAACCTGTATAACCTGTGTAACCTGTCCAGGGCATCGAGGAGGTACTTTGCGGATCCATCCCAGAGGATATTTCATACACGGCCTAACTTGTGCCTTATAAAGAAGGTACAGTTGACCGGGTGTGAAAAACCGTCGCACCCTGTTCAAGATTTCTAGTCTCCGAGATGTAGTGGAGATACATTCCCGATGTAATCCTTGGAGTTCAGGTCAGTGTCACGCATTGCTAGTGAGACATTCTGAAGACTGGGGAGGGGAGAAAACGGAGAGTTTTTGGAGGAAAACGCGCACACCTGAGTTTTCTTGGCATTGAAATCAACCAAGTTACTAACTCCCCATGTACACACATTGATACACGGTGCAAGTATTGGTTAAGTTCAATGACAAGTTCCTTCCGTCTCTTTTCTTTTTCTTTACATAATAAAGCTGAAGAGTTTTTTTGTTTGTGTGTTTATACACTCTAATCTCTGGATCTATTTTGGATAAATATTTTTGTATATGGTAGCAAGATTCATGAAGAATAGTATAAGCTATATAAATTCACGCTACACCCCTAAGAAGCGGAGCAGTAACTATGAACGTCAAGCAATCTGGCTAACTGTGCATTGGCGGCGAGCCAGTGGAGAGTTTGTCAAACAAATTTAATACGGGTGAAACCGTGGGGCATAGCTAGCATTAAATATTATATAATTCTACGCATTATATAACTATCATTTTGCTTTATATTATACTAGCAGCGCCCGCGGCTCCGCTCGCGTGGACTACTGAATGCTGTCGTTCTAGCGCACGTGCGAATTGTGCTGCCCCAAAAATAATTATTGTGGGCAATCCTAAAAAGATAGACACGTACCATTTCAGACTTTATTGTAGATCTTTTTAAGACATAAAATTACATAGTACATTTATTTGATACTAGCTTCTGTCTGCGACTTCGTATGCGACTAAACGGAACAGCATTAAAATTGATACAAATTATATCCTGGAATGATACAAAGTGTATCTTTTATTACACCACTAACAACCATGTTACACATGAATTGAACAACGTGAGAATTATTCCGATAAGGAGTCAAAGTACCTGCTTGACGTTCTCCTCCAAACGTCATATTATCTCTACTAAATATGTTATCACAACTGATTCTATGTCTACTATAGATATATAGATAGTCTGTCTATATCTACTATCGTAGCAAAAGGAAAAACACCCTTTTCTACTACAGTTACTGGTAATGAATAAAAATAAAGGTTCTTTAGAATTATTATTGTTACACACTTTATGTACTTTTAGCACTTGGATCTTGTATCTGACTAGTTTTTTTTTTAAATTGACTCCTTGTGGGTAAAAGTTAGTACTTAGTACCAGAGACTTTTATTACGCTACTACCTGTTATTTCTGTTAGCCGTGATTTGGATCACTTAAAAAATATTCTGATTCTACTCCAAGCTTCATATTATTAGAAGTAGCTTATCTATACTATCGTAGCAAAGGAAAAACCCCTTTTACACTTAGTAATAAATAAAAATTTGCCAAATGCGTGGCGGGCCACGCGCAATGTAGGTAAGGTTCCGTAGGTGACCATAAACAATATTTTTTTCAAGATTTCAATTATATACATAGCGAAACTATAAGGGTTCCTTTTGACCCCAGAACCCTAAAAAGGAAGGAAATTAAGAATTATTGTTACACGCTAATGTAGTTTTTGCACTTAATCCTGATTCTAAAGTGGTAAATTGTAGTAGTACCAGAGACTAACTAGTAAGAGAAACCCAATTACTCGAAAGTCTAATAACAATGATTATAAAAATCGAATCTTTTAGTTTCAATTCAAACATTAAAAATTTTGCTCTTAATTTATGCCCTTTGTAATACCTAGTTTGCATTTCTTGCTGTATTTGTAAAAAAATGTATGTATTTTTGAAGCATACTGTCTTCATATCTTTTTTTTATCGTTATAGGTTGGCGTAGTGGTCACAATCTCACCTGATGTTTTAAGTAAAGATGTGGCCCAAGATGATAACACGCTAAGCCTAGTGGAATACAAGTGCAGCTGCCGGAACACACGCTTCGCTTTGCGACTGATGTTCAACTTGAAAATGGTAGCTAATCGTTGCGTGGCATTAGAATAAGCCCTACCACCATACTATGGTTTTCTCACGATGTTTTCCTTCACCGAAAGCCCAGGCTCACGCTACCACTGAGCCATCTTTGCTTCAAAAGTTATTGTAACTTCTTTAACAACATTCAAGACCAGACTAAACTGAGTTCTTTACTGGTAAGTCACGCTCACAGGCTTATAGCAGACAATAGTGTAAAATTAAATAACAGTGAGAAGTTTCTAATAAAATTCCATCCAGGGTAACAATAATTTTATTTCCACACTCACTTTCGTTCTCCTTCTCGATGGAATCATATACAGCTTCAGTTCAATGCACAAACCAATAAATAGCTCTTAGATAGTTTGGTAATTCACCTTGAAATTAGCGTCAGAAAACTCCATCGTGTAGGCTTGGTCAATAAATCTGCGTTATTAGGCTACTTGCCTCATATCAAGTTTTGTGCAATAAATAAATATTTTCTGTAATATTTGACTTAAGAAACCAATATTTATCAATTTCAGATATTAAAAGTCTAAGATAGCTACATATTTTTATTTTTTTTATTTTGAACTCTGAACTGAAACTGAAAGGATTCAGAACTTAGATCTACACATGGATGCTTAAGAAATGGCCTATTATAATTTCAAATTATTTGAACTACTAAATGCCGTGTTACCAAAGAGTACGTAATGCATATACTTACCATACAGTCATATAATTAACTTGTTTGGGCGTTGCTTAGTAACGAACTCACAACATTTACTTTACAAAATAGGAGAGGTTAGGAATAAATACACTATTGTATTTACATAAAACAAATTAATTAACTTTAGTGTAAATTAAAGTTACAATGAAAACTGTGAACACTATATTGTTTGACGTGTCAAAGAATGAACAGTTCAAAGTGAATGAGAATTATAAAATGCTGCATAGAAAACTGAAGACGACTTGGAAGGTTCTGATGTGAGGTTTCTAATATTCATCAACAGTGAGCTCTGAATGAAGTATGTTAGGAATTTAGTTATTAAGTGGGCCTAAATTAGTGATTAACAGACTAGTAAAAATATATTAATTAACAGTTACAAATATTCACATAGTTTTATGTTTCTTTGTTTAAATGTGCTAATCTATGGAACTATCAGTCGGATTCAAAAAAATATTTGTTATATGGTAGCCAGATTCACGAGGAATATTATAGGCTATATAACTTCACGCTACAACCCTAAGGAACGAAGCAGTAACTATGAACGTCAAGCTATCTGGAAAGCTATAGGCAAATACTGAAAGTTGAACAACGATGGGACTACACGGGCGCGTGGAGAGTTTGTCGAATAAACTTAACACGGGTGATGCCGTGGGGCACAGCTAGTTGGATATAACTTAAAATGCTTATTTGACACCCATGCGTACGGATGCTTTTAAGCAGGCGTTTATAAAATATTGTGTCTAGTCGTCCGTTAAACGGACGAATATAATATAGTTTTTAGTTCTACAAATTCATTCAAACCTACTATTAAATGATCATTAAGTCTGCTGCTCCAGTCTGCAGCTAAAGCTTCAGTTCGTCGCCATCAATCCGGATACATATAACATACTTCTGTCATGCTCTCTTCCTTTTTAAACACCATAACTTTCGTCTTCTTTGCTTTCATACTTAAACACAAACATTTCAGAAACCGCGAGGAGCTCTCTACAAATATTCTGGAAGATGTGAAAACGCTTGTAGTACCAGGGCCGCAGAATCCGTTTACTGATGAAGAGCTCGCAGCAATGAAGGCTGTGGTAGAACGCGGTGACTCGGTCCTCGTGACAATGGCCGACGGCGGCGAGGAGAGAATGAACACTAACATCAATTTCTTTTTGGAAGAATACGGAATCGTTGTTAACAATGGTAGCTACAGTTTTAAGATTAACTTTATAAATTTAAATTTCTTTTATGTGAACAATTTCACTCGAATATGTTTGTGAAAAGTAAGTCAATCCAGTTCAAAAGTAGAACCCCAATTATTTCAGCTTAGAGGTTCATGTTTATTAACATTTTAAACATAGCGAAATCTACCTTTCTGTATGTCGATGATACATTGTTTACACGATGTTGTCTTTTAGCAATAATGTTTGTCTAAATACTCAAATTTAGTAAGACATTTGGCGCTCGTTTATACATTCAAGTTTGAAGAACAACTGTACGTTCAAACATTAAGTGAAATAATATTTCTATATTGAAACGCTTATAATACAAATGGTATGAAAGTATTATGAAGTGTAAAGTAACTTCTTACCAAATAAGCAATAACGATAATGGTTAATCAGGTTGAAAAAAAAAACGCATTTGTGGCGCTCAAATGGCTTACGCTGAATAAATCATACGAAATATATCAAATTAATATCCTACATAATCGTAAACCTTAAAAGATCTACAAAAAAAGTCTGCATTAGCATGAATCTATCTTATAATGAGCATTTTTGTCTTCCGTCTTTTGATCGTGGCAGCACGATTCGTGCGTGCGCTTGAATAACGTCGGCATTCTTTGTAGTTCATACGAGCTGGCATAGCTAGTCGGATATACAAAATGCTAATGTTGACATATACATCTGCTCCAATCGCGAACAATATAATATGTTTATATATATTTATTTTTAGATTGCGTGGTAAGGGCGAAGTACCATAAGTTCTACCATCCCAAAGAGTGTCACATATCGAATGGAATCCTGAACCGTGCGATCACTAAGTACATTATGAAGATGCCAAACTATTCAAGCGACTCTGATGACTTTATGTGAGTAAATAAGTTTACAATAAAAACTACTACTTATAAAAATATAGTCAGTACTAAATTTGACCGTTAACCGATATTGAATTGTATTTCGCTCCTTTTTCCTTTTAAATAATACACTACATTTATATTTAGTAAATAAATAATTATTATTTCTGTACTTATATAATACGGCGTGCAGTGTGTAATATTACACTTTGGAAACTTAATTGGTGTATGAGTCGTTTGTAAAAAATTTATATAAAAAATATTTATAAATATATTATATAAATATAAATATATTATATATTTATAAATTTATATAAAAAAATTATATAAAATAAATAGTTATATAAAAAATAATCTGTATTTTTCCCAAAAATGATAATAAATAATTTTATACTCTTTTTTCTTAAACAGTACTATGATTTGATTAGCTTTACCAACTTTTTAAAGATAATATCCAAATGGTAAATCCGTGGGTAGTAAAAATGGCGTTAGATTTTACGTAAAAATATTTATTATTCGTGGTTAGTGCAACAAAAGTCATACAAACTCACTCTATGGTCCACTTGCAGATTTCTTTTCTTTTATCGCTTGTTTTTTCCCCTTGATTGTCCAAAACAAAACTGCCCTGCCGCGGAACACATAAGCTCGATTATACATCAAACTAAAAGGAGCATGCCGGTTTAGCATAAAGTACTTCATACAAAAGTATGCTATAGATGTTTGATCGTGACCCGGCCGGCGTCCGGCTCAATGTAACATGAATCATCCTTTAAAGAGGTTGTTTGAAGTTGTTTTCAAAAAAATTTGTACGAAATCACTTCTTCCTAAAACATTATATGATTTTTTTGAAAATGCTTGTGGGCCTAAAATCATTTTCATGTCGAAAACGACGGTGTTAACAATTTCAAGAGATTCGTGACTCAATTCCCACAGGGAGGACCCGGGAAGCCCTAACTTCGTATACCCTTATGGTGCGACGCTGACCGTGAAGAAGCCAGCAGCTGCCATATTATCTAGCAGTGACGTCTGTTATCCAGTCAAGCGGCCGATAGCAGCGCTCTATACATCTGATAAAAGTGGAGGTAGCTTACTAAATTTTCTTGATATCATCTCTGCCGCTTTTGAAATTATTGGACGAAAATACATAGCCAACTATACAACCATTATAATCTCTGAGAAGACGCTAATTATTTCTTTAAATTATCAAGGATATTGGTAATTATTTTCTCCGAGAATAATTCAATAAGAAATGTGTAATTATCTGATTACGCTTGTGAATGGTAAAGTCATCTAGTTTCGTCCAGGAAATGTCGATTAACATCTACAGAAGCCCGATCTCACCTCAACTGCATATGATATTCAGATGCATATCAGTGCTTATAGCGCCTTATAATTTTTGTTAATAATATTCAAAGGCCAACATTTCGGCGACGTCAACCTCTAGTACTCACGATTTTTTGCCAGGCAAACTCTTCGTCATTGGCTCCGGACACTTCTTCGCCGATCAGTATTTAGAAAGTGAGTGCAACGATCTCATCAGAGAGATGCTGTTCAACTACTTGGGCGGTAACATCGATTTACACCTTAATCCTGTGGACGCCGAAGATCCTGATGTGAGTAGAAGAACGTATGGTAGGACCTAACGTAGCCTTGAGAACTCGTCAACGATCATTTAATATTAACCTCCATTTGAGTAATCTTGGAAATTGAAAGGATTATATTTGAAATATACCTATTTATTTTTCATCGCTTCTGTATAATAGAAAAAGAGAACTTCACGTCCAAGTTTCATCTAGAACTTGTGTTAAAAATTATGTTATAAACCAAACCTATTTTTTTCTTTTGTACTAACACATTGATAAATACGAAAGTTTCTGACTTTTGCTAAAATGTGATGTAATGTGACGTGACGTCATACGAATGTCGTGGCTGGGTGTCTTGTATTATTCGATACCATGAACATTACAAACAGTATTCTTATTGGACTTCTCTCAAACCAGGTGAACGAGTACCGCACGTTGGGTGATACGCTGTGGCTAAGCTCGCTTCCCCTGCCAGAGCCGGCGACGGCGCCTCCCCCGCGCCTCGCCCCGCTGCATCCGCACGCGCTCTTCACCTGGACATTGTTCTCCTTAAACTTGGGCCATTGTTTGTATTCACATTTCGTATTGCCACCGTCATTTAATAGCTATGAAATACCTACAAAATTGCATTTTATTGTGTGCTCAATGTTAGTACTACCTGTTTCCACTAGGGGTGCTGCTAGTTCATGAAATGTGATGAAATATTGATAAAATTGTATGTAGAAGTACAATTATCAATATTTTGTAAACCATAGATTTTAAACAGTAGCTTATATGACACTTATTAGTATATAATGTACAGAATACAAACAGTATACCTATGTATTTATACATACAACAGTATATATACTTTTATGGTATTTGTAAGCTGTACCATCTTACCATGTACCGTGTCACCATCTTTGCACTTGCCAAAAGGAGTGTACTTTTTAAATAATAATCCTATAATAGGAAAACTACGAGATTTTTATGTTTGGTTAGGAAGTAGTTATACTTTAATTTTGCATCTTTTGGGTCCCATGGGTCACTTTCACACAATAAGAAGAGAAAATCCCTGCCGAATGGATTAACCAGTATATTAGATCAGTAAGTAGACCACGATGGTAGTGATTCCGTAATATTTATAATGTATTTTCAGTACCAGAAGTGCTAGGACTTTATGACGCACTGGCGGTGAAACACGAACCTCTGCGGTTAATAGCTCCACAGTTCGAAACTCCGTATCCACATCTTCAACTTGCTGTAAGTTTAATATTTACTTATACTAGTCTTTTCAATATCAAATCTATACTCGTAGCTCCACAACAGTGCTTATTTACATCTGATAGCGCCATCTAGTATTACAATTAATATTTGTATTGCACACTATAACATAAGTAAAAAAAATCACAGTGTTTAGTCCACACAAACATAGATGGCGCAAGTTGCCAACATGAAAAACTTACAAATAACAATACGAACATAGTAATAAAGACCTTATTCGTTAATTATTATATTAAAGTATATCTGTGTGTGCTACAAAGGAGAATAACATCTAATGCAACATGCATAAGTACCAATTATCGAATTTTATAAAACAACAAATGCAGCGTCGTCTCTCGCCCACGTAGCGGACGCCGTACAACCACTATCATGTCGCCCCCAATCCCTGCAGCCTGAGTTGTAATTTTTTTTTGCAATGAGAATACACTGTTAGCCTTATGGGCCCAGAAGCCTTAGAAGGCTTTTACAGCTTCTCCGGGCTTAGAAGAATTGAGATAACATTGAATAAACATAATTGAGGTCTCACATAGCGTCCGTCAATTGTCCATCGCCCCTGTTCACAAGTATTCATTTATTTATCACCCCCACTAATACACCTCTGACAATTTTACGTTTGCAGGTGTTTCCGCCTACATTCAGAGAGCTGTCTCCGCCACCGCTCGAGCTGTTCGACCTGGACGAGGCGTTCAGCTCCGAGCGCTCACAACTGGCGAGGCTCGCCAACAAATGCTATCAGCCCCAAGCAACAAAAATGGGACAAGGTGACTTGAACACTTAACTATTTAACAACAATAACAACGCTTATTACATAGAATTAGATTCAAATCTGACAATGATATTTAAATTTCAGTAAAGGAAAACCTTGCATATCAAACATGATAATGCCTTTTCTTTCTCTGTATTTTGGCCAATGACCCTTGGGGTAACGTCAGCGTAGTTGTTTTCACACATTATATTTGAAGTATAACTAACAATCAAATATATCGTTAGTTAGTCGTTAGTTATATATCTTGACAATATAGCATGGATGGCACCCCCGCTGATCCCACATATGAAGTCCAATGGCTTTCCCTCACGGCTTTGTTCCGTTTTTTTTTTATCTGACTATAATGATAGCCATAAGGGCCCTGGCGCCTCGGACTGCTTTTACAGCTTCACCCGGGCTTGGACACATTGCATCAATACGTGTTTGCCAAGATACAGTGACTCTACGTTCACTAGCTTTCACAGACACACATGACACTGCATTATACATACATGCACACCACATAGGTACATAGGTTCTGTAAGGGACCTTTTTTTTCTTTTTTTGCCTAGTTAGACAAAAAATTTCAGATCAGTAAATTCACATACACATGTTCCTTCCCTCCTCCCAGGGGGAAGAAACATGTATATATGTATAGTTAGTTTAGCTCGAATGATAGGGAACTAGCCAGATCGCGACTTATTTGCATACGCGCAACAGTCCGAGTCGAGGTTCGGCCACTTTGGCACCCTCGGATGTTGTTGCAAAGCTTTCGTGGCTGAGTGCCTTAAGCGCTCGCCCCCAAGCCCGGTGAAGCTGTAAAAGCCGTAAAGGCTCCAGAGCCCCTAAGGCTAACAGTATAGTAGGTTCGAAAAAAAAAAATGTGTTTTCCAATCTTGAATTTTATCGCATTTATTATTATAGGGAACATGCAGTGTGGTTAAAAAAAGAAACTTTTTAAACCATTTCAGGTTTATATTACATTTAAATCGTTTTTATTAATAAAAATGATAAAATATGGGTCCGGCCGATTAATAATCGTCAGCATGGCTAGAATATGTCAAACGGCCAAAAACTCTTCTAGTCCGGGCGTGTCTTAGAAGTAGAAGAAACAGTTGAGAATCATAAAAATGTAGTAATAGCTGGCAAAATTGTAGCTTTGTTCATTTGAAGAATTGTTTTTAGAATTGTAGATTTGTAACGTTGATGGTGTCGAAATAACTGTGTTTTTAAAGTGTTTTCTGAACTCATTTTTCACGTAAATATTTTGTCTATATTATTATTTGAGGTTATGTTTACTTACAGATTTATTTGTAATGAATAGTAGATACTACTAATACTACTACATACAAAATTTAGCTATTTTACAAATAACATTATTAGTAATTTCGAATTGTATTTGAAAGTCATACTTACGTAAGTTTTTTTACTGCATTTATCCATTTGTGATTTTTTTTTTATCATATAACCATGGAAAGTGAGTAAGTACTATTCGCTGAAAGTAATCGAATTTTAAACGTTATTTTCACTTCTTTAATGCGTTTATTTTTTAACGTGAAGTGTCAATGCCAAGTATTGTTTGCGCAAAAGATTTGGATTTACGCCACCAGATGGCTGAGCCTTCGTCCTGCACGTTCCCTATTACGCGAAAAAGTACGTTTTTATATCGATTAGCACAATTTATTCGGGCCATGTCACAGAATGCATCTTATGGCTGGTAACTATTTATCATCTATGAATAATACGTTCATAATAAAGGCATTCTGTAGTGGTTGGATGTTTACTAGCACCCTAATTATTTGTATACCTCACTAGCAACCCACCGCGGCTTCACACGGGTAGCAGAGTAATACATATAACTCTATCTGTTTACGTGGCGCATGCCCGTACAGTTCCCAGTCGGTGTGATTTTTTTCGACATTTTCAACAATCATTTTAGCCAATTTACACAAAACCCTAATGAATTATACACATAAACCTTCCTCGTGTCTTACTCCATCCATTGATGCAAACCGTATGAAAATCCGTTCTGTAGTTATTGAGTTTATCGCGTTCAGACAGACAGACAGACTCGTCGGGGGTGCTTTGTTTTATAATATGTAATTTATTAAAAAACTTATTAATATATTAATAAAACTTGATGTTGAGTGACGATGTGGCTTAACTAGAGACAACCAGCAAACCAGGCTGGCATTTGAAATGACCTACAACCATGATATGGTTTCACCACTAAAGCAGCTTGGTATAGCGAGTTTATTGATCTTTAAAATATATGTTATGAGTATTCGAGAGGAATCTGTCGAGTTTCTCTCCAGTGAAAAAGGGTGAACTGTGAATTTTATTGATAGATGTTGACTAAAAATACCAATGAAAAAAAGGTGTGTGTGCGATTCACACACCATAGAAGTGAAACTTCATTTTAAAAGGCATTTTCTATTTCATTTAAACAGTGTGCAATATACATACACACCGACATTTACTCTCTCGCTCTAGCTCACACAAAGAGGAGATACCGATGATGTGCGTTACGTTTAACGTGCGTTAAACGTTAAACGTTTATCATTTAACGTTTAACGCTTGGAAGTCGCATAAGAAGTTTAACTTCAAAAATAATATATTTGTCAAGGTTGAATTTTGTTTTATAAATAATAGATGTTGTTAATGTGAATGTCAGGCGACGGTCGTCAGTTGGAGAACGAGCTGGAGTACTTAGTGCGTGAGTGTGGGCGGGCGGTGCGCGTGTCACGCGGTGACGGCGTCCACGCTCCGACGGGGAAGTTCATCCTGCAGCTGGTGGCCGCACAACTCGCCACATACAAGAAAATTGCTCCCAGAGACTGAGTTCTGCCTTCACGCTCGACTATACCGCGACTAGATATAAAAATACCAGAGATTATTCCTTTAAGACACTGTTCGCTTCTAATCGTTACCACCTTGATACATTTGCCTTGTTTTAACCAAATATTATCGAAATATATGTAAGAATATTGTACTGTGAAGGTTATTTAATAAAATAAACTAAAAACGCCCAATTAATTAATGAATAAGAGATTAAGATGTTAGACTAAAATTTACCTAAAGTTTAGTCGCGGGTTTGAATCCTTTTTGTTGAAAGTAAGTAAATGTTATGGCACATAAATCACTTTTCAATTTTCATTATTTTTTTGTAAGAAAATACCCTGTTGTGGCTTATATATAAGAGATAGGCATATGGTATCACGAACTTTGTTTAGATGTACTAAGAAGCAATATTTTTGTTTCTTCAGACTTACTTAACAAAAATCAATATTTAAAGCTAGGTGAGAGGTATAGCCTATACAAATCCTCATGATTCCGTCCTATAGTTTCAGAGATTAGCGTGATTAAACAATAAAAAAAAATCTTGTATATTAGTATAGATTGAATGCTCCCCGCAATTTACAATTCAGCCGCTGACACTTCAGCGGCGCCTTAATAATAGCAGCAAGAGAACACGTTTATATAAACTTCATTGTGGTTCAAAGCTCCCAAAGACTGACATGACACACCCTACACCGGAAAGCAGCGACGTCGTAGTACCGAAGCATTGCTGAACCGAAGTAACCGAACGCATTGCTCGGTTACAATATAGATGTTCGCACATTACACAGACTCAACACCAATCCAACGTTGTTCCAACTCCAACTTACGGTTTGGCATTAACATGTCGCTGACTAGGTGAAACTGCGGTCACCAGTGGATAATAATAAATTTGGTGTCAATGAGTTGGCAACGCGTCGTCAACGAGTGGGGATCGCGCTGTTAACAAGGTTTTCTCAACTATTAGATTTAGCAGTTCATTGAATCAAATTGTGCAATGAAGGAAGAGTGCAGTCGAGTGGGTCGGTAACGCATTCCTGACCGATGCGTGAACAACGCAGGTTCAACGAATGAAAAACGAGTTGGAGATGGTCATAATAGAACGACGCATGGTTCACGCGTCGTACACTTATTTCAATTAAATGTTTATAATTTCACCAGAAGAAACATAAAGCTTACGTTTCAATGATTTACTGTGAGTGAGTCAAGTCTGAGCTTAGTCTGCGTCGACTCGGTGTAATGTGTGAAGACCTTATAAATACGTTGAAATTATATGTTTGCCTCAGCCTTATTAAGGTCGCTCCGAATATCCATACGAATATTGAAGCTATCACGTTCTAATAACCAAATTAATGAAAATAAATATATTTTAATCGAACTAAATGAATGATTTAAAGACCTTGATATTTTTTAATAAGTAATAAAAATGCATGATTACTTTCCAAATAATATCTTTTTATTTACAAATTACAATAATCATAACTTTGAACTAGTATTTTAATAATAAGCTAGCTAGGTCCTTGCAATTATATTAATATTTACATTTTTGTTCAATTATCTATATTCAAATTCAGATCATTTAGAATGTATTTTGATAGACAATTATACATTTACTAAATTATTAGCGGAACAATACTATCAAACTGTTTTATAAATAAATATATATTATTTACAGGCTTGACCTGACAGGTAACGAGATAGGTCACGTGGCGCATTGGCACTAAACCTTATTACCATTGAGCCTCCCGGCTGGTTCGATCTCGCCCATGACAGAAATTTGTATGATGAGCATAATGAAATTGTCAGTTGTATGTCTGGGTGTTAAAAATCTATATAGATATAGTTATCGGCATAATACAAGTTTTGCTTTGTTTGTAATTAAATGGCCGTGTGTGAAATTGTGTCCCCATATTTATTAATTAAGAAGTCCTGACTGACTCGTCAACGCAAAGCTCTAATCAATGACAATAATAAACACTCGGGAAAATGAGATTTGAGCAAATAAAATAAAAATTTGCCAAGTGCGTGTCAGGCTACGCGCAGTGTAGGGTTCCGTAGTTGCCCGTCACAGTATGCAGACTTCGAGAAGGGGCTTTAAGTAATTTTCAATGAAATTTGTAGCAAATTACTTCCCCAAGTACATTTTATTAATTGATTGACTATTACTCGTTAATTTGTAAAGCCTACTTGGCTGTGATAGTTTTTCTTTTAACTTCATTACATATACTACTACCATGGAGTATTTCACGTTTCCAAAAACAATCAATTAGCAGGCGGGGGGGAATACTTGACTCTAAGAAAAATTAGCATTTTAAAGCTTAATATTTAGCAAAAGGATTCGTGAATCGAAAAATGATTTTCACGGACCCGCAATATTTCTTAACGACATATCCAATGACAACAATCACGATGTTATAGACGAGAAAGAAAAATCATTCCCACTTTACGTGTAGGTTAGGTACCCTAACCAATTTTTTTCAAGTTTTATTTTACCACTTTGTCGTAATGATTAATATGTATACCAATACCAAATTATAACTTTCTAGTACTAAGAATCTCTGAGCTAAGCCGCGGACGGACAGATGGCCATAGCGCAAGGGTTCCTTGTTGATTTCGGAACTCTCAAAAGAGTTAAGGTAAGGTAAGAATGCAGTTTTGTAAATTCTATTTCTGAGTGGAAAAGGTGTAAAAATATCTTCAGAAATCTAATTACCTTTGTTTTTTCATTTATTTTACCCAAATGATGCATAATGCATGATGCAATTTCATATAGCAAATCAAAAACTATGGTAGGATGTGCATGACGTAGAAGGAACAAATAAAAGAGTTTAGGATATTTCGTACTTTTTCACTGCGACATTTAAAAAATGTGAAGGGCGGGGAAGATAGCAGTGTCTATAGATTTTCTGTCTTTATCGCTATCTTATTCGCTTTTTTGTGCTAAAAGCGCCACAGTTGTCAAAATTGTTTGAAACGTGATTAAAGTAATTAAACATTTTATTGTACGTCTCACATTGAACATTCTTTTGTGCATGCGTACAATAGTATATTTTAAGGAACTGAATAAAATGATAGTACTAATCTAAAATATCGCTATCTCACATCAGTTGTACGATATGTATGTCTAGTTCGTTCTCAGTCTACGGTACATGAAATCAACTTATTTAAAAAAATCCCGGAGAACTGGAGGGTATGAGAGGCTTTCCTTCCACCTTCTACAGGGAAGATGGATCCGGAGTGCACACTATGGCACTTATTTGGCAGTCTGGGATAAGTAGGCGTAGTCGTACCGAACTTTCTCCCCCTAGAAGCTCAGTATATATGCAGTTCCAGTCGCCAAACCGATATTAAAGCAATGATGGCTCAGTAGTATCGTGTAGACACCGCGTAGATAGTCGTGAATTCGAATCCATACAATGAACCTGAGCTTTCGGCGAAGGAAAACATTGTGATGAAACAATAACATGGTGGTAGAGCATTTTCTAAATACCCGGCTACCACCCTCCAGTTAAAAATCTGTAGGTGTGTCCCGGCAGCAGAACTTGAGCACCACTCCCCCTCACTAGGTTTAGCGTGTTACCATTTTGGGCTACATCGTCACTTAACACCAGGTGAGATTGTGGCCATAATGCTAAACATCTATAGATAAAAAAAAATGGCAATATTCGTAGTTAAAGTTAGAGTTCACTTTCTGTGTCTTATATTTTCTATTAAATTCCAAATTAAATATAAAAACGGTACTCGATAAAAATAACGACACTTTGTATATATAATTAATCGGTAATGTACCGGTTTAGAAATAACGGTTTTATTTATTTATTTGATGATTGTTTTACCAAAGAAAATTTAATAGAAAATCAGGAAGATCTCCTTACGTAGCTTAAATATCATTATTTTTATAGCATTGATTATTATTACTTAACAAACTGCTCTAAAGAACGTTTTTTCAGGATTGTATTATAATGACAAATAGTGTATTTGTAATTCTTTTATTCAATAATTAATATTATATTAATTATTCTGTACATTGTATATAACTTATAAAATAGGAATGAATTTGCAAAAAAACTTCCTAAACGTATTATTCTCTATTAATTTAATAAATATTTACAAAAGTTTCTAACATTCTCATTTTGTTTAAATCCATTTTGAGCTAACTTTGAGCTTTAAAACTAAATAATATGTTGTTTTTTTTATAAATCTATTATTTAAAATAAAATGAGGCTTTGTTTAAAACTATTAAAAAAGAAATGACGTAAACTGTACTTATTACACATACTAGGACACCAGAAAACATAACAGGTGATTCGTTTGAGTTGCGATATATCTTTGTACGGAGAACATAAAAAGTACCTTATTTATTATGAAAGTTGTTAATTTCCCTTAATTATTTGACACTTTCAATATGTTTAAAAGTATAAACCATACGTATACCAGAGTATAACTTTTATGTACATCAGGGTTCACAACCGTACGATAATTATTATCGTACATGTACGATGCTCCTTGGGGAAGGGGGAAGGGGGGTGTCAGAGAGGTAGGACACAGAGAAATTTCTTTGCAGACTTGTCTATACTTGGTGCAGTCTGACTGGTGGAATACCTCCACCCTGCAGAAGTTCGCAGCCAAATAACTGTGTTGTATTCATGCGGCGAGTAGAGTTTCCAGAGCTCCTTGGGGTTGCCGTTCAAGGTCGACAACGCGCTAGTGATACCTACGGTGTTACAGGAGTCCATAGGCTACGGTAGCCGCTAACCACCAGGGAGGACGTATGCCTGTTTGCCATCTTTGAAGTATAAATAAATGCCTTCATCATGTATGGTAGAACATTATTATAGTGATATAATTAGAAAAATTTGAGGATCGATTAAAAAAGGTCATTAGAAGCGGAAACCGGTATAACCTATTAATAAATTTCTCAATATAACGTTTACTAATATATAGATTATTTTGATACGACAATTCATCAGGTTGTGAACACAGATGTACATATATATTGCTATTTCTATTGTTAATTACATACAAAAAAGACTATCGTTTTTATCAGCAATCAAAAAAATCTATTATATTTAATATGAATATTTCCATAATCATGAATTTCGTTCAAATTGTATTATTAAATGGGACGTACTTAAAACAAAATATATGGGCAGAATCTAGTTTTGGTAAAAAAAATCGATTAATTGATAGCCAATTTGCATAATCGATTAAACGATTGTTGAGATAATACTATCGATAGTTGATTTTCAATACATAATACGGAGTATTTTTGTTATTACGATACAGATTATTTACGCGAATGAGTTTTTTTTTTCGCTGTCTTCGCTCTACGAGCCGACATACATTCGCATTACAAACAATCGGTAGTCAAATGATTAATCGATAGTTTCTTTTTCACCAATCGACACTATCGTATCTACAAATAATCGATATTTTACCAACACTAGCAGAATAAAGAAATCTAACGAAACATAAATTAAAATCACATCCCCTCATTAATAATTTTAAATTATGATCGTTTTTTTTAATATAAATATATAATATATATGTGTGTAGAGGGCATCACATGTACCAGGGCCGCAGCAAATCATAAGAAGCCCATGTCGAGAGCGTTGTACAACGCCGCTATGTCGGAATGGCTCGATATCCTCCAGAATGGGTAGTTCTTGGCTTTAGCGGCGGCCTCCTCGTCCTGCCCGTCCCCCACCACGACGTAAGTGCATCTCTCGCCGAAGCGTTGTTTAATTTTTTCAAAGCACGTCTCTTTACCTATAAGGCAAGAAAAGAAAACCATAAAAAAATTGATGTGTACACGGCCGTGTATTTTATGTAAATACGTTTCCGCTCAGACGCTCTCATTTCGTTACGTTCCCGGCACTGCTTCATTCTATCATATGATGTTTTATGGGTATCACTGGATTTGAGATATCCTTTCCAGCCGTATACGATTTCTATATTTTGTTTTGGCTTTTTGACGAGTAAAGGCCGACATTGTATTATTTTTTCTTAATTTCATTTTGTACACTCAATCGATAGGTCATGAGAGCTGACGAAAATGAGTAAACAAACAAAAAACTTTTCCGCGTTATTATTTTAGTATAGATAAACAGGCTAATCTCTGAAACTACCAGTCGGATTCGAAAAAAAAACATTTTGTATATGATAGCCAGATTCACGTGGAATAGTAAGGGCTATCTAGCATAAGGATACACCTCTCAGCTAGCCTTAAATATTGATTTTTGTTAAGTAAGTCGGAATGAATAACACACCATAACTGCTTTATCCGCGTGCGCTAGCGTAATGGTTAGACGTTTTGTAATTGGCGTTTCCAATCACGTGAATCATCAACAAAGGCTCCATCCAGGCTTGTGTTGTTAGAGCCTTTTCATAAATATACTAATGTCATTAAATGATTAACTTTAAATTTTAAACATAATGTCAACTCACGGATTGTCCTGATAAATAAACCAGTATAAAGTACTTGCCAGTCTTAGTAGCTGAATAGATGTTCTCAATGGGGAACACCCCGCCGAGCCCGAACAGCAGGACCTTCGCCAGAGCTGGCACCAGCTGTGTTGTCGTCACTAACACGTTCACGCAGTTTTCCCTGGAAATTTCATACACGTAATGGATCTACTTTTGAATCTTCATTAAAAAAAATCAATAACCGTATCTTTCTTTCAATTTATATGATAATAATGTAAAATCAATTACTGATTTTCAATTTTCAAAAATAAAAGTCAGTAAAATGAATGCAAATTTTTTCCGCACAAATGACGCACATCCGTCACACGATGCGCGCGCAGCTCTCAATTTTACCCCCACTAAACACTACAAAATAAGTGTAAATTAAAATTTCTTGAAGCAATGACGACTCAGTGGTAATGTGTATGGACTTCGCGTCGATTGACGTGAGTTCGAATCCCTGCAATATGCCTGAATTTTCGGTGTAGGAAAACATCGTAACGAAACCATTGCATGGTGTTAGGGCTTTTTCTAATGCCCACCTGACTAGCTACCACCCTCAGGTTACCCTATAGGAGTGTTCCGGCAGCTGCTCTTGACAGCCAGTCTTCCACTAGGCTTAGCGTGCTACCATCTTGGGTCAAATCGTCACTTAAGATCAGCTGAGATTGAGACCACAAAACTAGACACAATAACAATAACAAAAGGTTGAAATAAGTAAATGTACCTGGAATTGATCATATTAAGGCATTTGCAAGCGAGAGTCAACCAGTTATCAGTAGCTTGTTCGAGCTCCGCCCTGAGTTGCAGCCACAGTTCCCTTTTGGCCGGACCGAGCAAACCACCAACACTAAGGAATTCAAAAACACAGGGTTTAGAACAAATACACCTTTTTTATTTTCCCAACTAAACACAGTAGTATTATTAAAAAATAAATTCACGATTAAATATAGCACCTAGCCAGGTGCAAAATTAACTTGACACCTTTAACTATATATACAAAACAAAAACGATCAATTGTAATTGTGGCATCTCAGAATTCATGATCCATGTTATTATTTCCAATCCACTGCACTTGTGCACAATAATTTTATTATGCATAATGCCATCTGTATTACACAATATAGGGTCAAATAACACAAATTTATGAATAAAAAATAAAAACCACTACACAACAGTTTCAGATCTCGTCAAAAACTCCAACTAAATTTAAAATTCCATTTTCAAATGTTGTAATTTTTTTTTTAAATATTCTTGAATGTAAGTTGCACCCTATGTATAAACTGCATTATGAACCCAAAAGCTGTGTATAAAAGCCACTATACGAGCAAGAGTATACTGAAAAAAAAAAAAAACGTTCTTTAATTATTGTAGTTAGATAAAAGTTTTATTAACAAACGAACCTATTTCTATAATTATTATAGGTATCCTTTATCTTTCTGTATCTGAAAGCCAGTTTCCTCATCCAGTCGACTCCGCCACGGACACCAGGCGCGCAGAGCCCGGTGGTGGTGGACGCGCCCGCGTGGAACCCGTCCGTAGCGAAATTGTAAGCAGATAGATCTTGCCCGTTGTCGTCAGCCGCTACAGCATCTATGTGTTCCTGGTCACACTCCTAAATTTATTTTAATAAATTATTTTTTCTATCAAATTAATAAACAACAAACCAAAACCCTGGCCGGGGTGAAAATTTTGGCATATCACATTGGCGAAAAACCCTTTCCTATTTTTTTTTAATTTTTGGTGCACCAGACACTTTTTGTACCGCGAGGGTTGGGCACCTGGAGAATTTTACGTTTTATTTCTCGAAGTGTTACATTCTCATATAATAAAAAAACAATAAAATTAGATCATTTACATATATTTATTGACATTATACTTCTTATGGAATATTTGGTATAGAGTAAAAGTGAGAGCTGCTCGAGCATCGAACTGGAACTTAATGAAGTAGCCAACAATGATAAACGTAAATTCATTTTACTGACTTTTATTAACTTTTACATAAAAAAAATGGCAGTAAAATTAATTGACATTGATGGCTGATTTCATGTTGTTGGCAAACGGTATAAAATATTTGGAGTTATTTTTGTTTTGAAACCAATTAAGTACTACTTTTTAAATGCGTAGTGTGAACATAAATACACATATTTTTTATATCCTATCCGATCGTTTACATAATGTAATATAAATATTACCAATTAAAAAAAATATTGGGTCAAAGTATTGTTTAAAAGAATTTAACTATTTTTTTAATGTTTAAAAATTCCATGTCATGCTCACCTCAACATCGTTAAAAAAGAAATGTGTGTCAGCGAGGCTAAATATCATCTCCTCCATTCTGAAACCTAACTGAACTATTTGCTGGGTGTCCTGCAACAATAAGATATACATTATAACTAGCTGTGCCCACGGCTCCGCTCACGTGAACTGCAGAATTCCGTCAATCAAGCGCTTGCGCGTATCTTGCTGCCCCCATTCCAAGCCACATTGGTTGCCCGCCGTTAATTTTAAAGACTAAAATGCTTTTTGTGGGTAATCCTTAGAATATAGACATAATATGCTATTGCTTACATCTTTTAAGTTTTTTTAATATCTACAATTATGTGGTACATTAATTAGATATATCTCTTATGGATTACTCAGCGCAAGCCATTTAAGTGCCCCAAAAGCGACTTTTTTCCTAATTGATTCACCATTATCGTCACTGCTTATTTTGTATGTTACTACGCAATGCAACAATGCAATGCAATATGCAACAAAATATATCCTATAACCTGACCAGATAACATATCTATAAATTAAAAAAGAAACCATGTAAATCGGATAATTAGTTCTTGTGTGAAACGAACATAAACAAACAGACAGATAGCGACGTTTAGTTTTATAATATGTATAGATTTACATATTATGTCATCACAAACATTATTATATAATATTTTGGTTTTTCTAACTTATTAGTAGTGAACGATAAATATTTTTAGGGATTGAATAAGTTGACCCAATTGGAAAATCATATAAAGGATGTTGGAAAATTTCGGAAAATCTCTAAGGGTGTAAAATAGGAGTTAAAAGTTTTTATGGGGTAAATGAAAAAATAAATTGTAATTGTCTGTCTATCTGGCTGTTTGTTTGTATATCCGAATTTAACTCAAAAGCGGGTTAACCCAATTTTGATGAAACTTTATACTCAGAAAGTACTCCTCAATTTATAGATACCTAAGGTGTTACGAGTGTTCATAAGCTACAGTGACCACTTACTATAAGGTGGGCCGTATACTTATTTGCCACCTTAGTTTTATATAAAAACATATTAATGCCCCGGCATAGATTATAAAGAATCTTTTCCAAAACAAGAAAAAAAAATTAAGATTAGGAGACAATAATAATTTAAGTTCCAAAAATGTTAGAAAACTGGCTAAAATCTCTACACACCTTACTGTACTTAGTCGCATATGTTCCAGTCAGCAATGAGTGAAAAATGATTATCGTTTCATCTAGATCCCATATAAAAACTCTGTCTGTGGCTGGTTCTGGTATATGCTGAGCTGGAGATGATGAAGTATTCCTTCTGCCACGTCCTCTTGACCTGCTTGCTGTACTTTCTCTGCAATAAGTTATTTGTGTATTTGTGAAGTTTATTGGCATAATTTCATTTACATTATCAAATATATTGAATTGTCATAACTATAACAGAAAATAGAATTCAAGATCAAAAATGTTAACAAAGAAATGTCACTGTCAAAGTGATGTTTCGGAGGAAGTCAATATTTTCCATGTGAATAAAATATATCCAATATATAAAATATTTTCATTAACAAATTGTTCATGTTTCTTTATTGATAATCTTTTACATTTAAATATTTATCTAACACAAATATACAAACAGAAAAATACATTCATAAATTTCCGATTTTGCAATTTATTAAATTGATTCTGTGAAATATTTTTATATCATATAGTTAAAAATTATATAATTACATTGTTTCTATTGTTAAGAAGAGACAAAAGTTTAAAGTTTCTATGTTATTGGAAGTATCATAAAAAAAATACAATTTTATTTCAAGCAGTTACATCTTATTTTTAGGTTGTTGACGAAACACCTTGAAGCTGAAAACTTTGTGCAATATTGTGTTTTACATGTTTAAGTTATGTTGTTAACATGCTATTTTAGTACTTTACAACTCACTAGCCAAACAAAGTTATTATTTTATTTGGCAACACCTTTGCTTACATTTTTGATCCCGAATAACATTTTGTAGTATTGTATCAATATAGTATGTTCTATTAGTTTTACCCAGAATTTTCTCTGCATCTTCTACTAGCAGCATGTACTTCAGCTTTTATCGGGGAAAGGGGACTGGTATCGTTTAATGATGGTAACATTGAAGAGGGTGAATCTATAAAAAAATTAATAAACATTACAACTCTTTGTTCAATAAGTATTTAGCTTCACGATTGTACAAATTATTCAGTATCCCTGCACTCTTGACGGTAGCACATTACAATTCACCACACATCAGAGTACTTTGACAACTTAATAAAGACTTGGTAGTTTCATTTGATGGACTTGTTTGCCGATGAATGGAGAAATTTATATGTCACATTGATATTATTTTATGAGAGATGATTTCAGTAGAGTGATTCATAATATTTATATATAATATTTGTAGTAGGCACTTAAATATAATTTCCTGATGCAATAAATTTATAAATTATGTATACTTTGACAGCTTTTATATAGTATTCTTTACATTGAAAATGAAAGCCATGAATTAAAGTACGCTATAAAGTAAAAAAATATTAAACAAATAAAGAATAAGCCTTAATTATACTATTTAGCACATATTCACAACAGACAAATTAATCCAAGAAAATCATTGTAAAAGTGTCTACAAAAAGCTTATTGGGTTATGAAGACTCAATACCTACACAATAATTTGTTTGCCTCGAAAAATGAGCGTTATTTAATTAACACAAACAACAATACGACATACCATTGTCGCTGGCCGAATCTGGCCAATAATCCGAATTATCCTCATTATTGAAAAATTCATCGTCAGTGCCATTGGTACTCAATTTCCTTCGCTTGTTTCTACAATTTTCATTTTCTTTATTCATATTTATCGTGTTTTGTTTTGAGGTATTGTTAGTGGAATGTCAATGTTTTTTATTATATCAACAATAAAAAATATAACAACTTTCTTGAACTCTTTGTAAACATTGCTTGACGCTTGACTGTCATTGACAGTTGATACTTGACAATTTTGACATTACAATTTACGTTCAGTAACAGAAAGTACAGAGACTACAATACTTCGGATTAAAGTTAATAATAAGAGTTTGGAATTTTTGGCGGGATCTTGATCTGTCATGTTGTGGTATATATTTTAATTCATAAACTTATGTCACAACATTATGTAAAATTGGTGTTATTTTGCGTGATATAGTATCATTATTGCGCACAAGAAAATTGAATTAAAAATAATGACTAGAAGCATGAATTTTAAATTTCCACAAAACTCCCTAGACAGCTTTAACAAGAGAGCCACCATCTGGTTAATGCATTTTTTGAAAGAAATGACGATTAGAATAATATTCTATCCACGTGAGACTGGCATTGCACACGTTGCCATTAAATAATAAGAAGAAGAAGAACAAGAGATTGGGAGTTTTTAGAGATAAGTTATTGGTGCTGGCATAGTCAATTTGAAATTTGACGTATACTTCTTCATAAGTATTGGCTTATACGTGATATAATTAATAGCGCAAAAACGTGACAAGTTTAACTTAGTAGGACGGAAATCGGATTGTGAAATTTGAATGGCACTACGTGTGGTACTCTTTCAAATAAATTAAATGCGTTGCCCAATAAAAAAAAAGTGATATAGTTAAAATGTTGAAATTTAATAAACAATATTTTGCGAAGACTAATTTTATCCGGACTGCGAAAAATAATTACTTTACATATAATTTTTGTAAATAAAGTGCAGTATAAAACCAAAGTTTTAATTAATTTTATAAGTAGATAGGTAAATCAATACCTGACAGAGCAGCTCCTAGATGGTAAGATGTGTGAGTGGCACTTCCACTACTGCTTGGTGAGCTCACATATGGAGAGTAGCTCGGTGCGGCGTAATATCCGCTGTATTGCGCCACGTTATGTTCCGCGTACCCAGCGGCATAGCTACTGTAATCCTGCAAAATATGCCTAAATTTTAGCGAAACATTATATATGGGGGACAAGTTGAAAAAGCGCAGCTGTAAGCAGCAAATTATAATTCAATAACCCTAGCTAGAGGGAAAGATATTTGTTCGATTTTATAGTTTTTACTTTTGTAAAGCTTAAAACAATAATTGAACAATAATGAGAAGTGAACTTTGTGGAGTGAAAACTTGGACAAGTACATATGCGAAAATTAAAAAATAATAACTTTTGGCACTATCTTTAAAATTCACCCATTTGCTTCCGTGGCGCCACCCTAATTTGACGCACACTTTTTCATGCACAAAGATGGTTCTTACACACTTGCTACCGTGGCGCCACCCTAATTTGACGCTTTTGGACGGACATTTTTTCATACACAAAGACGGTTCTTCTGCTCCCTATACTTCATAGCCTAAATTTAGCGCTAAAATTCACCATCACCATTTGAAACTGTAGTCATCAGAGGCTAATTGGGTCGTGGTTAAGTAGAAACAAAATTATGAGTGAAATAAATATAAATATAAATAAATAAATTTATTATAAACTCTTGAGTAACCAATTTACAATGGCAATATTGACAAGAACCAGTCGTATGAAGGCATGATATGTATCCTGCGCGTGCACCTTCACTCGTACCGTCAAACGTCATTTAATCGACTACAACTTAGATGGAAGTTGGGTAAATTGCTTAGTGCTAAAAATCGGGTAAAAAATGTACCTGCTGAGTAGCTGGAAATGATTGAGCCAGGCTTCCATTATAAGAAGAGTATGCATAAGGTGAGGGCTGGGTACCAAACCCACTGCTGGGAACGCTGCCAACTCCGCTGACACCGTACGCACTGAGGTACGTAGGTGTAGCTTTGCACGATGATCTGTATACGAAAGTATATTGTTAAAACTAATCCTGTTGTAGCTATTGTTGTTGATATTTTAACATTTGACATGACTAGGCACATCACTATAAAGCGTATATTAATCCCACGGAGTAAATTGACAATTACTAATGTCAAACAAGGTAAAATTGTTTATTATTGTAGGGTTGTGCTACTGTGTATTTTATGGTACAATTATTCGTAAGATTTTAAACTGAGGGTTTTTATTTACTAATTTAAATATTTTGTGTTATTCAACATACTCGATAATTGACTATTATTATAACATTATTAGGAAACTATAAAATGTATATATGGCGAACAAATTAAAAAAAACGCTTCCGTAAGCCCACGAGAGACGCGATTTTGTCTGCCTTATTCGGCCTTCACATTTGCAGGGTTCAAGGTTTTTTCAGAGAAAGTTATCAATAGGTAATAAATTCTCGTATGGTATTACGATTAGTTCCGATTGGTGGACATCAATATTATAAAAACACAATAAACTAGCAACACATGAAATGTCATTATGCTCCGTGGGAATAAAAAACGCACTTCAGTCGTTTTTGGTTTAGTTACCTGTTACTATTATTATGTGGTGGGGCGTACGCAGTGTAAGGTTGGTTGTACAACGAAGAGTTGACATAGGAAGACGCCGCGCCGCCACTACCATACTGCTGCATACTGACAATATAAAGAATATCATAATATTTCACATTCTATACTAATATATAAAAAATTGAATGGATTTGTATGTATGTTTGAACGGATTTAACTTAAAATCTCGGTGCCATACCAAGCATACAAAAAACATTGGTTCTCATGTGCAAATCTTGATATTATCTTTTAACACCATTATGACATTCGATTGAGTTGACGCTATTAAAACCCTTTAATCCTACAAATTAGGAAGGTTTTTGATATAAGCGTTATCAAATAAAATCTTAGGTACTTGTTTAACAACGAGGAATTCGTATGAGACAGAATAGGCACACGTAATGAAGAACATTTCGCAATATCTCACAAAACTAAAGCGCTAGGATACGCATTAGGTTCGACCAACCTGGAGATCTGATTAGATAATGAAAAAAAATAATATTATTTTAATAAATTCAAGGATTCACTTGAGCCATAAACTTATATGTCTTGTGTGCATGTAGGTATTGTTAAAAGTGTGGAATAAACATCTGAAGTATCAGTGCTTTCAATAATAAAAAAAAAATTGAAGACTACAGTAGGTATTACTATCACCTGCCATTATTGTAGTTTAAGACGGATATCCCTTTGACAGTGAAGAGTGTCGAGAGTATATACATCACACAGTATTATCGGTTGTCACTGTGGTTCTAGTTATTTTGATATATTAGTACAAATTAAAAAGTGATCGACATGGGTGGGCGACATCTATCTACACAGCGATTAAATAATTTTTATTAAATTTATATTGTAATTTCCAATACATGACTTGCACGACACACAATATTAATTCAAACTACAGGCAAACAATTTATTTCCATCTTAAAAACGACAGCAGTGATTAATAACAGCTACGGTACGAACGAATAAGTTAAAATAATAGTCGCTCTGTGATGTTAAACAACTTTTATATCCAATTAATTTATTAATGATACATTCTACCACTTTGTTTATGGTTACCGAACGAACTCGGATTTAGCAGTCAAATTAAAAAAAAATGTTTTCTATTTCATACATATATTGAAATATTAAATAATATTTATTAATAACATATACATTATGCACGTATTTGAAATGTTATTAGGTTAAGGTTAGAATGTTATTGCAATTAATAATGCATATATTAATATAATAAATTAATGCAAATTTGCCAATATAAAGTATAGATGTTGTAAAAATCGAGCGAATTAAAAATTACGCAAGCTAATACGATAAGGTTATGTTGTTAAGCCCTACGGAAGAGATGCGGATTCGATAATGAATCATAAAAAAAATGTTTTAACTATATTTCCATTTGACTGTGTGAATAGTCCAACGATTAGAGACTAATTAAAATCAAGGAGGTCGTAGTTTCAATGTCAACCAGGAGCCAACTAAATTTATAATTTGCTCCGATTAGTAGGTATTTACAGTACTTAGTAAATTAACCCTCCATCCACGGTAAAATAAAAGTTAATTACAAAATTACTAATACGTAGTAGACGGACCCAATAGCATTGTTCTTCATTCTAATTTGTACAAGATGAAAGATACCCATGTCAAGTATTGGGTTATATACGTACAGAATGCCGTCGGTAGAGCGCACGTGCGAATCGTGTTGCCCACGTTCAAAAGACGGAAGACAAAAATGTCTAATGTGGGTGATCCTTAGAATCATAGAGTTATTACGATTCTATGCTTAGAATATAGATATATGCTATCGCTACAATTATATTGTACATTAATTTGATATATATCTTTTGGTTTACTCAGCGTAAGCTATTTAAGCGTCCCAAATGTCTCTTTTTAGGGTTCCGAAGTCAAAAGGAATCCTTATAGTTTCAGTATAACCGTCTGTCTGTCCGCGGCTTAGCTCAAAGATTCACAGCGCTAGAAAGCTATAATTGGGTATGGATTTTATATTAATCACGACAACAAAGTGATAAAATAAAACCTAAAAAAAGAAGTTGTTTTTGGTACCTCCTCCACGCGTAAAGTTTTTTTAATCATATAGTGTGGGCTGTCGATGGATAGACTTTTCAAAAATATTATGGGTCTGTGAAAAACATTTTTCGATTCAAGGATCTGCTTGTGAAATATTAAACTTTAAAGTGCTAATTTTTGTTAGAGTCAAGCGTCCACCCAGCCAACAAAATGCTTGTTTTTGGATATGTGAAAAAAATGATGGTAGTAGTATATATAATAAAGTTAAACTATTAGAAGTAAGTAGGATTTACAAGTGAACGAGTAATAGTCAATCAACTTATAAAATGTATTTGGAGAAGTAATTACGTACAAACTTCTTTAAAAACAACTTCAAGACCCCTCTTTAAGGGATATATACATATTACACCAAGCCGGAAGTTGGCCGGGACACGGTCAAACATCTATAGTATACTTTTGTAGGAAGTAGTTCATGCTACACCGGGCTGGGGCCGATTTAGGCGCTGGCCGGGACACGGTCATACATCTATAGTATACTTTTGTAGGAAGTCATTCTTGCCACACCGGGCCGGGCCAGGGCCGGCCGGGTCACGGTCAAACATTTATAGTACACTTTTGTATGAAGTAATTAATGCTACACCGGCCGTTTGACTGTGTCCCGGCTCGATGTAAAATGAGCATCCTTAAGTCTGCATATTTTGACGGGTTACTGCGGAACCCTACACTGTGGGTGGCCTGACACCCACTTGGCAATTTTATTCCGAATTGATTCACTTTATCGTCACTGCTTATTTCGTATGTTACTTTATTTTACTATATATGTAGGATTGAAAGTCTATTGGAACATAAGAGGTGTGTGAAAGGGATGGATGTATGACGTTTGAAGGGAGGGAAAACCATTAAGACGAAAGTAAGACGTGTAGCACTTAAAATTGATTGTATTAAAGTAAATAAAGTTTTTTCAATGAAATAAAACGTAGAATCATTATCCTACATATATATCCTATAATCTGCTCAGATAACCTAACATAGTTATGAATTAAAATAAAACACATGTAAATCGAATAATTGGTTTTCGCATAAAAAAATATAAACGGACAGATAGACATAGAGAGGTTGAGTTTTATAATATGTATAGGTATAGATTATGGAAAAGGATTATTTAAGATTTGTTACAGAATCGGATATCTATCGGATGCCTATACCTACAAAAACTAAAATCTGTTTTTAGTTTAATCAATAAATTCTATATACATAATGATTATATCGGCAACATAACAATAATACCCCTGGTGTTGCAATTGTCCATGTGCGATGGAAACCATTTACTATCAGGTTACCATTTAATGTCTGCCTGTTTATTGCCCTTTTGGCATAAAAAGAACTGAAATGTATTTATTAAAGAAAATTTTTGGAATAATATGTACCTCCTATTATTGTCATTTTAAACTTTTGGAGAAAATCATGGGTCGACATCAATAAGTACGGTTTTTTTAAATAAAACTTCTTTACCTATTTTCTCGTAATTTTTATTTATATAAATTTCTATTTTTTATATTAGATTGTTAATTCGATCCAAAGATCTTTTGAGGTTTCCATCAAATCGACTTAAGTTCATTGACCTTTACACTAAGTGGCCGCATCCTTGGATGTACGCACTACACACATCTGGCCCCAACATTGATTACAAGCCAATGGGCCCAATCATTTTTTTAATCATTATTCGTTCTAATGTATAATGTAACTTCCTTACTTTTTCTTTCATGCGAACCGCGAGATTAAGCTTAAATCATAGAAGAACATCGCTTTTTATGTTTTCAAAAAAAATATTAACAAAGAAGGTAACGAAGACAGAATGTAATGACTGATATCAGATGAACAAAGACAAAGAAAAAAATATGTTATTCTTTTGCTCTGTACTCTGTGGCTATAATTTGAAATTGTAGTTGAATTTCGATTTTGTAATAATTCATTTTATGAATATCCTTATGAAAAGCAGGACATGTATTCACAGTAAATTTATTTTCCATGTAAGTTTTTTTTTCTTGATAAGGCGATTATGTTATTCCGAAGTAGCAGCATTTTTAAAACTAGCTAACTCGTGTGAATATTTCGCATATTATAGAATGTAAACAATTTCACAGCTGTCATGTTAGTTAAATAGAAATTTAATAGATGGCGCCTCGAACATATTTCCATTAGCATCAACAGATGGCGTTCCTAATGAAAAAGTGATTTAATATTTTTTACTGCTATCATTATTTTTGATGAATAATTTAGGGAATATGGCGTTGCCACAAAAACACATTTGAGAAGTAATATAATATAGAGATTATAAGAAATATTTAACTACCTATTGTAGTATTGATAGGGCAGCGCAGTTTGGTCGTAGGGCAACGTTTCGCCGTACAGCGCCACGTCTGCTTCGCACAGTCCCGGGCTACGAACTTCGCTTTTGACGCCACCACCTGTTTTTGTAAACGACATTTATTTTTAACAAGCTTACAAATTGGTATTGTTATTTAATGGATATTTTAGTGAATATTACATAAATCATTTGTAAATCAGGCAGTTTTACATCTTAAAATATGTTTATTACGATGATTTTATTTATGTTTAATTAAATGGTTAGTGCGTTTGTAATTAAACAGTTTGTTTTTATGACCTTTACAAGATAATTGAAAAGATAATAAGGGAAGTGAAAATGACGAGAAAAATTAATAAAAGTGTAACATTTTTTTTTATAAAATGTAAAACTCTCTATTAGTAAAAAATTTAAAACAATGTATGTCAAAACTTAAAAATGTCAAGGAAAATAATTACTAAATTTTCTTTAGTATTTTATTATTTATTTTATTTAATCAATAACCTCCGTGTTAAACTTTAATATGCAATGTGTGGTAATATGAAATTGACTAACGTTACTAAGGAATCATAATATTGCATGGCTCTTACCAGCACTATCTTCGTTCATCAACCAGGCAACTGCTGACGATGAGGAGGTGGAGCACAGCCCGCCCGATGAGGACAGGGGCAGCGCTAGACCGCCCAGCGATGTACTTGAGGCGCATCCGTTCGCCAGCCCACAGCTATCTGCGTCCGAAGTACCAGGCAAACATAAACTGTCAACGGTGTTGAAAGAGTTCGTAGACGTTGTCGTCGTTTGGAACAGGGTTGACGTTCCAGAGACTAGTAAAGCGGGAAGTGTAGCATCTTGGAGTAAAGATGGCGGGGAATTCGACGTTGATTCGGATTCACACGGGCTTGTGTTGATTTCGCCAGATAATCTGTAATAAAACATTACATTTTAGCCATTTGGAATATTGAAGGTTTAGTACTTAGTCTTGGGTGACAAATAAGTAAGCATATAATATTTTACGTTGAACAACATGATAGTATTGACGATTATTCTAAATAATAAATCAGCCTTGAATATTTCCATTAAAATATAATTTTCTGCATAGCACATTCATATACGTCGTTAATATTATTTACATTCTTTTATACGCATTTTAGTGCCAATAATCAATTTACCATAAACTCATCTCTTTTTCCAAAGTTAGAAAAGGTACATCACCCGGTCAGGTGATTGGTCGACCATGATCGATAACCTAATTTGAATTTATCTATTTTTTCGATCAACTATACTGTTAGCCTTAAGGCCCTGAAGACTCAGAAAGTTTTTACAGCTTCACCAGCTTGACTACCACGATCACGACTGACGCTTAATGATAGTATAATTTATCTACATTTATGAAAATAAATGTTTTTTTTGTTCGTTTGTTCTCTGTGCGTTCCTAAACCATTTTTATCCGATTGCGATGAAACTTTGCTGAGTTGTCAAGCCGGAACGTTCTAGTTAGGTTAGTAGTATAAACAATTTACAGTACCTAGGTGACGTGCCAATAATTCTAATTGGAAGACCACGGGAATTTAATCACGGGCAAAAAGTAGTATAGTACCTATATATTTCATTATTAAAGCCCGACGAAAATCAGTTCAGTAGTTTTTGTTTGATTTGTATCCAAATACATAAGCAGAAAGAAGGACAATCCACATTTTAAGAAAATAAAATTGTGTTTTAATTCTGGATTAAGAAAATAAACACAATTTTTAATTAAAACAGATTATTAAATTCATATAGATTATATTTATAAGAGCTAAGCTAAATTAACATAAAAAGAAAATATTATCAAAATTAATTGACATTTCGTATACAATAAAAATTTTAAACATAATATCTCGCCAATTATAATGTGTGTTTTCGAATTAAATCATGACATGTTTATTACAAATTAGTGCCATTAAAACAAATCACCCAAATCAAATAACAGATGGCTCTCAATATCAGGGTTGTCAAGTATACAAAAATTATCTATATCTGTTTATATTTACATTGCAATATTAATTTGAAGTTTTCATATATATTTTATTAAGCGAGTAGTCATTGTATATATGTACAATTATATTATGTATAATTGGTTTCTCGGAAACTGCTCTATCGGTTCGGATGAAATTTTGTATTTAGATGTTTTACTTTCCAAGTTTATCTAGTTACGTGTTTATTTATTTCAGGTCTCCCAGATATTTTGAATAAAACGTGTTAATAGAAAACGCTTAATGACAAGCACACTATATATAATTATGTGATAATGTGCCCGAAGATGGTTAAACGCGTCTAGTCTAGGAAAGAAACCGGCTCGCATGCAGCTGCCAGGAACACGCCGCGCCGCGTTGTCAGGCGAGCATTACAAAATGCCCTACCACCACGCTATAGTTTCATCACAATGTTTCCTTCACTGAAAGCTCTGGCCCATTGTATGATTTAAAACCACGTTGACTGAGCGTGGTACCTCGTCTCATCATTGCTTTAAAATATAATAAAATAGATTTTTAACTGAAGTATTAAAGTGTAGTATCTAACTGGATAAGCGCTTGAGAATGCTGAGCCTACCATAGAAATAATAAGAAAAATCCAACACCAGCAGCCTTGATAGCCGAAACACCTCTATATTTAAAAATCACCACCAGAATTTTAACGTGTACTTAAATACTGCGATAAACGTCGCACGTTAGCTGAATATATACAAAGAGTGATGCTGTGACGTCATCCACAGAAGTAAGTCACACTGGCAAGATATTTGACCTTTGTATGGTGTTAAAACTATCACACACGAATATCCTATCTTCTGCTCTGATACTAATTAGAAACAGTCTGTTTTACATCAATTAATTTATATTTTGGATGATATCGGTACAATGTCATAGTTACGTTTCACCTCTAAATACATTTTCAAAAACAATTAATCATGTTTCTTTATTTTTTAATCCTACCAACCTAGGCTTCTTCATCGATTATTACCGCCATCTTAAAGTCTTTAGTATTTTAAGAAAATGGTGGACTGTTTTTCAGAACTATCAGGCAGTTTTTGTGACCTGTCAGAATTCATATCCCATGTTATTATTTATAAATATACATATAGCTAGTTCTTCATTAATTGTGAACAAGAACCATTCTAGGTATATTACGAAAAATACCACCACCATATTATTGGGTGAAATAACAAGTTTATAAATAAAAATGAAAACCATAACAGAGTAACTGTAATGCCCCAACAAGAATCATAATTTAATTCAATAATATTTTTTATTTACGATTATTTTATCTTTTATTGGCAGCCCTACAGCCCCCTCGTATCTCAGTGCATTCTGTGGATTTATCAAACAATGTTTTACACGTGTTCCGATTAATTTAGCTCGTTATCAACGGCGCACACGCCCCAGCCTCGCCGCCATTTAATCAATTCCCGCGCTCTCGTTCTGACAGCGCCTGACATCACTCTCATTTTTCCACTATTAATTTCTTTTTTTTACCTATATATGTATATATTTACTTTTTTCATCCATAATTCTGCCAACGTCAAGTGTACAAAATATTTTGTGAATTATTCTTGTCTAGTTATTATCTATAATCCACTTCACAATACACAATGTACACAATAGTCAAACTACATCACGTAAAATTTCGTCAACATACCTACATAATATAGGACCAAATAAGATAAGTTTATCAATTAAGAACATACATATAATAAAAACCACCACATGACAGATCAAGCCCTGAAAACAGATCCCGCCAAAAACTGCATGTAGGTGTAAACTTAACATTTTTTTTCGAACTGACTATACTGTTAACCTTAGGGGCCCTGGAGCCTTTACGGCTTTTACAGCTTTACCGGGCTTGATGGCAAGCGCTTAAGGCACTCGGCCACGAAAGCTTAGCAACAACATCCGAGGGTGCCAAAGTGGCCGAACCTCGGCTCGGACTGTTGCGCGTATGCAATTAAGTCGCGATCTGACTAATTCCCTATCATTCGATCTAAACTAACTATACATATATACATGTTTCTTCCCCCTGGGAGGAGGGAAGGAACATGTGTACGTG
Organism: Saturnia pavonia; assembly: GCA_947532125.1. Classification (NCBI taxonomy): domain Eukaryota; kingdom Metazoa; phylum Arthropoda; class Insecta; order Lepidoptera; family Saturniidae; genus Saturnia; species Saturnia pavonia. Next base: position 3,618,333 of record OX383916.1, on the reverse strand, counting down.
TATTTAGTGGTCTGAAAATTTTTGTCTATCTATCTAGGCAAAAAAAAGAAAAAAAGGTCCCTTACAGAACCTATGTAACTGTGTGTTATGCATGTGTGTATAATGCAGTGTCATGTGTGGCTGTGAAAGCTAGTGAATGTAGAGTCACTGTATCGCGCGAGCGGCTGCTTGGTTCAAGGGCTCCATACCGATGGATCGGACCTAGGCTTGAGTTGCCGCAGAGGAGGGCGGTCGTGGCGGCTGTGCGGGAGCGAAGTTAACCGTACGTCCCCTGCGGAGGGAACGGTGGTTTCGCGGGCGTGGGCGCGAGCACGCATATGTTACGGGGCGGACGCGTAGAAATTGTTAGCTTTCTCGATGTCGTCATCGGGATCGACAAAGAGATTTCACGGACGGCGTTTATAACGTTTGGCAACGGGGATCGAGTTGTCTGGGACTTAGTTCACGGTGGATTTTACGAGCGGGTTGGGATGATTCGAAGCGCTATCGAAGTATCTCCTGGTGAGATATTTCACATAGGCTTCTATCGAGGGAAGCCTCATGTCCCTGTGGAGGTCCATGTTCCTAACGAAGGCTGGAGGGTCGAACAGGCGACAGAGAAACCGATTTTGGACTCTTTGCATGCGGGCAAAGTTATGTTTGGACATATATGCGAACGCGGCGCAGCTATATGTCAAGATCGGACGGACGCACATCTTTTACAGTGTAAGCTTATGTTTTAAGGACATTTTGCTTACCGTACTGAGCAAGACTCGCAAGCGGGATTTTTTTTTTTTTTCGAACTGACTACACTGTTAGTCTGAGGGGCCCTGAAGCCTTTACGGAAGTCCCACGGTTGTAGAATCTCAGCATTGAGACACTTGCATCTCTTGTTTGCTTGGAGTTACGAATTGTATCCTAACGCAAATACATACTAGAAATATATTACTGATTTTTCCTTTAATTGTAGGCTTTTCAAAAAATATTGTACATACAAATAAAAATAATCTGTCTGACGAACGCCCAATAGATTTTCGACGACTTTTCCTTCGTAAGAAAGTGACGTGGACTAAAGACCACACACAGAAAATGTAAAACAAATTGAAAACATTGCAATATACATATAAATACTTTTACTACTAAATAACTAAAACGCTGAAGTAGTTGTGTTATTCCTTGAGTTTAAATTAAAATTTTACTAATCTATACTAATATTATAAAGCCCAAGATATAGTTTGTTTGTTTGAAAGCGCTAATCTCTAGAACTGCTAGTCAAATTTCATTTTTTTTATCGTTATAGTTTTGGCATAGTGGCCACAATATCACCTGATGTTAAGTGACGATATGGCCCAAGATGATAACACGCTAAACCTAGTAGAAGTCTGGCTCACAAGTGCAGCTGCCGGAACACACCTATTTGTGCTTGGCGACAGATTTTCAACTTGAGGGTGGTAGCTAGTCAGACGGGCATCAGCAAAAGCCCTACCACCATGCTATGGTTTCCTCACGATGTTTTCCTTCACCGAAAGCTCAGACTCATTGCAGGGATTCGAACTCACTTCGTCGAACGTCGAACGGCGAAGTCGTACACGCTACTACTGAGCCATCATTGCTTCTGACTATTTATTGAGGAAAGTTTATAGGCTGTATAACTTCACGCTGCAACCTTAAGCAGCGGAGCAATAACCATGAACATAACGCAATATGGAAAGCTGTAAGCAAGTACGGGAACAAAGATCAACGATAGGCCATAAGAGTGCGTTGGAGAATGCGTCGAATAAGTTTAACCCGGGTGAAACCGTGGGACGCAACTAGTAAATTGAACATAATTCAAAAGGAAAATCACAAATCTGAGATAGTTTAATAAGAAATTAATAAGATCTGAGAGTATTCCTTCAAATTATAAATCTAAATAAGTATATTAATATGATGCGAATGTTATAGCTTAAGGTTTAACAACAACACCTGTTTAAATGCTATTAGTTATAAAGAATTATTATTACAATAAGAATAAATAATATAGTTAACGCGATAATACATTGTTAGATTATCAATTAATTATCAAATGAAATATTTATTTTGCGTGTAAATATTAAAATACATAATATACATATTAAAATCATATTTGTAGTCACAGATGTTTTCCCAGCTAAATTCTACTACTGTGTGTATGTTTCATAAATCACGAGCGAAAAAATCTATTGTCTTGAGCATTTTTTTATCGTTATAGGTTTGGCGTAGTGGCCACAATCTCACCTGATGTTAAGTGACGATATGGCCCAAGGTGATAACACGCTAAACCTAGTGGAAGACTGGCTCTCAAGTGCAGCTGCCGGAACACACCTATTGGTGCTTGGCGACAGATTTTCAACTTGAGGGTGGTAGCTAGCCAGGCGGGCATTAGAAAAAGCCCTACCACCATGCTATGGTTTCCTCACGATGTTTTCCTTCACCGAAAGCTCAGGCTTATTGCAGGGATTCAAAGTCACGTCAATCGACGCGAAGTCGTACAAACTACCACTGAGCCATCATTGCTCACTCGTGCAAACTTCCTATAGAATTTTCGAGAAGTTAATCGATCGTTTTAAAAAAATGTCACATAAAATTTATAATCGAAAGAAGAGAGAGAAGGGGAGAAGGAGGTATCGGGAGAAGGAGGCACCTTTTCACGCATTTACGATGAAAGGTTAAATCCAAATTTAGTATAACTTCTATATCTATATCTATCTATACATATTATAAAACTTAACGTCTCTCTGTCTGTCTGTCCGTTTATGTTCTTTTCACACGAAAACCACTCATGCGATTTACATGTTTTTTTTTTTCATTGATAGCTATGTTATCTGGACTGATTATAAGATACATTTTGTTGCATAAAGTAACATACGAAATAAGCAGTGACGATAATGATGAATCAATTCGGAAAAAAGACGCTTCTTTGGTTTACGGCCATTAATATCTAATTAATGTACTACACAATTGTAGAACTGAAAAATACCTACATAAAAGTCAGTGATAGCATCTATCTATATATTAAGGATCACCCATGATAAGCTTTTTTGTCTTCCGTCTTTTGAACGGGGGCAGCACAATTCGCGCGTGCGATTGAAGAAAAGCATTCTGTAGTCAATGCAAGCGGAGCTGTGGGCACAGCTAGTATGACATAAAACGTACAAACCCATGAACAAACAATAGTGTTAAAATGCGAATAAACATCTAAGACAAATAAAAATTAATATAATCTCAGTTGTATTTATATTTTTATTTGATAATTATGCTAAGTATTAAAAAAAATATATAATTAATGATCACTGACCCTGTCCGTGGACAGGCCGAAGTTCAATTATTCGAAGGTCACGAGGTCGTATTTCATTCGCGATAAGAAATCTTTAAACTGATCTATTTGATAAATAATCATCAGATTGTTACGTTTTATTACTCTGACTAGCTGTGCCCCACGGTTTCACCTCTGTAATATTTATTCAAGCAATTCTCCACCGCGCCGCACTTGTGTATCGTTGTACTCACTTCACGTACTTGCCTACAGTTGACCAGATTGTTTTACGTTTATGGTTACTGCTCCGCTCCTTACAGTCGCAGCGTGAAGTTATATAGCCTACTAGCTGTGACCGCGACTCCGCTTGCGTGGACTACTAAAAAGGTTTTTGTTTTGTGCGGAACCCTAATTATTTTTCTAAAATTAAAGTAGCCTAAATTATTCCTTATAACATCAGGTATCTGCCAGTGAACGTCCCGTCAAAATCGGTTCAATGATTTCGGAGATTGCCCGGAACAAACAAACAGACAGACAGACAAAAAAAATGGATTTTTTGTTTTAGGTACCGTGTATACTTTCATATGCATTTAGTAAAAACCTGTTATTTTGACATTACAAACAGACATTTCAATTTTATTATATGTATATAGATAACCTTCTTATAATAAATATGCTTTTCTAACTGAGTAGAGTTAGGGATTAGCGCGTTCAAATAAATAAACATACAAACAATCTTACATCATATAACCCGTCAGTTGAAGAATAACATGTACTTTCTGAATACAAAATTTCGTCTAAATCGGTTGAAAATTAATGCAATTGTTATTTTTCGTGATTCTTTTTTTTACGATTCCTAAGAGTTTCATTTAGTATAAAATAGTTTAACAACCAAATACACCACAATTTTTATAAGAAACTTAGTTTATTCCTAGTCATTTCGAAACCTAGTTTTGACAAATAAAACATTAATTATTGTTACGTAAATCGTTAAAGCGATTAAAGCGCGAACACTCGCAGCTGGCGTTCGCTTGACATATCATAAGATTCACGTACATACACGTATATGTGTGAGTGTGCCGCCGGTATCGCTCGTTGTGTGGAGATGACCTTCTGTTAATATTCTGTGGTTATAACATAACCGCAACGACATTAGTATGGATAAATGATAGATAAAAGATTAAGAAATAGATAAGGATTTATGACAATAAACATAGCTTTAACATATACGTACAATCTATGACAATAATAGATATACCTACCTACTATTAATATTTTTATCTAAGGCCGGTGAAGCTTCTAATGGCTCCAGGGCCCTAAGGCTAACAGTATTGTCATTTCGAATTAAAAAAAAATATATAGTATTTTTTTTTCTAGTGCGTCGCAGAAGCATTTATAATTCAGGTTCAATTCAGAATATTAGGGAATTAGACAAATTACGACTTCATTGCGTACGCGGCAACAGTCCGAGCCGAGGCCCGGCCACTTTGACACCCTCGGAAATTGTTGCCTTGCTTTCGCGGCTGAGTGCCTTAAGCGCTCGCCCCAAAGCCCGTTGAAGCTGTAAAAGCCGCAAAGGCTCCAGAGCCCCAAAGGCTAACAGTATAGTCAGTTCAAAAAAAAACTGAATATTATATTAGTATCGTTAGGTTCTTTTTTATATACAACTAAGGTGACAAACAAATATACTGCCCGCCTGATGGTAAGTGGCTAACGTAGCCTATGGACGCTTGTAATACCATAGATGTGTTGCCGACCTTAAACCCCAAGAAGCTCTGGAAGCCCTACTCACTGAAGGGATTGATAAATACTTCTTGTTTTTTATTTAATGGCAACATTGTTAATCCTTAGTTCTGGCAACGTCAAGTGAACATAATATTTTTCTAATTATTCGTGTAATCTTCAAACATAGCTCTAACAAGATGGCGGCCCCATAGTTAAAACTGACTTTTTGTGGCTACTTAAAATACTGCCACTAGTTAGTAATTATAATCCACTTCCCTTGTGCATAATAATCAAACTACATCACGCAAATTTACATAGGATAGGACCAAATAACATTTAAGTTTAAAATATAATCCACCATATGAAAGATTAAAATCCCGTCAAAACCTCGGAATAGATAAATTATAGTAAAGCGTAAGACATTATAACGCGTTTGCGATCTTATTCGGTATTTAATTATATGCCGAATTACGAGCCAAAATTATTTCTTATATTACGTCATCATCCCGGACGAATTAAAGACATAAAGCCTTATTTATAAAAATCTGTCAAAACTGAAGCACTGATTAAAATGTTTCCCTCTTTGTTTAATTCATATTGTTTGAAGAAAACAGAGCTAAAATTAAACATTGATTATATTTTCAACGTTTATAAGTAAGAATAGTCATTTAACTGAAACGCGGCCCTTTTTATGTTTTTAGTAGTTTATTTTCAACCCTACCATTAGTCATTCACAAAGGACATGTTGTGTATTTAAGATATAAAAAAATTTGGCAGTCTACAAAAAACGACAATTAATAGGATTCGTCGGTATGTTGTCACGTGTCGGCCAAATGGTCTTCGTCGTGCTACTGAACTTTAGGGTTCCGTTGACAATTTTTTATTTAAAAGCAAAGGCAGTCATGTAAAACAGCTAGAAAGTCTTCTAAGGTCTAAATGTATTCTTTGATGGTCAATATATTTAATCCCCATAGAAAATATGTTTTTGATTAAGGTGTATGTTATTTAAAAGCTCATTCACCAATTGCCGTGTAATTTTTGTGGGAAACATGTAATGGCGCGGTTCAGAGTTAAATCGATTTTTCATGCCGTCACGTTACCTTCAAATTTGTTTTAAACGTCATCCTTCTTTACATTCTTTGCTGTACATTGGTGGCTGCACATGTCTTAAATGTCTGATATTTAACATGGAAATTCCCAAATACAGGGGGGAATACAATGCAGCATGCTTAATCTAAAGAAAACACAAAATATAATATCTAAATAAAAAAAGTTTTCAACCCTTTCACTCTCAACGTAACACAAAATGCACGTAAAATTGGCATTAATGCCAACCATGAGAGTGAAGTTATTTAATACTCGCAAAATTTAAAATGGAAATGGGCTTGTTATGTGGTTATTAGGACCACATGCAGACTAAATTGGTCACGTCGTGGAAAGGGACACAAGGCAAACGCCACCAAGGAAGACCACATAGACGCAGAGAAAGTGACATTAAAAAATAGCTGATCCACAATGGCAGAAAGTAGAGCAATACAGAACAATGCCAGTCTTTGGAAAAGGCCTTCACCTGAGAGGTGTTCCTAAATAATAAAAAATCAATATAATTAAAAGGACTTTTTATTTAACTTATGTCATAAAAAAATGAAATTAATTTGATTCCATGCAGTGAGCCTGAGCTTTCGTTGAAGGATAATATCTTGATGAAACCATAGCATGATGGTAGGGAATTTTCTAAAATCCGCCTGGCTAGCTACCACTCTCAAGTTGAAATCTGTCGCCAAGCACCTACATGTGTGTTCCAGCAGGTACACTTGAGAGCCAGTCCTCCCTCTAGGCTTAGCGAGTTACCATTTTGGGTCACATCGTCACCTAACTCAGGTAAGTTTAAAGCCAAACACTGAACCTATAAATAATAATCCAAAAAAATCATTATGTTTCTTTATACGTTGATTTGTAGGAACTAAATTTCTGTACATATTATAAATCTTAACTTCTCTCTGTCTCTCTGTCCGTTTATGTTCTTTCCATTCAAATGAATGAATGATGATAATGCAGAGTCAATTTGGTAAAAAAACGCATTTGGGGCGTTTAAAGGGGTTACGCTGTGTAAAGCATACGACTTATATCAAATTAATGTTCCACATAATTGTAGGTCTTAAAAAACCAACGAAAAAGTCAGCGATAACATATTGATCGTATTTTGAGCGGGGTAGCACGATAGCGTTTGCGCCCGACCAGCGCGACGCGGCGGCACTCTGTAGTCCACGCAAGCGGAGCTGCGCGCACAGCTATTCTTTCATATATTACATCTGCCACGAGCCTCACGACGGTTTTTTTTTAAATTAAGTATATGGTTTGTATTATAAACAGAGGATGTATATCATTTTCGACAATTGCTGGCAATTTGTACTCAACAATAATAACGATGACATTATTATGCGGGTATGCCACCGTTCGCTATTCAAATTAAAGAATAGGAAGACTCCTAACCGCTTCGCTATTATTTATAAGGCTGCTTAAAATACAACCGAAGGTCAAGTATGGATTAGCTTAGGACATAAGCTTACAGAATGAAATATATGTATGTGAATAGTAACAAATTACAAAATTAACAAAACAAATTAATTACTTACTATCAAATAATTCGCCTGCAGTGCAAACATCTTCACTGAAGAAGTATCCTAACTTAATTAATCACGTCATTATATTTCTTTGGTGAAAAAATATTTGTTTATCAAATAGCTCCAGATATAGTTTTATAATTTGTAATATAATAACAAAAGTAATGTATCACATTTATATAAAAAAAAATAAGAATCTCTGGTACATTAATTATAAATAATTATATACTGAACCCAAATACATCAAACAAAATAAATGTAGTTTGGATAACAGTGGCCTACTTTGTCCTTTCTACTTGCATAAAAATTGAAAACGACGTCCATTGTTACACCGTAGTTATTTATTTATTTCGTTGCATAGATAGAATTACTTAACGTTAACATTCTATTTTATTAAAATTCCATAGATTCCACAAATTTCTTGAGTGACTTAAAAATATATTTCTTAATTATTTAAAGGTTCCTTTGATTTAAATGTATTGTCATAAATTGGACAAATATTTTAATAACCAAGGCCACATACTTCGAATACTTTCGAAATGATTCCACAGCCAGGAACATAAAACTAAAAATGTGACAACTATCAACCCGCCATATGGAATGTCACATTTTTAAAGCGCGCAGAACTATCAAAAAAACGTTTGAAGTCTTTTGTCTTTGCTTTACGACGACTACTGAGATTAAAAAATAAGAACCGAAACACTAAAAAGTTTTCAATTAAAAAGATAGTGACAATGATGCCAGCATTAAAACGTTAACTGTTAAAAATCCGTTTCGAACTCTTTTGATATACGATAGCGTTGAACGAACTCGTGAGTGGCGGCAAAAGCAAAAGTGACACTTGAAAAAGGCGCGAACCAATATAAACAGAGGTTTCTTTTTTCTGAACAAAGGGCTATGGTGTTAGGTTATTTATTGTAGAAATATTTGTTTCAATTTGAATAATTGCATCTATTTACGATTTGAAATGTAATCGTTACAGGAATGTTTTTTTTTATATTACAGCTATAGATTTAGCAATAAAATTATTCTTTGATATAAAGCTATGATAATGATTGTGACAGTCATAATGCCATGTCATTGTATAATTTTTACTTCAATTCCTTTCCAATCCACGATTATTTTAATTTCATGGATATTTCAATTGGTCTCAAAAAAGGAATTAATTATGTTTGAAGTATAGTGTTATCGCTTACTTGATCTAAAATGTTCTCGTCTATTACATAAATTAACATATTATCAACTTCTTTAGATAATAAATATTTTCTGATTTCGTCTAAGATGTAATTTGTTGTTTTTAAATTAATCTATTACATCTATTTGGATGTAGTTAACATTCGTATCAAATATCTTTATTGCAAATGTTTTAAAGTCTCGTCTGAGATCTATTTTTATTTAAACTTCCTATTCCCTTTTTATTAATATCATAAAAAGCAGATAGGTACATCATAATAATAGGTAGTTCATGCCGTATTCTATCGAAATAATAACCAAGGGAACCGCCAAAATGTTTGTTTATTTAAATAAACTACAGGATACGATAAAAAACAACAAAACATCGCATAGCACGCCATTCGACACTCAAAATCCGGCCTGTCAGATACAAAAAAGTAGCGTGCAACGAAACGACTTGTGGAAATAAAAAAAAATGTTTTACTATAGAAAACGAGTTTTGAAATATGACAATAACGTCAAATCTTACGTTAATCATTAATTAGACAAACCAACACGGGTGAAACGGAACGTGTCAGGTGCCAAAGGTTATTTATTTGTCTGTTTTCCTAAACGCCGTTGGTTTGGAATGACAAAAATGTTACACGCTTGTTTCGCGGGACCGGCATGTTTTACTGTTAGTCGGATGTAATAAAAAATATACAATACTAGCTGTGCCTCACGGTTTCATCTGTGTTAAATTTATTCGCCGCGCCTCCATATGTTATTGTTGTCACTTCCAGTACCAACTTGTCTAGAGCTTGCCAGATTGCTTGCCATTCATAGCTACTGCTATATATAGCTGCTCCTTAGATTCGTAAAGTGAAGTTATGTTGCCTATAACGTTCTTCAATAAATAGGCTATAAAAATAATGAAAAACAAACAAACAAGCTTTATAATATTATTATAGATTTAGTTTGAAACGGGTTAATCAGTAAAACTATTTAGATATATGTCTTTTATATGCTTATTGACATGAATTTGATAGGGATAATTCTGCTTTTTTTTACTAAGAAGTAAGGAAAATAGTAAGTACACCTGTCTTTATATACGTGATCAGTCATTTATAGGTAGTTATTTGTTAAGACTGAGTTGGAACGCTCCATATGCTAGGTGTATTATAAATTAAACCCTCCAAACCGAAAAACAACGATATGAGAACCACAAGTCAATTGTAGATCTTTGAGCTTTGGCAACAGACCATCAACTAAATAGTGGCGGTGAGCTCGCCAGTCGAGTGGCGAGCACTTGAAGTATTTTCATCATTTTAATAACTTCATTCACCTAAATAGTTTTTCCAATTTCCCATCATAAAAAATGGGAAGGAATTCATCGTCTTCTATCATTGCGATTCGTTATTTAATAGCGACGGACGTACGATACAACTAGACGTGATTTTTCACGACTCGTGAGCGTGTGAATACGGCCATAAGAAGTTATGTGCCATTGTGAAAATAAAAAGGAATCATATTAAATAACGATCCGAAAAAAAAACGTTTCGTCGATATGTGAATGAGCCCTTACATAGTTCTTCTTCGAATATTTAATATAAATTGATTATCATTATTAGCAATACATTGTGATAAATATTTAACTAACATTATGACCCAATAAAACAATGACGGAAATCAACTAAAGGAGTTTTTATTATAAATTTTAATAATCATAGATTTTTTCTTATGTTCTTGTTTCTTATGATATTCCTATTTGTCTATGTCACATACCGGCAGTAGGTACCAATATTACTATAAAATTAAATACATTACGAATTTACCAAAAGTAAAAAGATTGATGGTATGTGAACATTGACTTCATATAATTCAACTCATAGGTCACACAGGTCTTCAGGTATAGGAAACAGTTTCTCTAAAGCATCTGATGACGTCTCGAACAGCTCCCCGCGGTACACCAAGAGCACGAGCAATCCGATGTTGACTATACCCTTCGTCGGCTAGTGTCACAACCCTAGCTACTCCATTTGCATGTAGAGGCATTATTCAGTATTTCAACTAATGTCCACTCATCAAATAATTAAATATCACAGTTAAAAATGTCCAGAAAGGCCAAACTGTGAAACACCAGCTATGACAATTCAATCGTTACTAAAGCCTTATATTTAAAAATGCATTCGATATCACTAAAACAACACGTTAACACAAAAAAATTGTGTAAACAGTGTTAATTCATTACATAAGTATCCACTTAACAAGAACATGCACAAAAGGGTTATCCCTTATAGAACAAAATAGGACCACTAGAGATAGGCTAATTGTGCCTGTGATTGTATATTGATACTATTGGCAGTTACTATCGTTATGTCGACCTGCTTAAATACCACATCAAGCTTTGTTTGCAGGACTTAACATCGTAAGAGTTAGGCAACACGCTGGCCGGGAGATGATACAACGTCTTCTCAGTACGCCAGAGGTAGGAAATCGCGAACTTCTTTGTTGGTGCCGAGATATAAGATACCGTATATCTGTGGCCTCATATACCAGCTCATGTAGTTCTGTAGGAGCCGGGAGATGATGGGATAAGCTTAAACGACTCTTCTTTCTCCCAACTTCCTTCGTAGTCAAAGTGGTACCTAGTTTATAGTGACACCAACATTCAAAATGAGGACAGTCTGCATCAAAAGTTTATCAACGATGAAGATCATGAATATAACAAATCATCACCAAATATTACAATAAAAGAGATATTTACGACAATACATTTGAAATTTCGCTAAATCTTGTAAATCTCATGCAAAAAGTCTACTAATCCACATCGTATTTATATGAAAACCTTTTAAAATTCACAAAACAGGCATGTAACAAGAAACCTATTGTATTGAAACACTTCCTTTTGATCTGGGCGTGATAATTTGTGAAGTTCTCTTTATGATGTCGCGGGTCTGTCTCTGTAGGGTTGTCATAACAACATATTTCTTGTCATTTTTACTTAATGGCAAATGTGTTCATGTTGTCACGTGAATATTATATTTTTCTAATTATTTTTGTAATCTTCAAACATATCTAACAAGATGGTGGCTTCCTTGTTAAAACTGTCCAGGAAGTTTTTGTGGCAACTTAAAATACATGTCCTTAGTTATTATTTATAATCCACTTCACTTGCGTGCAATAACCAAATTATATGATGTAAAATGCACCCAAATTTACAAAATATAGGGCCCAATAACACATAAGCTTATGAATAAAAATAAAAATGAATTATGTTCAGAAACATAATTTGATGAGTTATTGAACCGATGCCGCTGTCGAATAGATAAACTAAAGTTAAAAGTACCTCAGAACATTACATACATACAAACATACCTCAGAACAACCTCAGGGCATTAGACATACAAATTACACAAAAGTCAGCGGGATGGAACCTGCACCACTCGGCTCAATAGGACTTACTACCACTGTGCCACGAGGCCTGTCTAATCAATCAATTGTAAAGTTTATAGATAATAGGGTTTTATAAATTAAATTACAAGCCCAAAGCAATAAATAGAAAAATAAATGAATTATAGTTTGCCAGCCCTATCACTAAATCTGGAGTTTTATTAGGTAGCCCTTTGCACGGCAATTGTGTATCAACAATATGGGGATTACACGGGTATTAAGGACCCTTGGTATTGTATCCCAGGGTGAGGTACCGACGAGTACCATTTTAGTGTTAACTTATATTCAAGATCGCGCGCGTGGAAATGTCGAGTGTTGTTCTAATAGGTGTCGATGGGATTTCTATTTTTAAAAATATGTGGACCATGGAGTTTGATAACATTCCATTTTTTTTAATGATAACCTAAACTTTGCATTTGCTTTAATTCCATCAGGCCAGAGTTTTTTTTTTGTATTTTAATTTGAAAGTGGAATACATTTTTTTAAATATATACTATTTGCGTGAAACTTATATTGATAAGTTGTTATTCAACTTAAATTATTATTATTAATTGAAGGTATCAGCTTGTACTGATAGTGTCGGACTGTGTTTGCGAGATACATGTGAACGAGCCCAAAAGCGTCTCCGATGAATCTTGAGATGGAAAAGAAAACAAAACGAGATTAAACAACACAGTCGATCTAAAACATTCAAAATGTAAAATGATTGTGTGGGGTCAATTTAAGAAAATATGTAAAATCTCCACCGATTTTTTGGCAAGATCTTCATCATCATCTGTCTGTCATGTAATGGGTTTAATTTTTCATCCACTAAGACCTGCCTACTACATGTCACGTAACAGCGTTATTTGCAGGCGAGCTTGACGACTGTGAGTATTTGCGAATTTTCGTATCTTGGCGAACATCACTGTTCTTATTAATAACGGCCCATAGCTCGGCAAATGTTTTTTCCCGAGGAAAGGAATAATTTTAATCTCCACGCTAGTTCACTACGTATTGGTAATTTCAAAAGTTGATTTAGAACTATTTTCATTGGTCGATAAATCGGTCAATACAAAGCCTGCGGGGAATCCCAGCAGGTGATATACTTAACAACAAGTAAATAACACAGTTGATAAGCAGCATGTGGAGAAATCTTCGCATGCGAGGCAACAATAAAATCTGCTTTTTAGAATTATCCCGTAGGTGTTCTCGACCAATGAAAATACGACCTAAATCTAATTTTGTATTTTTGTAAATATTTTTCAGGCGTTTAAATTTCTCACGATGTCTTTTCTTTACCGAATCTCTTGCCAAGTGTGTCAACCACCAAAATTTCTTTTTACATACCCATTTTACCATTTTATTTTATAACTATTATAAATGGCCAGCAGCATTTACCCTTTTTTCTTCTAATAACGTCACCCCATTTTGTACTATATCTTTGACATGTCCATATCATCCTTTCGTTAGATATTAGCGCAACTTTAAAAATGCTTCCTATGTACCTACTTATTTACGAATTATATTAAACCTCATTTGTGTAGGATTTAATTTACATAAATCGTTAAAAAAATGATAAATGTAATTATTAAGTCAAAACCTACTTCCTCTCCTCTCTCCTGTTATCTTACGACATATATTATTTTGATATAATCAATCGATATACCATAAACGGTCCGGTGTAAACAATTCGACAACCTCGACTATGTTTGTTAGTATTACATAATATAGTTAATTATAGATAAATACGAGAATTATTAATATTTCGTCTATATCAGCAATTCTATTAGTGCCCCATTTAAATTGTTACTAGTAATACAAGATTCTATCTTCTATTTCACTTACCGATCTGAAACATCAGCCCTCGTGTCTGGTCTCGGCCTCTTTGCCTGTGAAAAAAAAAACATTCATTATTACCATTATTATTTTCTTTGCAATTTTACTACGAACTAAAAAAAAATACACAAAAGCGCAAGTATAAAGGTCGTTACCAAGGATATAGGGTAAAATTGGTATAAAGTAATCCTTCACCAAGCAGATCATGCATAAAATAAAATACGTTTACTAAAATCGATTTTATATAGTACAAGCTGTGCCTCACGGTTACAACCGTGTTAAATTCATTCGACCAAGCCGCCGCCAACGCCAAAAAATCATAATAAAAATTGTATAGGTTCTCGAATAATTATTTTCTTTATACCTCGAATAGAACTTAAAATTAATATTTCACTTCGTTCCTATCTGGTGTCCCACGACACCACACGGTTTTTTTATAGACTATCAATTTCGGTATGTTATAATATAATGTATACTAGCTTTCTGATAAATTAAAGACCCACTTTATATCGGCTGGATATCTGTCAATATCTTCAAAAAAGAGTAAGTCATACAGTAAGTATTAAAGACGTTTTTTTTTTGCAAAACACTTTACTAAATTCTCCGTATCGCATTGTGTACGTTGAATAGCATCCGCGAGTATTGCAGATATCCATGTGTATGTAGATTCATAGTCAAATACATCGATTACAGTATTTTTATTCCAAATGAAAGTTATGCAGACAGTAGCGTGTCCGGACACCGCGTCGATCGACGTAGGTTCGAATCCCTACAATGAGCTTCAGCTTTCAGTGAGAAACCATGTAAATCGGATAAGTGGTTTTCGCGTGAAAAGAACATAAACGGACAAAAAGATAGATAGACGTTGAGTTCTATAATATGTATAGATTTACAATTGAACTAGTTCGAACGTAAAATACACGGTAGCACAACACTACAAAAAATTATGTAGGAACATTATTTTCACGTTTGACATTTTGGATTGTGAATTTACTCCGTGGGATTAAAACGCATTATACTCCTATTGCCTTAATATACTGCAGTACTTCTTGGCAGAGAGCGATTTAATCTTTCCGGGAGCAGCACCTACTTGCTAAATAATTGTCTATCAGAACTAAAACCTATCATCTATCTAAACTGAAGAGACTATCTGCAAAAAGTTACATCATACATAATTCTGAAAAATAACATACAGAATATATTCAGTCAAAAAAGTCTCGGGAATGGATGATTTGTTCACGTTTTTAAATTCTTTTTTTTTTTTGTTACATTGGCACAACTGTTTTTCTATTTGGCGCGAAGTTTGAGTTGCATCTATCATTTAGATTTAATACAGTACTGTTTTTAGTCGGATCATATCTAGTGCGTATTGCGAATTTCATAATGGACAAAAACATCGAACAAAGAGTTTGTCTTAAAATGTGCATCGCCAATGGAATTTCGTGTTTGGAGACACGGAAAATGTTACAGAAGGCTTACGGTGAATCGAATTTATCAAAAACACGTTCTTATGGGTGGTACAATGCGTTCAAAAGCGGTCGAGATATGCTGGAAGATTTGCCTCGCCCTGTTAGGCCATCAACGTCTTCAACTAAAGTTAACATTGCAAAAGTGAAGGAAATAGTGACTGAAAATCTTAATTCAAGTTTGAGATAGGTAGCCGCTGATCATTTTGTTTCTCACGAGTCGATCCGTATCATTTTAAATTATCACTTGGGTACGAAACATGTTGCCGCTCGACTAGTCCCAAAAAAACCTGAATTTTCTCCAAAAACTCAATCGCATAAGAGTCGCTGAGGACATGTTAGAACGAGTCAATTCCGACCCAACATCATGAACCGCATTGTAACTGGTGACGAGACGTGGGTTTACGAATTTCGCATGCAACCTAGCCAATAAGCTTCGGAGTGGCGCCTTCCAATTGAACCGAACCCGAAAAACCACGCTAAAGTCGATCAAAAGCCAAAGTCATGTTAATTGTTTTCTTCGATTACGGCGGTGTTGTGCACTCGGAATTCTTACCGGAAGGCCAAACGGTAAATAAAGTATATTATTTGAGCTTTATGTGACGTATTAGAGAGCAAATTCGACGAAAAAGGCCAGATATGTGGAAAGAAACTTCTGAATTTTGCACCACGATAATGCGCCTTCGCACAAGGCCATCATTGTCAACGAATTTTTGACTAAAACCTCAACAAATACCATCGAGCAACCACCTTATTCACCAGATATGGCTCCAGCCGACTTCTTTCTTTTCCTAAACTTAAATTACCACTTCGTGGCACCCGTTTTCGTTCGGTAGAAGACATAAAAGAGAATTCACGACGAGAACTAAACTCAATTCTGAAAAAGGCGTTTAAAAATGTTTTGATGATTAGATTATTCGTTGATGTAAGCGTATCGTTTCTGAAGGAACATACTTTGAAGGCGATAAAATAAATTTGGATGAATAACTAACATTTTGTGTATTATTGATATTTTCCCGGTACTTTTTTGACAGAGTAGTATACGCGTATTATACAAAATTTTTGACATTTTCGGCTGACTTCAATATTTGATACTATTGAATGTAAATGCCTAATGTTTCGCAAATATTAAGTGCATATATCGTTAGTTAGCGGACACTTAGTTCTTGCTCTGAACTTCAAACGCGTGCACAAACTTACTATTGTCGTTGATCTATACCACAAAATCTTTAAATACCAACTGGATCGACTGCTTAACCACTATTTTTTAGTAAAAACTAAAATTGCTTCATCTATTACACTTTTAATGAACTCACTGCCATAATTAACGATTCTAAAAATGGTTATGCGTAATTATTGTTTTGTTTTATTCGCTATGGTCCTGGAAGTTTTCAAGAAAAGAAATTCTGAATATATGGCGCTTTGGTCGAGTTATTGACTGTTGTAAATGGCTGAACTTCAACCGGGAAAGATAGTATTAAATAAGTGACCGAATATTTTGATTCCCCATTAAAAAAAAAAAAAAACAACAAAAAAAGTCTACTTATTAACTCGGGTCGTTATTAATTACTTTATTTCATTTGTTAACATAACATGTAAGAGCATAAATTATTTGATTTACACAGCTCTAACTATCGGAACGACGGAATTTAATTCCATAATTTATTTTATGTCCTGAGATTTGTTTAACTAAGCGCTACTAGCAAGTTTAACTATCAAACCTAACCGGACTAACGGTACCTATTAAAACTTTGAATTTTCAATCCTCTAACAGATTTAAGATAAAGTTAACGTTGTAAATAATAAAAGTTTTAAACGTCGCCTGGTCCCCGATCAAGATTAAAGTAACAACATTAATAAAATCGAGCCGAATTTATTTAACAACTGTTTGAGGGCGCCACTGCGTCTCCATTTGATATACGGGCTCCTTCGTCCACGCTAAAAGAATTCAATTGTAATACTTACGTCTTTGAAATAAGGGTCTATTACGATGACAGTTTATGGATGGTTTTAGCTGTCACGTATTAGGATCTGTCAAGCTTTCAAGTGTTTATGTGAGCCTGGTACTATAGGTATCGTTTACACGAGGTTTACACGCATGTTTATAATAAAAAAAGTATTTCAAGTACAATTAAAAATTCCCGTCGGTGCTTGTGAATAGATTAATTTTATAACATTTCCATCCAACAACGTCATTTTTCTTAACAAGAAATGGTTAGAGGAAGTGTACGCAAGTCCTAACATTCCGCTCATTTTTAAGCATTTTATGGAAATTTAAAAAACTGGTCGTAACTTTGTTCGCATTAATATTTATATGTTTTATTAGATTTATAATTTATTGAAAAATAAAAATTTGTTACAACATTTGTAAATTAGACGAATGAGTCACTATAATGTATCATAAAATTAAGAGTGGAGTAAGGGGGGAGAAGTAATAGTATAAGTTTTCTTCTTTACGATTAAACGTCCCCTATTCTGTTCTAGCAATTTTTTTTGTAGCCGCAAGGAGTGTTGCCAGTAGATGTAAAAAACTAAAAGTTCAAAGTCGTATTCTAAAGCTATACCCACACTAACTAAACCAGGTAGCAGAAATAGCAAAGTGAAGAACATCAACCTACCAAGACAACTTGAATGTGTATAAAATACGTGTTTGTTGAGTCACTATAAAATGTATTCGCCAGGCTGCCCAATATTCTTCCGTAGGATTTAATATACATGGCACCTCTTTCTATTTAATGGTTTTGTATAATGTATTATACAAGAAAAAAAAAAGTACAAAACATACCAGTAAAGTTAATATTTCCGTAAAAAATGTATCCTTGATCTTTATATCTAAATAGGCATATTTTTCAATATTTATAAAGGTAATTAATTAATGTTTATTACTCACAGTTAAGTAATAATTATCATTTCTAAATCGATAAAGCTAAATGACAGCAGTAATATATTTAAGTTTATGCAAATTAGAATATGTATTTTAAGATATTTAATGACCGAAAAAGCCAGTAGTGGCCCGCCTTCGTACTATCTTCTCAATCTATTGATATGCCAATAATATCGTCACTAGTTGTGTCCGAAGATTTCACCCGAGTTAAATTTTATATAGCCTCTCAGTTCCCGTACTTGCCTACAGCTTGCCAGATCGCTTGACGTTCATGATTATTGCCCCGCTCCTTAGCGTCGAAGCGTGAACTTATATAGCCTATATACTTCCTTAATAAATAAGCTACAAAAAAAAAAATGAATTTTTCAAATTTGACAACTAGCTCCAGAGATTACCGCAGACAAATAAAAACCAATCTTTTCAGCTTTATAGATGAGATTTACTTTATATACCACGATGGTGGTAAAGAAGCATGCAGTCCGTCTGACGGTAAGCGGTTACCACAGTCTATGGACACTTGTAACACCAGAAACGTCATATGCGCGTTGCCGATCTTTCAAAAACCTATTCACTCCACTTTTGTAGAACCACGTACTGTAGTCCCTTGGGAAAACGTCAACAGGGAGCTCATTCCACATCAGGAGCATTCGCTGAAGACTGTCCGCGACCATTTTGGCTCGAAGGTGTGAGGATGAACTCTCTGCCGATGGCGAGCGGTGCAATGGTGGAAGGTAACCGTTTGGCATTATGTCAAACAATACCTCGGAACACAACCCATTATTGTAAATTCTGTAGAGAATCCTACTCATCGTCTGAATTACGTTACTAAACTGGACATTATTTTAGGTCCGATCCATCGGTATGGAGCCCTTGAGCCAAGCAGCCGCTCGCACGATACAGTGACTCTACATTCACTAGCTTTCACAGCCATACATGACACTGCATTATACACACATGCGTAACACACAGGTACATAGGTTCTGTAAGGGACCTTTTTTTTTTCTTTTTTTGTGGTCAGATAGCATTAGAAAATTTTTCAGATTATTATACTAAATACATGTACGCGTGTTTCTTCCTCCCTCCCAGGAGGCAAGAGACATGCATACATGTATAGTTAGTTAGCTCGAATTCGCGTAGGAATTTAGCTAGGTCGCGTATGTTGCAAAAACGGCAACAGCTCAAGCCCAGGTTCGGCCACTTTGGCACCCTTGTGCATGTTGCCCAAAACTTCTCGGCTGAGTGCCTTAAGCGCTCGCCAACAAGTCCGGTGAAACTGTTAAGGCCCCCGGGCCAACAGCATACTCAGTTCGATAAAAAACAAAAGGTCGCCCCCAAGCCCGGTAAAAGCCGTAAAGGCTCCAAGGCACCTAAGGCTAACAGTAAAGTCAGTAAGAACAACAAAAAAAGGACATTATTTGTTAGTAGGAACGTGAGTGAAACGCATATAAATGCATAATATCAAATCAACTTCATACAATTTTATGATTCTATCCTCCGTAATATTAATGTATAGATATCGACTCTACTGTTTTATTATAAGTATAGATTTATATTAATAACTTCATTATGTTGTTGGTAAACGGGATAAAATATTTGGAGTTATTTATGTTTATACGGATAGCTTCTTACATACGAGATACATAAGTGTACAAAAATCTTTTTTTTATAATTATTTAGAATGTTAGTATAATATAAAATCTGATGGATCTGAGTGTCGGGCGACGGAAGGAACGGATGAAAGAAGATTCCATATGGCAGAGATACGAATGTTAAGATGGATGTGTAGTGTAACCAGAATGTATAAGATTAGGAATATCAGAGAAAGTATGAAAGGCACCAGTCACAGAGAATTTAGTTGGCGTGGGATGAACATGTCATAAGGAGAGAAGAAAGTCATATTCAGAGTATAGTAGTCATATATAGAGTAGTATTAAATATGAAGAAGTGACAGATACAGGTGTGGAGGAAGACCGAAGAAGGTAGTGAAGAGTTATATGTGTTTAAAAGTAAATTGTAGATATTTAACTTTCTATATAGTAGTGATCGTAATCTCTAATCTAAAAATACTGTGTAGATAAATAGAAGTATAATGTGAAGTCAAATAGATCTACTAGGATCGTATGTTTATGTCTGATTTAGTTTAATTTGTTTACCAATGCCAATATGCAATCATGGAGTGGGCCTAAATGAATGTTGTGACGCTTTGTAGCATGCTCAGTTTGGACTATCTTCATGTTGAGGACAAATGTGCTTAGGTCGCCTTGTTAGGTGAACGATTGAAATACATAGTTTTTTTAACCTCTACTAGTTGTGAGACATATTCCCAGTCCAAGCATAGTCTCAATCCCAGGCATAGTCCCAGTCCCAAGCAAAGTCTCATTCCCAGGCATAGTCTCAATCCCAGGCATAGTCTCAATCCCAGGCATAGTCTCAATCCCAGGCATAGTCTCTATCCCAGGCATAGTCTCAATCCCAGGCATAGTCTCTATCCCAGGCATAGTCTCTATCCCAGGCATAGTCTCTATCCCAGGCATAGTCTCTATCCCAGGCATAGTCTCTATCCCAGGCATAGTCTCTATCCCAGGCATAGTCTCTATCCCAGGCATAGTCTCTATCCCAGGCATAGTCTCTATCCCAGGCATAGTCTCTATCCCAGGCATAGTCTCTATCCCAGGCATAGTCTCTATCCCAGGCGTAGTCTCTATCCCAGGCATAGTCTCTATCCCGACTACTTTGGGTGTGTGCACTCGTGTTTTGTTTGGTTTGTTTTAATGTCTTATAGCTAGCTGTTGAAGACATATAAGCTTAGGACGCCACACAGTAGATAGATACATAAGGTTTTTTAATGTTTAAAGTCTTGCATATACAATTACTCGTATATCTTTATCTATCGTATTTCAAATCTTAGCTGGAATCAAATCTAATTATATAAAACCAGTCAAACTAAACTGGAAAGAAACAAGAAAAAAGCTAACCATTTTTTTTTCATTAATTTCTTTTAATTTGAATAATGTATAGGCTTCAATGTACCAGGAAAGCAGAGGATGCGCGGAGGTAAGGTGGAGATCTTGTGTGAGAAAGAACGTAAATCAGCGGGCGCATTCCTTTCGAGGTGTGAGGCCGACCGATCTCCAGATAGCGCGGGCTAATTTATATGTTTTACGCGGCGACAACGCGCCTGTGCGCCTCAGTCCAATCCTTTGTTATACAGCGTGTTTCTTTTATATATAATTTTTTTGTTATCCTTTTAACCACTTAATGTTGGTAATAACTGTCATAAGTCAGAAGCCTCTTTCATTTTAAGAAAATTTATGAGTACTTATTACGAATGTAAGAAGTTATACTATTATTGATTAATAGTAAGAAAGCTTGCATGACATTATGTCAAAAGTTTAATTTAGAGATGTAGCATAATTTAAAATAGAAGTTGATTACGATTATCGATTCTTTTTTAGAGCTATATATAATCAATAATACGACTATGCTTTAAATCAATTTAGGGATGTGTAGGCTGTGTAAATTAAATAACAAAAATAAACTATACAACAATTGAAATCGCAATCTAGAACACTTGAATTATTGAATGCCTAACTCCAAACAATAAGATTAATTCTTCCAGTAAATATTCTTCATTGCGTGTTGCTGCAGTAAAAATGTAGTAATTACGTAAATATATTTTTTTATTCAAAATTAAAAACAAATTAAATGTATAACGACGTTCGATCAATTCGATTAATTCTTGATTCGTTCAATGAATCTGAATAATTTTAGATTCCTTGGTTATAAAAATTTTGATCTACTCTAGTTTTAGGTAACATAGAAAGTAACGATGCACGTAGAAACAAACAAAAAACGAAAATTCACAAAAAACATTGTATAGAGGAAGTTATTTAGGATTTTGTCGTACAAACTGGTTTTAGAACGTTTACAAACAATGCTTTTAATGATAATTGATAGTCGAAATGCATGATTTTAGATTATGTCCTAATTTGCACGGCTTAGTAATGTACGTTCTGTGGATATGTCATGCAAGCCTTCGTATGATAGGTATGTGGCGTATAAAAATAAAAGTAACTCAAAAAGTTTTATTTCGCGTGCCAACAACCTTTTTTTATACAGCTAAGGTGGCAAACAAGCTTACGGGCAGCCTGACGGTAAGTACAGTAGCTTATGGACGCTTGTAATTGCATAGGTATTACTAGCGCGTTGCTAACCTTGGACGCCCTACCTCAAGGAGCTCTGGAAACCCTACTTACCGCAGGAACACAATACAAAGTTATTTGGCTGCGATCTTATGTAGCGTGGGATGTATTCCACAAGTCGGACTGCCCTATGTAGAGAGAAATCTCCAATCCTCTCCAATCTCCGGTTTCCAGTCCCCTACCTCTCTTTGAACTCCCCCATTGCTCAAGGACGTTGAAGTTAGCCATCAATGATAATAATGTGAATTCATTTCACTGCCTTTTTAATAATTGTATAAAAAAATATATAACGGTGTATTAATTTGATTATTTTTATTTGATTCATCATGTCGCACCTCCTTTACATGATGCGCGCGCAGCTCTCAATTTTATATTGTAATAAATGCACCAAAACAAATTTTACTTTTTAAGTAATTAAATATTATTCTATACATATGCTTAGGAATGCCCTTTAACAAAAATAACATAAAACAAAAAAAAATTAACTCCAAAATAAGTTTTGTTCCTGGGATCAACATTATATAAGTACTAAACTTGATTTATTAAATGTGTATACTTTCATAGTTTTTAATTAATGATATTTCTAGTTAAACTTCTGTAAACTCTTTTTAGTAAAAAAAGTTTACTTCAAGCGCGCATAACAATAATGCACACATTTTTTTTTTCAATTATATTGTTGTTGAATTTTTAATGTTGTGATAATTAAACTTTTTGAATCCTTATGTAATTCCCTAAAGGTTCATATTAATAATGGTAATTATTGTATTGTGTTTAAACTATCAAAAAGTTAATGTACAAAACTAGTTCGTAACACGAGCAAAGCCGCAGTAAGATTTTTGTTTTATAATAAGTTTACCTACAGACCTATACAATTTTGATTCAAGCATTAAAATAATATTATTTGAAAGAAAAAAATGTAAGAAACTGGAACATGCTGTAATCTAAACAAACATTGGGACAAAACGCTTCTTTATTTAAACGTAATTCGTTTATTGTTTTATCTCACTTTATATTTACGACCTGGGATCCATAGCACCGTCTCGCTCGCGCGATCGCCTTAAATGACCCGGGACAAGTCGTGCCGTCTTTTTCACGTGCCAGGGGAATAAATTCTCGAATTTATAACCGGTCAGGTTTATCGTTGATAATACCACGAGATATTGGTACGATATTAATAAGATGCGTACGTTTTTTGAGTCATCGCGTGAAAATGTCAATTTTAATAGTGATTTATTTTAATGTTGGCAACATTTTTATTATTCTGTGCGTTTGTGATTTGTTTTGATCCTTACTTCTTTAAGCATTAAATATGAAACGATGATTTTAGGGTTCCGAAGTCCACAAGGAACCCTTATAGTTTCGCCATGTCGGTTTGTCTGTCCGCGACTTAGCTCCTAGATTCTTAGTACCAGAAAGCTGTAATTCGGCCTGGGTATACGCAGACAAAGTGGTATAATAAAATCTTGAAAATATTTTTTAGGGTACCTCACCTACACTGAAAGTGGGATGATTTTGTTTCTCGTTTATTCCTTGGTGTGGAGTGTCGTTGAACAGGACTTTCAAAAATACCATTTTTTGGATTCAGGGATCCGTTTGCGTGATATCAAACTTTAAAGTGCTAATTTTTGTTAATCAAGTGTCAGCTAAATGATTGTTTTTGGAAATGTAAAAAAATCATTGCAGTAGTATACATAACGAAGTTAAAAGGAAAACTATCACAGCTAAGTAGGCTTTGCAAGTTAACGAGTGATAGTCGACCAACTTGTAAGATATAGGCTTTGGAAAAGTTGTTTCGTACAAATTCCATTGAAAATTACTCAATGCTCCTTCTAAGTCCGCATATTGTGGCGGGCAACTACGAAACCCTACATAGCGTGGGGCCCGACGCGCTCTTAGCAATTTTTGAATTTATTATGGGAAAGCATTACGGAAAATTCTTACTTAAAAATCATTGTTATATATGTTTTTTGTTAATTTGTGTGGTTAGTAATTAAACACATTCATACCTGACAACTTTTAGGAGTTTTAGTTTTCGAATACTTTCAAAGGGTATGTTTTATGTACCAATTTTACTTCCATTGTTTTCACCAGAGACGCCAAGTAGACGTCGTAAAACAAAAAAAAAACACTTGTCCAAATAATAAACTTTTAAAAGCATACATAGCCTGCTGATGTTATAAATGGATAGGACAATGAAATAAGTAATGTTTATTTGTAGTGTGTTTTTACACAATAAAAATAAAATACAAGTTATTATTGATGGCAAACTTCACTTCAGTTCTGATGGCACGTGGGATAGAATTTTTGGATTTATTTTTTTGTTACGACAAAGAAGCGTTACTTCTAACGTGCATACGATACATAGGTAAATAGGTACATTTTTTTATATGCATAAATTTACCTTATTTGACCTTATATTGGGTGGTATTTTCCAAAATATAGTTTAGCTATTGGGCACAATTGAAATATCCTAATCTGTCTTGTAATGAATTTTATTTTTATCAAGCTTTTATTAGTTTAAGTAAGTAACTAACAAACAAACAATGTAATAAAATCTTAGAAGTCAATTTTAATCTACTTCTCATTGTCGTATCGTATTGGAACTTTGTATGTATATGTAGTTAGGATGACAAAACTATAATTTAGTACACTGTTATAGTTCAGGCTCATATGATTCGTTCTTACGTTCCCGTACTTGTACAGTAATACGTACTTGAACGTACAGTTCATATACTTGCTTACAGCTTGCCAGATCGCTTGACGTTCATGATTATTGCTCCGCACCTTAGGGTCGTAGCGTGAAGTTATATAGCCTATATGCTTCCTCAATAAATAGACTATAGAAAACACAATGAATTTTTAGAATCTAACTGGTAGTTCCAGAAATTAGCGCGTTTAAACAAACAAACATGCATAGTGGGAGCTTTTTCTAATGTCCGCCTGGCTAGCTATAACCCTCAAGTTGAAAATCTGTCGTCAAGCACCAATAGGTGTGTTCCGGCAGCTGCACTTGAGAGCCAGTCTTCTACTAGGCTTAGCGTGTTATCATCTTGGGCCACATCGTCATTTAAGATCAGTTGAGATTGTGGCCACTACGCTAAACGCTAATAATAAAAAAAAGAAACATTTTTATTTATTCTTTATACGCGTGGACTACAGAATACCGCCGATCGAGCGCATGCGCGAATCGTGCTACGAGTACCTCCGCTCAAAAGACGGAAGACAAAAATGTTTATTGTAGGTGATCCTTAGAAGACAGATATATGCTATCGCTGACTTTTTCTTCAATAATATAGAATATTAATTTGATAAATTTCACATTTTTACTATAACGATAAAAAAAAGCAAACAACGAAACAAAAATCTATTCAGCTTTATTATATTAGGTATAGTTAAAAATTAATCGAAGGGCCCAGTTGCAGAAGTCCCTAAGTACAAACTTTGATGTTTTTAGGAAAGTTATTTGAAGACAAAAATTGGTCTGGAAATATTCCTCTAAGCCTTGGAAAAGAAAATCTTCGGTGTATAGAATTTTTTTTTATTTTTATAATCAAATAAAAATTATACTTACATCTTTCAGAAGTGCACTATACGCTAATGCTGTTAAATAAAATATTAAAAAAAAATCATCAATATGTCACTAAGTGGACTTGTGGACTTTTGCAACTAGGCCGTTCAATCCGGGAGTATACAGCCTTTAAAAAAAATGTTACACATCTTTTATGTCGAAAATAATACCTGTGAATTAATATTTAGTCATGATTATACTTTTAAAAGTAATATATATATATATATATATGTAAATGAGAACATGCACCGAAAACGCGGCGTGTGACGTCATCGTTCAAAAGGTTATAGCATAATGGTATTATAAAGATTAAGGTAATTTATTAAATGCAAAGTTCATTTACTAGAATTTTACTCATGTAATTATGAAATTTCCTCGGCCTATATGATTTTATTTCAATAATTAGTAATAATTTTTAATCACTTTACACAGAATAACTTGATAACACTCAACTGTGTACATTCATTGAACGATGACGTCATATTTTCTGTATGGCATTTCCAATGACGTGAAACAGAGAAAAAAATTAAGTTTTCGGAAGCACAAAATAAAATAAATAAACAGCTGTTTTTTTTTCAGAATTGTAATGTTTTAGTCATTTTATATACCATAGTCCGATACTATAAAATAATTAACTTTTATTTGTAAATATACTGACTGAATTATAGGCACATGAATTATATTTCCTTAATCATTGGATATTATATTCAATGATCTTAATAGACTAAATATTTGTGAAAGTGTTAACTAACGGAAATTATTCACGAGACAATATAGACATGTATTTGAAACATACATATAACACCAATTGTAAATAATAATTAAGATATTTTAATTTCATATTAATTATACTTCCAACTCCTCAACAACCCATCCATTGCTATTAAAGTTCAATAATCAACGCACCGTTCGAAGCCCGGTGAAGCTGTAAAAGCCGCAAAGGCTTCAGGGGCCCTAGGGGCTAAAAGTATAGTCAGTTCAAAAAAATAAATAAAAAGGTGTGTGTGCGATTCACACACGATAGAAGTGAAACAACATTTTAAAATATATTTTATTTAAACAGTGTGTAATATACATACACACCGACATTTGCTCTCTTGCTCTGGCTCACACAAAGAGGAGAGACCGATAATATATTGCTCTCTCGCTCTGGCTCACACAACGAGGAGAGACCGATAATGTGCGTTAAACGTTTAACGTGTTGGAAGTCGCATAAGAAGTTTCACTTCAAAAAAAACGCTCCGTAACATACAAATTGTGACTCAGTTATAGGAAACTTTTAAAAAGGATTCCTTTTGGTTTTTACTGTTATATATAATCGAACAATATTATTACAGGCGCTCACTACATTCATAACTATATGAAATACCTAATTGAAATCAAGTATCATAACATCATCATTACTTCAAACAAAAAACGTTTACTACTGGACATAAGCATCCTCCAAAGATCTCCACAACGATGGGTCCTGTGCTGCCCGCATCCAGCGACTTCCCGCAACCTTTATTACCAAGCCGTCGGCCAACCTTGTGACGGGCCTGCCCACGTTTTGTCTTCCGGTACGTGGCAGCCACTCGAGAACTCTTTGGCCCCATCGTTCATTCGTTCTACGAGCTACGTGCCCCGCCCATTGCTACTTAAGTCTAGCTATAGCATAGTCTTAGAGCTATGTCTTAAACTGAAGCTATGCTTGGCGATGGATTTAATAATATTAATGAAAAAAAAAGATGTTAGACATCAGAATATAATAGCAAAATAATCCAAATTTAGTAAACACTTGATTGAATTAATGTATTGAAGTTATTATGAAAATTTTAAAAAGAAAAGTAATAATCGGGAGTCTTGACTATTTAATTTTCTTTGGTATAATAACAAAAAAAGAGTAAATTAGATACGTTGTAGAAAACAAGTTACGATTTAAGTTGTATCAAAGAGAGACATCTCGTTCGATAAATTCCACCTTGTTCACCTATCAACTCGGACAAATTTGTTTTTATTGTTGTTTTCTCTGGGTGGCTTTATGTTCTCGATCCCTTTGCCTTTTTATTTTACTTATTGTTTATGCGTTAAATGAAATGGTTTTTATCACTTGTCTACCATTTTTATGGTTCCGTAACGTAAAGAGTTTAACTATTTTGTATTTAGAATATTGTTTAATTTCCAGCATCTTTGAACGAAAAAAAACACATAAACGAAATATGAATCAGAAAGCCGAAAATCCGATACGAGAATTCTTTAAAATACGCATTTCTAAAAGTTTTCCCGACATTTCTCCATATATTCTCATCACGGTTTTTTGAGTTGTTTTCAATCAAACAATTTTTTTGACTGACGAAGGCGTTACCTTGCGGAAATCCATCGTAAATAATTATCTCAAATTTCTTTGCTACTTCCGCCTGTAAGAGATAAATAGTAGTAGTGTCTAAAGCAGTGCCTTCCGAATCGGGTGTAGAGTGATTGAAAATATTGAATATATATATGATTATTTTATATTACCATCATTTTTTAGTTTATTTAAGTCATTCATTTACACATTTATTTATTTACTGATTTATTTATCTACTAATTTATTTAAATTTAAGCATTTCATGTTGTAGGTAGATGAAACTACTATTCTCCATCTATTGCAGGCGGAAGTAGCAAAGAAACTTCGATAATTAATTGTTCACTTACTTACTTAATTACTTGTTAACAAACTTACTTTAAGGTGTAGTATATGTGTAATATATATATATATATATATATATATATATATATATGCTAATACTAGGAATGCATAAGCCAACGAACTAACCACTCTTAATCACAGTCACATAATTTATCAGCGCAATAATTACGCATTGTTATGACCACATACCGAAATTAATTTATCAACCATAGCCGCAACAGAACACCAACTCGGCAGTCATGATAGCCTGGTATCGGGTGCCTAACGACGCACTGTCTTGTCGGTGCGGGCGAGTCACGGAGCCACACAGAGAGCCACAATTGTTTACGACTGTTTAATGGCTCCCCCCTAGCCCCCTTAACATTAAGTATGAATGGGGTAACATGAGATCGGACGTTTTGCCACACGGAAAACAAACATCGTGTTCATTGGCTGTTGGTAACCCTGCCACTATTAAATTTTGTTTCGCTTGTAGACATCAGAATGATGGGAATCTTGTGAACTTGAGTTTAATTGTAAAGATAAAAGTTGTCAATTATTCAGTAATACTAATAATAAATATTGAATTAAATATGTTCAAGAAAGTTTAAAAAAACACATACATTAAAATGCAAGCCAAGTTCCTACCAAAAACGAGTATTTGAATTTTAAATTTGCTGCTAAAATATCATGCTGCTGCTAACTACTTTGTGCAAAATATAAGCAAACAAACTAAAAGGTGCAACACACAAACAATATATATTTTGTGCAAATAACGGTGCAATTACTATTGGTATAGTGCATTTATTTATTGTTTTACTTCTGGCTCAATCATACGAATAAATTATCATTTTTCTTTAAATGTTTTTTTCGTATTATTTTTGGTTATTTTTTTATGTGCTTTTTTAAAAAAATGCTAAGAATGTCTATGAATTTTGACAGGTAATGGACATATGTGACTTTGACAATTGTTTATCGTATGATTGAGGTATACGGATTTGGCTCTGACCTTCGGCTCGGCGTGTTCCAAGCTGCAGCGTGGCGAGGCGCTGCCGAGGAAGCTACACGGCATCAGTGTCACCATGCTTTCCAGAACATTCCAACGCGCACTCACACACAACACACCAATGTCACTGTGACAGTTCTTTGAGCGGGAAACAGACTTTGGGCTGTCATTTTGCGATTAACTGTTCGTTTTCGAGATCAGTATTGTTGTTAATTTTTAAATAATTGTTTGGTTTTTCACAATGCATAGCTCAGAACAACTGAAATAATTGGATCATGAATTGAACGGCAAATTTTCAAACGGTAGTAGATAGATATGAGGAAATGAAATAGATAACGGTAAATAAATAAATAGGTTTCACGGTAACCTTAATCTCGGCACACATTAAAAAATTCTCTATGTTTTATCTTTGTCGTACCGTGCAACTGTGGACCATCTCCCGGCCTTAGTGTTCCCTCCTTCTTACGACACCGGGTCCTTCAAGCGTATCCTGAAGAGATGTTTCAGGATTACCTATCTCTCGTTGGTCGCCGTTGAATTTGGATTGTACTGTGCTTACCATCAGGGACAATACCGTCAATTTACCGAAGTACTATAAAAAAAGATAGAAATCGATGTGCTGATTCCAAATATGCTTTATACAAATGTTCTAAATAAACTAAGTTGTACTTATGCTAGATACGGCAGTGTTAAAACCCTTCTATTTAAGTATGTATATAGTATAATCTATATATTTATGTATAGTTGAGTTCAAGGTCGGCAACGCACTAGTGATATCTATGGTATTAATAGCGTCCATAGGCTACGGTAGCCGCTTACCATAGCGTATGATTGTTTGCCACCTTTGTAGTTAAAAAAACTGAGCAGTTCTGAGCCTACTCATACTAGGTATCTACTCCAGAGGACTGAGTTGCAATGCCTTATGTGCCAATGCGTGTCAACAATCACACCCGTCGGCAGACATTGATTTGACATTGGTGACTCGATAGATACAGAGCATAGTTTACTTTTTTTTTCGAACTGGCTATACTTTTAGCCTTAGGGGCCTGGAGCCTTTACGGCTTTTACAGCTTTACCGGGCTTGGAGCATAGATACGCTTGCTATTAGAAAGAGATAGGGATACAAGACCATTTTCGTATGTGCTATTGGCCTGTATCACAGCCTACGTAAATCATGGTCAAAACACACCCCGCTTATTTTGGTGAAATCTAAGGTTATAAAGTGTAATTAAATGTTTAGTAGACGCGTTTAATTGTGGTTACGTTTACTGTAACTGGATGTAACTCGCATAACAAAGAAAATTAACAAAATAATACGCACACGAATGTATTCAGTTTTTGGTGTCGTCATATTCAACCTATTGCCGATTTTTCTATAGTGGCGGTAGTGACTTGCACAGGGTCTACCATTCTCAAAGAGTGTAGGAAATTTAAAATACAAATTCTAAATAATGAAAATCTTAATTTCCAACAATTCCTCAAAGAAAAAAGAAATACTGGGCCTGGGGGGAATCGAAACTGCGCCTTTGTTGTTTCAATTGACCTTCTGACTCTCAGACCAAAGCCTAAGGAGTCTGGAACAGTTTTTTTTCAACGCCGAAAACATCAGAAGTTATTATAACGCTTCGCCGGTGGCTAGTTATTGAAAGCTTGTTAGTCATCGCCCTACAGCGTACAAATGAGAAAAAAAATGAAAACAAAACAAAAAAAAAATTACACGCGCGCCCCGACCACCCACATCGGTCCGTCACATTGAAAATCGAACGTGTTCATCAAGTGTCAAATCGCATTTGACATAATTGTATCTATGTGTGTGTGTTTAAAGATCTGTTTATGAGATTGTTTTATGATGCCGATTTATCTTGCGGCTTCTATGTATGTTCATCGGTATCGGTTGGTAATCATCTAATACTATTAAGTTAGCAATTTATATCTACTGTCGAAAAACGTACTCACTAAATCAGCATTTTCTCGCCAAAAAGATTTTTTGGTTATCTAATTCTCCCTCTACGGCAGCGATACATATACATTCTGTTAAAAAAGTATCGGGAATGTATGATTTGTTTGGGTTCCAAATTTAATTTTTTTGTTGTTGTTAGATTGGCACAACGCTTTTTCATTTTGGCTCAGAGTTTGAGTTGCACTATCATTTAGATTAAATACAGTGCTGTTTTTAGTTACATCATATCTAGTGTGTATTTCGAATTTCATAATGGAGAAAAACATCGAACAAAGAGTTTGTTTTAAATTTTCCATTGCCAATGGAATTTCGTGTTCGGAGACACTGAAAATGATACAAAAAGCTTACGGTGAATCGACTTTAACAAAAACACGTTCTTATGAGTGGAACAAATCAATTCCGACCCAACATTCATGAAACGCATTGTTACTGGTGACGAGACGTGAGTTACGAATTTGACATGTAAACAAGTATTTTACAAGCTTCAGAGTGGCGCTTTCCAACTAAACCGAAACCGAAAAAATCACGACAAAGTCGAATTTGACCAAAGTCAAGGTAATGTTGTCTTTTTTCTTTGACTATCGCGATGTTATGCACTCGGAATTCTTACCGGAAGGTCAAACGGTAAATAAAGTATATTATTTGAGCATTATGCGGCGTTTAAGGGACCCAACTCACATAGCATCATTGTGAACGATTTTTTGGCCAAAACTCAACAAATACCATCGAGCAACCACCTTATTCACCAGATATGGCTCCAGCCGACTTCTTTCTTTTTTCACCCGTTTGCATCCAGTAGAAGACATAAAGGAGAATTCGCTGCGAGAACAAAGCTCAATTCCGGTAAAAGCGTTTAAAAAATGTTTTGATGATAGGATTATTCTTTGAAGGCGATAAAATAAATTCGGCAGAATAACTAACATTTTGTGTATTATTGATCTTTTCCCGGTACTTTTTTTTGACAGACTAGTATGTATACTAGCTGTGCCCCGTAGTTTCACCAGCTTATAATTTAAAAGAAATCGCTGGTTGATGATTTATAGTTCTTCAGTATAGACAATATTTTTAACGGGCGGCCAGGGTTATGCTTCACAATACAACTTACCAGGGGTCGTTCGCGCCACTGCACCTATAGTCATAGACCCGAGCCGAGTGTCAAATTGTTTTAATTTTACATTGTCTCCCAAACTATTCGTCCAAATAACATGCTATAAAGGTTGCAAAAATGCTTATTGTGGGTGTTCCTTAGAAGATAGATATATGTTATTGCTGATTTTTTGTAGGTCTTTTTAAAATGTAAAATTATGTGTAATTTGGTATATCTCTTATGGTTTACTCAGTGTAAGCCATTTAAGCGCCCCAAAAGCGTCTTTTTTCCGAATTGATTCATCATTATCGTCACTGCTTATTTCATATGTTACTTTATGCATATATCATATGCCATATAAATCGTATTATTGGTTTTCGCCTGAAAAGAACATAAACGGACAGACAAATAGAGAGACGTTGAATTTTATATGTATAGATATATAAGAAGAAAGATATATTACTGGCGCGCGCAAATTGAAGATCGTAAACGTCCCAATTGTGAATTTGCTATGATAGCAATCTCTTTCACCTTACGCTCTTATCGTATACTTTGCGCTGCTCATTAGTTCAACTTTACAATAGACCGCGCGACCAGATTTTCGACGTTAAATACAATAATAAAGGTAACTCTACGTAAATCTGACGAAATAAACCGTCGTCCACCAACTGTTTTTACATTGATTACTAACATTTTAAACCATTTCAAAAATAATTAATTCTCAGAAAAAAATAATCAAGGTTTTTAAAATTCATAATTGGAATTTGGAAAACGTAAATGGTCGCATACCGTCAACGCTCGTTATTATGTAACGAACATTTTTTGTCGAACAAGAAGCCGGACTGTCCGCTTCAATTAAACTGCTATACGGACATAAAAATTTAAATTTCGAACGTCTTATATGGAGTTTATGTGGCGTTCCGCAGTATCATTAAAAATGGGTGTTGTTTAAAAAAAATACAACAGTGTTCCAGAGTCGACGGGGGGTTGAACAGTAGCGTTGGCAGCGCCGCGTGATATAGAACGTGGGGTGGTCACGAATTCCTTTCCACTGCACTGATCATTTTAGATGGAAGACACAATGTAGGTTATCTTTATTTATACACTTACGACAATATTATTAAAATCTAGACTCATTGAAGCGAATAGGTACCAATCTACGTTAATAGACTTTATACTACTATGTTTAAATATTTTTTTGTTTTTTTTTTTTTCGGCGACTTTATTAGAGAGTAAAATTCGGGAGTAGACTACTTTTAAAAAGATAACCTAATAACTCTAACGTTTATATTTAGTATAAATATTATTCGATATCGTCACGTTTTCTGGTTGCTGTTTCCAATATCTGACAAAAGATCTCACCTATCTCAAGGGTAAATTAAATAAATTAACAACTATTTAATCCAGAATAAACAATTATGATTAAGTAATTTAATATTTAAACATATTGTCAACTCGCGGATTGAGAGCCCGCGCGCATCACGGGACTGAAGTTGGACAACAATGACAATACTTATATGAATTCATTTTACTGACTTTTTTATAATTGTGTAAAAAATGTAACGCTGTATAAATAAATAAAAATTAAATCATACACTGATAAATTAATTTTACACAATTAAAAAAAAGTCAGTAAAATGAATTCGTATTATAATCACTGATTACCAACTTCATGTTATTGGCACTGGATAACACATTTTTGGAGTTATTTTTGTTTTGTTACGTCAGAGAAGTATAACTCTTACGTGTGTACAAATTAAACACAATTTTTTATATCACGACTGGTTGTTAATTACTGTAAAATATTTTGGGAGATAGGATTAGGAGATGATAACTTTTCTTAATTATTTTAGGGGCAAGTAAGAAACAGACTAATTAACTCTGTTTATATACCTGTAGCGTTTGAAGCAATGATGGCTGGTGGTAAAGTGTACGGACACGGCGTCTGTCGATTTGTGTTTGAATCTCTACAATGACCCTGAGCTTTCGCTGAAGGAAAACATTGTTATGAAAGCATAGCATGTTGGTACGGTATTTTCTAACACCCGCCTGGCTAGGTTAGCACTCTTAAGTTGAAAATCTGTCGCCAAGCACCTATAGTTGTGTTCCGGTAGTTGCACATGCGAGTTCGCCCACTAGGCTTAGTAAGTGTCTTTACCACTCAACATCAGGTGAGATTTTAGCTAAATGCTAATAAAACCCATCTCTCAACACATTTTTACTAAATGCATAAGAATGCATTTGTCTGTCTATCCGTCTGTCTGTCTGTTTGTTTGTTCCGGGTAATCTCCGAAACGGATTGACCGAATTTGACTGGACTTTCACTGGCAGATAACTGATATTATAAGGCACAACATAGGCTACTTTTATTTTAGAAAAAATATTAGTGTGCCGCATAAAAAAAACCTTTTTTAGTACCTAGTCCACACGAGCGGAGCCGCGGGCACAGCTAGTAAAGACTATTAAAAGCGCGCTACTGCTGAGCCATTACCGTTTTGGTATTAGATTCGTATTGATAAAACTTACCAGTTCGCCACAGGTGGCGACTTTCTACGAGAAAATACCAAATAATTCCTGCAGCTGATATACACTTTAATTCTAATTCTGACCTTTTAAATAAGATTTTATTAACAAAAGGATAAGGTTAAAATTGCGTTGAAATAATAAGTAACGAATTATTTATTTATAAAACAAATATGAAAACCAATATCAAAAAATATATCAACTAATTTTCATTTTATAGAAATACTAGCTGTGCCACATGGTTTCGCCCGTTTACTTGTTTTCATTTATTCGACCAATTCTTCACCGCGCTGCTAATGCACCCGTATAGTCTATCGTTTTCCTCACTTCTAGTAATTTCGCACTCAGGTACATAGGTTCTGTAAGGTACCTTTTTTTTCTTTTTTGGCTAGTCAGTTTAGACAAAGATTGCCAAATAACTAAATACATATACACATCTTCCTTCCTTCCTCCCAGAAGGCAGGAACATGTATATGTGTATAGTTAGGTAGCTCGAATTTCTATGGATAGGGATATAGTCAGATCGCGAAAAGCCCAAGCGGTTCGGCCACTTTGGCACCCTTGGAGCTTGTTGCCTAGCTTTCGCGGCTGAGTGTCTTCCGCCCCCAAGCCCGGTGAATCTGTCAATGCCTCTAAGGCTCCAGAGCACTTAAGGCTAACAGTATAGTCAATTCGAAAAAAATAAAATAATTTCGTACAGTTTGCCAGATTGCTTATCGTTAATAGTTATTGCTCCGCTACATAGAGTCGTAGCATGAAGTTATGTAGCTAATAACCTTCCTTAATAAATAAGCTATAAAATGTAAAAAAAAAAACTAACTGGTAGTTCCAAAGATTGGCACATTTAAATAAACAAGCACTGGAGCTTTGTAATATTAGTTACTTATAGAGAAAAACGTAATAAGATTATTTTTGTAAATATATTTAACTGGCTGTGCCTGCGGCTCCGCTCGCGTGGACTACAGAATGCCGTCAGTCGAGCGCACGCGCATATCGTGCTGCTCCCGCTCAAAAGATGGAAGACAAAAATTCTTATTGTAGGTGATCCTTAGAAGATCCTTATTCATATCCTTATCCATAAATAGATCTTATTTATGCTTAGCAGATTTTTTTATAGGTCTTTTTAATATCTACAATTATGTAGAACATTATTTTGATATACCTCTTATGGCTTACTCCGCGTAAGCCATTGTGAATTGCGATAAAAGTGTCTTTTTTCCGAATTTATTCACCATTATCGTCACTGCTTACTTCATATGTTACTTATCTTTCAAAATATATTCTTAACCTGGCCAGATAGCATAGCTATGAATTGAAATATAAATCGGATAGGTGGTTTTCGCGTGTTAAGAACATAAACGGACAGACAGAAAAGCAGAGAAACGTTGAGTTTTATAATATGTATACAATGTACGAATATGTATGTATAGAAGATATTTGTTAATTTAATTCTATAAATGTTAAATCAGAACAATACACCTATAAATATTACTTAAATCAAAATCTGTTTAACCGTATTTGAATATTCATCATAATACTATATTATTTGAATATAAATTTGTAAATACGTAAACTGGCGACACGATGGTAACCGTCGCAGGGTCTCCGTGAATCGATTACGTGATAGAGTTTACGATCGAATTAAAATCAATTATTGCTTGTACCGTCAACTCAGATGGTGAGGGCCCGGGCGTTCTGTTTGGCCGATTTATTCTAATTGTAATCGTTTTGCCTTAATCGATTGTTGTTCCGAATTAATTATACAGTTATTAGGGTTTTGCTTATTGGATAATATTAGAAATGAGTATATCAGAGAGTTTTTGGCGGGATATTGAACTGTCTTGTGGTGGTTTTTATTTTAATTAATACACTTAATATGTTATTTGGCCCTTCTAATATATAATTTTAGCGGCATTTTACGTGATGTAATTTGATGTACACAGACGGGTATAGAGAAGTAGAGAAAGATCGAAGAAAATGCGGATGGATTGTAAGGAATGATATGTGTATAAAAGGTGTAAATACTAGGATAACAGCTGACAGAGGAGAGTGGAGGAAGAAATGATGTTTTGCCGTACCCACTTAGGTGGGATAAAGGCAAGAAGATAAAGAAAAGAAAATTTACTTACGTTCAATAATGTTCAGTCCCTGTTACGCAATTTTGCGACAAGTGAAACACATATATTTGCTGCGACAAGTGAAATATATTTGCATACAAAAAACTATTTATCATTTCCAGAAAATGTAATTTTTGCAGTAAACTGGATTTTATCTTTAAAAACTGACAAAGATGCCGGCAATGCCCCTCACGAGAAAGCCATTTTTACTAACAAAGCAACTCTGGATACAATAAGGAATGTGTGTGGTGTTCCTCATAATATCTCATAAGGAAAGCAGAGCCACCCAATTGTAATATATGTGGAAACATTGATGATGTGATCACTTACTGAAGGAGTGTGCCAAAAACAAGAACGAAAGGGTCACTGGTAAGTAGCATTAATTTAAACTGTCAAGATATAGGTGGTTTTCACAGCATTTTGGCAGAACCTTATTCAGATGATGCCAAGATGTTGTATGACCTTCTAGTGCTATCTCATCAGCGACTCTCTTGATGTGATGTTTCAAAGGATGGGGTACAATGGGACTGATATATTCGGTAGAAGAATAAATGTCCCAAAAACAAAAAAAAATGTGTGTGGTGGTTGATATCACGTTTGTAGTCACGAGTCTTCTTATAAGGTAAACTTTGCAAAAACGAAGAAATAATTATTATTAAAAATGTTAAGTTTCTTATAATCATTAATTTGCATTTTAAATTTTGCAAGTATTACCAAGGCACCATAATATTACGTAAGTTAAAATAAGCGTGTTACTTGTACGTGATCCGAGTGGGCACCGCGACCGGTCGCATCGAAAGCCGCGATACCATCGCAAGCGCGCGATATTAGGCATAAATTAGTCGCGATTATAATCGCAAGCGTTTACTTTACCGCTGCGCAAATTATTCCAGACGCTCGTTCTGTATGCCGAATGCCGATTGAATTTACTATGCAAATGAAGTGACATTTTGTTATGCTTTTTCATACTGTAATTACTAATTACTATGTTTTTTTCTTAAATTACACTGGTAAATACGGTGGAATATATTTTTACGTTTGTTGTTTAGTAAGCTAATAATATAATATACATGCCCCTTGCAACATACGAAATATTAATTAATATGCTTAAGCAAAAATCGTACTCTATACGGTTTTGAGTCGGACACTAACTAAACGAACACACGAAACGAACGAAAGCTGCTTTCACTAATTAAAAAAATAAAACAATGAATGTGATTATATCATTGTTGATGACTAGGAAACCATGAATTTTAAGTTGTTGTGACTGGCGTTCTTATTGAAAAAACTTACAGAAATAAGATAAAAAAACATTACCAAGTGTATGTCGGGCCACGCGCAATTTAGGGTTCTGTAGTTGCCCGTCACAAAATGCAGACTTAGAGTGGGGGCTTCGAGTAATTTTCAATGGGATTTGTACAAAATTAATTTTTCGAGTAAGTTTTATAAGTTGGCCGAATACATTAGACGCGAAACGCCAATTTTTTTTAAAATGGACCAAAGCCTTCTTGCACGTACACTGAAAAAAATGAATAGCTGAACTAGTTTGACTAATCAGAAAATAGCTTAAATTTACTTCTTAGTAACCAAACTTTTGTTAAAATAGCTAAACTGGTTTTGCTGTACTTCCCAAACTAGTTAAGAGTTTGGTTACTAGTAGGCCTCAGTTTAGTAGTACCCCGAATTTTGTAACTAATAGGTAAAATTTGAGCTACTCTTAACAAAACTTTTTTTTCAGTGTAGGTATACATACAATTTCAACGGTCAGTTCTACTGCTCTGTATGTGATCGGGTTTTCAAAAGTAAATTAGGCGTTGCCAGTTATATTAGGGGTCACGCTTGAAAAAAATGAAACGATTTTGGAGTCGCCGTCATCGAAATCAATGAGGAGGATTATATTTACATATTATAAGTTGGTCGACTATTACTTGTTAACTTGTAAATCTTACTTGGCTTTGATAGTTTCCTTTTAACTTCGTTATGTATACCTACTGCTGCCTTAAATTTTTTCACAGTTCCAAAACAACCATTTAGCTGGCAGGGGGGAGGGGGGACTCAAAAATTTGAGCTTTAAAGCTTAATATTTCTCAAACGGATTGGATGTTTTTTCCTCGGCTATCTCTACCTGTGGGGTGTCGCTCAATACATGACACTGCATTATACACCCATGCACAACACACAGGTACATAGGTTCTGTAAGGGACCTTTTTTTTCTTTTTTTGCCTAGTTAGATTAGACAAAAATTTTCAGACCACTAAATACACATACACATGTTCCTTCCCTCCTCCCAGGGGGCAGAAACATGTATATATGTATAGTTAGTTTAGATCGAATTACGGATAGGGAATTAGTCAGATCGCGACTTAATTGCATACGCGCAACAGTCCGAGCCGAGGTTCGGACACTTGGCACCCTCGGATGTTGTTGCTTAGCTTTCGTGGCTGAGTGCCCTAAGCGCTCGCCCGCAAGCCCGGTGAAGCTGTAAAAGCCGCAAAGGCTCCAGGGCCCCTAAGGCTAACAGTATAGTCAGTTCGAAAAAAAAAAGGTGTCGCTCAATCTCGTATCAGGTCGTTCAAAAATATTGCGGGTCTGTGAATACAGGGATCCGTTTGCGAAATATTAAGGTGTAAAGTGCTAATTTTTGTTAGAGTTCAGTGTCTGCACTGCTCGTGGCCCGACACGCACTTGGCAAATTTTTATATATAAAATAGATTGCAATATCTATAATTAGTGTAATTAAAGTACTCGTATATCAAAGTTCCCCATCTACAGAATATGAGAAATCTACGTTCATGCGAATCAGTTAACTTCTCACCCCGGATCCAAACTCTAGGAGGTGAGACGAGAAAACGTTAGTACGAGAGTGAGGACGGGACTAACATTAAGTACACCACTTATTAGACGTCAACAGTCATTTCGAGACTTAGTAAGAACTATAAAAGTTTTTTAGTTAATACTGTAAGAGTTATAGGTTTTATAATAGGATCTCGAAGCACGTAACTTTTTCCCGAACAATAAGTTCAAGGACAAGTAAATTTGTCGGATAATAGATAAATTTAAGGGCCTCGAATAATATCGATAAGGGATATCTAATGTTAGCATAATAAAGTATAAAAAATAACTACATTAGGTAAACTGTTAATAAGTTTTTTTAATCGACTAATAATGGCAAACATGCGTAAACATCTTGATGGTAAGTGGTTACCGTAGCCTACAGCCGTGTGTATACGGTCTAGTTATAGCATTGTCTACGCTGGTTTTATACCCTATATTACCATTATAGAGAGCCCAAAAGGCTTCCTTTATCGTTTGTCGTTTGGGTCTTGCGTGCTTTCCTATGATAGATACATTTAGCGAACGTGGCTTAGAGGAGGGTTTCCCTGATCACATATTTTTTGATCGTTGCAATTAACAGATACGTCCTAAAATATAATAAAACTCAAAATCTCTCTGTCTGCCTGTCCGTTTATGTTCTTTTTTCCCGAGAACCATTTATTCGATTTAAACCTTTTTTTAGTACATAGCTTTGGGACTTAATTGGCTTACGCTGAGTAAGCAATAAGAGATATATCAAATAAATGTACCTCATAATTGTAGAACTTAAAAAGTCCTACAAGAAAGTCAGCGATAAGTAGCATAGGTCTATCTTGTAAGTATCACCCATAATAAGCATTTTTATCTTTAAAACAACTAGGGGGCGAACGCCGTGTGTGGTAGCGGGGGCAGAACGATTCGCGCGTACCCTCGACCGACGGCATTCTGTAGTCCACGCGAGCGAAGCCGCGGGCACAGCTAATAAATACCAATAAGAAGAAGACTGAACAAACAATCTATAGAAACAAAAAAACTAAACAATCTATATAGGTAAAAAATAGTTCGTTTAATTTTATATTTATTACATAACAACTACATACCTCTTATAGATATACATATTTTCTTGTAAAAAAATATGATGTTACCTTATACCAAACACCAGGCGCCCATAATGTGAGTATTGGTCAATTTCTCAGTCTACAAAAAACTATAACAATTTTAAAAAAGGTAGCGCAAGTATTAATGTCTTTGGTGATTTCTCTATACCTCTGTGGCAGTCCGATTGGCGAAATACCTCCACCTTACAGAATGTCGCAGGCAAATAACCTTGTGTTCTGTTCCTGCGGTAAGTAGGGCTTCCAGAGCTCCTTGCTCAAGGTCGGCAACGCTCTAGTGATACCTATTTATAAAAAAAAAACTACTAAATATTATTATATGAAAATTATGTGACGTCACTTTAAGTTATTATTTTAATAACAACGCGAAAAAGCTGGTCATCGTTGTATTTATAATAGATGATTCAGTCAAAAGCCCCTAAATAAATAAACTATTATGTTGACTGTACAACTCACAGTACTTTACGATAAATCGCTTACATAATAGAGACAATAAAGCAGAAGAGGCCGACAATTCGGCACTCAGTTGGCGTCGGCAGAGGGGCAACTATCTCTGTCATGCGCCCCGCCCACCCGCTGACACGCCCCTTCCGCCCAACCGTTGAATTTACGCGTTTTGGCTTCGCTCCGAGTTCAAAATTTTAAATGAAACATTAAATCATCATGCCGTATTATATTTTGTAGTATAGTTAGAACCATTCCATGCCTTTAATACTGGACTTAGCAAATGGGTGGTTTGCAGGGTGGTAGGACAGAACAATTGTGTCCGACTGAATCACGACGAACATACACCAGGTGTAATATCCAGCATAATGGCACAGTTTTTGGCGGGATCTTCCACTGCCATGTTGTGGTGTTTATTTTAATTCATTAACTTAGGTTGTTTGACCCTGTATTATGTAATATTGGTGGCATTTTGCGTGTCATAGTTTGGTTATTGTGCATTCGTGGAGTGGATTATAAATATAAACTGAAAACATTCATTTGAGACGTCACAAAAACTCACTAGATAGTTCTAACAAGGGCCACCATATTGTTAGAACAACTTTGAATGTTTAAAAAATACTACGAAGACTTATACACATTGACACTGGCGAGTGCTTTATGCGGCATTTTTTTTTTGAACTGACTACACTGTTAGCCTGAGGGGCCCTGGAGCCTTTACGGCTTTTACAGCTTTACCGGGCTTGGGTTATGCGGCACGCTAATACGTGTCTGGTATCGGGATCAGTCGGTGTAAGTATATCCAGTAAGCAAACTGGGTGTTATATGTCTGTTCTGTAGATGCCTACTTGTGTTTGTTAGATAAACATTGATTATCAATCAATTAATCCTTTTGTATTATCGAATAATCGATAACAAGAGTTATACTATCAAGAGTACAGACAGTACAATGTGGGTTCGATCCTTCAGTAACTCTTAACTTCTGATATGGCTATGGATGTATGGATATTTGTGTGGTGTACGGACACCACGTCAATTTTTTTTTATTAACAAAATTCACAGCTTGAATACCAATAATAGAAACTGTATTTATAATAGGTAATTTAGCCTTTTACGATTTTTTATTATTTAACTGCCATATAGGTACATACTCGTATATAAACTTAATAATTCATATCTAAAAAATAAAAATAAAGTAAAGAAATCAATTAAAAGGGTGTGTGTATACGAGTATACTTTACTTATCAATTAGAGCTGCTTTCATTTCGTTTTTCAAATAATTTTTAGATATACATAATATTATTACGATGTTTTTTATTAAAAAGGTCTATGTCGCTGATTTTTTTATTTTATGTACGTAATAATCTAGAAGTTAAGTTGATCGACGTGAGTTCAAATCTCTACAATGAGCTAGAGCTTTCGGCGAAGGAATATTTTCGTGTCGAAACCATAGATAGCATCGTGGTAGAGCATTTTCTAAAGCCATCTGGCTACCTACGATCCTCAAGTTGAAAATCTGTCACCAAGTACCAATAGGTGTGTTCCGGCAGCTGCACTTGAGAGCCAGTCTTCCACTAGGTTTAGCGTGTTATTATTACCGTTTTTGATGACCTTGCACACAGGAAGTGTAAGTGATTCCATAACAATTTTCTATTACAATTTTTATAACAATTTTCAAAAAAAAAGTTATGTTTTCATAAATTCTCAACCGATTCTGATCTAATTTTGTAGAACGGAAGCATACGTCATATCATAATTGATAGGTAAAAAGAATCGTCAACAATACATTTAGGAATCGTAAAAAAAATGTACAAAAAGACTTTGATGGTATGTTGTACATGGGAAGTATAATATGATATTTTTCAATTTAGTCAATTGATAGACTATATGAATGAATAATTACTGCGCAAAAAATAAGTGCGTAGCTGCGGGCGCACCGTTAGTTTATAATACAATTCATAA
This sequence comes from Saturnia pavonia, assembly GCA_947532125.1. Taxonomy (NCBI): domain Eukaryota; kingdom Metazoa; phylum Arthropoda; class Insecta; order Lepidoptera; family Saturniidae; genus Saturnia; species Saturnia pavonia. The sequence continues at coordinate 3,574,513 of OX383916.1, read as the reverse complement.
AATAATCAATTATAATGTATTAATAATAATAATTGGTATTGTTAGGGTGTATGAAAGATCCTCCGCGAGTAGCGATATCCAAGTATCCAAGCACCGTACGACGCGACCTGGACAGTAAGTTGTGCAATTATTCTTTATGTCAGTATGTCCGTCCTGTGATGTCACCGGACGGCTCCAACGGAAGACCAGCGCTGATTGTATACAGTCAACATTATGCTGAGTTGGAGCCGTTTTGTAACAACTGGCATTTGAATTTTACTTCTTAGTATGTAGATGTAAAGGTATTTTTAGATTGTCTATGGTTGTCAAATGTCTTAGGTACAAATAAATAAACTTTCTTTCTTTCAATGTGCTTAATAACCAAAGTATATCATACAAAACACAACCAATATTACATGAATTAATAAATTGAGAAGATAAATATTAAACAGATTAAAAAAAACATGTAAAATGTATGTGCGTAATCAGGTTTATTTTCCATGGGGGTTTGGCTAGTCATATGGCAAAAAAACTAATGTTACCTAACTCACAATAATTCGAGAAAATTTTGGTCTCGCGTTATTTGGAAGTATTTTAAAATTTTAAAAGGATGGATAATGGAGCCGAATCTCAGTTGACCACCATTTGGTTAGCACCACACATTTCTAGAGTATTTACTGCTGTCCTGATCTTCTCTACATACGCCAATATGAGTAAAGAAACAAAGGGGACTTCCTTTGACCTTAGACAAAGTTTTAGTGTGAGCTTTTGACGTCATCAATATACATATACTATACGTATGATGGACAATATATACTTATGCGGTATGTTACCAATAACGATGTTGACTGCCAATGAGTTCGATCCTACATAAGTTATTTTTTATTTACTTCTCCAAGTACATTTTATAGGCCGGTCGACTATTACTCGTTAACTAAAAGTTAACCTACCTACTTAACTGTGATAGTTTTTTTTTAATTTAGTTAGATTAATATAGAGAAGAAATAGAAATCTTCCTCACTTTACGTGAAGGGAAGGTTCCCTAAAATTATTTTTCAATATTTTAATTTCACCGTTTTGTCGGCGTGATTAATTTATGTACCCACGCCAAATTATAGCACTTCTAGTATTAAGAATCTCTGAGCTAAGCCGCGGACAGAAGGACAGACATGGCCCATGTCCGACATGGCGAAACGATTAAGGATTCCTTGTTGACGATGGAACCCTAAAAATAGTAAATTGGAACAAAATCTATAATATTATAATATCAAACTCGCTAAATTGTTATAAATTTACGATAACAAAATTTAAAAAAAAAATAACTATTCCTACTTTAAGTACTTAAATCCTGACAAAGTTGCCAGAAGCCAGTTTATTCAAAACACGTACTTTTTATAAGAGAATTATTTCTGACCATAATAATGTTGATGTTAAACAATGTTGCCCTCCTTAACATTTGCATATCAAATGTGTATATTATCCCGAGGAATGGCCACGCAGCGATATCATTAATGATTCTCATTTACAAGGAACATTGCCGAGGCGAAAACAAATAATAATTGTAACCAAACCGAAACTATTTAATAAAATGTTGCCTGCTTCAAATAGATATGATATTTGTGACACCTTGTCATGTATAAATTACCAGGGAGCCATAACCTGCTGGGATGTAAAAACTATTCCAATAATATAAACTCAAGTACCACGCTATATTTATAGACTTGGAATTAACCGTAATCACAAGCATGTTTTACAAGATAATATCATAAATTGTAAACTATTCTTAATAAAAAATCACTCTTATTTTGCTTTAATTATAAAACAAGGTTTCGAGAGGAGACAAGCATTTGGACACTATTTCACTGTAAATCTCTTTTATAAGAAATCGTTATTAACGTTAATATAAAATAATTAAAAAACGGTCTAAAGAACTATTAAAATCCCTTTGTGCAATAGAACTTAAAATAGAAATCTCGTGAGGACCCTTTTTTTATTTTTACTTACTTAATTTTATAATATAATAAAATAAATGCCCTTCTGCTTACCTAGCTAAAAATTGTTACAAGTACCAGGCCATCAGCAGAACCTGTTGTGCGAATAATGTTTACTTACACATCGAAATCCATATCAGGAAAGTACTCACAGTATAGGTATAAAATCCTTATGTTTTATGTTTGCCTGGTGGTCCCGATATGCGAACTGTGATGATGTCACCATATTGAAATGCTAGGTAAAATACAAACAAACTACGGTAAGTAAAAGTAGATAGGTATAATAGGTAGTTGTTATTTGTTTTGAAAGCGTTTGGACTTTTGATCCACCACACAAAGATTTATACGCCGACTTTATACGGAATTACGGGATCATGTTTTGTTTATTTCGCGTGATTTAAAACGAATGAGTCGTTGAAATTATATATGAGTCTGTTAGTTTGTTTTTTATCGTTATATGTTTAGCGTAGTGGCCACAATCTCATCCTATCTTTTAAATGACGATGTGGCCCAAGAGATAACACGCTATACCTAGTGAAAGACTGGCTCTCAAGTACATCTACCGGAACACACCTATCGGTGCTTGGCGACAGATTTTCAACTTGAGAGTGGTAGCTAGCCAGGAGGGCATTAGAAAAAGCCCTACCACCATGCTATGGTTTCCTCACGATGTCGGATCGAAAAATCCTTTTTGTTTATGATAGCCAGATTCATGAGGAATAGTTTAGGCTAGATGCTAAATAAATTGTTTAATGCTAGATGCACTAGGCTACACCTCTCGGCTAGTCTCAAATACGGATTATTGTTAAATAAGTCGGAACGAATAGCGCACGCTAACTGCTTTATTCGCGTGCGCTTGTGTAATGGTTAGTGATACGAAAATACAATGTTCCAAAAAAAAATTGATCCTTAGTACATAAAAAAAAAGTCTGCGATACCATATGTGTCTGTCTCTTATACATAAGCCACAATAAGGAATTTTGTGTTTTTATTTAATTGAAAATTGAAATGTGATTTATGAGCATTATTATTAGTCATGGCATATTAATCCTTACGGACGAAAGTTACTTCATCATCAAGATAATTTTATGAAGATAAACTTTGCCATTTTATAGCATGTTAATTGGATTTATAGTTTGGATGATAATGGAAAATTAAAATAATTCAATACTCGGCTCGGGTTTATGTCTATAGGTGTAGTGTCGCGAACGAGCCTTGTGAGTTGTGACGTAATGTTGTCTATACTGAAGTATTACTCGTATATATCATCAATCAGCGTTTCTTTTAAATTATACGCGGGTGAAACCGCAAGGCAACGCTAGTTATTTATAATACTAAGGCGATTTCTATAGTTCTAAATGATAATACCATACATACCCATTAATCATTTTACTTTTTCTATATCTCTTACTATACATATTATAAACCTCAACGTCTATCTGTTTGTCTGTCCGTTTATGTTGCGTTCCCGCTAAAACCTTTTATCCGATTACCATGTTTTTTTTTAGTTTATAGCCATGATATCTGGCCTAGTTATATAGGACTAGCTGTGCCCGCGGCTCCGCTCGCGTGGACGACAGAAGAAAACGTAGTGCCTCTAAAAATCGTAGTTTCTTATATATTATTAAAAAAAAGAAAACACTGATTGTGGGATAACTACAATAGTTAGACATATAGTTACGCGATATTTTTTGTAGACAATTATATGTTCTGTAAAGTTTTGTTCTACAATCAATAGTTTTCGCAGCGTACGCCGTGTAAGGATTTTTTCGGGTCATTTTTTTACACCTTGGGTTACATTATTGGCGTTTTAATAAGGATCCCAATTTTTTTGAAAATATAATATAGCCTTATAGCCTTCTTCGATAAATGTACTATCCATCACTGAAAGAATTTTTCAAATCGGACCAGCGGTTCCTGAGATTAGTGCGTTCAAGCAAACAAACGAACTTTTCAGCTTTATAATATTAGTTAAGATATATTTTATTACATAAAGTGTTACTTAATAAGCATTGAAGATATGGTGAAAATTCGGAAAGAAGACGCTCTAGGGGTTTTAACTGCCTTAAGCTGAGTAAACCATACGAGATATATCAAATAATGTACTATATAAATGTAGATATTAAAAAGACATACAAAAAAGTCAGCGATAACATATATGTATCTTCTAAAGATAACACACAATAAACATTTTTGTCTTTAAAATAACTGGCGGGCGATCGTCATGTGTAGTATTGGGAGCAACACTATTCGTGCGTGCGTTTGACCGACAACGGCATTCTGTAGTCCACGCGAACGGAGCCGCGGGCACAGCTACTAGTATATATTTATTGAAATATAAATTCGAAAATGTCTCTGAATTATGAGAAAAGAAATAAACCGCATAAACGAATTTATAGATTATACGCGATATGCTTCTGTTTCATCCAAAGTAACGAGTTGTTTACCCCACTCAAATAAATTTGACAGGCTACTTGTCCATTGTTCTTCCAAATAAATTTCTAAACAATGTTAATAAATGTAAAAACAACAATTATAATAAATGTTTATTAAATCATTAAAGAACGAATTATTTTTTATCTAGAAGCAAATTTATACTTTCCTTAAAAATTATTTTATCTGCCTAATTTATTATAAAAATATAATCCGTAACTAATCTCCTTGTACTGATAATCTGAGGCATCCGTATAAAAAAATACTAGGGCTACATGAATCAGATGTGGCGATAAACGAACGTTGAAAGAAACCCTGATCGTTATCGTCCCAGTCCACCTCTTACACGATTTTGGATGCCTGCTACATTGTGTGAATTTGTAATTTCATGAGTGATGTAAGTAAGATAACCATATTTTTCTACTAGTTCTTTTTTATCGTCATAGTTCTTCTAGATTTTTAAGTACTTTATGCATCCCACTTGAGAGCAATAGACCTTCACAAAGTCAGTCACAAGACAAATCAATACACAAAGGTTATAAATATTTGTTTTATATTGGATGGTCAAAAGAGCAATTTTAAATGCGATCGGATCGATATTGCAGCCGGAATAACATCTGCCTACCATAAAGGTGCTTATGTCTACAAATTATGTATATATCGATAATCCAGAATACATAAAATATTTAATTTTAGATCCGGATACTTTTCTATACTTCGCTAATGTTTGAATTTTTTTTTTCGAACTGACTATAAAACGTTAGCCTTAAGGGCCCTGGAGCCATTAGAGGCTTTGACAGCTTCACTGAGCTTGGGGGCGAGCGCGGAAGGCACTCAACCGCGAAATCGAGCCAACAAGCTCAAGGGTGCCAAAGTGGCCGATTCTCAGCATTGGCTGTTGGTGTACATGCAAATAAGTCGCGATCTGACTAATTCCCTATCCGTCAAATACGATCCAATTAACTATACATATACACATGTTTCTGCCTTCTGGGAGGAAGGACGAAACATGTGTATATATATATGTATTTAAAAATCTAGCACTTTCGTGTAGCTAGTCAAAAAAGAAAAACAAAGTTACAGAACCTATGTACGTGTATATGAAGTGCAGTGTCACTGTATCGCGCGAGCGGCTGCTGGCTCAGTTTCCATACTGGAGGAACGGACCTTGAGTTGCAGCTGCTCCAGGGTGGTCGTGACGGGTATGTGGGAGCTAAGATAACTCTCGTCCCCTGCGCAGGGAACGGTGACTTCGCGGGCGTGCGCGCAAGCACTCTTCGACTTGAAGAGACGGATGGGTTAACGCATTAGCTACCATGATTTCGTCATCAGGGTCGGTCAAAATGTTCCGTAGCCTACGTTTTGCCCTATTCAAGGATTTTTATTCCAACCCTAAATAAAACGTTTTTTAATAAAAATATAGTTGTGATAACTTAAGTTTTATTTGGTTTGCTAGATGTTATATTACTATACAATACCAGTAGACAAGTACGATAAATATAAGCAATTAAAGGTTTTCTCAATTTTTAAGAATATATCGTTGATTGATCGAGATAGTCTGATTTGCGGAATATTTTGTTTTTTTTTTTTCATAATATGGAATTGATGAAGCCTTTTTTAAATAAAACAAACAACAAACGGGTTTTCTTACGAGATTTCAAGTGCATATGCTATAACGGTTAGATTCCACTTAGAAAAAAAGAAAAATTAAAATGGAATTTCCCCTTTAAACTTAAACACGGCAAGTGATGCCACTGTAGAAAATCGTAAGCAAAGTATCTAAAGTATATCCTACTATCCAAAAAGAAGTGACCATTGAGACATCAAGAATCTACCGCTAGTGCTGGTCTGCAAAGTGTTCCTTCACGTTACGCTTTAAGGACTCAATGTTTTAGGAAGGAAGTAACACACAGACAGAGAGAAGTGTGGGAACTGTGGGAGTTTGATAGTAAAATAACATCGCGAACATGAAATCTTCTGCGACCTGAAAACGATTAGTGGATACAATTTTCTAGACTCTAGTCACTTAATTTTTCCAATTATGCCAATGTCATGTGGATAGAATATTTGTCTAATCTTCAGAGTTCAAGCAACACTTTAACAAGATAGACTATTTATAAAACTGTCCATGGAGTTTTTGTGCCAACAAAATATACATACTTATATATATTACTTATAATACAATAATAACTAACCTAAATACTAAACGCAAAATGCCACCAATATTTCATAATATAGGGTCAAAGAACCTAATTTAAAGATCAATATCCCGTAAAAACTCTAACAAAATCCACTTCATATTATCTACGTCTGTCGACAAGTCTTTTACAGTGGCCGTTTTAAAATAAAAGTATGTATTAAAATTAGATATTAAAACTTCACTATTTTTTTTAATAGTTATTAAATGTTTACACACTGGTCTCATGTTTCAATAGGAAGTTTTCACATAAATCTCACGTCTCGTTTGTACACGTATCTTAAATCATATCATTCTTACAGGAACTCATAACGGCCGGCATAAACAACTTACAACATATTAATTAAAATAACACCCCAGAAATTTTAGTAACCGTATCCGCAGGGCCATGCGACAAAATAAACGAGCCTCAAGCCATCCCATCGAATGACCATAAGGTCCAAGAACAATCGCCACATGTGGTCACATATTAACGAAAAGAAAAATAAAATACACACGTTCTCTGACTCGCTTTGATGAACGTGGATTTTGTACATCCGTCCTTCTCGTACAACGAAATCATTCTTGGAAGTGCCAGGGAACGGCGCACGCGCATACAATGAGAGTGTTGTGAGCACGAATGCCGAATAAAAAAATATTAAAGGAATGAACTGAAGTGTATGTGCTAAATCGACTGTTGGTTTAATCTCTCAGTGTTTGGATAAACGTTTTAACTACGCTATTGTTTAAATAAATAAATAAAAAATCTTTGAGTTTATAGTCGGCTAATTAAAAATTCACAGAACTCGGCTATCTTGGTATATACCGGAAATAAATAGATATATTACGGGCATTTTTTACATCTCCTTTAAAATTTCTTGCCGGTTTTAAGGATGATTCATGCTACACCAGCCGGGCCCTGGCCGGGACATATTCAATTATTTATACTATAGGTGCTTTTGTATGAAGTTGGTAATTTATGCTACACCGGGCCGGATCAGTGGCCCGGCCGGGTACGGTGGGACGGATCCGGTCCGGTGTAGCACGAATGTTAATTCGTACCTCATATACAAAATAGTTTTTGTACCGTGTCTTTGCGAAGGTTCGGCCCAGCGTAACGTGAATCATCCTTTACTCGTTACCTCAACGGCATAAATCGATTCATAACTGGCAATCCGAAAAATCAAGACAGTAATAATCCGTATCCGCAGATATACTAAGAATCCGCAACGTCACTGAACAGAACGTGTCTCACTTTTGGAATAGACTTTCTTCCAGTAAAACATTTTACAGTAAATTACGTAAAGTATAAACTACCTTGTATGTGGTTCTATAAAATGACAACTAAACTAAAATAGTCAAGTATAAAAAGATAAACAAACTTGTTACCTGACGTTAACTGGTCGCTGTAATACTATGTATAACTAACCTCAAAAGGACCGCATTTCTGAGGCCGGTTAAAATAGGTAGCTATTCCTGAGGACTGAGTCGAAATGCCTCATCAGTTCGTGTTGCTAACAGCACTCTTCAGGCCGAAACACAGCAGCTTGGACACTGCCGCAAACGAACCTTGGACAGATTCTACCAATCTTAAAACTAAGTAGGTACCTAAATCATTTGAAAATATAACAACAGACTTTATTGTTATCTGTAGCAAAATTTGGTTTTTTATATGATTAATGAAGTATTTTTATACAGGTATGAACTTGCTTGTGATGGAAAGTATAAGAAACTAGCGGTGCCCTATGGCAACGCACGCGTTTTTTTTATACTACAAAGGTGGCCAAATAAGCCTATGGCCCACCCGATGGTAAGCGGCTACCGTAGCCTATTGACGCTTGTAATACCATAGGTATCACTAGCGCGTTGTCGACCTTGTACCCACCTACCCAAAGCGCTCTGGAAACTCCGTTCACCAAAGGAACACAATTCATGGTTATTTGGCTGCGATCTTTTCGGTTTGAGGTATTCCACCAGTCGAGCTGCCCCAGGTAACGAAAAATCTTCAATTTAATTGTTTAGCAGTAATTATTTTCACCTGTAATTTTATTTTTACTCGTATCATTGACAATTCATACAGCCTATAAATGATATATAATTCCCAAATTTTCATCAAAATCGTTTGTGATTTTTCTGAAAGTATTATGAAGTAGTTTCTTATAGCCTATCAATTATGGAATGACGTATGCCTCTCGTGTATAAAATTTATCGTATCGTATAAGTATCGGTCCAGCCGTTTTTCTCACCTGTTTCGCTAGTTGTGCCCAACGGTTTTAACAGTGCTAATTTTTATACGATTCGCATAAAACCGTTCTTAGTTAGCGTCTACATCCCAAAAGAAGTAACTATGCTAAAATATAGGAGGTACCTATGTCGACAAATTTTTCATATCAGTATAGTGTAGCAGTAAGTGAAAGTAGGTATACTCAATGAACTAAGTTTTGTATTATTTAGGTATGAATTTATGTTTTCTAAAGGAAAAATGGTTAATTAGAGGAAAAAATACAATTTTATGTCAGTCAAATCTTCGTACTTAATTAATATCACTAAACATTTTAATATCACTATAAAAAATTATTGTAAAATTAATAAAACAAATCACTATTTCGAGCTACGTTTACTAAGTCTGCATTTGTCATAAAACACATGACACTCTACACCGAGTCATTTGGACAGCTTTTTATATTAACAATTTATGATTTATGTAACAGTTGAAAATTATTAAAAAAATGAAATAGAAATAGTCTCAGCTAATGTAATAAACTGAGAAAATATCAACTTTTACAAAAATAAACCAAAAATGACGGTTATATTTTCAATAAATCTTGTCATCTAGAGATTCAGGTCGAAAATATAAAACAAGATGGCATGTTAACGCCTCATGTTATGTTTGATTTATTATTTTTTCTGTTTCAACTACTGTTATACCTACTGTGAAATATTTTGATATTTTACAACTGTCTACAAATAGTACAGATATTTGTGTCAGAAAAATTCTGGTATACCTTGTTATTATTGTAAATCGAATTTTCGGAGATTCATTTGACATTCCTTTTTCTATTTTTTTTTTATTTTCTCACGTGCAGCTTCTGTAACCCTATAGGTGCTAGGTACAGATTTGAAAATCAAGGTACTTAGTTAGCCAGATAGGCATTAGAAAATGCCCTATCACCATACTATGGTTTCATTATGATGCGTTACTTCATTGAAAGCTTAGGCTCATTACTATAGATGCGGTATCTGCACACCCTGTTATTATTACTAGCTGTGCCCCACGGTTTAACAAAAACTCTATATACCGCGTCGTATTTTTTTTCTTCGATCTGACTATACTGTTAGCAATAAGGGCCCTGGAGCCTCAGACGGCTTTTATAGCTTCACCGGGCTTTGGAGGCGAGCGTTTAAGGCACTCAGCCGCGAAAGCAAGGCAACAAGATACATGGATGCCAAAGTGGCCGAGCCTCGGCTTGGACTGTTGCCGTAGTTGCAAATAAGTCGCGAACTGGCTAATTCCTATCCGTAATTGGATCTAAACTAACTATACATATTTACATGTTTCTTTTCTCTGGGAGGAGGGAAGGAAGGGTTGTCTAATATTACACAATGTCGGGTCCAATAACGAAAATTTATGAACTACTGAACAGACTAAGATCCCGTCAAAATTCAGAAGGATATCTTTAAACCTATAATTAAAAATCATTATTACATTTTAAAATGTAACATAGTTCTAAAATTTTATAATTTATTAAAATTCAAGAACTACTTTTTTTATTTATCAATATAATTAGCGAAGGCATCCCAACACTAATCATCCAGAGAGATCATACGCTTGACTAATCTAAATGTTCCCGACACGATGCGACGCAAGTTCGAAGCTAAAACTATAAGAATTTCGCAGAACTACCGACAGCATTATGCTTCACCGCACAATGACTTAGGCTGACTTTGTTTAAAGATTTCAAATGAATATCTATCATTTTGCATATTATGTTTTTTTTTTAATGCAGAGATTATCGATTCCACACGTCGCATCTTTGCCAACACTGTTTCATTACTCGATTACAGAAAATAAGTCGCATAATTTTTTATATTTTTAGATATCCAATTATCGAAATGTATAAACCTAAAATGTCTTTTAGATAATGAACTTGTAAATAACTGTTTAGCTTAGCTACGTAGTAGTTTCACAAAAAGACATAATATTTAAAACGTAAAAAAAACTTCTTTACTAGCACTCACTAATTGAATTCAAAACAAACAGTTTCAACACTGTACGTGAGCTGTTCGTAAATACTGGAGTAATTTTTACTTTTTTAAAAATAAAAATTTTGTTCTATTCTTATAGCGTTTTTTTTGGCCACAATCTTACCTGATGTTTAGTGACGATGTGGCCCAAGACGCTAAGCCTAGTGGAGGAACTGGCCGGAACATACCTACAGGTGTTTAGCGATAGATTTTCAACTTGAGGGACAGGCGGGCGTTAGAAAATGGCCTACCACAATGATATGGTTTCATCACGATGTTTTACTTCACCGTAAGCTAAGTGATTCGAACTCACGTCGATCGACTAATTAATTTATAAAAAACTAGCTGTGTATTATTAGTTGTGTACTAGCTGTGTACTAATGTAAATACAATTACACTACTTATTGATTTAAAAAAATATTCCCATCTAGAAAATTAAATTCAGAAGTCAAATAGTAGTTAAAAAAATAAAAAAACTATTTATCTTAATATAGAGGCATGACAAAATTTGGTATCATGAATGAGAGGGCATTATATGCTTTATTCGAATAACTCTCCACCGCGCGACAATGCGCCTTAGCCCTATCGTTGTTTCATTTCCCATACTTGCTTGACGTTCATAATTACTACTCTTTTTCCTAGGGCCATAGCGTGAAGTTATATAACCTATACTACTTCTCATGAATCTGACTATCATATACAAAAATATTTTTTCGAATTCGACTGGTAGTACAAGAGATTAGCGCGTTTAAACAAACAAAAAACGAACTGTTCAGCTTTGTTATATCTATACATATGTATAATAAAATTGAAGTGTCTGTTTGTAATGACAAAATAACAGGTTTGTACTAAATGCATATGAAAGTATACACGCAACCTATAACGAAAAACCAATTATTTAAATTTTTGCCTAACGACTGTCTGCCTGTTTGTTTGTTCCGGGTAATCTCCGAAACGGTTGGATCGATTTTGATGGGACTTTCACTGGCAGATAGCTGATGTTATAAGGCATAGCTTAGTCTACTTTTATTTTAGAAAAAATAATTAGTGTTTCTGACAACAATAAAAAATACATTTTTAGTAGTCTACACGCGAGCGAAATAGGAATACGTTTATATAGACTAAACGAAGCCATAATTTATTTTTATTTTTATTTAATGGTAATTGTGTTAATCAAGAATTCTGCCAACGTCACATGAATACAATACTTTCTAATTACTTTTGTAATCTTCAAACGTAACTCGTAACAAGATGGCGGCGGTTCTCTTGTTAATACTGTTAAAATGCACGTTCCTAGTTATTGTTTATAATCCACTTCACTCGTATTTATAACGTATATACTCGTGGTTTATAACCAAATAACATCACGTAAAACGCCGCCCAAAATTACATAATATAGGGCCAAATAACGTAGGTTTATGAATATAAATTAAAAACCAAAACATGACAGATCAAGGTCCCGTCAAAAACTCTCAGCATTTTCTCTTAACATTGCGACTGTGACAACATTATTCAATTCCATTAAAGTAAACAAGTAAAAAATAAATCTGTGGTTATAAAAAAAAACGCGTTGATGTTATGATTTGTGATTGGTTCAGTTATGACAAACGGACGACGAATCGTTTCCTAAATACCTTTAATATTTGATAAACACGATTCGTTCCTAGTTTTTTTAATGTAAATTTTTAGATTGTCTAAAAATTAGTTGGCTTTTTTAGCCTAATTGCATACCTTTGAAATTTCCTACACGAGATATTTTTATCGATATATTTGCAATTATATATTTTTTAATATAAGGTATAGTTGATTATTATTATTATATTAAATAATAATATTGTCTTCAGTTACAAACTTGCATGAAAAGATAATATAAATGTTGAAGAAACAAAAGATGTATGTCAGGATCTTAGAATATGGAAGGAAGTGGTCTCATCCTACCCCGTTGGGAAAGTGATATATGTATGTATGTTACTTACCTATTTTTTTAAAGCGATACTTGATATATATGTCAAAAATGTATTACCATATTAAGAATTTTATTTTATTAGACAAATTGGAACTTTGTAGCTGATTACGAAATGCGGCAAAACCAAAAGAGTCAATGTGTGGTGTTTATCACCAAATCCATGGTGATCGCGACCCACTTGATTACTGGATATTCTGCTCGGCTGATCATGGAATTCGACATGCGCATACACATGGTGTATAATGGTCGATATTATCAATATTATTATTTTTTGTGTTTAATATAAATTTAATTTATGTAAAATTCTACACGATAATTTAGTATTTTTTTATGCATCAAAATCAGCTTATCTATGTATATAATCTTAAAATTAGTTTGGTTTAAGATGTGTAACAAATGCTATAAAACATAACGATCCTGTTCGTCTTGATGGTTTAAAATTTCAACTTTAAATAACAAACTAGCGAGTACCCATGAGTTCGTTCACGTTAATTACAATACACGACTTAATAATCTATACTTATATAATAAAGTCAAAGAGTTTTTTATTTGATTGTTTGTTTAAACGCGTTAATCTCTGGAACTACCAGTCGGATTCGAAAAATTCTCATGAGAAATAGTATAAGCTATATAACTTTACGCTACGCTCCTAAGCAAGTGAAATAACTATAGTGCTACACGAGCGCGTTGGCGGTAGGTCCGTGGAGAGTTTGTCGGATAAATTTAACAGGGTTGAACCCGTGGGGCATATCTAGTAATAATATATAATGTATAGCACTCAGGTATAATATAACTCCCTATTTGAAAACACTTTATGAAGTGAAAACTTTTTTGTTACCGTTGTGATTTGAAACTCGATGAAACGAAAAAGCGACAATAAAATGAGACAATCATATACATCTATAGGATTTAGTCTACGAGAGAATGAGATAGAATACATTTACTTTATGCGAGGTTAATGATTGTGATTGTAATTGTCGTCGGATCAGTCTAATGGTGTGAGACGACTAGACTTCATACGCAGTACGCACGAGTGGTCGATAATTCGAATACCGTTGAATTAGGATATTTACGAAGAATTTTTAAAGAACTTTTTTTGCTGAACTTTTCATTTCTGATTAGAAGAATTAGAATTCTTCTTATTTTTTTTCCACATAATATGACTTTCGATTAACTTCTGAAGCATAACAACTTGCAAATGAATGCTTGCTATACCTGTTTAGGTGGTGTAAACTGCTTGCGGAAGACGACTTCAGATAGTTTTATTGCTAATTCTCGTTTTGTTATAGGATTAGTAGTCCTTGTGATTCCATTCTTTGGTTTGAGCCTTGAGCCTTACAAACTTGACCTCTTTATGATATTTGTTCAATGATTAGTCCCTACTATCAGTTATGCGGGGATTGTGACTGACCGCGTACGTCTACCACTAAACTGACCGTTATACCGGAGAGTTGCAATCCGGCACATCTCCACGGTTAAATATTATAAATTCATTACGTTCGCAATAGCTAATACGGAACGTTAATAGCAAAAAAGATAAGTTTTTACGCAGTGCACACTAACTAACCGCTGAAGTGCTTGGTACTATTCATAATAGTACCACAAACTTCACGCATCCACTAACGGGAAGCTGGACGTTCGAGAAAAATGGTAAGTGGATGTACGTTGTTAGTTGCGCAGACATTTTGTTAGCTTTGGGTAAACTATACACTGAAAGGGGTTAATCGACAAACATTGGTCCTTCGAAAAACCCATCAGCCCGAGGTTGATACCATCATCAATAATATTACTAGGTACGGTATTAGTTTAAGCATTACTTTAAAATCTATAATTAATTTATAATTATATTCACTCACTCATAAATTTGACATTTATTTTATGTAAAATTTATTACATAAAAATATTTGTAGAATCGTAAAAAGTTTGCACTTTATGTTTAAAACGCAAAACAAGTTTGTTTATTAGGTATGTGTCTTCTTTGATGTTTGCTATTTAGCAAACTATATTATAACAATTTTCCTATATTATTACTATGGAAACTTTTAATGTCCTAAAATTTGAATTGGAATTCAAAACTTAGGTACAAAAAAAAATTGCTTGATTTCTACTGAAGTGTGAGTAATTATTGCAAGCGATTAGAGCAGAAGAACCGATGTCACCAACATACTAGCCTTCAGAATTGCTAGACCCGAGTGGCAGTGGGTGGGACACATTGCTCGTAAAACGGACGGCCGTCGAAGGGGTCGATGTTTTTGAGTTGCGGCCACGCACCGGAAAAAGCAGTTTTGACGCAGATCCCACCTCAAAGTAGACGGAGGACTTGTAGAAGGAACCTGCTGGATGTTATCAACACAGAATCAGTCGTTGTGACGATCTTTGCAGAAGTTCTATGTCAAGTAATGGACGTCTTTCAACTGAATGGATGGATAAAAGCAGATTGGGTCCGAGAGAGTACGTAAATTTGCATATATTTATCAAAGCAGGGCCAAAAGTCTGAATAGAGAAATGTGAAATTTGGATAGTAGATTACTTTTCATGAGTATGACAAGAAAGGTCAACGTATACTAGAGATACCTATAGAATTGATAAATACACTTTTAGATACAAATTAAGAAACAAGAGAAATACGTAAGAAATAACCGATATTTTTTTATTAATTCTACAAAGGTAGAAAACAAGCATACGGCTCGCCAGAAGGTAAGCCGATACCGCAAACTATGGACGCTTGTAATACCTACCATAGGTATCACTAGCGCGTTGCCAACCTTGAACACTCCTATTTCAAGGAACTCTGGAAACCCTACTCACCGCAGGAAGACAACACTAGGTCATTTGGCTGCGATCTTCTCTAGAGTGGAGGTATTCTACCAGTCGAGCTACCCCAAGTAGAGAGAAATCTCCAGAGAAATTTATCTGTACCCTACCTCTCTTAATACTAATAATTAATATGTCAATACTTACAGAATAAACACTTAGGCGTTTTTTAAAGTGATAATGTTAAGTCCATCTAATGATACCTTTGTGATCACTCCAACCCATAGCTATCTTTACAAGGGAACTGCAGGCCTGAATTAGGTCTATGATCTGTCCTCACTTAATCATTAGAGAATAGAGTTGTAACATCCCATGTACTAGGACCTGTTAACCTAAGTCCATGGAGACTATGATCCGGAACGGTAAGATGTGAGGGCCAACAGATCGCACTTTTAGGGGGCCCATACAGCAGGAAACTAAAATATGTGGGGCTTATACGTTGAGAAATCTTGTTTTAGTGTATTCTGTAAGTAAATCCTAAACCAGGTGGACGCCTTGTCCTTTTTTAAGTGTTTCTTATTTTAATATAATTTTAAAAAAATGGTGCATCCTCAAATCATTTGCTACGTTTCACAATCGTCGGCAAAGCTTGTAGGCAATATTCGACAAGTCTTAAAACAAGCTACTGCATTTAGGACATGAACGCAAGAGCGCGAACATCGCTACTTTGTGGTAGTGACAGGTTTAGTGCTGGTGTTACCAAAAAAAGTTACATCAGCCAGAAATAACGAACGTGCTTCGAATTGAGAGTAATTGGAGAATGTGAAACAGAAGAACTTTGCAACGGAAAAGGCTACGATTGCATAGTGGTGGTAGCTTCGATATTATTCTGAATTATATGGTCTCTTGTTATCAGTAACAAAAGCCCAGATCATTATCTCAGCCGAAAGACGCCCGCTGCTGTACATAGGCCTCCCCCAATAATCGCTACAATGATCGATCCTGCGCTGTTTGCATCAAGCTCGTTCCCGCAACCTTCATAAGGTCATCAGACCGCCCAATGTCACTTAATTCCAGCAAATCTTACAGCTATATCGGTTATTTTTGCTCTTATGCGGATCTCCACATTTCTGATTTTGATCACACAAAGCCCGGATACAACGACATAAGATTTTGCAGGATATCTATTTTTTAATGCCAATTGCTAAACTTTGTAAAGAGCTTACTGGAGCTGGGCAAATTGCCGGCCTTGTATATGACGGTAAGCACAGCTCATTCCAACATCGGCGACCACCGAGGTAACTACCGATTTGCAATCCATCGCTGCCATGCCTACTAAAACGTCTTTTCACATTATGTTTGAACGATCCGATGTTGTTTTTTTTATTTATAACATTTTAAATTTATTTCTTCGCAATGTTTTTTAACATTTAAGTAAGTAAGTCGATAATATTAAAATATTTTAAAATGGTATGAGTTCAAAAAAGTAATAGCACTATACGTGATTTCTATAGCATTTTTTTTTTCAGATTTATAAATATTAGATAATTATAAAGAAGAAAGATGTGATTTTACTTAAGAAAAATAAAATACACCGTATTTGCCAATTTTTTTCTTTTTTTTTTTAAGTTTAAACAAACGGATAGTAATCGATATGTTACCCTTATTTTTGTAACATACTTCTTTGTTAGTAATAATTCATGACAATTCAAATCGTACTATGATATTTACCTTTTCAATTAATTGCAACATGATTATCCGCTTCACAGATTTATTATATTTAAGGCTATTAAAAAAGATCATTCAGAGCGCATGCGAGTCGTTTTTATTTTTATCATGCCAATATTTTAATACCACACCACCACAGTTCTTAAAAACAAAACTGTTAAATTTTTAATTCTTTAACAAACACAACACTTACCGGTAAGTTAATTATTATCTCGTTACTAAAACACCAATAATATATAAATTACTTACACGCACTAACTAAATATACAAAGTTTGAAAAATAACGTCCACTCTTTAGCCACTTTTAAAACTAATTTAAAAATTTATGTGTGTATTATTTAACTTTGTTAATTGTA
Source organism: Saturnia pavonia (assembly GCA_947532125.1). NCBI lineage: Eukaryota > Metazoa > Arthropoda > Insecta > Lepidoptera > Saturniidae > Saturnia > Saturnia pavonia. The sequence continues at coordinate 3,556,885 of OX383916.1, read as the reverse complement.
TTTCGGATATGTATACGACAAAAGGACGCGGCGGATATTATAAAAAAAAATAGCCTCGGTAAACAATTGATCAACTAACAAAGCAGCGCTTCGCAGCTATCCGAAGCTGTACTGAAATTCTAAACCCCGACTTCGGTGTCTATGTCGTGCACCCCCCAATACAGAATTTCGTAACGGACGTAAATAGTTGTAACCACCAACAAATAACAAACGAGATTTCACTTTATTTCATATACGATATAAGGTTCAAAATACAAATAAAGTTGTCAAATGTACAACGTTCCTTAAAACTCCCGGTTTACTACAAGGCTATGAGAACGTATAATTTGAAGACGTAACTGTGTAAATCAACCGAGGCGTATATTTATCTCGCTCGCACGTGGATTAAGCCGCGCAGCTTTGCGTTTTGACAGTGCTATGCTCTTTTTTCGCCATTTGTATTGGGTTACGTATAATTTTGTGAATTAGATTGTGCTGTGGTGTCAAATTTTTGCTCGGTACCTGGTGTTGTTCTTTTTTTTAATAGATATGTGATTGACATTTCGCTGACAAACTCATAAGTGTAGTACATTGGAATGTTGCAATTTTAATAAAAAACCTTACTCATTATTACCACCGAGTTGAAACCTAGTAATAGAAAAATAACTACTAAAACGATGTTGACGACTTAAATATCTATATAAAAGTCGTAAGATGCGAATTCAATAAACGAGATAACAAATGTAAGTTCCAATAATGCATTAAAGTCAAAACGGTCACCGTTTTGACAGTACGTTTACCAGTATCGCCAATATCGCTGGTCACCAAAATGAACCTAAATTAAAATGTAACTAGTAAATATTTCTAATTTTTTTACAATGCAAAAATCACAGATTTGGGAAACAGGCAGATGGAGTTTGACGAACAACAAAAGTGGGACATGAATTTAACTGTGTGTCCTTGGCAACCAGATAACAACACATATGACCTTATGAATAATGTTGCTGGGTAACAGTTAACATTAGTTTTACTGTTTTTTTTTAACACCAGTAGTATAATCGTTTATCCATCATCCGTCATTAAAACACTGATTTTGTACTTGAAATGAAGGGCCCCAAGGACCTTGGCGTGGCACAGTGTTTAGTACAATGTCACTAAGGCAAATGTTTTTATAGGTAATAGATGCTGTTTTTTTTTTTTTGTAAAATTACAATCGTTTACTAACCAAAGTATGGAGTAAAAATTCAAAACAATGTATGCTAATCCAAAACTATAATATTATACGAGTAATTTTTCTAGACAAGTGAACAAAAAAGTGTTGTAATTTTACAATCTTTGTGTATAAACTCTACACAAATAGATTTGTATGATTACAATACCTGATATAAATTTTGGCTGAATGTTTTTACCTATCAGTTTTCTGTACATTTTTTGTAAAATTACCATTTAATTTTTTAACAGTACTATACAATCTAGGTATATCTAGATACGCCACGGTTTGTGTGTGTGTGTTTTTTTTTCTATAAATTAATGATTATTTATATAAGGAACCAAGAGCCTTCTAAAATTACATAAACTATATAGGTAATATACTATATAGTACTGAAAACTACTGAACCAATATGAATGCAGTTTTTAGATTAATGTAGAACTAAGTCCGAGCAAGGGTCTAAACTGCTTCATTGCGCTTTTCAATATGGAATAAGTAGTAATGTTATTTTTTTAAATTATTTTTAGATTTAACATTATGGCCACAATCTCAAAAGATGTTAAGTGACGATGTGGCCCAAGATGGTTACACGTTAAGCCTACTTGGGGAACTGGCTCTCAAGTGTTTTGAAAAGAGTTCGGGCACAGAGAAATTTCTTTGGAGATATCTCTCTACTCGGGGCAGCCCGACTGTTGGAATACCTCCACCCTACAGAAGATCGTAGCCAAATAACCTAGTGTTGTGTTCCTGCGGTGAGTATGGTTTCCAGAGCTCCTTAGTGTAGTGGGTTCAAGGTCGGTAACGCGCTAGTTGATACCTGTGGTATTATAAGCGTCCATAAAATACAGTAGTCGTTACCATCAGGTGGGATGTATGCTTGTTCGACTCCTTAGTAGTTTAAAAAAAGTGTATTTGTCGAAAAACACCTTTATGTGCTTGTCGATAGATTTTGCTTCACCGAAAGCTCAGGCTCGTAAGTATTCGAACTCCAGACGATTAACAATGTCATCACTGTTTGAAAAATAAAATAAAAGAAAAAAAACGGTCTACCTTCTATCCAATAAGACACACACAGTGAAACGTCAAAAGCATTTTCACGTAAACGAAGTCATGGGTTTTAGGTAGTTTCTATAGAATTATATCAAAACTAACGAATATAAGGCAACCAGGTATCAATCAGTTGTTGAAGTCAAATCTTATACATGCTTATATACCAGCTGCGCCCGGCGCTGTCAACCGCGATGAGTTTCTGCTCCGCTCCATAGGATCATAGCGTTATAACTTGGAACCTTCTTTAATAAAAGGGCTATATAATGAAAAAAGACTTTTATAAATCAGAGCTGTAGTTTATGAGATTAGCGCGTTCAAAAAATCAAACTCTCCGGCTTTATAAATTTAGTATATTATTAGTATACTTCTATATCTACTATATAGATATTATAAAACTCAACGTCTCTCTGTCTGTCTGTCTGTTTATGTTCTTTTCACACGAAAACCGCTTATCCGATTTACATGTTCTTTTTTATAATTCATAGAAATGTTATCTGGCCAGGTTTTAGGGGATATATTTTGTAAGATAAAGTAACATATTAAATAAGCAGTGACGATAATTGTGAATCAATACGGAAGAAAGGCTTTTTTGGGGCGCTTAAATGACTTACGCTGAGTAAACCATAAGAGATATATCAAATTATTATATTACAAAATTATTGACCTTAAAAATACCTACAAAAAGTCGGCGATAGCATAGTTCTATCTTCACTCACAATAACCATTTTTGTCTTTAAAATGACAGATACAGGGAACCCTAGTATGTCGGTAAGGAGCTCATAAAAAAAGTTATGCTTGAAAAAAAATTGGTGTGAATCTAAAGTGTCATCTCTCTGTAGCGTTAGGGTTTAATAAAACAAATAATATTACAAATTGTTTTAATATAAAAATAAATTAAATTGACTTTTCCAAAGTGAAACTTAATATATCCAATAGATGACGCTCCATGTTCAATAGATTCATTCACCTATTTTCTCTTATCGACTGGCACCGTGAAGGCAGAAATTCTAAAATGATCGCAGATTTGTCGAACCTAAAACAAAAAATATATATTAATGAATCCCATTTTTTTATAATTTTCATTTCAGTAATTTATTAAATTGGGTTCAATAAGAACATCACAGTCCCATCGAAACTTAAACTTATCATTGACGCATTTAACTTAGCGCACTAATAACATACTTTCAAAAAATCTTCGCTTCCTCACATACGGGTGCAACCAAGATTTTATGAAAGATTAGGGATCAGGGATGTTATGGGAATCCGTAACCGAAACTATCGGGTATCTATACAAATAAATAAAATAGAAGCGTCTGTTTGTGATGTAAAAATAACACCTTTTCACTTAGAAAAATAATTAGGGTACCGCGGAAATAAATTAATAAGCATTTTTAGTAGTCCACGCGAGCGGAGCCAAGGGCACAGAAATAAATAAAAAAATCGTAACTGCATCCGATATAAATGTTTCGAATAATTTCGAATAGAGACGAAGTCGAATGAAATACATTCGAATACCAAAAAATACTTATAATAAAAGTAATAATTATAAAAACTAAAGTTAATATTATTCACCTACAAATATTCAAACCGTTTTTACTTCTAATATACAAAATTCTTTACAAATTATCCGAAATAATTTCATATCCGTAGCCTTAACCGAAACCGATTAAATACTCTTAAGATTATTCAGATACGAAATCTCATATCCGTAACATCCCTAGTCTAGATCCATACCATTGCATTGAGGACAAATTGCTTTTGCTAAAAAAAATTGTTTATCCGGCCACATTTTGTCAAGAATTGTTGCACATCTTTTTCAGTAGTTACACACGTTTCGGAATTTTGTGTATTAAATAATTAAATAAAGTATAAGTCATCAGGTTAGGTAGGTAAGAGAGGTAGGGCATAGAGAAATATCGTTGGAGATTTCTCTCTACTTGGAGCAGTCCGACTGGTGAAATACATCCACACTACAGAAGGTCGCAGCCAAATAACCTTGTGTTGTGTTCCTGCTGTGAATAGGGTTTCCAAAGCTCCTTAGGGAACAGGGTTTCAAGGTCGGCAACGCGCTAGTAATACCTTGGCGTTACAAGCGTCCACAGGCTACGGTAACCGCTTACCATCAAGCGATCCGTACGCTTGTTTGCTACCTTTGTTGCTATGTCAACTTATTTGAAGGTTTTATGCAAACAATTTTAAGAACAGTGGAATTTCCATGCGATGATTGCTGTTTGAAGCGTCGGTGTGTAACGACGAATTCATTCCAATTCGCAAATATTTTCCAATTTGAATTTAGTAAATAACAACATCGATTGAGGATGAAGTAAAATATCGTAAGGAAACTTAATTGCTATGGCCACCATATAGTGTGACAAAAAAATAATTATATGTCTTCGCAAACGATTTTTTGGAGATCGCGTACATTTACTAACTTAAATTGGTAACACAATCGGCTGTCAGTGAAGGAATACATCGTGAGGAAACATGAACGCTTGAGAAATATTCCTGTTATACCACTGTATTTGGGAAAAATATTGAACTATACGTCGTAGACTAGCGTGTTAATTAAGCCCGTGAAAAGGGCTCATTGTCCAACAGTGGGACACTTACAGACTGGTATTATTATTATCATGATCTTACCACACAAATACCGTAATGTATATGAGAAAAGATAACTGTTAATAGTAGACTGTACAAAATTGGTATTTCCAAATGTGGCTGGTATAGCGAAGAGGCAACGGCGGCCACCAGCGGCCAGAATAGCGGGTTCACGACCTCACAGCGTTGGTGAGTTATTTCTGCGATTATAAGTCGACTCTGAAATTTTAACGGGTTTTAAAGGATGATTCATGTTACACCGGGCCGGAGCACGGACGGGACACGGATCCGGCCCGGTCTAACGTGATTTACTTCATACAAAAGTATACTATAGATGTTTAACCGTGTTCAGTCCGTGCCCCAGCCCGGTCTGGTGTAATGTGAATCACCCTAAATTAATCAATTTTTATGATAAAATATATTTTTTTCATCCTCTAAGGGATAAAATAATGTTCCTAAAGTGTGCGTCGTGCCGTCCTAAGACGCCGTGGAAAATAAACAGGGTCGCCTGAAGGCATCACTTCGTTTTGCGGAGAATAGAAAACAGAAGCTGGTACAAACGAAAAAAATGTAATTTGTAAGCTGTGGTTGTGGCTGTGAGATTTATCTAAAAAAATACAACGGTTATAAGATACCTACTGCAGGTGGGGATAAGCAAACATTATAAAATGTATGTATTATTAAAAAATACATAGATCCTTTGATAGTAATGCAGCGTTTAAAAGAAAAGCGGTTGATATTATTCAGACTTAGTTGAATATATGTAATTAATACATACATAAAGACACGCACGCGCGCGCACACACACACTCACACATACTCACCCACTCGCACAAATACCATTGATAAGTTCTGTTCGATGCAATTAATAGTTTCGTTACGGTAATAAGATTATTATTATTTATGTAAAACAACTGAAATCATCTTAGCTAAGCCAATATGTTAATTTAGTATGTATGGTATATGAATTTAAGAGCTGTAGATTAGTTATAAATAAATTAAATAAAATATGAACCGTAACATGTTAAATACTGTATTGAGGATTTTAATATAATAATTGGATTAGTTTGTGTTAATCAACTATTATCATTAGATAATTCAGGAAACTATAAAATTTATATATTATGATGAACAAATTACAAAAAAAAAACAGAACGCTACGGTGCGCCGCGAGCGGCGCTTTTGTCTGCCTTATTCGGCCTTCACATTTGGAGAGTTCAAGACTTTTTCAGAAAAACTTAGCAATAGGTAGGAGTAATTTCTACTAAGGTTTTAAAACACAATAAACTAACGCATGAAATGTCAATTTTGCTTCGAAGGAATAAAAAACGCATTTTAGGTATACTTACGGCAACATTGCTAAACAGTGTTCCGAACATGAAGATAAACGCTCTGGGATCATAGTCGACTATATTGTTGGTGGATTTAACTGCCCACATCACAGTGACTATTATAATGAGTAACAACGACCAGAGCGGTCGGATTGTCTCCGTTATCGGAATTAATTTACCGGTAAAAGTTTTCCGATACCTGTAACAAAATGAATTTGTAATATCGTAAAAGTGTGCCTATAACATGAGACCCGCTTATTGGATTATTTTTTTTATTTTTTATATCATACTAGCGGCAGCTCACGACTTCACCCGTGTTAAATTTATTCAACAAACTTTCCATGGTGTCGCCGCAAACGCAAACGTTCCCGTCAGATTGCTTAACCTTCACAGTTACTGCTCCGCTTCTTAGGGCCGTAGCGTGACGTTATAAAGCCTATACTATTCCTCATGAATCTGGCTATCATATACAAAAAGAATTATTTGAATCCGACTTGTAGTTTCATGCACAATACCAATCCAAAAATAATGGCATCCGCTGACAGATCTGCAATCCATCAACGGTCATCGCTGTCATGCTGGCTTGCAAGCCTCATACAGCAGCTAGGTACACTGGCTGATTCTGAAACGTGACAGAACAAGAGAAAGTCACTGTCATAGGCTTATCACCTTGTGCGGTACAAACCCTTAGAACCCCCTTCTCGAGTACATACTGCCTGCTTGATTTAAATACACGGGCTGATTTTGAAACACGACACGCCCAAGCCAATCACCATGTTACACCTGGTTTATGGTGGTCGCAAACCAATTGGACACAAATGTTGTGACCTGACCAACCATAATGCATGATGAAGCACATAGCAATGATGACTCAGACGTAGCGTGTACGGACATCGCGTCTATGGACGTGAGTTCGAATCCCTACAATAAGCCTCAGTTTTCGGTGAAGGAAAACATCGTGATGAAACCGCTTTTCCTAAGCGCGCCGGGATAGCTACCACCCTCAAACAGAAAATCTGTCGCCAAGCACATATAGATGTGTTCCGGCAGCTACACTTGAGAGCCAGTCCTCCCATTAGACGTGTTACCATCTTGGGCCACATCGTCACTTAAAATCAGGTGAGATTGAGGTCATAACGCTAAACCTATAAACGATTTCGATTAAAAAAATGTCCTAGATCCTACTTCCATACAAACAACATCTAAGATAGGTACCAAGCTCTACATTTTAATTCTGCAGTCGGTACTAGGGTTGCCAACTCTACTATATAATATATTATCCTACTATACTAGGCGTCAAATATATTCTATATATTTCTAAAAAAATATTGTATGCGAAACTACTATATTATCATTGTATAAAAAAATTATACAACATTATTTATTCGAAAATGTTCATACGTAAAACGGAACGCAGACCGCAGCCTCAATCTCTTTCTAAACGACACTTGGTATGTCATTGTTAATTTGATTATTTGTCATTTATCATCATTATTTGTATATCAAACACTAAAAATTATCTTTTAAAAATCAAATATTTATTAGAAACCTACTGCCTACTATATATTTTTTGTTTTTTCGCCATCTACTTTATTTTTTCAGATAATAGACTCAAATATTTTGATATAAATTATTATTTGATATAGATTATTTGATATAAAAAAGAGTTGGCAACCCTAGTCGGTACCTACATCATTCGGTATCTAATTACATTTTTTTTAATTATAAAACTTGTTCATCGGATAACGATATGTGAACATATAATCATAATTTTTATATAGGCATATCAACGTAGGAATGCTGCTTTCATTGTAATTATTTTTTATTGTCGTCCGGTAATGTGACATCACTAGAACAGATGATGAGCACACTGTAATCCGACAACATCGACAACTATCGTGGGATCTTCAATCCATCCTCAGTCGTGACTGTCATGCCGGCCTGCTTAAATGCCTCCTCATGTTACGTTTGAACGACTCCATACTGTAGGAAGGAGAGAACACACTAGCCGGGAAACAGTTCAAAAGTTTCACGGTACGGCAAAGATATGACGTAAAGAACTTTTTTGTTCGAGCCGAGATGGAGGTTACCGTAAAGTTGTGTCTCCGAAACCCAACGCATGTGGTTCTGTTTTTTTTTTATAGTTATAGTGGAAGACTGGCTCTCAAGTGCAGTCGCCGGATCACACCTACTGGTGTTTGGCGACAGATTTTCAACTTGAGGGTGGTAGCTAGTCAGACGGGCATTAGAAAAAGCCCTACCCCCATGCTATGGTTTCCTCACGATGTTTTCCTTCACCGAAAGCTCAGGCTCATTGCAGGGATTCGAACTCACGTCAATCGACGCGAAGTCGTACACGCTACCACTGGGCCATCATTGCTTCACAGGAAGTCTTACACGGAAACGTGAAAGGGAGAGGAGGAAATTACTTACAAATACACGTTGTATATAGCCATTGGAGCTGTACCGAACAACCCTACAAGGTGCGCGATCGTCTCGAAGAATAAACCAAATGTAATGTCACCAAAAACGTAGAACTTATATACATCTGGTCCATACGCGCCAGCAATAAGGAACACCAACGATGTCACCTAAAAACAACATAAAACTTGTAATTATGTCGACGCTGTTGATTTTACACCTTAATTCAACGCCATAAAGATTTATTCTCAAATAATTTTGCCGCCAACGCATCCTCACGCTGCTTGTTACGTTGTTTCACGTTCATGGATAGTACTCTTCTCTTTAGAGTTGTAACGTAAAGTTATATAGCGTTATAAGTTACGCTTATATTAGCTTACTTATATACGCTTAGCTTTATAAGTTGAGCTTATAGTTATATAAGTTCATATAGCCTATCATAGCCCGTTCAAAGTTCAAACAATGTAATGGTCTTTACAGTACTAGTATGTAATATACTTGGATACTTAATACTTGAAGGATTTAGTATAAAGTATTGTACCTAGTGAGAGTAAAATCTGCTATATAAAAATATTGCTTTGGTATTTGATACATAAAAATCATAGCTGATCATCTATACATATAATAAAATTGGAGTGTATGTTTGTAATGTCAAAATAACACATTATTTGTACTAATTGCATATGAAAGTATACACACTAACTATAACAAAAAACATATTATTAAAATTTTTGTCCGTCTGTCTATTTGTTCCGGGGTATCTCCGAAACGGTTGGACCGATGTTGACGGGACTTTCACTGGCAGATAGCTGATGTTATAAGGCATAACTTAGGCTACTTTTATTTTAGAAAAATAATTATGGTTCCGCACAAAAAAATAAAAAATGCTTTTATAGTAGCCCACGCTAGCGAAGCCGCAGGCACAGGTAGTTTGTAGTAAAAAAAATTACTATTTTTATCATAGCGGATTTTGTAGACACAACAACGAATATGTTTACGTCATTAAGTCTACGCGCTCGAGCTCGTTGATCCATTCTCGATGTAAGGAATATTTTCCAAACAGGTCGATCAAACGTCTGGAAGAGCCATGTCAGGGCTAAACTGTTTTTTATTTTTATTTTTGACAATTTAATTTTCTAATTATGTTTCTGGCCCTTCCGAAGAACGTTGTTTTTATTCTATAAGTAAATTCTAGCACTCCAAGACTCAACTGGTCGTAAATTTTTTTTCACCATAAATTCCTTATAATGGTTTCCTTGCTTGCAATCTATGGAAGAAGTTTAATGAGACATAAACGTACTAAGGAGTTTTCAGACTATGTAGAGAATTAGTAGACGGCAGGAGACAACGTGTAATGCGATCTACCTTAAGTGGTTAAATCTTGGCTCATCCACTGCAATAAATATCGAATTTAACCTTTAAAATATCTATAAAATATATGAGATAAACCTCACGTAGAACTGAAGTCCTATTTGAGATTACTTATATATAATTATAGGTCAAAGGTAAGTGAGGTAGGGTACCCATATAACGCAAGAGGACTCAATGTCAATTTGCTGTGTACGCTACCTAAAAACACCCTATAATACAATTACTTATATCAAATTCGATTTTCCGTCTCCATGAACTAAGACAAAATATTAATGTCTCTTAACTCATTGTTTAAATAAGGTATTAAACAAATGGCTCACCCACATGCTGACGTCATATCCCCATGGTAAATACAAAGTGCCTGTAGAATACTTCTCACAGTGACTCGCGTAGAAATTCAAAACTATACTGATCGTCATCAGAAAACCTCTGAAAATTATAATAAGAAATCATGTATCTCACTTATCACATAGGTCTTTGGCGAAACAAAACAAAAATTACTCCAACAATTTTATCTCGCTTGACAACAATGATAATAATATATATTCATTTTATTGACTCTTTTTTAGGGTTCCGAATTTAAAAGGAACGCTTATAGTTTCGGTATGTCTGTCTGTATGTCCGCGGCTTAACTCAGAGATTCTTAGTACTAGAAATCTTTAATTTTGTCTGAATATACAAATTAATCACGTCGACAAAGAGGTAAAATAAAATCTTGAAAAAAAAGTTTAGGTTCTCCTCTATTCAATTGCGATAGGTCGTTAAAAAATATTGCGGATTGGTGAAAAACATTTTTCGATTCAGGTATCCGTTTGCGAAATATTTAGCTTTAAGTGATAATTTTTGTAACAGTCAAGTGTGGGGTACACAGTTGTCAGCTATTTAGCCAGCCACATAGTTGTTTTTGGATATATGAAAAAATATATATGGTAACACTATATATAATGAAGTTAAAAGGAAAACTATCAGAGGTAAGAAGGCTTTACAAGTTCACGAGTAATAAATAGTTAATCCACTTATAAAATGTATTTGGAGAAGTAATTTCGTAGAAATTTCATTGAAAATCACTTAAAGACCCCTCTCTGAAGGATGATTTCATACAAAAGTAAACTATGTCTGACCGTGTTCCGACCGGCGCCCGGCCCGGTGTAACATGAATCATCCTTCACGCATCTTGTCTGCATAATATGAAAGGAATTATTTCATTATTACTTTTTTTTAAAATTATTTAATAGTTTTTATGTTATCAAATTACTGTAAAATACTGTAAAATCAAAATATTGTATATTTATACACAATTAAATTATCTTTACACAATTAAAAAAAAAACATTAAAATGAATTCACATTATTATCACTGATGGATAACTTCATGGTCAATCTGATCCATTTGACACAAATCGCAGCTCTCAATTATAACTTCAAAAATTCAATTAAGTAGATATATTTAAATTATCATTTGAAATTTTTACATATTTTAATCTTCTTCTTCTTCCTGTAATTATGGGTTCAATTGTTTCATTTGCGATAATAAAATTTGCTGTGCTGTTTGGCGTGTTAGTTTGGATCTAGCTTGTAACCAGCGCTATAGCGATTTGCTATATAGCACATGCTGAGCTGGGGTCCTTTTCGATGTTGAACACAGTATTTATTTGTAAACCTTGCAATATTATGTATATAAGTAATGCTCCAATTGTAATTTTTGTGTTTGTAGTTACGTACTAGTTTTTAACAGCTAATAAATGTCCTGCCTTTCTTTCAATTGGTAGCAATTTTGGAGTTTCAAGCTTTGCAGTTAGATTAACTTCAAATAATACGAATTATTTGCATAGCGAATATCGTATAACAAAATGTGGTTATTTGAGTGACTTAGTGCCTGTTCAGATGTGACGTGTGTTAGAAGTTAGCAATAAAAATATTATATACATAGATAAGTATAATAAATGGATAAAATGCTTTTAACCAAATTGATGTGTTTGCATTCTCTACCAGTGCATAAAAAAAATGCTGAGACAAAGTATCGTATAAGCTTGAGTGTCAAGGTAAATTTTGTATTCTTTTTGATATTGGTTATTATTGAATATTTTATGCATAATTTATTTAAGATATTTGGTTTAGTACTAGATTCGTATGCTGTTATTATTTTAAATGATTCGGTGTGTTATTTGTTCTTCATAATCATCATTTTCAGTCCGTAATTTCCCAGAGCTGAGCATAGGCATCTCATCTTGTACGCCACTCATTCCGGGGTCTTGTGCTAATCTCATCCAGATCTGACCCGCGGTTTTAACAATATTCCAGCCCAACGTGCTATCTAAAGGTTGTCCGACACCTCGTTTGCCCATACGCGGTCATTGGCGACCAATCCGTCAACGCTTTAGTCCACATGCCGTTATTCTACCTGGCAACATATCCTTCCCAATACCGTTTCAATTTTGTGATAGTCTTTCCAATGTCGCGGACCTTATTGTGGCGTCCAATCTCAACATTTCTAACTCGATCTTGTAATTTGATGCCGAGCAAGGTACACTAGATGGTTCTCTTATACTACTAGTTATTAAGTACCTATTAATAGCTTTAATGGGAACTGGATTGGTTTGGATTCATGTACTTATTATTATTTTATTTATCGTTATAGGTTTGGTGTAGTGGCCACAATCTCACCTGATGTTAAGTGACAATGTGACCCAACGCTAAACCTAGTGGAAGACTGGCTCTCAAGTGCAGCTGCCGCAACACAGCTATTGGTGCTTGGCGATAGATTTTCCACTTGAGGGTGGTAAATAGCCAGGCGGGCATTAGAAAAAATCCACCAAATTTCGTTTCCTCACGCTGTTTTCTTTCACCGAAAGCTCAGACTCATTGCAAGGATTCGCACTCACGTCAATCGACGCGATGTGCGTACACGCTACTACTGAGCCATCATTGCTTCAAGCACCAACCTATACAAATAATTTTAGCAAAATAGCACTCACCTAAAACAAGAGACGGAATATTCGGGATCTATACCGAATACTGATATGATGGAGAAGGGGATCAAGAAAACAGTGTACGAGTCCAAACCGTGGTCGAACAACTCTCCTAAAGGTCCGGAAACTCCAATCCTTCGCGCTTGTTTTCCGTCTAATCCGTCTATAAAAAAATTCGTCTTCAATTATGAATTTCTAAACGATTTTGTTTGTAAGGGGGGGTATTATTGTTGCGCTTATCTTCTCTTTTTTATCGTTGATAGGTTTAGCGTTATGGCCAGAATCTCACCTGATTATAGTGACGATGTGGCCTAAGATGGTAACACACTAACCCTAATGGGGGAACTGGCTCTCAAGTGCAGCCGTAAATTGCTGGTGTAGATTAAGCCAACCAAGTATTTAATTTATTATTTTATAAATCACTAGCTGTGCCCCACGGTTTCACCCTTGTTAAATTTATTCAACAAACTCTCCACGGAGCCGCTCGTCTAGCCCTATCGTAGTTCCACTTTCTTTACTTGCCAAATTGCCTGACGTTCATTGTAACTGCTCCGCTCCTTAGGGTCGTAGCGTGACGTTATAAAGCCTATACTATTCCTCATGAATCTGGCTATCATAAACAATAATAATTTTTCGAATCCGACTGGTAGTTCCAGAGATTAGCGCGTAAAAAAAAAACAAAAAACTCTTCATCTATTATTAGTACATAGTTAGATTTCGTTTTTATAAATCACATACCTAAATTATAAGATAGAAATATCAGTACGCCACACAATGTATACACCCAGCTGGGTATTCCGTATTCTGTATTTTTCCCTGGCTGCCCAACTGCGGCATTGAAATTGTAATCATACACCGTTAAGAGTACCACCATCACAGCCAAGCATAAAAATCCGACGAACGTAATTAAATTCGGTGCTATCCATTTTGGTATGAACTGAAGAGAAAAATATATCATTACTCGTTACGATTTTTTCTGATCCCCTAATTATAATATCTATTCCCAAAAAATATTTTTGTCATCATATTAGTGAAAACAGTCTCCAAAGGGGGATGATAAAAACGGAAAATCAGTTCACGGAAGATGTGGCTTAGGTTAGGTTTGACTTGTGATAAGAAACAGCGGGAGATGGCCGCGGCGCGTTTTGACATTGTTTGGTGATTTGATTCTGGTGACACATCTATTATTTTAGGGACAAACCATATTAATTAGGTCACTGAACGTGCATTTATTTGGCGATAGTTAAAGTCATACTCAATATGGTAAAACTACTTTACTTCAGGTAATTTAATTTTTAAAACACCATACAAACTTTAAGATACTCAATCCGATTGAGCGTCAATAAGCCTATCACGATTTCATATATTTATGGCTTGGGAGAAGTCGGAGGATGCAATCGGTTTATTTTGCGATCTCTTAAAAGCTTTCGACTGCGTTGATGAAATTTCACTTATATGCAAAGTGAAAAGAATAGCTTCAGAGGTTAGGCAATTAAATAATACTTTAGTTAAAATATCTGAATGGCTTGCTCTAAATAATTTCCTGCTAAATCCAAATAAAACCATATGGAGTTTCACTTAAAAAGAAAAAAATGAGGTATTATTTCCGAACTGGTTGTAGTGTTTTATGTTCATAAGTGCCTTCTTAGGGCCTAAATTGAATAAAGTATTTTTTGATTTTGATTTTTGATCAAAGTTATGTGTTTATATTATTAGTATATATAATGAAGTTAAAAGGAAAACTATCAGAGGTAAGTAGGCTTTACAAGTTAACAAGTAATAGTCAATCATCTTATACAATATACATGGAGAATTTTGTAAAAAATATCATTGAAAATTTCTTAAAACCCCTATCTAAGTCTGTATATTGTGACGGGCAACTACGGAACCCTTGACTGCGCGTGGCCCGACACGCACTTGGCAAGTTTTTTATTTATATAGATTAGTAAAATCTTCACAACTCGGTAATAATTACTTATGTAGTAAATATAAACAAGGTACCTATTGACGAATAAACATACTATTAATTAAACTAATGTGTTAACTTTTTGAATATTATTTCTTAATTTTTGTAAAATTCTTGAATATAGTGAATTTTTATACATAATAACTCCAATTTATTAATGGCGTATTTCCATTTCATACTTTGTGAGTTGATCGTTTAAAAAATATGTACTCAAATACTTCTAAGTAATTACCTTAATAAAAAATTTACTTACCTTTATAATGAAATTCCATAATGGCTGCATAACATAGTTGCTGATTGGGCTTGTATCGATGGCACTGTACTGAAATAGGATTACTAATTAATTCATACAATATTTAAAGCTGTGTTTGGAAACCGCGTTGATCGACGTGAGTTCGAATTCCAAATCAGTAAGAAAATATAATTGTATAGTATTTTTTAAATCTTAATGCCCACCTGGTTTGCTACCTAAATTGAATAATTTATCGCCACTCTTAAAGGAATGTTCCGTTAACAGCATTTGAGAGCAATTTCCTCCAGGGTTTGCGTGTTATCCTCTTTGGTCCCTTTGTCATTTAGAGTCACGTGAGATTGAAGTCAAACGCTAAATAATCTATTCATATTATAAAACTCAACATGTATCTGTCTGTCTGTCCGTTTATATTCTGTTCGAGCGAAAACTACTTATCCGATTTGCATGGTTTTTATTTTAATTCACAGCTATGTTATCTGGCCATATTACACGAAAAAAGTATTTCTGTTACATAAAGTAACATACGAAATAAGCAGTGAAGATATGGTGAATCAATTTGAAAAAAAAAACACGTTTTTGGGCGCTTAAATGGCTCCGCCAAGTAAACCATAAGAGTTGGGGGGATTCTACATTTCCAGCTTACCAATCCGATAATGATACTCGTAACAATGAGCTCGCTTCCTTGCCTCGTTCCTTATTGTGGTAATTAATAATCACTTGTTGTTTTTAAAAATGGTAAACTGTTTCCACATTTTATTATATGACTATATTGTCTAAATATGTCTTAAATAAATGCGATAATATTATATAATTCTCTATCGCATTATTATAAAAACAATCCCATCTCCTTACATTTCTACAATTTTCAAGGGTTAAATTATATCTGGCTATTCGTTGGCTGGATATTCGTTGTAATTACACTTCCGACCTACCCTAATCAATACAGTTGCTTTATACACTTTTGAAATTCTAACTGTTACCGATAGTTGAACAGTTAAGGTTATCAATAAATGGCAACTCGCTTTTATTTCATCTGAATTAATTCTTTATTTATCAGCATATCTTATTCTAACAATTTATCATAAAAATATGTCTTAAATAAATGTGACAATATTATATCATTCTCTATCGTATTACTATTAAACAATTTAACAAAATAATTCATAGAATATCCTATAAGCATATGGTATATATACATTATGCAGTATTCGCCGCAAACATTAGTGAACTCATTTTGTTAATATATTGAAATCCCATCTTGCATTTCTTTCTATAAATAATTTGTGGTATCCAGTCGGTGGTCGTCCATATGAATCCAAATAAAGACCGAAACCATTTTCACCATTTTCATAAATTATTATAACTTATAACATATGATGGAGCTTGCATGTGTACAGGTAATCGGTTGGCGTCTTATACATTACTTTTTAAGATTGGATTAATATTGGTTAAGTGTTTTTGTATACTCGTATGTCATAATTGACCCACACAATCATAATGATTACTTCTCAGAACAATAGTTCATATGCAAGTATGATATTATAGGTTATAACCTGATATTTAAAGTCTGATAAGGGGATGTAAACATAACTTATATACATGTTGGTAATTGCATTTCATTCTAATTACAAATACAATTGAACTTGAAAGTATTATTTATTAATACTACTATAACCAGCAGGGTGTGGTGCAACATAGTGGATATTAGTAATTTCTAGTAAAGGGTTCATTTCTACCATTGATTTTTTTTAATATACTTTTCCCCTCTTTTTGTGGTGTCGAGAAAAGTTCTTCAGACGATGTGTGTCCTGCGAGATCGTTTAATTGCAGCTGATTTATAAATTCACACCTCTTTGGGTTTCCAACATAAGACAGCTGTACTTTAATATCTTTCAATACCTTTGCAAATGTTTCCCAACCTATTGGATCACTTTTCTTTAGTGGTCTTAGCGAATCATTTACTAAGTCTACAATATTACTTCCAGGATTTTTTTCTTTATCTATCTATCTATTTATCTATCTACCTTCATTATCCCATTGGATTTTATCTTTACTTATATTAGTTTTTATGAATAAAGACAGTTTATTTATCTTTTCCATACTTGCTGGTTGTTTCCGTAGGAACTACATTTCTATCTTCTAAACCACAATTTTTATGATAAATTTTATTTTCAATTAATCCATCATGAAGCGTATTGCTAATAAGTTATAATTGATAAGATCGGCGTACTTCTTCGGCAAAGTTGTAATGTTTGCAAAAATAAAATACACTTTTTGCGATCTTCTACGTTACTGTTTAAGAATTATTTCCAAATTGGCATCTAATCTTGATAAAGGGGTATCAATTGTATGTGTGGTTTGTTATAGTTGTTAAAATCAGAAACATTTTCTTCGCATGTTTATGATTTTTATATAAGAGCCCTCAAAATTGAATCAAAAATTATTGTTCCTCTTTTTCTATTATTTTTTTTTTCTCAAGTTACTTTTACATTCACGTACTAATTGACGAAGTCTGCTATTATGTTTCTTAAGCTTATTTCTTCTTTTACTTCAAGTGGGTCTTTACCAGGTAGCTATGAACACAAATGCAATTTATTTCTTCCTATCACACAATTTTAACAACGCTTTTCGTTATTTATAATTTGAATAAGCAGTGCATTCAGTAAATTTTTGTCTTCAGACTACGCTGCATTATTTGTATATGATAGGAATATATTAGTTCCTAGTATATTTAAATGCTTTTGTTGCAATATGCAATGTCCATCTAAATGGATTTTCTTTGTTTTAATACGACACATATCTTATAGACGTTCGATGTCTGTTATCATAGGGTGCATTGTCTTCCACAATCATTTACTAAGTCTCGACCCTTTCCAACTATATAACTCGCGTTAAGATAACAAACAAATGATTATGCTAATTAATATGTTTATTATTCTGTCTGAAGGGGTATACACAGCATACTATACATATATTACCTTACAAAATGGACTAAATAACACTTCTTAATATAAATATATTTATTATGTGAAAAACATATGTATAACGTTAAATATGTTAAAAATATGTAAATGCGTAAGAATTTAATAAAAAAAATGTGACAGACAACGCACAGCCTAAAACGGTGGGTCTAGGAACATGAAAATTATAAAAAGGAGTCCCTTATATAACGTGAATGAGCATTAATAGAGCGACATGAACGTTATGACGACCAAGTTTAATACATAGATTAAAAATGTATTTTCGAAAATTAATCCCATAAAGAAGTTACATAGGGGCTTAAAACTGGATTGATTCTTGAGAGCTGGCCAATGAAATCCCACACACGTCTAGTAGAATTACCTATATATTTTATTATTGTAGCTCGACGGCACTGGTGTTGAACACAGGACAATGTAAAAACAGCGGTGACGACAGGTGATCAGTAATCCATCGTCAGTCATCATTGTCATGCCGGCCTGCTCAAATCTCTCTTCACGTTATGTTTCAAAGATTCCATGTTATAGGAAGGACGGAAAACATTGGCCGGGAAAAAGTTCCACAGCTTCACAGTACGGCAAATATATGACATACCGGACTTTTTTTTCGTGCCGAGATGGAGGTAAATATTTTAGTTAATCTAGAATTAACTCACTGTAACATTTCTAATTATTTTTTTGGAACATTTCGCATGAACCAATAATTTATGAAGAATTCTATTCATGGGCGACGTTGCTAAACATAATACCATGGATTGTGGATAGATAAATCTATGGATTAGCCATTAACGTAGTTAAAAAAAAATGATAAATCCGATCGAGTTTTTTGTCGGCTCTTCTTACTGGGATGTTTTCCGAACCGGTAGTAGTGTTTAGACATTCATGTCTTCTTCGGGTCTAAATTGAATAAAATATTAATTATTTTGATTTTGACAAAAAAAAATCAATAAACATACCTTATATTTTTTGAATCCTTGTAAATGTGCTTCAGTTAAATATTTGTAATTAAACATTGTGTGAGGTATTTACGTATGTATTATTCTCGAGGACCTGTGAAAAAGTATGTACATATATAAAATTCGAATTCCTCTTAAACAAACAATAAAAAATTTTTTAACATGGAATTAATGAAATGATAAATTAAAACTGGTTTGTTAACAACCGATGAAGCACAAGTCAAACAATTAAAAAAAAAACAGAAAATGTGGCGAGTTCAATTCGCGTCCTGAGTGTTCCGTACTATAAATAAATATTGTTTGTATATTGTCCCGTCACTGACCAACGTTTCTGATGGACAAGCTTTTACTATGCTGACTCTCGCACAGTACTACACAGTATAAAATGAACAGATATAACTTTGTCGCGTAATATTACCACACGGGATTTGAAATAAATTATTTTGGAAATATTCCTGTACTTTTTGTTATTAATAAATTTCAAGACTGTAGTCTCCGGGAAGTATCCTATAGCTGTTGATAATTGGTCAGTGAACAGAACTTCTTCTATACCTACATATTATAAAACTCAGCGCCTCTCTGTCTGTCTGTCCCTTTATGTTCTTTTCACACGAAAAGAACTTATCCGATTTATATGGTTCTTTTTTTTATTCATAGCATCATCATTCATTCATTTTATTATCTGGTCAGGGTATAGGATATGTTTTGTTAGATAAAGTAACATACGAAATAAGTAGTGACGATAATGGTGAATGTAATTCGGAAAAAGGCGCTTTTAGTGCGCTTAAATAGTTTCGTTGAGTAAACTATAAGATGTACACATCAACACCGTCTAGGGATATTCTGTATAAAGTTTTTAAACAGTAAAAATACTGGCCACTTTTAAAATCTTTTGAAGAAAGCTTCTTTTGTAGGCCATTTTGGATGAATCCAAGTTTTAATTTGAAAAATAAATTAAAAACAAAAGATTTGCGCGGCATAACTTTAGCGAAGTTCGAAGGTTTCAATTTTCCTATCATAGTTTCTGGTGTCAAATTAAAGTTTTAAAACAAGGTAGCAGTTAATTTAGAATGCCTCTGTATGCATCATCCAGCAGACCCATTTAATGAAAGAGGAAATGTTAAGGGCAGTAGGCATGCTCTAAGCTTGGGCTACTCGACAGAGTATTACTGAGGAAATTGGAACAAAACAAAACGTGATATCAAGGTTATGTTCACGTTATCGTGCTACTGGTGAAGTGGCTGAAAGACACCCAGACGGGAAGTGTATAACCATTCAACAACAAGACTGATTTTTGCTAATTGCTGCGAGAAATCAACCAAATGTTACGACCATGCGGTTGGTTCAAAGGATCTAGTCAGAGCACCAGTTGCTTGTGAGTGACCAAACAGTGAAAAGAAGAATACATGAAGCTAACCTTCATGCTCGTAGACTGTTTCGTACTCCACTACTATGCCGAGGTAATCGTGGACGAAGATTATAGTGGGCTCGTGAACATTTGCTCTGGGAAGATAACCAGTGGATTGTAGTGCTGTTTACCGATTAGTCCCGATTCGCGAAAAGTACGCGTATGGCGAGTTTGAGGTGTTCTGTACCACCCTCAGGAAGTCCATACCACGGCGAGACAATTATGGTTTGGGAATTCGTGTTGGTGGAAGAACAGACCTCGTTTGGGTCAGAAACACCATGACTGCTAAAAAATAGCGTAACCAGAAGCTAGTACCATTAGTCCACCCTCATCGACTACAAATGGGCCAAGAACTCACGCTCATGCACGACAATGCCCGTCCGCACACAGCGCGAGAGGTGACCAGCTGGCTGCAGGAGCACGACGTATCGGTCTTGGAATGGCCCGCGCAATCACCAGACCTTCCCACAGAGCACGCGTGGAACATGCTCTAAAGAAGGGGGTTTGAAGAATTTTCTTGCAAACATTGCGACTAAAGAGCTACTTGTTTAGTAGTTTAGCAGGACCTGGGACAATGTCCCCGCTTCAACACTTTGATAACTAGCATCGAAGCATGAAACTTAGCATGAAGCATGTTAACTTCATGGATGGTTTAACTGACTACTGATTTGCATAATTGCAGAAATTGAATAATTTCGCTTTATTTATCACTTTTTTCGAAAACTCATCGTTAGTTCTACTATTATTTCACTTTTCGTCTTTATTTAAATAAAAATTTATTTACACAAAAAATATATTTTTGTTTTATTCTGAAGTCTAGTCTAATAAATGGGTTACCTATATAAAAATATATACTTGTTTTAGGTTACAAGTTTTGAGTCAATTGAGAAAATCCGAAATATCCTTAGACGGTGTTGATGTGTTAATCACATTGTCATAATTGTAAATCTTAAAAATCCCTTAAAAAGTCAGTCAGACTATTTTCTAAAGACCACCTACTATAAGTATTTTTGGGGCAAAACAAATCGCACTCAACCGACAGCATTCTGTACCTAGGCCACGCGAGTGGAGCCGCGGGCACAGCTAGTTTAGAATAAAGGGCCTTATATATTTATTACGTTAATCTAGAAATTTTATTTTTGCAGCAATAAGGGACCAGTAGACCTTAGTATTCGATATTAATTTCAACTTTATACCTCAAACCCTTAGTTCTATTCTTTGGCCTGAGCTAAAACCGTTTTTGAGAAAAAGGGCCTGAAACGGAGAGCCAAACAGACGGACAACAAAGTGACAACTACCCTATAAGGGTTTCATTTTTTCCTTATGAGATACGGATATCTTAAAAATTAGTTAAATCCTGTTCCTAAAGACGATTACGTCATTGGCGACAATTCGAATTATACAGGATACAGTTTTATTAATCAAAATAGGTTGAGTGATATGTTATCATTTATAACTGGCTTATCATCATGAACTATTTCCCACAGACCTAAATTGAAATAACGAAAATATTCTTTCTACTATCGCCATAAAGAGTTAGAGAGTTTCGGATTTCAGTTTATAATTTGAAAAAATATATAAATAAGGTGGCAAACAAGCGTACGGCCCGCCTGATGGTAAGCGGCTACCGCAGCCTTTGGACACTTGTAACACTCTCCCCGACTGTGGAAATCTTAGTCATCTAAGAAACACAACATAAGGTTATTTGGCTGAGATCTTTTGTAGGGTGGAGGTATTCCACCTCACTTAAAATGCAATAAAAATTTATTTAGTTATTGTGTTGCATGACCGTAGTGATCAAGTGGTTTGGACCGGCGGAACTAACGAATTTTTCGGAATTCACATACATAAATAATCCACATTGGTAACTTTATCGGCTGATAGTGAAGGACAACATCGTGACGAATCCTGAATGCATGAGAAAGGTTCTTGTTGTACCAGTGAATGTGGGAAAAACGGAACTGTTGATTTCACGTTGTTTAAAATCGACAAAACAACGACGGCTGTCGTAGTGATTAAGCTACCTTCCCTTGAGAAGAAGTTTTTCCCAGCAGTGGGACACTTACAGGCGGCTATTAATATTATTATTATATAGATTAACTTTTGATCACAATCGCACTTGATGTTAAGTGATTGAAGTTATAAACACTTTAAGCTTAGAATAGCAACTGTCGACCGTTTGGCGACATATTTTCATCTAGAGTACCTTCGAGAGTTGAGTGATTAATAGAAAACGCTCTAAGACCCTGTAAAGATATAAGATATTTCACTTTAAATACAGAACTTCTCAATTCTGTACAAATACGTGTCCAAAACTCTACAAATATTTTGAAAATCTCCAATCTATACTAACCTTATAAAGTTCAACAGAATGTTTTTTGTCTGAACGTACTAAGCTCTAGAACTACCAGTCAGTTTTTTTATGGTTATATATTGAGGAATGTCACGCTACTACACTAAGCAGCGGGACAGTAACCATGATCGTCAAGCAATCTGACAGGTTGTAGACAAGTACGGGAAGTAAGAATAACTATAGGGTACTCGGGTGAGTTAGCGCGGCGCGGTGATGAAGTATTTTACCAATTATAAAAGTAAAAAAATATCTATTATAAATATCATTATTTGGATAGATATGATTATAAAAAACTTGAACTTCTCCTAAAATACAATAAAAATAATAAGAAATTACCTTTTTTCTCAAATCTTTAAACACAAATCAACACAAAATGTCAATATTCACTCATAACTTTAACAATTTCAAAGTATTTATTTTTATGAGATAATTTGTATCTTCAAACACGTCGCATTTATAACGTTTTAACCAACTGATTACATTTTCGAGGTAAACTTGTGTAAAAAGATATCGTAGAATTAAAATAATATGTTATCATCATTGCCCGTAGAATAAGTAATACAGATATGACAGACAGTCTGCGTATATGATGCCGAAACGGTCCGCGTCGTGCTTGCGTGCGTGCATTAGGGCTGTATCGCTATCAGAAAGAACAATACTGAAAAAAAAGTGTATTTCAAACTGTGCCTGACAACTTGAAGTTGTGTATCACCGAACATTATACGAATACACACCGACCCTCTAATTTATTATTTACTTAATTTTTTGGAACTGACTATACTGTTAGCCTTAGGGGCCCTGGAGCCTTTACGGCTTTTACAGCTTTATCGGGCTTGGGGGCGAGCGCTTAGGGCACTCAGCCACGAAAGCTAAGCAACAACATCCGAGGGTGCCAAAGTGGCCTAACCTCGGCTCGGACTGTTGCGCGTATGCAATTAAGTCGCGATCTGACTAAATCCCTATCATTCGATCTAAACTAATTATACATATATACATATTTCTGCCCCCTGGGAGGAGGGAAGGAACATGTGTATGTGTATTTAGTGGTCTGAATTTTTTTGTCTAATCTAACTAGGCAAAAAAAGAAAAAAAAGGTCCCTTACAGAACCCATGTACCTGTGTGTTATTATTTACGAACGAAACACGCGTAATAGCCGAGTAGTGGCGTCATTTTAAAACTCGTTTTCTATTTTATCGCTTGTATCACTTGATGTTCAAAATTTAAGCTAACGTCCAAATTTATAAAAAAACTTTTGCTTTTACCGGTGGATTTTAGAAGTAGGCCTGGATAATTAGTCACACACTAATCCTTACTTAACATCTATTAATACAGTGTGTTTTTTCCAAAATCAACGTATCGATTCCTGGGCAGGAATATTGATTGTTCAAAAATTCAATGATGCAGTTTTAATTTTCATCAAAATCGGGCCCGAGACTCCTTTGAATATTTTTTGCTAGTCTTCATAATTTTGGATTTGACTTTACACAACACTTAAAAAATTCACCTATATATAACAGACATTTTTAGAGCCCTTTACAACGCACTGAAACTTTTTGGTAGCATGCAAAAGTGACAATACTTTATCTGATGGTGCGTAAAATGCAATGTATTCCAAAATCAAAACCAACCACCGAGAGATCTACAATCCATCACAATGAGGAAGGTAAGGAGCTAAGTAATGTACTGTGCTAGAATGTTTTGTGCAATCTATACAATAATATAATAAAGTGGAACAGTTTTAATTTGATTATTGGTTGGTTTATTTAAATACGATAATCTCTAAAACTACCAGTCGCATTCGAAAAAGTTTTTTTTTTGTTTGCTTAAAAACGCTAATCTCTTAAAAATTCTTTTTGTATATGATAGCCAGATTCATGAGGAATAGTATAGATTATCTAGTATTAGACTATACTTCTCAGCGAGCCTTAAATATTGATTTTTGTTAAGTAAGTCGGAAAATAACAGCGCGCCCGAACTGCTTTATCCGTGTGCGTTGGCGTAATGGTTATAGATACGTAAATGCAATGTTTTACAAAAATATTGTTTCTTAATAAATTTAAAGGTAGTCTACGATACCATATGCCTAT
Source organism: Saturnia pavonia (assembly GCA_947532125.1). Taxonomy (NCBI): domain Eukaryota; kingdom Metazoa; phylum Arthropoda; class Insecta; order Lepidoptera; family Saturniidae; genus Saturnia; species Saturnia pavonia. The sequence goes on along the minus strand of OX383916.1, from coordinate 3,531,955 downwards.
CTGTTATGCATAAGCCACAATAAGATATTTTGTGACAAATATGGAATTAAAATTGAAAAGTGATTTATGAGCATTATTATCAGGCATGACATATTAATCCTTACGAACAAAAATTACTTTATCATCAAGACAATTTTATAAATATAAACTTTGCCCTTTATAGCATGTTATTTGGACACATAGTTTGGGAGATAATGAAAAATTAAAATAATTTAACTCTCGGCTTAGATCTATGACTATAGGTGAGTGGCGTAAGCGAGTCGTGTGAGTTGTGTCGCACATAATCCTGGCCACCCGACAAATAATTTTCTATACTGAAGAAGTATAAATCATCAATCAGCTATTTATTTTAAATTAAATTGTGGGTGAAACCGCGGGGCATAGTCAGTAAACAAATAAAACGTAATACGTTAATCGAACCTTTTCAACATAAATGTTGTTCTTAAGACAGATTCTGGATTTTTCTTTACCGATCGATCGATTTCAATAAATAGTGAGAATACCTTTCAACGTATTTCTATCCTACGCGAAATACCAGATTTCTATAGGTTTTGTGTTTATCGATAGTAACAATATGTAAGTAAAATCATTGGATTTCAGGGGATGTTAATTGTAAGTATAAGAGAAGAAATTTATGTATATTCATAGTCAGGGGTCTTATGGAACTTTGCAACAAAAACTATCCGATACTATTATCCGAAACTAGCGGATATTTGAGATAATTTCAAATCCATAATCAAAACCGAAATAATCAAGATATTAATATCCAGATCCGAAATCTTATAGACATTCCATCGCTGTTTATTATAACATACGAATTACCTAGGTAATGAACGCGACTTTTAGAGTTCAGAGTACTAGGAAAGCAAGTATGGAGTGTCGCTTCTAGTTAACTAGTTATTGTTATGTAAATTTATTCAAATTAAATTTAACACATAATTTTTTTCTGTGTACATTTTATTTTATCAACACAAATATTATAATTCATAAAGTAACTCTGTTTGTTTGTTACCTTTTCACGACTAAACCTCTGAACGGATTGCAATGAAATTTGGCATGGATGTATCTTCGGATCTGGAGAAGGATATTGTTTAAAAACGCGGCAATGAAGTTAGACACTAGCTAGTATTTTATAAAGTACATCTAAATTAACAGATTTAAATATTTTGGTCCTAAAAAAAATTATGTACAAGCGTAAATATGCAAATATACGTATTTTAATATGTATTTTTCTTAGTAAATGAGTTCCCATTGTCTTATTGTGTAAGCTTATATTATAGTATGTAAATGACTATTATAAAAATTAATAATTAAATCTTAAATTTATTTACAATAATAATGATTTGGATTAGGGAAAAAATTGCATCATTGAACGGAATATCTCTTCTGTTATTTTAATCATTGGCGTTTGAACCAAAAACGATAGGGAAATATCAGGCTTAATTTTTGTTACGATAACATAGACCTGATAAATATGTTACACATCCGAATATTCGAAAGAATAGTGTAACAGACAATTAATAATCAATTATTATGAGTTCGACTACAGGGTCGTCCTTTTTTTTACATCACTTTAGAATTTTTGTGCTCTCAGGGCCTCATAGAATAAAATATCTCAGTTTTCAATCTTTATTTATATTTATTTCCGATCCTATGAGTCTCTGGGAGCATAAAAATACAAATTAAGGACCACCCTAGTCCGTGTAAGTATTTATAGTTAGTATGTCCTGGTCGGCATGCCAAATAAATGGTAGACTGTTGAACAATTGCAGTGGACAACAAATATACACGGTGCAAGTTAAATTTTATAAGTAAAAATTATACGTGGACTATTAAAAACCTTTTTTATTTTTTGTGAGAAACCCTAATAATTTTTCTGAAATTAAAGTAGCCTAAGTTATTTCTTATAATGTCAGCTATATGCCAGTGAAAGTCACGTCAAAACCAGTCCAACCGTTTAGGAGATTGCCCGGAACAAACAGACAGACAAAGATTTAAAAAATGTCTGCTTGTAAAGCTGTAAAAGCCGTTTGAGGCTTCAGGGCCCTTATGGCTAACAGTATAGTCAGTTCGAAAAAAAAAGTATGGACGGCACGGCTCAAAATTAATAGTTCAGTATCGGACTACGATCCGACTGTATTGTACTGTACGATACGACTTTAAATTGAATATACAGTCCATATTTAAGAAGTTAAAGATGTTATTATTAAACTCAACAAGTTTTATTTATTGAATGACGACGTCACGCGCGTTCATATGAACTATGCCAGTTTTATGACGTACTTTATTTTAATTTAAAAAATGTATAAGTCTTATACAATTTTTATTACATCTACTTTTCAAATTTGTTATATTTAAGATTTACATATTTTCATCGTAAAGATAAATTGAAATAGATACTTGTTAAAGAAATTAATATTTTAGTCCGTGCTCTTGTCGTCCATGTTTAGTCTTTGATCAATTCAACAGAACATAAAATACGATTTACCAACAACATACTTCCCTTGAATCATTACACTAGCTTATTAAGTTTTACAATGTAATGTGTTCTTATGATGATATTTTTTTTTATAAACATACATCATTTCATTCATTGTCTATTTTAATTAAAACCGGTCCGCCAAATAATTATGACGCAGACGTAAACAACTTTTTGTAGTTGGTATTGTCCTTGCTGAAAAGATTTAGCATAATTTTATATTAATTACTAGGGATGTGCCGAATATCCATATCCACGGATATTAAATACATAAATATACAAAAATAACATAGTTATATTAAAATGCCTATATATAAAAAAAAACCGTGTGGTGTCGTGAGACACCAGCTAGGAACGAAGTTCCTTAATATAAAATATTAATTTCAAGTTCTATCCGAGGTATAAAGAAAATAATTATTCGGGTATACATTTTTATTTTATTTTTTTATCGATAATAATCAAAAAAACTACTTTACAAAATAATATTATATTTATTTCATTTACAATGATTTATAAAAATATATAATAAAATAATAGCAAAATGCAATAATAATAACAGTCATCACGTAGACTATACATTAGACACTTTATAGCCATCGTACATAGACTATACACAAAAATCTTACGCTTTTTTTAAATGTTACGGACGTTTTTTGCCGGCTAAAGTTCCGCAACGCCCCTTAAGGAACTTTGTCCCAATAGAGTTACAAATTATACTTGTGATTAAATCTAAATTCGCCGTTAAAACTAACATACCTAGAATCCTACGCTGTTCTTTGTCACACTAATAAACACTAAACGTGTCTCATAATTTCACTTACGCAATGGGTTCCCTAACTATGAGTCCAAGGTCACACGCGCTTACTGCGAACAAACTAATTCCGAAAGTTGAGGTCCGTATCCGTATCCGCGGATCAAGATAGCAGTAATTCGTATCCCTGTCTGTGTCCGCAGATCCACATTTTTAATAACCTTCATCAATTGTTAATTACGTAGATTCTCGCGCTAGGATTTTTTTAATCAAAAGATGTACTTTACATATATATATAAAAATCTTCTGATAAGTTTTATTTTTACTCATATTTTTGTCAATTTATATAGCCATTTCAATTAAGAAATTATGTATAATTCCCATGTTCAAAATTTCATCAAAATCGGTTGAGAATTACAAAAAAAAAAAACGATTTTTTATAGAATTATTGACAATTCTATCATCAGTAATTGAATAACTTATGCATCCCGTCTGCAAAATTTAAGGTTGAGAATTAATAAAAGTGGTTATTATTGACAATAATAATTCTTACAGACCATTAATTATGGAATGACATAAATACATATAAATAGTGTACAACATTCCATCAACATATTATAAAATTATTAAAATTCTAATAGATTATAATTCTTATAGCCATATAAATTGAGCAATAATATATATAAGCTTCCCGTGTACAAAATTTCATACGAATCGGTTAAGCCGTTTATGAGTTAAAACCGGACATACAAACAGACCGATAGACAGAAGACAATTTTTTTTTATGACATTCGTGATCTCCAATCCCGATAAATAATGAAATGATACTTTGGAAAATACTTTTATTAAATAAACATGGGTAATTTTTTTAACAATATACCAGGCGCTCATGGCTCGCACGGAGATCGATACAACACCTGTGCGTTGCCATGGCGACTCTCCGGAGGGCGCCATCCGACACCGCCGCGTAATTTGAAATTCGAACCTCGCCGATAATGTCTGCCAGTTGCCAGCCTCGTGCTCACTATTTTTAACTAAATTACGTTTAATTTGGTTTAGGGATGTAGTTTTTTTTGTAATTATATTTATCGATTTTGGTTTGTTTAAATGAAATCTGTATTTAGATTTTACTATTAGTAAATACTAACAAGTAAACTGATTGGTACTAGAGCAGTAGTCATTACTTCATACAACAATAAAAAATATGTCTTATGTAACATTTAAAAAATATATACTTGTAGAAAAAAAAAATACTAGACTTTAGCAACCCTAATAATATGTACATGCAGTGCACTCGATAATTATTTAATTACTTGTTTATTTTTATATTATTTATTAAGCTAATAATTAACCTTAAATAACCTTTAATAACAATAAATACAATAAAATAAATAAACACTGTTTTTAAACTATGTAACATTGGCATTTTTATTGTAATATCGTGATATTTGAAAATAGAAACAAACTAATGAAGATTTAAGAGCAAGAAAGACAACAAGAGGGATTGGTTTTGAACCATCCTTGCTATGTGCCATTACAGATTTCCCGACTCTGCTTAAATAAATCTTGTTTTCAACACGCTATTTTTTAGCACTCCAACACCATAGAGAGATGAAATATACTTTCGATTTTTATTTAAGCTGTCAGCTACCGAACAGTGAATATTGCATTAAAATCCGTCAACAAGTCAATTTACGTTTAAATTTTAACTTTTATCTTCGATCCCGGAGAAACCTTTTTGTTTTATGGGATAAAAAGTATCCTATATATTAATCCATAATATTACTTTTGATTGTCTCAAGTTTCATCAAAATCTGTCTAGGAGTTTAAGGGTGATACGTGTACCAGCGGACAGATAGACAGATAAAAAAGGGGTGTGTGCGATTCACACACGATAGAAGTGAAACTTCATTTTAAATGATATTTTATATTTTATTTAAACAGTGTACATACACACCGACATTTGCTCTCTCGCTCTGGCTTACACAAAGAGGAGAGATCGATAATGTGCGTTAGAGTTTCACTTCAAAAAAAAAAAATTAAATAGATTTTCAAAAAAATACATGTGTACATATTTGGATCGGTAAGTTTTATTATATGTATAGGAAAGTATAGAAAGATTTCAATCAGATAGTCCCTACCTACCCTACGTTGGTAAGGCGTGTTGATAAATAACCACAAATGGCCATGTGTTAATTGAATGCGGCGTGTAACCATTGTTACTCAGTTAATTGGATCTCGAGGCTCTGTATGTCACATATGGTAAACAAAACTATACCACATTATTTGGGAGGTCATGTTTTTTTACATGATTTTATTTAACTTGCTATGTATAATAATAGCCTTTATGCTCGGGTCAAATCTTGCTAAATAGTTTGTAACTATTTCCACTTAACCGTTTGAACTGAAATTTGGAATACTTTGTAACTTCGATGACAATACATCTATACATATATATAAAAATGAAATGCTGTTCGTTCGTAAGCCCATCACTTGAGAACGGCTCGACGGTTTTGGTTATTTTTTGTTTTAATTGTGTTTGTATTCGCAATAGTCTGAATTAGGTTTTTATGGCAAGAAGAATTACAAAAGTTTCCTGGTAAGTTTCAAATCCAGGGAAACACGTCCTTTTTCTATCAGATTTTTTTATGTACTCAAGAGCATAACAGAAGATTCAAAGGATATGCGTCATAATTTTTTAGTTTTGTTTATGTTGATGGAAGTTATCAGAAAAAAACGGGATAGGTGATGTTGTGGTCGAGTTATTGACTATTGGGAACTGGGAAAGGCAGAACAACGTCTGTCGGGCCAGCTAGTAATATATTATTTCATACATTCAGTCAAAAAAGTATCGGGAATGGTTTATGGTTCCAAATTTAAATGTTTGTTTTTTGTTTTTGTTGTTAGATTGGCATTGGAATTGGAATACGGATTGATAGAAATGTGAAAAAAAAAACTTTTTAATATCCTAAATCAGCGGAATTCAAACTATCGACCACTGGTGCGTACTGTGTATGAAGCTTGGTCGTCTCACACCACTAGGCCATTCCGATGACGATCGCAATCATGAAAATCAGGACTTGCATTAACCGTGCATAATGTAAATGTATTCTATCTCATTCTCTCGTAGGCTAAATACTATAGATGTATATGGTTGTCTCTTTTTACGGTCGCTTTTTAGTTCATAAAGTTAGAAAAATCACTACGGTACTAAAGAAGTGTTCACTTCAAAAAGTTTATTATTTAAAACAAAAAAAGTAGTGGGAAAACCAATAATTACACTTACAGACTGACGTAAGTAACATAGTGTTATAGTATACAAGGATGTCGTAAGCGCCAGCTAAATAAGTAACCGCAGTTAGCGACACAAACAAGTAACAAATTCAGCTAAACTGGCTAAACATTAGTTCAAATTAAACGGTTTTGAGGCCGATTCCATTTGCATCGCACGTGATCGTCTGTTGCGCCGTCTAGTCAGCTCATCAACCGATCTACCAGCCTGATTAATTTGTCTAAATTTGTTGTGCAAATGACAAGTGATAGCGATTTAGTGCATTCTGATAACTGTTAAGTTAATAATTGAGTCATACTGAAGCAAAATAAGCAATGAACACTTTCAATGGAAAGATGTTGACATTATTTTTATTCACAGTTCACGCAACAATTACTAGTTATCCATCCATTCGGCTAAAAGATGCCCACTGCTAGACATAGGCCTTCCCTGAAGATCGCCATAATGACCGGCCAGCAGGTTCTCACTCCACGAACCTTCCCTAGATGAGGTCCATCTTGTGGCGGGTCTGTCCACGTTACCTCTTCCAGCATATGGCTGCCACTCGTGAACTCAACGGGCTTCTTCGGCCATCCGTTCTACAAGCGATTTTCCCTGCCCATTGCTACTTAAGTCTAGCAATTCAGAGGGCTATGTCGCTGTGTTTAGTTCTTCTTATAACCGAAGAATGGGCAGCAGCATCTTTCGAGTATTTCTCTGTAAACCTGTTTTTGAAATTAAATTTATTTGGGCGCAACATAGAAATCACAGCCATCCATGATTACAATTTTGAGCTCGAAACGTCTGCTAAAAATGTACATCGTAATAAAATCTTTTCTTTTTAATCGAAGCTACAAATAAAGATTATATTAATTTAATATTAGCTGATACCCACGACTTCGAATACCACGGCAAGAAAACACATCGCTGAATGCACAGTGCTTGTAAAAATCATATTTTCTTGTAACTTTACGAACTTTTTATTGAATAAAGATATCGTAATACTTTTTTTTTGTATCTGGGCCGAGCACCTAAGAAATATAATTAAAAAAAATCTATCAAGTAGTTTTTGCGTGAAGTACGCACATCGGCAAATCTCAATAATTTTATTTATATAGATGCTCACTGCATATTTGTGCATGGTCAGTGTACCAATCACAAGCTTATGTGGTAGCAACTATCAAAATTGGATATTTGTATTAATTATTTAAGTCAATTATTATAGTTTAGTTTTGTTTAAAGAAAATATTAATTAGGCATGTAAACAATGTAATGTTAAGTTGTCATTATAGATTATTATCACCAAATAGGATTATATTCATTAGCAGCCATTCAATCATAAGTTACTTCATCTATGATTAAATTTTGCTCCACGTATGTCAAAGCATGCGGTCAACTACATTGTCCCTTATTTGTGACACCCATTTGTGTGTGGTTTTCAAGTCTTTTGTATTCGAAATTCGCATAGATTCTACCACCTATTTTATTTAGTGACGGCACTTTGTCTGATGCTTAGCACATTATAATCCATTCATCGGCAGTCGTCGCTCTCATGCTAGCCTGCCTGCCTTTCGGTAGCTGGAAATACACTGGCTGATTCCGAAACGCGATAAACCAAAAGAGAGTCACTGTGACTGGTTTATCACCATGCGCATCGAGTACATCCCACTTGACTACTGGATATAAACCTAAGCATGCTACCATGGCGGCTGTTACACCTGATGTATGGTGGTCACGATCCAGTCTGACATAAATGTCATGTGTGCATCTTTACACCTACACCATGAACGCCGTCTTGTCAAATTTTTCAAGTCTAAATTTTTTTTTACAGCTTTCAAGTATCACTTAGACCATACGTCAATCATTACAACGTCGGGCCGGATAGTCTGAGTCTCACACCTATTTACGCTTCCTCTTGCAATCGTCTGGTCTCCTGGTACTGTAAAGTCATCACTATGACCAATTCCTTTCAAGGATCACTGGTACAACGATAGTTCAGCATACGTTGTATTCTTTAATGATATATTACAAGTAAGGTAAGCCATACCTTAATTTTTTTTTTGCTTTTATTATATTAATAAAGATTATTAAGCTAAGTAGTCTATGAATTTACCATATGTAAAGATTTTTTTTCCAGATAACTGAAATAAAAGCTCTTATAGTACAATTGATAAAATTTTGTCCTCATTGTACATAGTCTATTGGTTTATACTATGATTAATGATGATGAATGTACACTCCAGCATCACAACTTATTATGCAAATGTCAGGCATCGGGAACGTGTGCTATATATAATATGTAACAGGCAATAAATTCATTTTTAGTCCAATAACGCGTGCATCCTCGCGCGGTGTGAGCCAATTAATTGCAATTAACGCTGCACTCTGTTGCCATATGATGTCATTGTATCAATAGGAGCAATTATGTCTAGCGACATGCATATTTATGTTTATTTATGGATGTCCTAGCTGTTGCACGCTCGTTTCTATGGGTCATAGAAAAGTTTCCAAGTCTATCTATAGTTTGGTCTAGGTAAAGTTGGAAAATAAAACATTTTATAAACATAAAATTTTATCCAACCGTTAGAACCATTTCCAAGAAACCATTTGCATATGTACCTTAGATTAATTATCGAATCCGCTGCGGTAGGTAGGCGTTTCAATCAAATAAAAATAATGATATTTATACATGGTTAAATCATTTTTACACAATTAAACAAAAAATTAAAATGAATTAAAATTATTGATGGTTAACTCCATCATGTTGTTCGTACGCAGGATAAAATTTTGGTTTGCAATTTAATCTGAGATTGTGCTTGTAAGTAAATCTGAGAATGTGCTTGTAAGTTTTACACAAAATACTATAACTACATAATAACTTAGGGTGGTAGCTGGCCAGGCGGTCACCATGCTTTGGTTTCCTCACGATGTTTTCCTTCACCGAAAGCTCAGGCTTATTGCAGGGATTCGAACTCACGTCAATCGACGCGAAGTCGTACACACTACCACTAAGCCGTCATTGCTTTAATTGCGGTCAGAATATTCCTGATAGTGTGCCACTCGCAACCACCGTAATCTATTCAGAGTATTGTCTCGCAGACGCATTCAACAAATAAGGAAACTCTCACATAATCGGATAATGGGTTCAGGAAGGTATACCGGACAAACGCACAAACATTCATTTTTATAAATATAGATTGTTAATTTATACACATTATGTAGAACGTTTAGTTATTTCAATTTATCAGTATGTATAATTAACAATCATTTAGTATACCTAAGAAATTCACACAGTTTACGAAACACTTGTTCTAAAAGTTAATTCTGTTACGACATTGATCTTTAATTACGTTTAAAAAAAGATCTTCGAAACAATACAAGAACAACACGCTCCGTTATTGTTTCTAACAACTAAAAATGCCTAACGCATAAATGATTTACCAAGTCATGTCGAGGTCAGGGTTGTCGCGTCGATTACTCCATATTAAAATTTAACAGTTATTTAGGCGTGATAGTCAGCTGGCTCAGACCGTCGTAATATCGATTCGATGGCCGCATGTTTGAGCCCCGGCATGTTCTACGATTTTTTTGGATTTCGTATACATTTACTTATTTTAATTGTGAGGAACTATGAAGGCTTGAGGAATGTTCAATTACAACTATTTTTCTCGGCGCTTTAAATCGCCAAAACGTAGTAGGCTGCCATTACAGATTAAGATCCCGTTAAAAACTAAATTAAATAATTATAAATATTTATATAATTTTATTGATGATGAAGAGTGTCAGGTCTTAGCGAAGTTCAGTTCGAACCGAGCCCTACCACCCTCCTTATTATAATCATCCCTAAAGTCGATACTTTACGAACTGACTAACTGTGCCCCACGGCTTCAATCGTGTAAAATGTATTCTACCAACTTTTCACCGTACTATTCACTGCCAACACCACCTATGTATCCTATGTATATTTATCCGTATATATCGTTGTTCTCACTTCTCGTACTTGCCTACAGTTTTCGATTGCTGCAGCAATGATGCATTCAGCATGGATGCTGCTCCGCTTCTTAAATTGTTAGCATAAAGTTATATAACCTTCCTAAATAAAATGGCTGTACAAGGTAAATTAATAATATAATTTAAGGAACCCCCGACAGAAATAACCTATTCATTGAGACCATTCCAATGAATCCAAACACGATATCTCCGCTGTAAGTTGGTGAAATACCAGTGACGATGTCACTGGGCCTTTTTGGACCGTAAAATTACTTGTAAAAATCGTCCCGTAAGGAAAAAGCGTTATGCCCCCCCCATGCGACTTTCTCTCTCTTTCTCTTTTTATTATATAATAGTGTGTGCATGCGTGCGAGCATCGAGATTTGAACAGACGAGCATCGTGCGCGGCCGGTTGTATAATCCTTCCTCAGGCGGCCGCCAAATTGCAAAATATTGCATTTCTCTCAGTGGTCTTTTATTTTTATGTTTTAGAAACTTCGTTCCTAACGAGGGTCCCCCGACCGCACACAAGTTTAGTGCTTGACCACTATCTCATCGGAAGTTAAGTGACGATGTGACCTAAGATGGTATCATGCTGAGCCGAAAGGATCTGGCTCTCATTTGCAACAACCGAAATACACTTGTAAGTGCTTGGCGACAAATATTCAACTAAAGAGTAGTGGATAGGCTATATGAGCCTTAGAAATTGGCTTACTGCCATAATTTGGTTTATCACGACATCGAACATTTGGCTCATCGTGGACTTCGAACACACGTCGTTCGACGCGATCTCGAACACGCTATCATTGAGCCCGTGGGCGAGGCCGAGGCCGAGGCCCGAGGCGTCCCTTACTATGTTTTCGTTCATGATATCATCTAACGTAAGAGATAAGGTAAAACATTGTTTTTTTTTTTTTAAATAAAGCTCAGATAGTCAGCACTGTATAATCCAAACGCAACGGCGGGCACCGAGAAATCGGCAATCCATCGGCGGTCGTCACAATCATGCCGGTCTGCATAAATATCTTTCCGCGTTACGCTTGAAGGATCAGATGTGGTAAGAAGGACAGAAGATACTGGCCGGGAGATAGTTCCACTGTCTCACCGTACTTTTAAAGCATCATTCAAAGTTGCATCTAATAATTAGATACCACGTTCGCAAACTTAACTTAAGAGAGAAATATCCCGGCCTGCATTTGAAATCATAAATAGAAAATTCTCGATCCCGTTGTACCGTATCATGAAAGCGACAACCCTAATCTACATTGTCGGCCAATTACTCGTTAAATCAACAAATTAGCTTTCGTTTAACAACAACATCTACTTTGTCTTTTTTTCTGTTCTAAACCTGTATACTGTGTAGTAATTGTTAAGGACGGGAATTCAATTGTAGTAGTCAATTCTTACATTACAATAATTATCATGCTTACATTTTATGTCGGTACATACTTACTATGTACTTGATGAGATTTCTCATCTGCAACATTCTAGTAATCATCCTATCTTTAACCTCCTGTTTAAGCCTCCAAGAGGGCTTTCAAACCCTGAGTAATGAATTTTCAAAAAATATTTCTATATTTTGTATATCTATACATATTATGAAACTCAACGTCTCTCTATCTGTCTGTACGTTTATGTTCTTTTCACGCGAAAACTACTTATTCGGTTTACATAGTTCTTTTTTAATTCATATCTATATTCTCTTGCCAGGTTAAGTTAAGCAACACACGAAATAAGTAGTGACGATAATGGTGAATCAATTCGGATTAAATAACGCTTTTGGTGCGCTTAAATGGGTTACGCTGAGTAAACCATAAGAGTTATATCAAATTAATGTTTCACATAATTGTAGATCTTAATAAGACATAAAAAAAGTCAGCAATAGCATATCTATCTTCTAAGAATCACATACAATAAATATTTTTGGGGCAGCACAATTCGCACGTGCGCTCGGTCGACAGCATACTTTAGTCCACATAGCGGAGCTGCGTGCACAGCTAGTAAAAATATAATTTGCTGTTTGTTTGAGAGAGAGAGATTGTTTGTTTGTTTGAACAAGTTTACCTCAGTAACTACCAGTCATATTTGAAAATGTAGTTTTACATTTTATAGACTATTTATTGACGAAGGTTATACGCTACATAACTTCACGCTACGACCCTAAGAAGCGGAGCAGTAACCATGAACGGCAAGCAATCTGGCAAGTATAGGAAGTGGGAACAACAAGTACGTTGGAGGCGGTGTCGATAATTAATCGAATAAAATTAACACGAGTAAAACCGTAGGACACATTTAGAATACTAGTTATTCGTCATATAAGGAACTCCTGTGTGATATTTTATGTTTTTCGATCCTAGACCGACCGGTTTAAGGAGCGTGTTCTTTTTCAGTAAATCTTAAGAATTTTATTAAGTAGAAGATAAGACGCAACATGTATATTGTAAACAAAAAAAATATGTGCAATTATCACTCGAGAATCATTTATGCGATGTGAATTTTTATTTATTTTATTTATTGATATGTTCTCTAACTAGATTTTTATGTATATTTTGTTATTTTAGGATTAAAAAGTGTCTATAATTTGAATCAAATTGGAAATAGGGTAGTCGGTAGTTTTCTCTTGCATGCTGTCCAAACCAGTAATTCCTGAAGTAGGTTCCGTGGAAAAGTTACTAGGGTTCAGCAAATCAGCATTAGTCACTCGATCATTGAATTATTTTAGCTGCAAATAATTCCAATGTTGCAACTTTTACAATTTTGTATCAAATTGCTCTGACTTCCAATTGTTCAATAAAGGATTCAACGAAATAAAAAAGAATTTGTTTAGTGTTTGGTAGCTTTAAAAGTTTGGCACCATTTAGACAAGACCGCTCACAGTGGATGAAACTGGAGGAACCTTCGCGTTCATGGACGCAATGAGAAAAATAAAAGAAAACATTGATCGACGTGTTAACAAATCCATACAATCATAATTTTCATTCAGTAAATAAAGGCTTACAATATATTCGCGGCCTTAAATGCTTTAATCGTATTGATATCGTTTTAAAACACAATGTTTGTAAATTTTTAGTCCATAGTTTATGCTAAGTAATGTTGACTCAATCAATGTATTCTCACTTAACGCTTGCGAGAACTTTCTAAAGGTTCAAGAGCGTGTTTTGCTTCGATACTGATTGTGGAGGCAAGCTTGGTTCATTTCGTACAAACATTGTATTCACATAGATTTCACTTAGAGCTTTTAGAGATTTGTTTGAGTATATATTTATTTTATAGTTATAGGTTTGGCGTAGTGGCCACAATTTCAACTGATGTTAAGTAATGATGTGTCCCTCGATGATAACAAACTAAATCTAGTGGTTCTCAAGTGTAGCTGCCGGAACACACCTATTGGTGCTTGGCGACAGATTTTCGACTTGATGGAGGTAGCTAGCCAGGCGGGCATTAGAAAATGCCCTACCACCATACTATGGTTTCCTCACGATGGTTTCCTTCACCGAAAGCTCAGGCTCATTACAGGGATTCGAACTCACGTCAATCGACGCGAAGTCGTACACGGTACCACTGGAAAGTAAGTACCACCGTATAAGTGAATACTGATGTTGTTGTTGTGTCTAAGATGTTTTCTAGTAGATTTTTGCTGAGGACAATTGTGTCGAGAATTGCTATCACCAGACACTAGGCTTGCCATAGTTTAACGCAGCCGTTGCATATCCAGTAGTCCAGCAGGGTGGTAGGAGTTGGTACTCGACTGAGTCGCGACTACCATTAATCCTACACAGAGATATTATTATGGATTGTACTGTGCTTACCCTAAGCCACGGTAGGTATCGTCACTTTGCTATGCTAATATATTTCTATTTATTAAGTACTAACGGTGCCCGCGGCTCCGCTCGCTTGAACTATAAAAAAGGTTTATTTATATTTACTTTTTCTAAAACAAAAATAAAAAAAATGGGTTTTTATTATAGGTATCGTGTATACTTTCATATGCATTTAGTAAAAATCTGTTATTTTGACATTACAAACAGACACTTCAATTTTATTATATGTATATATAGATTCCAAAGGTTGGAAATTCAACACTTTTTCTGTGCGTAGTCGTCAGTCTTCGCATTGAGTTGTTCATAATAACTCAATGAGTCTGCGTCTTTTTTTTTTCTCGAACTTACTATACTGTTTGCCATAAGGGCTCAGGAGCCTCGAACGGCTTTTACAGCTTCACCCGGGCTTGGGGGCAAGAGTCTGCGTCGGTTTTCATCGTTTTTTATAGCGTCTTATTTTCGGGAAGCTTCTTGTGGTAGAAATTCATTGTTGTGATTATTCCAAAGAGGTAGGTAGGTTATCACGGTTTTGGCATGAGTTATTAGGCATATTTGATTATCAAATATATATATATATATATATTATGTATATATATATTATTATGTTATTATTATATATACATATATTAAATATATATTATAATATCAAATTTCGATATTATATCAAGGTTGTAGTTTCAGTGGAAAATATTTGATCAGGAATTATATTAAGATTACGTGATATCAATACAAACAATGAACTTTTTTTAAAGAATAAATTATTTGTCATTTATTAATGAAGAATCTCATCTCAATTCTGAAAGGCGGTTTTCGTTATTTCTTGTTGTAAAACTTTTTTTTTTCGAACTGAATATGCTGTTAGCCATAAGGGCCATGAAGCCTCAAACGGCTTTTACAGCTTCACCCGGGCTTGGGCGCGAAATCAAGTGTTTTGGAACTTGCGCTAATTTCTTTTGGGATCCACTTTATTATTTTCACCTCGCTTCCAAAAAAAAAGGCCAAGCCCGGTGAAGCTGTAAAAGCCGCAAAGGATCCAAAGCCCTTAAGACTAACAGTATAGTCAATTCGAAAAAAAAAGGAGGAGGTTCTAAATTCGAATGTATCTTTTTAATGAATGTTCAGCCATGACTTCTTTGTTTATGAACCGATTTAGATTGTTCTGTTTTTGTTGGAAAGTTGATACCTCAAATCTAGTCTCATATTAATTTAAATGGCATTGAATATTCGACTTCGAAGATACATCAGGGAACTCCTAACAATAATTAAAGTTGGTTTTCTTTTTTGTTAAAAACGTTATTGTTAGTTATTATCTATTAATCTGTACTACTAATATAAAGAGGTAAGGTTTCTATGTTTGTTGGAAGTAAGCAACGAAACTACAGATCCGATATAGAAAATTCATTCACTAATATGATGCTATATATCTATATGTATATTATTCTTTTAAATATATTTTAATTGTCGTGAAGAAGTCGTAGGCGGTTTGCTTATAAAATAATATTTGTAGAATAATATCACATAAGTCCGTTTGATTCAAATCTAGGCATATCTTCTTATACGTAACAGCTTGTTATAAAGGATAAATAGATATGAAATATATTAAACAGAAAACCAAACAACAATGTTAATTATACCTATACAATAAATAGTCCGTGATTTTCAAGAACTGAACTCAGCCTGTCTGCCTCTAATAAACCTGTCATAAGTGAATAGCTCAATGTATCAAGATAACATAACCGAGTAGTCGATTTTTGTCTAATATTTTGTTGAAGAAGTTTTTAGCAAATAAGTTTGCAATAATACTAAACGACAAATAACTCTAAGTATCTATTTTAGTGTCGGAAATGATATTCCAATACTCATTTTGCCGTCTTCACGGTACGCGGAGTCCGAGACGGTAACCGGACGCCATCTTGCGACGGCGTGACACCGTTTTGACAGCTGTCAAACGGAACGGACATTCGAATTTAGAATGTCTGAATCATATTCTAATTGTTTTGTCTATTATTTATTTTTTATTCAAATTACATTATTATAGGTTTTCTATAATGAAATTCGATATCTCTTCTGAAGTAAATATAATTTAAAAGTTATAACATTTTCAATAGAATTTTAATGAAGAAATAACATTAATAAAATGTTTGTTAACAATAAGTAAGGTAAGATAATTGTTTCCAAGTACCAAGCCTATGTAATTTGTAATTGATATGTTTTGCCGTGGGCTTTGAAGAAATAGGTTTACTTACCATATTTCACAAAAATATTAGAAATTTATTTTAGGATCTTAATTTTTTTTATTGTTATGTATAATGTATGTTTGGCGTAACACAATAAAAAACCGGCCAAGTGCGAGTCGGACTCGTGGACGGAAGGTTACGTACAAACCTGTAGGTATGTAAATAGTTGATTGAGTGACAAACTTAACTTTACCGTTGGATAGCTGTAAAGTCTGCAAATACCTAAGTATTTCATATTAATTTTAACTCAATACTTCCATACGTTGCCAAGTAAAAGTGTCTTGACAGACAGACAGCTGGCCAACGATGTTATTCTATAAGGGTTCCTTTTTTCCTTTGGAAAACCCTAAAAAATAACTACATATTTTTATCTCACTTACTAGTAACACGATGTACATAGTAATAATTAGTAAATTAGTTTTAATAACTATTTTCAATTGTTTAAAAAATATTTAACGTTGTATAAGTAAACATAATTTAATTTGATTAAAATAATGTTTATTTACCTATAAAACAATAAAATTATGTTTACACAAACAATAAAAAAAGTCAGCAAAATGAATTCACATTATTATCATTGATGGCTATCTTCATCATGTCGCATTTCCATTATATCATGAGCGCCCAGCTCAATTTTATTTTACCCTCTACTAAACACGCCAAAAGAAGTATCTATAACTTCAGAAATTTACGAATTTATTGATAACGTACCAATAATGTTGTCCTACAACTGGCCTACAATACCAGAGATCAGAAACCGATTTGTGGTAATCCAATTTCCACTTCCTCCGACCAATTTGATTCGTTCCTTGAAGACGTCGCTTCTACTTAAAAGCGATGTTACACGAAGTTGACAGCTGTTCATTAGCGTTCTAATTAGTGTGAAACAAATATTAGATTTTATGAACATTATTAAAATAATTCTAAAGTCATTAATCTCTTTGAGGGATTTTACTAATTTTCAATATCGTTTAAACCACTATGTGTACCCCACGGTTTTACGTGTGTTAAAATTCGATATACTCTTCTTCAGCACCCGGGTGTAGCCTATCGTTATTATCATTTCACGTACTTGCCTACAGCTTACCAGATTGCTTAACGTTCATGGTTACTGCTCCGCTGCTTAAAGTTCCAGCGTGAAGTTATACAGCATATAAACTTCCTCGATAAATAGATTAAAAAAGATTAAAAATATTTTTTCTAATGTGACTAGCAGTTTAAGAAAGGTAGGGCACAGAGAAATTTCTTTGGAGATTTCTTTCTACTTGGGGCAATCCGACTGGTGGAATACCTCCACCCTACAGAAGATCGCAGCCAAATGACCTAGCGTTGTGTTTCTGCGGTGAGTAGAGTTTCCAGAGCTCCTTGGATTAGGGGGGTTCAAGGTCGGCAACGCGCTTGTGATACCTATGGTATTGCGGGCGACCATAGGCTTCGTAGCCGCTTACCATCAGGTGGGTCGTACACCGTTGTAGTATAAAAAAAAACAAAATGCGTTCACTCAAACAACGAAAATACAATTTCTTAGAGATTTATAATAAGTATTAGTAGGTATAAATAATACATTTAATTGTTTTATTTTATTAGGTACAAGCTTTTATTTAGTATCACCGGTTCCGGTGCCCGTCTGTATTCAAATCTTGTAAGTTAAATTTCACCCACTTCCTCATATACTACACTTGAAATTTTACACGTTGATTCAGTTCCGATGACAATAGATTTTTATGGTATGCGTGACCTGCTTCCACACCCAGGATTGGCTCCAGACAAAAGAAACCCTTACGGGCCGTATACCAGCTTAGATAAACGAAATTTTGTAAACATATTTAATTTTGATTGCTCGTGTTAAATTTCACCATATCCTGTCTACTGCACCCAGGGTTGGCTTTCGAAAGAGGATGCCTTAACGGTCAGCAGTACAGATACGAAATGTTGAATGCACATTTAATTATGATAGTCAGTTTTAACGATAAAAGCTTGTATTAAAAATCGTTTTTCAAATTAAGACTTGTTTTACACGTTAAATTTCGAAATGGAATTAAATTCACATTAAATACTTGACAACAAAAAAAAAAGTTATAAAAATGTGTGTGTCCGCTCTGACGCGGCCATTCCCGTTTACTCCTTATAAAGGCATCTCTTATGATCTTCGTTATAATATAGAATAAATAATAAAAACAATATATTAAGCTACATAACCTAACCGTTAAACGCATACACGTGGTCTTGTGATTGATTGTTATCATCACTTCAATTTTTTTTTCATAACTAACGCCCGACGATCGCCGCCATCCCAACGGTCGAATAATATTTTAACACTGCCCACACGTTTTTATATAAATGTATTTGTATACGATGTCGCGTTATGTTGCGTGACGTTGCACTTTCAATTTCACTCATATTTTTTATACCGTTCGCCTTATATCGTTTCTTAAGGAGTAAACAACAAAAAATCATCGGTTCAGAAACGGTTTTAATAAAAAGTTCATATTTATAGGTTTATTTTTTTTACAGTATGAAGTGTTATTTGCTAATGTAACTATATAGTACTAATAATACTACGTACTTACTACATTTTCTGGGTGGTAGAACACGACCATTGTGTTTGATTGGATTGCGACTACCATACACACGCCATAGTGGCATGTTCTGGGATCAGCCGATATACATTCAGTAATCAAGCGGCGAGTTAGGGATAAGAAACCGGACACGATCACTCTCTTTTGGTTTCTCGTGTTTTTGAATTATAGTTACTGTAGGTACTTACTAGGCCAATTCCCTTACTTTATAAATTCTCTTTTTAAAACAACACAACGTCGCAAAAAGGAGTTCCCTGTATAGGTATATTCATTTACTTTACAATATGCAATATTAAGCAAAATATATAGGTACTTATGATTCGTAAATAGCTAGATAATCAGTGTACGTAAAATGCGTAATTGCGATTCTGTTATTTCGACACAATGTTTTCATTCACAGAAACTTTAGGACTTGTTATTCAATAGTCAGCCAAAAAGTTAGCAATACACCTATCAATTTACAATCTAATAAAGAAGTTTTTTTATTCCATAGCAAATGTGATCATACACAACTCTGCCAACGTCACATGAATAGAATATTGTTTTTATTATTCTCTTAATCTTCAAACGTATCTCTAACAAGATGGCATCTCTCTTGTTAAAACTCACCAGGGTAATTTTGTTGTAAACTTAAATCCATGTTTCTATTTATTATTTATAATCCACTTCACTTGTAAAATTATATAATACAGGGCCAAATAACATAAGTATATGAATTGAAATAAAACCCACCACATGATAGATCAACATCTGTCAAAAACTCAAATAAAAAAGTCTTTAAAATATAAATAAAATTAAGACGGAGAAAACACAAAAATTATATACCAATTGTTTGACAAATAAACCGGATTAATCAAATCAAATAAACAAAATAACATCCCCTTTAGTTGGGGGTGTTAAAATCATTGGATATAATGAAGCGATGACGCCCCCCGGGAGCCATCTTGATGGCTAGGGCGTCACTCCCCGGGGAGGTTGTTAATTTTGTTTTGTATGATTATTTTTATATCGCCGTGTTGGCTATTTTTTTCATGTTACTTGATAGGTATATAATTTAGATTTATCAGTAGGCGGTAAAAGACTTCTAAGTCTAAGAGTGACGGAATCAAGAGACCAATGGAGTTGCCACCAAAAAAATTTCGTCGCAGAAGCATATGCCAGTGTCACCGTAATCATGGAAGTAGTATGTAGAACATTAGAGTTCAATTCGATTTGGTTCTTATCATGTGGTCAAAAGGCAGTTGTAATTATAAGTTGTAAGCATTTTGTAATTTTTCAAAATTGCGCGTGCACCACTGTATGTGTGATAGAAGTGAAACTTCCTAAAAAGAAAAACAACGATAGTCTATACTATGTAAATGTGCCTAAATATGACGTGTCCTTGAAATTTCACTCTTAAATGACGTCCAATTATGGAATCGTCGTCTAAGAAGTTTCATTTTAAAATATTGCTCAGATATGTGTTTAGGTAAGTGTTCGTCGCGAGGAATTATACCTACTATTTAAAAAAAATAAGTAGACGACCATAGAGTACAACGTTAGCCAATTATTAAGTAATTTGCTGGCAATAATTCCACACAATTTCATGTTGATAACGCCAAATGATCAGATTATATCGGAACGGAGTAGGGTGATGCTATCTGTCATTCGCACCTACTTATAGGCTTAGGAACTGGGGACGATAGAAACATTGTAAAACAAAATATGTGACCGCTTTTTCCAATTTAATTTTAAAATAATAAATATTATTCAAACGTAGCTTCTGAACACACGTGTGGGATGGAAATCTAACTCAGAATAAGTGAAACGTCACGAACGGAAGTTGCGAACCGAATGGAAGTGTTCCTAAGAGCGATATGCAGTGAACTATTATAACCCCGTTTTAAACTTAAATCCACTATTTACTTTTGTTTTCATTTTTATACTAGCCGTGCCCACGGTTTTATCCCTGTTAAATTTATTCTACAAACTCTCAACAGCGCCGCGACGACGTTAACGCACGCGTGTTTTATCGTATTTCTAACGTCCCGTATTTGCCTACAACTTGTCAGAATGCTTGACGTTCATGGTTACTGTTCCGCTCCTTATTGTCGCAGCGAGAAGTTATGTAGCCTATCACATCGATATATATGTACTACGTACTAGGTTTTGTGACTTGAATACTCACTCTGTTCGACTTAACTACACTGCAATCCGCACACCTCAGTGGTTTCGAGTTTAGTGTATTGTGAGCATGTACGGAGCAGTGCTAATCATACAAATACGTAAACTCAGATAAGACGTTTTGGTCGCGAGAAAACTATACCCTATAAGCGATCTAGCGCTGCATGTATTAAGAGTTTGTTTAGACGACATAACTGTTTTAGCGCTGCAACGAACTTTAGATCTGATTCTTAACAGTATTTGAATAACTTGTTTTCATGAGCGTTCTTGTCTATCGAAAGAATATATCTCAATCACATTCATCAATCAATAGGAACTGACGTGAATGTGGGCACAACACAAATCAACAAAGAAAAAAAAAACATCCTGTTTTTTTTAAAAACGCATAGCTGCATACAGTGTTATGATCAACATTAGACAACGGAATCGTCCCAAGAGCCCACACCCACCGATATGTCAGCGGTAATATCAATTTTACAATGTAACCCCACACCGAACGATATGGGAATAAATTAACGAGTTTGGTTTTTAACACGACGACCCTGGTGGTGCGGTTCAATGCAATGTGAGGTGCCTTTACATACTTTACACTGTCATGCTTTATAATAAAATAGTTGATATAAAATTGTAAAACTGTTACGTTTATTTTCTACTAGATGTGCCTGCGGTTCCGCTCGCTTGGACTACAAAATCTTGCAAAATATATCCTATAACCTGGCCAGATAACACAGCTAAGAATTAAAAAAAAAAACATGTAATTCCGATAAGTGGTTTTCGGTGATAAGAACATAAGCGGACAGACAGAGACACGTTGAGTTTTATAATATGTACCTAGGTATAGATGGACGAAAAGTTTTTATGGAAAACATTTGAAGCAATGATGGCTCAGTGGTAGCGGTTGCTACTTTGCGTCGATTGACGTGAGTTCGAATCCCTGCAACGAGCCTGAGCTTTCAGTGAAGGAAAACATCTTGAAGATACCATAGCATGGTGGTAGCATGGTGGTAGGGCTTTTTCTAATGCCCGCCTGGTTTGCTACCACCCTCAAGTTGAAAATCTGTCGCGAAGCACCAATAGGTGTGTTCCGGCAGCTGCACTTGAGAGTTTCCACTAGGTTTAGTGTGTTATCATCTTGGGTCACATCGTCACTTAACATCAGGTGAGATTGTGGCCACTACGACAAACCTACAACGAAATATATATGCGTGGCAAAGCTACTAAGCTAACGTGAGCTAAAGCTAGCGTACTTGGCGACATATTTTCAACTAGAGGGTGGGTGGCTATCCAGGCGGGCATTAAAATGCCTTATAACTACATATATGATTACATCACGACATTTTCCTTCACAGAAAGCTCTGGCTCATTGCAGGGATTCGAACTCACGTCGATCGACGTGATATTCGTACACGCTACCAATGAGTTATAAAATTTGTTGTTTTGTTTAATTAACAAAATAACTACCTACGTTAAAATGTAGAATATTTCATTAAAGTTATACAGTTATTTAGGTCATATTGTTATGATATCGTCAGTGTTACCTAACACCTAACGCATTTGATATAAATATATGTTATCAGAACGTGACGCCTTTGAATTTGAACAATAAACAAATTTTACTTAATATGTCAACTTTACATATAGTATTACAAGGTGTGTCCCACGGTTACACCCTTGTTAAATAACTAACTCTAACTAAACTAACTCTCTATCGCACCAACGCACCTATCCGCGTAGCCTATCATTGTACTCATTTCCCATACTTACTTAGAATGCCTACAGCTTGCCAGATTGCTTGACGTTCATGGTCACTGCTCTGCTTCTTTGGGTTGTAGCGTGAAGTTATATAGCATATACTCTTCCTCAATAAATAGGATATAACATGCTATAAAATAACAACTAACGGGTAGTTCCAGTGATTATTGTTTAAACAAACAAAAAAGAAACAATCTCTTGAGTTTTAAATATTACTATGACTATTGAGTTGAAACTTCTTTGGTCAGGGTAAAGAAAAATTTCTAAGGGAAATGACGTTTAAGCTAATTTTACGGACGAACACTCTAAGTGTTAAAAGATAATTATGTTAATTATTTCAAATGTATAGTCAAATGTATGTTTTAATCTATGGCTGTATATGATATGGCATTTAAATGTAGTTTTTTTTTAATTGCGTTATTATTATATTGTTGCCTTTTTATTCACTTGAACAACAAATAATTTTACTTACTTAACTACTTAATTTGTTTTTACGTCCAGGTTCATGATTTGATTTAAATTATCCGAATTAAATATTAATATATATAAATTATCCGCACTTGGCAAATTTTTACTCTTAAATTTCGAGCAATTGTAATTGGACACAAATATGGAAAGGTCCTATCATGTACCTTTAACCGCCGGTAGACTTGTACAAATGTTTTTGGCGATAGATTTTTCACTTTAGGGTGGTAGATAGGAAGTCTATTGTTTTGATTATAAATATATATGAGCATACTTCACAAATTCATACATCCTTAACATACATCACAACATACAACTTCTCATAATATCACCACTCATTCAGTAGGGGATAGGGTTCACATTCAATGACGCCTACTCCAAAAGTTGCTCATTAACATGACCTAGGCTTATTTAACGAGTTGTCTTCCGCTCGAATTCTTGGCTTATTTGAAGAGTAATTACCCGCTCTATAACAATAAATAAATACTTTGACCTAAGGCTTATTTAACGAGTAGTCAAACGCTCTAAGCCCCCAAAAATTATTAAATTCATATAAATACATACTAATAGTTATTACTCACTTCAGGCATTAAAATCTTCACATCCAAGATGCTACAGTAAAATATATCGACGTAGGGTAGGTGTCGATATAAATAAGCTCCCGGGTAACTTTAAGGTTACCCAAGATAATAAAAATGTGGCATAGACGCTGAAGAATGTAATAAGCCTATCGAAGTCCTCTTAATAAAATCATATTTAAAATAAGCAAACATGTTAAAATATTTAAATAAATAAGATATAAGATAATAATATGCCTAAAGAGTATTAAAATAATATAATGAATGGAAAGATGAATGACAATTTATATATATATATATATATATATATAGCGTAGATAAAAGATGAAGTCCAAATATTTTTACCAAAATTTTTTTAAGATGAATCGCCTCACTTGTTAATGGTTTTTAGAATTTAGAAAATGACTAGCTCAGTGGTATTATTTACGTTGGGCGCCAAATTGTCACGAGGACAATTAAATAGGTATAAAATACCAGAAAATAAATATATATAATTAAAAGATGAAAATGATTGACAAAACAATCATTACACTATCGAATAATAACATCAGTCTTAACTAACTATTACATATATCGATTACTTTCTAAGAGGTAATTCAACAGGAATCATGTTCTAAGCCACCGATATTTGGCTAGGTGAGTAGTGAATTTTTTTTTATTACGTAACGGTCCGAATAGTGGATATTAACAGTGAAAATGATTTACAAGCCACTCAATTGTCACTCGGCGAGTCATATAAATAATCCGAAATGTAGTTTTTGGACACCGCGTGGAAAGCGGTAGACTTGAAGTTCGAAACATTATGGTGAAAGTACCACATGATGGTAATTTAGCATCACATTTAGTAATCACCTCGTTTGAAGAAGCCGATATTTCAGGAAGGCGAAAACACGCTGGCAACATTTTAACAGTATGGCAAACATAAGAATTTGCTAACATCTTTGTTCTCCTCGTGATGGATGTGAAGCTGTGGCTATGAGTACGAGCATATGTGGTACAGTAGTGTAAGGGAGATAAAGGGATAAGTTCAAACAACGTCTACCAGAACTTACCATTAGAAGTAAAACCACTGTATAAAAGGACTTCCTTGCCCGACTGGTTGCTAGCCACAGTTTTTCGGTATCTGTTTATACTAATAATTAAAAAAACACATCCTGCACATGTACACGTCAAGTCGGATTGAACCGCAATGCGTCATGCCCGCAGGGTGGAAGTGACGGAGCCCTTACAAGGGCCGCCACTACGGCAACCAAACAAAAACGGGGGACTTTGAACTCTAACCGCAGATAATTCGATCGACGGTTTAGGTACATTACTCATAATCGATTCTTTGTTGTAACCAGTTTGTAAATATACAAATACTGTGAGAAAGCTGAGGTAGTCAGGTCGAAAATCATTACGTACAAGTGTATACTTTCATTAACCCGTATCATGGTGATAGGGCATTCGATTCTCCTCGTTTGAGTTTATGAAAAACTTATTTTGGCAACAATTTCAATACTAGAATACAATATAAAATGGTAATTCCATCTTTTAGACTTTGTAAGACAAATAGCAAGTATTTTAGATAGTCCATAATTGTGTTAGGTTCTACAATAAACCTTTCTCCTACTTGTCGGAAAATAAGTTTCAAGGACCATGTCAAGCCGGTTTTACTGTCAAAAGGTTATAATATACGGTGGACCATTACGCGAATGATAGTGATGTCTAGAAATTACTCGCTCTATGTATATCCACCAAATATAATTTTGACGGTTATAAGTGTCTTCTTAGGGCCTAAATTTGAATATAGTATTTTATTTTTATATTTTTGGGACACAATTTTTTTTATAGGATCCGGTAAATATAATTTTGTTTCCCTGATTTCTGTGCCCTTCCTCTGGTTATATATAAAAATCATATTTTATTATCAAATAGGTATTATAATAGTTACATAGAACAACATGTAAAAGGAGAAATGTTTGTATGTGTGTATATGTATACAAATACGTGTATGTGTGTGATGTGTTATAATAAATGTGTCTGATTGTATCGCGATCACCACATACCAGGTGTAAAACCTGCTATAGTGGTCTGTACTGCCAAATATCTATGTGGTGTGTTCCAACTACATGTTCCGTATACTTGCGAGATATCACTACTTCCATCGTGGTTCAAAAGCAGTCCAGTACGACCTTACCACCCCATGACAGTAATAATAATAATCAGTACAGTATAATATTTAATTGCATAGTGTGCAAGCGATAAGGCACGATAAAAACAAGCAGCTTTCCCACGATTCTGCTGAGTTAACACTCACTTCAAGTAACTTTGGATAATCAGCATTTGAGTGTGCAGTTTTCAATCAAAGAATAATTAATATTCAGAATGTTCATCTTGTAACATTTTGCATTACAACCTTCATTATGAAGTGGATTATGTGTTTTTAAACTAAAACTATGTTGGCGAGCATGCTTAGCTGATGGTTAGCGTTTACCGTTTTCTATGGATGCTTGAAACATCAAACGTTTACGACCTTGAACTCTCTTTCCCCCAGGGAGCTCTGAAAACCCTACTCACCGCAGGAAAACTACACAACGTTATTTAGCTGCGACCTTCTGTATTCGACCAGTCGATCTGACCCAAGTAGACAGAAATCTCCAAAGAAATTTCTCAATGCCCCACGCTATCTGCATGCGGACTGCCGTAGTTGATAGGCGGTTTCAATGTAGCTGTGTCAAACGCACCGTAATCGCATCCAAACTACAATTATGCAGCTGACTCACGATCCGAATGGAAATCGTGTGTAAGAAGAACTCAGGTAGTTAAGAGTTCTGATCTGTCAAGTCTAGATGCAAGAATATTTGTTCTATGTCATAAACGCTCCATCAGCTCACCATTGTCAAGGTTACAATATTTACGACTTTAACACGATGAATGTACGATAAAGTGAACTATTGCAAAATTAGTTTCAAGCAGCCGTCGTGTCGGTACTGTCGGTAGACACAAAGGTGCATTTTATATAAACAAATGAATTTCCAAGAATTGCTAGTTGGTGTTGCATTACGAAATATGCGCTTGTATGTCACTTTATTTATTTAAATACCGCATATACAGTATGTAAATTTTAAGTGTGGACACACTATTATTTGTTTTTCTTGATATTAAGTTTAGTAAAATATATAAAATTTAAATAATTCTATTGAGATGTATAGAAAGACTGTACGGAGGTTTGTACATATCTCGTTTATTTTATAATTTTACCCGATTACGGCGAAGCCAAAAGGAGGCTTATGATTTTAGCAGGCTGTGTATGTATGACGTACGTTTATCTGTTCCCGCGTGTTTTCTAAACGTCGTATCATAATTTGATAAATGAGGTATCGTTAGAAGTTTCTTGATCGGCCACTGATTATAGGCTATGTGACGTCACACTGAATTCAATATGGCGCGCTCTAGAGGACATAAAATCTTGTTTTTTTTTTGTAATGTTTTATGAAAATGTGTGAAATATATATATATCATACTTTTTAGAGCGCGATGATTTCAATAGTCTGCTCTTAGTTTTTAAACTTATATATAGCTTTTCTCATAAAGTTTCTTGATATCGCGTATTTTAGTAAAATAATCGTTTATCGTTCCGTATCGAGCCGTTTCCGAGATTCAGATTATATATATACAAGAATTGCTCGTTTAAAAATATAAGATAACACACATACATGAAAGATCCGTACTGTTAGTTTTGAAAAGTGTTGTGAAATAATTTGTAATATTATTAATATAATATTTATTTATTCATAATAAATTTACTTACTATGCATGTACTAATATTATTTGTGATTATTATAAATTTATTTGCATTAATTATTTATTAATAAATGTAGTGTTTTTATAATAAACATAACGGTTTAAATAATAAAAGCATACCAGGACATAATAAACACACGAAGGTCTGCTTTATCGGGTCGTTCAGGCGCCGCTAACGTCAGCAGAACGATGATAGCGCAGGCCGCAAGAGCGCTGACTCAGATTCATAGAAACACAAGTAACAAACACATCGTGTGATTTCTGTTCGCCTGGTATGTACTCCGAAGATGTTTCTTTTGATTTTAAATAATGATTGATATAATAAATAAATAAATTCCATACTACTTGTTATATTCTGATTTAATTCGGAAGTTTTAAAAAATTCAAAAAATAAAATTTTGCCTAAAATTAAGGGAACATTCTCAGAAAAATTATAAAAAAGAAATTGCATCGTTTTTGTAAATTCACAGAGTGTTTGATATGTAACATTCCTGCCATAAATTTAGACAAATTTAAATATGGTTTATTCTTAAATACACACTGCTATTTATTGTTTAAGTTTAATATATTTTTATTTCTTTTTTAATACGTACAATTATTTAGCAAGGCTGTAAAATGCCCTTCTCTTTATTTTTCTATTCATTTCTTATTTTACCTTCACATGAGGAAAGATTTACATTTCAATATGAACGCATTATTATCTATACGTAAAGTCAACAGTTACTTAGTCCTTCATAAGATAGTGAATGCTAAATGCGACACCAGTCAGTTGTTGAGCCAATTATCACTACAAAAAAGCAGCAGATGAACGCAGCCACTTTTTCTTATAAAATACTTTTCCAATAATGTGGTTCTAATAAACTCAGTTCTGCGGACGTGTATAGCACACAATGAACACAGTAAGGATTTAGATATATTATTTAACATTAATTTAAGTATTTACCTCAAGATATTAAGTAAACTATAAATTATTATTGTATTACTGATTGATATTGGGATTACGTGGATTACAGAATGCTGTCGGTCGAGCGTACGTGCGTCTTGTGCTGCCTCAAGGATGCTTATTGTGTATTGTGTATAGGATCCTTAGAAGATACACATATGCTATTGCTGGCTTTGTATATGTTGTTTTAAGGTCTACAATTAATATCAACATTAATTTGCTATATCTCTTATGATTTAGTCAGCGTAAGCCATTTAATCGCCCAAAAACCGATTTTTTTTTCGAATAGATTTATCATTATCGTCGTCACTGCTTGTTTCTTATAATAATTTATGTAACAAAATATATCCTATAACCAAGCCAGATAACATAGCATAGAAATATGAACATTAGCATGTAAATCGGATAAGTGCTGTTCGCGTGAAAAGAACATAAACGGACAGACAGACGGAGAGAAGTTGATTTTTATAATATGTATATAGAAGATGTTGTGCGTGGCTTTTACCGGAGTGCAAATTCTATTATGTAACTTTTAAATTTACATTTTATTACTATAAGTTCAGTTCGTTCTCTTTAGCAGTGCTTTTTATATAAATAAATATGCATAATAAGGGAAACTTAATAAACTTTGGTTTATTAATGTTAATACATATGAATAAATTTGATAGTTATGACATGCTTTGTACTGCAGTGATAATAATGCATGATGGAATTTTGCGTGCCGAACGTAGATGAATTCCGTTTGGATTTTTAACATTTATTTTTTAACGATATGCTTTATCATACATAGTGTGTGAACCTGCTGATGTGTGTAACTCATCTTCAGCATGAAGGGGAAAGAAAAAATCCGGAGCTGGCAAGGAAATATTTTAAGTTCATATAACCATTCGCTATTTGCTACCTATGTGGACTGCCGTTCCTTTCAATGGTAAACATAAAAACTAAGAGATGATTTATGTCTCAATTGCAAACATGATTCGAAAATATGTTAAAAATAAACAGGCACAGACTTCTCAGTAAAATTATTGTATTTTGATTGTACCGCTACTTTTTACGTTTACCTGGTTTGCGACCTCGACCCTAAGAATAAGACTTGGCGACCCCCCGGGGTCATGACCCACAAATATAAAGACACTAATATAAGCTATATAGAGTAAACAAAGTGTTTGCAAGTTCACACCTTTGACATAAATTATAAAATAGAACCAAAGAACCTTGATTTAATTATCTATGTATAAAATCGACTCGCGTGTTTCCGATTATAGTTGGATCATATATCAAGTACTTGCGCTTACATTATACTATGACGGGATAATTTATAAAGTGGCATGAAAATTTACGATCATTTTTTGTTTTTCAACTGTAATAAATCTGTATGTAATCTATACGTATTATACAATTCAACGTCTCTCTGTCTGTCTGTCCGTTTATGTTCTTTTCACTCGAAAACCACTTATCCGATTTACGTTGTTTTTTCTTTTAATTCATAGCTATGCTATCGGGCCAGGTTATATGATGTTTTTACATAAAATAACGTAAAAAATAAGCAGTGACGATAATGGTGAATCACTTCGGAAAACGCTGGTAGAACTGGCTCTCAAGTGCAGCTGCCGGAACACACCTATTGGTGACATATTTTCAACTTGAGGGTGGTACCTAGTCAGGCGGGCATTAGGAAAATCCCTACCAACATGCTGTGGTTTCCTCCCGATATTTTCACCGAAAGCTCAGGCTCATTACAGGGAATTCGAAATTTGAACTCACTTCAATCGACCCGATGTCAATACACGCTTCCACTGAACCATCATTGCTTCAAATGCCACTGCGGCACGAGGCCTGTCATGAATTAAAAGAGAAAATGTGGAGATAATAACCAAATAAATTCTCAACATTAAATAAGCCATAACCATTTAAAATAGAATGAAGTACATAAAAGATACTTTTCAACGTAAACGTATAAAAATTTCCCCTGCAACCCCCCAACCCTCCCCTGAGGCCGTTTCAATAATGGTAATTTATAATATTTTTATTATATTTCGAAGTAAAAACCATCGAGTGAGGCTCGCGTAACTTAATATCTCGGAAACCGGATAGCAGACAGTATGGCGCGGCCTTAAGTTTTATTTTTAATGTACCATCTCTTTTTTTAACTTTAGTTGAAAAAGTCAAAGGACTTTTATCTCGGAGCCTGCTTGTTCGACTTTTTTTTGTTACGTGTGTGATCCTGATGGTTGATGAACGAACTGTTTTTGTTCGCTCATTTATGAAAAATTACTTAAATTTATGTATATGATGAAATCATGTTTATAAACAACATTACATAACCAAAACGCCACAAAAAAATTAAAACTATAAACAATTTTATTTATCGTAATATTACATTACATATAAATTTTTAGAAGCAATGATGGATTATCTGACCAAGCACTATTTCACTAATATTAATTGTTGTATCTTTTTGAAGCATCAATTAAGTTTCGACTTCTATGCACAAGCTTTTTATCGATGTTAGTTGTGTCCGTTGAACATAATAGCGGTGTGTAAGTCTGTATTTGCGAGTTTAAGAGGTGTGTTTGTGATTACTTGATTGTGAGGAAAGTGGTGTGACAATTTGTAGCGACTTGTAAAATATTCATGTATAGTTATATTTTTATATACATAGTCTAATTTTAAAGTTAAACTATCTAAGACTTTACTATATAAAAATGAATATTAAAAGTACTCTTCATTTTGACAATATCAAGCAAGTTACTATTCACCTATGCAATGTGACAATGTGCAATGTGCAAGCAGTGGTAGCAAGTACGGATATCGCGTTGATCAACGTGACTTCCAATCCCTGCAATGAGCCTGAGCTTTCGAATGAAGGAAAACATCGTGATGAAATGTTAGTGATATTTCTAATGCCACCTTGGCTAGCGCTACCATCCTCAAGATAAAAATTTGTCGCCAAGCACCAATAGGTGTGTTCCGGCAGCTGCACTTGAGAGTCAGTCCTCCCACTAGGCTTAGCGTGTACCCACACACGTGCATGTGAAGCATGTTCATATGTTAACATTGTCACTTAACATCACGTGAGATTATGACCATATGCTATGTACATACACATAAATGAACATTAGGGCGTTTAAAATAAAAAAATATATATATTTTGTCTCGGAACCAGGCCTCAAAGTTTCATTTAGATACTAAAATAGGCCTCTGAAAACATGAGACCTTAATATTAATATTAAGGTTGTCCGCATCGCACTTTTCGATTTCCCATAAGAATAACACTGGTTTTTTTTTTTTCTAAATTTTGTAACTAATGAACCATAAATTGCTCTGCAATTTCCATCGAATATTTTTGTAGAGAATTGAACATACAAAGAGGTAGTCACTTCCAGGCATTACGAGCTATAACCACATAATGATTCACGCTAATAACAAGAGATACTAAAACAAATTTGCTATTGTCATTTCAAATCGTCATTTTCAATCATAATCATTATTTGAAAATTACAAACAGAATTCATGAAGTTATTACACTATCGTGCCAATTGAATTATTGTGAATATAACCGAGTAGTTGTATCGTTTAAGAGGAAACGTACTGTCTGATGCTTTAATTTAAATTTCCCGTCTGCATTATACGAAGATCTTATACTTCTTTGTACTAAATCTACAGATAGGTTAACCTTATAGATAAGTCGAGGAGAACCTGAATTTAAAGACGGCGATCGACATACGACGATTGTAGAAAACGGAGATAGAATATCGCCACCAAGATAGCGCTACACTCGCTTATTTCTAGTTAATTGCGTATATATCTATTCATTACTTTGTTTACTATATTGCTATAAGTATAACATTTCAAAACTGACATAAGACCGTAATAAAAAGTCTAAGTTGAATCTTCGAAAACCTTCATTATTTATGGTTCCAAATTTAACTTAATTATCTAAATAACTCGTACGGTTATCTTAGAAATCATAGTAATGTTTATTGGAATATCTATCAAAATATGTTTTTTATATTACGAAGATGACAGACAAGCATAATTAGCCTTATAGCAATCGGTTACCGTAGCCTATGGACGCTTGTAAGGTTACCGTAGCCTATGAACGCTTGTAATACCATAGGTATCACTAGCGCGTTGTCGACCTTGAATCCCCCTCCACAAGGAGCTCTGGAAACCCTAATTAATCACCGTAAGAACACAACAGAAGATTATTTGGCTGCGACCTTCTGTAGGCTGCCCCAAGCAGAGAGATATCTCTAAAGAAATTTATCTGTGTCTCTCTTGGAAATTATATATATTTTTTGTAGGTTTCTTTTGATAATTACAACGCTAATGCACTGTAGGATCTCTCCTCCAACTGTCAGACGTTTATAATACACAAGTTGTGCCCGCGGCTCCGCTCGCGTGGAGTTCAGACTGCTGTCGGTTGAGCGCACGCGCGAATGTGCTGCCTCAAAAATATTTATTGTAGGTGATTCTAAGAATATAGATACATATATGCTATTGCTGAGTTTTTTGTAGATTTTTAGAAGATCTACAATTATGTAGCGCGTTAATTTGATATATCTCTTATGGGTTACTCAGCGTAAGACATTTAATCGTCCCAAAAGCGTATTTTTCCGAATTGATTTACAATTATCGTCACGGCCTATTTCGTATGTTACTTTATGTAACAAAATATATCCTATAACCTGGCCAGATATCTATGGATTAAAGGAAAAACTATGTAAAACGGATAAGTGACATTCACGTGAAAAGAACATAAACGGACAAACAGACAGAGTAGATGAGTTTTATAATATGTA
The DNA here is from genome assembly GCA_947532125.1 of Saturnia pavonia. Classification (NCBI taxonomy): domain Eukaryota; kingdom Metazoa; phylum Arthropoda; class Insecta; order Lepidoptera; family Saturniidae; genus Saturnia; species Saturnia pavonia. Next base: position 3,498,335 of record OX383916.1, on the reverse strand, counting down.
TAGAACAATGATTGTTCTCCTTATATCTAGGTCCTGTAAGTTAATCTAAAAAAGACGAATGCTATAAAGAAGCAAATTTTCTTTGGGCACGACTTGAGAGTAACTCAGATATTTTTTGGACAGAAATGTCGTTTAATAAAATCAACCTAATCTAAATAAATTAAAAAATCTGTGTTTCCCAAAAATGAATACATAAATAAATACCTAAACCGAAAAATCGAAAAATAGATCGAATTACATAGAGGTAATCTACAGGATTCTTCTTCTTTTTATTTAATGACAAATGTGTTCATCCACAATTCTGCCAACGTCAGAACGTGAATAGAACATTTTTAATTGTCCTTGTAATTTTCAAATATAACTTTAACAAGATGGCGGCTCTCTTGTTAAAACTGTCCAGGAAGTTTTTGTGACAACCTTAAATGCATGTTCCTAGTTATTATTTATAATCCGCTTCACTTGTACACAATATCTAACCAAACTATATATAACGCAAAATGCCAGCAATATCTATACTTACTCGTATCTGTACTAAAATAATAAAGCGGAAGAGTTTATTTGTTTAAACACGCTAATCTCTGGAACTACCAGTCGGACTCGAAAAATGATTTTTGCATACGATTGACAGATTCACGTGGAATAGTATAATGCTACTTAGAATTAGGCTAGACCTCTCAGCTAGCCTTAAATATTGATTTTTATTAAGTAAGTCGGACGAAACCGTGTACTCGAACTGCTTTATCCGCTTGCGCTGGCGTAATGGTTAGTGATAGGTACATACAATGCTCTACAAAAATATTGCTCCTCAGTACATCTAAAAAAAGTCCTATACTATATACCTATCTCTTATACATAAGCCACAATAAGGTATATTGTGTTTTTTTTTTTAATTGAAAAGTGATTTGTTAGCATTATTATTAGGCATGACATATTAATTATTACGAATGAAAGTTATCTCATCATCAAGACAATTTTATGTAGATAAACTTTGCACTTAATAGCATGTTATTTAGACGAATAGTTTGGGAGATAATGTAAAATTAAAATAAGTCAACACTTGGTTCGGCCCTATGTCTAGTTGTAGATAGATGTAGTGGTGCGAACGAGCCTTGTGAGTAGTGACGCATAACCCTAGCCACCCGATAAAAATTTTGTCTAAGCTGAACTATTATAAATCATCAATCAGCGATTTCTTTTAAATTATACACGGGAGAAACCGCTGGCACAGCTAGTTACATAATATAGGGCCAAATAACTTAAGTTTATGATTTAAAATAAAAAGCACAACATGATACATCAAGATCTCCAATGAAGTAATCTACAGCGTTCCTACTTTAAAAGACTGCTACACAGATTAAAAATAAAATAAAAAACTAAATGTCAATTTAAAAAACGAATTCTAATTTCGTATTCTCATTAGTGGTAACGCAGTCCTTATTAGGTTGAAAGGGAATGTGTTTTCGAAGCATTACGTGTAACGGAACGTCACGGGGTGTCGGATAGCGAAAATATTTATCTTGTCACCAAAAGGGTTCGGCTGGTTTTTGTCAAGCCAGCGACAACATAATGATGATGTTTCATGTTTTGTATAAATATATTGTAATGTTTCTAATTTATACTAATATTATAAAGCTCCAGAGATTGTATTTGTTTTAATTATTTGTTTAGCTCACTAATATCTGAAACAAACAGTCAGAATTGAAAAAATATTTTTAAATTTTATACCCTGTTTACTAAAGAAGGTCATAGGCCATAATACCTTAACGCTATAACTGTAATGAGAGGACCAGTAACCATTAATGTCAAGCAATCTTGCACGCTGTAGACAAATACGGGAAGTCAGAACAACGAGAGGCCACACGAGGTGTCACGTGGACAATTAAAAAGGTATAATTTCCGAAATAAATACATTAAAAGGAAATGGAAATGAAATGCAAAATAGATTAATAAGTGTATTCCGAAGGCATTAACATTAAGTGAGATATAAAAACAGAGTACCTTTTTATAGTCTATTAATAATAGTAAAACCCTTCACTAGTAAGAAATAGTCCACGTTTTGAATATATCCGTAACAGAGCTGCTAATAAAAATCCGTCGTGAGAAGCTTGTGTTTAACTAAAACTCCATTCTGTTCCATTTTTTATAACTGCTCAAGTCAGCATGAATGAATGCGTCCGCCAGGTTTTCCATTCGTTTCATAATTTCGAGTAAAAGGTTTCAACTCCTTCGAATACCGGTTATAATTCGAGAGGTCGCTTGTTGTAACAAAATAAGTTTTATAGACTCCAGATAGGTATGTGCGAATCCAAACAATAAATAGAATAGTAGTTATAAATAAACTTATACAAATCTAATTAAAGATTGTACATTTTCTTTAGCGATCCCAGTCTCTGCCGTAAATAAGAATGAATCCGTCATGTTTCAATTATTTTCCAGTCTTGTTCGATATTTTAAATTTGAAATGTTCTTTCAGCGAAAAAATACAATCTTTGTATACGACCTACTTATTATATATATATACAAACGTAAAAGACGTTTGTATTATAATATTAAAATAATAAATTACCTAAAGAACTAAAGATGCCTTCGGAAAGCGACCGGAAATACGATAAATAAAGTAATGAGGGATGAACAAAGTTAAAATAAATATATATAATTACAGATAAAAAATGATTGATACACAATCATTACAGAGGGCGTTGGCAAAGTCAAATTAATTTATCACGGCTAAGTAATCAACAATTTCAAGTGTAGAGTTTCCGATCGAAAAAAAAAACATTGTAATTAGATAATTAAAAAATTCAATATAACTAAGAACCCGGTGGTTAAATATATAAGAAATAACAGATGATTTGTTACAAGTAACAATAGTAGTGATAGTACCAAAGTAATAGGTTTAGCTAAAAATATTGCGAATCTCTGTGACTACCGTCGCCAAAGGCAAATGATGACGCCAATACTTATTGCCGCACCTTTTTTATATACTTTTGAAGTGATGTAATATTATTACAAACTAGCTGTGCTCGCGGCTTGGCACACGTGGCAAACCCTATTATATTTTTTGTGCTTTATTATCTTTCTAAAATATAAGTAGCCTAAGTTATGTTTTATAACATCAACTATCTGCCAGTGAAAGTCTTGTTAAAATCAGTCCAACCGTTTCGGAGATTACCCGGAACAAACAGACAGACATTTTTTTTTTATAGCTAGCGAGTATAGTTTTATTTGTATTTAGTAAAAATGTGTTATTTGATATTAAAAACAGACACTTCAATTTTATGATATGTATAAGATATAGATAAATCATTTCCTTTCTTTATTTCTTCTAAATACTATATTAATTATATGTACTTAATATCGATTAGTGTAATATAAAGTTAGTTAAGCACAAATATGTTTTAACTATACCAGTGCGGGCAGTAACCTGATACTATTACAGTGTTCGTAATAAAAATACACAAAGATTGACACTTCCTTTTGTTTCCAAAAATAAAATAGACGAACCTCTATCACGGACATGTGTTCGAAATCAAAATCGGCAGCCGAGAACTTACCTACCATGTAGACGACGAAACACGATATTTTTGCGAAGAAATTAACGAATATTGTCCGAAAATTGTATTTTTCTTTACAAAATTTTACCGCATATTATGCGGTTTTGGATTACTAGGGTTTGATGTAAAAAATACAAAGAAAAAAAAAACATTTTTTATTACCTGTCACGGTTTCCTTTGAAATATGGACAACCATCGTAGAAAGGGTCAACATTTTTTATTAATTTTTTTATGGAGTTTTTTAATGTCACCCTTTATTACGGTGACCCCTTAGATATCAAAAGTATGAAATTAAATACGACCTTTAACATGTGTGATTGTTATTATTGACCTTCGCCCCGTGAGAATATTGATAAACTGAATTTACACAATAACCACAATATTCTTTATTTGTATGAGATTTTTTTTTTTTTCAAAAATAGTAATTTTTCAAACTGACTTCCACTAAGGCATTCTTTCATAAATAAAGAGCGCAATTTGTCATTATTTGATAAATAAATACATGCTTATTACATTGATAACGGATTTTTATTTAACTTACTGGATTCAAAATTCTAACTCATTTAACTATTAGGAAAATGGTGGCTAGACGAGTAAAGTAAAATATTATATTATGGGCTTTAGAGATAGATGTACTTTTTAGAGTTTTTTGCTGGATGGTAGGACACGACAATTATGTCCAACTGTATCACAACCACTATACAAAAGGTGTACAGTACACCTGCCATAGCGGTATATGCAGTAAGCAAGCGTGGTAGTGGACTCTACCACCTATCTACCATCCTATCACCTATCTACTAGGTATCTATCGTCGCGACATCAAATAACCTTCAAAAAGGACCATCTCAGCTCGAACAAAAAAGTTCTCTATCTCATATCTTTGCCGTACTACGAAGTTGTGGAACTGTCTTCCGGCCAGTCTGTTCCCTCCTTCCTACAACATGGAGTCCATGACAGCGATGACTGATGATGCATTGTAAATCCCGCGGTAGTCGCCAATGTTATTGCATTGCACTGTACCCACCATCAGGTACAGTGTCGTCCCTTGCCATGCTACGTTAAAAAGAAATAGTCACGATAATCATTAAATTTCTCTAATAAAAAATATAACAAAACATTTTTCTCTTCTGCTACGGACGCTCCAATATATCACAGAAACCAAATAACATAAAAAAATTGTACTAGGAATTAAGAAAATTTGTTGTTGGCTGCATTGACGTCCTACTGATAAAAATATTACAATATTCCAATACAAATGTTTCATAACGAAACAGGATGCGTCGTATTTTTTTATATAAAATGACACTGCATAACAGAACTTCACGCGTGCGGACAGTTTTCAATTAGTACCCATTTAGAATTAAAACTAAAGCAATCCGTCACCGGACACAGCTGGGCCGTTTCTAGCCAACAAACTATTTCGTTTTCTCGACTTGTTGTTAGTCATTCATTACATTAGGAATTCGGGACAAACTTATATTTGCTGTCGAAAAAATATCAATTCTCGATAATTGTTTATGGAAATAGATTTTTGGGAATGCAATGGCTAGTTTGTTCGTAACAACGAGATAAATATGGCCGGTGCAGTACGAGTGAGATGTCAATCAGCTGTCAACGACGTCTTTCGTTTATATGCGCTCCTGGTACTGCCAAATCTAATGTACTGGGAATTATGTTATTTTTTTTTTAAAGTAAAGCATGTTTAGTTCTCTTGTCAGTTTGTATGTATGACAGCATTTTTTGTAACAAACTGTAACTTTTTTTGTTATGAATATTTCTAAATTTATATTTACATTAATTAATCAATGCAAGCTGTAATACAACAAAATACAATGAGGTGAAACTGTGGCCAAAAGATAAATAAAACCTGTAATTTAAAAAAAAACTCTAATAAGTTAGTTGTAGTTTGTAGTAAAAAATGCTTATGGTACGTATGTATTGTTGTTAATACTGACTAGTTTCAATAGATCTACGACACTGACCTTGACCTCAAAAATGATATACTATCAACCGCTCGCGATTTCATACGAGTTGATCTATTATACTAATATTATAAAGTTCAAGAGATTGTTTGCTTGAATGCGCTATTCAGTTAATTGGTTAAGAATTCTAATTTCAATTTAATTTAATTTTAAAAACATGGCATTCTTTTTCCAAAAGTAGTCATTTGTTTATTGATTAGTGTTACATTTTCATCACATTTCAATCTTTTTTATCATCATGGATACGTTAAAAATTCGAGTAATTATGGAATATGAGTACCGTCGTGGCAGTAACGCGGCACAAGCGACACGCAACATCAACGACGTTTATATACGGAGCTAACTCTACAAACCATCGCACCACCTGTTATTGGTTTGCTCGCTTCCGTACTGGGAATTTCGACCTGAAAAATGAACCTCGCGGTCGTCCGAAGACTTTTTTCGACAATGACGAATTAAAGGCGATTGTGGAAGCTGATGATACACAATCTACGGCTGAATTAGCAGCAGCTTTCGACGTTAGAGTCAAAACAATATTGGTCCATTTGCGTCAAATTGGCAAGGTAAAAAAGCTTGACAAATGGGTGCCCCACGAACTCAATGATCGCCAGCGCGAAGTACGCGTCGAGACGTGCCTTGCACTGCTCAACAGACACACAAATGAAGGAATTTTGAACCGCATTGTTACCTGCGATGAAAAAAAATTCTGTTTGATAACCGCAAGCGCTCAGCAAGTTGGTTGGATCCTGGTTCAGCACCTAACCAATGCCCTAAACGAAAGCTTACCTCTAGAAAAGTGATGGTCACTGTTTGGTGGTCTAGCGCCGGTGTGATTCATCACAGCTTCTTAACAAACGGGGTGAGCATTATTGCAGATATGTACTGTGAAGAACTGAACACAATGATGGAGAAGCGTGCACATCTCCAACCAGCATTGGTCAATCGCTTGTCTCCGCTGCTCCTGCACGACAACGCGCGACCTCATACTGCACAACAGACGGTCTCCAAGTTGCAAGAACTGGGGTGGGAAGTTCTCCGTCATCCGCCCTGCTCACCAGACCTTGCGCCTACAGACTACTACTTTTTCCAGAATTTGGATAACTCCTTGGCGGGAAAAAAATTCAATACCCGAGAGGCAGTACAAAATGCCTTTGAAGAATTTGTTGCCTCCCGTCCAGCTGATTTCTTTAAGAAGGGCATCAATAAACTGCCACTGCGCTGGCAAAGATGCATTGATTGCATGGGTGATTACTTCGATTAATACAAATAAAAAATACATTAAAAAACATCTTTTAATTTTTTTCATACAAAACGGCAATTTCATAGGTAAACCTAATATTTTCTTCGCATATAGAGCTCTATAATTGGTTCCCCAACATGTAGCTTGTTAAAACAATAAAATGTGTAGATTCATAGGAGAAATCGTAAGACGTTTGATTTTCTCTCCCTGCTGATTCTTTTTCACGACAACTAAATATTACATAAAACACAAGTCGTATTTTTTATTTCGCATAATTTTCACACATTTTTTAATGAATACCACCAGGATTGCCAACTTATTCTGATTGTATACCAGGAATTCATAGCTACGAGAATGTATATATAAAATCTATCAAGCAAAAATAAATTCTACTTTAATAATTTTTATAAAAAATAACGCATACATAATATAGCTGAGTCTATAAGCTAATAATTTACATAATTATTAGCTTATAGACTCAGCTATATTATAATATAAAAGATCTGATAAATAAATCATTCTAAAAATGTACAGATATTTGTAAAATCTATTGATACGAAGAAAACAGTTACAATCAGTATATAAAGTGATCCAGTGTTTACGTAAATAGATAAAGTAGCAAACAGAGAGTAGATAAGTAGGGTGGAAACCACAACCCCGCTCGTTAAGCGAACCGCAGGCCTCGCTCTGATCTCAGATAGATAGGTACTAGGCTGGTATAATATGTATAAGATATGTTTGTACGTTGCGGTTCGCCGCACTAGCTTGATCACACGAATATCGCTTGTGCTCTAGAAAATTGTCTAGCTTTATAATGAAATTAATCTCTATTATTTACTAATACCTATATACACCTCAGGAGATTGGTTTGTTTGTTTAAACGCGCTAATCTAACATAAGCGTTATAATGTTTTTAAAAAGTTAGGGATCCGTATGAGAACTAGTAATTTAAACTGATAATGTAACACAACGTGTGAAAAAATATCAAAAAAATCGTTATATCGCGTACGCTGCAGAAATTATTGACAATAGAGCAATTTTATAGAGGACATCAATATCTACAAAAAAGTCCTGAATACCATATGTCTAACTGTTACAGTTATGTCACAATAACTACTTGTTTATGTTAAAATCTGCAATAGTAATGCCATAGTAGTTTAAAAAAATATTAATAATAACAAATAACATTAAAAAACTTTCTCTATAATGTACTCTTTCCTAGTAACCCCCGACGCAAAAAGAATGTTGTGTGTGTGTGTTAAAATTTTGAAATATATGATAAATACCCGTGCGAAGTCGGATCGGGCTGCTAGTACAATATTATACAAAGATAAAGTCTGTCAATATGTTTGTACGCGGGTATCTCTGGAACTACTTATCCGTTTCTAAATTATTTCAATGAGAGAAAGCTACGTTCAAGCTGATGCTTATGGTTATGTTTTATTAAGTGCCAGCTGGCCCCGCAGACGTTGTTCTACCTTTTCCTAATAGTCAATAATTCGACCACAGGCCATCAGTCCCAATAAACCGAAATAATAATTAAGCATATCCAACGTTCGAATCGTGAGCTATGCTCTCGAGTTCATAATGAAATACAATAGGTGAAAGGATTTTCATTTTTATTCAAAATAGAGTAACTTTCCGGGTAATTTTCGAATTTTTTCTTTCCCTAAAAACCTTATTCGGATTATTAATAACACTAATTATTTATATATATATAGATTATACTGTAATTAACGAGTACGCAGTCGCAACCGGTTGCTGGTGTTACATGAAGACACTAATAAAAGTGATATGATTCCACAGCGCGCGGTCGAACGCCAGCTATTTTAAAGACAAAAACGTTTATTGTGATTAATCCTTAGAAGATAGGCATATGTTATCCCTGACGTTTTCGTAAATCTTTTTAAGATCTACAATTATGTAATACATTCATTTGATATATCTCTTATGGTTTACTCAGCGTTGACCATTACAGCGCGCCAAACGCGTCTTTTTTCCGAATTGGTTCACCATTATCGTCACTGCTTATTTCTTATATTAGTTTACCTAATAAAATATATCCTGTAACTTGGCCACATAACATAGCTGTGAATGAATAAAAAACAAATATATGCGAATAGTGGTTTTCACGTGAAAAGAACATAAACGAACAGACAGACAGAGAGACGTTTTATTTTTATTAGTATGTATTTTTTTAGTTTTTAAATGGACTTATCATGCACGCACGCATGTCTGAACCTCACGAAGAAAGTAAGATTCAATAAATTTACAGACCAAACATTTTATTATTATTATATTTCCGAATAAATTGTTCAGTTAAAAAGTAGTGCAGTGCAAAGAAAGAATAACCTTTTTTTTGCATAAGTCAAAGGGCACAACACTACACGTACGAAAGTTTTATTCAATTATTGTACTATTGTTAAGAAAATAGTGAGGTTAAAGGTAACACAATTTAAGATATTTCTTCAAAAAAGGTCATTTTTTAGAATTGACTTTTTAACCCTTTTTTCATATTAAGAATTTCTTTCTCACGGTTTATGTTATAAAAAATATTTTTTCTATTATTAAAAAAAAAGATTTCTCGTTTATAGTAAACGAATTATTAATTGTATTTTTATAAGTTAGATTTATAAGCTAGCTTTGTTATAAGATGTCTTCATGTACCTACCTTTTTCTTTAAAGTTCCGTACCTCAAAAGGAAATAGGAACCCTTATAGGATCACTTCGTTTTCCGTTTTCTTTTTTTTTATGGAGCACGCTTGCCTAAAAGGTTCACTCGTAACTTGAAGATACCTAGGTTCTAATTATCGGGGAATACAAACTCTGGCAAAAAGTTCCACTCTTTAGCGGTACGCATGATAAATGTGCAAGCAAAACGCTTCGTGCGCCCAAGCCCGGTGAAGCTGTAAAAGCCGCAAAGGCTCCAGGGCCCCTAAGGCTAACAGTATAGTCAGTTCGAAAAAGGTTCGTGCGCCCTGGTAAAATATCAATTATATATTGATGACGTGTCTCTTGTCGTCCTATGATGGAAGGCCGATTGGAGAATTAAATTGTGCAATTCCAACGCATACTCGCCGAAATAAATCTGGTAAAAACCGATAAACACGCAACTTTACGTCGATGTTCAAAGCTCTGCAGCCTTGCCTCAACTAGCGAATCATGGCCAATGAGTCTTCTTCTTTTTCAGGTACGCGCAGAGGTATCAAGTTGAAATTAATATCAAATACTCAGGTCTGCAATCCTTGATGCTTTCAAAAAATCAAACTTCTAAGTCAACGTAAACAAAAGATATGGCGTGTATGCCGCATATTTTGACACTCGCATGAGAATCAAAACCTATAAGGGTACTCGTTGACCTACAATCATTAAATATGGCAAGAAGCAAGCAAGTAAAGGGAAAACGGTAAATTCGTAGTTACATCATTGAAAAAATACTTTTTTGTGATTATAAATGTAATATATGCAATTATTTGTTTCTAAGGTTATTAGGCACAATGAAACTCACCCGTTGCAAGAGATAACATTTAATAATAATGTTGCCAGGAACCTGTACCAAATGCACAGACACAACACTCTCCACCACCAAACCTTAACATTAAAACATTCTAGAGCTTATACTATACTTAAACTTATATATTTATTCTTCAGATAAACTTTCATTACATTTTAACATTTGGTTTACATGTCTTTTCCAATTACTTCCCTCCACATCAATTATATAAGTTATACCTGGTATTGATTCACTCACTATTACCCCTTGAATCCATGGCTTATGGCCCTTACGATAATCCCTAACCATGACTTTTTCACCAATAATAAATATATCTTCTCTTTTTGTAAATGAATTTTCTTTTTGTTTTTTTATTAATTCATAGGATGTATCACCAACAGGCAATGGTCGTAACAAAACAAATCGGTTTCTGAGTTCCCTACCTAACAGTAGCTTAGCAGGTGTAACTCCTGTAGAACTGTGGGCTAAATTTCTATAATCGAAAAGGAACAAATTAACTGCAGATTTTAATGTATATCCACTTTCCTTAATTTTTGTGACATGTGATTTGAAAGTTTCTACAAATCTTTCAGCAGCACCATTTGTAGCAGGGTGATAAGGTGGTGAAAAAGTATGTTTTATGTTAGTGTTCTCACAGTAAATTTTGAAATCTAAACTAGTAAATGTAGGACCATTATCTGTAACCAAATGTACTGGAAACCCGAAGCGTGAAAATATATCCTTGAGAACATCTATTGTACATGTTGCACTGATACTAGACATTTCATATGCTTCTGGCCATTTTGAAAAGGCATCAACTACGACTAAATACATTTTATTGTGAAACGGGCCAAGAAAATCAGCATGTAGCCTATACCATGCACTAGGTGGTACTGGCCATGATTTCAGTTGTGATTTTGGAGGATTCTTATGGTTTACTAAACATGTTATACAATTTTTTGTTATATTTTCAATGTCAGAATCTATATTAGGCCACCAAAAATATGAACGAGCTAATTGTTTCATTTTTACAATGCCAAAATGACTTTTATGTAATACTGTAAGAATAGATTCTCGTAAAATTGTGGGAATGATGATTCTAAACCCCCAAAACATACAACCCCTGTCTGAACTGATTTCATTTCTTCTATAATAATAAATTAGAATTTCTTTATCTAATAAATTTTTTTCAGGCCACCCATCAATATTGTATCTTTGAACTTTACTCAAAATTAAATCTTTAACTGTTTCCTTTTGAATCAGTTTCCAATCTAATTTTTCAATATTAGAATTACTTATATAAGACATTTGGCTAATATCAGCACTTATACATAAGGGATGTTGTGGCAACTCTTCCATTACACAATTTATATTCACACAATATCTTGACAAAAAGTCTGCTGGGTTCAAATGTGTTTTTATGTGACGTATTTTGTAGTTGAAAGCTGATAAGAAAATAGCATAATGTTGAAGCCGCTTAACTGCCATTTTGGGAATACCTTTATTAGGTCCAAAGATTCTAGCTAATGCTGCATTATCAGTTTCCAACTCAAAACATCTACCATATGTGTAATTATAGAATTTTGTTACACCAAAAATTATTGACATTGCTTCCTTATCAATGGTTGCATATTTTTGTTCCGTTGAATTTAATTTTTTACTTGCATATGCAATGGGCCTCACTATACCCGTTTGATCTCTGTTTGATAACACAGCCCCTAAACCTGTTTCTGAAGCATCACAGGATAGAATTAATGGTAAATTAGGATCAAAATGTCTTAAATTTTCAATAGAGGCCAGCTTATTCTTAACTAATTTAAAACTATTTTCACAAAGCGGTGTCCACTTAAATTTATTTAATTTTATACATTCATATAAGGGTGTGATTATTGTTGCCAAATCTTTAAGAAAACGTGAATAATAATTAACTTTTCCTAAGAAAGATCTTAACATGGTAATATCAGTGGGAGATTTAGTCTCTAGCAATGGTTCAATATTAGATTTAATGACACTTACACAGTTTTTTGTAATTCTGAACCCAAATACATCAATATATTTTTTAAATAAATTACATTTATTAAGTTTTAATTTAAACTGACATGCCTGTAACCTTGTCAACACTTCCCATAATATGTTTACAGTTTCTTTTAAGTTTTTACCAGCAATATAAATGTTATCAATAAAAACTATTGTATTAGGTAAGTTGGCAAGCTTGTTACTCATTAGCCTTTGAAAGGATCCTGGCCCTGTGCTAACTCCATAGGGTAGGTATAAATACTTATAAGTACCTAGCTCAGTTACTATTGTAGTTAATTCTTGAGACTCATTATCTAATGGAGCTTGTAGGTATGCTTCCTTCAAATCAAGCTCGCAGAAGTATTCTCCATCCTTTAATGTATCAAATATTTCATCGATGTGGGGCAGTGGATAATGATCAACTTCTAGATGTGGATTTACTGTAACTTTATAATCTCCACATAGCCTTATTGAACCATCTACCTTCATTATGGGAACTACTGGAGTTGCCCACTGACTGTGTTTGATTGGAATTATACGGCCATTCTCTAATAAGCGAGTAATTTCAAGTTTTACCTTATCTTTCAAAGCATACGGAACCCGTCGTGCTGGTAAGCATTTCGGTTTAGCACCTGGTTTTAATTTCAACTGTATTGTGTTACCCTTAAAATTTCCCCAGCCTGGATTGAATACTTCTGCGAACTTTTCTTTAATTAAACATTCTGCCTCTGAAACATTTTTTTCATTAATATTTAATTGGTTACACTGTGCAATAGTGTTTTTTTCGAGGAACCTTGGGGGCCATAACTGGAATTCATTTAACCAGTCTCAACCAATTATTACTGGAACATTATTATGAGCTACAAAAACACTTAATTGTTTAACAATATTTTTATATTTTACTGTAACATTTTGTAATATACCTACAGGCCGTGAGAATGTTTGATCAAAGTTCCTAAATTTTACTTTACAGTTTTGAACTGGTTTGTGAGAAAATAACTTGGTATGAAGTCGGGAAGGTATTACTGTAACATCAGATCCAGTATCTAATTGAAAAGCAAGATCATACCCTTCTATATTTAATTTTATATAGTATGGTGGTATTCTACTCACATTAAGTGCATAAACTTCATAATCATTATTAACTATATCTATTGAAGTGTTTGCAGTCTTATCATCCTGTGTATCATTGGAAATTCCTTCCTGTTCTTCACTTACATAGTCATTTTGCATTATTCGGGGGTTTTTCTTGCAGACCTTAAATATGTGTCCTTGGTGTCCACATTCTGAACAAAACTTCTTGATAAGCCTGCAGTCCTTCTTAATATGATTATTATTTCCACAGCAGTAACATTGTAATTTTTTTTTATTATTATTTTTTTTACTAAAATTTGGTTTTATTTGAAAGTTATTTTTTTTCTGTAAGAATATGTCAGACACATCCTGCTCCTGTTTTATCTTCGACCCTGTCTGGAGTAATGCAGCCTCTACAGTCCGCGCCAACAACACAATTTCCTCCAATTCTATACTTTCATTACTTTTGAGTAATTCAAATTTTATCATTTTGGAGTACACGCCATCTATAAATTTCTCTTTGATTTGATCGTCCAAATCTTTAAAATCACATTTCCCTCCCAGCTTTCTTAATTCCAAGACATAATCGTCGATAGACTCATCTTGAAGTTGATTACGGTTCCTAAATGTTGCGCGTTCCAGTATCCCCGATCGCTTTTGAACGTATTTATTTTTTAGTTTTGTACACAAATCTTTAAATTTCATATTCATCGGCTTCTGTGGGGCGCATAACACCGTTAGAGTTTCAAAAACTTGTGGTGAAATTTTTGTGAGTAACAATGAAACCTTCTTAGCGTCGGGCACTTCATTTAGTATTATCACACATTGCAACTGTTGTTCGAAAACTTCCCAGTTATTCCCTTCAAACAAGTGAAGGTTATAATTCGTCATTTTTTCTTTTTGACGATTTTTATATTCTAGTTGACGATGAAACACACAATGTAACAAAATGGCCGTTTTCTTCACAACGACGGCGATAATATTTTAATTTTAATTATCACACACCAATATTCGTTACTTTTAATTTAATGTTTATAGTGGTGTTAAATTTCACGGTTCAACACTACTCGTCGCCAATGTAATATATGCAATTATTTGTTTCTAAGGTTATTAGGCACAATGAAACTCACCCGTTGCAAGAGATAACATTTAATAATAATGTTGCCAGGAACCTGTACCAAATGCACAGACACAACAATAAAATTATTTGCAGTTGATAAACTGACCGCGACTTATTTCGCTTATATGGGGACAACAGTTCGCCTACAGCAAAGATAAGTTTATCCCTGAATCCAGTTTTATATACCTATAGGTTTGCACGGAACCTTCGGTGCGCAAGTCCGACTCGCACTTGGTTGGTATTTTATTAGTTAGATCGTTTATATTATTAAAGTTCAAGCATTGAAACAATAATTAGGCGTTGAATCCATATCTATATTAACTACTAGCGGTCGACCTCGGCTTCAAATCGGTATAAAAATATTTTAAAGATACCAATTTTCATAGATGAATCTTCAAAAATGACGGATTTTCATCCTATTTTTACCACCTTTGGGGTTGAATTTCCAAAAATCCTTCCTTAGTACTCACCTACAATGTAAAAGCCACCCACCCGCATACAAATTTCCACGGTCCCTAGCTCTAGTAGATTAAGGCTGTGCGTTGATATTTCATATGGTCAGTTACGGCATAAGCAGGTACCTAGAGTTTAAATATTTGCAGGAGGTAACCTCTTGAAATACTGAACCGATTATTAAAAAAAATCACGTATTGAAAGCTACGTACTCCTTGTGTGACATAAGCTATATTTTATTCTTATAACGTTTTATATAATAATTAACGTGAACGGAGTCGCGGGCGGCTGCTAGGATTCTATATTTTTTTGATAAGTTTTGGATAATTTCCAAAAATATGTTGAATATAATACTCTTGAATTAATATTTATTCATTATTATTATACCTTTAAAAGTAATATAAAAACACTTTTTAATGTAAATTAAAAAAAATGCCGCCAAAACGTGGCGTGACGACATCACTCAATAAATAAATGTAAGGTAACAGATTACGTCAAATATTCTGTATAACGTTTCCACCCAAGAGACTCAATGACAAAAAAAAATTTCGAAGGAAAAATGAAATAAATGTAAGTTTTACAATTATTTTTTCTTGTTTATATTGTTTTAGACTTTTTCCACCAATATTATAAAATAATTAACTTTAATTTTTAAACATACTGACAACTCGCGTATTATATAAGTATTTTTTAATATTATTATATTGATGTGTTCCATTGTACGTACACACATAATATGAATTAATTACTTTACTATGAAAGGTCAAGTAAAGGTTATTTACCAAAGAAATATACAAGGAAAACATGAATTGTATAGATATACTAGCTGTACTCGTGTTAAATTTATTCGACAAACTCTCCACCGGCCGGTCTGGTGCCGGCGCGGCCGCCCACGCGCCCTTCTAGCCCAGTCCTATCATTATTCCACTTCGCGTAGCTGCCTACAGCTTGCCAGATTGCTTAACGTTCATAGTTACTGCTCTTCTCCTTAGGGTCATAGCGTAAAGTTATATAGCTTATACAATTTCTTATGAATCTGGCTATCATATACAAAGTTTTTGACGGAGTAGTAAGTAGTACTTGCTTTCAATATATTTTTTTTATTTCAAAATACTTTTACCTCCCCTGTAATGTTTGCCGACGTCCCCTGAAAGTACCAAGGCGGTATAACGCAGGGGCGTTCGGGAGTGGTTGGCAAACACGCGGCGCCACGATGACGCGGGCAACCAACCACCTGCCCCTCTATACAGCCTGAGATTTCGATTTTACTCTGCACCTTTTCGATTTTAAACTTTTTGCTTGATTTTTGCAAAATAATAATCTCTTATCCTTGTTATTATTTAAAAAGTTTTGCCTTTCATTTGTACTTAAAAAATATATTGCAAATTTTGTTTTCGAAACAGTTTTACGGAATATAATTACGTAAAGGTAATTTAGTACTGACAACTGATTTTTATTTTAATTATATGGTCACTACTGGCTAGCGGCTTAACGTACAAATTCGTCATTACTGCCTGTTTTTTTTTCAACTTCCAAATGCTAAAAATCTATCCTAACATAATAAATCTGAAGAGTTTTTGTTCATTGCTTGTTTAAACGCACTAATCTCTAAAACTACCGGTTGGATACGAACAATAATTTTTGTATTGTGTGGCCTATTTTTCGAGGAAGATTATATGCTATACAAATTCACGCTACGACTCTAAGGAGTGAATCAGTAGCCATTAACGTCAAGCAATCTGGCAAGTTGTAAGCAAGTACGAGAAGTAAGAACAACAATAATTATTACACAAAAATAATTCTGTATTTCTTCTTATTTAATAAATGGGAACATGTGTTTATACACAATTTTGCCAATATCACATGGATAGGATATATAGATATAGGATAGAATATATCTAATATTCAAAACTTTCCGGATTCAGACAACGCTCTAAAAAAATGGTAGCACCCTTACTAGAACTTTCCGAGTAGTTCTTATGGTAACTGAAAATCCATGTTCCTTGTTCGTTCATTTAATTAATTATATTATAATTATATGTTTATCATATTTAATTAAAATTGTACACAATAACTGTAGTTTGCCATTATACAAAATGCCACCAATATTACAAAAAAACGGAGTTGTTTATAGACTTGTGTTACAATCTATGAATTGAAATAAAAATCAACTACATAACAGATCAAGGTTCCCCAAAAACTCAGTTACGTGGTTACAATTAAAGCGATAATTAATGTCCTAGATTAAAACTATTCTGTCAACAGATATTCCTAGTTTTAATACCAACTGTCTTCATCCACAATTCTACCAACGTCACGTAAATATAATATTTTTCTAGTTATTCTTGTAATCTTTAAACATAGCTGTAACAAGATGGCGGCCCCTTTTAAAAACGGACAAAGAAGATTTTGTGGCTACTTAAATTTCATGTTCCTAGACAAATCTTTATAATCCACCTCACTTATACACAATAAGCAAATTACATTAAGTAAAATTCCACTAAAATGATAACACAGGGTCAAATAACATAAGTTTATGAATCAATGTAAAAATCATCACATGACAATAAATTGTTCTCAAACAAAATAATAAAATAAAATATAAATTCGTTTCATATTTAAATTAGACGCGCCGGCCAATCCCAAAAATGGAGACAACCGTTCGCGAACGAAAAGCGCCCATTAAATTGTTTGCTCTATTAAAAGGGGACAATGAGAACAAATACACAGATTCCCTTTTGTTTGATAAGAGCACGCACCATATAACAGTCAAGCTAAATTCAACCTTAGTGTTAAATAAAGTGTTTATATATTTAAACAACGCAACTTTTTACATTTTTTAAAATACGTTAGATTGTCTGGAGTAACCTTCGATCAATAATACATAAATGATAGTAAACAAAACGTGTAAAATTTTTGTATGTATTTATGAAATTATATTATTTTAAGTGCATTTAGTAAAGGGTAAAATTGAGTTAAAGCATCATTGTGACGAAAGTACATGATAAAATTAGTCATCAATACTAAAGCGAATTCATTATACCTACTGATTTTTTTTTCTGAATTACGTAAAAATAGTTTAACGTTGTAACAAATAATCATTAATTTGATTTGATTAAAATAATGTTTGATTAATGTGTCCAATAACGCGTCGGTAAAACATGTTTTACTTTATATAAAGGTATTTTAACTGTCTGATTAGAGTGTCAAAAAATAAGAAAAACCAATGAACAAAATTCTTAAATAATAATATTCTTATATAATTTATTCTTACAGTGTACCAGGGTTGCATTAGGTCAGTGATGGTGGCTTAATCCAAGATATTAAACCAAAATAAATATAGATATATTCTAGTCTTGGAGAAATTCGTGCAGGAAATCCCTAAAGAGCGTCCTCGGAAAATGTTTGAACAGTATCAAATGCCAAAGTGACGCGGCTGCTTCACAGAAAGTAATCAACTGTATATATTAAATTCTATAATATAAATATATCATTACATAGTACATTATACAAGTATAGTATTAAATACTATCACACTAATTCGCGAGTTGACAGTACCTATATTTAAAAATCAAAGTTAATTTTTTGATCATAATGGTCTATCGTTAAAATGACCTAAAAATTCAAATAGCGAAACAAATTTGTATATTATTTTATTTTCCCTTGAGTAAATTAAGTTTTTTTTGTCTGTGAGTCACGTGATTTGATAGGCCAATCGGAAAATATGACGTCATCTTTCAAATAAATATACACAGTCGAGTGTCATTCTTATTAGGTTATGTCATGATAAATGACTCTAAAATTAATACTAAGTCAAGAAATAGATTTATAATGATACTGAAATAGTGGGTACTGAAGAAATTTAATAACTGAAATTGTAGTAAAAATCAACTTTAACCTTAGTGTATGATGACGGCATGTGTGGTCGGGCACATGAATATATGAAGAGGTTTTGTGGCATGTTTTTAATTAAATTAAAAATTATACTTATATTTAATTTAAAGATAACATTTTATTTATTTATTCTCGGGTATTATTTACAACGCATACAGTGTAAAAATTTTCTTCGAATGTTTACACTTTTTAACAAAAAGTCTACATCATGAAGTTGCTTGCCAAACCTTTTGTTTTACTATGCTGAAGATATACACACTCAATGCCATTTTGTAAAATTCAGAATAAAAGAAGTAGAAACTCAAAAAACTTTATTTTAGAAAGGGATTATGAACCAACCAAATAATTCGGGGTTACCGAGCACATTGCCGTTGTGGCCCCAGAGTAAACGGTCACCGATACTGTCAACATCTCTGCCGAGTTTGAGCGCCTGGCTGTACTCGCGGTTGAAAATGTAGAACAACAGGTCGTTCTCGTACTTCACCGGGTGGAGATACCACTGGTGCCTGTAGGTATCACTCTCGTCGGAACCGAAAGCCTTGTGATCCCCGGCGCTGTCACTTCTCACTTCCAACTTCAAATACTGATTTCGGTGTGTATTCAGAATTTTAAAGTACACTCTATTGTTATCCCACCCTGAGATCATTTTCCAACTGACTCTGTGGCTCGTTTTGTCATTTCCATCGCCATATGACAGCCTATCACCATCACTGTCCGTATCAATAGCCAGTTTGAGAGCCAAACCGTCTCTTCTGTTAACAAATTTAACAAAATTTCCGTCCATTATAAGTCGGAATTCTATGGGGAAGTGTTCTTTGACTGTTTCCTGCAAACCCTGGCTCCACAGTTGGTAGGCGTACTCGATGGTGTTACGTTTCGCGTCCCTGAGCAGTCGTGTGACGACGTCTTCGATGACGTCACCCTTTTGTTCGTTCTCTAGGTTCCTAGTCTGATTCACTGCGTTAGTATAGTCGCCGACAATGACATTGATATACAGTTGCTCTGATAGCACGTCATTGGTGCGAGGCGCAAGGGCAGTGTCTGATACCAACACGCTTAAAGATAACATTAGGAGCAGACTCGTCAGATTCATTTTCTATGTCTCGTGCAAGCTCTATAAAGAAAAAGTGAGGATTCTTATTAGCGTAAGCATTTGACCCCAACCTCACCAGCACGACCACATTAAGGTTCTCTAGAACCTTCCTGTCACGTACGCTAGGTTTGTGGAATGGGTTGCCCAGCACGGTTTCCCCCAGGGCTATGACATAGGACTCTTCAAAAAGGGATTGAAATACAGTCTCCAAGGTCGGCAACATGTCTGTAATGGCAACATAGGCGACGGTAACCATTTACCATCATGTGAGCCATCTGCCCGTTTGCGCCCTTTGTCATAAAAAAGGAGTATCAAGTCTGATGTCAAATACTATCTCGTATTACCACTATCAGAAAAAATATTATAATGTACCGATAACGGGAAGCTATTTACAGACTGGAACTTAAGTTACTTACATAAATAAGTTGGGTTGTAATTCCATCGGGACCAGCTTTATCGCGGTCATCATATGGTAAAATCTTTACTAATCTCTAGATTTTACGGTTTCCCTTATTCTGTGAAACTTATCATTAGGCAGGTAGAAATTTTGCCATATCAATATTTATGTGAAATCTCACTACCAGCAAGAAGTTGCAAAAGTTTCGAATCTATCGATGGGTTCTGGTATCTGCACTTTTAAACCAGTGCCTTATTTATGGCCTACATATTGTGTCCGCCTTGTCACTTGACATGATGTATAGGTTTGGCGTAGTGGCCCCGCCCCAATCTTACCTGATGTTAAATGACGATGTGGCTCAAGATGATTACAGATATTCAACTCGAGGGTGGTAGCTAACCAGGCTTTAGAAAAACTAGAAAAAGCCCTACCACCATGCTATGGTTTCCTCACGATGTTTTTTCATTGCAGGGATTCGGACTCACGTCAATCAACGCGAAGTCGTACACGCTACCACTGAGCCATCATTGCTTCTAACGATTAAAGACAAACTATGTAAACAATTTTTGTAGCAATAAATAATTCATCACTACTCACCTAAGTAAATCACAATTGTATTCAGACTAACCGTAATCTATATATTATCTCAACTTATATACGACTTTAGTGATAACCTAAACTTGACTGATTGCGCGTAATGTTTAATGTCTATGCAAACAACATTGTTACTAGGAAAATCAGGTGTATGTTTGTTTATTGGTAAAGTGTTGATAATGCTGATGATAATTAGTTTGTTCTCTGTTGTCATTCAGTACGACAAAACAGCTCGGATATTGGAACGAAGTTAAGTTAGTTAAGTTAGTAAGTTAAATTAAGTTTTTATGTATAGTCTACGTATGATGACTATACAGTGTCTAATGTATAGTCTAGAACATAATTAGGCTTTTTCATGTAAATAGCTGTTTCTTTGTATATTATTATTTAATATTTTATAATAAGCAGCTTCGTTCCTATCTGGTGTCCCACGACACCACACGGATTTTTTTTTCTTCATTTTATTATATTATGAACTTAGTATGGGGGTTAAACTTGAAAAGTGCAATTTTTCAAGACAGAAGGGCACAGAGAAATGTTTTTAAATATTTCTTTCCACCTGGAACAGCCCGGCTGGTGGAATACCTCGACCCTAAAGAAGCCAAATAACCTTATGCTGTGTTCTTGCGGTAAGTAGGGTTTCCAGTGCTCCTTGGGGTAGGAGGTTCAAGGTCGATACCTATGGTATTATAAGCATCCATGGATACGGTAGCCGGTTACCATCAGGCGGGCCGTACGCTTGCTTAACATCTTAGAAGTTTTTTTTAAGTAATACTTCTTTTATCGCGTTTAGTAGAGGGTAAAATTTAGAGCTGCGCGCGCGCATCATGTGACGGATGTACGACATGATGAAGTTAGCGATCAATGATAATAGAAATATGAATTTATTTAATTGACTTCAATTTATTTTTATTCTGTAAAAATAGTTTAACGTTGTATAAAAACCATTATTTTTTATTTGCTTATCATTTGGCTAACTTCATCATATCGTTGGCAGTCGGTGCAGAATTTTATGTTTTGTTACGTTAAATAAGTATAGACTTCTTACATGTATACCTATAGTATATACATTTTATCTGTTTTATCTGTTTACTAACTGTGCCCGCGGCTCCGCTGGTGTGTACTACTAAAGAGCGGAACCATAATTATTTTTCTAAAATAAAAGTAGCCTAAGTTATGCCTTATAACATCAGCTATATGCCAGTGAAAGACCCGTCAAAATCGATCCAACTGGTTTGGAGATAATCCGAAACAAACAGACAGACAAAAAATTTAATATTGTTTTTTTTGTTACAGCTAGCGTGTATACTTTCATATGCATTTAGTAAAAATGTATTATTTTGACACTACTTAC
This sequence comes from Saturnia pavonia, assembly GCA_947532125.1. Lineage (NCBI taxonomy): Eukaryota > Metazoa > Arthropoda > Insecta > Lepidoptera > Saturniidae > Saturnia > Saturnia pavonia. The sequence goes on along the minus strand of OX383916.1, from coordinate 3,476,071 downwards.
AAACAGACACTTCAGTTTTATTATATGTATATATAGATAGATGATTATCTCATATCTTGGTAGGTAGTATTTACTTTCAAATATCCGGTTTTATTTTCTGATCGCCCGTTCGAGATGATATTTGTGAACCGAACAAGAAGCTGTTCGGATGCGTGTTAATGAAAATTTCTGTAATAATATTGACTCGTATAAAATCAAATGCGGCAAAGTAAGTCTAACCGGTAACTTGGTAATCCAAATGAAACTAACACATTTCAATTGTATCCATGGCAAATGTTTTACTGTTAGCTTCATTAATAGTCAAATATTCGCCTTAAATATTTATGGAGACAATTGAAATTTATTAGTTTTATTTGAATTGCATTACCAAGTTATCTGTCAGACATACTTCGCCGTCGTTAATTTTATACGTCTCAATGAATAGGTGATCGCATACAGAGTATCTCAGTGCATATCATATACAAATTATGTAATATAAAAATATTGTATATCATATACAAATTAAAAAATAGAACATTAAAATCAAGAACATTCAATATACCAAAAAGCTTTCTACTATAAAATATTACCAAGTAGTAAAGTAAGGTATTCAATTATTTTTTTATAAAATAATAATACTCGATAAATGTAACATGATAATAGTTCAATAAGGCTAAATGAAAGTCATTTAGGTCTTTCAATATGCTGATAAATGTAAAATTCAAAGATAAGCGCCTGCTTTATAAAGAACTAGCTGTGCCCGCGGTTTCGCTCGCGTGTACTAAAACGCTGTTGGTCGAGCGCAAGCGCGAATTGTGCTACCCCAAATATGCTTATTGTGGGTGATCCTTAGAAGATAGACATGCTATCGCTGACTTTTTATAGGTCTTTTTAAGATCTACAATTGTGTATCTAGATTAATTTGATATATTATTATCTCCTATGGTTTTATGTTACTTTATGTAACAAAATATGTCCTATAACTTGGGCCAGATAACATAACTGTGAATTAAAAAAGAGCTATGTGAATTGGATAAGTGGTTTTCGCGTGGAAAGAACAGAGAACAGACACACAGAGAGACGTTAAGTTTTATAATATATGTAGATTAGATAACGCGAACAAAGAGTAACTCTACCTACTCGTAGATTTATTTAACAAGCCAAAAATTAACAGAAATTAAGACTTTTATAATTAGAGCTCGGAATTACCAGGATATCATAAACAGGTAGAATTCAATATCAAAACAGTACACGTCAAATTATGTTATCACGGTAACAAGGGATACAGTGAGGGGATAGCGAATTTCAAAATTGGAATAATTAATTCCATTTGTAGGCGCGTGGCGGTGGATACAGAGCGAGTAATTACGGGGCGTATTATCGACACACTCCGCTTAGACGGATATAATTTCACTTATTTTTTAACCTTAAATAATAATTATGTTTTGAGGCTCACTGGTGGCGTGTACGGACACGGCTTCGATCAACGTGAGCATGAGCTTTCGGTGAAGGAATACCCACCTGGTTAGCTACCACCCTCAAGTTAAAAAGCTGTCTCCGAGCAACTATAGATGTGTTCCGCCAGCGGCACTTCCCAGTCCACCCAGACCCAGACCACCCAGTCCCAGTTCCCTCACTTGGCTTAGCGTGTTACGTGTTAGCCACATCATCACTTATCATCGGGTGAGATTGTGGCCTAACGCTAAACACATAGTTCCATTTTTAATGTTATGTATTAAAGTTGTAACAAAACATCGCTAATTTTTTTTTATCGTTATAGGTTTGGCTTAGTGGTTTTTAGTATTATTTCGATTATTTAAAGTCGAAATGCTAATGGCGACAATCAGACGTAATAGGTTACGGCCAGACTTTGTTAACGATTGATAAATTGGATAAGTTACGAAAAAAAAAGATATACCTAGTTATTTTTGTGGTTTATTTTGCGGGCTATTATTTGTCTGGCGGAAAATATAAAGTTTAAAAGTATGACGGAATTTTAAGTACATGCCTATAAAAATACCGAAGAAGTTTCTATAGCCTATTTCTTTCATTACAATCTATTTATGTATAGTCTAGTATTTGGTACTTATGTTTTTGAAGTGAAAACTTTTAGCACCTTTGTGGTTTTAATGTAATAGAATACATTTACATTAGTGGTCGATAGTTCGAATCCCGCTGATTTAGGATATTTAAAAAGAATTGTCAAAGTACTTTTTTTTTCTGAAGGTTTCACTTTTGACACGTGTGAACTACTTTTCTTTATTAAGTTTTAAATTTTCTAAATAAAAATCGACATTCCCGCTATAGATTACCCGATTAGATACCCGCATCCAACAAATGCAGGATATTTGGAAAATATACCTTGCAGCATTAGCTCATAGTTGTTAAAAGCTAAATGGGAATAAAAATGCTTGTTTTTTTTTTTAAATCTAAATGTAATCTAATCTAAAACAAAAACTATATAATATTAAAAAGCTCAAGATATTGTTTTTATGTTTATTTGTTTGTTTGAACGCGCTAAACGCTGGAACTACAGTCAGATTAAAAAAAAACATGATTTGGCATTTGATAGCTTATTTATTGAGGAAGGGATTAAGCCATATACATCTACACTACTAGCTACGACTCTATAAAGGACTGGAGCAGTAATCTTGAATATCAAGAAATGTGGTAAACTGTAGGCAAGTACGGGAAATCAGAACAACGAATAGGCTACAAGGCTATAATTAGATGAACTCTAACAGGTAAAATAATAAACCTGTTACTGTTTCAGAGAAATAATACTTCCAAAAATCTGTTCCAAAATAACAGCCTGTTAAATGTTGATGTTAAATGATGATCTCTTTTACTTACTATTATTGAAATGAGTAGAGAACTTGTTCCAAGTCATATTTGTTTCTAAATCTCTCTCTGTCTCTCTCCAACAAAGTAAAGATCGTTAAGCTTGAATAGAGATGAGCATGTTTCTACTACATGTATTTACTATTGCGTCATACACCAGCATGTGGAACAGTTACGTAGGAGCTGTTTTTTAGTTTACAAATAACAGTTTCGACCTGTTACTTATCTGTATACCTGTTCTTTTAAACTGTTCCGATAAATACGCCTCACTCTTAGTTACAATATAAAAGGTTTTTTTTTCAAGCATTACGTTGGTTGCGCTCGTTGGGCACTGGACCAGGGTCTAGAGAAACCCGACACCCGTGTAGCGCGACAATTGCACCGTTCCAATTACATACCACGCTTTCTGTCTTTTCATGTATACCGCAACTCTGATAAACCAAGTTTTAGATTTATTTTTGCTGGTAATTATAAAAAAACTGAGTGTCAGAATAAAATTTCTAATATCTGCCTACATTTCATCCTACTCACAGCGCTTATATATTGGTAAGCAATGTATTATAAATGTTTGCAAATCTTTCTACACTAGAGAGCGTTCGTGTCACCAATGTCAAAAGCTAGCTATTAACAAAAAAATACAAAATTTGCCAAGTGTTACATATTATGAGAATTATTTAAATAAACTTTAATATCATTTCTACAACGAGTTAGAAAATTAATTTATATTACCTTTCAATTTTTATTACGGCCACCTAACAGTTATACACCCAATTATTACACCATATTAAAATAATAATATCTACAAAATACTACTAACAAAGTAATAATACATATAATAAACAGTCGCCATAAACCTAACAAAAACAAACGCAGCACTACCCTAGTGGAAAATTTACGAAAATAATCTGTCCTCTGTTTTCTCAACTCTATACCGTGCTTGTCTATGTAGATCCTTCGCCTTATATCTTGGCTCCGTGATCTTAATGAAAAACAAGCATTTATGTAGTAAGTAGGACATGATAGGATCCGGTATTCATATTGAATTGGATTATGACGTAATACATGTCGAGTGACGACATTTCAGGACGGCATGACAGCGGCGACCGCCGATGGTTTTCGATTTCTCGGTGGTCGCCGTTGTATGTGGATTGTACTGTGCTTACCATTAGGGACAGCTACGTGCCGAGCTATTATAATAAAAACACGCATCAAAGACGTAGTATAGGCAGACACGCCACAAGGTTGACTGACGGCCACGTGAAGGTTGCGGGAAACCGCTGTATACGAGCAGCTCAGGACCGGTCGTGCTGTCGATCTTTAGGAGAGACCTATGTCCAGCCGTGAACATCATTTGGCTGAATGAATGAATGGGGACGGATATAATGAACATAAGTCAACTTCACTCTAATAGCTTTGATAGCGCGATTTTAGAATCAGCCCGTACATATCCTTGACATCCGAGGCTTTTGCCAAGTCTTTAAGAAAATGTAGAATAAATAGATCTTAAAATTGAAAATTAATATAGAATGGGGTCATTTTGGGAAACTCCTCACCGCAGGATGGGACACATTTTATAATTATTTTTAGATGACACAAGATCCCTGATTTGCGTTAGGGGTGTCGTAAGGAACTTTAAAAAATGATAAAAAATACAGACGACGGTAACTGTATTGCAAGAGTATGTCAATCAAATCTATAAAAAGCTGAAGTTTGTTTGTTTAAATGCACTAGTCTCTGAAACTACCATTCGGATTCAAAAAATATTTTTAGTATAATATAGTCATTTTCATGAAGAATAGTATAGGCTATATAACTTCACGCTAAGACCCTAAGGAGCGGAGCAGTAACTATGAACGTCAAGCAATCTGGCAAGCTGTAGGCAAGTACGGGAAGTGGAACAACGATAGGGCTGGGTTATACGAACGCAATGGCGGCGGCGCGGCCGTGTCAAGTTTGTCGGATAAATCTAACACGGGTAAAACCGTGGGGCACAGCTAGTAAATAATATTAAGTAAAAAATAACACTAAAATTTATTGGCAATTGTACTAGAGGATCATAAAATTTATGAGCTCACAAAAACACCTACGCATGCGTAATGGAGACGTTACCTCTTACAATGTCGAATTCTTCGTTGAATGGTCTCCTATAAAAGTGACAATAAACAATGTTTTAAAAAATGAAAAAAATGCGTTACATTAAAAATAACATTTTTTTTTTATCAAGCTTACCTCCTTACCTAGAAAAGAATATAAATAAATCAAGTCTACTATAGGTTATGGAGTTAATATGTGTAAGTATTAGACAATAATGTGTCTGTTTATTGTAGCACGGTTTATGATACATAATCGATAAAAGATAGGAAAAAAAATAATCTTTAAACAAAATAATTGTTGTTTTTGTAGGTACAGTCTAAATTTAACGTGGGTGAATCCGCGGGGTACAGCTAGCTATTATATAAAGATTGAATAACGTACAAGATCTGAGAATTACTTTTCCTTACTACTACGACGTGTAAAGATTTCAAATGTCCAAGCCCGGTAAAGTTGTAAAAGCCGTTAAGGCTCCAGGGCCCCTAAGGCTAACAGTACAGTTAGTTCGAAAAAAAAACTTCAAATGACTACTCTATTGAGTTAGTAAAGTATATTTTTAACCCCTGACGCAAACAGATGGCTTTATCTGTGTATCCATGTATCTGTGTCTGTCTGTCGTATCGTAGCTCCAAAACCACTGAACGAATTTTCATGAATTTTTTTCGATGAACGATAGTGTTCTTATCTACCTTTCAAGAAAATCTGATCATCCGTTCGAAGATTATCAACTCTTTTCTAGCTGTTGAATGGATGTGGGCATCTTCCACAGGCCTGATCAATTCGAATTGTACTATTCTGTTTCTTTAATTATATTAGAAGTACATAGCAAGATTGACCTGATACTGCAGCGTCATCTGGAATATGCAGGATACCGAACTCCTCACCAATTTACAGCAGAGATATCGTGTTTGTGCTCACTGGAATGGTAGCAACGTATAGGTTACTTATGTAGGTTTTATACCTAATCAGATTTAGAAATTGATAATAATAATTGTTTTGTACTACTCTTTTCAATATGAGTAAAAAAACCAGGAAGCTGAAAAATAAAATTACCTTTTACTAGTGTATGTTTATAAACTTTTGGGTATGTACCTTATTATTATTTTTTTAATGACCAAAGCTTTGATTTAAAATTTTTTTACAGATTATTTAGACGAGTCCAGGAGCTCTTTTAACGACCACATTAATTGTATTGGTATCAAAAACATTCTCAATTTAAAGACAAAATAGAGTCGAAAATTGTTTGTTTCTCAACCTTGTAAAAGGCTTATGCAATTCTGTAAAGCATTGTTTGTCGGTCACAATGGGGCGACGAGTGCCACGTGACTCCAGCCATTATCCGTCAAAAGCTTCCGTAATTTAATGGGTAAGTACTTAATAACAAGGGTTTGGAGGAAAACCTTACGAGGAATTGCTTGGGTTTCAGAGACGAACTGCGCAAATTAACATTCGCAGATCAATGTAATTTATTATTATACAGTAAAATAAATATGCTAAATATGCTTGGAGCAATGATGGCTCAGTGGTAGCGTGTACGGACTTCGCGTCGATTGACGTGAGTTCGAATTCCTGAAATGAGCCTGAGCTTTTGCGGTCAAGGGAAACATCGTGAAGAAACCATACCATGGGGAGGGCTTTGTCTAATGCCCGGCTGGCTAGCTACCACCCTCAAGTTGAAAATATGTCGCAAAGCACCAATAAGTGTGTTCCGGCAGCTGCACTTGAAAGGTTCCACTAGTTCCACAGTGTTCCACTAGGCTTAGCGTGTTTTCATCTTAGGCTACATCGTCACTTAAGATCAGGTGAGACTGTATAGACAGATAGCCACAAGGCTAAACATATACAGATAAAAATAATATTTACAAAAAAAACAAATCTATTGTTTTTATATAGCGCTAGAAACAGTCCGAGACTTCGTTTGCGTTAATTAAAATATAAAGTCTTAGAATAATCTAAAAAAAAATCAATCAGGCAGCAGGTAGAACTCGTGCCCTGAGGGTTCCGTACTAATTTAAGTACTGATAGTTAAGAAAAACCAAGTAATGATAAAATAAAATTAACTCTGAAAAAGTATCACATTTAAATTTTAGTATAAAGGGCTGTTCATTTTATAGCATTAAATCAGAAACTTTTTTTTGTTGCAATTTGAGGGGAAGTGCCCAATAGGGTTTGATAATCGGTCCGTAAGTGGTATTCTAACTATGAATTGCCTTATCTCATTAATGCGTTAACCTAGACACTTGCAGCATGAGGCATAGACATTTGTATACGATATTAATTTCAACCTTATACGTTATACATCGCCATTTTCGAAAAAAAAAAAATTGTCTGACATACAGAAAGAGAGACGGACAGTAAAGTGATACTATAAGGGTTCCGTTTTTTTCATTATGAGGTACGGAACCCTAAAAATAGCCTATATCACTCAAGGATAATGTAGTCTTCTATCAAAACACAGTCATTTTTACACTACATTCCTACCCACACATGCACATCACTCAGTTCTGTAAGGGACCCTTTTTTCTTTTTTTGGATAATTAGTTTAGACAAAAATTGGCAAATCACTTAATCCGTATACAGATGTTCCTTTCTTCGTCCCAGAAGACAGAAACATGTATATACTATGCATTGTTAGTTAGCTCGAAATTCTAAGGATAGGGAATTAGTCAAATCGCGACTTTTTCGCACGATAGGTTCGCCGAGGTTCGACTACTTTGGCACCCTTGGAGCTTGAGGCCTAGCTTTCGCGGCTGAGTACCATAAGCGCTCGCCCCCAAGCCCGGTGACACTGTAAAAGCCGTCTGAGGCCTTAGGGCCCTTATGGCTAACAGAGTAGTCAATTTTTTTTTAATGGGATCAGTATCTCCAGAATTTACTTACAAACATACAAACTACCTCGTTATAATAGAAGTACTTAAATGTAGAGTATAGATTAGAACATTCGATGATGTCAAAAGACATAATTTTCCTTAATAAAATTACAGACACAGTACACGATCAGTGAGGCAATGTTCCTGTGTAGCTGAAACGGATCGATATATTTGGTAACGTCTGCATCATTAACAATGCGGACGACCTGTCCAATGCATCGAGGTGGTTTTCTGCGGATCCATCCCAGTGATGCGAACAGTATTCCATACACGACCGAACTTATGCCTTGTAAAGAAGATACGGTTGACCGGGCGTGAAAAACCGTTGCACCCTGTTCAGGATTCCGAGTCTCCGAGATGTAGGGAGATGACACTACTAATGTAATCCATGAAGTTGTGGTCGCTACGAATATCTACGATTTGAATATTGAGGTTGAGAGGAGAGGAGAAAAGGTTGATTTTTAGCTTTCTATTGTTCTGTTTGCTCCTTCAAAACTGGACCGATTATAAATTTTTTTTTCAATAATATACCCATAAGAAGATCTTTGACCAAACTTGTATTGTTTATATTCGTCAAATTTGTTGGCTGAATGTCTGATAACAGCGGTATAACTAAGCAAATTTTAATAAATTCAGAAGGTTCTTATTTCTTTACATTACTAAATTATGGGAACAATCAAAACATGGGAACATGAAAGATAGTGGTAGATATAAATTGTATAATATAAAAATATTTTCTTTATTATCATTATCAAGGGTTAAAATAGAGAAATATATTTGTATGGACTAAACGCCGCCCCACATTTCGTCTTAAGTAGCAAAATGAAACTACAAAGAAATATAAAAACATACCTAAATAGTACATTTAGTCTAAAGTATAAAAACCACGAACAAAATAACTAAAAACAAATACACGCCTAAAGAAAGTACTGAGTGCAAGCTTTGCCTGTAAACCGGACCGAAAGACAAAGCATCCGAAAGTAACAAAAAAGAAAACATTTTTAATTATCTTTACCGAACACTTGTGTCAATGTTTACCGCCTTCTGGTCGCATTGCAAACATCATTTGCGGCAAAACGAGGTAATGAGCGTACGCGCAGTAAATTACCCGACGAATCGATAAATGAAAACTTATAATTTTAGTACATAACAAAATTTGAATTTTCATAATGTTTAAATTAAAATTATCAAAATCAATCTGGTTTTCACATCTATTCACACTCCGAGAAACAATTATATACATGTTTATATGGTTTATTTATAATTAAAATATATTACGGGCTGGAGAAGATTATTACAAAATATAAATACAATTTAATTGAAATAACAATTAATATAGAATTATATTATTTATGAATAGTATTTGTATTTACATAAATTTCAATGTTCAATTTTACTTGTAAAGATATACGCAGCACTAATGTTGCTCAATACGTAACCTGTACAGCTACAGATATACTGCTATTACGCATGTCGGTGACGCGAACTCACAAGATTTCACCCATCCAAAAAGCGTCTAACGCGCACAGCACACTGTCAGGTAAATACTATGTGTTATACGTGTATACGTATATATATGTATTCGTGTATACAGGTCGCTGCGCATGCGCCAGTCTGGTATCTGAGCAGTACGTGCTATAGATATATATACTAATAGATATAGATATACAATTAACATTAACATGTCGGTGACGCGAACCCATAAATAAGGTTTTTCCCTACGAAAAAGTGCTCAACAAGAAGTTTTTACTTCAAAAACGAATTAAATTCGCAGTGACATAGGTAAAAATTGTTTTTTAAATATTTCTTTATTTCGCGTAAATGATAAGAGAATTTAAATGTTTGAAAGTTTTTGTGTGTCCAAAATATCCAAATATGCAAAGGTTAATTTTATTATTGATGATCGCAAAAGCACAAGCGGTATGGATTCTTTTAAGTCTAAGGAGAGACTTCGCCTCCTTGTTCCAAGGAATCTTTTTAGATTTGAACGTCGACTCTATATATTTCTATACTTTTCGACCTCTATAGATGTAAAGCGACAAATTATATTTAAATCCAATCATATTTCTAAGGTATTAAATAATAAAGTTTACATGGTAGATTATTATATTCGTCTGCAGTGTTTTCTCGGTGAGTATAGAAAATGTCTTTTTAAAGAGGGAATTTTTAAGAAAACACTCGTCCTATTTACGTCATCTCTAATAAAACAACTTAATATTTTCTGTCCATATTTACATCGGCTATTGTTCTAAGCGTTAATCTGTTTGCCTCTATGTTTGCGGTCACCGGTTCGAGTCCCGGTTCGGTCAATATTATCACGATTGACTCGGCTTCGTGCGTTTGATAACGCTTACTTACCCGTTGGACGCCTAAAATGTACTTTTTATAATTATTATACTTTTTGAAAAAACTATTGCTTGGACGATTTCTACGCAATAAACGCAATAAACGGAACTGCGTGGCACCGCTAGTATCTATCTATCTTTAGTAATATAAAAAAACCTGAAGAGTTTTTGTTTGATTGTTTGTTAGTTTAAATGCGCCAATCTCTGGAACTACCAGGTGGATTCTTTTTGTATGTGATAGCCAGATTCATGAGAAGTTTAAAAAGCCAAAATTTATATAAATTATTTTTTACAAATACATAACTTTAAATTAAATAAAACATTCATTGTTTACGTTCATACCACCGATGTCAAACACATCATAGTCAGTCGTTTGTTTACGTCAATACTGCAACTTAAACTATTCAACAGATTTTAATGCAGTTTTCAGCAATAAATAGAGTGATTCAAGAGGAAGGTTTATGTATAATACATACATATAATAGTACAGAAAGGCCGAAAATTTCAAAGATTTGTAATGTAATATCGTAACAAACATATTTTTGTACGCTTAAATAGCAAACGCTGGGTAAAACCTAACGAGATAGATCAAATTAATGTTCTACGGAATTGTATATCTAAAAAAGATCGATAAAAAGTCCGCGATAGTATATATTGATCTCACACTGCCCCATACTGCCCCATGTAGATACTAATCTACATTGCACCCGTGCGAAGCCGGGGCGCGTCGCTAGTTTCATATATTTGCAGTGATTATAGATGTATAAATACTCTGTGACAAGAGAACCTCAATAATATTCAACCTTATAAATGTTATTAATTACGGTTCAATTTCGACCCCTCGGCGACATTAAGTAATAATAAATTTAGCTATACATACAGTAGGTAGGTTACATCAATATCATACCTTCTATATCTATACATATTATAAAACTCACTCTTTCTGTTTGTCCGTTATGTTCTTTTCAGGCGAAAACCACATCCCAAGTATACGGGATTTCTTTTAATTCATGGATATGTTATTTGGCCAGGTTATATGATATATTTTTTAAGACAAAGCAAGATATAAAATAAGCAGTAACTATAATGGTGAATCAATTCGGAAAAAAGTCGCATTTGAAGCGCTCAAATGGCTTACGCTAAGTAATCCATAAGATATATATCAAATTAATGTACTACATAATTGTAGACCATAAAAATACCTACAAAAAAGTCACCAATAGCATATGTCTATCTTTTAAGGATTACCCACAATAAACAATTTTATGGTAGCACAATTCGCGCGTGCGCTTGATCGACAGTATCCTGTAGTTCACGCGAGCGGCACCTGAGCATATATTATGTATAATCTATTATAATTATCCGATTTTTACAAACCCTGATATATAATAAGGAATAATATCAAGGAATTATTACAAGATTATTCTATTGCACAATAAAATACTTTTTAAGCTTTATATCTTTACTCCGGAAATGGGGGAGGTGCTTCTTCAAAGGCTTCAGTGTTGGTGAGTATTTTCTAAGTTTTTTATTTTTTTTGGGCTCATTTCCCTAGTCACCCCTCGTCGAGAAGGGTTGGGAAGCCACAGAAAATTGACTTACCGTATATTTTGTAAACAAGTTTATTCGTTATTTTTCTTTTTTGTTTACTTTGCGGGAATTGAACTTAAATAAAACATCGAAGAAGTTTTTTTTTACTTTTATCCATAAGGGGAGTTTTGGCGGGATCTCAAACTGTCATGTAGTGATTTTTATTTTTTAATCCTAAATGACCCTCTAATTATGTAATACTGGTGGCATTTTACATAATAAAGCTTGGTTATTATGCACAAGTGAAGTGGATTGGAAATAATAACATGGATCATGAATTCTGAGTTGCCACAGAAACTCCCTAGAACGTTCTAACAAGGGAGCCACCATCTTGTTAGGATCCTGAAATCGTCATACGACTGGAAACTATATTGACTCGATAATGGCAGTAATGGTTATCAATAAAGAGAACCGGTTGCCAAGTTAGGAAGAAAAAGAAGAAGAAGAAGCCATAAGGGCCCTGAACCTACAACGGCTTTTACAACTTCACCCGGGTTTTGGGAAGAAAATTGTTATACTGTTTAGTTATATTACTAGCGGAATCCCGCGGCTCCGTACACGTTTATTATGCAGTAGCATTTTTCTTCCCGTAATTTTATTTTTACACATATTATTGATAATTATTATAACATGTCAATAAAATTATAGAATGACTTAATGACGGTCTACAAAACTGCATATCAATTGAGCAATGACATAAGTTTCTCGTATACAAAATTTCATAAAAATCGATCAAGCTGTTGTTGAGTTAAATCCGGGCACACAAATAGATATACAAACATCATGGATCTATCAAGAAAATTGAAAAAAAAAGTACAAGTGTAAACAGAATGACCGATTTATTTATATAGATGTAAAAAAAACCATACTAAGAAAAGGACGATGAAAGTTAATGTCGCAGAAAAATAACAAGAATCCAGACGACCGAACACTTCTTATTTGCAAGATGACGCAAGTTTTTGGCGCCAATAACAATGCCGCCATCTTGCAGTTTGCGTTTTGTTAGTGCAATTATCGAATATCGCAGGTGAATGAGCGATAGTATCAAATGTCGGTAAGTGTACTTGAGTTACACTTTCACGGAATTAGAATACGCATCATTTGAATACAAAAGGAGATGTCGTTCAGCGTTTTGTTATTTTAGAGAGTGAATAATTTACATTGTATAATATTAACTAACTATGCATCACGGTTTCAGCCATGTTCAATTTATTCGAGTAACTCTCCATCTTGCCAACGCACCCTACAGCTTGCCAGATTGCCTAGTGTTCATAGTTAATTTTCCGCTCCTTAGGGCCGTAACGTGAAGTTATATAGCATATAATATTCGCCAGTAAACAGGCTTAAAAAGACAAAAAGTTTTTTTTTAAATATGACTGGTAGTTCCAGAGATTAGCGCGTTCAAATAAACATTTTTTTTATATGAAGAATGAATGCTATAGGTTATTGAATTAAGTTAATAATATGTCAATATTTAATCTAACGTAGTAGGTAGTTAAATAAAGATAAAGAACACATGGAAAATGTCAACCAAAAGAATAATTCCGTAAAGCTAGAAAGGTAAAAACATTAGCTATTTTTTAAATTATATTTTTTGTCATTTTGCGTGGTACAGTTTATTATTGTGCACAAGTGAAATTATAAACATGCATTTTTATTTACCAAAAATACATTTTAGACATTTCTAACAAGGAAGCCATCATCTTTGTTAGAGGTAAATTTGAAGATCCGAAAGATAGTACGAAGTTAGGCTTAAAGAAAGTAAAAATATCCAAGGTTTTTTTAAGTAGCAAAATTTAGGTCTCTTCTTGTTCGAAGTCAGGAAACTTCTTATTATAATGGTTCTCGACCTATTGAAGGTCGGCAGGTTACTAATAAAAAAAAATTGGTTATATCTGTTGCCCTTCTTACATTTTTTGCTGTAATTATGTTTTTCATTTATTTCTGGTAGTTTTGGAGCAAACGGACATACAGTCCTCATATTTTATTTGTTATCATTACTTTATTTTTAAGAAGGTTATAAAAAACCCCTGGAGAATAACCACTGATTAGTTGATTCTCGTAAAACTGAAAAAAGGATGATCATATAAAAATGTACTATGTATTAATGTTTGACCCAGCTCCTGCCTGGTGATCATCTGCGACAAATAGAAGGAGGTATGACTTTGCTGCTTCCATAATTGTACCCATAATTCCTATTAGAAATTTACAAGTAAAATAAATTACAAAACACAAGTTAAAACAACAACAAATAACAAACAACTCCTTGAAATGTTCCGTCTAAAGTTAAACTTAACTAGAACAGACAACCAGGAGAGCATGTCGGATAGAAGCTGATCTGTAACATGATAGCACTCGTCCCGAGCACCCCTCTCACCCGTCACTACCCCTCGGTACGCGGAACGTATGCCCGCACTCGCTCAATACTCGATGAGTAATGACAGCTTTATGCGAGAACGAACCTTTGAATAAAATAAAACTATGCAATTTCACGCTGTTATTGCAAGTAATGTAATAATAATAATGTTTTAACTAAGGTAAGTTCCAATCCCACCAAACCCGAGTTTGGACTATAGAATGACGTCGGTCGAGAGCACGCGCTAATCGTGCTGCTCCCGCTCAAAAAACGGAAGATCCAAAATGCTTATATATATATATATATATATATGCTATCGCTGACTTTTTGTGGGCCTTTTTATGATCTACGATTATGTAGAACATTAATTTGATATGTATCGTATGGTTTACTCAGCGTAAGCTATTTAAGCTTCCCGAATTCATCGTTTTTCGAATTGATTCACCATTATTGTTACTGCTTATTACCTACGCATGTTACGTTATCTTACAAACTATATCCTATAACCTGTCCAAATAACATAGCTATGAACAACATAAACAGACAGACAGATTGACGTGAGTTTTATAATATGTAGGTATAGATGATGTAATATTGGTGGCATTTTGCGTCATGTAGTTTGATCAATGTGCATACATAAAGTGGATTAAGATAATAAATAGAGACATGAATTTTGAGTTGCCACAAAAACTCTGTAGATAATTCTAACAAGAGAGCCACCATCTTGTTACACATTACTTTAAAGATTACACAATACTATGATGGCTTAAAAACATTGACAATGGCAAATGCTTCTACGCCGCCAAAATTAGAAGAAAAAGAAGAGTTGAAAATTTTGAAGCCAGACTAACTTTGACACTAAATTGTACTACATTTTAAGATCGACATATTTCTAATTCATATGTATATATTGAACCGTGAAAATGTAATTGCACAAGTCAGTATAACGGTGATTACGTGTTTTTTCTTTACTTTGTTGTAGCTTTAGGATCTGTACGTTTCTTTTTGACGAGAGAGACAAAAATTACACACAATTTACATTAACATGAGTCTTGGCGATTAAATGGTTAAGACTAGTGGAATGTCTATTCCACGCTCGCATGCTCATTCCTTGGTATTATAACATCAAATTAATTTTGAATTAGCATACATTTCGTAGTTTCTATTTAATTAGTTACAATGTTTACTGCTGATGAAGGTACACTAGTATGAACAAATGCATCGCTTTTAAAATAACTTCGTAGTATTACAATATGTAAAAAAAGTAAAAAAAGACAAACCGATTTCATTAAAGATCAACATTACGTATATATATATATACATTAATTATTACATGGAAAGGTCTATTTAGGGTACTTCCCCTACACGTAAAGCGTGAATTATTTTTTCTCGTTTATCAGATAGTGTGAGGTGTCGTTGAATAGTTTTTTAAAAAGTATTGTGGGTCTGAAAAAGCCTTTTACATACAAGGTTCCATTTGCGAAATATTAAGCTTTAAAGTGATAATTTTTGTTACAGTCAAGTGTCCCTCCATCTGCCAGCTAACCCGCCACGACCGCCCTCCTCTGCGGCAACTCAAGCCTAGGTCCGATCCATTAGTAGGGAGCCCTTGAGCCAAGCAGCCGCTCGCGCGATACAGTGACTCTACATTCACTAGCTTTCACAGCCACACATGACACTGCATTATACACACATGCACAACACACAGGTATATAGGTTCTGTAAGGGACCTTTTTTTTTCTTTTTTTGCCTAGTTAGACAAAAATTTTCAGACCACTAAATACACATACACATGTTCCTTCCCTCCTCCCAGGGGAAATAAACATGTATATATGTATAGTTAGTTTAGATCGAATGATAGGGAATCAGCCAGATCGCGACTTATTTGCATAAGCGCAACAGTCCGAACATAGGTTCGGCCACTTTGGCACCCTCGGATGTTGTTGCAAAGCTTTCGTGGCTGAGTGCCTTAAGCGCTCGCCCCCAAGCCCGGTAAAGCTGAAAAAAGCCGTAAAGGCTCCAGGGCCCCTAAGGCTAACAGTATAGTCAGTTCGAAAAAAATAAAAAACTGACAGTTAAATGGTTGTTTTTGGATATGTGAATAAATTCATGATAGTAGTATATATAATGAAGTTAAAAGGATAACTATCAGAGGTAAACAGGCTTTACAAGTTAACGAGTAAGAGTCAATCAACTTATAAAATATATTTGCAGCCGAGGCCAGGCCGGGCAACATGTATAATATAATTGTGTAAAGTCAGCATATTGCGAAGGGCAACTACGGAACCGTACACTGCGCTTGGCCCAACGCAGACTTGGAAATTTTTAATTTATATAGATAGGTTATTAAATTTTAAATAACTTCTTGACTCAGTCTCGTATGATACATCTAAAACAAGGTGCGCACTCTGGCGGGACCCGCACAATCGCTCACGCAATTGTTTAAACAATGCCCAGTAATAAAATATCATATTACCCCACAATTAAATGAGCATCCTGGTTTATAACCGGGGCAATATGGCCGCCCGGCGTGCACCCGCGGGGGATGTTTGTCGCGATGCCAGTTTCAAGTCTGGGGGTTGAAGGGGATCGTTCATTCACACTTATTAATTTAAAGGGTGTGTTATGTATATCATTACACAATCTATGATTTATCAGATTTAAGGAAAATTAATTTTATAATAGAAGTTTTTGGAAGAATCTTGGATCTGTCATGCCGTAGTTTTTATTTTTATTCATAAACTTATTTTATTTGTCCATATATTATGTAATTCTGGCAGTATTTCAAGTGATGTACTTTAGTTATTGTGCACAAGTGAAGTGAACTATAAATAATAATTAAAAACATTCATTTTATATTACACAAATATTCTCTGGACTGTCGTAACAATCTTGTTAAAGCGTCCATTGAACTCTGAAGATTAGAAAAAAACGATATCCACATGACATTAGCATAATATAGGTATGTCTATAAGTATTATAAAACTCAGGTCTCTCTATATGTCTATTCGTTTAATGTTATTTTCATGCGGAAACCACTTAACCGATTTACATGGTAATCTTTTATTCATAGCTATATTGTCTAGCCAGGTTATAGGATATATTTTGTTACATAAAGTATGTACATAAATACAATAGTTTCATAAGTACATACGAAATATACAGTGAGGATAATGGTGAATGAATGCGGAAAAAAGACGCATTTGGGACGCTTAAATAGCTTACGCTGATTAAACCTAACAAGATATAATATGAAATTAATGTTGTACATAATTGTAGATCTAAAAAATACCTTCTAAATAGTCTGCGACAGCATATGTTTATTTTGTAAGGATCGCCCACAATAAGCATTTTTCTCTTTAAAATAACCGAAGGGCGACCGCCGCGGCTGGATGCGAGGGCAGCACGATCCACGCGAGCGGAGCTACGGACAAAGCTAGTTTTGTATAAATTATAAACAAACGTAGGCATTATATGAGAAGTATGTGGAGAAATGGCAAACAGGCTTTTTAAAAAGAATTTATTAAATTAATATTAATCATTATAATCAAATATCTATTCGTGGACAGAATAACACATTTAATACGAGCATTCGTAGTCAGTACAAAAAAAAATGGCGTTAACGTTGCCATTTTAAATAAATACAAACTGACGTTTAGGTAGAAAAATAAAAATATTTCAAAAAGAAATCGTATATTAAACATCAAATAATCTAACACATAAGTTATTAGCAGTAAACCACCATAAAATTGGATTTGTGTAAATTCCATAACGTTCCCAGACAGTTATCGGGCTGTGTGGTCGGTGGTGTTGCCAGCTCCTTGCATTACGTCAAAGCTCTTCAGAACTCAAATCAGCCGGAAAGGAGTTGCTCGTAAAAAATATTTATGAAAAAGGTTTTAACGTTATACAATTTTTAACTTTTAATTTTTATTTAAAATAATAAATAAATGATGTAAATTTAAAAAATATGTTTTTAAGTTTATAATTTTATGATTAAATACCTACCTACATATAGAGTTCATGTAGGATTTGAATTTGTAATGTAGCTTGTTCTTAATCATAAATTTGCGTTTATAGACTATATTGTGTAATGACATTTTGCATAATACGACTTGATTATTGTGCATAAGTGAAGCGAATTGGAAATAATAACATGGGCCACGAATTTCAAGATGTCCCAAAAACTCTCTGGAAAGTTCTAACCAGGCAGCCACCATTTTTTAGAGAACCGAAACCATCACATGATACCCTATAAAATGGTTTAATTACTTACATGATACTGATAGTATTTAATGATCTTCAATAGCGAAGATTGTTTACCAAGTTAGAAAAAAGAAGAGGCACATATTAATTGATATTTTTAGCAGCTACACAACTACCTCTAAGCTGCCAGTTTCTTCTGAAGTTACCCATAAGAGAATAGGTACCAAACTGAATAATATAAATTTATGTATAATTACTGTTGAGGGCAGATGAGTAGGACCCACCCCACAGCTATAATCTATACCACTATAATAAAATTGAAGAGTTTATTTTGTTTGGATTTTTGTTTAACGCGCTAACCTTGGGGACTACCACTCCGTTTCGAAAAATCGACTTTTATGCAAAAATTTCATTAAATTCGTCCAGCCGTTTAAGCGTGATCGATGGACAGACATTCAAACAAACGTACATTATTAGTTAACCATTAAACGCATTATTAGTTAAACAGCTGACCCAGCAGATATTCTGCCTCTTTTCAGTAGTCAATAACCCGACCGCAACATAAACATAAAATCTCTCCAGGAAAATGCATTTAGATCTACCAAATTTTATGGTGATCAATGTAAACGGATTTTATCAATCAATACTATATACTATAATATAATAAAGCCGAACAGTATTTTTGTTTGTTTGTTTAAACACGCTAATCTCTGAAACTACCAGTTGGATTCCAAAAAAGAATAGACTTAGAATAGAATTAGACTACACCTCTCAGTTAACCTTAAATATTTATTTTTGTTAACTAAGTCGGCAGACATAGCGCACCGTAACTGCTTTATCCGCGTGCGCTGGTGTAATTGTTAGTGATACGTAAATACAATGTTCCACAAATATATTACTCCTTAGTACATCTACATACATCGAGTTCGCGGTACCACATGCCTACCTCTTATTGAAAATTACTTACAGTTTTATTGAAAATTAAAAAGTGATTTATGAGCATTATTATTAGGCGTGGCATATTAATCCTTACGAACGAAAGTTACTTCATCATTAAGACAAATTTTATGTAGTTAAACTTTGTCGTTAACAGTGTTATTTGGCATGTTATTGGAGTAGTTTAGGAGATACTGTAAAATTAAAATAATTCAACCCTCGGTTCGGGTCTATGACTATTGGTGTAGAGGCGCGAACGAGCCGTGTGAGTTGTGAAGCATAACCCTGGCCGCCCGATATAAATATTGTCTATACTGAAGTATTATAATATAAATCACCAATGAGCGATTTCTTTTAAATTATAAGCGTGTGAAACCGCGGGGCACAGCTAGTTTCATATATACAGCGATAATGGCTCAATGATAGCGTGTACCGACACCGCTTCGATCGACGTTAGTTGGAATCCCTGCAATGAGCCTGAACCCTCGGTGAAGGAAAGCATCGCGAGGAAACCATAGCATGGTGGTAGGGCTTTATCTAGGTCCCGCCTGACTAGCTACCACCCTCAAGTTGAAAATTTATCGCCAAGCACTAATAGGTGTGTCATCACATTGTTACTTAACATCATATAAAATTGCGACCATTACACCAAGTCTATAAATTTTAAATAATATAGTAGGTACCTACCGATATCCATTTTTATATATAAGTACATATAGCTATTTATACGAGTATTTAAGATATTAGATTGTTTGTCTAAATTTAAGCTTTTAAAAGTTGAAAACGGAGGTGAGTAAGGAATCCTGAACCCCACGCAATCTGGAAAGCTTTTACGGAAATACTACGAGTACAAGCTCCTTGAATCACTAATTGTTTTATACTACAAACGTGGTAAACGAACATAAGACTCTTTATTTTTTATTTTATTTTCGAACTGACTATACTGTTAGCCTTGGGGGCCCTGGAGCCTTTACGGCTTTTACAGCTTTACCGGGCTTGGGGGCGAGCGCTTGAGGCACTCAGTCACGAAAGCTTTGCAACAACATCCGAAGGTGCCAAAGTGGCCGAACCTCGGCTCGGACTGATGCAGCGATTGCAAATAAGTCGCGATCTGGCTAATTGCCTATCATTCGATCTAAACTAACTATACATATATATAAATGTATCTTCCCCCTGGGAGGAGGGAAGGAACATGTGTATTTGTATTTTAGTAATCTGAAATTTTTTGTCTAACTAGGAAAAAAATCTCTTACAGAACCTATGGATCTACCTATGTGTGTATGATGCAGTGTTATGTGTGTCTGTGATAGCTAGTGAATGAAGAGACACTGTATCGCGCGAGCGGCTGCTTGGCTCAAGGGCTCCATGCCGATGGATCAGACCTAGGCTTGAGTTGCCGCAGAGGAGGGCGGTCGTGGCGGGTGTGCGAACATACGGCCCGCCTGATGGTAAGCGGCTACCGTAGTCAATGGACGCTTATAATACTGTAGGAAGAGCAAGGAGCTCTGGAAACCCTACTCACCGCAGAAACATAACACAAGGTTATTTGGCTGCGATCTTCTGTAGGGTGGAGGTATTCCATCAGTCGGCCTGCCCCAAATAGAGAGAAATCTCCTAAGAAATTTCTCTATGCCCTACCTCTCTTTCATGATGATATCAGATATGAGAGGAATAATCATAAAATATCTGAAGCAAAAGCAACTGCTCCCGGCGCCTAATGTCTATTAATTTCGATTGTTTATCTAAAACTTGTCAGTTACGATTATAAGAAATCGGTGCAAACGAGTGTCCGCTCTCTGTACACATTGCGTAGACTGTACGTACAATAAAAAGTTTCGGGATAATCCGTTTGTTCGTCCGCGCGGACGTAAGCCGGCGCGTCGCGGCACGGAGACAGACCGTTCACTGTAGGTAGTTAGGCACATCGGCGCCAAGCTTGTTAAATTTACCCGTGTTAAAAAAAATCGATCAACTTTCGTACTATCTTATCGTACTTGCTTGAAGTTTATGGTTACTCCTCCGCTCCTTAGAGTCGTAACGTGAAGTTATACAGCTTATAACATTCTTCAATAAATATACTATAAAATGTGACTGGTGGTTCGAGAGATTAGCGCTTTCGAAACAACCAAAAAAAACAATCTCTTGAACTTCATTTTAGTATTTGTAGATTTCGAAGGAAATCTTAGGTACGCTTAGACGTTTCTGATATTTGATTCAAACTGCATATAGCATGTAATAGAATCAGCAGTGTAGAAGCAAGAAGCTGACATTTATATATTTTATATAGGGTAATAACTGTGCCCGCGACTCCGCTTGCGTGGACTAACAGAATGCCGTCGGTCGAGCGCACGCGTGAATCGTGCTGCCCCGCTCAAAAGACGGAAGACAAAAATGCTTAATATGGGTGATTCTTAGAAGATAGATATATGCTATTGCTGACTTTTAAGATCTTCAATTATATAGAACAATATTTTGATAAATCTCGTATGATTTACTCAGTTAAGCCGTTGTGACGCCCCAAATGCGTATTTTTTCCGAATTAATTCACCATTATCGTCACTGCTTATTTCGTATGTTACTTTACCTTACAAAATGTACCCTGTAACCTGGCCAGATAACATAGCTATGAATTAAAATAAAAAACATATATATCGGATAATTGGTTTTTCTCGTGAAAAGAATATAAACGGACAGGCAGATAGAGAGAGACTTTGAATTTTTTGTATGTAATTTTATAGATTATATATAAAGAAAAGACAATCTCGCTCGTTACACAAAAATGTGAATCGAACACGCGACCAACGACTTAGCAGTAGGTAACTACTATTTACTTACCACCTTTGCATCGTGAGGTCTTTCAAAGCCGACAGAAAGGAAGGAATACCGTCTAGGATAACGATTCCACAGTTTCACGGTACCTACGACTAATTATTGTAGAAAATAGACATCAAAGATTAAAAATACTGTATAGAATCTAAATAGAAGCGGTACTCTTCAACATAGGCAAGTTTTAAAGAGATTTCACGTGTCTTTGCACATTATCCCTTAATCCAAAGGGAAACAAGACAATATTTACGAAGTGGATTTACTCCCGGCGACAATACAACACAATGGAGGTTATCAGATGGATCATTGTGTTCTTATCAGATTTAAGATCAATACAGCGATATGCGCAGTTAATCTTCGTTTGGCGTACTCTGTACCTGATTACTAAACAACTTTTGAAATGGTTTACTTTGCTACGTAGAACAATTTCTCCGAAACACAACTGATATGGTGTTTATAAAATGGCAAGGTTGCGAGGCAGTTGTCGTTCTGCCTTTTCTGGTGGTTGATAACTAATTACAGGGCTCACAAAAGCAGAGCCATAGTAAAATTTGCTAAATATTTGCTTCAAAATGGCGAATTCAAATTATGTAACAGCCATAACAGAGCCCTAGCAAATTGATGACAGTGCTGCCTCTGTAGAACAATCGGTAAACTAAATGTGCACTCTTCTCTATAGACTTGGGAAGGTTTTCGTATCACGTATGACTTTTGGAAGCAATAGCCGAGCCATCCTAGAGCATTTTGACCTGACAAATTGCGATAACCCTTGTAGTGTGATTTTTAGATCGATTGCTGATCGCCAAATATTAAGTGTGTGAAGTGCATAGCGATAACGAATAACATTGGAGTGTTAGTGCATATGCTCGTAAATTTGATAAATTTTGAATATTGATGTATCATTTGGTAGTAGGTACTTATTTATAGTGTACCTACAAAATGTAACGTAGTTATGATACACACATTTGGACATATTATAAAATATATGAATATTATATACCTACTAAAAACAAATAATTACTATTACATAACTATTTTATAAAATGAATGTATTGTAAATTATTTTACAGGTGATTCTGGATATCCACTGAGGCCAGAGGCGGGCTAGCCATCTTGGCCGCCCTAGGCCATGTAGTACCTACCAGCCTTCTTAGCTCAAAGTTTACTGTGACGTATATAGACGTATATGAATTTACTTAAATTTTAGAACATTTCTAATTTGATGGTAATAAAGTACTGTATTTTCACGATGTCAATATTATAATTCAAACTGGATTTTTTCTGTGTCTGGAGTCTTAACACTAGGTATATTATGCTGTAGTGTACTATTATTTATCGTCGACACATGTTCGCATTAAGTAGTATATTTTTTTGTCACGATTAGCCGCCCTTAATATCTGGCCGCCTAGGCCTGGGCCTAGTTGGCCTTAAGGGAAATCCGCCACTGACTGAGGCAATGGTTTTAACACCAGTTTTGATAGATGCTTCTGGTATTACAAATGAATATTACCCAATAATGTTCACTGTGTGACTAGAAATACAAAGGAACAATGCGTTGGGATTTTCAACCCAGTTTCAACAAATCATATTAGTTAGGTCATTGAACGTGCATTTATTTGGCGATAGTTTAAATCATACTCTATAACGAACGTGGTAAAAATTATTCTTAATTTGAATCTAAAAGAAAATATTAAATTTTGTTATAATTAAAACTAGCCTAAAACTGTTGGTTAAAGCTTGTGTATAATACAAAAGGAGTTCAAACTTCACCGCAATATACCAATCAAGTGTTATTTTAGGATAGACGAACAAGCCAAGTTGACATAATGTTGGCGCCCGCTTTGTAAAATCTGCAAAGATCTATATGTATTTTTATTCTATCTTTAAAATAATATTTCCATAGCACGGGGCAGGAACCATGGCTCGCTTTACTGAGGCACTAAACACCATATGATATTAAAAGGTAGCTATCTACTTACCTCATGATTTCATACTTGTAACTTCATGAAAAACATACTTACAGAATAGGGACTTCAGGTCTGCCGTATACTTAAGTTTCGAGACATATAAGTACAATAAATAAATTATTGCTAAGAAACACGTAATTTATAATTAATAATTTTACCTTTTGACAGCTTCCGAGTTATTCTAATACAGTTAAAACTAGCAACCAAACTCTAAAATGTGTAGGGATTTGTGACATTGATGAAATTGTTTACATAACAGAAGCCATATTATAAAAAAGCGTACTAAAAAAACATAAGAATACTGTAATAGGTATTGCTGTATTAGGTCTTTGTAAATGCCTAAACTAAAAAGTGTAATAATAATAATAGCTACTAATAATATTAAATAAGGAATTTTTGTACATATATAATCTATAATTCAGTGATCGTAAGAAAACTTGCACGAAATGGCGACAGCCATGACTTATTAAAAACTTTTCGGAAATAGCTAAGTAATTATTATCCAATTCATCATGATATTTGCAGGCAGGCCTGATTACTATGACCATAGGTAAATGGAATACCATATTTCAAAGTCCGCCATTGTATATATATCTTACAGTACTTACCATTGAAAAAGAAATAAATTAAATAAGAGAAAAATACATTAATGCGAGTGGAATCGTGAATAATAGATAAACTATTGAAAACTTCACCCATATACTTAATATAAAACAATCACTCAATTAAAATATATAAAACAAGGAATACGTATAAATGTAAGACTTTTACAGATAAAAAATTTATAGATATTACTTTCAATATCCTAAATGGAAAATTTAATGTGTACATTTTACATTGTACAATAGGTAGGTCGCCACTCTCCCTTCGATATTCAAATTCAAATGGATTTCGTTTGTGGGCGTGAGCGTTCTGTGGGCATTATCTATACCCACCAATCAGAACTCGATGATTACCCTAGAAGGATAACGGTTGGCTTTGATTGGCCGCTGTGGACACTTGGTGATGTCCTGCTGATCCTTACTTGCTGTCGTCTCTTTCTTTTGTATAAATTAAGTATTATTGTCTTTGTTACGCAATTCGCTGTCTCTTACACATAATTATATTATTAAGGATTATTTAAAATACGCAATATTGTTCGTTAATTGATCTCTGTTTACACATAACTGATTTCAACTTGATTATAGAACAAAAATGTTCTATTCTATCTAATAATGCACGTAAATATATTTAATTAATAAATAATACTTAGAACTATTTTTTACATTATTGAAATTCTTCGTGGCAAACTGTTAAAAAGTAAACTTTAGAAATGGTACAAAAATATAGGCAGGTAGATACCTAAATCTTTAGCTAACTAGCTCCGCAGACGTTCTACCTATTCCAGTAGTACCTAAATAACTAGACCACAGCGACACCTATCGCGTTCGGAGATAGCATAAAAACGTTCTCCATGAAAAACAAAACCCTTAGAACTACCAACATTCATTGTAATCGATCAAACGGTTTTGGAGTTTATCAATCTAATGTAAGTAAGTACTTACCTATATTATAGGCACCTATAGGTACCTATTAATATCCATTATAGGTAACGATCTGAAAACAAAAAGTTATTAATCTTTAAATATTTTTATTTTCAAAATATCTATAAGTACCTACCTATTTAATTTTGCCAATTTACCGCATCCCATGTGGTGTGTAGTAATTACATGGTGTAGTACCTTCTTACACCATGTAGATATGGTGTAGTATCAGTGGCGAATTTGAAGTCTTGGCCGCCCTAGGCCATGTAGCACTAGCCGCCCCTTCTCAGCTCATTATTTAATAAAACATTTTCAAATTTGATGGTATTAAAGTACAGCTTTACGATGTCAATATTGTAATTCAAACTAGATTTTTATCCATGTCTGGAGTCTTAATGTATACTTCATATTATGCTTTAGTGTACTGTTATTTATTGTCATCATATGTTTGCATTTCGGTAGTATATTTTTTGCCACGATTAGCCGCCCTTAATATCTGGCCGCCCTAGGCCTGGGCCTAATTGGCCTTAAGGGAAATCGGCCACTGTGTAGTATTGTATACTTAGGTATGGTAGGTATAGTAAATATTTAAAATTCAGGTCAGCAGAGTTTTACTATACCTAAGTATTGGCACTATTGGCACACCCTAATCCTTACGATCACCTTAATATTCTTTTTTTTTAATTAGGTGTTATCTGACTTACCTACTGACGGCCGTAGAGTTTTCAGTCACCAAAAATAATTTACAGAAATAAAATTGGAATGAATAGAGAAAAAAATACTAATTAAAAAAATTGTATTCGTGTAACTTGACTGTTATGAATAGCATTTTGTGTGACGTTGAGAGTCAAAGGTTTAATAGGTACCTACCTATGTTAAATATAAAATATTTAATACTACCGAGTACTATGTACCTAATTCCACAATTTTAATTATTTTTATGTATATACTGAAAACTGGTAAAGGTTGCGGAAAGCCGCTGGTTGCCGGCAGTAGGTACAGGACTGGTCGTTGTGGTGATCTTTGGGGAGGCCTATGTCCAGCAGAGGACACCTTTTACCTGAAATGATGATTATGATAACACAAATTTGAGAAAAAGGGATGATGATATATTAAAAAATAATCGGGACGAATTGGGATTATCACATATTGCCATTGAAAATTTAATTAGGGACATTATGATTTCGCTAGAGGCGCTACTAGTAGGCAATTTTACGAAATAAATAATAATGAATATTTTAAAACTATTTATAAAAATTTAGAAAGTTTTAATATGAATAAATTATTTTTCATACATGAAAAAACATGACATCAGATGACATTATTTGAGGAATAGTAATATATTATAACGTTTTGATGTATAATGTATGTAAAACCAGACAAATTTTATTAATTATTCCTCAAATACATTCATCTGATAATTGAAAAATTGGCCCAAAGTATAAATTAAAACTTTTTGTGTATATCTAAACAAATAATTAACCTTTGTGATAAGCAGAATACTTATGTAAGAATTTATGGTTTTATTACGAATTTTGAATTTATGTTTATGCGCCATCTAGTAATCAATACTCGTCAAAACTTTCGTATCTCTACAGAAGTTACTTATGAAATGAATACGTAGTGGACGTGTAGATGGCGCAAAAAAGAAAACAAATTTAATGTAAGTTAAGTTAAAATTATTTTCAACCTAGTTTAGGCTTTCATAATGTATAAAATATATATTATATATAATTCAGACATAAATTGAAAATATACTTTTAATGGTATATATTGGATTAGATATTTTTAACAGCAACATAAAAATGGACGCGTGGATGAGTTTATTGTACAAATTTCATGACGCGTTTGACAATGCTGTCTGCTGTCAAGTTCTGTCATTTCACTTTTTACATACGTGTCGACAAACGCGCGTTTCGGCTCTCGAAGCCTTTAATTTTAGAAAAAAAACTGTAAGTATTCATTTATTATTTACATTATTATAAAGAAAATATGTAGTTTAAATATATAACTAAGAACTTTAGTACAATTTCTAACCAGAAAACCTAGTACTTAAACAAGTAAAATTATGTTCTTGTTTTTTTTTTTTTACTTTTAAATAGCAGTTATAAACGTTTATTTCGATAAGAAAGATTAATTTAACGCTTAATTCTTAACTAACGCTTATAATTGCCTCGTACAGTTTACATTTTACGATAAATCGACCATTTACAACCGTAACAAAGGTTTGTTTCTGTTGAAATTTCTCTAGTTGTTAACAGCTGTGTCAACATTATTATTGTGTTTACTTACGATACGACACTCAATTGTAATGAAACTGCACAACAAAACAGAAGAAAAACATAGAACTTTCGAGGTTTACAGTTAACATTTTATTTATGCAGGTTAAGTATCAGTAACGAATTGATTCCGATAACGGAGATTTTTATGACACGTAATCAATAAATTTATAGGTATGCTATTACGCAGAATTTTATGCTTTTATTTTTTGATTTATTAACAATAATACATTTAATGTTATTTGCATTATATTTAAAAGTTAATGAGTTACATTGATGTGCCGTCATTTAGTGATAATACGTCTAACGATCTCAACTTAAGTGTTAGAATAAAGAAATATTGGTAAAGTGAGTGATTACTGAGAGTTTTAGTGCCAGTAACCACAATTGCCACTAAATACCATGTTAAAATCTCCTTACTGCTAATTTGACAGACTTATATGTATTTGTTATGACTTTACATGAATCTATATGAAGCAGTGCACTGTGTTTGCAGTAACATTATCCATATGGAACTTTTACACTAACTATCTTTTATTAATTAATCAGGTCATTGAATGCTTCACTTTCTAATTGATTATTAACTTCATTTACTGAATTTTATTAAATTTTAACATCAAATCATTTTATTAGACTCTTATAACTGTAGTATAATAGTCAAAAACTATTTTCTCTGGTAACAATACTAAATGTTCTTTTTTAATAATTAAACAGCAATAAGAACTATTTTTTTTTGTTATTTTTACAGAGTTAAATTATTTGGCATGTGAAGCATTCAAATGTAGTATAAATTTGTTGTGCTATTTTTTTAAATAAGCAAATTAATTTTGTATTAAAATATGTGTTTAAAATCTTTTTTATATTTATGTAAACTAATATAAATTAATTTTATTATAATATCAAAACCAGTTAGTTTTTCTACTGGTTATATGTCCTAATATTATAAAGCCAAAGAGATTGTTTTTTTGTTTGTTTACGAGAATGTACCAATTTCTGTAACAACCAGTTAGATTAAAAAAAATCTGATTGTATTTCCTATTCATTGAGGAAGGTTATAAGCGATATAACTTCACTGTATAACCTTTAGAAGTGGAGCAGTAACCATGAATATCAAGAAATCTGGCAATCTGTCGGTCAGCACAGAAAGTGTGAACAGGTGTGACGGTGGCAGTACAGTGGAGAGTTGGTCAAATAATTTAACATGGATGAAACTGTGGGGCACAGCTAGTTTAAAATATAACAGTTGTTGATGTCAACTATACAGTTTTTTTTCAATTGCAACTGTATTCTTAAAATAGTAATAATACATGGGAAGTTTTGAAAAAGGAAAAGCAATTGTGACATGAAAATAATGTGTACTCTTTAATTCAGTTTTATTTCTTATGATAATTCCTTTTTTATGGTATTAATTCAAGTAATAAAAACTAATAGTGACTCAAGAAAAAAGTTACCTCAATTTGTATTCTAATTATTTTTTGTTAATATCATTAATAAATAATTAATTGTTAAATGTATTAACAACTGTCAAATATTCACATTTGATTTACTGACAGAATTTATTATGATAATAAGAAGTATGAATATTTGTAATGTAGATTATTTTATATGTATTATTATTTTTAATACATATTATATTTATATGTATGACATGTTTTGACTATATCATGTTTAATTTTTTTGTTACACCTATACTATCACTGTTTTTTTTCTGGAACATTAGAACATGGAAAAAATCCAACCTTTGTATCTTACTCATCACATAATTGTATATGCTCAATCTAGAAATGTAATCAACTGAGTACAAATAGGTGTTAAATTAAATACCATATATAATAATTATTTATTTGTAACATGTTACTAATACATTTTTATTATAAGTAGTTTATTTTGAAAGTAGTTTATTACTGTTTTTTTTTTTTTGCGTTATAGGACAAATATACTATAATCAAGAAAAATGGCACCAAAACAGAGGATGCGTATTGCAAATGAGATCGCTAGCAAAAATATCACCCAGCGAGGAAATGTTCCGAAGTCCACAAAGGTATTTTATTAATTTTATTGCTAATAGTTAATAGAGCATTTTAAGCAGTTAGGAATCGTTATAATCGTTAAGCAACTATCGGTGTATCCTAACAGCCACACTTAGGCGACATTGGGTTTTAACATCAGAGAAAATAAGTTTTGAATTAATGTATTAGTTGTCAAGTTTACACAGACTAAGTTTCTTCAACTCAATGTCTATATGCACTTATTTTGCGTGGTGGTGGCAGCTCACTTTAGTTCAGCCAGCTCAGTTTCTCCAGGACATCCACCAGTTGCCTGATGTTGTTAAAGACTTCCAGGAGGGTCCTTGGTGTATGAAATGTTTAACCCGATTTTGAGCCAGCTCTTTGCACTTCAAGTGCATGTGACTGGCTGTCTCACCCTTTTCCTTGTAGACTTGGCTTTCTGGGACACCTAAATTAATGATAACATGTACAATACATATTGATAAAACCCCATTATCAGTATAGATCAATTTACAAATGAATAATGTTGATTGGTTAAAATCTTTTTTTTTTTAAACTATGGAGAATTAAAACAAAAGGTTTGATATTTGCAATATTAGACTCTGTAATCCAATAATTAGTACTGGCTAAAAGTATCATGTAGTATTTTTTTATAACTCAATTAGAAAAAGTATCTAGTGACTTGGACAACAGACTCGCAACAACTACAGGCAAAAGACAGTTAATTACTATAGTAAAGTAATATCTATATTTGGTTGAAAATGAATATTTTAAATATGTACTTACTAAAATTGCTCCCTGTACTTGCGCTACATGCTCAGAACGCTCAAATTATTTGCCAGTACAGCGGTTATCTAATTCCACCATCAACTGAAACATTAGTCAACAGATTTTCTAAAGTTGCAATCTGTATTTTTTTCAGGAAAAGGAGGACCAATACCCTGTCGCGCCATGGCTTCTGGCCCTTTTTATTTTCGTCGTTTGCGGCTCAGCCATCTTCCAGATAATCCAGTCGATACGACTCGCCTAAACCTAAATAATACCCAGACTGATGTAAATCTAGTTCCCGCAGTGCAATCTATGTGGCTTGAAACGTCTTTCTTGTGCCGTTTTATTGAAAAAATTAAATATATCTACCTACTAACTCTAAATACTATTTTCTGGACTTGTATTTGTAACATCTATTATATATTTAGTTTTTTTCGTTTGTGTATATTACTTTTTTTTTTGTTTGTCTATAAGAGGATATTTCAAGCCACAGTTATATAGGACATTATTAAAATCTTTTTATGCATTTGATTGGAACCGTGTTTCTTATGAATACGTGTGGTAGTTGTGATGATGATTTAATACGTGTTCGTCAGAGGCACATGTGGTTTCAACTCGTATATTTTTTTTTGTATAGTCCGCAGATCACAAATTCTTGTTCAGTCGTACATTCAAATGCAATTTTAATATCAATGTAATCTCATCAATTCACAATTTTATCGTGCGTTAATGTAATAATAATAATAATATATTCTTGTATATTGTAAAATAAAGATCGAAAAATTATGTTTTTAAGTAGAATGATGATGAAGAGAAGTTTTTAGATGTATTATAATAAAATGTTATATGTCTAATGAAATTCATTCCCTTATGTATTGTTTGAGACCAAGTGTTTTTTCGCACAAAGACACGACTTTGCACGTCAAAGTTGCTGATCGATATTTGTTTTTTTTTTTTTGTTTAGTCTATTTTTTTTAACGCGGTTTCAGAATTATTCAACTGTTCTGTTATTAACTTTTTTTTAACGCGGTTACAGAATTATTCAACAGTTCTGTTATTAACTAATAATGTAATTTATTTAGATAAATACAGTATATTTGTCATATTACATGCTACAAGTTTTTTATTTACCTTAATTTTATGAAGCTGATATTCTGAAAGTTATAATGATTTATTAGCCTTCGGGCCATCCATTACGTCATGCCTATAGAGCCGTGTCTTCTGCGGGTGTTTTGCTCTACATCACAAAAACCGCTACACAAAACAAATTTTGTGTCGAAACATGACTTCTCAAACTTCATAGGCTTGGCAAAATATGTGTAAAACATTTGCTGCCACTAGTGACAATCATCATGTTATAATATGGCATCAGATCCCAGTGAATACGTGACCTTAGTTTCACATCATATGTGTCACAATTACATATTGGTAATTATAATATTCATCATAATAAACTTTAATGAGCGTTAGCTTGTTAAGAAGAGTTCCAAGAAGCAAAAAAGTTTTTACGTAAAACATTTAAACTTTGAAATTGAACTATTTTAAAATTGAAAAATAAATAATTAGTTAACAATTGTATAACTTTTTGAAAAATGTATATAAGTACAAGAAGTTCCAACGGGGCTTTATTCTTTCAAGTGTTCAGATAATAGATTTTTTTTTTAAATTTTATATTGGTTTGTATTAATATAAATACATATTTTATGAGTACAGTTTAACTGTTTACAGCGGCAGGGCGCCCAATGCCGTAAAGGCCAAAGGCAGGCGCCGTGACCACATTTCGGCGTTAAATTAAAAAATAAACAATGAAAATAGAATTTCGGGAGTCAGGAATATTTATTGGTTAATTCCTCCTCTCAGGGGACCTTTTATAAAATTTCTTAATTATTATTAGTTTTTGTTTAATTAACGAAAAACTAAATTACTTTCTTTTTGGCTTTTCTGTTATTAACAATAATTTTTTTTGTGCTAATACATCCTGGAGATACATTTTTCTAAATGTAATTCCAAATCGAATGAGCTATCGCTCATATTTTTAGGAGCTTTATCCTGAATTAACACTATTTTGAACTTGTTGACTAGACTATTTTGATATTTTCCGTTCGGCACGGTTTCTAATCAAATTACATTCCCTATTGCGAGTTTTGATTTTTCTACTTAGATACAGTTAGATATCTTTAGAAACACTAATATTATCATGCAAGGATTGTTTTTTACATTGAGAACTACTTATAGTCCATAATGTGGATTTACAGTAAAAACACTGAGTATTCAGGAACCTTACCTTAGGAGCTCTACCTAGATAAAGAAATAATATCACTTGAACTCTTATTTGTTTATAAATTGCGTCACAAATTTGGCAACTTTAAAACACCTATAATTTTTTGTATTTGATAGATATTTCCTTAATGTTTTATGACCGTCTAAATTTAACGTAATTTATTTATAATAACGGAACTAACAGAAAAAAAATTTACATGATAATACTTAATAAAAAAAAATGCGTAATAAAGTATTAGAATACATTAAAAAAAAAAACATAAAATATTCACCAATTATTCGTTTATTTCGTTAAAAAATTTACATGTTTCTGAGAGCATCAATCAGACTTAAAATACATTTCTATCGTTTACCCTATATAATACAAGAATTTACATAGTATTGTCATGTGATATGTAATTTATACTACTTATATAAAAATTAAATTTATGCTATACTAGCACCAATTGTGATTCTATAACATTTTTAATCTGTGGTACTCATATGGCGCGTATACATATTTGTCAATGTGGTTAATGTCCACCGGTGGTATTGTGGCAGAATTTTTATTTATGTTGCTGTTTTCATCAAAAGTTTTGTCACACAATTAAATTAAAAAGAGAAACGAGTTAACGGATTTTTATTTTTCAAATTTAATAATTCTGGATTTTGAGCAACTCGAATTAACAACAGTTGATCGTTGACGGCCGACATTTTTATTTATAGATAATATCCGCTATATATATGGCTTTGTCATGAAAACGTTGTCCCGTAGTTATTTCACCGTGTCTGATCAAAGATTTTACATAACCCAAAGTTTTTTAAACGTGAGGTTATCGTGTTTGTTTTTACGATAATTAATAAAATACATGTATTAAAAAAATCGTCAAATAACACCATTTATCAAACCATTAACCTGCGCACTCAACCTCTGGCAGCATAATACATCTGACTTGTTTTATTAAAGTACAATTATTAACGTAATAAGGACTAGTGCTAAACTCTGAAGAACATTTCTCATATAATGAATTGGTTTTATATTGTTTAGAAAATTACTTTACGCCTACAATCAAAGAATTACAAAAAAAGAGATCAATTGCATACATATACATATATAATATTAATTATTATGCATAATACCTCTTCTTTTTAATAGCAACGTGCATTTATACACAATTACGCCAGTGTCACGTGGATAGAATATTTATCTAATCTTGATGATGATAAAATAATGATTATAGATGATCTTGTATTATAATCTTGTTAAAAATGTATACTTTGCTTTTTTTCAAGTTGCCTATCTATATACCTATATTATATCAATGAGAAAATCCTAGATTTACCTCTGTGACGTATACAGTGACATTAAATACGAAAAAAGTTTGTTACACCAATACAGAATATTTAATAACATAAATTAAATATATAAATACGTGTTCATATTTTAATGGTAAATTATAGTTAATAGGTGCTACTAAATTATTATTAGTATACTTATAAATACTTACACTTTGTGTCAATGTTTACACAGTTTTATACCTAATAAAAAAAACAAATACCATTTAGGTATCTGTGCATGTAATTTATATTTATCACCATATCAAAACTAATATTTCATACGTATACAAAAATGTATCAGTGCAGGCATTTTGTTAACTAATTTGGATAACATAGATTAATAAGTACTTACTGGGAAGCACGCTTTTTAATAGTATCTATTTAAAAAGTAGTTTTCTTATTAAAACTATTGAACGAAATAAATGGTAAAGGCATACAACATCCAGTATTTGTGAATGAGACAATTTTTCGGATTTATCATTGGGTTTATAATAAGCTGTTTGACTGGTTTCTGGAAACCGTTAAATTATTGAACGAATTTAATGGTAAAGGTATTAACAACATCCAGTATTTGTGAATGAGACAATTTTTTGGATTTATCATTGGGTTTATAATGAGCTATTTGACTGGTTTCTGGAAACTGTTTCAAATCATTAAGTGGGGTTTGTCGACCCCAAACAAGTTTTTATTTATTTATTTTGTGTATTTCTTCAAATAATAAGAAATATAACTTCACTAATTAAATAAGCCGCCAAAACGCTATGTTTAACAGAGTAACGTCACACGGTCATTTATAACGTAGAAGAAGAAACTAAAAGAATTAGTCATATTACTTTCTCTTTCACACTAAGTGAAACCGTGATGTATAAAAAAAGCAAACGAAAAAGGGCCATGGATTTAGTGTCTCTGTTGCTGTAACTATCATAAAACTAGCCAAATAAAAATGTGGTTGACAGACATTTCTTTTCTTGGAAGACGTTGAAAGAAATTTGTATTTAAGCAAGTAAACCTAGATTGCAAACCTGTGTCATTAGAGTCAAACTGTCGTAAAGAGCGAACGATAGACAATACTGACGGGATATGATACAGTTAAGTGAAATATGTTTGTTAACATTATCATTCGAATAATAGACGAAGAATGTCATGTAACATGTCCCGCCTCTTATAATTTAACGTCAGTTTAATTTATCATTGCATTACCTCGAATAAATATAGTATAAAAATGATTTCTCTGCAACGAGTTAAACTGTATTTTAGCTTTATAAATATTATATCGCATTTATTTACCATTATTATATGCTATAATACTTTGTGCTAATTTGCAATATTTTTAATAAAACGGCAGCTCTAATAGAAAAGTTCGCTATCTCACTCTAGATTATACAACGTGTAACAAACAGACAACAAATATACTATTTGTTTCTCCATCTATGGTAAATAGTCATCTAAATCGCAAACGAGTTAGCATTCTGTTTGTGATATTTTTACAGTATTTTACGAAAGAAAATGCGTTATGAATTGTTTGTAGGGTCAACGTAATCAAAACCTCAATAAAAACACCGGAAAAACTATTTATATGTATGTAAAAATTGCGTTAAAAGTGGTTTTTATTACGTGAAAGAGTTGTATACGGTTAATAATTTTTTATTTTATTTAAGTATATACCTACTCGTCAATATCTAAATCAAGATCGTAAAATATCATTAGATATTATAATAATAAAGGTATCAAAATCGCAAAACACCAAGGAAACGAAAGGAACTGCTATCAATTACAAACGTGTGACATCAAGATAGATTTAGCCAATCCAGTCTGGTTTTGATAACATGTCACAATTAAAAAAAATAACCTTTTTCTTTTGTGTTTTTTGGGCAAATAGTTAATTATTTTTTAGTTATATTAGTACAAAACACGTTTAAAACCCATAATCTGTGCAGATATTATTTTATTATTAAATACGTATACGTATATTACGTACGTATATATACGTATTATTAAATACGATATTATTTTTCATACTGTCAAATAGCCTAAGCTAATATAATATAGCCTTTATTATTCAGTAAACCAATTAATTAAGTCATTCCTCGGTAGGTGCGTAAGTACAACTTGAATTTTCAAATAAAATTTGTAATCCCAATTAAGTATCCGAAAAATTGTAACTACGTTTCAAATGTTATTCTTAAAATTATTTTATTTTAACTTTCACTATTCGACTATGAAATTCTATAAATCCTTAACCTATTTTAAAGTATCATAAATGGCCTCGTTGGGATATGTACCATTCAAATGTATACTGTTACTAAAACTCAATTTATCTTTACCAAGTACGTCACCACTTTCTACATTATGACTTTCTTCATTTGGATACTCGCTGCTAGTTATTTCTAATCTAATAGCATGTATTTTTACATCAGAATTCTTGTCTCTATCCCACGAATCTACAATAGATACATCGTTCCTTCCTTCATCTATATCACACGAACTGACACTCGAATTGTCCAGTTCAAAGTCCGTTGTCTTTTCAATAACAACGACTTCTATATGTCTGAATGGATTATCTTGATTTTCTAACATTTGCCTAGCCCTCTCATCGTTTCTTATCAATACCTCCTTTTTTACATTACATATAACCGGATCGTTAGCTAAAATATTACTATCGTATTCGTCATCATTTTGTTTGTTGACGTTCGGTGTACAGATTTCAGCGTATATATTATCAGAAACAGTATCAGATTCTATAGTATCTTCTGCTGCATAAACTGCATCCGCTACTTGACCATACGGTAAATCTTCTATGACAGGTAACTTTCGTTTCTGTATAGATGATATAGATCTTCTTATTTTAATTTGAGCTGGGGTTTCTTCTGAAATATCCACAGCGGTAACATCTTCTTCTTCTGATTTAGGTGTGGGAGCTCGAGGTTTATCGATTTTTCTCCTAAAGTTGAATTTATCATTGTCGTTTGACCTCTCAGTTTTAGTTGGCATACTGTGACTGTTGTTACCCTCTTTCTTTTCGCTTGTTTTTTTCGGATGTAGTAAATTGGACGTTGATTTGCTCAGTACCTTCTTTGTTTTAACATGGAATTCCGAGCATAGTTTCTCAGTTATAAATGAATGCTGTTTGTAGTTTATTTCAAAGTCATTATCATTGTATAGTGATCCAGCGCCAAACATATTAATGTCTTCACAGCTTTGAATTTGATTGTATGATTCTGATTTGACCATAGCCTTTTCTGGTATTAAATCCGGTTGTATTCTTTGCCGCCTTTCAAGGTTCGAAGTGGATTTCATTGCAGATTTTTTCAACATGTTCTCATCTAATGATTTTAGTTTTCTGCCGGAACTAGAATCACTTTCCATTGAGCCGCAGTAGTTTATTTGATCGACGCTTAGATTCTTTCTTCCGTGTATCATATTGATTCCACTATCATCCTCTGAATTATCAGGCATTCCTGTTTGCACTGATACTGATTTTGTTAAAACTGGTTTTTTGTTATTAGAACTGCATTGACTAGTGCCCATATCAGATGATGACGTAGTTAAACTTTTGTAAGAGTGACTTTTCTCTGCCGTACCGTCACTTTTTCTTACCGCACCAAATCTATCTTCTATTAATTTAGACATATCTTGGTAACGTTCTATAGAACTATGTTTCTCACCCAAAGGATCGAAAGGATCCTTAATATCGTTGAATTTCTCATTATTTTCTATGACTGTAA
The DNA here is from genome assembly GCA_947532125.1 of Saturnia pavonia. Classification (NCBI taxonomy): domain Eukaryota; kingdom Metazoa; phylum Arthropoda; class Insecta; order Lepidoptera; family Saturniidae; genus Saturnia; species Saturnia pavonia. The sequence goes on along the minus strand of OX383916.1, from coordinate 3,438,163 downwards.
TTTTTTCATCCGTCAATTTTTCAGTGCTCTTCAAAAGTTTCAAATTTTTAAACCATTTGTTTTTCTTTTGTCCGAAATCTTCTCTGAATACAAGCATCTTGTCATTAGAGAAAGATTCTTGTTCTGTTTTCTCTTCATGTTTTTCTTCTTTCCCTTCTTCATCACTGTACACATCGTAATTCATGTGCTCAAGCTCGTTTTTACTTAAAAATATTATTGAACCTTCAGTTTCACCGGGAATATCTTTTAGGACTTTTTCATTTTTACCAAATAGTTTGGAAGTGTCAATTTTTAATCCTTGAAGTGTGAATTTACGTTCTTTTTCAAATTTAATGGGTTCATGGTCTTCTTTGATAATGTCCTCGGCTGTTTTCGCTTTACCGAGGGCATTAGAGTTGGCGTTGGCGTACGAGATCTGCCTGATCCAGTTGTCAACGTTCAGTTGACAGAAGGTTAGAGCTTTTTGGAGGCGTGCGGAGAGGAACATACGCTTCTCGTTTTCAAAGCCAAGCTGCGTGCGACGGACCCTTACATTTTTGTTGAGGGATATTAGTTGCAAGGCTTCCTTCGCATGATACCGAGGATCTGCTTGCTTGCTTGGACTGGACGTCGTAGAGCCGTACTCTGGGAGACTGCACATAACTAGTACTGGTTCCGTAACTGCCGCCCGCAGCAGAAGGTCATCTGGAAATGTTAAAATTCATTTCTCATTAAGCAATTGGTATAACGTTTTTGCATCCTTTCTCAAAAATTGTGCTTATCTTATTTGATTAGACTTGAACAGTTTTACATACAAGTTAATGGAATATAAAAGCGATGTTACCTGACACGAATCTGATAACGGTCCTGGCGAATTTTGTTCAAGTCATTTATTTAAAAATTGAAATTGAGTTAGTAAAAGGTTATCAACAAAAGAGGAAAAAAATATCCTCTGACAGATGAAAAAAATGGAATTACCTCCAACATCATGCGCCATCTCAATTGGTACTGTTCCTGCTAGAAGTCGGACTCTCGTCGGCAGCCGCCACAGGCTCAAGAGGTGTGGCATTCGGTGGGCCCTGATGCCTGCCTCGGGGGGCGGAGGCGCCGACGGTGAGTCTCCCACATCCCACTCCGCCGGTGAGAGCTCTTCGGGGCAAACCTCGTAAAGTTCCCCCTTTGTATTTATTGGTACGAACAATTCCTGAAATTTTATAGGATAATATTTAGTACAAAAACTAAAAGACAATGGCAAATATTTCTCCAATACGGAAGTACTTATTTTCCTATCTAATACAAATCTTAATTATCTACCACACTATAAATAACTACCTAATAAAACGTTACTAGAATCGATATAAATTAAAAATATATGCCTTAGTAAATAATTAAAAAACATATTAACAACGGTTCCCAGTCGCCATCACTAAGTGAAAATATCTTCTATATATGTCTTAGAATTTTATTTTATTTAATATTCTCTGTTTGAAAAACAAGTTTTAATTTAACCTACAGGTACAATATCCCTTTTGATTATACTAACAAGTGCGTCGTGTTTATTCTGCTAACCATTACTTTTAACGCATTCGGTGTCACGCGAGGCACATTAAATGCACGGCCGCATGGTAACATTACCGCCATTTTCGCCGTGTTGTAAAATTCTTTGTTGAAAAATAACTATTCTACAATCTCAGTATGGGTTATATAAAAGAGTTCTTAATAAACTTAGCGAAACACCATATGGTCAATAAACTATTTTACTCACACTTTGCTATTTTTGTTGTACATGCATGATATGTATCTAAAATTATTGATAATAGCTGATAATAGTCATCTCAATTTTTTATCACACATTTATAAATATGAAAAGCATCCATGTTCGGTGTTCGGGGTAGTCGTTGTTACCGATAAAAGAGCTGAGATCTAAGAGGTCACACAGGTGCCAAGTTCCATAGTAGTTTCTTTAATTATCAAGTCATTTCTCAAGTGTAGCTGCCGGAACACACTTTTAGATGCTTAGCGACATATTTCCAACTTGAGGATGGTAAATACGGATATCTACCACCTATTATCTATCTATGCTAGGCTTAAATGACTTGAAGAACGTACATTCCTACAGCTGTAATTAAAAGAACTGCTATGGAACTTGGCACGTCTGTGACCTCTTAGAACTCAGCTCTTTTATGGGTGTTTAATGCTGGCGATAAGCATTATACAAAACGCTTTACTATCATGCTAGGCTTTCAACACGATGTTTTCCTTCACCGAAAGCATTCCTCATTGCAGGGGCTCGAGCTCACGTTAAACGACGCGATGACCATATCACGCTACCATAGGTACATCGGTCGTAAGTTAGGAAGGGGTGTATCCGTGCGTGGTTTGTTTAGAATGCGGTTAGTCTGGAAGCTAGGATATTAATAGAATAAAACGTTAGAATTAAATTAAAACAGACGATAAAATTTTACACCGCATTTAACCTAAAACTCAGAAACTAGACATTAATTATATACGAGTTAATAAAACACATTCATGTTAGGTGCAAATTATCGTAAACCCCTCATTAATTACCTCGATCTGATGTTATTCCTGAGAATAGATCTATTTAATTGACCTGCGAAGTTTTTAATTTACCTGTGGCTTGTTACACGTTTGTTGTATAGGCCGTAGGTATCATCTTTTTTTTATCAATTTGGATTTTCAAGCTGATAAGTAGCTAGTATATATGTTACGGATATGAGATTTCGGATATGGATATCTTAAGAATATTTAATCGGTTATGGATACGGATATGAAATTATCTCGGATATCCAATAGTTTAGTATAATTTTATTTTTCAAATAATTGTTCCTACCTATATAAAAGTAAAAAGGACCTAGGTTTGGATATTTTTAGGTTAACAATTTTAACTTTATACATAGATAACTAATTTTTAGTTATAATTTAAGTAATCTTTGATATTCGACCGTATCTCATTTAACTTTCTGGAGTTTTTTGGCATCTCGGAGTTCATGATCCATGTTATTATTACCAATCCACTTCACTCGTGCTCATTAACCAAGCTTTGTTATGCAAAATGCCACCTGTATTACACAAAACAGGGTCAAATAACACAAATTTATGAATAAAAAACAAAACCACCACGTGACAGTTTAAGATCCCGCCAAAAACTCCCATAACAACCTGGTAGCCATTATTGGTGGCATGTAGGGAGGTAAATCGCGCTTGTAGCTAGGGTTGCTATAGTAGAAAAATAAAATACTGAGGTCCAAAGTGAGGCCAAATGGCACTATTTTTAGTGTTTTAATTTAATTTTTAATAGCTCTCACTAATTTAAGTTTGGGTTTTTGTGATTATTTTACTTTTTAGGTATATTGAAAAGAATCCCACTCGTTCGTCTAAGTAGTTGGCTTAGTCATAAAGTTATAAAAACAAAATATACTCGTAATAGGGTGTGTACGAAGTAAATCTTCTTCAATTATTTATAACTATACATAAAACAAAATTCCATGTTTGGAAGTTAAACTTCTTTGGGCACGGTAATGACAAAATTCATGTAACATTACGTTACGTAACGCGTTACGTTACGGACGATACGTCATGATCTAAACTCTAATCTGCAAGTATAGTGTTGGAACAGAAATTCAGAGACGTCAACCGCATTTAAATGTTACCGCATTACCGCAAACACAGTTTTTTTAAAATATATACTATTATAATAAAGCGATAAAGTTTTTTGTTTGTTTGTTTAAATACGCTAAAAAAATCTCTTTGTATATGATAGCCAGATTCACGTGGAATAATTGGCTATCTAGCATTAGGCTACGCCTCTCAGCTAGCCTTAAATATTGATTTTTGTTAAGTAAGTCGGAATTAATAGCGCACCCTAACTGCTTTATCCGCGTGCGCTGGCATAATTATTAGTGATACGTAAATACAATGTTCTACAAAATTATTGCTCCTTATTACATCTAAAAAAGTCTGCGATAACATATGCCTATCTCTTATACATAAGACACAATAAGGTATTTTGTGACAAAGTTTCATTGAAATTAGAAAAGTGGTTTATGAGTATTATTATTAGGCATGGCATATTAATCCTTACGAACGAAAGTTATTTCATCATCAAGACAATTTTATGTAGATAAACTTTGACCTTTAAAGCATGTTATTTGGATGAATAGTTTGTGAAATAATGTAAAATTAAAATAATTCAACACTCGGCTCTGGTGTAGTGGTGAGAACCAGCCGTCCGCGTCTGAGTGTGTATAACCCTGGCCGCCCGATAAAAATATTGTCTACACTGAAGTATTATAATTTATAAATCTACAATCAGCGATTTATTTTAAATTATACGCGGGTGAAACAGCAGGGCACAGCTAGTTAAGCAATAACTAAGCGTCATAGAGTCAGTAAAAAATATATCTGAAGTATATCGTAGGCATAGGTATCGTATGGACAAAATATAGGTAGTTACTAAAAACGTAACGCAAATTGTCAAAGTAATTTATTTAATTGTTTTTAGAATAAATCATTTTAAAATTTATTTTTAAAAGTGGATAATTACTTTGCACCTAAATTTATTTCAATCGTTAAGGCTATTAAACTCGTTCATATTATCTGCACATTTTCACAACAGACGAAGGAAGGCCCAAATTAGTTCTGCGTAGCTCTTGCGAAAAGGTTTTGTATTTCTTAACATATAATGTCTTAACTTACGAGACATTGATGCTGAGCGGAAAGCGGCTTGATATAAATATGAGATTTCGACAGCAGGCTCTTTATTTGATGCTGATTTGTAATTATGATCTATTTTAAATCAATAATTGGTTACTTATATAAATAGAAGGTAACTTTATACAATCGAAGCCGTTTATACGATTTAATTAACAAAAAAAATGATGGACATCTTGTTAGAACTTTCCAGAAAGTATTTGTGACATCTCAGAATTCACGGTCCATGTTATTGTTTCTAATCTAAGTACATTTGCATAATAACCAACCTATAGTACGCAAAATGCCATCTATATTACAAAACCTTCAAAAAAGCAAATTTGTGATTTAAAAAAAACACTACATACACACTGAGATCCCGCCAATAACTCTTAAGTAATTACTGTTATTCATATTATGTTCAAAGTTCTCAATACATTAATAATCAATAAGATAATCAGTAAGATTTTAATACGATAGCCAATATATTTATAATACATAGCAGGTTAGTTAGCATGATTCGCCATTTTTTATCACTGGCAATTTTGAGATGCAACAGGAAAGCACTGATGCTAATGTATCGTTATTAGCAATAAAGACCGGCTTAAATATTTGTTACAAAAACTCAACAGGTAATATTATATCTATGGCTTAACAATACCACTTGCCAGACATCTAAAACGAGTTTATATTTCAACCTAAATAAAAAAACTGAGCTTCATCAAACACAATGGTGCAATTTTAAAGTCTATCTAGATTAAAATACAGGTTTGTTACCTAATCGATTCATTCCGTACGAGAGGAACGCGGGCGTTCTTATTGTCATAAAAAAATCACTCTCTATGCTAATCGATTTCGCGAGTTTTGTGTTTTTCTGTACCATCGACTACAGTTCTTCTACTTATTCCTGTTTTGGCACCACAGATGCATTTGCCAGTGTCCACATTCTTAAGCCTTCGTAGTATTTTCTAATCTTCAAATTGGGATCTAACAAGATGGAGACTCTCTTGTTAACAAGGGACTCTATTAGGGATAACTATTTAGGGAGTTTTTGTAACAACTCAAAATTAATGTTTCTAGTTTATATTTTGTAATCCACTTGACGTTAGCACAATAACCAAACTATATCACGTAAAATGCTACTAATATTACATAATATAGGGTCAAAAACCTAAGATAATGAATTAAAAATAAAAGCCACAACATGGCAGCTCAAGATATCGCCAAAACTCTCAAGCAATTGAATAAAAATAACATTTTAAAATAATGGTTGCTTAACAATTAAAATAGTTTTCTACGATGGTACTAGATGGCAGTACGGTGTAATAATTCCTGTAGATTCTATATTTTTATATATTTCAATGAAACTATTACATGTTATTCAATAATAAAAAATGTATTTTATGTAAGAGTATTTATTCTTTTATTTTTATTACCAATTAGTAAACGTAATATTAAAAAACTTATAATATAAAATAGAAACCTACATCACACAAGAGATATTTTTAGGTTATTGTGTATATATACAAAGAGAACAAAAATTCTCGTGTGTCTATTTAAAGGAGAGACGGTTAGCACTCCCCTTGACAAGGATGGAACACACATATTGGTTAAGGCACAAATTAACCAACATTTTTAGGTGTAATATAATTCAAAATGATCGGACATTAATATTATGATGGTCATTTTCAATTTTGCTTAGATTTAGACGATAGTCAATAAAATAGTCTTTTGGCGTCCTTGATACTTGCCATTATAAAGAGATTATTTAGTAATCTGGAAACGATAATATCATGATGATCAATGTGAAGGAAAATACAGTGCAGGGAGATGAAAAATATGAACAAGAACAGTGTGCAGTAGTCATCCGAATTTATTTTGCAGTATACAATTTTGTTCTTATCTTGTATTTTTATTTTTAAAGTCACATACCTATATCACCTAGTTACTGGAGTTGTTGGTGGAATCTTGATATGTAATGTCGTGGTCTATGTAGTCTCCAATGTCAAATAGAGACACTTGGCACATTAAAAGGCTTCCTTTTATTCTAAGTGCCCTTGTAGCTATTAGAGACCACTTCTTATTATATAAAATATTATAACTTAATATACTGTTCTCAGATATTTATGGTGTGCTTTTGTGAAGTATTTTTTTAATTGCCCCTGAATGTTTAGGGTTCCGTTCGTAAAAAGGAACCTAAGCCTGCGTAATCCGTTCTACCTTTGAAGGGCTGCTATTTTTGTCCTTTCTGTTGACGCCATTCGGGACATGGCGTCATTTTATATTACTGAATATTTTTAAAGCATTGCTTAAATATTAAATCTGTATAAGAATTACAAATGGACAATAAAACTATTTCACTAAATAGTACATAACTGCTTGCATTCAGCACTATTTATTTTACGTCTATTTTTTCTAATAACTATTAATTTAATTCCACGATTCTTCACATTGTTATAAAAGTCACGAATGGAAAAATTTAAGGCAATTCTTCTTTCAAAGTACTAAATTTCCTGTGATAATCGTGCTTCTCATTCCTGCCTAGATTCATATACTGCCACTTTGCCCCATACATTGGAGCATCTTTACTCATTCTCCTATGCTTCTTGGTTGAGGCAGAAGTAGAGAGCCATGTAATGATAGAATTCTTTCCATATTTCTCTAAATCTAGAATTCCGTGAGTGGATATCACTGTTCCATCGATTTTGAGCACTAGGAGATGAGGAATGCAAGTGATTTGGTACATATGCATAAGAATGTGAACCAGGGGATCATCAAATCGAAGAGCGAACCAATTCGCTTGGCTTTCGTAACAAGTTTTCGACTCATCCTCGGTTTCGTCCATAGGCACGTAGACTACTTCTATAGGCAAATTAATATATTTCAATGATTCGTAGATGTTATAAAACTTAATCATAACTCCATCCTTGTCGACTCCGTTGGCTGTGAAAAGGAGGACGATAATGTCAGTGTTTTCCACGATCCAATCCCAAGGAACTTTTTCATTTCTCTTGTTGTAAATAATCGCCTCTGATAGATAATTATATGGGCTTTGATTCATAATAAAATATTGATATTAAACTGTCAATGTATTTTAAAATTTATGCCTAATTTGTGACAATTGTATGACAATACAAGATTGACATACATTCTTACAAAAAATAGTTTATAAATAATGAAAAAGAAAAAGGGCGTTTGTCTTCTGCTGATAATATTTTATCATACAACAGGGTTGCTAACACATTACCCTTAAAAAGCTTAAAATTTTAAATCAAACGACTGGCATTGTCTAAAAGATTTAAAGGTTTTTTTAGATAATAGCGTTAGGTTCTATAAAAAGATTCCTAAGCACATTAGCGATTAGTCGGACAATAGGTTTTTTTTGTTTCATAGGAGCTCGGCTCATTTTACTGTCCCTGATTGTGGTCACCGCTGTCATGCCGGCCTGCAAAACCATGTCAAGTAAGTTTTACTGCAAAAAGTTATTAAAAAAAGGATGGACCATTACGTAATTGATAGTTATGTCTGGAAGTATTTTTTATTTTGATTTAGTGTGTAGTTAAGACGTGATTCAAATTACCTGAAATCGGAAAATACGTTCCCAAACGAACATTTCTAAGAATAACAATTATTTACTTAAGAATAGTATAAGAGACGTGACTTGCAAACGCTGTGTGTTTAATATATTTGTAAAGTAACAGTAACTTATGTTTTAGTAATAAAACATAGCGGAATATCATTACTTTTTAGTATTTCTTAGTAATTATTACCTCTAAATTCGGTAATATTTTTTTGTAATAGTAATAATTGATCTTTTGATTCCAAACTTAAAAATTCGTAGGTAGGTAGCTACCTTATATAAAGAAAGTTTTGAACGTAGTATAAATGTTTCCCGTGGGAGTGTTTTAAGTATAATAACTTAGCTGGAACTATGTATGCATCTTCTATGAAAATTACTTACGACGCCTCTTCGCATACAAAGTGTATACCGTTCTGGAAGTCAGTAAACGACTTTAATATACATAATTAGTATATTTATTTATAACTTATAAAAGTGAAATGTATGTGGAAGTAAATGAAAATGCGACGGCTGTTTGCAATGAAATGTACTTGCTCTGGCAATTTTATAAAATCATAATCAGAGTCGTACTTGCTATGGCAATTTTATAAAATCAAAATCAGAGTCGTACTTGCTATGGCAATTTTATAAAATCAAAATCAGAGTCGTACTTGCTCTGGCAATTTTATAAATTCATAATCAGAGTCGTACTTGCTATGGCAATTTTATAAAATCAAAATCAGAGTCGTACTTGCTCTGGCAATTTTATAAAATCATAATCAGAGTCGTACTTGCTCTGGCAATTTTATAAAATCATAATCAGAGTCGCACTTGCTCTGGCAATTTTATAAAATCATAATCAGAGCCGTGTATGGTCTCTTGGAATTAACTGGTTTGATATTACATACACGATAACAAATACAAAAGCCAAGTTACACAGTTCCGATTATTAAATATAAATAATAAAAAAAAATTAAAATACATTTCACTTGTAAAATAATAGGCAAATGAAACAAAAGGCATTTTTATTTGTTATTTGTTGAAGTGAGGTCAAGCGGAATAAAGAGAATCTATCTATACTAAGAGTCATTACAGATCATGTGCATTTCAGCCGCTAGCTAGCTGTATAATTGCAGTTTGGATGCAGTTTTGGTGCAGTTGCAGTTGCATAATTGCATCGAAATTATCGCAGTCAAGTTCTATTCCAGTTAGCGTGCGATTGTTTTTTTGCGGTAATCACTGGTGTTCCATTTGGATTTGAAATGTCTTTCATGCATTTTAGAGCCTATTTAATGAGAAAGGTTATAGGCTATATAACTTCACGCTATACCACTGTAATGAGAGGAGCAGTAACCATGAATGAATAGTAATCTGGTATGCTGTAGACAAGGATGTAAGAACAACGATAAACTACAGTCTATATGGATGCGTTAGCGACGTGACGGTGTGGTGGAGAGTTGGATGAATAAATTTAACATGGATCAAAACCGTGATGCACAGCTATATTTTTTTTTAATAATAGCTCGGCAGATAATGGTACTGTCCGTGGTGGCAAGCACAGTACAATCCAAATGCAACGGCGACCACTAAGAGATCTAAATCCATCGGCGATCCCCGTTGTCATGCCGGCCTGCATAAATATCTCTTCACGTTACGCTTAAATGACCAGATGTCATAAGAAGCAGGGAACACATTAGCCGAGAGTTGGTTCTACAGTTACACGGTACGATAAAGATAAGTCATGGAGAACTTTTTAGTTCGTGCCGAGATGGAGGCTGTGAACTGTGAGTCCGAATCCCAGACCGTGTGGTTCTGTTGTGGAAAGGAGAGGAGGAAATTTTATAGAACAGCTCTTCAGAACACTCACCATGATATAGTCGATAGAACGGGAGTATCTTGTCTATTGCTACACAATAATTGAGCTATGAGCACGTAGTCATGACGTTACTTGCATCTCTGACATGACATAGTTAGGTCGGTTTCTTCATGCAAGGCACGGACGGATAATACAAATTTTATTTGCTTTTTCATTACAGAAAAAAATATCAACTTTAAGATCTTAATTTTAAGGCTTACGATTTTAGTTTCTGAATGAAAATTAAACTTAGTCTTTTGTTTCCAAAGGAATATGCACTCAATTTCTATTACAAAGATTGTTTCAAATGTTTGTTGACTTTTGTAGGTAGAGTTGTCAGCATTCATGGGGTTCTTACTTGCAATACTTTAATATTTTTCGTTATTTAGGATATCTAATATTCAACGGAAGATATTTGTACTAATTACATCATAAAGACGCGTTCGCGTTATAAAAGGGCGTGCAGTTTATTTTTAGAGCAAACATTTTTTACACCAATTTTGATATAAGGAGTTGAACGTTGCACAAAACTCATAATTCAAGTTAACTATTATAACTTATGATTGTTTAATAAATAGTTAAACGTCTCCCAAATCTTAAAAATGTTAACCTATTTATAGTGGAATTAGTCTATAACAAGGCTGACCAATTATTTTTGGAGTTCGGCTGTAATTTCGAATCCGTGTTAGCTGGCCGGCCATCTAGCAAATAATATTTGATTACAGTCATGATAGATTCAGATAAAAATAGATAGATATTTAAAATGAATACAGTTTTTACTTAAAGGTAGTTAGTTACGGCAGGCGGCGACTCGTTTGGACATTCCGTAAAAGGCCGTTTGACAATACACCGGGATTCGTTAATGAGCGCCTTAATAGATTTAAACTAACTGTTGCCTTCAGTTATGCTTACATGCCTTGAATTAATAAACCCTTTCTAAGATTAAGTATTGACTCTGTAAGATTAAGTATTGAAAAATTTACTCTCATTTCTAAAAGCGAACATTATCACTTTGGAGTTATTCGGAAAAAAACAACACATTAAAAAATATTAATTTTTTGCGCCTATTTTGACAATACGGTCATGCATTGCTGTTGTTAGAGTAACTAGCAATAAGAACTTGTTAAATATACATAAAAAAATAAGTGGTTGTTATCAATTGTGGCTGTCTTCATCTCAATAAAACTAGAGGTTTTACCAAGCAACCTCATAGTGTAGACTGGTAGTTACAACTTCAAAAATGTAAAAGGGCGAGAATCTAAAAAGACATCTAGCGTTAAAATGATTAACTACATAGTCAACCAAAAAGCATTTGTCATAATTGATCTATGCCATAGATGAATATGTGAGCATTTAAAAAAATAACAGTATTTTTATACAAATAAAATGACTTTCACTTGTAGTTGCAACATCAAAATTGTAAAAGTGCGAAAATGTAAAAATACTATATTGACATCTAGCGTTAAAATTAGGAACTACATAGTAAACCAAAGAGCCATCCTTGAACCCCCTTCCCCAAGGAGCTCTGGAAGCCCTACTAACCGCAGGAATACAACTCAAGGTTATTTGGCTGCGATCATCTGTAGGGTAGAGGTATTTTACCACTCTGACTGCCAAAGCAGAGAGAAATTTCTCAGTGCCCTACCACTTTTGTGCGACCGCCTTTAACACAAACACGAAACACGAGGCTTAGCAAGCAACGTCATGGTGTAGTTATTGTTATGGCAGCTCCAGACTAGCACTGTGAAGTTGTGGTGAGAATTCACCCCGTGAACTCTGCGTGACGTGAATTATTTTCCACAATCACAAGGTTCACAGTCGGGTTCATTCACTGGTACTAAATGGACGTAACTTCAGCTACTGCGTCTTTGACTCTCTGTGTACTGTCATTTTGTAATTATCTGCTTCTTAAAGATACAAAACAAACTAAGAAAGAGAGAAAAAATATAGTGGATAATGAGTATACATGCAACAGAACAAGTTAATTATGCTTTAGACATGTTTATTTTAACATGATATTCCTAAAGTACCGTCAATTCTGGCAATATTATCATAAATTTAGAATAATTTAAACATTTAACGGAATTATTACAATACGGTTACATATTCAATTTATAACGAATCGAACTGCGACGCCGTGAATTTGAATAAGCGTTTGCGCGGCCGCGAACCTTTTCACGCGGTCACAAAAAAACCGACTCGGAACGGAAACTGAGGCGCGTATAGGCGTGATATCCATCTAACTCGCGTTCACGCTCCTTTACGAGTGTTCACGGCGCGTGAGCATGGAGTCGGCATTACAATATACGCACACATCTTAAAAATTAACTCTCATCATTTCTTCATAATGCGTTCTAAAAAGTATAGATAGTTTCAATAAACTCTCTGACATAGACACAAAAACATAATTATGAATGAGTAAAAAACACATTATCCAAATGCGCGGATCTCGTGTTGAAAAATGTAAAACAAAAATTTATTCCCTACGTGTTCTAGTCTATATTCTTTTGTATTTTTTTAACATAATTAATGTATTTCTATTAGGTAAACTCGAAGGGCACCATCAGGCACGTCATGTTCGACACTGAACTTGGGGTCGAAACGTCTGGGTGTCTATTATGGTATACCATGTGAATCATAGATGAGATCACTGATGATATATATTTTTCGTATTAAAATATCGAAATAAATATGGGAATACAATTTCACACTAAGCTAAGCTTGTATTAGGTAACTAATCAGCTGTTATTGAGGACTTCACGATCTAAGAGCTCGAACTAGAATATTAATATACCACGGCTGAAGCGAGAACGGTTTTTTTTTGAACTGACTATACTGTTAGCCAAGAGGCCTTAACAGCTTTGCTGGGCTTGTGGGCGAGCGCGGAAGGCACTCAGCGGCGGAAGCCTGAGCGAGCACACCTATTGCTATCGAGCCCAGCCAATAGTGATGAAAGTCCATAGTACGGATACTAAGTCATAGTATAGGCATAGTACGGTTTCCATAATTACATCGACATATTATAATAAATAGTATGCTATTTGATATAACGTGTTGATACTGGTAGCTGACGCTTGGAACAATATACAAAACTTCAGCCAAAAATCTGTCGCCAAGCATCTATAGGCGTGTTCTGAGAGGTGCACTTAAATCGCATTCTAGCTAGCGAGTTCGCGAATCTTAGAAAATAACAACAATATAGAATCGTGATATATTTATATCGCAAACAAGTCGTGCGCTTATAGAATTTGCCCGCAACGTTTAACTGTGTAGTCTCCCGCTGCGGGTATACCCGCTCTTTACATAATTAAGGCGCATCTTACGCCATAAACAAAAGGCGATGCTCGTCATTTTTCGCAGAAACGTAAAGCTCTCTATTAGGGTTGATAAGTTATTGTTTATTCAGGATGTTTAAAACAAAAATGTCAACCCTATCATCATATTCTTCTAAATTAAATAAGTGATGCAGATTTGTTTGCCTTACCACCGCGGCATTTCTTCACGGTGTTTTCATTGACAGACTGCTCAGGCTCATTTTAGGAGGTTCGAACTCACGTCGATCGACATCGTGTCCCGTACTGGCCACTCGGTCAGCATTGCTTCAAATGATTGATTGATCAATGATTCCATAAATATCATGACGAAACAATAGGGTCCATTCTAATCCATTTTCTGTTTCCTGTCTAGTTAGCTATCATCCTCAGGAATGTCTCGCTAAGCAATTGTACCTAGTTTTTTAAAAATATTTGGTCACAACATTACCTTATGTTAAGGGACGATGTGGCCTAAGAATCCTTGGATACACTATAAGCCTATTGGAGGAACTGGCTCTCAAGTGTAGCTGTCGGAACACACCTATAGGTCTTTGGTATCAGATTTTCAATTTGAGAGTGATAACTAGCCAGGCTAGCATCTAGCTAGATGACAGACAAGCAGCTGAAATACCAAATGGTATCACCCGATTTTAATATCATCAGTTTTTATAACTTCCTCCCACAATGGAATCAGATTTAAAGACGTATTTATATCAAAAGTCACAGTCTCGTACCATCCAAACCCATACAATGGCCAATACAAATTCACACAACTATGAACGTTGTACAAAGTAAAGTAAATATTTAATTAATACGTTAAAAGTAATAGAAGCATTAATATTTACTTAACGGCTTTACTCACTTAATGTTATCTTCAAACTAGTTCTCTAGTTCTAAGATCCTCGGACAATAACTTCAGTTGGTCGTAAAAAAAAAACCGAATAAAAAAGTTTTATTTCTAAATCGTGACATCCCTATTCTGAACTCTTAGCAACATGGTTCACAGAGGACACTGCCCTACGTTGCAGAAACACTACCAACTTTCATATGCTGCTTTCAATATAGTGTATATCGTTTCTCCTATACAAATTAAGTATATTTTCGTTCGCTACAACTTTACATTTAAATTTGTCTAACCTATGCATTCCTTTTCACTTATTGCGCTAAGCCTGTTCTTTATTTCAACTGTACAAGGTTGGTTTCGGCTTGGCGTAGAGACTTTATAAGTTTGTAGGCGCTTTACTGCCGAGATCCTGCTATTACTATGGGTTGTCAAACAAAAATAGACGAAGACTATAATGTTCTTTTGAGTGTGAAGGTTTTATTGCTTCTTTAGGTTCTTTTTTGCTTTATTTTTTGAACACAATCTCATGGTGTTCGAGATCAGTATAGATTATTTTTTAATTTTGTTGAAACATGAAACAGGATGATTTTTTAATTAGTTTCCTCGTCGTAATTCAACACTGTCGATTGGATTTGCTATTTATGGATCTAGAAAAAGTTTGATTATATGTACCTAACTACTTATTTAAGGATTAACACTGATATATTTTTTGTCGTACAATGGTGATGTCAACTCGGATGATATAACAGTTCGCTATAAAATATATATTCATTTCTCATTTCACTACCTTCGTCATTTTTAATGGCACAATTCTGCCAACAACGTGAATGGTATATTTTTTAAATTATTCTTGTAACATATACACATAGCTCTAACAAGATGGCTCCATTGTTAGAACTGTCCAAGGAGTTTTTATGGCAACATAAAATGCATGTTATATTATTAACAATTCACTTCACTTGTGCACTAAAACCAATCTATCATGTATAATCCACCAATATGAATTTATTTATGTATTATATACATACAATTCATACGTACATATAATTTAGGGTCAAATAACATTTTTTTATGTATTAATAAAATCCATCAATTGACTGTTTAAGATCCTGGCAAAATCTCCAACAATGGATCGACCAATAGATAAATATTGATAAAGTAGATTGATCATATTTTTGAAAATTTTACCGATCTCATTACTGATTTATTATTGAAAAAACATTTATACAGTGTACTGGAACTTCAACTTTTTTAATGGCAACACGTATAAACGAATACTGCCAGTGTCAAGTCATGAGGAACAGTCTTTAGAGTTGGCCGATTTTAATAGTTCATAAACAAGTCAATTCCAAATACATACTTTTATATTAAGGCAGTCATGAAAAGTACATATGTAAGTATTTAAAATAGAAATTAATAAAAATTATTTTATTTATAGTTATTAAGTATTCAAAATTAATAAAAGAATATCTAGATAAATTTAACGGTATATAAACGTTTCCACAATTTTACGGTACAGCAAATGTCTCGCGCAGTCGTTCTGGACTCCAGCGCAATTAAGATACTGGTATAGATGGATGGTATGGAAGGAATTGGGTTAAATAACTCCTCATCCATTATACAAATGATAGATTAGACGATGAACCTTTTTAATGACAAAAGAGAAGCAAACAGGCATTAGCTGATGGTAAATGGTTACCGTCGTTCTCTTTTTAAAGAGCCCCATGTCATAACACCGGGGAAGAGAGTTTCATAGCTTCACAATACGGGAAAAATATGACGTAGAGAACTTTGTTGTTCGTGCCGAGATGGGGGTTACCGTAAAGCTGTAGCTCAGGCTAGCGCGGGTGATTTTTTTATGAAAGGGAGAGAAGTAGATTGAACAGCTCTTCAGAATACTCGCCATGATACAGACGGTAGAACACGTTCAGCAAGATAATGTTCCTGCACAGCCTAAGCGGCTTAATTAACTTAGTAACGCATCATTAATAATGCGGCCAGGCCGTCTTCGTAACCTGTCCAAGGCATCGAGGAGGTATTTTACGAACCCACCCCGGAGATACATAACGGCCTAACTAGTGCATTGCAAAGATGGTGTGAAAAATCCTCGCACACGGTTCAAGATTTCGAGCTTTTGGAATATACGGGAGATAATACTCCAGAGTACATATAATTTAGTGTACTATTAACTTGGCTTCATCTTGATTAATCATTATGAGGGTAGTTGTAAAATAAATATTCATGACTCATAAATAATTGGTGTATGGTTTAAGTAATAAGTCATCACCTGTATTTGTTTAAAATTCGAGGTAGGATACAGAGAAATTCCTTTGGAGATTTCTTTCTACTTGGGGCAGTCCGACTGGTGGAATACCTCCACCCTACAGAAGATAGCAGCCAAATAACCTTATGTTATTGTCCTACGGTGAGTATAATTTCCAGATCTCCTTGGTTCAAGGTAAGCAAGGCGCTAGTTGTTTCTTATTGTATTGTAAGCATCTATAGGCTACGATAGCCGCTTACCATCAGGCGGACCGTATGCTTATTTGCCACCTTAATAGTATAAAATAGACACTCGTTCAGCACTGTTAAAAAATATGTGTGCAGTGCAGTGAAACCTTTAGAAAAAAATTATAAACTATTTTCTTTGAAAATTCGTTTCAAATATCATAAATCAGTGGGATTCGAACTATCGACGACACTGCGTATGAAATCTGGTCGTCTCGCACCACTAGGTCAATCCGACGAAGATCAGAATCATGAAAATCTGGCTGATCTCAAACTTTCGCTGAAGGAAAATATTGTGATGCAGATAACATTCCGGTAAGATATCAGACGGTTACATAATTTTCTGGAGACCGTTAAACTCTGCCGTCTCAAGTCGTAAATTTATTGTCGACATTTTTCCTTAGAAATTAGGATGTTACCATCTTCGATTCTTACGTCACACTTATTACTCAATAAAACAAATACCTCACTGTTATAGTAAGTACTAGATGTGCCCTACGGCTTCACCTATGTTAAATTTATTCGTTCTACTCTCCTACGTGCCGCCGTCAACGCACTCGTGTGATAGTGATTTTCCAGAATTTTCTCGACCATTCAATCTGCAACCTTGATGAGTTTTAAAATACTAAAAGGAGTGGCGTTTTTTGTATTTATTTTTCATAGCCGCTATCCGCTTGTCAGTTAGACACGTGAATAGCGTTTATTACTTCATTGTCCAATAAAATTAGTGCGCCTCGAGGGTATTTTAGTGGTTGCTGAGGCCCCGCCATCACTGGATAATATATTGGACAACATAAGGAAGAGTAAGGGCGTGTATTCACTGGCCAAGTAGTCACGACTACCACTACTTGATGATGACTGATAATGATGAAATAACTTTCGTTCGTAAGGATTAATATGCCATGCCTAATAATAATGGTCATAAATCACTTTTAAATTTTCACTAAATCTATGTCACAAAATACCTTATTGTGGTTTATGTATGGACATGATAGGCATATGGTATAATGGACGTTTTTTAGATTTATTAAACAGGAATATTTTTGTAGAACATTGTATTTACGTACCACTAACCATTACGCCCGCGCACGCGAATAAAGCAGTTCGGGTGCACTGTGTCTCCTGACTTACTTGACAAAAATCCATATTTAAGGCTAGCTGAGAGGTGTAGCTTAATGCTGGATAGCCTATACTATTGTACTTAAAATAGTATACGTAAATCTGCCTATCATATACAAAAATATTTTTTATAATCCAACTGGCAGCTCCAATGATGCTCCAGCTTTATTTTATTAAATATTTATGTGATTAGTACGTAATGTAGTGCAGAAAATATGCTAGAACGAAGTGATAGTGCGGAAGACCGAGGGCGAGTTGGATGCCCGGCAAAACATCGGGGCAATGCTCCTCCTCCTCGCGTCGTTTTCCTCATTACTGAGGGTCGTGACTCCCCTACTGCATCAGTTTTTCCCGTACGATTTCCCTCCATCTGCTGCAATCCTTAGCTTAGCTTAGCTTCAGCTTAGTATAGTTATAAAAAGATACTCACATTCCCCTGGGGATCGATGAGTTGAGCGTACTTAGGCGCTTTCGCCTTGCTTCCGTCCGCGAACACCCCTGCCAAGCGTAGCGGCGTGCCAGGCCGGGCCGCTGCACGCTCATACTGCGCTCCTATTCTGCCGCTTTCTGTATAAAAAAATATCGAATAAAGCATAGTGATATGGCATATTTTTCTAATTCCCACCTGGCTAGGTACCTTCCTTAAGTTAAAAATCTGCCGCCAAGCACCTATAAGTGTTCCTGCAACTGCATTCGACAGCCAGTCCCCCCCAACTAGGCTTGGCGTGGCTTGGACCACAAAAAAAAATCCACACTAATGTTTTCTATAGGCAATCGATAAATCTTGACGAGAGCTGTCGAATGAGACTACAACGAGCATCGTAGCTTCTCCGAGTCATCATTTATACAAAAAGGAAATTATGTGACGTTGCGAAATGATCTCAAATGGCGGCACGTCCCCCTCCCCCGCGCACGTTTCATCACAGTCTTCACTTTACATAACGAATTCTTTGATCCTTTACTTATAGAGTGGTGTAATTCAATTTTTGATGTAGATGATAGATATTATATAGCTAAATGCACGGTTTCTTATCCTGTTTTGTATTGTCTCCCATAAATAAAAGCAAATTTAAAGACGTATTCACGTCAAAAATTCACTCTAATTTTTTCATAGCACACCTAAAGAAATATAACATCAAAAAGACATCACACACGAAAACAATAAATAAAACATTTACACTGGTAAATGCTTGTGCGTCGTCCCTTGAATAATAAAAAAAAAACCTGTTCAATTGTAGATTCTTAACTATGTAATAATTATAATTCAAAGCCTGTCAACACCTGGCATGTTATTTATAATTTAATAATTCAGTTACCAGAAGCCGGTCGTGCTCTATACGCGGAGATCGCCCGAGGGGACACGAGGGCGAAGGCTCTAGCACGGAGGAGGGCGGCGATGGAGCCCCGCGCCGACGCTAGCGCCCCACCTCGGCAGCCGCATGCGGAAAACCAACCTGAGGATACAAAAAACTGGAATTCAAATTGATTTCAGTATTAAACCTTTATTATCTATCTATATTAACAATCTGCAGTTATATCTGTACATGTATTTTTAATCTAAATTCCCTGATAAACATCTATATATTCTATAAATCTATACCAATACATATTATAAAACTCAACGTCTCTCTGCCTGTGTGTCCCATTATTTTCCTTTCACGCGAAAACCACTTATCTGATTTACATGTTTTTTTTTAATTCATAGCTATGTGTTTGGCCAGGTTATAGGATATACTTTGTAAGATAAAGTATTAGTATTAGTAAGAATAAGCAGTGACGATAATGGTGAATCATTTAGGAAAAGAAACGCATTTGGAGCGCTTTAACGGCTTACGCTGAGTAAACCATACGTGATATATAAAATTAGTGTTCTACATAACTGGAGATCTTAAAAAGACTTACAAAAAAGTCAGCTATAGCATATATCTATCTTCTAAGGTTCACCCACAATAAACATTTTTCTCTTCCGTCCTTTAAGCAAGGGCAACACGATTCGCACGTGCGATCGACCGACGGCATTCTGTAATCCACGCGAGCGAAGTCGCGGGCACAACTAGTCTATTATAAAGAACACTGATCACGAACATGCCATTAAAAAGTTATTCTCTGTCTGTCTGTTTGTATGTCCGGATTTAACAAAAAACTACATATTTTTACACGGGATGCTTTTGCTAATGCTCAAATTTGTTTTAATATAATAAAGCGGAACAGTATTTTTGTCTGTTTGTTTAAGCAAGCTAATCTTTGGAACTACCAGTCGGATTCGAAATTTTTTTTTACATGATTGTCAGATTCACGTGGAATAGTATATATCTAGAATTATGCTAGACGTCTGAGGTAGCCTTAAATATTGTTTTTTGTTAAGTAAGTCGGACAAAACCACGCACCCGGACTGCTTATTCCGCGTGCGCTGGCGTAATGTTTAGTGATACGTAAATGCAATGCTTTGCAAAAATATTGCTCCTTATTACATCTAAAGAAAAATCAGTGATACCATATGTCTATCTCTTACATATAAGCCATAATAAGGTATTTTGTGACTAAGTTTTATTGAAAATTTAAAAGTGATTTATGAGTATTATTATTAGGCATGGCATATTGATCGTGACGAACGAAAGTTACTTCATCATCAAGACAGTTTTATGAAGATAAACTTTGCCCTTTATAGCATTTCATTTGGATGAATACTTTGGGAGGTAATGTAAAATTCAAATAATTCAACACTCGGCTCGGGTCTATGACTACAGGTGTAGTGGCGCGAACGAGCCGTGTGAGTTGTGACGCATAACCCTGGCCGCCCGATAAATACATTGTCTATACTGAAATATTATAAATCATCAATGAGCGATATATTTTAAATTATACGCGGGTGAGACCGCGGAGCACAGCTTGTGATAAATATGTTATAAAAATTGTTAATAATATTTTCAGAAACCATAAAAAAACATAAATGATTTTTTTATTAATTCTCAACCGATTTCGATGAAATTTGGAAATGGGAAACATAAGTCATTCCATAATTTATATAATATAAAATACTATCGATAATACTTATTAGATATCGCAAAAAAAAAAGAAATAAATTTATATTCATTCTCAACCGATGTTGATCATTTGCCTAATAATAGGCTATATGAATTGCCAATCATATGCGTAAAAATAAAATGACGGCATGAAAAGAATTACTCTGCATAATTAACGCGTACGGAGCCGCGGGGCACCGCTAATATTAATGTACAGGTAGTTATTTGTTCGAGTTTATTAGTAACAAATGAAATGAGAATGGCATCACACCTGGTCAGATAGACGCAGACGACGGGACGTGGCTGAGGACATAACGCGGTTGTTACCCCGCGTAGACGCGCTCAAGCAAAAAGTACCCGCTGCTCTAACTATGGACACTCACTAGCACAGAGTAATTTTTTATTTACACATAATGTTATGTTTTTTATACTACTAAGGTGGCAATCAAGCATACGGCCCACCGTAGCCTATGGACGCTTATGATATATACATAGTTATAAACTAACCCGTTGCCGATCTAGATACCCTAAGGAGCTCTGGAAACTCTACTCACCTCACGAACACAAGACGTGGTTATTTGGTTGCGATATTCTGCATGGTGGAAATGTTCATTTTTGAAGTTACACTGCTTTAGGTGCGTTATGAAATCATGGAATTTTTATGTTACGCACGCATATTGTAACAAAAAGTCTGTACTATGAAGTTGCTAGCTAAATGTCTTGTTCTGGTTGTGTTTTTTATAATAGCTTAACACATTGACTGTACTGTCCTTGGTGGTAAGCACAGTACAATCCAAATACAACGGCGACCACCGAGAGATCGAAATCCATCGGCGGTCGCAGCTGTCATGCCGGCCTGCATAAATGTTTCTCCCTTCACGTTAAGAATAAAAAGGAGGGAACACATGGCCGGGACATAGTTCCACAGTTTCACGGTACGACAAAGATACACATAGAGAACTTTTACACTATAAAAATTGCAGATTGTTTTGTTTAGTTGTAACTAACAATGTAATAAAATCTTATAAAACAATTTTAACCTACTTCTAATTGTCGTATAGAAATTAAGAATGATGTGAAGAAGAATGAATGTATATATAGTTCGGATGACAACACTATAATTTGGTTTCTTGAAGCTGATCTTATAATGGAGCCAGGAGGTCGATAGTGGAACATTTTCGTGGCTACTAGTAAACACCTCGAGTTTAAGCTCATATGATTCGTTTTTAAAAGTCAAATAGATTGGTCTTGGTAACGAGATGTTGTTATAAGACTTTAAAGTTTTAGTACGTAATTAAAGCGTGGTTCTAGTTTTATAAACTAATTAACTTATGTTAAAAAAAAAACATCGATGGAATAAAAAACCGTTTTACATATAAGTTATCTGTTTCAGAAAGTACTCTGTGCAATTGATCGACTCAACGCTTTATGGGTAATTTTTATAGGTTAAAAAAGACGATAGTTTGTTGTATGGCCGACCTTCTTCCAAGGCCGACGAGTTTGCCCGACGGATGCCCAACCCGCTGGAAGGGTAAACTCGACTTCATAATGATTGACGCGCAACAAATTTAACCTAGTCATTAGGTATACATGATTTTTGCAACCTTTAATCATAATTTTACATATGAGAGTGGATTTTAAGTTAAAAATACAGTATTGTTGGTTAACGTACGTACCAATTGTTTTATATTTCAACAAACGTTGTCCCGCAGATCCGCATTCGTTTGTTACGTCAGTAGTTAGTTTCGTCTCGTAATTTTATTTTCAGACCTATTATTGATAATTAATATAGCCTATGACAGTCAAGCCGTTTTTGAGTTAAAACGAGTCATTAACACAGACAGATTAACAGATAGACAGATTTTTTTTCATAGTATATTCGTTATTTGTGTCCTTTATATAGGAAGTCTAACGGAAAATATGAAAAAAAAAAATAAAGAACAGACATAACTACAGATTTATTTGACTTCGCCGTTTTCAGGTAAGGTTGATTTTGACTGACTTTGACGTTGACTTTTTGACATTGTCAAATTGTGTACACTTATATAATGTGTAAAACATAGATAAATGGTTGGTTTTCGCTGCGCTTCAACTAGATCAAGTCGGCGTACTATAAAAAAGCGTCAATCAAAACTACGCCGAATCGGCATAACCCAGTCAGTGTCATACCGACAATACTGTCACATTGACAAGCTTCATTAACTTCATTACAAATAGTCACTGCACACTACAATATTAGGTTGCCGTATTGTAGGAGATATTGTTTGTAGGTAGCGCCATCAAGTTAAATCCTAGCTGAGACTAATAATTAACATATGTTTATAAAATTAAATTAATTATTATAAATTATTTTTATTATGTTTATTGAGTTCTATTAGACTGTCCATTTTCAAACTGCGGACCTAGGGCCACATGAGGCCCACCAAACCTTTGTAAGTGGCCCATTCACCTATATCTATGAGCTGTTCAATCTAATTCCCTTCTCCCCTTTCCACAACAGAACCAAACGCGCTGAGCTTCGGAATCACACTTTTACGGTAACCCCCATCTCGGCACGAACTAAAAAGTTCTCTTTGTCGTACCGTGAAACTGTGGAACCATCTCCCGGCCAATGTGTTCCCTCCTTCTCATGACATCGGGTCCTTCAAGCGTAACGTGAAGAGATATTTATGCAGACCGGCATGACAGCGGCGACCGCCGATGGATTTCGATCTCTCGGTGGTCGCCGTTGTATTTAGATTGTACTGTGTTTACCACCAGGGAGGGACAGTAGAGTCAATGTGCCGACCTGTTATATATATCCATGGATATAAAATAGAACTTATTAGAAGTAGTTTATCTTTAATAATATATAATCATGTAAATCATGTGAAATAGCTGTTATTTGTATATGGCCAAAGGTCGAGTATTAATGTATTAGACAATGTGATCAATTGACTAGCTCTGTCCGCAGCTCCGATCGCGTGGACTATAGAATTATTGTGTCAGTGGTGGGTGCACTGAATCGTCCATGGTATCCATCTGATAGTGTTTTACTGGCCTGTAAAATTATTTTGATTTTCATAGGGTTTAGCGGTAGTGCCTCCAGGGCAGATTTAAAAATATAAAACTTAATTGTATGGGTGATGATAGACATATGCTATTACTGACTATTTTGTAGGTCTTTTTAAGATCTACATTTATGTAGTTCATAAATTTGATATTTCTGTTATGGTTTAGTTAGCGTAAGCGCCACGAATGCGGCTTTTTCCGAACTGATTCACCAATGACATCACTGTTTATTTCGTATGTTACTTTATCTTACAAAATATTTCAGATAACATAGCTATGAATTAAAATACTAAACATGTAAATCGGATAACTTGTTCTCGCATGAAAAGAACATAAACGGACAGACATACAGAGAGACGTTTAGTTTTATAATATGTATAGAAGACATAATTTCAACAGCAAAAATGTATTGGACAATTACATACAATCTTATAAACACTGAACTGAACATATAAATATTCGTTTTGTAAAAAAAACCTTACACCGAGAACACAAATTTCATCTTGGAAATTATATGTTTTGCAAACGAATTCCTTATCGATAAACATTTAACAGACCTGGTTTAAATTGTACTATAATTTTAAAATGTATTTTTCTTAATTTATCGTTGTTAATGCTTAGATGTAATGTTGCACGCCAATTGACGTGAACCAGTCCGCTGATATACAATTTAAGATTTTATTTCACGCCGTCGGTGGTGGGTAAATACCCATAAACGTTTCATAAAATAGTGAGAAATACATTTAGAATAGAGTTAAGTTGTTATAATCGGCCACTTAACACTTTAAGCGCTGTTATTTAAGCTGGTTAACTGGCTAGTACTCAGGCGGATTCATTTAGTGCGAAAACCACTGTAATTGCTCACATGCAATGCAGTATAAGTCGATATATTTATGTGTTTCAATTAATTGTTAAATTAATGTTTACATAATTAAGTATTAAGAAATCTCTAAGGTGGCAAACAAGCATACGACCCGCCTGATGGTATGCGGCTACCGTAGCCTATGGATACTTTAATACCATAGGCATCAACTAGAGCGTTGCCGATATTAAACCCCCCTATCCAGAGAAGCTCTCCAAACCCAACTCACCGCAAGAAGGTTATATAAACACAAGGTTATATGGCTGCGATCTTCTGTAGGGTGGAGATATCCCACCAGTTGGGCTGCCCCAATTAGAGAGAAATCTCCAAAGAAATTTGTCTGTGCCCTACTTCTTTTTATCAAGTTATTTAAGTATTATATTTGTTATAATGATGGCTATAAATATTTATATCTTTAGATTAGGTTACATCCACGGTTACCTTAAAAAATCACCAACTACAAGTTCAAATTGCAAAAATGTGCGCATGCTATTAATGTTCGAACAAAAAATATTGGATAACATTTTATTTCAGTAAGATAATTTAATTCAAATTATATTACGTACTTATAAATTTTACATGTGCGCGGGCGGATTGTAAAGGCGGGTTGGCTGCTAGACGTGATTCGAAATAATTAAACGCGAGTGATACCGCAGGACACAGCTGGTATTATCATAGTCTTCGAATACTAAGTCATCAAAGGTATTGCAATCGAACAAAAAGATCGGTAGAATTCCCCAGGCGCGGCGGTGTTTCCAGCCGGGCTAGATCTGTGCGCCGGTTGATAAGAGCTTTGCGCGTGCTCAGTATCGGACGATCGGTTGTTCCGTAGTTAGGGTTGCTGCTTTATGTAATTTTTTACTCATCGGTGATTTTTTTATCATTAAAGTTGATTATTTAATCGCTTCTTTTTTTTAAATCTATTGTAGATTTATTGGTTTAATTAATCAAAAACAATATTATAAATACTTTTCCAATTTAAGTCTTAACAATGTACTTATGAACGTCACCAGGAAGGAAGAGCAGAAAATGTGTCTCGATCTCTCGGTAATCGTCGTTGTATTTGGAAAGTACTGTGCTTACCATCAGGGATAGTGACGTCAAAGTGCCGAGCTACAATTTTTCTAAACTGTGTTATTCATATTTACAGATAA
Organism: Saturnia pavonia; assembly: GCA_947532125.1. Classification (NCBI taxonomy): domain Eukaryota; kingdom Metazoa; phylum Arthropoda; class Insecta; order Lepidoptera; family Saturniidae; genus Saturnia; species Saturnia pavonia. Next base: position 3,412,185 of record OX383916.1, on the reverse strand, counting down.
TAAGTATTTTTAATTGATGTACAGAAAGGAGTCATTTCCAGATATCACTATCATTCATTTATTGATCCATCTTAATAACTTGATTCCCATAGGTGGAATTATTGCGAATTTTACGCACATTTTGTGTGACGGTAATAGCTAAAGGGTTAATAACTTTTTGACAGTATAGGCTTGATACTTGATCTTTGAACTGATTGTTCGGTAAAAGATAAAAGCTAACACCATTACCTAAAAAATGTATTGTTCTCAGTATAAACCATGGGATGACTAATTTATGTTTATTTCTAGTATTAAAACTATGCCGCTCGCTTAATAATCGCAAAATTGGGAACACACATTAAATTATCAAGGATGTTTTGGGAGGGCAAGGATAAGAACTTTTAATCTGCCAGTTGACAATATGTCTATAAATTAAAGATAATTATATAATCTTATTGATTTATTGATAAAAAGTCAAAATATTACAAACCTGGAAGAAAAATTTCTTTCATTAATTATTTTTTTCCTTGAGTAAATTGAATTTTTTGCCTGGATGTCATGTGATTGGAATCATAAAACATGACGTCATCGTACAATACTTATATGCACAGTGGAGTATCTTATTAGGTTATCTTGAGTAAAGGGACTCTAAAATTATTTTTAAGTGTAAAAATAACTACTTTAAAATAATATAAGTGCTGAAGAAGTTTCACAAGTTTCAAGTGAAATTCTGTTAAATTCAACTTTGCACATAAAACCTTTAACCTTAGTTTTATTTATTGTATGATTATGTGACGTGCGGTCACATGCCGTCTAGAAGTTTCCAGATATCTCGAGAATAGTAAGTTTTTTCTATTTTTACTCAGATCGTAACATTATTTTCTTATGGTATTAAGAACTTCTTTTTTTTTTCCTTTATAGGTAACAATCTCAACCTCACCTGATGGCCAAAGATCGTAACACGCTAAGACTTCTGGGCGAGGAGGATCAAGTGCGCTTGCCGAAACATACCTAAAGGTGTTCTGCGACAGATTTTCAACCGAAAAAGCCCTAACACCATGCTGTTGCTTCATCGCGATTTCTCACTTCACTGAAAGCTCAGGCTCATTACAGAGATTCAAACTCGTGTTGATCAAGGTCGTGTCCGTACACGCTACCACTGAGCCATCATTGTTGTATGTCATCTGTTCCAGAATCAAATAAATATTTCTTCAAGCAATATAACGCGTCAAATTTCGATTCTTTTCTGGTTTGATTGGTTTATTTTTTGAAAACTTAAAGTAGTTTTATAATATACTAGCTATGCCCGTGGCTTCATCTATGTGGATTACAGAATGCTGTCAGTCGAGCACAAGTGAGAATCGTGCTGCCCCCACTCAAAAGACGCATGACAAAAGTGCTTATTCTGGGCGACTCTTAGAAGAATATATATATATATTGTTGACTTTTTGGTAGGTCTTTTTGAGATCTACAATTATATATTACATTAATTTGCTATATCTCTTATGGTTTACTCAGCGAATGCCATTTAAGCACACCAAAAGAGTATTTTTTCCAAATTGATTCACCCATATCGTTAGTACTTATTTCCTATGTTATGTACTTTATGGAACAAAATATATGCTATAAACTGATCAGATAACATAGCTATGAAATAAAATAAAAACCATGTAAATCGGATAAGTGGTTTTCGCGTGAAAAGAACATGAGCGGACAGGCAGAGACAGAGAGGCGTTAAGTTTAATAATATGTATAGATGGGATAGAAATATAACCTATCCGATTATATTTTAAGTGTAAGTAACAAAATAGAGAATATTAAATCATTAAGATTAACAATGAAATTTGTTTGTTAATCTGCCTGCTGATACTCTGAGCGTCTTAGTTTAAGGATACGAGTATGAACGTATTTCACTATAGCATTCGCACAAATAATATAAGGGAAACAGTAAGAAATTCCAAATAAATATCCGACAACCTTGATTCATTTACGAAAGCAGGTCAACGACCCGTAGATAGCCAGTGCAAGTCGACTGTTAACGTTCTTAGAGAACAGATAGTACACTATGTAGTCGAAACTGTGACAATACAAAACACATTATGACAATGGAATGACGCGGCATTTTATTATTACAATAAAATGGGCATAGGAACATAATATAAAGGTTATTTGGCTGCGATCTTCTGTAGGGTGATGATATTTTACCGGTCGCACTGCCCCAAGTTGAGAGAAATTTTCTAAGAGATATCTTGATGGTTTGTGTCTGATAGTCACTGAGAGATTGGTAATCAGTCACTGGTAGTCGCTGTCATGCCAGCCTGCAAACCTATCTACAGCTGGTTATACACTGGCTGATACCGAAACGCGATAACTCAAAAGAAAATTATAGTGACGGTTTTATCACCATTTGCCTGGTGGTCGTTGTCCAGTCGAGTACAGATCCTTACGATCACGCTTGATTACTTGATTTATACCGGCATGTCCCGAAACGAGACACGACTAAACATGTCACTATAGTCGGTGTTACACGTGGTGTATGGTGGTAGACACAATTGTCCTGTTCTACTACCCAGGACCTACCAGTCTTATTATATTGAAATTTAACCGTTTTTTATAAATATGTATTTTTCATTAAAACACCGTCGCCGAGTAACGCAGCTGAGTTCCACCGCTCTATGTCGGCTAGCTGGCGTGCCTTACTGCGAGTAGGTAACGAGTATAATTGTCATTCAAGTCGCTTTTGTTTGTGTTCAATGTACACCGTCTGGTAGGAGTGCGGACATGCCGAAATTGTTAGTCGGCTGTGTTCAACGGCTGTTGGAATGTCGCTTGAATTGATTTATTGAGCTTGCACCAGCCATGCTAGTGCTTCCATCAGCTGCAGCAGTACCGGTAAATGTTTACGGATTACTTGGAGAGAAATTGTCTTTATTAGCTGGTTATTGTCCGCGGCTTCGTTCGCGTGATTGCTCACTCATTAATCGAAAACACACTAACTATATGAAATACATGGATTTGTTTAATGGTTTCGCGTGCCACCTATTATGGAGTGGTTAATTCAGAAATCTTCGCATGTGTACGCACAACAACATGCCAAATTTTTACCGCAATTTTCAAAGAATTTCATCTATTAACTTTGCCCTCGCAATACATCCTATATTAGGTCATTACATATGAAATTGGCGTTTCGTTGAACTGGCCACCTTGATCTCAAATATCTGGCATTTGGTTAGGAATTCCAAATTCAAATTCATCTCAAATTTAGGCTTGAGTATATGTATTTCGAATACAGTGATTCATTTGTTTTCGCACCATTTGATTTTTCTTTGATTTCGTTCTTTTCACAAAATGGAAAACTTAAAGTATTGCGTTATTTACGAATATGAGTTCCACCGCGGCATCAGCGCTGCAGAAACAGCTCGAAGGATTAATGATGTGTACGGGGAAGGTACTGTAAAAGAAAGTACGGTACGTTTTTGGTTCCAACGTTTTCGTTCTGGAAATTTTGACCTACGAAATAAACCCCGTGGACGGCCGGAGACCCTAGTTGATAATGAAGAATTAAAGGTGAACGTGGAAGTGGATCCATCGCAAACCAAGTCACAGTTAGCGGCAGGCTTTGGCGTGAGTCATAAAACAATTTTAATTCACTTGAAACAGATTGAAAAAGTGAAAAGGCTCGAGAAATGCGTACCGCATGAATTGACTCAAGCACACCAACAAACACACATCGTTACATGCGTTACATTACTCAACCGTCACAATAACGAGGGAATTTTGAATCTTATTCTTGTGACTAAAAATGGATCCTTAACAACAATCGGAAACGCTCATCACAGTGATTGAACCCAGGAGAACCGGACAAATCCTGTCCCAAGTGAACGTTGACTCAAAAAAAGGTACCTACTGGTAAGTGGTTGGTGGTCCAGTGCTGGTGTCATACACTACAGCTTCCTAAGATCTGGCCAGACGGTAACAGCAGATCTGTATTTTCAGCAATTGCCCAATCATGATGAAAAAGCTAACCGTTAAACAACCGAGACTGGTCAATCTCTCAGGCTCACTACTGCTTCAGGACAACGCTAGACCCCATACTTCACGACAGACGGTCGCTAAATTAGAGGAACTGTGGTTGGAATGTTTCCGTAACCCAACATAATCTCCGAAACTTGCTTCAACAGATTACCACTTTTTTAGGAATTTGGACAATTTCTTGCAAGGAAAAATATGAAATTTCGATGAGGTTGTCCAAACTGCCTTCAAAGAATCTCGATTATTCTCGCTCCCACAATTTTTTTTGCAATGGTATCTTTGATCTACCTTTAGAATATCGAAAGTGCATAGATAATAATGATACTTACTTCGATTGATTAAATGTAAATTTTCATAATATTTTTTATACGTAAGGACCTATTATATTCCTGAAAACTTCTCCAGGTACAATTAAAACAAAACGGCAGATCTGTATTGTCAACAATTGCAAACCATGATGGAAAAGCTCTCTAGCCAACTGCTGCTTCAAACCAACGCTAAACCCCATATTTCACAACAGACGGTCGCTAAATTAGAGGAACCACGGTTGGAATGTCTTCGATACTTACCATACTCCCAGGACCTTGCTCCAACAGATAATATCTTTTTTTCGGAATTTGGACAATTTCTTGCAAGAAAAAAAATCCATTCCGATGAGGCTGTCCAAACCGTTTTTAAAGATTTTATTGATTCTCACTCCCACATTTTTTCAGCAATGGTTTCAATGAACTACCTATAAAATGGCGAAAGTGCATAGATAATAATTTTATATACTTCGATTGAATAAATATATAATTTCATAATATTTTTTCATTTCACTTTTTCCACATAAAACGTAATTTCATATGTAAGGACCTATTATATTCGTAAAATTTTTTTTAGGTAATAGTTCTAGGTTCTTATAATAAGATCCTAAAGCACATTACTGATTTGCTGGACAATAAGTTCAAGGACCATGTCAAGTAAGTTTAACTGTCAAAAGGTTATTAGGGTGGATCATTATGTGAATGATAGTTATGTCTGGAAGTGACTCTCTGTGCTTCCACTAAATTATTAATATCATTGGTACAGTTGGAAAAAGAAGATGAACCCGATTGTTTCCGGCTCTACCAGATGACTGGGAAGTTTTGGGAACCGATGGCAGGGTTTTGTTTTGATTTTGAAGAAAGCATAAAGAATAAATAATCTATACTGGTATATCTAATACACATAATAATATAATACTTTTTATGAATTTTAAAATAATTAATTTTCTCTAAAGGCACACATATAATTTATCATTGGCAGGTGAGATTTCCTACAAAACTTCAGAACACCAGTTTTAGAAATTTCCTAAACAGTAAAAATTTTCGTTTTCCTTACTACCTACTGTAGTTGCCTCGCATTTTCGCTTATATTTGTGTAGATTATCGTATACTTTATCTAAGACAGTTCCCAAGCCTCGTCTGATCGATTCTAACTACATCGTTATTCGAACTCGTTGCCGAACGGGTCAGTTGCATAATATACTCGTATATAGTATAGAATACATATAGTTAACGCATCTGACATTCACTGTCAGTGCAACACTAACGAAAGCACTATTGAAATAGTTACATATGTAATTTGTAATAACAGGTCACTTGTAATCTTATTATGTTAAATGTTTATTGCAACCTTCGTGAAGGCTATACTGTTTGGCAGTTTGTTGTCAGTTGTGTAAGGGTTTATTTTTTATTTATTTAGCGTTATAACCACAAACTCATCTGATGTTAAGTGACGATGTGACCCAAGATACACGCTAAGCCTAGTGGGAGGACTGGATCTCAAGTGCAGCTGCCGGAACACACCTATCGGTGCTCGGCGACAGATTTTCAAACGGTGGTAGCTAGCGAGGCGGTTTTAGAAAATACCCTAACATTATGTATACAAAAAAAAATGATAATATTAAAATCTGTTCTGTCTGGTTCTGTGTCGTGACCAAAGGACACGTGTTATCTAGGTAAATTATTGAAAGTTTAAGAAACCCCAGACACAAGTAATCTATTCGTTAAGACCATTCCAATGAGCCCAAACACGATATCTCTGATAAGATTTAGGTATCCCGCAGATTCCAGACGTTACTGCAGCATCAGCTCAATGTTGCCATATTCTTATACCATTAAAGTAAAATAATATCAAATTTCGACTCGATTAGACCATTGAAAGATGCTCAAATCCATTTAACATCTAGAAAAGAGCTCATAATCTTCATACGGCTGAACAGATTTTCTTGAATCATAGCTAAGAACACTCTCGATCAAGTCACTTATCATACAAAAAAAAACAGAACAATGCTCGCCCCCAAGCCCGATAAAGCTGTAAAAGCCGTAAAGGCTCCAGGGCCCCTAAGGCTAACAGTATATACAGTTCGAAAAAAAAAAACATCAAAATCGATACAGCCGTTTGGGAGCTATGATGTCACAGAGAGAGACAAAGATACACACGTTAACATATTACCAATATATAACCTCTTATTTATATATAACCCCTTATATAAGTTAATATATAACTTTTTAACCCCTTTTTGGCTATGTGACGTATAAGATTTTTATTAACAAATCTTTTCTAGTACTTACACAATATCGGTGGCCACATCACTAATTATCAGTTCAATCATTTCTCCATTACATTATAAATCCGTCAACGTAATCCGACACTACAATGATAAATGAGTTATTCATTGCAATTTCAAAGCATAGTTTTGTTTTATGAAACCGGATCTATGTAGACAGTGCACCGGTTTGCTCAACATCTGAATTCACAGCGGTTCTAACTACAGCTAAGGATATACGATTTTACCGAAATAAAAAAGTAGATTTTGAAGTAGGGATGAGCGCTATTAGAATAAAATCGATGTCACATCGATTTGTGATTAACATCGAAACAAACACATCCATGTTTTCATGCTATCTTAGTGGACGATTTTTTTTTGTATATTACCTATTGTATTGACGACTGTTCTTTTTAGGAAAACTATTTTATTTGTATTTTATTTACGTTCGGATATTCGAACTCATTTACAACAAACAAATAATAATATCGATATTTCGAAAATATTGATTATCTCCACCTTGGCACCCCGACCCTCCAGTATTTGATAGTTCTAGATACGACGGGAATTTTGTTACTGAAGTACTGCTGATACTAATTAATTACAAGTTTTTTTTTATATTGTTACAGGCTGGGCGTAGTGGTCACAATCTCACCTGATGTTTAGTGACGATGTGGCCCAAGATGATAACACGCTAAACCTAGTGGAAGACTGGCTGTCAAGTGCAGCTGCCGGAACAGACCTATTATTGGTGCTTGGCGATAGATTTTGAGCCAGAAAGAAAAAACCCTACCACCGTGTATATTTATTATTTTAACGTTAACGTCTTCGTAATTGATATTAACAAAGAAATGACAATATAAACCACGGAGTATATTTTCATACGCACTTATGAATAGTGACATCCGGTGTTGCCCACTCTGTGACATCCCTGGCGTAGTCTGCATAGACAGAAATAAAACACGCATCGTACCCGTTTAAAAATCAGACTAGGATGATTTTAAAAACAAATTAACAATCTAATGTACGTTCCCTTGATGCTAGTCGCTTTAGTAAAAAAAAACTTTTATCCCAACATACAAATTTGGCGCTCTGTTAAATTACTGCTCGGAGTAAACCCGGTTTGCACCCTTTCCCTAGAACGGGAACTGTGTGGGATTATTCTAAAGATTTGTGAATTTTAAATTCTAGTCTCGAATCCTCTGGCAGGATGTATTGAGCAACTGCGCAATGACGTTGAGTTTCTTTCACCGAAAGCTCAGGCTGATTGTAAGATTTGTATCCGAATCGTTCGACGTGGTATTTGAGCGCATTACCACAGAGTCATTATCGATTTAAACTATTAATTATAATTTTAATCTACACTTCTCTTATATAAATTCATACAATTTGTGACGTAGAAGCGTACTAAGAACGGACTACTTGATTTATCTTTTAATGGAACATTGGTTATGTACGAGTATGTTTGTTTGTTTGAAACTATGATGGCTGAGTGACGGCGTGTTCGGTCACCGTGTTTTCTTTTATACAACAAAGGTAGCAAACGAGTATAGGACCCGCCTGATGGTAAGCGGCTACCGTAACCTATGAATGGATGTATTATCATTGGTGTCACTAGGCGCACCACCGACCTTGAACCCCTTACTCCTCAGGAGTAAGGGCTCAGGAAACCCTACTCACGTAGCTTAATCGCGAATCTGAATGTCCTTAACCTACAAAATTAAAAGAATGTTATGTTTCATTTCAAATAAAATCATAAGTATTTTACTTTCTGTGAATATTCATATCTTTAATAACATAATTTCCATGGATGGTTTTAATGTCATTTTTACGCGCAATTTGTTTGATGTTGAGAGCTGAAAGGTTAATTAATCAATGTATTGGAATAATCCTACTAATATATAACATCAGTAACCTAGTGTTCGTGCTAATGAATATCTACTAGCTACTATTGACCCTCACTACCTACACTATTGGCTTTACTGTCTACTATTGACTTTACTAATGACAAGACGTTTTAAAAAGCGGTCGACGGCAAGGGCAAAGACAGTCTCACTGTGATCTTTCAAATCTCTACAGACATTCATAATAATAATATTCAGAGTTATGGTGCCGTACCATAGGATGTATACTTTTACATAAACGAACTGTTTACTACGTAATTTTTTAAATTACCCTGACATATATAATAAAATATAATAATGAATTAAACTAAACTAATTAACTAACATTAGTCAACTAAATAATTATTAAACTTAGCATATCAGAGCATCTTAGGGCGACACACAGATTTTAATTGCCTTTTTATTTGTGAAGTGTAAATCATGTTGGTAGCTTAATAAATATATATTATAAATGTGAAATTTTATGTATGGATGTTTGTTACTAGATTACATAAAAAACGGCTGAAGGGATTTGAATGAAAATTAGCACACAGATAATTTATAACCTGGGCTAATACAAAGGTGTAAGGTACCTTTAAATGACGTGTTTTCCATTACTCTCTGAGAATCCACGCGTGGAGTCGTCAATACAACTTAGTGTGAAATGTTTAAGCAACGGAGGCAGCATTACCGTGTTTAAGTTGAAATATTCTATTAAAATGTAAATGTGGGTCGATAAATAAGGATTATGCAACGCAAATAACCGGCTCAGCAGCGGTGACGCCCACCGACCCGGGTCAAAGTTATGGTGATACACTTTGCAATCCAACAGGGCTGGCTACCGACATGCCAGTAACTGTTTATTTATACAAATTTTAACAATGAACATTGTTATAGAAGTGACATTGTGGTTTCTTTATGTATTTGAAGTTATATTTAGTAAGAGCAACTTCAGACCTGTGGCACACTAAAGGCACACTTTTCACTACCATAGATAAGGATCTATGGTAGTGAAAAGTGTGCCTTGACTCAACGCTATGTTCAGTCCATGCAAGTTGCTGAAATGACGATGAATGAAATGAATGACGTCGTTGACAAGCTTCAAGACAGCAGGCTGCGCTGGTTTGGGTGCACATAAGAAGACGGCCGTCAGAGTGCATAGGAAATGTAGTAACCAATCTTAACATTACAGGGTCCAGACCCAGAAGGCGACCTAAAACCAAATGGACAGATGTGGTCATTAGAGATCTTAGTTCCTGCAACTTTACCAAAATATAGGGAAGTGGAAGCAAAATACTAGCAAGGAAGACCCCAGGAAAGAGGCAGGAATAATAAAGGTACAGGAGAGAGCGAGACTTTAGTAGTGGGTAAAATTGAGAGCTGCGCGCGCATCATATGGTGGAAGTACGACATGATGAAGTTACTCATCAGTGATAGGTAATAATGGGAGTTTTTGGCGGTAAAGTGTCATATGGTGGTTTTTGTTTTAATTCATAAACTTATGTCATTTGGCCCTATATTATGTAATTTTAGCGGCATTTTACGTGATGTAGTGTGTTTGTTGTGCACAAGTGAAGTGGATTACAATAAATAACTAGGAACATGCATTTTAGGTTGCTACAAAGGCTCCCTGGAAAGTTTTAACAAGGGTGCCGCCATCTTGTTGGAGCGATGTTTATAGATTACATACTATTTCCCTCGATTTGTTGAGAAAATGTAAAATACTTGACACTGGCCTAATGCACGAATAGTGCCGAGCCATAATTAATAATTAGTAATTAATTAGGTAATAATTTGAATACTTTTTCGTCTTCTTTATTTGACGCCACAAAAAGCACTTGCCAGTGTCAATGTTTTTAAGTCTTCGTATGTAGTATTTTTTATAAACAAAGTTGGTCTAAGAAGATGGGGGCTCTCTTGTTAGAACTATTTAGAGAGTTATTATGACATTTGCAAAATGCATGTTTTCAGCTTATATTTATAATCAACTTCACGAATGCACAATAATTAAACTATACTACACAAAATGCCACCAATATTACATAATATAGGGTCAAAGAACTCAAGATCCCGCCAAAAACTCTAATGTGAATACAAGCTTGATGAAGCTGTAAAAGCCGACTGATCAATGATGGCTCAGAGGTAGAGTCTACGGACATCGCGTCGGTAGACGCGAGTTTGAATCCCTGCAATGAACCTGAGCTTTCGATGTAGGAAAATATGGTAATGAAACCATAACATGGTGGTAGGGCTTTTTCTAATGCTCGCCAGACTAGCCAACACCTTCAAGTTGAAAATCTGTCTCCAAGCACCAATAGGTGTGTTTCGGCAGCCGCACTTGAGAACCAGTCTTCCACTAGGGTTAGCGTGCTACCATCTTGGGCCACATCGTCAATTAAGATCACGTGTGAAAAAAAAGTGTATTGCCTATCTCTCGGTGATGGCCGTTATTTTTAACACGCTTATATTAGCTTCACTTGTAACTAAGTAACTAACTAAGAAACATGTAATAAAATTTTAGAAGTCAATTTTCATCTACTTCTAATTGCCGTATCGAAATGAAACTTTATATGTACATGTAGTTTGGATGACAACACTATAATTTGGTATTTTGGAGCTGATCTGATGATGGAGCCAGGAGGTGGATAGTGGCACACTTCAATGGCTACTAGTAAACTCCTCGAGTTTGGGCACATATGATTTGCTTGACAAGTTCAATAGATTGGGCTCGATAATGAGAAGTTATTATAAGTTTAAAAGTTTATTATATTTAGTGCGTAGTTAAAGCGTATTTTTAGTTTTATAAACTATTGTAACTTTTTTAGATTGTATTGTGCGTAATCAATCTGCTCTGCTACAAAATATAAAAAACCCGGAATAATTAAAATTTGGAATATATTTCTTTATTTCTTTGACAAGTCGCGATTTGCGTATCTACCAGTGTCAACGCTTTAATCAACACACGATGGTTTATTACAAAAACGCTTTCATTTAATTTATTGAAATAAATAATTACACATTATATTTATTTAATTAATATTTATAACGCGGGATTAAATCGGAATAATATATATTTATTTCGTGTAATTATAATTCAACACAAGAACAGCATCGCTTCAATGAACATTATGCATTCTTTAAAAATCTCGACCGAACATTTTTATTACTTCCTGCGTTAATTTATTCCACGTTTACGACAAATCGAGTTATCGTGAATAAGCTTTGCCATATGAAATGGCAATTCCCGCATTTTAATCGCAGTTGACTATTTATACTAATCCATACTGATATTATAAATTTCAAGAGATTGTTTGTTTGTTTGTCTGAATACACTCATTTCTGGAACTACCAGTTAGATTTTTTTTATACATTTTATGCCTTATTTATTGAGCAAGGATATAGGCTATATAATTTCACGCTATGTCGCTAAGGTACAGAGTAGTAACCATGAACATCAAGCAATCTGGCAAGCTGTAGGCAAGGGAAAGCGAAAGCAATACTTAGACTAAGAGGTGTATAGGCGTCGCGGCGTGTTGGAGTTGAGTTGTTATTGTTGAATTGAGTGAGAGCGTGGAGAGTTGGTCAAATAAATTTAAACGGGTGAAACCGTGGGGCACAGTTAGTGTTTTTATAAATGTGTAATGAATTCCATAAGCATGTTAATTTTATCGTCACGTTTCCTGTATATTATTGCTTGTTTTTGATATAATCATAAAAGTTCAAGGTGACTGAACAGAAACATGCCTCGTTTTCTTTTTCATTCTTATTTGATGGCAACGTATTAATATACAATTATGCCAATGTCACGTGAATAGAATATTGTTCTAATCTTCAGAGTTCTAACAAAGGTTTAACAAGATGGTCGCTTTCTTGTTAAAACTGTCAATGAAGGTTTTGTTGCAACTTAAAATACATGCGTCTCATTAATATTTTTAATTGACTTGTGCACAAGAACCAAACTATATAAGGCAAAATGCCACCTATATTACATAATATAGGGCCATATGACATAAGTTTATGAATTGAATGAATGATTCAAAATCAGTCGTCGGCCATATACTTTTTTTTCTGAATGGAAACAATATACAAATTATTTTACATAAAGCAAAATTGTAGCTCATGTTAATTAAATTACAAGAAGATTCAAATATAAATAGGGTACTACAAATTTTAAAGAAAATTTTAAAATTGATGTCCTACATCCATGACACAACCCTACCCACCAACCGGGAAGCACACTTATCAATGCCGCAGAACAGTACATCAGAGCTTTCTCTACATCTAAAATTTGTATAAAGTGACTTCAGACTTTATCTCATTGTTATAAAGCAGAAAATTCTTTGTATTTCAATAAAATATTTACTTGCATTATTCTATGAAACCATTGAAAAGCTGTAGGTCTGGTGTCCACAGTACTTATGAAATTCTGAGCTATAAATTTATATTAAGTAAATAGATTTAAAAAATTAATGGATCTGATAAATAATTATTTATTCATTACAGTAACATTACAGGATGAAATTATACTAATGACAATTTATATAAGCTGGACCGATTTGGATTTTTTTTAATATTACTAAAAATAAAAAAATCATAAGTTACCTGGAGTTATGGTAATATTGGTTAATTGGTATATTGTGGAAAATTAAATTGCCTTTGAAGTGAAAACTTCTTTAGCACCGTTGTGATTTGAAACTCGATGAAACGATAAAGCGACAATAATATATTTTTTTCTGAAGGCTTCCTAATCTGAACAATACAATACATGTAAAATTAGAAAAATATCCAATTATAAACTGTATTTATTGAAAAAATAAAAATTTACGTGCTAGTCCTAATACGACAATTGTTTTTTTTTCTTTATCGTTATTGTTTTGGCGTTGTGGCCACAATCTCACCTAATGTTATGTGACGATGAGGCCCAAGATGACAGCACGCTAATCCTAGTGGAAGACTGGCTCTCAAGTGCGGCTGCCGGAACACACCTATTGGTGCTTGGCGACAGATTTCAGACCCTCAACTTGAGGGTGTTAGCTAGCCAGGCGGGCATTAGAAAAAGCCCTACCACCATGCTATGGTTTCCTGACGATGTTTTCCTTCACCGAAAGCTCAGGCTCATTGCAGGGATTCAAACTCACGTCAATCGACGCGAAGTCGTATACACTACCACCGAGCCATCATTGCTTCAATTCATTGGTTTTTAAGTTTTTTAATATTCTTCCATAGTTTCTGTAATATTGAAAATCCTTGGCTTTAATAATTTAGTGGAATTCTTACCTTACGCACGTAGGCTATTTAATATCCAAGCTTCGGATAGATAAAATGCACTACCTCGTGGTACCTTTTTCGTAATCTCTACGTGCAAAGGTTAGTCTGGGAGTGACTTACGATGATCTGATTAGAGAAGTACTATTTCTTAGGGTTCAAAACTCGCTATCTATTAGACGGGAAAGGCAAGCTGAATTAAGAAGTAATTACTATTACTTATTACTTGCATAATACTAGAATTTTTCTCTTTTCTTAATTGTTATCGGTTTGACGTTGTGGCCATAATGTTACCTGATCTTAAGTGACGATATGTCCAAGATGGTAGCTCGCTAAACCTAGTGGAAGACTGGTTCTCAAGTGCAGCTGCCGGAACACACCTATTGGTGCTTGGCGACAGATTTTCAAATTGAGGGTGGTAGCTAGCCAGCGCTCCCACCAAGCTGTGGTATCAGCTAGACGTTTTCCTTTGCTCAGGCTTATTCCAGAGATTCGAACTCACGTCGATTGACACGATGTCCGTACACGCTACCACTGAGCCATCATTCAGTTCAGAGAGTTCGTGGTGATCGAATGGTTTAGACCGGTGGAATATAGTCTCGATGTTCGCAAATTCGGGTTCCGTTATGTATCAAAGAATTTGTCGGAATTCGCATACATTTACTAATTTGAATTTAGCAACACTATTGGTTGACGGTGAAAGAAAACTTTTCCTGGTTTGAAACGGTTCAAGGATTGAAACCGCCAATACATTGTGGACTGGTGCGATGATTAAGCCCGAGCCTTCCCTCAGGAAGAGGCCTTTGCCTAGCAGTGGGAAACTTAATACATTTACGATTGACGAATATTTTATCCTTACATTAAAACCGAGTAGGCTGCTGGGTGGAAGAATACGATATTTATGTCCATCGATCGCGATCACCATACAACAGATGTAACACCAGTTAAAGTGGCACGCTTAAACATGTCGCATTCCGAGATAAGCCGGTCTATATCCAGTAATAAAGCGGGGCCGTACCACCATACAAATGGTGATAAACCAATCATAACTGTAGTTTAGTTAGTCGCGTTTCGTGATCGGTCATTGTATGTATGATAGTGACGACCGTCGATAGATTTCAATCTCTCGATGGTCGCCGTTATTTTGCGGACATCGACAATTTATCGTGATGCTAAAAAAACCGGCCAAGAGCGTGTGAGGGTTCCATAGTTGCCCGTCACAATATGCACACTTAGAAGGAAGTTTTAAGTATATTTTAATGAAATTTGTACGAGAGCACCCTATTTATTTACTTCTCCAAGTATATTTTATAAGTTGGTCGACTATTACTCTTTAAACTGAAAAACCTACTTAGCTGTGATAGTTTTCCTTTTAACTTCATTATAAGTTATTATTATCCCGTCTACTGCCGTGTATTTTTTACATATCAGGGACCTTATGTCTTCTAAAATGAATAATTAACTCCGTGCCCTTCCTGCCACGAGGAACATCCAAAACAACCCCAGGCTATATTTTTTAACAATTCTAAGATCTAATAATCCTGTTTACAAAAAGTTTCTTAATGTAACGAAAGCTTCCCTTCTCTTTTCGTTCGCACTTCAAAGCTTAATATTTCGCAAACGGATCCTTGAATCGAAAAATGTTTTACATACACCCGCAATATTTTTTAACGACCTAGCCAACCATGGGTTAGATAAAAAAAAACAATCCCAAACATCTCAAGGTTTTATTTTACCATTTTACTTTCTTTTTGTATTACTATACTATTAAAGTTTTGTTTAAAAACTTCGCAAGCGAACATCAAAGCCGCCTCGTGGAAAGCGAGTAAGATGTTCCGAAATCTCTGTTCTTGACGCACGAAGAATACTAATGTAGTCCTCACGAGAAAGTAGTATTTATGGACATTACTTGACAAATACAAATCCTCTGTACAAAATCCTGTCGATTAATACACGTAGATTTTGTTTATCGTTTTCGTAAATAAATATAATAATTAGTAAATAAATATGGGGTAAAATAATTCACACACGGCCATTTAATAATTAATTCCAAACTAATCAAAGCTTGATTATTATACATATATATTGACATATATAGAACACCAAGACACACAACTGACAATTATGCTAATCACACATAAGTCAGTCATGAGCGAGGATCGGACTCGCGACTTATCGCCTCAATAGTAGAGACTGATGCAGCAATGATGGCATGGCAATGAGCATCGCGTCGGTTTGACGCGAGTTCGAATCCCTACAATAAGCCTGAGCTTTCGGTGAAGGAAAACATAGTGAGGAAACTATAGCATAGTGGTAGGGGCTTTTTCTAAAGCTACCACCTTCAAGTTGAAAATCTGTCGCCAAGCACCAATAGGTGTTTTCCGGCAGCTGCACTTGAGAACCAGTCTTCCACTAGGCTTAGCGTGTAATCTTGGGCCACATCGTCACTTAAGATCGCTAAGCCTTAAGCGCCTTTTTCCGAATTGTTTCACCATTATCGTCACTGCTTATTTCGTATGTTACCTTATGTAATTAAATATATCCTATATAATATATCCTGGCCAGATAACATATCTATGAATTAAAGGAAAAATCATGTAAATCGGATAAGTTTTCGCGTGAAAAGAACATAAAAGGACAGACAGACAGAGATGTTGATTTATAAGATGTATAAATATAAATATCGAAGATGTAGACCGGGCGATAAAGTTTAGGTTGGGTCAATAGTTTTGTAAAAACTCAACTATACTATTAAATGTACAAGTAAACTTTGCTTGACTCTCGAAACTTTTGTAAGTACAATTATTTGTATTTACCAGTCTATAGTGGTCAAACTTTTTAAAGATATTTCTTTATCTTCTACTGATAGCTAAAACCAACATTATTATTTTTACGGTCAAGTTATCTTTTTGTCGTATATTATCTTACGGAGGATTATAATATACTAGTTTTGTGACATTGTATTCGCAATCTCACATACTGCGATTTGATTTTAGCCTAAAATATGTTAGCCAAGTAGCTGATATGCATACATTTTTATTAATCACATAGGCAGAATGAAATATAGTATTTCATCACACAGAAAGCCGTAACGTACGAGAATCGAATAAAGTGATCTTCCAGTGCCCCAATACTGTTTACTAAACAAAGATCACCTATAGGTTAATATGTAGTCATTAGCGTCGATCGACGTAGAGGAAAACATGGTATGAAACCATTGCATGTCGGTAGGCCATATTCTAATACCTTAACTGGCTAATATTCTCAAGCTGAACATCTGTCGCCAAGCATTATAGGTGTGTTTCGGCAGTTGCACTTGAGAATCGGTCCTTCCACTAGGCTTAGCGTGTATCTTGGGTTACATCGTCACTTAACTTCAGGTGAGATTGTAGCAAAATGTTAAACATATAAAGATTAATTAAACAAGACAGCTACAAATCCCAAGAGATCACGCAAAAAACCTTTTTCGCGTTTGAGTTTATTATAAACAACCTGTGCCCGCGGCTCCGCCCGCGTGGACTACTAAAAAAGGTTTTTTATATTTTGTGAGGAACCATAAAACAAAAAAAATAAAATTCTAAAATAAAAGTAAACTAAGTTATTTCTTATAACATCAGCTATCTGCCAGTGAAAGTCCCGTCAAAATCGGTCCAACCGTTTCAGAGATTACCCGGAACAAACAGAAAACAAAAAAAAATGGGATGTATTATTGTTCCTTCTGTACTTTCATTTAGTAAAAACCTATTATTTTTACATTATAAACAGACACTTAAATTTTATTGTATGTATAGATGAAACATTTTTTATTATTTGGAATAATTTTTACAGTATATAAGCACAAGGCGGGATAATAGAAAAAAATATGCAATTTTCACACTGCATGTACTTTCTTTAATAACTTTGTAGTTAATTGAAACGATTTAATATTTGTTTTTGAATATAAGTATTTGTATATATATAGTATATAGTATTTGATTATAAGTAAACATTCCGTATTCCGAAATCTCTATTTGCCTCTTTCTCAAAACAGTGGACTAACGTTACCTATCTCATTCTATTAGGTGCCTAAACAACATGTTACGCAAGTAAAGATGTTAAGATATGGAATGTGACGCTAATGTTATGTGAACTTAAGTGGCGTATGGTTTTAGTTCATATATTTTGCTATTCCATTTCTCTTGCATTGATTTCAATATAATATGTTGCGTGTCTGTTTAATATGTCAAAATATGAGGCTTATGAAACATAGAACGGGATTCGAACCCGATATCTAACTAGTAGACATGCGGGCGGTCAAACGATTCCAAATAGTACAAAGTTACGTTCATAAATACAAGTGTATAAACAAGACGAAATATTTCGCAATAACACTCGTGCGCAGGCGGTATGATCGATGCGCTTAGGGTTGCCAATTGTCGAGATTTTATCGAGCTTTTTTTGCAACGATGACACAACATGTCTCGCGAATTACATATGTATGTATGAATTACATTATATGGAAGTAGAAATAGGATTTGTATTTATTTTCTATTAATAAAATATGATTAGATATCGATGAAATGAGATGTTGAAGCAATGATAGCTCAGTGGTAGCGTGTACGGATATCGCGTCAATGGACGTGAGTTCGAATCCCTGCAATGAGTTTGAGCTTTCGGTGAAGGAAAACAACGTGAAGAAGCCATAGCGCGGTTGTAGGGCTTTTCCTAATGCCTGGCTAGCTACCACCCTCAAGTTAAAAATCTGTCGTTAAGAACCAATAGGTGTGTTCCGGCAGCTGTACTTGAGAGCCAATCTTCCACAAGACTTAGAGTGTTACCATCGTAGGCCACATCGTCATTTAAAATCAGTTGAAATTGTGGCTACAACGCTAAACCTATAACGATAAAAAAAATCCTTATCCCCGCACATTCCCTGACTTATCGGTAGCTTCTTTAAACGCTAAGAAGGTGACCGAATACTGGTCACACTTAATTTAAAACGATAATTGACAATAAATAAAAATAATTTAGATATCTATTAAAGACTTTTTTAACATTTTCACAATCCAACAGGAATGTACAAAAACTACACGAAATAGTAATAATTTCCATTTCTAGTCATAACATACTGTGAAAATGTTTTTGTATTTTATCATAAAACATTAGTTTGTGTTGACGATTTGATGAATAAAAAAGTTAGGATGTGTTATAATTTATAAATAATTTAAATTTGTCCGGTTTACAGAAGCTTGCAACCCTAAGCGCCACGGGCGCAAATACCAGCGCCTGTCAAATGCGCTCGCCACTTTATCGGTTCGTTATTCGAAATTGACTAGTGTTGGTCATGATTTTGTGTAGACGTTTACGAATGCAGTGTTATATGATACTAACTCTAGTTACGAATGACCATAGCTTAGATGAGGCAAGCGAAAATAAACATATAAGTTTCGTAATAAAAACTTATATATAGTTTCGATAATCTTACAACTGTTTTTTTTAAGTCCCTACGACACCCCTAACACACATCAGTGATCTTGTGTCTCTAAATAAAGCTTAAAATTTACGCCCATCCTTCTGCGAGGAGTTACCCCAATAACCCCAAGCTATATTTTTTTAAAATTTAAGAGCTTACAACTGTTTTTCAAGTACGTACTACGGAACAAGAAAAGTTTTTTCATTATTCACATTCAATTAATATTTTTCCATATTAGTCTTTTTCAGGATTAAGGAGTGCTCTGAAAATTTTGATGGATCAAATATTTTTAAAAGAACGGTAATGAATTTAAAAATAAAAACGTTACTTATCTTGCAAATTTTATAGCATAAAATGTAAACATTTAAAAGGTTGCTCAATATTTTTAATTCTTTTGGGGTTTCACTATAGATTTGACGTTCTAATATTAATTTTAAGTTTATATCTTTTGTTTACCAACAATTAAGATAATTATGAACCAATATAAACCAGAAGATATATAAAATACTTATAAATATATTGTCACTAACATAATATGAATAATTTAAGTAAAAGTTTTCATTTCAAAGAGTTTTGAATAGTAATGTTAATATTATTTTCAGATATAAACTACGTACAGTAAAATAAACCGTTTTTAGTTTGTTAGAAATAGTTTTTATCTAATCTAATATCTATTATTTTATATTATGAATATATAGGTACGTTTGTTCGGATGTTTGTCCATCGATCACGTTCAAATGGATGGACGTATTCAAATAAAATTTGGAATATAAATCGATTATGTTATGGGATAGGATATATGATTACCTACGCCGAATATATTAGGTCCTTACATATGAAATTGGCGGTTGTGCCAAAGTGGCCGAACCTCGGCTCGGACTGTTGCGCGTATGCAATTAAGTCGCGATCAGACTAATTCCCTATCCGTAATTCGATCATAACATATATACATGTTTCTGCCCCCTGGGAGGAGGGAACGAACATGTGTATGTGTATTTAGTGGTCTGAAATTTTTGTCTACTCTAACTAGGCAAGAAAAGAAAAAAAAGGTCCCTTACAGAACCTATGTACCTATGTGTGTTGTGCATGTGTGTATAATGCAGTGTCATGTATGGCTGTGAAAGCTAGTGATTGTAGAGTCACTTGTATCGCGCGAGCGGCTGCTTGTCTCAAGGGCTCCATGCCGATGGATCGGACCTAGGCTTGAGTTGCCGCAGAGGAGGGCGGTCGTGGCAGATAGGTAAATTATGTATATGGAGAAGCTACTGTAAAAAAACGGGACTTTTTTGGTTCCAACGTTTCGTTCTGGAAATTTTGAATTAAAGGTGATCGTGGAAGCGGATCCATCGCAAATCACGTCAGAGTTAGCGGCAGGCTTCGGTGTGAGTGATAAAACAATTTTGACTTGAAATTGGAAAGTGAAAAAGCTCGAGAAATGGGTACCGCATGAATTGACTGAAGCACACCAACAAACACACATTGAGTACTGCGTTACATTACTCAACCGTCACAATAACGACACAATTTTAAATCGTATTGTTACTTGTGACGAAAAATTGATCCTTTACGACAACGGAAACGCTCATCACAGTGGTTGAACCCAGAAGAACCGTCCAAATTCTGTCCCAAGCGAAAGATGACTAAGAAAAAGGTACTGGTGAGTGTTTGGTGGACAATTGCTGGTGTCATACACTATAGCTTCCTAAGATCTGGCCAGACGGTAACAGCAGATCTGTATTTTCAACAATTGCTCAATCGTGATGAAAAAGCTAACCGTGAAACAACCGAGACTGGTCAATCTCTCTAGCTCACTACTGCTTTAGGACAACGCTAGACCCCATACTTCACGACAGACGGTCGCTAAATTAGAGGAACTGTGGTTGGAATGTTTCCGAAACCCACCATAATCCCCGAAACTTGCTCCAACAGGTTACCACTTTTTTCGGAATTTGGACAATTTCTTGCAGGAAAAATATGAAATTTCGATGAGGCTGTCCAAACTGCCTTCAAAGAATCTCGCTCCCACAATTTTTTTTGTAATGGTATCTTTGAACTACCTTTAGAATGTCGAAAGTGCATAGATAATAATGATACATACTTCGATTGATTAAATGTAAAATTTCATAATATTTTTTCGTTTTATTTTTTCCATTGAAAACGCTAATTTTATACGTAAGGACCTATTATATGTCTGAAAACTTCTCCAGGTACAATTAAAACAAAACAGAATAAAAATTACGCATATCCATTTACGGAATCATGTGTTATGTTAGTGAGTTCAAAAAAAGTCCAATAAAAAAAGCAATTTCAAATTTACAAAATTTTTGCGCTTTTTAGAGGAAACTTGTAAAATATTTGTTTCCATAAAAACCTTATTCGAAATATTACTAACATTTTAACAAAAATAATTAAACAAATCGTTCCAGCTTTTCTAAAGTGGCGTGCTTACCAACGAAGAACATTTCAAATTTATTTATGCAGATATCTGCAATGGACCGCTTATCACCGAGTCGACCACATGCCTGTTCTCAATACTCAAAAAGTCTCCAATCCAACATAAAGTAAAGTGTGTCAATTAAAACTAATTATGTAATTATTTAAACAGCAAATTTAACTTTCGTTCTTAAACATGTATTAATTTACTTCACAGATTTCAAACTTTGATTTAAAAAACAATTTGTTAATATGAATAAAACGTTACGAGCCGAAACTGTCCAAGCCTACATGCAATGTATAAGATACGCATCAGTAAAACAATAGTCGCAATCTGCGTAGGCGGTTTGCAACACCGGTTAATACTGTTATATTAAATATTCCGTTTATGTAACGCGGATGTATGGAGAAAATGAACACCAAATTTGGTCGTGTTTGTGTATATTGATTAGTGTGGCGTAGGTCGGCGATGACCTTTTGAGGGAGAGATTTTTTTAACACACGATTTAGGTTAATTATTTTTAAGTTACTAAATAAAATAATAATAGTTGACAACAAAATACAAAATAGTAATAATAAATAGTAACAATAAAAAATATCCAGTAACATGAATTCACATTATTACCATTGATGGCTAATAACTTCATCAAATTTTTTAGCACGCGAATTATATCTTTGGAGTTCTTCTTCTTCTTTTTTCTAACTTGGCAACCGGTTTTCTTTATTGAAGACAATTATTGCTATTGTCGAGTGAATATACTTTCCAGTCCCATGAGTATTTCAGGATACTAACAAGATGGTGGCTCCCTTGTTAGAGCTTTCTAGGGAGTTTTTGTGGCATCTCAGAATTCATGATCCATGTTATTATTCCAAATCCACTTCACTTGTGCACAATAACCAAGCTTTGTTATGCATAACGCCCCACATGTATTACACAATATAGGGTCAAATAACACAAATGTATGAATAAAAATTAAAAACCTCTACATGACAGTTTGAGATCCTGTCAGAAACTCATCTTTGGAGGTATTTTTATTTTGTTATGCCAAAAAAAACATAACTTCTTTCGTGGTTACATAGATAATAAATATAAAAATATTTTTTAAGTATCGATTATGTATTTTATTTTAAGTTAAAAAACAGCACATGTCAAAAGAATCATGGAAGATTTTTTTATTATGTCTAATAAATTTATATCTAAAACTAATCGATATTATTAATATATATGTATTATTTTACCAGGCACCGATAAACACGTAGAAGCAGGCGATTGCACGATTAACCAATTAAGTTCAGGTGTGTTATTTTTAAATGCAATGCTGAGACGTAAAACACTAACCTTGCCAATTACCAGGGCTGCAAAGGTTACACGTAATGTGCAATGAAAGTTTGCCTATATAATTGATACCTACTTTTATTTTCCCCTGTAATGTATTTAAAAAGTACGTAAATAATTAGATTTCTTGTTTTCTTTTACATTTGATAAACCGCGATATGCTCATCAGCCAGTACCGAATTTTTTTCCATTGACAACAGTTTTAACATGTTCAAGGAATATTTATGCCAATTCGAAATTGGTTTTTCCTTTATTTCGAATCCACTTCACTTTGTACAAAATAATTAAAGAAAATATTATGTAAAACTCCAAAATAATTACCGAATATAAAACAACATACCCAACGCAATTTTACGAAATAATAGAAATGACATTCACTCAGGAAGAAGTCTACGATATAATCATTTTATTAACACCGAGGTATGTAGTTGATTCTCATTTCTATAAAGTAAGGTAGACCTGAAAACTCTTTCTTATATATACTATAGCTGTGCCCGAGGTTTTACCCGCGTATAATTTAAAAGAAGTCGCTGATTGATGATTTATAATACTCTAATACTGGTGATTTGAATCCAGTCTTGTAAAGATCCCCACTATCTTGTAACCCAGCAAAGTCGTTAAGTACAAACTTTTAAGGTCACTTTTTCTTCAGCATGGAAATTTTGATATGACGTAGACTTTATCGTTAAGCTTAATTTTAGTAAAAGCCAACATTGTTAAAATCACTTCCTTTTCGTACACAAATGAACGTATTTTGAGACTCCCAAAGTTGACGTATCTGCCTTGAACCGTTTTCCGTTTGCCTTTCACTACACTTCAAGTACTAGTTTTAGTACGGAATTGTAATCAAAGGGGTTTAGTGGACCGTCTAGATCACGATGGATGGCGAATCAATAAATACATATATTTATAAGGTATTAGCTTTACTACATGGTTTGAACTGTGTTAAATTTTATATACCAATTGTTGTTATGGTTCCACTTCCCGTACTGGGCTACAGCTTGCCAGATTTCTTGACGTTCACCGATCCTTGCAGTCGGTAGCGTGAAGTTATATACTTCCTCAATAAATCCTACTAATATTATAAATACTAAAGTTTGTATGTTTGTTACAAAATCACGTAAAAAGGGCTTAACGGATTTGAAGAACATTAGGCATACAGACATATAACCTGGATTAACTCGTAGAATAATTTTTGTAGTTCATGTGACACAACGGCAGTTTGTAGACGTTAAAATGCATGAATTTGCGATCCAAAGGTATTCCTTATCCATCTGAAAACTTCGGAAAAGAGAAATGAGGAATCTAAATATATATAGATTTTTGATATAAATAGATTCGGAATGGAAGGCTCAATAACATACATTTTTTTGTAAAAATGAGGAGACCTGCACAAGTAATTAAGTGACGAACATAGTCACGAACAAATGGCGAATGGCGCCGAAGAATTCTCGAGTGGCAATCTCATACCAGAGGATGCAGCGTGCTACAAGGTGGACCGACAATCTGGTAGTGGGGAGCAACTGGATGCAAGCAGCGCAAGACCGGTCATTCTTCTTCAATGTTTGGGGAAAACCTATGGCCAGTAGTGAACGTCTTTATTTCATCGTCTCCTCCTACTTTTTACAATAGGTCTTTGTCATTCCGTGAAGTTGTTCGTATCGCGTTTAATATTTTCTCCTTCCTATGACTTCGAAGATACCTGGAGTGTTTATCATACCTAATGGGTCTACAAGGTGCTTCATGTCCTGGAATTATCTTAAAGTAAAATACTCTCATGGCCTCATGCCTCTCATCAGATAAGGAATAATGGCTTTTTAGATTTATAATAGCTATTTATATATATTTTTTTTTACGGATAATGAGAGATAATGAAATATAACATTTCTTGCCTCCTTAACGGGATCTCAGGTGTGGAGTTAATGAGGAATACCTTATCTTTATTGTTTATTGGGTAAAGCCAGCTAACAAAGCTGAAGACTGACGACGGCAGAATCGTGTCATCCAAACCCGAGCTCTTGAGAGAAGTCGAGAAGTTCTATGGACAGTTATACACGTCAACGCAGGAACCCGTTACGAATCTAGCTAAAGACCCAATAGCTAGATTGACTCGACACTATACAGAAGACATCCCGGACGTCAGCTTGTACGAGATTAGTATGGCTCTCAAACAGCTTAAAAACAACAAAGCTCCCGGAGATGACGGAATCACAGCCGAACTATAGAAGGCGGGCGGTAAACCAGTACTGAGGGCCCTTCAGACATTGTTCAATTCCGTCATCCACGAAGGTAAAACGCCGCAGGCATGGAACAAAAGTGTGGTGGTACTCTTCTTCAAAAAGGGTGACAATACCCTATTGAAGAATTATAGGCCCATCTCACTTTTGAGCTATGTTTATAAGCTGTTTTCGAGAGTTATTACGAATCGTCTCGCTCGCAAGTTCGACGACTTCCAGCCTCCCGAACAATCCGGTTTTCGAAAAGGCTACAGTACCGTAGATCACATACACGCATTACAGCAGGTTATACAGAAGACCGAAGAGTATAACCTACCCCTTTGTTTAGCGTTTGTGGACTACGAGAAAGCCTTCGATTCGATTGAGACCTGGGCTGTACTACAGTCTCTCCAGCGGTGCCAAGTAGACTACCGGTATATCGAAGTGTTGAAGTGTTTGTATGAAAACGCCACTATGTCAGTTCGACTGCAGGACCAGAACTCGAAACCTATCCTGTTGCGGCGGGGAGTCAGACAAGGAGATGTTATCTCTCCTAAACTGTTCACCGCTGCACTGGAAGATGTCTTCAAGGTTCTGGACTGGGAAGGACTAGGCATCAACATAAACGGCGAGTACATCACCCACCTTCGGTTTGCCGACGACATAGTAGTCTTGGCTGAGACCATGGAGGACCTCCGTGCGATGCTCGATGACCTTAGTAAAGCCTTTGAACGAGTTGGTCTTCGAATGAACATGGACAAGACGAAGATTATGTCGAACGTCCATGTAGCGCCAACTCCCGTGAAGATCAGAGACTATACGCTTGAAATTGTTGAAGATTATGTTTACCTGGGACACACAATCCAGTTAGGTAGATCCAATTTCGAGAAAGAAGTCAATCGTCGAATCCAACTTGGCTGGGCAGCGTTCGGGAAGCTACGTAACATATTCTCGTCCAAGATACCGCAGTGTCTCAAGACGAAAGTCTTTGACCAGTGTGTGTTGCAGTGATTACATATGGAGCTGAGACGTGGTCGCTAACTATGGGCCTCATAAGAAAGCTCAAAGTCACTCAAAGGGCAATGGAGAGGGCTATGCTCGGAGTTTCTCTGCGTGATC
Organism: Saturnia pavonia; assembly: GCA_947532125.1. Taxonomy (NCBI): domain Eukaryota; kingdom Metazoa; phylum Arthropoda; class Insecta; order Lepidoptera; family Saturniidae; genus Saturnia; species Saturnia pavonia. Next base: position 3,385,898 of record OX383916.1, on the reverse strand, counting down.
GAATCAGAAATGAGGAGATCTGCAGGAGAACCAAAGTCACCGACATAGCCCGAAGAATAGCTATACTTAAGTGGCAGTGGGCTGGCCACGTAGCTCTTAGAACAGATGGCCGATTGGGTCAAAGAGTTCTCGAGTGGCGGCCACGTACCGGAAGACGCAGCGTGGGCAGACCCGCCACAAGGTGGACCGACGACCTGGTAAAGGTTGCAGGAAGCCGCTGGATGCAGGCAGCACAGGACCGGTCGTTGTGGCGATCTTTGGGAGAGGCCTATGTCCAGCAGTGGACGTCTTTCGAATGATGATGACCTTATCTTTCAGTGTTGCCGCACAAGTTACCTGTAAAAGCTAAAACTAACCATTCTTAAACTGTAATTACTATTTCATTATTATTTTTTTGGTTCTTTATGGTTTTACATATATTTTTTTTACGATTTTTTTTTATAGAATTATTATGTTATTTTTTTTTAATATAATTTATAATAAGCATAATAAAGAAACCAAAAGTCATTTGAAAAAGAAGTCATTATGCAAATTCAGCGTGTAAGCATGTCGTTATTAGTGCGGCCTAACAGTTATAAGCTACGTTGCCCAGATATAGACACTAACGCTAAGAGACTGGTCCATGAGTTAAAAGTCATTCAGCGTACTATAGAAAGAACTGTAATAAGATTTTGTCTAAGAGATAAGATCTGTAGTTAAAGTATACGCCAGAAAAGCAGACTAACCGATATAATTTCAAATGTAAGCAAGCTGAATTGGCAGCGTTAGCCACATCTGTCGAAGGACCAACAACCATTGGAGTAGAATAGTTCTTGAGTGGAAACCGCACCTTGGGAAACGACGTCTTCATACTAGAGGTGCAACGACTTATGAAAGACGGCTGGAAGAGACTGGATTCGAAAAGTCGAAGATCAGATACATTAGCGAGTCTTGAGAGAGGCTTACGTTTGTCCAATAGCGGATTGTTAAGGGATGATAATGAAGATAAAAAGTAAGTAAAAGTTACATCTTGCATAGTTTTCGCAAATTATTCCTACCTGACTAGAAGTAAAATATAAATTAAAGAACTGTCAATCCTCATAGTAAATTAGGAAAACAACATTCAGTAGGTACTATAAAACCATCTTATGCAGACATAGAAAGTGCTGGGAAAATACGTTAAGTTTGAGAAGTATCGTGCTAGCAGGAGTATCTATCTGCGTTGCGCAAGCGCACACAGCTGTGCGTTGCCGGTTCCTTTTTTGGCGTGCCGACAAACGGACGATAGGTATTATTCTACAAATGAGCTTTTCACAACACTTCTTTATTTGATACCATTACTGGGAATTGTTTCATATAAACTTATTCAAATGCACGAATGTACAAATTCAAACATACCTATTCTACTCTAATAATATCGGTGGTGTTCAAGAAAGGTTATGACGACATTACATCCTTGAATATATTTTAGGTAGTTTGTAATGTTTGACCGCCCTCCTCTGCGGCGACTCAAGCCTAGGTCCGATCCATCGGCATGGAGCCCTTGAGTCAAGCAGCCGTTCGCGCGATACAGTGACTCTACATTCACTAGCTTTCACAGCCATACATGACACTGCATTATACACACATGCACAACACACAGGTACATAGGTTCTGTAAGGGCCCTTTTTTTTTTCTTTTTTTGCCTAGTTAGATTAGACAAAAAAATTCAGACCACTAAATACACATACACATGTTCCTTCCCTCCTCCCAGGGGGCAGAAACATGTATATATGTATAGTTAGTTTAGATCGAATGATAGGGATTTAGTCAGATCGCGACTTAATTGCATACGCGCAACAGTCCAAGCCGAGGTATGGCCACTTTGGCACCCTCAGATGTTGTTGCTTAGCTTTCGTGGCTGAGTGCCCTAAGCGCTCGCCCCCAAGCCCGGTAAAGCTGTAAAAGCCGTAAAGGCTCCAGGGCCCCTAAGGCTAACAGTATAGTCAGATCAAAAAAAAAAAGTAATGTTTTTTCTTTGTTTTGAGGAATTTATCTTGTTTTTAGGTTTTTCGGTTTAAGTGGAGTTTTTGCAACAATTGCCGCCTTGATGACGGCGGTACTAATTTTCAATAAAGAGGAGTGTTGATAAAACATTGAATGTTAGCAAAATGATAGTATCGATAATTAAAAAAAAATACCGATTAAACGATGGACTAACGATTTTTTAGTAGTCAATGCAATTTTCAGGCGACCGAGCGATGACAGCGAGAAAAAGGTCATTCGCGTATTCCTGCATATAGGCACCTAAACTAAAAACATTGAGAAGGTCTGGCGTTTGATAAATTATGTTCTTTGATGAACTAAAGTCACTGGTGCAAAATAATGTATTGTTTCTTAAAAAAAAAAACTATCGAGAGTTTAGACCCAACCATCCGTTAATACCGTTAATCGATGTTTAATTAAAACTTATTGGATGTTGAATACATTTTGTGCATGTAATAATTATATTCGTAAGAAGTCTCTATGGTGATGGAAAAACAACTATTCTTTCACTGGTTTTGTCAGATATGTTGTGTTACCTAATTAACTAACAACAGAGCTAAGAAAATCTCATGGAAAGTTTTCATGGAAAGTGTTCGCAATGTACCAGGAAACCAGAGTACAGTGGAACGTTCACAGTTCACACGTTGATATGCACGTATGTAATAGTTGCCGCAATTCCCTGTCGGTGAAAACACCCGGATGTCACCATATCGTTTATCTGCTCACTTAATTTTATGTAAGCCTAGTACACGTTTTCACTGCATAATGTTTGCAGTTTTTTTTTTCATGACTCTACATCTTTTTAATATATGATATTTTTCTTGATATGTCTGCAAAACTATCAAGAATCATACATGTTTTAACTTAGCTTAGCTATGGATTCTAAAGCGCTTATGTGTAATGTAAAATAATTGTAATGAATAGAAAATATTTAAAGTTTTTTAATGAAGTATGTTATGTAAGTTTTTTAATATGTATGATTATAGTAATGATTTTAATGGATGTTTAAAAACAAACTACATAAATCATTTACTTTTTTCGTATATGTTTTTAATTTAGCCTTTTCCTATGTTGGATATTTCGCCAATGAATAATTATGTTCGAACCGCATACATGTAAACTACCACGCACGGTAGGACCTCTCTCATTATTCGGTAGGAATATCCCTTGGGCCACCAAGACTAAATATCTGGGTATCACCCTCGACTCGAAGCTTAACTTCAACGCACACGTTACTATAGTCCGGAATAGGGCCGTCTGGATCCTTTCCCGCTTGCGACCCTTGCTCAGTTCGGTAAGCAAAATGTCCTTAAGACATAAGCTTACACTATACAAGATGTGCGTCCGTCCGATCTTGACATATAGCTGCGCAGCGTTCGCACATATGTCCAAACATAACTTTGTCCGCATGCAAAGAGTCCAAAATCGGTTTCTCCGTCGCCTGCTTGACCCTCCAGCCTTCGTTAGGAACATGGACCTCCACAGGGACATGAGGCTTCCCTCGATAGAAGCCTATGTGAAATATCTCACCAGGAGATACTTCGATAGCGCTTCGAATCACCCCAACCCGCTCGTAAAATCCACCGTGAACTACGTCCCAGACAACTCGATCCCCGTTGCCAAACGTTATAAACGCCGTCCGCGAAATCTCTTTGTCGATCCCGACGACATCGAGAAAGCTAATAATTACTACTAAAAAAAAAAAAAAAAAGCCAGTGAATAAGCTGTAAATACCTATAAATAAAATAACTTTAAATACAATAACTTTAAAAAAAGTTATTGTAGGTATCAAATTAAAAATAAGTGTAATCAAAATTCTAATTGAGCGCGCCTGTAAATTTTAATCAAATTTAAATAATGTACAAATATTTTTATCAATTTCATTAAATGTTTATTTTATACACACCGTTCAATTACTTTTACACAGTAAAAAGGTCCGTAAAATGATTTTAAACTATTATTAATGATGGACTAACTAGCTAATTTTCGTAATCCGGCTTAGAATAAGACATCCCCTAGATGTAATAATATTTTACGTTCATAATCAATCAACCACAAACAGATAATAACAGAAAGTTGTTTAGTTTGGCAACATAAAATGATTTTTGGTTAATCAAGCAGTTAACCAGTTCGCGCATCTTACGACATACTACCAGTTGGGCAATTGGGGAGTTACAATAGTATTTCTATAATCATTGCTGGTCGATGCACCTTGCTTAACAGACCGTTGGTGCGTAGATATTAGTGCTACTGGATGTGACATAAAAATACAGTATACCGAGTAGCTGATCTATCCAAATCGTGGGAATTAAGAAACTGTACCCGACTGGTGATAACTAGTCACATTAATTAACTCTCTTTTGGTTTGTCGTGTTTTGATATCAGCCAGTGTATTTCTATCTGCCGAGAGGCTCAGAAGCTGGCATGGCAGCGACGACTGGGGATAGATTATCGATCTCTCGGTTGACTCCGGTATTCTTAGATTGTACTGAGCGTACCATCAAGTACAGTGCCGTTAATCTGCCCTGCTACGATATATAAAAAAGCCTCGACTAATTGAAGCTTGGAGGACATTTGTTTTTGTTTTCTTTAACAAGTCGCGATATGCGTATCTGCCAGTGTCAACGCTTTAAACAAAACACGATGGTTTATTACAAAAACACTCTCATTCTCACCGGTAGTCTCCGGTATTCTTAGATTGTACTGTGTTTGTGGACATTATAGTCATTCTACCTATATAAAAGACGTTGTTTTTTCCAAAACGGCAGCAAGCCGCAAGGCTTAGTACTGATTGGTGAATGATAAACGTCGCTTAAAAGCAAATGTAACGTTAGGGATACTATTGTTATGTAATACTATAGAATTTGTAGAGCAATTTTAACCCCCTTATTGAAGCACGATATGCCATACTCCCACCCGCCACGACCGCCCTCCTCTGCGGCAACTCAAGCCTAGGTCCGATCCATCGGCATGGAGCCCTTGAGCCAAGCAGCCGCTCGCGCGATACAAGTGACTGTACAATCACTAGCTTTCACAGCCATACATGACACTGCATTATACACACATGCACAACACACATAGGTACATAGGTTCTGTAAGGGACCTTTTTTTTTCTTTTTTTGCCTAGTTAGAGTAGACAAAAATTTCAGACCACTAAATACACATACACATGTTCCTTCCCTCCTCCCAGGGGGCAGAAACATGTATATATGTATAGTTAGTTTAGATCGAATTACGGATAGGGAATTAGTCAGATCGCGACTTAATTGCATACGCGCAACAGTCCGAGCCGAGGTCCGGCCACTTTGGCACCCTCGGATGTTGTTGCTTAGCTTTCGTGGCTGAGTGCCCTAAGCGCTCGCCCCCAAGCCCGGTAAAGCTGTAAAAGCCGTAAAGGCTCCAGGGCCCCTCAGGCTAACAGTGTAGTCAGTTCGAAAAAAAAAAAAAAGCCATGCTCCGGGGGACAACCATTCTGAGTAACCCATTTCGCAATCCTATCATACGCGATAGGAAGATTCTAGAGAACCTTAGCGTTAAGTTATGATCAACGACGATATGATGATGAGACAGGATCTTGATCTGTCATTTGGTGGTTTTTATTCTTCTTATTCATAAACATACGTTATTTGGTTCTATATTATGTAATTATAGCGCGATTTTACGTGATGTATTTTGGTTATTGTGCAATGTGCAATTTTTATTATCGCCATTGAAGCATTGCTGGCTCAGCGGTAACGTAAACGTACATTGCGATGATCAACGTGAGTGCGAATCCCTGCATTGAGCCTGAGCTTTCAGTGAAGGTAAACATCGTGATGAAACCATAGCATAGTGGTAGGGCTTTTCCTAATGCCCGCCTGGCTAACAACTACCCTCAAGTTGAAAATCTGTCACCAAGCATCAATAGGTGTGCTCCGGTAGCTGCATTTGAGAGTTAGTCTTCCACTAGGCTTAGTGTGTTACCATCTTGGAACGCATCATCACTTAAGATCAGGTGAGATTGTGGTCATAACGTTAAACCTATAAACGATGAAAAAAGTGTAGTTTGATTATAAATAATATCAAGGAACATGCATTTTATTATAGGCATAGACAGTTTTAACAAGGAAGCTACCATTTTGTTAGAGCTATGTTTGTAGAATAACCAGAAAAATATTATAGCATGTGATGTCGGCAGAAACGATCATGATCGTGATCGTGGGGTTTCTTGTCGACTAATCTTGTGGTCCAGCTGTGGGATTAAAATCTTATAATAGTAACAAGTATCATCATAAACAGTTAGCAGATAACTCTCGGTGCGCACACAACGATTGTCAGATCCAGTTTCACTCTATATCTTCGAGATAAAAATCTCTGTGTAGCCGTTTGATTCAATTGTAGTTGGTTATCTCGATGGAGATGTAGCGGACTCGGGGTTCGACGCCCGGCCGAGCACAATCTACGATCTGTTGGCTGGACCATGTTTTTTCTCGGTATCATCTAGTGTATTGTACAATGTGATTTTGGTACAGGAAGAACTTTCTGGACTATTATTATCACGGCGATGCATGTTTTAGTAGACTTAATTTTTCATCCCGTTGTAAATTCGGATGAAGGAGAAGCGTTAAAAAAATAGGGCATAATTTCACACATGATCATTTCATTCCTAACTATTCGAAGCTTGTTTTATAGTACATAACTAAATAGCAAAAATAATATACATACTATTTCTCTTGAATCTGGCTATCATATAAAAAGAGTCGGACTGGTGGTTCCAAAGATAACCACATTTAAATAAACAAAAAACTGCAAGGCTTTATTATACTATAAGTAGGTACAGTCTATTACGGAAAATATGAAGAACCAAGGCAGTGACACTGATCGTCTAACAAAATCGCTGGAAACAGAGCGTGACGGTTATAACAGTGCTAAGGATCTTACAGTGACCTCAACTGCCTAAAACATGAAATACAAGTATGGAAAATCATCAGCACTAAAGTCATCAAGCAAACGTTCAAAGCGCAACTTGACCTCTTTGGTTTTAAAATTCTACAGTTATTCTCTGACTCAGCTTTTTATACTAAGCTATACTTTACAAATCAAGTAGAAGATAAAGTTAACTATTTATAATAAGACTACTTAGTTATTACTTATTGGGTTTTATAATAAGATCCCGACGCACATTACTGATTTGCCGGACAATGAGTTCAAGGACCATGTCAAGCCGGTTTTACTGTCAAAGGGTTATTAAAGGGTGGATCATTATGGGAATGATAATAATGTCTGGAAGTGACTCCCTCTCTATGCATCTACAAAATTATTTATATGATAATATGATTATTGACTGTAAATATCATTTATACACTTGGAAAAAATAATGAATGGCTAACAGTATAGTCAGTTCGAAGAAAAAAAAACTATATTGAGTACAGCAATTTTAGATTTTGATCCTTTGAAGAAAGATATATGCTAGAGCTGACTTTTTACAGATCTTTTTAAGATCTACAATTATGTATTAAATTAAATTAATATATCATCTCGTATGTTTTACTCAGCGTAAGCCATTGAAGCGCCCAAAATGCGTCTTTTTTTCGAATTGATTCACCATTATCGTCATTGCTTATTTCGTATGTTACCTTATGTAACAAAATATACCCTTTAACCTGGCCAGATAACATAGGTATGAGTTAAAATTAAAAACATGTTAATCGGATAAGTGGTTTTCGGTGAAAACAACATAAACGGACAGACAGACAGTGAGACGTTTTTTTTTTCGAACTGACTATACTGTTTCCTTAGGAGCCCTGAGTTTTATAATATGTATAGACGAACATGTTATTTGTTAACAGGAACACGTTATATCGGGTAAGCCCAATGCGGTTGTTGGATGTTACATAACATAATTTACGCCGCTAATTACATGCTACCTACTAATTACCACGTTCTAAATAATTTTAATTCTTATGTATCAACATAATTAATATCGTAAACTCTCTTATCTATGTAACGATAACTAATTCGGATAAATTATATTAATTAGTATTTATTTACATTTCATAATATAATTGGAAAACCTGTAGTTCTGTCCGTACATTGTTTTTTTTATTATTTTGTAAAATTACAATCGTTTTACAGTCTAAAAAAGGTGTGTGTATCGATTCACACACGATAGAAGTGAAACTTCATTTTAAAAGATATTTTCTATTTTATTTAAACAGTGTGCAATATACATACACACCGACATTTACTCTCTCACTCTGGCTCACACAAAGAGGAGAGACCGATAATATATTGCTCTCTCGCTCTGGCTCACACAAAGAGAAGAGACCGATAATGTGCGTTAAACTTTTAACGTTTAACGCTTGGAATTCGCATAAGAAGTTTCACTTCAAAATATGAGTAAAATAACAAAATAATGTATGCTAATCCAAAATTATAATAATATACGATTATTTTTCCTAGACCTTTGAAGAAATCTACAAAAAAGTATTGTAATTTTACAATATTTATGTATAAACCTTACACAATAAGTCTTGTATTATTACAATATCGAATTTAAATTATGGCTAAATGTTTTGCCTATCAACTTTCAATACATTTTTTGTAAAATTGCCATTGTAAATTTTAACAGTGCAAATGTATGAATGATGAAAATCTAGGTATTATAAAGTCCACTGATCATGAATATGACATATTTCTTCTTATTTATTATTTTATAATTATTATTATATTTTTTTTATCGTCACTGCTTCTTTCTTCTTATGTTACGTTATCTTATATACATATTATAACACTAAACGTCTTTCTGTCTGTCTCTCCGTTTATGTTCTGTTCACGCGAAAACCACTTATCCGATTTACATGTTTTTTATTTTAATTCATAGCTGTTATCTGGCCAGGTTATAAGATATATTTCGTAAAATAAAGTAACATAAAAAATAAGCAGCGACGACAATGGTGAATCGATACGGAAAAAAGACGCATTTGGGACGCTTAAATGGCTTACGCTGAGTGAACCCTACAAGATATATCAAATTAATGTTCTACATAATTGTAAATCTTAAAAAGACCTACAAAAATGTCACGGATAGAATATATCTGTCTTGTAAGGGTCGTCGACAATGAGCATTTTTGTCTTTATTTCATCTTGAGCATCATGTCATTTTGAGCGAGGGTTACACGATTCGCGCGTGCGGTCAACCGACGACATTCTGTAGTCTACGCGAGCGGAGCCGCGGGCACGGCTAGTACAAAATATATCCTATAACCTGGCCAGATAACATTTTAATTAATTAAAGGAAGACCCAAATAAATCTGATGTGTGAAAAAAACATAAAAGGTCAGACAGATAGAGAGACGTTGAGTTTTATAGTATGTATAATAAATATATGTCAGATAATCGTGCCTATGTCACTATTTAAAAATAAATCATGTCTCATAGCAACGAGATAACAGATCTTGTCAGGTAATCAAAAATACTGCGTATATAAAATGAAAAGAAGTAGAGTTGACGCCGCGCGCTCGCAACAGGTGTGCTCTGTGATCCACGCATCCACATAAGCAGACAGCGACGGGCTTGAAGGATGGTTCCTGCACGAGCCATCGTATCTTTAATACCTCCATTAATATTGTATCCTAAGATTGTTCGAGACCTACTAAGTCGGAACCCAAATAGAAGATTATTCTTGCTGAAGCTTGTCGGATCATGAGGACGTTCAAAATCAATTATAGGTCTTCTACGGGCAGCGATAACATCAGATATATGCGAGGCATGGGGGTGGCTATAGGTTAGAGGCCACTGGGGACAAGCCCAAATAAACAGACTTCATGCTCACTTGGATTTTCTGAGTTTGCTGACTTAGATTATTCATTCATTAATCCCAGATTACGCCCACAAGATTTATGATTCCGTAATGAAGAAAGATGTCAAGGAATATCCTTGTGTCTTCGATAGTCTATCAGCTCTCTCTCTTTTTGGCATATTTATATATATCATACAATAAATACATAAATAAAAATTACAGGTACAAATGTTACGACTCAAATGTACTAAGCACTCATAAGTTACGTGGTTGTATTCATATTATTTAGTGTTTCGAATCACGCTACATGCAATATTAAATTCCCTACCATAATGTAGGAATTACATAGTTTATGAACGTGACGTCACCCCGCTCGATGTACGTAATATGTATTTTGAACTTTATTATTAACCGGCACAGTTGAAAATATATCCAAACCGGTATATTTTACATAACATACGTAGGCGAACAACATTGTCTGCGATTACTAATATGAAATATCACATAAAATCTAAATAAAAACTTCAATGCATGAAAGATTCATATTTGTTTTCAATATTCAACATTCAACTTTATTTTTTAAATAAAATTGTTATTAACCGGTTACTTGTATCAAGCATTTGGGGATCTTTTGGTCATAGAAATAAATAATATTATGTAAAAGTATGTTCATTACATACTCCTACTTATATTTCATTAATCAATACCGCGATTTAAATTAACTATTAAGGAATTTCACATAAATCAATTATATATTGTATGTATATATCACCACATCTATACATGTAATAAAATTGAAAAGTCTGTTTGTAATTTCAAAATAACAGTTTTTACCTGTTATACCTGTGTACCTATAACAAATAATAATTTATAAAATGTTTGCCTGTCTGTTTGTCTGTTTGTTCCGGGTAATCTCCAAAACGGTCGGACCAGTTTTGACGGACTCTCACTGGCAGATAGCTTATTTTATAAGGAATAACTTAGACTACTTTTATTTTAAAAAAAGAATTAGGGTTCCGCTCAAATAAAATAATAAGCATTTTTATCTTTAAAATACACGGCGGGCGACTGATACCACAATACCGACGGCATTTTGTAGGCCACGCGAGCGGAGCCACGATCACAGCTAGTATATAATTACAATGCAATCGAAAATAAATGAAAAACTATTTCTAATCGAAGTACTAGGAATTCATAATACATAAGATGTTTTAATCAACATAATTTAATAATTTGGCCTTTAACCAAATCGAAGGAAGCATGCTAAGTGTTCGCTACAGATTACGATTGCTGTACTTAACCTATGATTTCCTGATTTCCCAATCGTGAAAAACGTTTTAGGGTACCGTTAAACGTAAGTACTACGTTAAGAAAGTACATTAATTAAGAATACGTCTAACATTTAAAGTGATTAGCGTATCACCTCATCAATTCTATGATATATTTTTACATGGAAAAAGCGTGGATGTGCTACAATCGTCTATGTCGATCGTTCTCCTTATATCTAAGCTTCGTGCCATGAAGCCTTCTAGGTGACATTGAATGAAATATTACAGAACCCGAAGCAATAAAATGAATCTCACGCAAACATTGTCAATGATTACTATAACGCATTATGAGGAGATATGCGCTGCGGTTATTCAGGTTAAAATATACATAATGAATATAACAAATAACTTAAACCAGTGGAAGTGTTTCGTTTTTCTTACATCTGATTTAGATTATGCATACCTGTAACAAAAAGAACATGCTCAATTAATTTTTATATAATGCTAGCTCTGCAGACGTTGTTATGACCTTTCTTTTACTTTATTGCTCGATCACAGCGCCCCCTATCAGATCCTAACATAGCTATAAATCATCGTCTCGATAAAACAAATATATTATGTAAATATGATCTCAATCGGTCAAGTCGTTTAGAAATTATAGAATTACTAACAAACGCACACAAGATTTTTATATATAAGAAGATATATAACAATGTGAATGAAACAACTAATAACTAATTAATATATCTCCTATAATTTCAGAGAGATAATATTTGCCGTGTAAAATTAAGTGCGAACTGTTGATAATAAAAAAGTATACAGCGTTTCAAGAAATTTGTACTTGATGTCAAGTGACGTCAGGGCAGAAGAAAAAATGTAAGGCTAGAACGGGTACTGACTCTTAAGTGCAACTTTCGGAAAACACCGACAGATGTTCAACTTGACAGCGGTAGCTAGCTATTTCAACATTTAAAAATGCTTTTATTTTCTTAACTGTGCGCATTGCATAACTTTTCTACGAACTTTTTTAAATTATTTTTGTTAGAATATGATCGCAGCCCTGGGGGTTTACTCTTGAAACTGATTCGAATTTGATTTTGTTTCTGACTCGATTTCACTTTTGATTCGAACTGGATCCTACAAGTGTACTCTTGAAACAAACCGAATCGAAAATCAAGATTGAGTTATAATCGAATCATGTTAACTTCGTTATCTGTGGGCACAGTACACACACAAGTCATCGTAAAGTATTATGAATCTTTGTTTGGATTCTTTTAATTCTAACATTTATACATAAAAATGCTCGATTGAAAATCTGTCGAAGTTAGTTCCACAGCACAATCGTCCGCTAGTGTTCATTTCAAGAGTGCCAAAATTCACCAAATCGAATTGTATTCGATTCGTTTCAAAACTCGGACGCGTCAAGAGTAAAGCGGCAATACCTTTTAGATGTAGCCGTCTGGTAACACTATTATTTTTCTTTCGCATTGTAATCGGTTTCCTGTTCCTTTGTACTTGTCGTGTAATACATATCGGTCTGTTCACGCGCTGTCTTTTCCTTTCCTAGCCTAGCTAATCGCATCTTACTAAATAATTAATAGTTTACTAGTTTACAATTTTAAATAAAATATATCCGTAAACCCTGGATTTTCCACGAACGCACAACCAAGACCAATTATGCTCGTCATTCATTTTTGATAAGGTACTGAGACTCATATAATATAAGGGCAGAGAAATTAAACATATTTTTATAGTAATGCAGCGTTTAAAAGAAAAGCGCTTGATATGATTCCAAACATAAAGACACACACGCACTAAAATACCATTTTTAAGTTCTTTTTGATGCAAATAGCAATAAAATTAATAGTTTTGTTAGGGCATAAGTTTTTTTTTGTAGTACAACTTAAATCATCTTTGTTTAAACCAATATGTTAACTTAGTGCGTATATTATCTGAATGTAAGAGCTGTAGATTATTTTAAATAAATAAATACACAATTTTATTTCAAAAAGGAGTGCACGCTTGATTTAGTAAAGACAGAAAAAAGTTTACCCAAACTAAGTACAAAAGCCTAATTGAATTCTTGACATGTATATTTAATTGATGTTTATAGTACCTTATAAATTTTTAAATTTTTAACCTAAAACATGCTTTAACACCATTGCGATGTCTTCCACCATTGAAGATTCAAACTCATTGTGGGATATGATCTTTTTTAGTATTTATAAGTTTTAGTATTTGACTGCTAATGCTTCGGTGTCACATGTTTATACGTTCTGATGGAATTTAGATCTACGGTTAACCTGTTGTCAAACCTGTTATTTTTGTTATGGAATTATGAATACTATAAGACGGTTATATTAAGGCCAACTTATTTATTCTCGTCTACATTTTGATATACTTACACAAGCAAACCGAGATAATTTGCGCAAAACCGTAAAATAACGAAGACTTTTGATTGAACCCTCGAACGACAACGTCAACATATATTTTTTTTAATTTTATAGAAGTTGATGAAACCGTAGTATGGTGATATGTCTTTTTATGTCCGCCTGGCTAGCTACCACCTTCAAGCTAAAAATCTGTCGCCAAATCTATACGTACGTTCCGTCAGCTGCACTTGAACGCCAATCTCTCTAGATTTACCATCTTCCGTCATTTCGACACTTAACACCAAATGACACTGTGGTCCAACGCTAAAAATTAAGTATAAAAAAAGTTGTAAAGGAAATCAAAGATTAGAAAAAACTACGGAATACATAACCAGTAGAATGTATATTTGTATAATTTTACTTAGTTACGAAAGAGAGCGTCGTGATTGGATCATTTGAAATAATGCAAAACAATAAATTGTAGTTAGGGATGTTACAGTGAAATAATCTCACGCTAACGAACTGCAATTGCATAATTAATAGTTTTTAAGTACTTTTACACATATTGCTGTTTAAAAAAAAATCCGAATACCTGGATGATTTGAGAGCTGCCGTCATATGCCGAGGCAAGAACACATTTTTTTGTGTTAACAAATTTTGCGAATGTTTTCAATGCGGAAACAATAGAAAAGCCATCAATGTAATAAATAAATTAAGTGGAACGAAAAACGAGACAGAGGTAGAGAACACACAGAGAAATTTCTTTGGTGAAACTGAAGAAGACTGGTGAAATACCTCCACCCTACAGAGATACAAATGACCTAGTGTCGTGTTTCTGCGGTGAGTAGGGTTTCCAGAGCTCCTTGGAGTAGGGGGGTTCAAGGTCGACAACGCGCTATTCAAACTTTGGTACTACAAGCATCCATAGGCTACAGTTGTCGCTTACCATCAGGCGGGCCGTATGCTTGTTTGACACCTTTGTAATACACGAAAAAACAATATAACTATTGAAATTTTACAAACAATTCCCTTAGATTCTTCTTAAACTTTTTTTAAACAGATCAAAAGTTCTGTTTTGATCTAAGTGAATTAGAAGAATGAGTACGGCGACCAAGTACATAGAACGATCTCTATGTTGTGCTATACAAGTGTGTGTTTGAGGATTAGTGAACTACTATTTTAGGCAAGAATATAAAGGATCGCAGATAAACCATAGTCACTTCAGTTATAATCGGAGCAACAACTGGAAGCGTTCTCCAAGAGTACATCGTCCAAGTCCATAGTGTGTTCTTTGCGGTGTGTCGTGTTTTACAAGTGTGTGTATATTGTGTGTATATTTTAAGCGGGAATATAAACGGCTCGCAAAGTAACTATAGATAGTTCAGTTGCAATCGGCGCGAATTAGAAGCGACAATTGGAAGCTTCTGGAAGCGATCTCTAGATAGTACTGCGACCAAGTACATAATCTCTACGGTGTGTTGTGCTACACAAGTCTGTGTATATTGTGTTTGAGGATTAAATTATAAATTATTATAAGCGGGAATATAAATGGATCGCAGATCAACCATAGTCAGTTCAGTTCTTATCGGCGCAGATTAGAAGCGACAACTGGAAGCGATCTCTAGAGAGTACTACGACGAAATATATAAGTGCGATCTCTACGATGTGATGTGCTATAGATGTGTGTGTATATTGTGTTTAAGGACCAGTCAACTTGAGTTTATATTCCATAAATATTTCGAATACGTTCCTACTAAAAATTCCCGTGGTAGTAACGGACGGCTGTGAAGCACCTCTACCCATTCTCGTAAGTACAAATGTGACGTATGAAAATACATTAACCGTACCAAAGCAATTTCATAACTCGCAGTCTTGTAGAGAGTTGTCACCATTATATGCTAATAGTTAATTGTTGGCTTGTCAACTGGCTTATTAGAAGGGAATTTGTCGCAAGCCTTAACTAAACCCGTGTGTTATGCACGTTCAATGTGTGGTATTTATTCATTTAACAAAGGTAACACCGACATTATCCACTTTTGTAATTATTATAAACTAGCATTGCACCGCGGCTTTTACTTCTTCTAAGTTGTCTTCATTTGCACGTTGGCCCTGTACACATAGATAGACTATGAATAATAGAGAAATAAAATAAATTATTATAAGTATACTTAATTAGCTGTGCCCGCGACTCCGGTCGCGTTGACTGCAAAATGCTTTTTGTAGGTCTTTTTAAGATCTACAATTATGTATTGTATTAATTTGATATATCTCTTATGGTTTACTCAACGTAAGTAATTTTTCCGGATTAATTCATCAATATCTTCACTGCTTATTTCATGTAACAAAATATATCTTATAACCTGGGCAGGTAACATATCTATGAATCAAAGGGAAAACCATGTAAATCAGATAAGTGGTTTTCGTGTGAAAATAGTATAAACGGACAGACAGAGAGACGTCGAGTTTTATAATATGTATAGAAGATTGAATTAATGTAATAAAAAAACGGGAGTTTTTTTTATAAATTCATAGTCTAGCCTATTTATTCACTGCACTTAAATTGCTATTAAGTGAAGCGAACACAATGTGAGACACTATGTCGGGATTTTCCACCGTGGATCTATTTATATACAAGGGCTCTGCCACCTCGTCCAAGACCCTTTGTGATAAACAGTTGGTGATACAGCGTGAATTTGCAACTAGTTGATTGTCTAGGATATTCGACAGTTTTCGAATCTCTAAAGTATATTGGCAAAGTCAAACACGATGACTTGATGACGGTTCGTCCAAAAAATTGTATATAAGAAGGAATCGGAACCGTGCTCTGTAGTTAATAAATGCTTTATGACTTCAACCGTATCCATTCTCACGCACAAACAATGCACAAGCGAAAACTGGTAACAATGTGAATGGAACAACACAATTTTTGACTAATAACTATAATTCTTATTTATTATTACATCGCTTATAATTTTACAGAGATTATATTTGCGGTTTAAAATTAAGTGCGAAGTGATGTTGGTAGTAAAAAAGTATGTAGGTAGTTTTAGCAATTGAAGAATATCGCACGTGACGTCAAGTAACGTTAGAACAGGAGAAAATATGTAAGGCTAGAATGAGTACTGACGGGTTCAAGTTTACAGCGGTAGCTTGAGATGTTAACACGCTAAGCATTGTGGGAGGGCTAGCTCTCAAGTGCTGCTGTATGAACACACCTTTAAGTGCTTGGTTATTTTTAGCTTAAGGGAAATAGCTGGCTAATGCTAGAGTATGAAATTTGCGGGCTTACTCAATTAACGAGCTCCAGCTTGTCGCTAACTGTCACAACTGTTTTTTTTTTCGAACTGACTATTTTGTTAGCCTTAGAGGCCCTGGAGCCTTTGCGGCTTTTACAGCTTCACCGGGCTTGGTGTCACAACTGAAATGATGATCGCTATTTAATGTCTATTTCTGCGGCAAATACCGGCGGCATACACCCCCGAAAAAAACTCGATACGTTATACTCGATACCGATACGTGTATAAATGTACGATAATTTTAGTAAGTATTTTTTTTAATGTAATGTATACAAGCACGCAGTCCACTAAACGTTAAATGGTCAACGAAGACCAAAGCTGACAATAACTGTTGCGGTGGTAGGGTAAATTAAAGTCTTTCAAAGGTCAACTACAAATATAAACCTATTTGAAACATAAATGTATAATCTAGTCAGCAAGTTTGAAATGGTGTTAATTCGAGATAAAGCTCCTAAATATATGACCGATAGCTCATTCGATTCGGAATTACATTAAGAAAAACGTATCTCGAGAATGTATTAGCACATAAAAAATTGCAATGTTATTAACAAAATAAGATTAATAAAAAAAATGAATTTAGTTTTGCGTTAAAAAAATTTAATTGAAAAACTATCCTTACAGAGAAGAAAATTTCCCATAAAAAGTCCTAGAGTAAAAACTCTATCTCCATTATTCATAATTTATATTTATTTATTTAAATACATCCTCGAGATACATTTTTCTAAATGTAATTCCGAATCGAACGAGCTATTGTTTATATTTTTAGGAGCTTTATCTCGAATTAACACCATTTCGAACTTGTTGACTAGACTATTAAACTGTCACGGACTACGTGTTAAATCACAATCTTATTTGTGAACTCGAAAATAGTAACACGCCATGCTTAAAACGCGTACTGCTTCTAAAGTACCGCTGCTCCAAACGCAGGTATTGATTTTAAGAGTTATAGTTAAACAATACTATAAAATCTCCTATTATACAGGGTGGAAAAACGAAAGGCACATGGAGGCAAAGTACGTTAAATATTGAAGACGGGAAATTTATTTCTTGAATGTTTATTCCAGAGATTTTATTTTGATTATAGACTCTATCGATTGGCAGGCATAAAAACATAGTGAATGTATGTTTATGCATTTTTAGTTGGTGCGATTACAGGGACAAGTTTGTAAGCTTTTTAAAAAACTTAGTTCTTCTTTTTAAAAACAAAAGAATGTTTCCTTTAAGTAAAATTTGATTCAATTTCTTCAATATTTAATATACTTTTCCTCCATGTACCTACCCATTTGTTATTTCAACCTGTTTTTTTTAAACTAACATGGCAATGTGGCAGGAATTTGCCTAATGGTAAACATAGTATAATCCAAAAACAAGTACGAGGCGAAATAGAGTCATTGTGACTGGTTTATTAATATATGAATGGTGCTCGCGACCCAGTCGGGTACGGAACCTACCACTACGCTTGATTACTGGATATATTAGGATTCAACATTCCTAACTAACATCTATCTCTAAAATTAAACCAAATTTAACAAAGAATTAACGTCAACAAATCGTTGTAGGGTTATCAAAACACTTGAAATACAAATCTTGTGTTATTGCACACTAGCTGTGCCCGCAGCTCCGCTCGCGGACATACATCGGGTGCTATCTACAAATGTAAATTTTCTTTTGTGAAGTTCGTTTGTCGAAAACGTACAGTGTGCAATGCCTTTGAGTTTTAAACAAAACTTCACTTCATTCACAGTACACACGATCCGAACAGCGGTGTTATCGAATCGAAACCGTTAGTCGAAACCGACGACGACAATAGATGTGGGTCGGCAGGAAGTGAGAACCGTCGAGCACCGATATGTACTGATTCGACGATGTTTATTAGCCACGCGCAGTTCCAAGGAAAACTTGCATATCACACAAGACAACTACAAAGACGATTTGAATACTGTCGAGAACGCAGAAATTTCTTTGGAAATTTCGTGCAATACCACCTACAGATGATCGTAGCCGAATAACTTTGTGTAGTGTTCCTGCGGTGAGTGTGATTTCCAGAGGTTCTTGGGGTAGGGGGTAGGTCGGCAAGGCGCTAGTGATACCTATGATATTACAAGCGTCCATAGGTTAGGTTTTTTTTTAGATTTTCGTTCTGATTATACTGGTAGCCTTAGGGCCCTGGAGCCTAACGTCTTTTACAGCTTCACCGGGCTTGGGGGCGAGAGCTTAAGGCACTTAGCCGCGAAAGCAAGGCTACAAGTTTCAAGGGTGCCAAAGTGGCCGAACCTCGGCTTAGACTGTTGCCGCGTATGCAATGAAGTCGCGATCTGACTAATTCCCTATCCGTAATTCGATCTAAACTAACTATACATATATACATGTTGCTTCCCCCTGAGAGGAATAGGTTACGGTAGCCACTGCAATGATAGCGTCACGTCCACCCACGTGAGTTCAAATCCCTGCACTGAACTTGAGCTTTCGGTGAAGAAAAACATCGTGACAAAACCATAGAATAGTAGTAGGACATTTTCTACCTTTTTCAATTTACCTTTTTCGGACATTTTCAGCCCGCCTGGCTAGCTACCACACTCAGGTTCAAAATATGTCGTAAAGCACCTATAGGTGTGTTCTGACAGTTTCAATTGGAAGCCAGTCTTCTTACTAGGCTTAGCGTGTCACCATCTTAGGCCACATCACCACTTGATATCTTGTGAGATTGTGACCATAACGCTAAACATAAAGAAAATACTATATGAGACATATATATATATATATATATATATATATAAACTTTTGTAATGTAATCAGCTGGCAACATTGTATAACGTCACAGCTCCACAGAAAAACAGCACACGTTGCAGATTGTAACTTATACATACATTTTAATACACTTCATTACTATTATATTCTTATATGACTTTATTTAAATTATTATATAAACCAGCGAGCCAACAAAAACATTCCTTCGAACCAGTGGAGATACGTCGAAAATAAACGAAAAAGGATTTGTTTTTAAATTATTAAAATCCTGTACTATATTTATTTCAAACTAATATACGAATTAGATCATAATAATACTGCACAAACAAATTGTAAGTAAAAATAATCAGTCTGAGGTGAACGCGCGGCGTGAAATAGAAAGTGTTAATTACCATGTCGATAATCTGGATGCGTACGCGCATACAATAGAAATGAGTTCCACTCTATTGCAAGCATTGCAATATACATATCTGTCGCGGCTCAGCGATAAGCGAGAGTGCTTACTTTTTATTTATTTTCCAAGTTATACTTGTTTTGTCGCGTTTAGTAGAGGGTAAAATTGAGAACTGCGCGCGCGCGTCATGTGACGAGTTTGCGACATTATCAACTTAGCCATCAATGTTAACAATTTGTGCTCATTAAACTTTTTTTTATCTTGTAAAGATAATTTAACTTTGTATAAATAAACATTATTTTGAATTTCATTATGATTGTTATTGATATCTTCATCATGTTGTTGGCGCTCGGGATAAAAATTTTGTTACCTTGTTCTTTTTTTTTTTAACATGGAGGAACCTTTCCTGGGTACACACCCGCTCGGGAGAGCGAGTAGTTATGTGCGACTCCTACTCACTAACACTCCACGGTGTACCATTCGCCGCTGTAATGGGGCGCGACGGGATCGCTGGCAGCAGGGTTTTTTTATTTTAACGATAAAAACGATTAAAAGTTAGTTGTACTACACAGTAATACGCAGGATCAATTGTAATGAAATCAATTTTTTTTTCAATTTAGGCCCTAAGAAAGCACTTATGAATGTCAGAACACAACCACCGGTTCGGAAAGCATCCCAGTTATCGAAAATAATCGGTAAGGTTAATGAACATTTTTTTAATAATTGTTTTTTTAATATAATATATTGTTAACAGTTCATCACTATCAACCACTACAACCAGACATCACTATTATTAAATAATTATCCGCTTTATAATAATCTAACTTTTCGACAAAACTTGTTTGACATAATTCTTGATCTGGTTGCGTATCCACCAGAGATGTGCCAGGTAGTAAGGCGGTACGCGAGTAAAAATCAAATAGGATTACTTCATTTTCCTTGTCTCCCTTAGCGCAGCTCTGTTGGAAAAAGGCTAGCATATAGAAAAGCGAGATATGTAAGTGAAGAATGTGCGCGAGAGATGCGAGCAAGGAACGTGTGCGAGAGATGCGAGCGAGGAATGTGTGCGAGAGATGTTTGCAAAACGGTGTGGACCACTAGAGCTACTGAACCGCTACGCATCGTCGGACCACTCAGTTACACACCGTTTCACAGCTTCGTTACGCATCCTCCTGCCGCGTAAGCTCCTCACACAATTTTTGTGGACATAAATAGACCATTTTACAGTGTCGCTACACATCCTCCCACCTCGCTACCTCGCACATCTCTAGTGGATGGATACGCAGCTTTAATGTCTGGAAAATATATTTAGTTTATTGTAGAACCTAACACAATTACCTAAAAAACTTTTATATGTTTTACTGAGTCAAAAATTAAATAGGTAAAAGATAAATAGGTTACTGCTTTAAAAAAGTAAGATATGACACAGTGTAATTATAATTCGTGGTACTAAAGCATTATCACATGAAAATTTGTTGCATTGGTGCTTCCTACAGCAACTACGTAGCACAGTTCCTAACACCTGCGTATTACATTTAATGTATTTTAAAGTAATAAATCGTGTTACAAAGACAATTGTATCGACGGAGGCTTGGTATACACCAAGTTGGGATTTATTGCAAAATCAGAACTCAATGCGGATGTATCAATAATTCAAAGATATTGTTTTCGTGTACTTATTGTCTTTTTTATATTATGTAGTATTTTTTTATTGGACACTATAAGAATTATGTTTATTATACTAATATACTAATGATTTCTTTTTTTTTAAACTGATGTTGAAGTAACATTTGCCAGTGTCAATGCATTATTTTAATAAGATTACTGTGATGGAAGTTTTTGGGCGGGATCTTGATGCGTTTGATGATCTATCATGTGGTGGTTTTTTATTATATTTCATAAACTTATTGGCTCTATATTATTTAATTTAAATGTCGCAACTTAAAATTTACTTTCCTAGTTATTATTTTCAATACATGATCCACTTCACTTTGCATAATAAGCAAACTAAATCACTTAAGACCTAAAATCACGTATCACGAAAAATTTAAATATAGTTTCTCGAGTAATTTTTTTTTTCAAAAAATAACTTCAACTACCTATGTATTGTAAAAAGTAGCATTTTATAATGGCCTGGCTAGCTACCTTAGTTGGAAATCTGTCGCCAAGCACGGATAGATGAACTTGTGAACAAATAATCCACTAGGCTACACGTGTTATTATGTTGAGCCACATCGTCACTTAATATAAGATGAAGTAGGTAGGATAATTACCAGCACGTTTATGATACCATTTTCCATCGTACTCTCTCCTTATTATCTTCGGTTTCAGGTCATTATTTATCTCTCTCTACGATTCTTGATAATGGCGGTGCCACGTTGAACATTAGCGATATTATACACCACTTACGTCACTGCATTTATCTAACTGTACATTATTGTCATTAGGCGACGTTACACGTGCCTCGCATGCGTCGATGTCTCCACAGACAATAGAGTTCAGCTTCTTCACTTGACCCATACGTGCTAGTTCACTGAGCTTACTGTCGATCGTGTAATTTTTAGTGTAAAATAAATTATATTCAAATTCCAATAAAATTAAATATGACACTGTATATTCGATATACGCCAAGTACTTCCGATGTAAAATAAATATTTTTCAAGCGTAGTTTAAATTGCTAGTGTCGTTTTGTCAAGTTATATTTTATTTGAGCCACAGCGGGACTAGCGCGATATTGAACAGATGCTTTGATGCATGTAATAATGTAGCACGAATCTATCTTTATAAATAAAATGATTGAGGTTTGCCGTTCCCAAGCCCTGGTGAAGCTGTAAAAGCCGTCTGAGGATTCAGAGCCCTTATGGCTAACAGTATGATCAGATCGAAAAAAAAAGAAGGTTGGCCGTTATGCACGCATCACGCAAAAATTACGTATTTATTTTGTTTTTTATTTTATTTTGATTTTTTTTACTCATTAGACAAGTACTTATTTATTAAAAAAACAGTAAAAGTTTTAAGAAGCTACGATTTTAATAAGCACTACGCGTTCTTCTTTTGTCCACGCGAACCGCGAGAACATTATATTTATTATTATATTTTGTATATATTTTAAGTAAAACATTCTGAGATTAATAACAATAGTTGTGCCTATGTTCTAGGTAAAATTCTTTGATTTCGTTTATACGCATTCACTTTTCTCAGTTTAAATATTTTATAGTCGATTTAAAGCGAATGAATTCGCAGGTGGTTGTTAAATAATAATTGATCTGTTACTTTTAAGATGATTATCGATATGCATTGACAATCTGTACTCTCTTCGCTGTGCTTGCATACCGTAATGTCTGTGTGTGTGTGCAGGCCGGACTGAATAACTTTAAAATGAGCAGGCAATTTTCATAAATCATTTTTTTTTAAATGTAATACTAACTTTTACTTGTATTCTGATTGACGTTTATTTTTTCAACATGTCGCGTTTTTATAAATTAGATTGTACTGTTTATGCTGGTTTAATTAAGTACGAAATTTTTGGTTTTAGAATGACTTAATAATAAAAGAACATTTGAATATCCATCCCAGATTTGAAATTGTATAATAAGGTATTTGCAATGTAAATCAATGAGGGTGTATTTATGTACGCTTAAAAATAATCCCGTTATACATAAAAATAATCCCGTATGCCCAGGATCTTCTACGAACGCATAACTAAGACCAATTATGCCCGTCATTCAGTGTTGATAAGGTCTATGCACTCATATAATATGAAGGCAGAAAATGTAGACATATTCTTTGATAGTAGTACAGCGTTTAAAAGAAAAGCGATTGATATTATTCAGACTTCGTTGATTATATGTAATTAGTACATACGGTATATGATTTTAAGAGCTTTAGATTTCTTTAAATAAATAAACAAAATAAAATAAATATTATCATACAACGTTATACCATTTTTCCACGATTAAAAAAAATAGTCAGTAAAGTGAATTAACATTGATATCATTGACGGCTAACTTCACTACGTCATACTTTTGATACATGGCGAAAGTGTCACTTCATAAAATATCAGTAAGAAAAGACAAATCGCCTTAACAATCTTAACATTAAACACAATTATTATATGCATAAGTTTTTTATATAAAAATAAGACCTTAACATTTCGTTTACTAAAACCGTCCCATAAGTGTATAGATTATTAAGTAAAAGTTATTTTTTCTTCTAAGCAATGATGGATCATTGGTAGAGTGTAGCGTCTTGGCGTCGATCGACGTGAGTTCGAATCCCTACAATGAGCCTGAGCTTTCGGCGAAGGAAAAAATCGTGATAAAACCATAGCGTGGTGGTAATGGTTTATAATATCTTCCTGGCTTGACAAGCATTAGCCAAGCAGCCAGCAAGCCCATCCTCTTATAGGTGTGTTCCGGCAGCTGCACTTGAGAGCCAGTTTTCTCTCATCTTCAGCCAAATGTTAAACCCCCCCCCCCATACAGTTTATAGATATGACATTAATAAAAAAAATCCAGCGCGTCACTTTCATAAGTAGACTACCGATCTTGGTAGTTTGTGTTATGTGTAAGTGTATCATTGTATTAATTGTTAATATCGTTTTATAATATGAAGTATCAGGTTCATTTTTATAAATAAACTAGCGGTGCGCACGCGTATGTTACTCAGTCATTATTTTCATCCGGTAATTGTATTTTTACTCATATTAATGACAATTCATATTATAAATCTATTAATTGAGAAATTACATATAAGGTAAAACCACCAGTAATTGACACTGCACCAATAGTTGACACTCTGACGAAGAAAATTAAATATTTGATACTAAATTGATTTGAAGTCTTGAGTTTGTTAACCGACTTTTATAACTGACTGTACCTATATGTATTTATAACTTTAAAAATATATCAGTAATCAGTGATTTTGACCATCTCGATCTTTGGCTTCCTTTTTTTTCTTAATATTTAATTTTCTTCGTCAGAGTGTCAACTATTGGTGCAGTGTCAATTACTGGTGGTTTTACCTTACTTCTCGTGTATATTTCATCAAAATCGGTTAACTAATTATTATTTTTACAATCCCTAAATATCTAGTGTTTTAGCCTATCAATTATTATGGAATGACATATATATTTTCCGTCTACAAAATTTGATCAGGAGTGATTGAGTGGAATTTATTGAGGAAGTACTTTACTGATCCATACCAGATGTGCGAACAGTATTCCATACACGGCCTAACTTGTGCCTTGTAAGGAAGGTACAGTTGACCGGGCGTGAAAAACCGTCGCTCCTGTTCAGGATTCCGAGGCTCCGAGATGTAGTAGAGATGACACTCCCGATGTTATCCCTATAGTTGAAGTCGCTGCGAATATCCACGCCTAGGATACTGAGGCTGTCACGCACTGTTAGTGAAACGTTCTGATGAGTGGGGAGGGGGAAAGAAGAGAGACTTTTTTGAGGAAAACGTGCACACCTGAGTTTTGTTGTCATTGAACTTTACTAAGTTACTTGCCCCCCATATGGATACGCGGTGCGAGTATTGGTTAAGTACAATGACAAGTTCCTCCCGTCTCTTTTCTGTTTCTTTCCGACCACATGAAGGCTTACTAAAATAGCACCCAAGAATGGTGCTGTCATCTGCATAGCAATAAGTGTGACCTAAAGGTAACATAGTTATCCTAAAGATATTATTGTTTATTTTTAAATTTTTTTAGGGGAGAAATATTGAAAATTCATATAGCCTGTCATTTGACCAATGACATAAGTTTCCAGGGGACAAAATTTCATAATAATCGATCACGCCGTTTTGAGTGTAATCCGGACATACAAACAGACAGACAGAAGCACATTCAGAAAAAAAAAACCAAACAAAAACATGCTATAAAAAACGCTAGTCTTGACTGAGGTCCTCTGTCTATAAAAAGTAATGAAATCACATAAGCAGCTAAGTCTAGGTTTTGGATATAAGGAAACCAGTAATTTTGGCTAAAACCTGGCCTATCTTTTACTCGTTAATTTCATTCTTTAGAATCTACAGTGTCTAATTATATGACTCTAAAACATTTTAATTAAGGACAAGACAGTAAGCTTAATACATTCTTATCATACTCATATGTTGTGGAATTTTAGATTATTATTATTCATGGAAAAGACAAAATAAAAACTACATCAATAGTTGATATACATGAGTTACGTTTAGATATTTATAGCTCTGGAAAACGAAGACTAAATCACCTTCTATTGTCATCTTATTGTAAAACCAAAACGTATTGTTTTTTTTAAATATAAAAACACTTTTAACACAGGAAACAAGCGAATTAAGTTAAAGGTTAGCGGAGATTAGGAAAATTCGTTAACAGCGTGTCTCCTCTGGAAATGGACAACATTAAAGTCTTGTTGGTTACGAAATCGTGTCATGGATGCTTGTTACATATTTTTTTTCGTCCAATGACATGAATGTAACCAAGGTGAGACATATTTAATAGGAAACAAAAACGCTGAATATATTTCAATTGAGACAAAAACCCCCCCGAGTACATTTTAAACGAGTCAAAATAATTTAATTCATTTTATAGGATATGAAAATACTAACTGCATATTAGAGGAGACAAAACTCCTAAAATTCATTTTACAGGAGTGAAAAATACTGACTTTTTTTTTACTGACTATCCTGTTAGCTTCAGGGCCCTGGAATCTTTACGGCTTTTACAGCTTTACCGGGCTTGGGGGCAAGCGTTTAGGGCACTCAGCCACGAAAGCTTTGCAACAACATCCGAGGGTGCCAAAGTGGCCGAACCTCGGCTCGGCCCATTGCGCGTATGCAAATAAGTCGCGATCTGACTAATTCCCTATCATTCGATCTAAACTAACTATACACATATACATGTTTCTTCCCCCTGGGAGGAAGGAAGGAACATGTGTATGTGAAAATACTGACCACAGTTTACAAGAGACAATACCTATCAATAAATTCTGTTAATTACAGTCAAACCTGGATAAGCGACAGTTCAAGGGAGCACAATCTCATTCTCGCTTATAGAGGTTTCTCACTAACCCGAGTTTCTCGCTAATGCAGGTACATGGGTAGCGTTTCTCTCTTATAGAGGTACGCAGCAATAACAAGTCACAGCAACTTTATAAGGGTAGGTATCAAGATGCTTACGAAAACAAAACAAAAATTCATGCACTATGTAATTTTATTTTATTTAGAACTTATTTACACTTTAAAAAATCCGCCAATTTCGTTTGGGTTTCTGTTTTTGTATTTTGAATGTTTTTCTCTAACTCATAAATTTTGTCGAATATTGCTTGATCAACAACCGCCGCGTATTCAAAGTACTGATGGACCGTCTCCAACGCATTTAAAGCTATCATTGGAATGATCTTTATTTCTGTTTCCGGAATCTGTGCCTCGTCTTCACTGTCATTTCCAGCAATACAGGTGTTCACACAATTCATAACGATATCGTCATCGGTTTGTTCGGTTTATTGACGAGAAAACAATACAAAAACAATGGTAGAAGTTCCACGAAAGTTAAGAATGAGCTATAAAATAGCAGTTATTAATTTGTTTTGTCATTTGTTCCTCCTAAATAATATTAATAAATAAAGCTCGACTGTCGCTTATAGAGGTATAGATAAGTAGCAGTCTCACTTACGGAGGTCCATGAGGGAAAAACGACTCTCTCTTACAAAGGTTTCTGTTTCTCGCTAATAGAGGTTTTGGGAGCTTAAAATGACGGGACCTGGCTATTACTCTCACTTATAGAGTTTTCTCGCTTATCCAGTTCTCACTTACCCAGGCTTGACTGTATTTTAACGGTAGATTATTATAATGACGGTTACTTTTAAGAGCATTGCTTTATAGTTATCGTTCCTTACCATTAAATATAGAGCAATAATTTTAATAGGCAAATTACAAATAAAATTTGTAAATAAAGTTAACTTTTTTACTCTTTTCTCTATCAACACGAATATCATGATGCCTTTTCAGTGTCTAAACTGAATAGAGTGTGATTAACTTTATTTATTTATTCACTATAGAGTATTGAGCTACTTAAAAATTCAATAAATTTATTTTTAGTCTAACCTTGACATCCCTTACCAGCCTAAGGGTTGGACGTACTTAGTAGCAATGACCGCATTAAAATAAAATAAAATGTCATTCTTAAATTCAATTTTCATTGGTATTACTAATGACATAAGGTTGAAAAAACCTTGCAAGATGGTAAATGTAAATTGGTATACTAGGGCGACAGACGCACGCGTGATTCAGATCGTCTGTAGATTATTAGGCAAGGGAATTCCATTGTTCTGCCTACGAAAGGGAACGGCGGGACGCGAGTGATGGCAGTTTAGCATACTTCTCACGCGTACTAACAATGTAAGGACATTTTTAATGAGAAAAGATCATAGTTGGGAACGGTGATCAGACCTCTTTAGAGTACTGAGCTCCGTGGTAAATTTTAGGGGCAAACACATTTAGTAAGGAGGTTTTACATTACTTACGTATGCTGGTGGTATTCTACTGTTTACTGTTAACGACGGCGTCATTTGCAGTTTGCATGATGCTGCAAATGACGACAGTCGAGTTTTTGGCGAGTGCTCAAACTGTCATGTGATTGTTTTTAATTTTTATTCATAAATTTGTGTTATTTGACCCAATATTGTGTAATACAGGTGGAATGTTGCATAATAAGCTTGATTATTGTGCACAAGTGAAGTAGATTGGAAATAATTACATGGATCATGAATTCTGAAATACCACAAAAAGTCCCTAGAAAGTTTGAAAAAGGGAGCCACCATCTTCTTAGAATACTGAAATCATCGTAGCATAGGAGACTCTATATTGACTTTAATATCTTCAATAAAGAATTAGTTGTCAAGTTAAGAAAAAAAGACGAAAGTCGTAATTTACATCTCAGTTCTGTCCATATAACGTCATACAAACATCATGCGAGCTACAAATATGGGTAATTTCTTTCAAGTTTAGCATTGCAAAAATACGTTTTTTGGCAAAGGCTGCCGATTGACAACCGAGGCGCCATTACAAAGAAAGTTTCGTCTAAGTATCTTGGAATACGCTTGAGTAATCTGCATGACGATTGCTTGCCTGTACGCAAATATGACTTTGCCGCTGCTTGGACAGTTTTGTTTGTTTATACGCAAGCTGGAGGCAAGCGAACTACAATCGGCAAATGACGAAATCGTCCATATGAAGCTACGTGGACAGTTATGTGTTAAGTGTTCTTTTTTCGGTAATTAACAATAATTCTGAGATTTTGGTGGTTTTTATTTTAATTCAGACACTTATGTTATTGGCCATATATTATGTAATTTTGGCGGCATTTTACGTGATGTAGTTTGTTTGCTGTGTACAATTGAAGTGGATTATAAATATGAACATGAATTTTAATTTCCCACAAATACCTACTCCCTGGACAATTTTTATATTACAAAAAATAATAAATAGAAAAATATTCTATTCACGTGACGTTGGCAGAGTTGTGGATGAACACAGTTGCCATGAAATAAAAAAAAAGAACAACCATTATTCGAAACTTTTTTGAAATTGTAAATTACAGAACAGTTAATTATGTTTAAATTAATTATTTTGGAAATTACAGACATCATTATCTTGGTGTTTTTGCAGGATTGAATTTAAAATTAAAGTTTGAGAATAATTCATTACCCGAAACAAAAAAAAAATGCTGTGCGTCAGCTCCGTGGTGCGACTCTAGTTTAATCTTGAATAACGATTGTCTTGAAATATAATATACAACAGGTAATGTAAAATTTTAATACATTACATATATTATGACTTCCATATACAAGTAAGTTCAGTATATGTATATACACGCGTTCAGTATAAGATGCGCGAATATGTTCAACGGAGGGAAACATTACGACTTCACTTTTTGTTACCATTCGATTTTACACCACATCTAATTTACCTACCGCGGGATATAGAATATTAAAAATGATTATTAAGAAGTAAACTCCAAAATAATTAGATAAATAATAAATAGACAAAATCACTTCCTTATAAGTGTGTGACCTGCAGGCACTAGGTAATTAATAACTGATATCCCGAAAATAGTAGTAATTTTTTAGTTTGACAGTTTGAACTGTTTTTTGTTCAGAAATTTGTATGTCTATTGTATATCTACGAGTATGTGAAGCGAAATCGAAATACGAAATGGAATTGTAATCAAAAACATATCTGTTGGAAATATTATAGTTACGGGGAAATTATGCAATGAGCCTAATCCCCCCGTGAAGGAAACATCGTGATGAAGCCATAGCATGGTGGTAGGGCTTTTTCTACCGCCCTCAAGTTGAAAATCTGTCACCAAGCACCGGTAGGTGTGCATTTGAGAGACAATTTTTCCACTAGGCTTAGCGTGTGAACATTTTGGGTCACATCGTCATTTAATATCAGGTGAGAAATCTATAGATTTAAAAGAAAAAAAAAAAACTTTATATCATATAATGCGCGCGCAACGCCCAATGTTACCTAAACACACTAAAAGAAGTATAAGTTAAATATAAACTTCATTTTTTTATTTGCCATTATGATTCAAATGTAAGTTGAATGATACCAATTTTTATAGCTCTTTCAACTCAATATTTGTGAATTGTTACTAATTAATTAACTAACGATGATGTTATACACGAAATGTATACATTTATTTATTTACAGTTATAGTTTTAGTCGCGTAAAAATGGATCTGTTAGTCGACGATAAAAGGCTGTTAAACCTTTTTTTCTTCTGCCTACAGAAGTTTTTTTTTTTCTTTTTTTAAGCACCTATGCTTAGCTGAAAGTTGTATGTCATTATAATTAAAGTTACGATATTATTCATATTGGGTGTCAATCGACCTATACTAATACTAGCTGTGTTAGCGGTTTCACCCGCGTATAATTTAAAAGAAATCGCGGTTTGATGATTTATAAATACTTCAGTATAGACACTATTTTTATTGGGCGGCCAGGGTCACAACTCACACGACTCGTTCGCGCCACTACACCTATAGTCACTAGACACGAGCCGAGTGTTGAATTATTTTCATTTTACATTATCTCACAAATTATTCGTCCAAATAACATGTTAAAAAGGGCAAAGTTTATATATATAAAATTGTCTTGATGATGAAGTAACTTTCGTTAAGGATTAATATGCCATGCCTAATAATAATTCTTATAAATCACTTTTCAGTTTTCAATAAAACTTTGTCACAAAATACCTTATTATGGCTTATGTAAAAGAGATAGGTATATGGTATCACAGATCTTTTTCATGTACTAAGTAGCGATATTTTTGTAGAACATTGTATTACATTAACCATTACCCCATCGCACGCGGATAAAGCAGTTAAGGTGCGCTATGTCTTAAGACTTACTTAAAAGAAATCAATATTTAAGGCTAGCTGAGAGGTGTAGCCTAATCCTAGATAGCCTATTATATTCCTCGTGAAGCTGGCTATCATATACAAAAATAATCACACAAAAAACTCTTTCGTTTTATTATATTAGTATAGATTACGTTTCAAAGGATTGCTTGTTTGTTTAAACGTGCTAATTAATCTCTGGAACTATCAGTCAGATTTGAAATATTTTTTTAAATTTCATAAAGTATATAATGAGAAAGGTTATAGGATTAATAACTTCACGATAAGACCCTAAAGAGCAGAACCTTAACCTTGAACGTCAAGCAATATGGAAATCTTTAGGCAAGTACGGGTAGCGAAAACAACGAAATTGCATTGGCACGCGGCTGCGCGCGGTGTGCGTGTTGGTCAGATCAATTGAACATTGGTGAATCTGTGGAGAACAGGTAGTATTATATTTAATGCCAGCAGACGCTATTCAGCCTCTTCTAGTAGCTAATGGATCGACCACAACGCCACCTATCGGATCCTATCATATGATCTATAAACCATCGTATCTATAAAATCTCAATCGGTCAAGCCGTCAGTAGTTATAGAATCACTAACAAACGCACACAAGATCTTTATATATAATCATATAAGTCATCATCTATACATATTATAAAACTTAACTTCTCTCTGTCTGTCTGTCCGTGTATGTTCTTTTCACGCGAAAACCACTTATAAGATTTTAATTTTAATTCATAGCTATGTTATCTGGCCAGGACATAGGATATATTTTTAAGATAAAATGACATACGAAATAAGCAATGACAATAATGGTGATTCAATTCGGAAAAATGAAGCATTTGGGGTGCTTAAATGGCTTACGCTGAGTAAAGCATAAGAGATATATCAAACTAATGTTGGACATTATTCTAGATCTTGAAAAGACCTACAAAAAACTCAGCGATGGCATATATCTATCTTCAAAGGATCACCCATAATAGGCATTTTCACTTCAATCACCGGAGTCAACACGATACGCGTACGTATAACCGACCGTATTCTGTAGCCCACGCAAGCGGTACCGCGGCTACAGCAAGTTAAGATATACACACCAATAATGTCCACAGCCGTAATTAAAACCGACGATGTATGGTTATGTCACTTAGGACCAATTGAGATCGCCAAGCATTTTTCATTGAGTATTTAGTTCTTTAAATATATTTATATTCCTTCCTAAACTATAAAATACTGATTATCGTGATGAATTGTAAGTTCGTAAGGAAGTGATTTAAAGTTAGCACCTCATCGAAGTTTCCGTGAGTGCTTAGCGCTGTCGGGCATATCGACGCTTTGATATCGATGCAACTCGTTAGCACGGAGCTCGTGACGTAGAACCAGTTGTGCGAAATACCTCTAACAGCTCGTAACACGTATTGTAACATTTACATAAATTAGTATTGTTTCTATTCAGTCCTAAGAACATTATACTTATTTTGGCGCGTTTAGTAAAGTGTAAAATTGACAGTGTGCAATGATGAAGTTACCCATCATTATGATGGCTCAGTGGAAGCGTGTAAGGACATCGCGTCGATCGACGTGAGTTTGAATCCCTGCAATGATTCCGAGCTTTCGGTGAAAGAAATCATGGTGATGAAACCATAGCATGTTGGTAGGGCTTCTTCTAATGCCCACCTGGCTAGCTACCACCCTCAAGTTGAAAATTTGTCTCCAAGCACCAATAGGCATGTTCCGGCAGCGGCACTTGAAAGCCAGTCTTCCACTAGACTTAGGGTGTTACCATCTTGGGACACATCATCACTTAAGACCAGGTGAGATTGTGGCCATAACGTTAAACCTATAAACGATACATCAATAATGTGAATTAATTGTACTGATTTGTATTCTTTTAAATGTGTAAAAATTATTTTCCTTGACAGTTAAATCAATCCGCACTCGCCTACTCCATTAAGAAACTTTTGTTTTAAGCAGTAGTTTTAACACGTCAGTACATGACCAGCTTTACGTTGATTATTACCTTAACAATAACAATATGTATTAGACAGAGTTGAAAATATTTTAATAGGTACTTAAATATTGACAGATTTTTATAAAACCGTATATTTCAAATATTTAAATTGAGTTCGTTATTCTTTAAAAAAAAATCTACCGCAACACTATGACTTAAACACGAAGAATTCAAAATATTTCTATATTATATTGTACAGTAAACACAAACGCTTGTACGTGGGCTTACGTTATTGTTTTCCAATTGTATACTGTTTTGTGTACACATGCATTGTTCTTAGCTGATTTATAAAGTTGAGTATTGCGAAACTTCAAGGTATTGTCTCCGTAAAGGGTACAATAATTATTTCTTATCGTAAACTTTGACGTTGATTAATAGAACACAATATCATAGCTGTATGACAGATACTTTTTAATGGATCTGAGTGCTGGGCAACGAAGAGACAGATGAGAAATTTTCATGAGGCAGAGATGCAAATTAAGACGTATGTGTGGTGTAATTACATAGAATGGATAAAATCAGGAATGGTTACATCCAGGAAATAAGAAAACTGATGACAGTGACAGATAAATTGAGGAGTGGTAAAGAGAGGTAGGGCACAGGTAAATTTGTTTGGAGATTTCTCTCTACTTGGAGTTAGACAAAAATTTTCAGACCACCGAATACACATACACATGTTCCTTCCCTCCTCCCAGAGGGAAGAAACATGTATATATGTATAGTTAGTTAGATCGAATGATAGGGAATTAGTCAGATCGCGACTTATTTGCATACGCGCAACAGTCCGAGTCGAGGTTCGGCCACTTTGGCACCCTCGGATGTTGTTGCAAAGCTTTCGTGGCTGAGTGCCTTAAGCGCTCGCCCCCAAGCCCGGTAAATCTGTAAAAGCCGTAAAGGCTCCAGGGCCCCTAAGGCTAACAGTATAGTCAGTTCGAAAAAAAAAAACATTTTCGATAGTAGTTCGTGATTGTCCCTCTGGAACGGAGAACAACGATACGCTACACGTGTGCGCTGCCGACAGCACGTTGATTAATTGGTCGAATAAATTCAACACGGGTGAAACCATGAGTCTTAGCTAGTATTAATAATAAAAACATTCAAAGCATAAATTATAAAGCATTGGCTGTAACAACTCTTGCATGAATTACTGCATTGTAAGGTTAAAACGATTTGCATGCAAGAATCGTAATGCAAAACAATTGAAAACCAAACATTGACACTCGCGCAGGAACGTTGGAGACATGACAACTTACGTATGATCATTAAAGTTAAAATACGACGTAAGTATTTAGTCTTATTGACACAGCACTATATAAAAGAAGTATAATAATTGGTAAAAAGGTTTAGAAAAGACGTTTTAATTGCACAGCGTTACACAGACGTTTTAAAACATCGTGAAAAAACCATAGCATGGTGGTAGGGCATTTTCTAATGCTCGCCTGGCTAGCTACCACCCTCAAGTTGAAAATCTGTCTCCAAGCACCAATAGGCGTGTTCCGGCAGCTGCACTTGAGAGCCAGTCTTCCACTAGGTTTAGCGTGTTATCATCTTGGGCCACATCGTCACTTAACATCAGGTGAGATTGTGGCCACTACGCCAAACATATAACTAAAAAAACAGCAAAATTTTCTATTGTTTATTTTTTTAATTTAGAATATTTTCAAAACTTTACTGATATTTATCTAAACAATATACATAGTTATCACGGGGCTATTCGTATATATAGGCATATATTAATATGCGCTAGAAAAAGTATATATAGACCACTTTTTCAAATCCTGTTCGCATAGCCCAAGTATACTCGTAGATTATTGAAAAAGAATTTGACAATTGAATGTAATGTAAACAAACATAGTTACGCGGATTGCGGTGTAGATAACGGTGTTGATGGCGGGATGGTCGAGGTCGCGGGATCAATCCCGACGTGCAGTTAACTTTATAAGTATCTTCGTATTCTTAGATAACTGTATTGTAATAATACACATTTATCCTAGATGAGGTTATTTCCTTGGGACTTATCAAATACTTTTAGCATATCTATATTATAAATCTATAGATATGTCTACATGTTTTTATTTTCAATTTTTTTGATACACATCCATATAAATGACACTTATCACGTGTATGACATTAAAATATTTTTTGTCTGTCTGCCTATCGGTCTGGCTGTTTGTATGTCCGAATGCCCGGCCGTCCTATTAAATGCACTGACTTCTGAGTGTAGTGGCTGAGAACGTAAAGATAAGTGCTTAACGACAAATCTTAAACTAATATTGTCCCAAGTCCGGTGGACCTGTAAGAGCCTTCTGAGGCTTCAGGGCCCTTAAGGCTATCAGTATAGTCAGATCGAAAAAAATCACTAATGGAAAGGTGGTATAGTGTGTTCTTACTGCAGGTGGAATTTTGATCAATGACCTTTCAGGGCACTGTAGAAATAATAAACCTTTTTAACAATTTTTATTTTTCCCCCAGTTTTTTATTTTTGTACCTATATGTACTATATACATATATATATATAATGTGTAATAACAAACAAAATCAGATTTGCGAGAAAACGCTGATTTAATGTTGTTTTTCGATAAAAGCGGCATTAAGTTTTTATGCACAACAAATTTACTGTCATTCGATAGTGAAGTGCCGAAGTAAGCGTACGTTTTGCATGCGCTCATTGACACGATCTATAATAAAATATTTTCAAGTACCCTCATGATAAATTATATATTAAAAAATGGACAAATTGGCAGAAAAACAAAGTTTTTGGGATTCTAGTGGGAGTGACGTGATAGAAGATGAAGTGGAAAGTAATCAACAAGTAGTTGAGACGACAGTGGAAGTGCCAAAAATTGATGAGAATCGTGTTATGAAAAAAAGAGGTCATCCAGATCCTGTGGATATATTACAGGATGACGAAGAAGGTATAGAAGATAATGAAGGTTTCACCATAGTTGATAAAAGGGCCAAACGAAGATATCTGAGAAAATCACCTAATATAAGTATGGTCGAAAACAACAAAGAGTCAGAAAGGTATGTTGTCTCTATAACAGCTAAAGAAACTTTACCTAAGCAATTTGGTTTAGCCAAATTACTTAGATCTGAAAATATTGAAAATATATTGTCAATAAAGTACAGAAACCCTTATAAAGTTTTAATAGAATTTGAAGATGAAATAAATGTAAACAAATTAATGAATTGTAAAAAAATGGATGATTTGCAATATAGATGTCAAAGGTCAGATGAACTAAACTTGTCATATGGGATTTTGAGAAATGTAGATATAGATATGGAAGATGATGAGATAATGCTGAATTTGGAATGTGAATCTGATATTATATCAGTAAGGAGACTTAATAGACTAGATATTAATGGACAGTGGGTTAAATCTGAGACAATCCGTCTATGCGTTAAGGGGCCTACTTTGCCCTCCTACGTTTTTGGGTATGGATGTCGGTTCAAGGTGGAAGCTTATACTTTTCTCGTCAGTCAATGTTCTGGCTGTTGGAAATTTGGGCATACTTTAAAGACTTGCCCGAATAAATATAAAGTATGTCCTAAATGTGGTAAAAAACACGAAAATTGTGATGCCACTGAGTACAAATGTATAAATTGTAAAGGTTCACATATGGCACTGAACAAAAAGTGTCCGGTATTTTTGAAAGAAAAAAATATAAGAAATATCATGACTATGGAAAAATGCACTTACAAAAAAGCCTTACAGATTTATGAAAATAAAGATGAGTTAAGATTATATAAAGAAGTAGAACACAGTAATGATAAAATACATGACTACGAACAAACAAAAAATAAAGAATATGAAATGTCATACAGAAATGTACTCATGAATGAAACGAACATTCAAAGAATTCAATCAGAAAACAGTAACAGTAACGAAATGGAGGTAGAAGTAATACAAAAAACAAATGGATTACCAACAAACATGAGTGGGAAAAAACAAGGCAAAAAGAAATCTTGCGTGGCTTCGGAAAAGAATAAAGATGATGTTAATTTTAATTCTGTAAATAGATCAGAACAGTCGGAGTCTTATGTAACACCTAATGTTATGCCAGATAAAAAACATAAGTATTATGAAAAAATTCAAGAAATGTTACAGAAAATTAAAAACATTTGCTTTTCAAATAACAATTTTGATGTCAAGTTTAAGTTGATTATGAATTTTTTGATTGAGGAGTTGATACAATATCTTTTGAGTATAATAGGAAATGGCGAGTTTTTAAACAAAATTTTAAATTTTTTAAATAATGGATAGACACGATCAAATATTAACGTTGAATATAGCTCAGTGGAATGCTCAGAGTTTAAAGTCAAAGATGCCTGAATTTGAACTTATGATTATTCAAGAAAAAATTCATATTGCAATAATTTGTGAAACATGGTTAAAACCAGAGGTTAAATTACATTTAAGTGGATACAATATATTTCGGAAAGATAGAGAGGATCATTATGGGGGTGTAATTATAGCAGTGCATAAGTACTGACTTATACTGTACAACATATTCCTCTGGTAATTAATAATACTAGTATAGAGATAATATGTGTTAAGCTTCTTAACTGTAGTATATTGGAATATATAATATCTATATATTGTCCATCTTCGGCTTATACAAGCTCAAATGATTGGGATAATTTGTTTTCCACTTTTCATTCCAAATGCCTAATTGCTGGAGACTTTAATGCCCACCACACCAACTGGTCCTGTAAAAATAATACTAGAGGGGTACAGGTATGTAGTGCTGCTCTTGAATTTGGTTATATCTCCTTAAATAATGGACAACATACTAGGATTAAACTTGTAGAGAGTAATATACAAAGAACATCACCCGATATAACATTTGTTTCCTCTGATTTGGCTTGTAGTTTTCAGTGGAAAGTTTTGAATGAAAATTTATTGAGTGATCATATGGTTATAAAAATGAAATTTAATTATCATGAAACCATACACTTTAAAAAAAAAAGAAACTATAAACTTGCTGATTGGCAAGGGTATAAGACATTTGTCGAAAAACATATTGGGTATCCTACATATGAGAGCAATATACAATTATTATACAATCATTTCATACATGTGTTGTCCTTAGCAGTACATAATTTTATCCCCTTAATTAAAATACCTAACATACCTACTGAGAAGTTTAAACCAAAATCATACTGGACCCCCCATCTCTCTGAATTAGTTGCCCAGCGAAGATTAGCCTTAAGTAAGTTTAGGAAAAATCCCTCGCCTCGAAACTTAAATTTATTTCAAGAAAAAGCTACAGTGGCCAAAAATGCAATAAAAAGAGCTAAAAATCTTGACTGGAGGCAATATTGTGAAAATATTAATGAATCTATAACACCTTCGGATATGTGGAAACGCATTAGGTGGATTAAAGGATTTAGGTCATATAGTTGTATTGCTTCTAAAGAACAAAAAGAACTACTATTATCTAAACTAGCTCCAGATTATGTGCTTTCACAATCTCCAGAATTTAAATCTAGTAACCCATCTTTAGATTATAATTTTACATTAAATGAAATGTGGAATGCTGTTAAAAAGAAAGATACAGCACCAGGCGATGATGGAATCACATATTCTATGATATATAACTTACCAGATATAGGTAAAATGTATTTACTAAATATGTATAATCTGATCTTCTCTACAGGCACAATTCCACATTCATGGCGAGATGTAGTAATCATTGCTATACCAAAAATGAATAATTTTCCTAACAGCTTGGTTAAATATAGACCTATCTCCTTAATATCTTGTGTTTGCAAAATTTTTCATATGATGATGGTGAGAAGGTTAGAGTGGTACACTGAGAAAAATAGTGTTATTAATTCTTTTTCAACGGGATTTAGGAAAGGACAATCTTGTCAAGAATGCTTGGCAAGATTAATTGCATATATTCATATAGGATTTTCAAAAAAAAAACCCACGTTAGCATGCTTTATAGATATTGAAGATGCCTACAATAATGTTTTTATAGAAAAATTAATGTATATTTTAGATGATATTGGTGTGGGAAAAAGGTTATGTAATTACTTATGGAGCTATTTAAGTGAAAGGCACCTCAAAATTATGATTGAGGAAAGCAAAAATAACTTTAGTATTCGATATACAAATAAAGGCTTAGCTCAAGGCGACCCCATTTCTCCGATTATGTTTAACATATTAACATCAAAAATTTTTTACAATATTGTCAATGTATCTATTTGTCAATATGCTGATGATATTGTCATATACAGTTCACTTCACAACATATTAGAATGTACCACGATTATTCAACATGCTCTCGATCAAATTGTGTATAATTTAAGTGAGTTAGGTTTAGAAATATCTAATAAGAAGTCTAAGTTTTGTATTTTTAACAGAGGGCGCAAAAGTCATAATGCACAAATAATATTAAATGACGAAGTAATTGAAAGAGTTTCCTGTTATAAATATTTGGGATTATGGTTAGACAACTCACTACGTTGGACCATACACATAAACGAAATAGTAAGAAAAACTCAAAATTGTCTAAATATACTTAAAGTCTTAGCTGGATCGTCTTGGGGGGTGCATCCCAAAAACCTACGCAGAATATATATATCGTTAATAAGAAGCCGTTTAGATTATAGTTGTTTCCATTATAGTGATAGTGCCAAATCAAATTTATATAAATTAGAAAAAGTCCAAAATCAAGCATTAAGAATTATAGGGGGTTTCATAAAAACAACGCCAATCCATGTCATGCAGAGTGAACTCTGCCTACCTCCTCTGAGCTTTCGTAGAAAATATTTAGCGATAAAATTTTGTTTAAAATCGATGTCTTGGTCCAACAGTGAAATTGTAGAACTGTGGGCTAGCCTAAGCACTCTCTGTCACAACAGTTACTGGGGTAGAAGAGGACATCCTTTACTTATTGAGGTTTACAATGATCTCAAAGGTGAATGTATTGCTTCTTCTCTTCCATTACAGATGTTTACTTTAAGAACTTGGATAACTAATATGAATATTATTGATGTTATTAGAACCGATTTAAATTCTATTCAGAAAGCAAAAAATAAATATGAACTAAATTTATTAAGATATGATATTATAATAGAATTACAAGAAAAATACTCTGAATGTAATGTTGTTTATACTGATGCGTCAAAGAGTGCTTATGGATCCGGAGCTGCCTTCTTTTTTCCTGGTAAGCCAGGAATTTCAGCATATCAGGAGTGTTTTAAAATTAATTGTAGTTATTTTTGTATTATGTCTCTTGAACTTATTGCAATTTCAGAAGCACTCTCATTTATTAAAAAATTAAATCTTAGAAAAGTTGTTATTTGTAGTGACAGTAAAAGCGCACTACAGCATTTAGCTCGATGCGCCTCTGGCCTCAGAGGTATTTCGGTAGCTTACAGCTTACTAAGTAAAATAGATGAGTTACTTTGTACCGGAGTGGATCTGAAATTGCAATGGGTACCAGCACATATTGGTTTACAGGGTAACGAAAAGGCAGATAAACTTGCTAAATTAGGTATTGTAAGGGGAAAAATTATTAATATATTACCAGATTATTCAGAACTATTACCAAAATTTAAAGAAATTTGTTTTAGTGATTGGAAAACATATTTTGACGTAAGATCTTGTGAGAAAGGAATCTGGTATAGGACTTTACAGTGTGAGCCTCCTCGTATACCCTGGTGTGCTACGACAAAGTTAGGTAGGAAATTAATTTCTGTTGCACATTGGTTGAGATCCGGACATATTCCATCAAACAAATATAAATATATGTTAAAATTAAAACAATCACCACTTTGTGACGTATGTCAAAAAGTGGATGACGTTTATCATGTTCTGATGGAGTGTGTCAGGTTCGAGTCAGTTAGGCAGAGTTTAATGAATGCCTTTTGCTTGAACAAACTAGACGTTGGCATGTATAATAAAATATTGGGTGATACGTCCACTGAGGAGGCGGCTAGTCTGTTCAAATCAATTGCTCATTATTATTAAATGTATAATTATGTTACGTATGTCCAGATATTAGGGTTACGCTACGATGAGGCTGACATATGCGAATTGCATAAAAGCCTCTAAAAATTTAGAATTAAAAAAAAAAAAAAAAAAAAAAAAAAATTTACTGTCGGTGTTTTATGTTAAAAACTGAACAATATTTATCTTTTGAGTCTGTTACTATGATCTTGGCAGTTTCATTTAACTGAAAAAGTATAAAAAGAAGTTATCTATTTTTTCCGTTTCTGACGTCTTGAAATTTAGGTGCAGTTACCTGATTCAGTTTTAAAACGAGCTAAGATACCAAAACGCGGTTAAGACTAAAAGTTGCATACTGTAGACTTTATGCCATAGCAATAAAGTCAATTTCGATAAAAGTGTAGATATGTAATTCTTCCTCTACGAAAGCAATATTTTTGCAATAACAGAAAATTAACTTAACATTTTTCATTATGAATGAAAATACGAACATCCAGGGATGTAGCGATACGATATATCGGCCGATATATTAGGATCTCCGATTATTTTTATCAAACGATATCTTACAATTTGAAAAGCGCAAAAGCGGCGATGTTGCTCTTTCCACGCACACGAGCACGAGAGTCTTTACTAAGGTGTTGCTTTGTTTCGTGGTTATTTATTATTAATTTTTGACTTTATTTCGATTAGTATTTTTTTTGAAATTTTATATTAAATATCTACTCATCATTTAAAAAGATTATTGCCAGTTTCGTGTATAATAGATACACATTCAAACAATCAAATTTTACTTTCCGTCAGTCGGGTAAAAATGTGCAGGAGTGTACACGTGTGAACTGCACGAATGTTTTTCTTTGAATAGAGTTCGTTAAAATGACTTCCACG
The DNA here is from genome assembly GCA_947532125.1 of Saturnia pavonia. Lineage (NCBI taxonomy): Eukaryota > Metazoa > Arthropoda > Insecta > Lepidoptera > Saturniidae > Saturnia > Saturnia pavonia. The sequence goes on along the minus strand of OX383916.1, from coordinate 3,343,785 downwards.
TCACATTAATGGACCCAACGAACAGTGTTGCCAGATCCGAGAATTTCCTCGTAATTCAAAGTTTTTGCCACTAAGTTCTGAAAGATTTTATATAGATGGATTATTGTGAGTGATTTTTTATTACTGCTAGTTTGCTAGTAAACACACGGAAATGTGAATTCGCTTTTGCTATTTCTTATAGACTCGCGAGTTAAAAAAGCTCATTTGCGTGACCCTTTGAGATTGCTTATTGTTTTCAAGGAAATAAATGAAAACATAAGTTTTCTTAAAAAAAAATGTCGTCTCGCCTGGCTAGCGTGCTGGCAATCGTACGTGTATGTATGTATTAATAAAATTAATTACAACAGAACATTTCATTACTAAAAGTCTAATTTTAGGGGGATATTAATTTAGATTTAGGGGAAAGCCATCTAGTAAAAATTTCATCATAATGTTTTCCTTCACCTTTCAAGTTCAAGCTCATTCTAGGGATTCCATGCATGCTATGCAGATGCTATCATACAAAAGAACTGTCCCTTATAGAAGATCGCAGCTAAATAACCCTATAATATGTTCCTGCAGTGAGTAACGCGTTAGTGATACCTCTGGTATCAAAGTACCTGACAGGTCATCACAAATCTTCAAGTGATGATGCGTTTGGGAGTGATTTTACGCTAAGCTTCCAAGTTTAGGCAAATCAAATATTGTTTCGTAGGTGCAGTTCCTTGTATTCGAGAATATCTGCTTAACGGCAAATTTGGATATGGTGGCTAATGACATAAGAATTCATAATTGACCTAATTTGATGCTCTGCAAAATTCTTCGAGTTTCTTCCTACGATGTTTTATTATTTACTTATTGAACAAGGAGTCACCCATCAAGGCTCTTGCAAGGCACATTGTAGTGTCAATCTTAAAGCGTTCAACAGACTTTAATGACTACGATTATATAAAGTTTTGTTATAACCATTATACGACTCAAGGTGATATATACAATATTATATATTTACTAGCTGTGCCCCCATAGGCTACGGTAATCACTTGCCATCAGATCGGCCGTACGTTTATTTGCCACCTTAGTTTTATAAGAAAAAACCTGAATACATCGACTATTAGCGTTATATGTTAAAAACTTTATGGACATGCAAAATCATTTATTGCAATACCATTGCCATAGTTATATGTAACAATTATATTAATTCATAAAAGTTGTCATATAAATTTATTTCGTTCGTCAAAACCATCATTAAACTATTCAAAGGGCATCCCATAGTTAATTACTGCCGGAGTCCTATTCATAGAGGCCTTGTGACGGCCTCACGGCGTGGGAGAGTCGGCCTATTAAATACGAACCTTATTTGGTTTTAGAGGCCATAACCTCAAACGTATGTACGTGCTTCATGCATTATGTTGATGCTTTGTATAGAAAACTTAAGTTATTTCCCACAACACGTCTGAGTTGTTTATTTAGCATTAGGTTATATATTATATGGGGTTGGTAATGAATCCTCCTTTTAAAACTACACAAAACTTATTAGAAAATGTCTGATTTTGCCAAAAAAAAACATGCTGTAAAAACGTGCAGTCTCGATTGAGATGATTTGTCTATAAAAAGCCTAGTCTAGGAGGTGGATATAATTTTGGCAAAAACCTTGCCTATTTTTTACTCGTTAAAACTCTACCGTGACTAATTATATGAATCTAAAACATTTTAATTAAGACAAGACAATAAGGTAAATATATTTTTATTGTATGTTGTGAAATGTTATATGCCTTGACTGCTTGTCAGGTTCTACTCGTACAATTAACTTCCAAAGTACATTATCAATTTGCCGGACAATAAGTTCAAGTTTTTTTTTATTATTGTAGGTTTGGCGTAGTGGCCACAATCTCACCTGATGTTAAGTGATGATGCGGCCCAAGATGATAAAACGCTAAACCTAGTTGAAAACTGGCTCTCAAGTGCAGCTGCCGGAAAACACCTATTGGTGCTTGGCGGCAAATTTTCAACTTGAGGGTGGTAGCTAACCAGGCGGGAATTAGAAAATGCCCTACCACCATGCTATGGTTTCCTCACGATGTTTTCCTTCACCTGCTCAGGCTCATTGTAGAGTTTCGAACTCACGTCAATCGACGCGAAGTCGTACACGCTACCACTGCGCCATCATCGCTTCAGTATCATGGTAAAGCAAATTTATTGACGGAATGGTGGATCATTACGTGAATGACGGTTATGTCTGGAAGTGATTCGCTCTTTATACATCCACTGAAAATGATAAATGCAAACAATATAAATACTGAAAAAAAAAACAATAAATAAAATGTTAATAAAACTGATCTGGTTTTTCGATGAGTAGGATGTTTTCCGATCATGCGGCAGTGCATTTATAAGTGCATTCTTGGGGCCTAAATTGAATAAAATATTTTTAAATTTAAGGAGTGTCTGGTCTTATCATTTTCTTAAGTATAAACTACATTATATCATTATACTATTTTTAACATCATCATTAACTTAGTTTTATTAGCCTAAATAAATAATGTAATAATTAATGACTATCTGACTGTAATAGATGGATAGTTCATTCCCTATAATCAATGGGGGCAACGTCCCATTAGCCGCTGACTTATATGGCGCCTCGGCAGAGGTCGCGACCTTAGCACCGCTACTTACCGGCCACTGAATTCAAATTTATGCATATATCTACGGTCTATCAACACGATGAGAAAATGAAAACCTTCTAACTTTAATATTTATTTATACAACGATAAAAAGTCCATAAAATGAATTCTCATTGTTATCGTGTTATTGAAATGCGAGGTATACTTTTTGGAGTTAATTTTGTTTGGTACGCCAAAGATGCTTGGTCTTGGTATTTTATTATATACGAATATTATAAAGCTCCAGGATTGTTTGTTTGTTTTAGCACGTTAATTTCTGGAACTACCAGTCAGATTTGAAAAGTTTTTTTTTTCATTTTATAGACTATTAGCAAACCCGGCTACGCCTTGCTGTGGATCAGAAAAAATTTTTCTGTTGATTCGATTGTTACCAAACTTTACTGGGCTAAAATGAAGATTGTCTGTAAATTTCATCAAAATCGCTCTAGCCGCACAGGGAACATAAATACAAACTATATATAAGCTATATAATTTCACGCTATGACTCTAAGGAGCGTAGTAGTAACTATGAACGTCAAGCAATCTGGAAAACTTTAGGCAAATACGTGAAGTGAGGATAACGATAAGGTACACGGTTTCGGTGGAGATTTCTTCGAATCAATTTAACTTGAGTGGAACCATTTTTTTTATCGAAGCACGGAAAGTGACTACACTGTACCTGATGGTAAGCACAGTACAATCCAATAACATCAGTGACTACCGAGGGATTTACAATCCATCGATAGTCGTCGCTGTCATGCCGGCCTGCTCAAATGTCTCTTCACATTATGTTTGAAGGACTCCATGTTGTAGAAAGGAGGGACAACACTGGCCGGGAGACAGTTCCACAGCCTCACAGTACGGCAAAGATACGACGTAGCAAAATTTATTTGTTCGAGCCGAGATAAAGGTTACCTTAAAGCTGTGGCTCCGGAGCCCAGCGCGTGTGGTTCTGTTATGAAAGTGAGAAGAGGGAATTAGCTTAAACAACTCTTCAGAACACTCGCCATGCTATAGACGGTAGAACACGCTCAGCGAGGCAATGTCCCTGCGCAGCAGAAGCAACTCGATGAACTTAGTAACATCTGCATCATTTACAATGCGGACAGCCCGTCTCTGCAACCTGTCCAGAACTTCGAGGAGGTATTTAGTAGATCCATCCTAAAGGTACGAACAGTATTCAATACAAGGCCGAACTTCTGCCTTGTTAAGCATATACAGTTGCTCGGATGTGAACAAACCCATGGGGTACAGGTAGTACTTTGTACTAGTACTAATTTACAGGTTTGACCACAGTTTCACTTGACAATTTTAAAAGACGATCTGGTTTAATATGACACGTTGAGCCTAGTTAGACTGGCTCGCAAGTGTAGCTGCCCGAACACACCTATAGGTGCTAGACGACAGATTTTGAACTTGAGTGTGATAGCTAGCCAGACGGGCATTAGAAAATGCCCTACCACCGTGCTATGGTTTCATCACGATGCATCCTTCATCGATATATATAATTCATTTTATATTTTGTACCAGCGTTTTACGATGTGGGGTTCAATGTGTGCATTGATTTTCAAAGCCGGGGGGCGCGCCCTACTAGAGAGGCGCGAAGATATGTTAAAGTGGGCGTGGGAGCTTTTTACCTTTTTCAAGTACATATTTGTGCGAAAAATCTTTTTCAGCAGTTGTAGTGTTATTTCTATCTAGTGATATTTCTTGTGAGCTTTCTTAGATTGAACTCGGAAATAGAAACATGCATGGCTCATTCGTTAGATTGACTCTTCTTATAACAAGTGTATGATTTTTTTTAAATAATAATTATCTAAAAAGATATTTTTAGAATGTATTATCCTTGTATTTCACAATTATATGACTAGCCTACTTGCTGCCGTTTGCTGCGCCGAGGGGGGCGTGAGTATTTTCATGTTAGGCAGTATGGAGGCGTGATAAAAAAATCTTTGGGAACCCATGACGTCATGCCTTATCAAGATTCGTTACAATATACAGGTCCCCAATTTTTAAGATAAATTAAGAATATAATCAAATGACAACATTTGCATACATAATATGTAATTTATATAATTATTTCGAGCACGCGGAAATCATAAAATTTAATATTCTATTTAATAAGTGTCCAATCAAGAAAATTAATAATCTATAATCATTGGTTAATTGTAATGACATTTAATTTGAGCGTGAGACCCTGGATTCGATTTTAAACCAAACGAATTACTTTATGTTTTCAGAAATATTATTAACTAGATGTGTCCTGCGGTTTCGGTCGCGCTTAATATTTTATCGGTCCTCGTCGGGCAGCCAGTGTACCATCGCGCCGCACCACACGGCCCATCCGTACTTATTACTTCATTGTCGCCTAGCGCATTTACTATCTGACTTGAATTTTTTATAGTGATTGTTTCGCTGCTAAGAGTCGTAGCTTTATGTTTTTTTAATGGTGTTTATTTTACCGCACGCTCCATTGTATGGTGCGTAATTTTTAACTTTCGAACAATGTATACATACAGACTTCGTAAATGCATTTTCTGAGCAAAATGTGTTGAAAATATATTTGTTTATCGAGACGAATTAAATCTGATAGGTGGCGCTGTGGTCAAGTCATTACCTACCGGGAAGAGCAAAACAACGTCTACTAGAAATAAAATTATATAGCCTATAACCTTCTAAAATAAATAGGGTATAAAACGTAAAAAAGGAATTTATAAAAAAATAAATCGACTTAAATAAAGTTAATATAAAAATCAGAAAAAGCCCACCCACCATGCTATGGTTTCCTCACGATGTTTTCCTTCGCCGAAAGCTCAGGCTTCATTGCAGGGATTTGATCTCACGTCACATCATTACTTACTTCAAAAAAAGGAGGAGGGGGTCAATTCGAATGTATATATTTTTTTATGGATGTTCAGTCATAACTTCTTTGTTTATTAACCGATTTATTTCCGTTGGAAAGGGAATACATTAAATATGATCCCATTTAATTTCATTGGCATTGGACATTCCACTTCGAAGATACACCAGGAAACTCCTCAAAACAGTTGACGTTGGTTTAATTTTATGCTTCTTTTCACACGTTTAGTAAAGAGTGAAGTTATTTAGCTATATATATCAACAACAAAAACATAACATTAAAAATTAAATTACGTATTGACAATTATAATTATTTAATGACGATATCCAAAGACATTCAGAATAATTATCGTAACATAGAATTAGATCAAATAATATTATTAGCTATGTATCGATATTGACATTTAACTACAGGCTGTATTTTGAATATAAATACACGCATGAGACACATAAATATGTTATTATAGACGATAAACAAATCAACGTCGCAGTAATATGACATAACCGGCCTTAAGCGTTTGAAGTAGCCATATATGATAAACGGAGACTCACAATTAGGTTTGTCGCCAATTCTGAACATTGTCGATTATTCATTGTTAGTTTAAGTGGTCCGTTAACAAAGCACAATGTAACTTTTTGTTCTTACAAGTTTTAAATCATGTATTCTATCATGATTTATTTACTAGCTGTGCCCGCGGCTGCCTTCGTGTGCACCGAATACCGAAATACCGAGTACTACAGAATACCGCGAATCGTGCTGCTCTCGCTCAAAACATGGAAGACAAAAATGCTTATTAACGGTGATCCTTAGAAAATAGATATATGCTATCAATAACTTTTTTGTAGATATTTTTAAGATTTACAATTATGTAGAACACTAATTTGATATAATTATATGTTGTGTGGTTTACTCAGCGTAATTAATCGCACCAAATGCGTACTGCTTATTTCGTATGTTTCATTATATTACAAAATATATCCTATAACCTGACCAGATGACATAACTATGAACTAAAATAAAAAATATGTAAATCGGATAAGTAGTTTTGGCGTGAAAAGAACATACAAGGAGAGACAGACAGAGAGACGTTGACCTTTATAATATGTATATATATATAGTATTATTTAGCCAGCTAGAGAAGAGTGTAGCCGTCCCTCTTGCCTGACTTGGCTCCGACTTTATCTTCTATTAATTTATTTTAATATAATCTTCTATATATTAGATTTTTAGCGAGCGACTTGAAGACATTGTCAATGGAGTTTCAAATGTTTCTAGACAAGGCAATACTGTAGCGAGGTATCGTAATATTCGTTTTCCTTTGCCTGCCTGAACAAAATCCTGGGTACTTGTATATAGTAAGTAATAATTTAGCTATCGTTGTAAAATATCGTCCAGTCCAGTCCAAATTAGCGTGCTGTAAAAAACACACAGAAATTTTTTACCGTTTTAATCCTACACTATTCAAAAAAACGCTTTGTGTCATACATCACTCGATAAGGACGCACTATGAATTCAGCTGAAATTAATTTTCTTGTTTCTTTTTACCTTGAATATTATACGCTATACAAATAAGCGCAAAATATCATAAATTTGTCCCACTTTTTATTTTTGTTAAGGAAGCAAAATAAGTAAGGAAAGAGAGACACGTACACATTGAACATTATTTCTGCCTATACCAGTAACACAGTATTGTGATAGAGATACAAATAAATATAGTAGAAGAGCGAAATAGTACCAAACGAAATAGACGATGTCTAACACAATATAATTAAAATTTTCCTCACATACAGTTTAGACAAATAAGACGTACCAGATGTGCCAGCAGTATTAGGACGGATTGACATTTTGGGTATTGAGTGTCCATTGTTTTGTGCCTCCTTTAAATACAATATGTCATCTTAGCATTTTTGCAGAGTCATATAGTTACTTAACGTTTTACTGTTTGCGATGTAGTTTACATACATAAATCACGCCTTTTTTCCCAACGGGGTAGGCAGAGACCACGTCCTTCCACTTGCTACGATCCTAACATACAACTTTCGCTTCCTCAACATTCATCAATCTTTTCATGCATGCTCGTCGGTTTAGAGTACTCTTGACCTGACCTTTGATCGTGGAACGTTCGTCTAGGCCTTCCTCTTCCAACGTTCCCAATTACACTCATCTTATAAATCTGTCTAGTCAATCTTTTTTCATTCATCCTCTCTACATGCCCAAACCATCTAAGCATCTAAGCGACGTAGTTTATTTATTAATAAATACTTACATTTGGCATATGTAATTTCTAAGGTCGTTGGTGTTATTTGAACTCTTTCTTCATAGATAAAATTACATACAAACGAAATCTAATGTAGTAGGCACGACAAAGTTCTGCCGGAAAGTTGTACGTAGTCTCGGAATTTACGTCACCTTATATTTCAATTGACCAATAACGTGCGAGAACTGATATCGTGTGTGAGTTCGCTATTTGAAAAACGTATTCAAAATATCAGTGTGTGTTTTTGGCGGGATTTCGCTCTATCATGTTGTCGTTTTTATTCCAATTCATTAACTTAAGTTATTTGGCCCTATATCTATACTAATATAATAAAGCAGAAGAGTATTTTTGTTTGTTTGTTTAAACACGATAATCTCTGAAACTACCAGCCGGATTCGAAAAATTATTTTTGTATATGATAGCCAGATTCACGAGGAATACTATAGGCTGTCTAACATTAAGCTATATATTGTATACTTCTCAGCTAGCCTTAAATATTGGTTTTTGTTAAGTACATCTGAAGACATAGCGCATCTTAACTGCTTTATCCACGTGCGCTGGGGTAATAGTTAATGAAATACAATGTTCTACAAAAATATTGCTCCTTAGTACATATAAAAAAACTGTGATTACCATATGCCTATCTCTTTTACATAAGCCACAATAAGATATTTTGTGATAAAGTTTTGTTGAAAATTGAAAAGTGATTTATGAGCATAATTATTAGGCATGGCCATAGATAATTCCTTGTTTTAATTATCTATGGGCATGGCATATTAATCCTTACGAATAAAAGTTACTTCATCATCAAGACAATTTTATGTAGATAAACTTTGCCCGTTATAGCGTGTTCTTTGGACGAATAGTTTGTGAGATAATGTAAAATTAAAATAATTCAACACTCGGGTCGGGTCTATGGCTGTAGGCAAACGAGCCGTGTGAGTTGTGACGCATAACCCTGGCCGCCCGATAAAAATATTGTCTATACTGAAGTAATATAAATCGTCAATCAGCGACTTCATTTTACGCGGGTGAAACCACGGGGCATAGCTACTTGTGTTATATTGGTGTCATTTTACATGATATAGTTTGTTTATTGTGCTTAAGTGTAGTGGATTATAAAAAATAACTAGGAATATACATTTTAAGTAGCAAAATAACTCCCTAACCAGTTTTAACAAGAAAGCTTCCATCTTCTTAAAACGTTGATTGAACTCTGAAGATTAAAATAATATTCTACCCACGTGACGTTGATATAATTATGTATAAACATACGTTGGTATTAAATAAGACAAAAGAAGGAGAATATCTGTGTATTATATATAATAACTTACCATCATAAGAATCTGGAATGTACAACGGCTTTCCCACCAATTTTCCTTTCTTGCCGGACAGTGGAACAGCCTCCACTCTCCTATGCGCCTCCAACACTCGATACAGTAGCACAGGCCTATCCTGTCCTTCAAACTTCACAACCCGAGGAAGAGAGAACTTATCCACAAAATCTTTCAACGTGAGCACTTCACTACCGTCTTCTTCAGTTTCGACGGAACCGTTACGCCTGCCTAGGAGAAAGTTGTCGGACCACTCCGGGCCTGGTCGTCGCTCGAGGTACTCCGGCCTTCGTTCGCTACTCCTCGGCTTGTACCTCGGTGGTCTATCTCTCCGGACTAGAGCTTCGTTTGCTTCTGCTAACCATCTAGTGACGAGTCTCTCTCGTTCCACGTCAAGGTAGCGCGGTTTGGACGCGTCGCAAGCGAAGCGGGCTGCGTCGAAACAGTATTGGGGTGGTGGTGGTCGAATACGAGGGGGAAAGAAGCGGGGTTGGACGTAAGGGGGATGAGGGGCGTAGGCGGGCGGCGTCCTCGGCCCGGAGCCCTCGACTGACGCCGTTCTGAACATCGTGTCAGGTCATTGATGTCGCTTCCTCCACCTGAAACAAATATCTTTAGTTTAGGACCCGTTACAACAAATTATTATTTATCAATCTTTTGGAATTCAGTGTTGTACATATTTCACGGAGAATATATATAATATCTATATTCTATATAAATATTATAAAACTCAACGTCTCTCTGTCTGTCTGTCCGTTTATGTGCTTTTCACGCGAAAACCACTTATCCGATTTACATACTTTGTCATTGTCAATTCATAGTTATGCCGTCTAGCCAGGTATTCATTCGCCATTATCTATATCTAACAAAATATATCCTACAACCTGGCCATATAATATAGCTATGAATTAAAAAAGAACCATGTAAGTCGGATAAGTGGTTTCACGTGATAACAACATTGACAGGCCTCGTGGCGCAGTTGTAGTAAGCCCTACTATTGAGCCGAGAGGTCGCGGGTTCGATCCCCGCCCATGACTGACTTTTGTGTGATGAGAATAATTGTCAGTTGTGTCTGGGTGTTATATATATATATATATATATGTATATATGTATAGTATATCAGCTGTTTAATTACCATAATACAAGCTATGCTTAGTATGGAATTAAATAGCCGTGTGTGAAATTGTGTCCACATATTAAAAAATATATATATATATATATAGATTAAAATTTTGATAAGAAATTCCAAAGCAACATACATACAATGGCGAATATCAAAATACTAACATACCACTGTTTTTGTTTTTACCTTTTTTTTAAACAAATTTATGGTTACAGCTTAACCAGTTAGATAATTCTTAAATAAGTCCTCAAACTGGTAATGAAATTAGTGTCAAAATCGGTTCAACCGATTTGAGTATTTTCCTAGACAAACAAACATATAAAATGTTATAACGCGTTTTTTAGTTTTTAAACGTGCAATTAACCATAACAGCTAAATAAAAAGCCTGTATAGTTTATTTCGATTGTACAAACAGACACGACAATTTAATTATTTCTAAGTATTAACAAATTCATTATAAACGAATAAGGAGTTTTTAATGTTCCTCGCATCGTTTTTAGGTCAGGACATCGTGGCTCGGTGAGACTGGTTCAAGTGCCTAAGAAATATAAATAAACTAATTAAGCTAAAAGTTCGAAGAAAATTCTAAACAGAATTTCCTCATATAAGCATAAACCTCTGGTCCAGACTATTAGCAGACCTTTAAAGGTTAACTCCGGCATGGTTGTCTTTAGATCAACTAATTTATGTTCTCCCGATCCAATCGATTATATCAAAACCACTCTCAATCACGGTTAAATTAAGTTTTCAATTAACCCTACGACAAACATTGTACATGAATTACGGGATTCCTGCTACCTTCGTTTAAATTTAAGATTATGAGCCATTAAACAAGCGATTTATGATGATTTTGTTCTAAAATCTAAATCATAATTATTGCAAACTGTATGGTCAAATGTTAATATTTCTACGTCTTTTTAAGTACAACTGTGTTCATTCACAATGTTGCCAACGTTACGCGAATAGAGCATTATCCTAAATATTCTTGTTTTTTTTTTTTAAATTATGTTAAAATAATTTTAATTGATTAAAATAATGTTTATTAATACAACTTTGAATTAACTTTACACAATTAAAATGTCAGCAAAATGAATTCATACTCAACTTCATAATGTCGGACTTTTCCATAATGCGATGCGCACACAGCTCTCAATTTTACCATATATAAAACGCGCCAAAAGATTCATTATAACTTCAAAAAAATTATTTACCTAATTAATATTATTCTATATTTGAAACTAAATTATACAGCCGCTAATTCATGAAGTCCCGTATTTCATTGAAAGTATGTCAGTGGAAAGTTTAAAGTACAAAATCGCATGTTCTATGGCCTAATCTTTCATCTGACCCAACAATATGCCTTCGTGGTTTTGAACCCACGACCGTTACACTAACGAGCTATTTACACTATAAACAATAGTTTACTTTTTAGGGTTCCGAAGTCAGAAGGAACCCATATAGTTTCGGTATGTCCGTCTGTCCGTGGCTTAGCTCAGATATTCTTAGTACTAGAAAGCTGTAATTTGGTATGGGTATGGGGGTATAAATATTACACACGCCGACAAAGTGGAAAAAATCTTCATAAAAAATTTGTTAGGGTACCTCCTCTGCACGTAAAGTGGGAATATATTTTTTGACGTCTATCACACCGCTGTTCGTTGTGGATTTGTCGTTCAAAAGTATCGTGGGTCTGTGAAAACCGCTTCTCGGTTGGCGCCCGGACCCTTCTCGACCCGGTGTAACGTAAGCGTCCTTAAGTCTGTATATTGTGACGGGTAACTACGGAACCCTACACGACGCGTGGTCCGACACGCACTTGGCAAATTTTTATGTTACATACATACACATTTATAGAGATCTGTTTATACCTACAGAATATCCATGTCTATTTTCGGAACACGGTTATTTTTTAAGCAATATAAATAGGTAATATTTTATTTATTTGTTTCTAACAGTCACAATTTTTTTATAGGTTTTACATTTTGGCCACAAGCTCACCTGATGTTAAGTGGTGATTCGGCCCAAGATGGATGGTACCATCTAACCTAACCTTAGGGGAACTGGCTCTCAAGTGCAGCTGCCGGAACAAACCTATAGGTGTTTGGCGACAGTTTTTAAACTTGAGGATTTTAGCTATCGGTAGCCGCCACTGTCATGCCGGCCTGCATAACTATCATTCCACGTTGGGGTTGAAATACCCGATATCATAACGTTTTAGTGGTTCGATTAAAAGTTTTGTCAAACTCTGACAATATTTAAATTCTACGATATGATGTGAACACAAAACATACCAATTTAAACACAGCTAACAATTTTAATATAAGTGATTGTCTAATATCCATACAAATGGTTTTTCTCACCGTATAATAAGCAGATGTAAGGGCTGAGCTATTGCGTGATGTTCGCACGCTGATATGCGAATGACGACACATGTAAAAGCATGTATTCAGTACGTCATTGTAGTTAATAATGGGTTAAAAGGAAAATTGTTGTAGAATTACCACTATAGGCCATTATCCTCTTCCCTTTTACGCCATTCAACTGTATTTTATTTTATAACTAGTTGTGTCCGTCGGATTCACTCGTGTTTTTATTCAACCAACACACAAACGCACCCGTGTAGCTATCGTTGTTCACACTTCCCAGACTTGCCCACAGCTTGCGAGATTGCTTGACGTTCAAGGTAACTGATGACCTCCTAAGTGTCGTAGCGTGAAGTTATATAGTCTAAAACCTTTCCCGAGAAACGGGCTATAAATTGAAAAAGAATAATTCAAATCTAACTGATAGTTCCAGAGATTACCCTCCACATACAAAGTCACTAAATTTGTACTCTCTCTCTTTATAACATATGTTATTGTTAAAAGTATAGATTTTAGGAAGGCATACAGACTAACACAATAATAAAAAGAGAAGAAACAAAAAATAAAGCCTCCACCTTTGTATCTCTATCTACTGTACATTATATAAAACTCAACGTCTTTCTGTCTGTTTATGTTTTTTTCACGCAAAAACCACTTATCAGATTTACATGTTTTCTTTTAATTCATAGCTATGTTATCTGGCCAGGTTATATGATATATTTTATTACATAAAGTAACATATGAAATAAGCAGTGACGATAATGATGAATTAATTCGGAAAAAATACGCTTTTGTGGTGATTAAATTTCTTACGCTGAGTAAACCATAAGAGTTATATCTAATTAATGTACTATATAATTGTATATCTTGAAAAGATCTACAAAAAAGTTAGCGATAGCATAAGGCTATATACTAAGGACCACTTCAATAAACATTTTTGTCTTATAAATAACTGGTGGGGGACCGGTGGGAACAAGGGCAGCACGGTTCGCGCGTGTGCTCTACCAACGGCATTCTTTAGACTAGGGATTCCCAAACTGGGTTCCGCGGAACCTAGGGGCTCCGTAGAATAGTCATCAGGGTTCCGCCAAAAATATTTATTATTAGCTATTAAATAATACCACGGTTACAAATATTATTTTGAAATAGCGCAAAATATGCGATTAGAAGGACTAATTACTTAAATGTAAATAGGTAGGTAGTTAGCTAAAATTGACTAGATTTAGAAGAAAAAAAGGAGTTACATCTTCAAAAAAAATAAGATTAGACGACTCTTATTTGTTAATTACCTGTTGGGAATACTGAGGAACCAGATGGATTATGCCTCATTAGTAAAAAAAAATTAGTACATAAGTAGTTTTCTGGCGCCAGCAAAGCTAAAACGACACTTTGATTGTAACCATGAAAATCTGGAGGGCAAATATATCAGTTTTTTTTTTCAAAGACACAAAGAGACGTATGAAGCCACAGTGACAAATTTACATAAGTTTGCAAAAGCTAATAATGAAATTGCTATTGAAACAACATTCCGCCTAAGTTGCAGGATAGCCCGGTCTAGTAAACCACATACAATTGCAGAGAACTTATTTAAACCATGCACATTCAAACTTTAAGTTAAGAATAGTGTGTTTCAATTATATTACACATTTCTTAAAAAAAAATGTTCTTATATAAATATCAGTGTTGATTTGTAATAATTTGATACGGGGTTCCATAAAATAAAAGGTGTTTGGTTGGTGTTTCGTTATCTTTAAAGTTTAGGAACCCCTGCTTTAGACCACACGAGCGGAGCCGCGGGCACAACTAATAGCTAAATATACGGCTTAATATATCAAAATACGAATAATAATATCAAGTTTTATCAATTCTATGTGATACAGTATTTTATTAAACGATTAACCGTTTGTAAAATGGAGGAGAAGAGATCAATGTCTAAGATTCAAACAACTTCTAGAACTTACCTATCATTAAATAATTTTGCGACAATCTTCTTGACATTTGCTGTAACTATACTAATAATAAAGCTTAAAATATTGTTTTTTGTTTGTTTGTGCGTTTGAACGCGCTAAACTCTCGAAGTATCAGTGTAATAAAAATAAATGATTGTGTTATAGTCTATTTATCAAGAAATGTTATTATAGGATATCTAACATCATAACACGACCTTTAGGATCCGAGCAGTGACTATCAACATCAACCAAGCTGGCAATATGTAGGCTTGTAGTATCATATATAGAAAACAGGCATATACAATCCAAATTTACCGCGAGTGAATTCGTGGGGCACAGTTTGTTTACAAAAATCGTATTTTTGGAATAGTCCTTAATCATTATAATTTCACTTTTTAATCAATCAAATAATAATTTCATCATATTCATTATTCTTTTAGGATATTGCTCGCAAAACGGATGGCCAATGGAGCCGAAGAGTTCTCGAATAATGACCACGTACCTACCGTAAGACGCAGTATGGGCAGACTTACAACATAAGAAACTTCTTCTTGGACTACAAACTACATTTTAATTGTTATATCTAAATAGTCTAAATACTTTGTTAGTAGAATTATTACTGATTTGTAGTTCCTGGGTGCATTTTTCACCTTATACGTCTATAGATGAAGCTAGCTGAAGGTCCACACCATGTTTATGTTACTCACCGCACTCTGTCCTTAGAAAAATGCTGGAGTAGTTATTTCATAAATTCAATGTAAAAAAGATAAACAAGCTTAATATATGGTGAGATTGTGGACAACTGCAAACAACATGTAAATAATTAAAGAGTGCATATACAGTAAGAAGTGATACTTTTTTGTCTTAACAAAATAATAATAACTGCGAAAACGTGCCAATAACGTGATTAAGTTAGCCACCAATGACAATAGTGTAAATTAAATTTAATAAAAAAAAATACGACTAGCGCTGTGGGTTAGAGTGAAAGAGCAAGAGCCTGCCTACCGTTGCCGTATGCGTGAGAGAAAGAGAAGCCAGACAGACTGGCGCCGTAACGCGTTACGTTACGAAGCGGTTTACCCTCCCATAAAAAGTTATTACTTCAAAATAAATTGTTGTGTAAAAAAAATTTTTCATTTCATCAATAAACACCAATTTAATTTGATTTATACGCCGTTAAATTATTTTTACCCGATTAAAACAAACAACAAAAACAATAAAATGAATTCACAATATCATCATTGATGGCTAACTTCATTATGTCGTACTTTCACATGATGCACGCGCAGCTCTCAATTTGATCCTCTACTAAACGACCAGAAAGATTTATAACCCCAAAAACGCAGCTAAATATAACAAAACATTCAGATATTTACAGATGAAGGCCCTGAGCACAGTTTTATAATATACTAGCTGTGCCCGCGGCTCCGCTCGCGTGAACAACATAATGCTGTGGCTCGAGTAGACGCTCGAATCGTACTGCCCCCGCTCCCAACAACGGCGATCGCCCACCGGTCTTTTTAAAGACAAAAATGCCTATTGTGGATGATCCTTAGAAGATAGACATATGCTATCACTGGCTTTTTTGTAGGTCTTTTTGAGATCTACAATTATGTAGAGCATTATTTTGATATATCTCTTATAGTTTATTCAGCGTAAGTCCCAAAAGAGTCTTTTTTTAACTGATTCACAATTATCATCACTGATTATTTCGTATATTACTTTATCTAACAAAATATATTCTATAACCTGGCCAGATAACATACAGTATGAATTAAAGGAAAAACTATGTAAATCGGATAGGTGGTTTTCGCATGAAAAGAACATAAACGGACAGACATACAGAGAAATGTTGTTCTTTATAATATGTATAGATATAAAAAAAAAAACGTTGTCCTCACAAATCAAACTTTGATGAGTAGACACTCATGTAAGGTATTTATTTCTATTTATAAATGACTCAAGACTTAAAATCTACGACTTTAAGATCATTGTAATTAAGTCTATGTTTGCTTAAAGTACGACCGATGTACCCACTCCGCTTATTAATAAAAGTATGGCTACAACTGTCAAAATTAATTCAAACAACTTAATAAGCCTGTCGCCCTTCGAATAATGAATAAATAATTGGTTCTATGACTTTTGCAACTGCAAAATAAAGTTGACATATACGCGATACAGGGTTCTCAACTATACGATAATTATTGTGCATGTACGATAATTTCATTCCTTCATACGATGTACTATAGCATATTATTATCGTACGCAGATTGAATAATATATATTTTTTGCATAATAATTTGAATTATTATATATATATATACATATATATAGAATAATAATAAAGTTAGATATAATCAAAATGTATTTAAACTATTTTATTTTTTATATACCCTTATTTGGTAATAATATTTATGAATATTACCTAAGAATAAATAACTAATAGTATAACTATACATTTTTATTAAGTAAATAAGTACATAAAATATCGTATGTACTGAATTACACATTTGACCTAATATTGCTTTGCATGCGGCTAAGCGCTTTCTACTTTTCGCGTATCTTAAAAAACGGTTCATCGCACAGGATATTGCTAACGATAACATTTGTAGGAAATTTTATTTTTTACAACTTTTGTAATTACTTTGTATTATTCTTAATACGCTTATTAGCTTCACTTGTAACTAACCAACAATGTAAAAAAATCTTAGAATTCAATTTTAACCTACTTCTAATTGTCGTATCGAAATGAAACTTTGTATGTATATGTAGTTCTGATGACAATATTATAATTTGGTAATTTGGAGCTGATCTGATGATGAAGCCAGGAGGTGGATAGTGGAACACATCAGTGTTTACTAGCAAACCCTCGAGGTTAGGCTCATATAATTCGTCTTGACAAGTCAAATAGATTGAACTTGGTAACGAGATGTTATTATAAGACTAAAAAAAATGTAATTTTAGTGCGTAGTTAAAGCGTGTTTTAAGTTTTTTTAACTACCTATTTAAATTTAAAAAAAAATGAGATATTCACAAACAAAAAATTTTTTTTTCCCAACTTCTGATATATTCTGTACACGACATTATTTGAGACTTTAAAACCAACTTATAAAACACCAAAACAAACGTGTATGCAAGTTTATAGCGTATTATATTTCATTCTGAGGTTTAATCCTTTTTTCCCCTTACCTAAATGGACTATTAGTTGTATATAAATTTTATTAAAACATTTGAGAAGTAAGAAAAAAGGGACAATAAACAATGAAACCTCCAAACAATTGATATTCGATCATCATCGTTGCACGTGTTTAAATAAGTCTATTATAAACCAATCAATAGATTTCCTGTTTATAAATATGAATTTAAGAAAAAAAAACCTAGCAGTGATGTAACCAGATACAAGGTCTATGACCTTACTTTTATTTTTGTTGCCTGAACGTGCATAAAATGTGGGTTTAACCGGGTAATAAAGTTCTCGAAACTGTTTTTATGACAATTCTTTAGAAAATTCACATTGAATAACAATTCAGCGTGTAGCATTCCAATTTCTTTTTCATCAGTCACGGCTTTACAATTTATTGTTTGTTTTATTTATCAGTTTAAAATACTTTACCTTTATTGATAAAAATGTAGTTCTGTCTGTACATATAACATATTTTCAATTGACAGATAAACATACTAATATCACAAGTACCGGCTTTCTGTACCAACACGTCATCTATACATGTTATAAAACTCAACGTCTCTCTGTCTGTCTGTCCGTTCTTTTATGTTCTTTTCACGCGAACACCACTTATCCGATTTACATGGTTTTTCCTTTAATTCATAGCTATGTTATCTAGCCACGTTATAGGATATATTGTATTACATAAAGTAACAAACAAAATAAACAGTGACGATAACGGTGCAAAAATTCGAAAAAAAAAAACTCTTTTGAGGCGACTAAGTAAGACATATATCAAATTAATGCACTACATAATTGTAGATCTTAAAACACCTACAAATAGGTTAGCAATAGCATACATCTATATACATCTATCTTCTAAGGATCACTCATAATAATCATTTTTGAGCACAATTCGGCACGGCTAGTATTAAATAAGATACGGACATACTGTCGCGATGTCGGAGAATAGTATGGATGTGATTATGGAATACACTACGTACTAATGACTTAGTATTGTAGACTATTGACCCGCACTATTAGCTGGGGGATTGCAACGATCAGATTCTCGCTCAAGCTGTCGGATTGTGATAACCACAGTTAATAACTCGACTACTCATCGTAAGTAGCGTCTCGTTGCCTTTCTCGCTGCTTATTACATTATATAAAACGAATATGCCTTTAAAAAAAAAATGTATGTCTGTCTGTTTGTATGTCCGGATTTAACTTAAAAACGGCTTGTTTGGATTGTTATGAAATTTTGTACATGAGAAGTATAATGTCATTCTATTATTGATAGGATATAAAAATAGTCATGAACACCCTCGTGTTTTTCCCGATTCATATAACATAGCGGTCTTCGAAAAAATAGTGAATTTGATTTCACTAAGCGATCGCGTAGCATCCTCGGCCTCGTCTTCACTTTCCATGTGACTAAGGCCAGGTGTCGAGAGTATTTTATAAAAAATATATTTTTAGAAATCCTAAAAAAACTGATTATGATGAGATTACTTATGAAAACAATTACTACGTAATAAATCCGTGCTCAGTTAAAAAATTATATTAAACTAACTTGTAACAATGGACTCGCACGTATAAATGACTGTTTTTTAAGAGGAAACGCGGTCGGCATACCTTTTGAAAAATAGGTTTTAACAGGATTTAATAGCTATCGCGCTTATACCTCAACGATCGATTAGAGCGCGAGTGAGATAGCTGCAGCTTAGACTTATTATATTTATGAGATCAAATCATAATTTCTTATTCTCATGTTTCCTCTTACAAAACAGGGTTTTAATATATTTTATTTCCAGAATAATTTAACAAGGACTTTGGCTATACCTATATGTTTTTCTTGTATTTTTTATATTCGTCATATTTTTTGCTAGATATCTGATAGCAACAGATAACTAGGCAAATTTAGTAATTTATGAAGGCTTCTAATTCTTATAATAATTACTTTGTGGAAAAAAATAAAACATAGAAACATGTTTATAGGGATAAAACAGAAGAATATGTTTGTATATAGACTAAATACCGCCTACATTTCCTCCTAAAGGTCGAGAGTAAAATAACTACTAAATAAACTTTTAGAGCCTATTATAATTAATTAAGGGTTCCTTTTTAGGATTTCGGTTCTAAAAAAGGAAATGTATTAAGCTTACGCTGTCGGTTCTACCTTCGAATTCCTCTCTTTGCATTGTTATAGATAGCCTTTTGAATTATTCACAAAATATATTATGCATTATTAATTACTATGATGAAATACCTAATAAATAACAATATTAGAAGAAATACATTTTACAAGAAATATGTTTATAGGCTATCGAAATGTTCACAGAATATATATTGCCTTATTAATTATTATTATGTAACCCCAACAAATAACAATAAAAAATAAAGTAAAATAATAGAAGACACTTTACAAGACATCTGTTGTTTTTTTTCAACTTTTTTTTAATTCTATCTATACTTACAGTATTTTAGCTCAGAGGCTTTGATGTAAAATATTGCCAAACTTTACAATTTGCGTTATATAGATTTGTAACGTATGGTTACTTAAATGTTGTTACGAGGATTTAAATTAGAATGCAGGCTCTGATTTACAAATAAAGCAATACCTATTTGACGTTTTTCAAAAATAAGCCTTTAGACTTAAATTTTAAAGGGTTCCGTGGAATAGTCACGAGGGTTCTGCGATCGAGTTACATTTGCAATCGAATCATTGAATTATTATGGCTATCAAAAAATTCTACTGTTTAAAATTTTTATTTTTAAATCTTCTTTCAAATTGTACAGTCTTTCAAATGAATGATTCAATAACGTAAGAGATATTCATTGAGTGGTCTGTAAATGACCATGACTACACTGTTAGCAATGAGATCCCTGGAGTCGGCTTTTACAACTTCACCGGGCTTGGACACCGTACAGGACCGTACAACCGGGCGGCAAAAGCCAAGCCCGGTAAAGCTGTAAAAGCCGTAAAGGCTCCACGGCCCCTAAGAATAAAAGTAAAGTCAGTTCGAAAAAAAAAAAACGGGCGGCATATTACTAGGGGCAGCAAAAATTGAAATCGGGATATTACATCAAATAGTATAAAATGTCTTTACTAAAGTTATGTTTTTGTTTAATCACTATTGATTCGAAATTGCCTTTGTCTACTTAATATTTTAAAGTAAAGATAAAAGCATTAACTACATTTTTATTAATTTCACATATGTCAGACTTTTTTTAGGAAAGTTAATACAGAAAGTATTGCATTATTTTAAAGAGGACAAGAATTTTCCAAATTATATTAGTTATTTGCTTCTATATAGGCTTTAGGAGAGGCAAATTATATCTTGCACCAAAGCAACAGATACCGTCGACACGGCCCTGATTCCATAGCATTAAAAATTTAGGAACCGTTGCTTAAGGGATTATCTACGTAAATAAATCATTTGATAGTATTTATTTATTTATTTTCATTTGGACCGCCAGTGGTCAGTGTATTAAATACAATTACATAAATAATAACAATTTGAAAAAGAAAATACACTTGGCCTTTTAAGGCAATCACAACATGCACTGTGTAGACAAAAATATATGATATCAATACAAAAGAACAACAAAAAATAAAAACAGTTACAACAGATTACTAGAAATTAGGTCAGATAATCATATACTAACAAATATATGTAATATGTGTAGTGTATGTATATGTATTTAAACTCTACCTGTAACAAATTCAAGGGAAGCTACAGGAAGAGACTAGTATTCTAATAAGGCAATACATAACCGTTTATTTAAAGTAATCCCATTACCTGTGGAGATGTCTACAGGATGTGTGCCGTTATTACAAGGTTTAAAATCGAAAGCTAAGGTAATATGAACTATACGATGTAAATTAAATTACAGATAGTAAGCGTGGTAATTGAAGTCGGTGGATCTACCCTTTGATGTCTGCATCACTGGATACCGGCAATTATGTAGATAATTACATTTATTAATTACATCCATGAATTAATGCATTTAGCTTAGCTGTACCCGCTTGTTTAAAGGCAAAGGGAACTAACTTATAGGACTGTGAAGTTTTTTAATCCTTCCACTGTATTCATCTCTTCATGGTGTTTCATCCCTGGATTATGGAACTGGAGCAAATATTTTGATACCATACCATCTATATTTACTAAGGTCATGTTCTTTTGTATTGTTTTTTTTTAAAATGAATTATTATAAAAACTTGCAGTCTTCTAAAATTACTAAATTTGCCCAACTTACCCCTGTTATTAGATATCCAGTAATAAAATTTAATGAGTAAAAAAAACAAAGGCCTTTTTAAATTATTCTTCTAAAAATATTTAAATTTTTGTCCAGTTTCGACATGAATACAGGGGGAATACTATATAGTGATTTGGTTTAATTTACATAGATACAATCATCCCGAGCTGCACTTGTCTCTTTCGCGTCTCTATTTGGTGGTCGAGGAATAGCGCGACAGCAATAGACTTCTCATTTCTGTTAAAACCTATTCTTCAAATATATTGCCGATAGCGTTTCCTCCTAGCCTAAATAAAGGATTAATTATCAAAGCGACTAATTTTAAAAGTAACAGGTCAAATGAGTAATATAATAAATCTCACAAGCATGTTTTTTATAACTAGTATGATGTAAAAAACTGGTATGCAGTTCTTTTCGGTTGTAGTCCAGGTCAGACCGTGACCACAGTCTGTGTAACCAGGCCAAAACGTCGAGCAATTAAAATAAGACACGTTCTAGACCTGCTTCAAATATGTATTTCAATGTCGTATGTTTGAGTCTTTTATAAGATATATTTAGTATATTTTTCCTCAACAAAAATTATATGAAGTTTTTTGAAGTGAAACTTCTTATGCGACTTCCAAGCGTTAAACGTTAAATTTTAAACGTTTAACACACATTATCGGTCTCTCCTCTTTGTGTGAGCCGGAGCGAGAGAGCCAATGTCGGTGTGTATGTATATTGCACATTGTTTAAATAAAATATAAAATATCTTTTAAAATTAAGTTTCACTTCTATCGTGTGTGAATCGCACACACACCTTTTTTCTTACTGTTTTTCTTACCTTGAATAAAATTAAAATAATAAATAAGATCGGCAAATATATGATTTGGCCCCTTTTTAAGATCTCATCTAAGCTATATTTCTCCTCGTCAAAAATATGAAATTCTTGAAAATGGTGCATTTTTGAGAGGGTAAATCGAAAGCTGCGCGCGCATCAAGTGTCACATGATGAAGACATTAATCATCAACGATAATTATGTGAATTCATTTTACTGACATTTTTGTGTAAAAATAATTTAACTGTGTATAAATAAACATTGGTTTAATCAATCCATAATTTAACAGTGTCTACATAAATATTATTTTAAAAATTCTTGAAAATGGTGCGTTTATTAGAGGGTAAAATTTAAAGCTGCGCGCGCATCAAGTTGTCACACGATTAAGTCATTAATCATCAATGATAATTATGAAATAATATAACTGTGTATAAATAAACATTGATTTAAGCAATCTATAATTTAACAGTGTCTACATATTAATTTATGTAAAATAATTTAATGCTGTATAAATCAATGATTAAAATAACGTTTAATTCGATTAACAACATATAAATTTTTTGAATGATATCTATTGGCTAAATAAAAATATTGTGAGAGAGAGATAGCCACGATTTAATACCAGATACCTCTCATCCCGTTTTTTTTTCGATCAAACTATACCTTTAGACTTAAGGGCCCTGGAGCCTTTACGGCTTTTACAGCTTCACCGGGTTTGGGCCTCTCTTCCCGTCCTCGTCGTAAACAATAGATTATACAAGAAGTAAAGAAAAAGGAATTTAATTCGAGGATACAAGGACCGATATGACCTTTTTTCGCGAGTTATTTACCCTACTATTTACCATTGATTGCGAGGAAATAAATAGTAACTAGTATATTATTTACATTTCCAATGACACAAAACAAGCATAATAACAAACAGAAACTAACCTTCTTAAATTAAATTGGATAGCTCAATGGAATAGCTCCATTCAACCAGCCAGTAGGAACGTTCTAGACGTTTTAGTTTTATTCATAATTCGTGCTTGTTCCAAATTCAAAATGTTTTATTCACTCGGTGACTAAAAGAGTGTTTTATTCACTGTTATCAACAAATCAAATTTATTATGTTGTTGGGACGCGGGATAAAAATGTTGAAATTGTTCTTGTTATGTTACGGCAATGAAATATAAATTTTATGTGCGTAGGTACATGAGTACACAACTTTATTTTTTCTTTAAGTTTTTCTATCCTTGAATAAAATTACTACAATAAATAAGATCGCCGTGAGTCACACACGTGTTTATTATATTGACATTGAGATGCTTATTATTTTTTTGCGTAGTAGTTTTCATAAATGTGTAGTAGAGATTGTAGAGATCTTTTGTTAAATGCCGCTTAAAATGAGCGTTTAAAACTTTACGCGTCGGATTACAATACTGATGGTTCGCGGCAGGTAAGCGCGGAGTGTATATCATAGTAGTCATAGATTAACAAATCAGGTGTGAAATGTAATAAATATAAGGTATCGTCTTTTATATGTACTTGAAATATAACGCCAATAATTAAAAAATATTGTGTAGTATGAACGAATGATATACGAGTAATACTTCCAAAAAAAAACATGTCAACAATAAGGTGAAGTTAGCCACCAATGATAATAATGTAATTCATTTCATTGATTTGTGTTTTTGCACAATTAAAAAAGTCACTAAAATGAATTGACATTATTATCATTGATGAGTAACTTCATCATGACGTACTTTAATCACGCGATGCGCGCGCAGCTCTCAATTTTACCCTTCAACTAAACACGCAAAAGAATGTATAACTAAAAAAAATATAGGTACAAATGCACGGGTTTTTAAAATGTTTATAAATATTTAGTTTTTTTTTTTTAAGTTACATGAATATCTATGGTAATCAGCAAGCGCGCTGATTTTTTAAATAATTTGAACTGAAAGCTGTTGCAAGCAGAATAAAATGAATTTAAGACGACTAACGTAACATAGACGGATGTTCAAAAATGCAAGCATCAGTATTCAAGTCTGCGATGTTAGGTACCGTCAGCATTACAACTAAATCAAACGCATAATTCTGTCAATATTTTTTTTAAATGCTATCATGCATCATAAATGCAAAACAGAGATTAGCACATTTAAACAAACAAACAATCTCTTCTGCTTTTTTATATTGTTTAGTATAGATTTGAAATATTCCGCTAGTTCTGTAATTAACGGTATACAATAAAGCTTCACTACACAAATAAAATTTTCTTAGACTGCATTGGTGACATGTCACGTGATGATAAGCAGGTAAATATAAAGGCGACTTTTTTAATACAACCAAACATACTAAACATAATACATATATTATATATAATACATAATAAACATGCATACCGCCCGTTTGATGGTAAGTGGCTACCGTAGCCTATGGACACTTGCAATACCATAGATATAACTAGCGCGTTGCCGACCTTGAACCACCTTACCCTAAGGAACTCTAGAAACCCTACTCACCACAGGAACATAACACAAGGTTATTTGGCTTCGATCTTTTGTCGGGTTCCACTAGTCGGGCTGCCCCAAGTAGAGAGAAATCTCCAAAGAAATTTCTCTATGGCGTACCTGTCTGGTATACATATACATATTACCCTGTATTTAAAATACCAATACGGGTTAGTAACAGTTTAATATCCAACGGAGCTGTCACACTACCCATAGTGAACTTTTTTTTTTCAATAAATGTTATTAATTCATCACAATTGAAATGTTAGACAGTAATCCCACTACGTCATATTTAGACATAGTTTCATTTGAAAATTGCATATATAACAATATCGAGTTATAATGTAACATTGAAATGGATTGTAAAACTCACAGCACTTTTTCTTCTTTAAATAAATATTTAACTTTTTTAAATAATTCATTGGCGTACAGACTTTATTCTTTTTGTAATACCTGTTTATTTAATTATTATAATTAAGTAAAAATTTTAATTTCGCTATAGGTACTGTTTTGTGATCGGTACTGGGAATGTCACAAAAAGCTCGTTCGCCTCGTGACCTTGTACCACGGTTGCTGGTCAAAAACCGCGATCGTCCGATGTTTCTATAGAATAGCAACGTGGGAGTCGACGGAAACAAAAAATCTAACCACTCCTTCGACTTATAAGGAAAATGTTATCTTCACGACTATACGGGTGGGCAGAGAGTCGGCGCAGACGAGACGTGTAACATGTATAATTAAATATATTCCAAAAATCTGTTCAATTTAATAACGATGCCCATTCAGTCGCCCTTTAGAGTCGATGAACGATGAGTTTGGAGGTAACAGATTATATCAAAAATTTCTTAGAAATATACATCTGCTCCACCTTGACGCAGTATGTCCTGGTCTATTGTCCAATTTTTGATATGAAGCATACTAAGCGCTACTTTTTCCTGACTATGGAGAAACCAAAAGGAGGGTTATCTCTCTACTATAATCAAATAAGAAACATAGTTTAATAGTAGTAAGTTACAATTAACAGAATTTCGATGAAATAAAAATTTGTCTAAAAAAAAAACAACATACTGGCAATAACCTATAACTCGACTTAAGTCCGTTTTTTTCCTTATTACACTGCGGTCCCGATTAAATGAGGCGCACATAGTACAAACAACAGAGCCCTCTGTTGATTCACCTTTGAAACTTCCTACTTCACAACCGTCCGATTGTCGCAATACAACAATAAACAATTAACCATAACGTCGGTTCCCACACGTAGATATGTAATTGTATAAAAATCCTTGGTTTTTGCTTACAACTGCTTCTGATATGAATCTAAAGGTTGGTATTGGGCAGCAATGTATTACCTTTGTCAACGACTTGCGGTATTTGTGATTCGGACTTTATTTTACGCAGTGGTACACGATTTTGTTAAAACGCCGTATTCGGAAAACGCTGCATTGAAGTCGTTAATCACTTCACTTAACTGAAGTTAAAACAGCGAGACACCCCTTTCCAACATTAGGTATATAAGTGGAACATCTATCAGGTTCCTTCAGAAATGATTCCTTTTAAAGATGCTATTGAAGAACTTTTTATTACCAAAGAGTTATATAAATAGACACGATAGGTTGTGCGAAAGGTTTTGTTTTTTTGTAAACAATATTTCGATCCATCAGTTTACTGTCCTTCGTCGTAAATAACAAGTAGTGAAACCGCAAAGTTGCAAAATTGACATTGTCAGGTCAATCACTTAAATTTTAGAACGAGGACACAGTGTTTCCCGAGTAGCGATAAAACTATAAGAGAGAAATTTTAAATACCCATTTTGTCCCATTGTTGTCTCCGTTCCTTGTAACAGTAGTCACTTGCAAAATCGCAGAAACTGAATACGCAACAAATACTAGCCAGTACTCGCCCATCTACCGAATGTGTTTGTATAACAGTATCCAGACTGAATAAGACATTTTTTATCATTCCTTCGGCCGCCTGTTCTTCTTTGGCGGAGAGGGCCGCTCAGAGGATCCACCTCGCGAGCCCTCTCCGCCGTCTCTTTCTGCGAGATGACCTCCTCGCAGAAGGAGACCACCGCTGACCATGACCCCTCGCTGTCGAGCATGTGATTTACCACACTCGGCAGCGAGAGGTCCCCACCTACCACCGCGGCAAGAGCGCGGCGCTGCTCCACCCACGCAGCACACTCAGAGAGAGTGTGCTGCGCTGTATCTTCTGCAGCGCCGCACTCGTGGCACGCAGTGGTGGGCTCCCTCTTGGCTATCTTGTGCAGGTACCATCCGAAGCAGCCATGTCCGGACAGCACCTGTACAAGCCTAAACGTCAGGGAGCCCTGCTCCCTGACGCACCAACGTCTGAGGACCATGCGGACGGCGACTATGGTGTAACATCCATAGCGCGCATCCGCCAGGTCCTCTTTCCACCTCTCGTATATTCTATTCTGGGCCTGCCACCGCAGGCCCTCAATCTCTCTGGGAGCTGGAGGCTCCCCTAACTCTTTCCTTGCCGCCGTGAACCTATACACGGCGGCGAGCACCTCCGCCTCCAGCTCCCACGGCGGGGAGCCGGCGAGCACAAAGGCCGCCCCCGCGGACACCGACCGGTATCCACGGACCACCCTCAGCGCCACGAAACTTTGGCGGCAGAAAATACTGTTGCCAAAAAAGAAAGTATCTTAATTAACTTAACTTAATTTAGTAAAATTATTAGTTTGTATTTGGAAGTGTAATTTTTACGACTCTCACGTATATCCGAATGTTGGTTCCACATCGAGTAGGTTAATATTACAAAAGAAAGTTTATCATTTAAGGTTTATCATAATAGAATTTACAGTTTTGTGAAATAGATGTTATTAATATTTTATTTTTTGCTTATTATATTATTAATAAATAATTTATTATTTTATTACTCTTACTGTACTGCCGAGTAATAGCTAAATGGTCGTAATAGGCATTTTTACTTTATTTAATATCGCTGTAACATCAAATAGAATAAATACCTATACGTTATTTGTATAAAACAAAAAATATAAACCTCCGGGAAATCTATATCTATAGCAATCTATACATATTATAAAATTCAACGTCTGCCTGTCTTATTGTCCGTTTATGTTCTTTTCACTCGAGAACTACCGATTTACATGGGTTTTATTTGCTTCAATATGACAAATTCCGATTATATAGCAGTCATAATGTTACAAACCGAGATTGATATATTAATGCCGATATTTAAAGATTTCTGCTATCTCTTAGAACCTGTTTAAATGTTATAGTGTCACTATTGAGGTACATAGGTTCTTAAGGGACCTTGATTTTCTTTTCTTGGCTAGTTAGTGTAGACCAAAATTGACAGATTACTAAATACACTCACACATGTTTCTTCCCTCCTCCCTGAAGGCAGAAACATGTATATATGTATATTTAGTTGGATCGTATTTGACTGATAGGGAATTAGTCAGATCGCGACAGGTCGGTCACTTTGTAACCGTTGTGCTTGTTGCCATACTTTGAGTGCCTTCAGCGCTCGCCCCAAAGCCCGGTGAAGCTGTAAAAGCCTTTCGAAGCTTCAGAGCCATTAAGGCTAACAGTATATAAAAAAATAGTTCTACATATGACGTAATAAGATGGTGTTCAAATAATGATGGATTACAGTTCGCAATTTGAATAATGTGAGAAAAAAATTTACGATCCCATAGTTGTATGTAAAAAGTTACATCACGATTAATTCAACAACAACATAGCTAGTTACGAACGAGATGGAGAATTATAAAACAAACTAGGTACTTGCTTAAAATAAGGAGGTACCTTCTCAGTGCGCGAATGAAAGTTAAAGCCGGGAATTGAAATAAAAAATGAGTTACAAGTAAGCTACCGACGGGTTGAAGAACACGATAATTGTGGCCGACTGTATCGCGACCCAACACCCGTCATAGTCAACGCTTTCGATCACCATACACAAGGTGATAACGACGAAGAATTGCCGATCTCTGCCATTTGCCGGTATTTTCTATTGTATTTTGCTACCCATAAGGCATAGTGCCGACACGTAGCCGAGCTAAAAAAATGTACTTATTAACGTACGTAAGAAGTTGTAGGTAGTTCTTTGGAGTAACAAAATAAAAATAAAACCAAAACTATTACCTCGCGTGCCAACAATATGATGAAGTTAGCCATAATGATAATTCGTTTTATTAACATTTTAGTATTGCATAAAAATAATTTTAAAAGCGTTATTTTAATAAAATTACAATTGATTATTGTTATTGACTAGCTGTGCCCGCGGCTTCGCTCGCGTAGTATAGAATGCTCTCGAACGAGCGCACGCGCGAATTATGCTGCCCCAAAAATGCTTATTGTAGGTGATCCTTACAAGATAGTTATATGCGATCGATGACTTTTTGTAGATATTTTTAAGATCTACAATGGTATAGTACATTAATATCAATTATCTCTTATAGTTTACTCCGCGTTTACGGTTAATGTTTTATCATTTAATCGCCCCAAAGGCGTCATCATCATCGTCATCAACCTATAGTAGTCCACTGCTGGGCATAGGCCTCCCCTAAAGAGCGCCATAGCGCCCTGTCTTCAGCTTGCCGCATTCAGCATCGACTTGCAGTCTTTCGCAGATCGTCATCCCATCTGGCCGGAGGGCGTCCTACACTACGTTTGCCGAGTCACGGTCTCCACTCAAGGACCCGTTTACCCCAGCGGTTGTCGGTTCTTCGCGAAATATGGCCGGCCCACTGCCACTTCAGCTTGCTAATTCTTTGAGTTATGTCGATAACTTTGGTGGTCGATAATCCAAAGGCGTATTTTTTCCGAATTTGTGCACTATTGTCGTCACTGCTTATTTCGTATGTTAGATACTTTATGTAACAAAATATATCCTATAACCTGGTCAGAGAACATATCTATGAATTAAAGGAAAAACAATGTATATCGGATAAGTGGTTTTCGCGTGAAAAGAACATAAACGGACAGACAGACAGAGATACTTGAGTTTTATAATATGTATAGAAGATATATATGAGTAACTTCATCATGATAATGTGACACTTCAGCGCGCAGCTCTCAGATATACCCTCTACTAAACACATTAAAAAAGTATAACTTAAAAAAAAATACTTTGTGGTTTTATGAAACCACGATGCAAGTGAAACTTTTTTTGCGCCTGTCACTTTGTCCCTACTCTACAGCCAGCTGTAATGTAACATGCGATAGATGTACGAAAAATTTAGGTACGATAAAATAAAAGTTACACTTTAAAAATAATTGAATAATTAAATTAACATATAAACAAACCTACGCGCAACATAGAAAATTATACAACAAAACACTCTCATAGAAACCTACTTAAAATATACGTCACGTAATAATCTAACTAAATCATCTGAGTAGGAAATGATCACGACACGGTTTTGTAAATAACGCAACGGCGGTTGATCAGAGACATAAAAACCGTACTTTCGTTCTCGGCGCAAACCACCGGGTTGTGATAGCACTAAAAAACCCTTAAACAAGTCTAACAATAGATGGAACGTGGGACAAAACGTTATTGTTACGTAAAGCATTACTGAGTCTTACGTTGTATTGTAAACAACTTAAGTTTTTTTTTTTTTTTTTTTTTTTTTTTTTTTTTTTTTTTTTTTTTTTTTCGAACTGACTACACTGTTAGCCTGAGGGGCCCTGGAGCCTTTACGGCTTTTACAGCTTTACCGGGCTTGGGGGCGAGCGCTTAGGGCACTCAGAAACTTAAGTAAACTGGCAGGAACGTAGCGAGGATATCATTTGTACCACAATTTATTCCTGATATTTGACGACGCGGTTAAAGAAAACTAAGTTTATAATTGGGCTTAAATAGCATAGAATACAGTCCGTTAGGTGCAACATATCTTTAACTTATTTGTTTTAGATAAACTGGCGAGCGTGCAAAACTCTATAAACTCTTTTTAAGTGACGATGTGGCTAAAGATGATAACCCGCTAAACCTAGTGGAAGATTAGCTCTCAAGTGTAGAGGTGGTGGGTATGATGGTGGTTGCACCCGTGGAGCCTACCGTTGTTCACAGTTCCCGTACTTGCCTACAGCTTGCCGGATTGCTCGACGTTCATGGTTACTGCTCCGCTTCTTAAGGTCGTAGCGTGAAGTTATATAGCTTATGACCTTCATTAATTAATATATTATAAATTGATAAAATATTTTTTCAAATTTAACAAGTATTTCCAGAGATTAGCGCGTTCAAACAAACAAACTCATAAGCTTTAGAATATCAGTAGATTAACAGATCAGTAATTTACTGTAAATTAAAATAATGTTTTTATACAACGTTAAATTATTATTACGCAATTAAAAAATAAAAGCCAGTACAGTGAACTCACATTATTATCATTGATGACCAATCGTGTCGCGTGCAGCTCCCAATTTTACATTCCATTAAACGTGCCAAAAAAATGTAATATAATAATTACATTATATAGTTAAAGCCCGACATTTACACATTAAAATAAGTAATTCTAAAGTATCTGAATAAACAAATGAAACAAAAGATACTCACACTATAAAACTTGTAATAAAAAAAAACCATTTGCACAACTAACGAACAATGCAAAAATATTTTATAATATTACCAACGAAATGAGTAATATAGTAAGAAATTACTAAATCTAAGCAAAATTTCCATACCACCTTCCCACCCGGGCGTAATGTAAACAGAGAATTATTGCCCGTCCCACATTAACATAACTAAAAACAATCTTATTACGGTATAGAAGCCATGTCACAGTTTCCACGTCGTTATGCAATACAATACAATGGGACGTTGTGCATGAAAGTGATCGAAAGGTTTGTACTTTAAACTGCATATCATCGTATTCATCATAATTGTACAAGCTGCGTTTTGTTTTAACCGTACAGTGTGATTAATCGTTCAACAATGCGTCGACAGTTTCAGAATATAATTTTGTAGTAGGTGATAAAAAAAAGTATCTAATACCTTTCCTAATTTAATTGTACGTATAAGTGGTTAATAAGGTTCCAGAAGCTTCAGACGGCTTTTACAGCTTCACCGGGCATGGGAGGGAGCGCTTAAGGCACTCAGCCGTGAAATCGTGACAACAAGCTCTCAAGGGTGACAAAGTGGCCAAACTACGGCTTGGGCTGTTGTTGTAGTTGCAAATAAGTCGCGAACTGGCTAATTCTCTATCCGTAATTCGATCTAATTAACTATACATATATACATGTTTCTTTCCATTGGGAGGAGGGAAGAAACATGCTTATATGTATTTAGTAATCTGTCAATTTTAGTCTAAATTAACTAGTAAAAAAAGATCCTTACAGCACCTGTGTAGCTGAGTGGTAGACTCTGTTTGGATACAGTGCGTTATAGAAATACTTTTAAAATCAATTATCAGATTGACATAAGCCATGTTAGATTTATATGTGAAACGGTGTGATGGCTTCCACCAAAGCTGTGCGAGGAGCTTACGCGGTATAAGGATGCGTAGGGAAGTTGTGAAACGGTGCGTAGCTGAGTGGTGCAAGGATGCGTAACGGCTGGACCGTTAGCTCTAGCTCTAGCAATAGCTCTAGTGTCCCACATATTCTCTCTTTACACACATCTCTCGCACAAATTCGTCGCTCGCATATCTCGTACAAACACAAATACTCTCCGCTAGCCTTTACCCCCAGAGCTGCGCTAAGAAAGGCTAGAAAAATGAAGTACTCCTAATGGTGGATTTTTTCCTCACGCACCACCTAGCTACCTCACAAATCTCTGGTGGATACGCAGCCTTATAATGATAAAAATACCTTAAGTAAATAAAATAAATACCTACACATTAGATGTGTTAATAAGCTAACAATTCAATTAGCCGTATTTCGAGTAATTTGAGCGTTTCTTTAACAAAATCGTAACAGGTTCATTGTGTGGGGGGGTCGAGACGAGTTTACCTAACGCAGTACTCTATCAAAAAATCTCTTATTCACAAAGTACGAAGTATTATTTATTTATATTAACCTCACTTAAATGACTATATACAATTGAATACACTTTGGTATTAAATGACTTGATAACTTTTTAACTTGTATCAAGAGGCCGTAAAGAAACACAGAAAATAAGACTACTTACAAGTGCTTCGGACCTCTCATCGCACCAGAAAATTATATTCAGAAATCGTCGACGTAGTGAAGTTATTGAGTTAGCATAAAAATAATCCAATTAAAAATTCCGCAAAAATGATGCCCACAAATATATTTTTAAGTCGAGCCAAGTACAGTTGTTAAGTAATCATGGTAGCAAAATACTTTTTAAAATCCGGTTAAGTATGTGTCTTACCAATTTATCGGTATATATAGTTATTAATACACTTTAATAAATACGAGGCATTAAATTAAATAACGTTATTACGTTCCATTTGGTAATCCGGTTGGTTTTCTCTGGTTAGCTATCTCGGGTGGCCACACGTGGCACATATAACATATACATTGTAAAAGCTAGTCATAGTGATTCGCATCGATGTGTGTCGTGTTACAAGCAAAAACAATATACCAAGCGATCAAACAGCTATCCACTGTTTTGATATAAATTTGACGACCACGACAGATAGACAGACAGATGACAAAAATGTTTTTAATTTCCTATCGTGATCAGTGCTCTTTATAATATACTAACTGGGCCTCATGGTTTCACCTTATTTGATCAACTCTTCACCGCGCCTTGTCTCTACTCCAACACGGGCTTTCCGTATTTGCCTACTGGTTGCCCGATCGCTTGACGAACACGGTCACCGCTCTGCTCCTTAGGATCGTAGCGTGAAAATATAAAGCCTATAACCTTCCTTAATAAATAGGTTATTGGATTAAAAGATATTTTTTCAAATCAGACTAGTAGTTCCAGAGATTAACTCGTTCAAACAAACAAACAAAAATCAATATATTGAGCTTTATTAGTATACATATTGTCTATTAGGAAATTTGCAAAAAAACATATTTACAGAAATAACTATATATGTATTTATTAACAACACACACATAAACGCCCTTAACGTACACTATCACCAAGCCGTCATTGCTCCAAACTTTATTACCCGTTCCCTATTACCAAATAATAAAAAAAATACGATTTAATAAATATGAGCTGTGACTTCTGGTCAGAAAAATGTTAACCAATTCGCATTTTATAAACTTTTACTGTTCACTTTGGCCAGTGTCATAAGGATGACTTTAATATTTTGTAACCGTATACTGTAGTTACAACTCATAAATGGGAACAACGATATTCGAGAAGTGATTCATGCAATCATTGCTTAAAATAAAGTGACTATAGGGTTTGGGGTGTCGATAGGGTTGCCAATCAAACCGTATAATAATGTAACCTACTTTATTTTCAATAAATATACTTTTAAGTATAAATACTTTTGTATAAAAATAAAGTATGCGAAAATAATCTATTTCCAATCTGTTCAATATTTTGAATTCAAATATTATGAGAAGTATTTTTTTTATCCTTAAAACTTTTTTTTTTCTTGTCAAAAGACTTTGATGAGTAATTTTCTTTTAGAAAAATTTTATAATTCTAGATATCAAGTTAAATCAGAGACACATAAAGCCAATCTGACTTGTACGCGGACGTGGACAATGATGATTAATTTCGCCGTCATTTATGCCAATAATAAAACGCTCAAGAGATTGTTTGTTTGTGCGCGCAAATTTCTGGAACTACCAGTGAAATTAGATTAGAATTTTGCCTATTAATTGAAGAATAAAACTTCACGCTACGACTCTAAGGAGCGGTTTTTTTTTTCGAACTAACTATTATACTGTTAGCCTTAAGGGCCCTGAAATCTTAGAGGCCTTTACAACTTCATTGGGCTTGGGGGGCGAGCGCTGAATGTACTCAGCCACGAAAGCAGGGCAGCAAGCTCAAGAGTGACAAAGTAAAGCAAATTGGAAACTGACTAAGTTCCATCCGTAGAAAATTGGATGTAACTAACTATACACATATATGTTTCTGCTTTCTGCAAGGAAGGAAGAAACATACGTATATGCATTTAGTAACTTGGTAGTTTAGTCTAAAACTAACTAGCCAAAAAAAGGTCCCTTACAGAACACCTAAGTGGTATGCATGTATCAAGTCCGGTGAAGCTGTAAAAGCCGTAAAGGCTCCAGGGCCCTTAAGGATAGCAGTATAGTCAGTTCGAAAGAAAAAAGTGTGCATGTGTGAAGTGTAGTGTCATATTTGTGTGCTGATAGCTAGTGAATGCTGTGTCACTGTATCTACGGACCTAGGCTTGAATTGCCGCAAGAGGAATCGTGGCGGGCAGGAACGGAGTAGTAATCATGAATGTCAAGTAAATACAATTAACGGCAAGTACTGGAAGAGAAAATAACGATAGTCGGTAGTAATACATAGTACGGGTGCATTGAAGGTAGCGCGGTGGAGAACGGGTCGAATAAATGGAACACGGGTGAAACCGTGGGATATAGCTAGTAAGTAATAAAAATGATATGTTAATTCATCTTCAATTTTACTTAATATACAATTTTTTTTATCGATGACATTAATATTTTGTCACAGGTAACAAATACTGTATCAAGGGTAATAAATGCTGTATCACAGGTAATAAATACTTATCACAGGTAATGAATACATATCACAGGAAAATAAACTATTTTCTTTATAATTTGAAATTTTATAAAAACAAATATATTCACTCGTATTATAATCGTGTAAGTCGGACATCTCTTTCCACATAACCCGTGTATGTCAAAGCCACTCTACTAACAGATTGACCTACTTTACTTCGACAGGTGATACAAATAATAAAATGGACAATCTCGTTTTATGAAAATTACACGATTATTATTTAATTAATTAAAACAGGGGCTGCTGCAGTTTAAATATCTTTAGAAGTTATTTTATAGCATTCTTGTTACTTTTAGTGTTATAAGTTCTTTTGGACGCATTTACCTCTAAAGCTACTAGTTTGATTTGAAAATTTTTATAGCCTATTTATCGAAGAAAAGTACTTGCTATAACTTCACGCTACGACCATAAGGAGCGGAGCAGTAACGTCAAGCAATCTGTCAAGCTGTAGGCAAATACGTGAAGAGAGAACGATAGGTTACACGGGCGCCTTGCACAGATAGTATGAAATTAACTTATACCAGAATTTGATGGCTCAGTGGTAGCGTGTACGACTTCGCGTCGATTGACGTGAGTTCGAATCCTTGCAATGAACTTGAGCTTTCGTAATAATCTCAAGTAGTTTATTTTGTGATCTATGGTATTTGATTCCCTTGCGAGTGTCAAAATATACTGCATAAACGGCTGCATTTTTTGATTATGTTGACTTAGAAGTTTGTTTTTTTCACAGCTCTAAGGGATTGCAGACCTGAGTATTTGATATTGATTTTAACTTGATACATCCACGCGTTCCTGTGAATAATACTAGATTGTAAGACAATTATGTAGTACATTAATTTTATATATATCGTATTATTTACTCAGCATAAGCCAATGAAGCGCCCCAAATGCTTCTTTTTTCCGAATTGTATCACTATTATCCTCACTGCTTATTTCATATGTTACTTTATCTTACAAAATAAATCCTATAACCTGGCCAGATAACATAGCTATGAATTAAAGGAATAACCATGTAAATCGGATAAGTGGTTTTTGCGTGAAAAGAACATATACGGACAGAGAGACGTTGAGTTTTATAACATGTATAGATGTTATTAGACGTACAATGTGTGGCAACCCTGTAGTACGGTATATCTTTTACGCAGTGTATGAAACCGGTTTCATTCTTATATTCCAAATGTATTAAAATATCCGTCACGTGGATACAGAAGTGTGTCTCTCATAAAATTTTTGTCCGAGTTTCATGTCCATAATACTGTATTGTTGTTATATTTAATACGATCATGGATTTAACTGCCGCAGACATCGACTTTTATAGGTTAACGTTTGACTATAATGTTATTTAATTTCTTAAGCGCAGCTGCCGGAACATACCTATTTGACGATAAATTTTCATCTTTTTTTTTTCGAACTGACTATACTGTTAGCCTTAGGGGCCCTGGAGCCTTTACGGCGTTTACAGCTTCACCGGGCTTGGGGGCGAGCGCTTAAGGCACTCAGCCACGAAAGCTTTGCAACAACATCCGAGGGTGCCAAAGTGGCCGAACCTCGGCTCGGACTGTTGCGCGTATGCAATTAAGTCGCGATCTGGCTAATTCCCTATCATTCGAGCTAGACTAACTATACATATATACATGTTTCTTTCCCCTGGGAGGAGGGAAGGAACATGTGTATGTGTATTTAGTGATCTAAAAATGTTTGTCTAATTAGGCAAAAAAAGAAAAAAAAGGTCCCTTACAGAACCTATGTGGTGTGCATGTGTGTATGATGCAGTGTCATGTGAGTGTTTGTGATAGCTACTGAATGTATAGTCACTGTATCAGATTGTCATCTTGACGTCGTGGCTATATGACGGAACTATTCCTAATGGTTAGCACAGTACAATCAAAAAACAACGAGGACCATCAAAAGATCAGCATTCCACCCTCGTTCGTCGCTATTACGTCAGCCTGAAAGCTTCTCCAAACCAAATGAAACAAAAAGATACGAGATTTATCACCATGTGCGTGGTGGTGCTGATACCCTACCAACCCGCTTAATTACTGAACATACAAAGACTAATCCCGAAACGTAACACACTTAAGGGTACCATAAAATTGCGGTTGTTACATCTAGTATATTGTGGTCGCGACCCAGTCATAGATACCCTACCGCCCAGCTTGATTAATATATATAAACTGATTCGGAATGCGATATGCCTAAGCGTGCCACTATGTCCGATGTTTTACACCTGGTTTACCGTGGTCGCGATCCAATCCCCCTGCGATATATACAAGTACCAGGAAAATATGATCATGCCGTATATTAATTTAGCAATAATGATATAGAAGCTATTTTGCAGTAAGCTGATTAGTTACTTAGAAAAAAAATCACAAAGGAGGTATTTTACTCTTTGAAATCAATTCACTTCTACGGTATGTGGTACAGTGAAGTGTAGTGCGGAGAACGTAATATAACAGTATTTCAATGTCAATAGGTACGATGATTTTCAAATCGTGTACTTATGATTAGGGTTGTCCATAATAAGAATAGTAGGATTACATTATAAAGCGCAGTAATATTAGCCTTACAATTGTAGCGAAAAAAAAACCCTTTTTGCTGTGATGTATATAATTATTAAAGTTGTTTTATAGCATATTATAAACCTATGAGATATTAAATATAAAATATAGTGCTCTTTGCAAGTAACATTATCAAATACCACCTCTTATTATTCTTCCATAAATGAAAATATTTCAATCAAATTTAATCAAGGAAAGGCACATAGAACACTCTGTATGTAATAGTGAAAGCCGTAGCTTCTTAAACATCATTTGTTTCTGTCTAACACGCGCTAGTATCTGTCTTCCCTTTGTTTGACCTACACTTTACCTATTTAACATACTGTCCTAAAGCTTTTATATAGACAAGCATAATTCGACAAGCCTGATTTGAGGAATGACACAAGCTTCCCGTGTACAAAATTCAATAAAAATCGGTCAAGTCGTTTTTGAGGTTAATCCGAACATACCAACCAGACGAAAATTTTTAAGTTAGTGGCCTTTTAATAGATTTCTATCCAAGCCCGGTGAAGCTGTAAAAGCCGCAAAGGCTCCAGGGCCCCTAAGGCTAACAGTATAGCCAGTTCGAAAAAAAACCTATCAGGAAATTTTGGAAAAAATACATGTAGGTAGAGACATAACTACAGATTTAATAATATAGATAAATATCTATAGTAAATAAAAATTCACTGCTGTTTTTTTCTGCAATCGTATCTCTATATATTATTTCTTAAAAATGTTTTTTGTGGCAACACTACGTCTCCCTTCACGTACACGCGAATGGAGCCGCGGGAACAGCTAGTATATTATATCTTCGACTAACATATAGGAGGCGCTATCTATAGACAATTTGTTTAACTAACACGAAAGCTGTTAGATTGTATGTATTCAATATCAGTAACGTCTGAAATATTCGCACGGGTCAGCTAGTGAAATATAAATGAAGTGGCAACCATACATGCAGAGAAACAGTGTCAAAGTTTTTTCCCACAAAAAAAACCGGACGCGGGTCAAAGAGTAACTAAAAAAGTTCAATATAATTATCTAATCTAATGTACATCCTAGATTTCAAATGATTACATTAGCGAAACTAGATTATGTTACTGTATTGCATTATAACTGTGACTACAGAATGCCGTCGACGGAACACAAGCGCGAATAGTGCTACCCCGCTCAAAAAACGGAACACAAAATGCTTATTGTAGGTGATCCTTAGAAGATAGATATATGCTATCACTGAAATTTTTGTAGGTCTTTTTAATATATACAATTATGTAGAACATTAACTTGGTATGTCTCGTATGGTTTACTCGGTATAAGGCATTTGAGCGCCCTAAATGCGCCTTTTTCCGATTTTATTCACCATTATCGTCACTGCTTATTTCATACATTATTTTATCTTACAAAATATGTCTTATAATCTGGACAGATAACATAGTTATTAATTAAAATAAAAAACATGTCAATCGGATTAGTGATTTTCGCGTGAAAAGAACATAAACGGACAGACAGACAGAGAAGTTGAGTTTTATAATATGTATAATTAAAAGTTATCTTTGATTTTTTTACAATATTGGTTTCTGTAATGGAAGCGGTAAAGTAACGTATTTTAATATATATATGTGTTTTCTTTCAAAATCAAAAATACATTATTTACTTTAAGCCTTAAGAAAACACTTATGAATGTCAATACACTACTATCAGTTAGAAAAATATCACAGTCTCGAGAAGAACCGAAGAACCGGTAAGAGTTTACTAATAATTATTTTGTTAGGATTTTTTAGCTATACTATTTACAGTTCATATTATTTTTTATTGGACATACTGAGAGGGAGTTATTTACCTTCAGACATCACTTAACTTACTTTACATTCTTAAACTATTTGACCGGAAAATTAGTAATGTGCTTAGGAAGCTTATTGCAGAACCTAAAACAATTACCTACAACATTGTATGTATCAACATTGCCAGCACGCAATAATTGATCCTTTAAGTCGCGGAGGAATATCGATCACATACCAGCTGATTGTACCGATATGTACCGAAGAATTCACGTAAATTCATTAATTCCTATTTAATTGTAGCGATATAAGTAGCAAACAATCCTGTTCACCTGATTTTAAGTGGCCATTGAAGTGACTGAAGCCTATAGCTATATACAATCAACCTCAAGAGGATAGCAATCCTGAGGCCAATCAATAAACGGTTACTTGAAGACTGACTTGGAACCCTTGGAATGGTTGGCTGCTTTGCGGCAGAAATAGGTACGAATGTAGCCCATCCATAGTCGAAACATGTACAGGTCTACCAATGCTAACTGTGAAGGAAAACAACGTGAGTAAATTTGACCGCTTGAGAAATAATCTCGTGGTTACAAAGAACAGTATGTATCGCGCTGTTTAAATTTTTTAATATATCGTCAGCTAGCTTGGAGATTAAGCCCGTGCCTTCCCTCGAGTAAGCGCTAGTGAGCCTCTGCTCAGCAGTAGGACATTTAATACTAATTTTATTATCGTAAATACCAAACATACAGGCTGTTTGAAAATTAATGTGACGGTAGAACAAATACAATCGAAAAATTACACAACAAACTCGAAGTACCGTAACAGAGCGTCGATTTTTTTCCACACTTTGCATCCGTCGCACCTATTTTATTTACCCACCTTTTACACGGTTCAATGAACTCCTAGACCGCATAATGAGAAACAACTAAAACCATTCCTTTTCCCCTTTAAAATAAAAGCTAAGTGGAGTGCAATGAAAACTTTGTTCATAATCACAGAAACAATGATAATTTTATCGTTGATATTTTTGCTACACAACTAAAAGCGACTTTATCCCATTGTGTTAAGGTTTGAAAAAGGAGGTCGTGTCTATAAGTAAAAGAATGAATGAGTTAGTGTTTGTGTACGAAATTCACGCATCTACGTGACCGTTCGATGAATGATTTCTTTCAATTGAATGTCATTCGAACATTCACAGGAACACGATTGATTTGACACTTAACTAAAGATATTGTTTGGAAATTGTGTTTTTTTACCTCGTCACATTGACGGTACTGTCCCTCATTCACAGTACTATCCAAACACAACGGCGACCACCAAGAGATTTAAATCCATCGGCGGTTACCGCTGTCATGCCGGCCTGCATAAATATCTCTTCACGTTACCGTCAAAGGACCCGATGTGGTAAGAAGGAGGAAATACTTTAACCGGGAGATGGTTCCACAGTTTCATGACAAAGGTAAGTCGAAGAGAACTTTTTAGTTCGTGCCGAGATGGAGGTTACCGTAAAACTGAGACTCCGAAGCACAGCACGTGTGGTTATATTGTGGAAAGGAGAGGAGAGAATTGTATTGAAGAGTTCTTCAGAACACTCACCACGATACAGACGGTAGAACACGCTCAGCGAGGCGCAGCTGAAGCGGCTCGATGTATTTAGTAAGGTCTGCATCATTAACAATGCGAAAATCCCGTCTCTGCAACCTGTCCAGAGTATCGAGGAGGTACTCTGCGGATCCATCCCGGAGTTGCGAACAGTATTCCATACACGACTGAACTTGTGCCTTGTAAAGAAGATAGAGTTGACCGGGCGTGAAAAACCGTTGCACCCTGTTCAGGATTCCGAGTCTCCGTGATGTAATACACTCCCGATTTGAGATCACTGGAGTTGAGGTCACTGCGAATATCCACACCAAGGGTATTGAGGCTCTCACGCATTGCTAGTGAAACATTCTGAAGAGTGGGGAGGGAAGATAACAGAGTTTTTTAAAGAAAACGCATTGAACTCAACCAAGTTACTTACTACCCATGTAGATACACGGTGGAAGGAAGAATTCGGTGGTTGGTTAAAATCGTTATAAAAACAACATTCGTACTGATAACGTATTTAAGTACATAACTAGAGGGCTTGTGGATATAAAATGTAACTAAACGAAAATTATGCTGGCTACAAAGGCTCAGTGGTAGCGCGTACGGACACCGCGTCGATCGACGTGAGTTCGAATCCCTACAATAAGCCTGAGCTTTCGGTGAAAGGAAACATCATGAAGAAAACAAAGCATGAAGCTTTTTCTATGCCCGCCTGGCTAGCTACCACCCTCCACTTGCAAATCTGTTGCCAAGCACACATAGGTGTGTTCTGGCTGTTGCACTTGAGAGCCAGTCCTCCCACTGGGCTTAATGATCTTGAGCCACATCGTTACTTAACACCGGGTGAGGTTGTAGCTAAATGCTAAAACTATTAAGAATATAAAAAAATGAATTTTACTAAGTAAATAACTTTTTTTAATAGCAATTAAACCCATAAGTGGGACTCCTAAGAGCACTTACCTACACAGTATTTAAAATATCCAAGTACAAATTACAATATACAAAATTACAAAATTATTCCAGCTTTAATTTTATCAATGAAATTTAAAAATAGTGTGAAAAACACAGATTTGAGAAAAAGGCTGATGGAGCCCTACGAACAACAAAAGTGGGACATGCATTTAGCTGTGTGTCCTTGGCAACCATATAGCAACACGTACGACCGTGTGAATAATGTTGCCAGGGTAGTTAACATAAGTTTTACTGTTTTATTTACCACTTCAGTAGTGTACTTGTTAATTCATCATCCGTTATAAAAAAAACTGATTTTGTACTTTAAATGATGAGCCTCAAGGCACATACCAATTTAGATACCAATTTTCAACTAAACTAATATCTGACATCTTGTTTTTTTTGCCTTATAAATGAATATTTCTTAGTTCTCTTTATTTGTTTATTTTGTTTTAACTTACCATACCCATGTCTAATGTTTCCGATGTCGAAAGAATATGAAATTTCTTCTAGTTTTTTTTTTTCATTTTAGTTTTTTTACTGGTAATATAAATTATCCAGGGTTCTCTGTAATTTTTACTTTGGAACCATAATGCCATCTCTACCAGTGTTTGTAGATCTTTGTCAAACAACCAAATACGTGACAAATATTACCCTATTTCATGATAGGTTGTAAGGTAAGGTTAGATAGGTTGTAAATGATATTCCAACGCTTCATATAAATATTTTACTATAACTTCCAGAAAAATATTTCATTGTAACCTAGCAAAACTCTTGCAGTTTTGTAATCAGTAACAAATAACACGGAAAATTATATCAAAATAAGCATTGTTACCTATGAAACAATTTTCCCTTTCCCTTTTTTGTCTTCAGGAAGAACTTTCACTGTGTA
Source organism: Saturnia pavonia (assembly GCA_947532125.1). Taxonomy (NCBI): domain Eukaryota; kingdom Metazoa; phylum Arthropoda; class Insecta; order Lepidoptera; family Saturniidae; genus Saturnia; species Saturnia pavonia. The sequence goes on along the minus strand of OX383916.1, from coordinate 3,300,138 downwards.
ATTACACAGCAGACGGCATATTTTTATATAGTATTAAAACATACGGGATGCTGACATTGCATGACGTTTCCTTTCAATATTGACAGAATTGATTACTAATACCGGAGACTAGTAAAACAATCTAATACAAAAATTGTTTGGGACATGTTCGTGTTCTGTCAGGCTCCAACTGCCTTTTTCTCAAATCTATGGTAAATAAAAAAAACTTTGCAATTTAAAAATTACAGAATTATAATCATTTTTTTTTTAATAAGTACGTCTACAATATACGTACACCTACAAACAAAAATATTTCTGTCAAATAATCTTAATTACAGTGATGTAGTGTTAATCGTTAGGGTATTCTATCCTTAGTATCATAGTTAGGTATATAATACCAGTCTATTAGTGTACCAGTGCTGGGCAAATGCCCCTTCTCAAGTGGGAGGCTAGGTGTTTAACCAGCACGCCAATCAACGACGTACTGGCACATTCAAACGCCAAAAAATTCTCAGTTTTTTTTCCTATACGTTTATTTCCTATTACCATATACGGTAAATTTGAAAGTGCATTTCTCAAGCGTTTTGGATTCGTCACAATGTTTTCCTTCACCGTCAGATAATAGGGTTACTATCAGTAGTGTTTTGGGGTTAAATTGAATAAAGTAGTTTTTTATTTTGATTTCTAATAAGTAAAAATAGGAAAAACGTAAAAGTTAAGAAATTTGATTCTGTATTCATCTGCACTCTTGAAGTTATTTATATTAAATCATTTCTTTTCTTTTCATCTATATAATGTGTAATGATTTACAATGGATATTATTGAATAAACAGTTTTCTATCTATTTTGCCGAGGCACGTATCAAGTGACCATGAAACAGAAAGATTACCAAATCATTAAAAACTTCGTAGTTATTTCACGGTTGACTTCTAGTTCATGGGTCCGCAAAGTTCGTTTGGCAATCGATTGATCTTTGATCTACTATCTGGTAGGTAGGCTGTGATCACGGTCTGTACTATTGAAACAAAATATCTATTTTAAATTGTAAGTGTGGATTCGTAATTATTGAAATCTTTATGAGCAAATAAGAAAGGTTATTAGCAATTTTTTTAAGAATCTTTTTTAATAGAAAGCTAAAAATAAATAAAAAATTGGGGAAAGTAAATATTAGTTTTAAGCATAAAATAAATAAATTACTGAGGTGTGTAATACAAAATGTAAATATCTATTTTGTAAAAATACTTAGAAAAGGTTTATTTTTAAATAATGGCAACACTAAAATTACAAGTTCCTGTTAATGAATCATAAAATGAATACTGCGTCTTATTTTCAATAATCGATACCACAAACGCAAACTTAATACACTACGATGTTTATTTGTGTTGTAAAATTGAAATAATGTACATAACCGTTACTGGCATAAATGTCAACGACGGAACGGACATTTGTAAATAATAAAAAAGTACAGACTTTTGGCGAGTAACTGCAATGGCGTATTATAAACACGTTTTCATTACCATATCTCTCACCGCAAATAAACTTTTTACTTTATTTTTTATTGAGGAAAGAACATGGTGAGTTTCTACGTCATATGTCCCCACTGCATATTGGTTGATCGTTTAATTTGTTGAACACATTCCAGGTATACTAATAATAAAGTTATAAAGCTTAAGAGATTGTTCGTTTGTTTATTTAAACACGCTGATCACTCGAACTACCAGTTAGAATATAGGCTATATAACTTCACGCTAGGACTCTAAGGAGTGGAGCAGGAACCATGAACGTCAAGCAACCTGGCAAGCTGTAGGCAAGTACGGATGCGTTGTGGAACACGAATACAACCGTGGGGCACAGCTATTATACGAGACAACATGTTTAGTTACGCGGGAAGGTCAAGGAAATCCTTTCATATAAGCTGGACATTTTACTAGCTGATCCCCAAATATGTTGTAAACAAACGAGTCCCTATGACTGGTTTTCCAAAACGTGTGTCGTGGTCACGATCCTTTCAGTTACAAGCCACATTAACCATTTCTATTATTCGTCTCGTATTTTCGGTAACGCCGAGATGGGTGTTTCCTTTCGGGAGTTTTTTTTTTTTATAATATGAAAACATAATTCCTATTTTTCTGATGGTATAATAAAATATAACCTTCCCTTAAATAAAATGTTCAATAAAAAACAGCACGTGCCCAAAGTTTTCGATCAAAAAACTTACCTTACTTTAAAAGGTCATGCCAGATGTCAAGACCTCGGATAACAAAGTACAATGTTTTGCTGTTATATTGTACATAAAATTCTAACTTTAATACCTTTTCTTAAGGTTCAATTTAGTACTTCAATTCATTTGTTATCGGTAGGATGTTCCGCTTTGTTTGATTTTCAATACTTTCTTTACATTATGGTATTGTGTTCATACACCTGGGAATAGGATATTATTGATTCGTGACTTTGACCCTTGTAGCGAAGACAATAGATTTTACGGTACATTTTTTTCAACATTGTTACATTTAAACGCGTATGCGCAGCTGTTAAATGTGTTAATATCGGACGACAGATGTTTGTGACAATGGCTCGTGCCATATAATTTCAATATTATTGAGTATTAGGCCCTAAGCCTTATAAATAACACGAATACTTTGATAAACATATTGTTTACCTAGGTATTGCAGAAAGCCTTCTGAGCTGAGCACGTAACTTCTTCATGCAGCCTCTAATGGTGGTTATACATGATTGCGTCCCTGTACTATACCGCGGGCGGCCAGGGGGAGAACCGTTTCTACGGGTCTCCCTGAACGCCGTGTCAATGTAGTTTTCTCAGGCTATGAGCCATTGGAGAATCCCATCAGTACCCGTGTCAAACCGAAAGTCACTCGTTAACTGGATATGCATAGGGTGATCCCGAAACGCGATACGCAAAAGCATGTCACTATGACAGGCTTTCCACCATATGCATGGTGATCGCGACCCAGTTGGGCAAAAAACCCCACAACCCCGCTATCGCCCGCCATTATCTCGTCCATTGCTCAGCAGGGTGCACCACGTGCAGGTGAGGTTGGCTTAGGCGTCTTAGTGCTATAGATGTAATTTGACACCCCTTACACCTTATTTGCATGTACGGCAACAGCTCAAGCCGAGGTTCGGCCACTTTGGCACCCTTGAGCTTGTTGCCTCGCTTTCGCAGCTGAGTACCTTTCGCGCTCGCCCCTAAGCCCGGTGAAGCTGTAAAAGCCTCTAATGGCTCCAGGGCCTCTAAGGCCAACAGTATAGTTCGCTCCCTCACACCCACCACGACCGCCCTCCTCTGCGGCAACTCAAGCCTAGGTCCGATCCATCGGTATGGAGCCCTTAGCCAAGCAGCCTCTCACGCGATACAGTGACTCTACATTCACTAGCTGTCACAGACATACATGACACTGCATTATACACAAATGAACGCCACATAGGTTCTGTAAAGGACCTTTTTTTTATTTTTTTGCCTAGTTTGACAAACACTTTCAGATTACTAAATACACATACACATGTTCCTTCCCTCCTCCCAGGATGAAGAAACATGTATATATGTATAGTTAGTTTAAATCGAATGATAGGGAATTAGCCAGATCGCGACTTATTTCCATACGCGCAACAGTCCGAGCCGAGGTTCGGCCACTTTGGCACCCTCGGATGTTGTTGCAAAGCTTTCGTGGCTGAGTGCCTTAAGCGCTCGCCCCCAAGCCCGGTGAAGATGTAAAAGCCGTAAAGGATCTAAGGTTAACAGTATAGTCAGTTCAAAAAAAAAAACGGTAAAAACAAAACAAAAAGAAACCAAGCCAGTAGAATGTGTCACTAGTGATTTGTGGCGTGTCATTTCTTTTTATTCAATAACAACTTGTGTTTATACATAATCACGCCAATTTTGATCAGTCGCTCAAACAAGTTTGTGGCACTCTTATTAAAATTGTTAAGGGAGATTTTATAGCAACTCAAAAATTCATGTTTCTAGTTATTATTTTGAAGTGAAAACTTCTTTAGCCGCTTTGAGCACTTTTTGGTAGGGGAAAATCTTATGGGTTCGCGTCACCGATATGCTAATGGTAATTGTGTGTCTATATCTATTAGTATATACATCTATAGAACGTACTGCTCTGATATCAGACTGGCGCATGCGCAGCGGCCTGTGTAACGCTTTTTGGATGAGTGAAATCTTGAGAGTTCGCGTCACCGACATGCGTAATAACAGTATATCTGTACCTATATAGGTGCTGTATATACCTTTACAAGTAAAATTGAATGGATTTAGTAAAAAGTATAATGTGTATATACTGTACATTGTTTGAAATAGTGTTTGAGTTTGATTATTATCTTAATTTTTTTATTGTAGAATCACTGTGCAGTACAAATAGTGAGTACTAAATAAATATACTAATATGTTTAAGTTGAAAAATAAATAAGAAAAAAAAAAACAAAGTATTTTTATTATTATTTCAAATATTCATATTTACTTATATTGGCGTTTGAAAATAATTCTAAGTTATAAGTTTTCAGTTCTATCGGCAACCCTATGACTGCCAATTTTTTTCAACCCACTTCACTTGTGCCCACTGGCCAAATTACATTACGTAAAATGCCACTGACATTATATAATGTAGTGACAAATAATATAAGATTACTAGCTGTGCCTGTGGATTCGCTCGCGTTAAAATCTAAAAAATAAAAATTTAGGGGTGGACCCTTAACATTTAGGGGGATGAAAAATAGATTTTGTCCGATTCTCAACCCTGGCAGATATGCACGCTAAGATTCACGAAAATCGGTCGAGCCGTTTCGGAGGAGTTCAATCACGCACACCGTGACACGAGAATTTTATATATTACTTAGATGAATTAAAATAAAAACCACCACATGACAGATCGAGTTCCCGTCATAAAATCTGATTTGTCACTTATGTTCACCCACGAACATAACAAAAAACTTAAGACACCATCCTTAATACTTAGATTACACTTAACAAATTTTGGTTTGTCATTTTTCTGTAGTAAACGACATAGCGACAATGGTTCAGTGGAAGTATGTTGGGATACCACGTCAATCAACGTAACTTCGAATCCTAAAATGTAAGGCTCATTTTACAGCACTTCACCATAGCATATTGATAGAATATTTTCTAAAGCCCATTCTAGCTAGCTATCACCCTCAAGTTGAAAATCTGTCTCACAGTAGTGCGGTACTTATAACATATTCTTCTCTAAAGGACAGTGCCTTCCGAATTGGTTGTAGAGTCATTGAAAATATTGAATACTAGCTGAACCCGCGGCTTCGCTTGCGTGGACAATTAAAAACCTTTTATTATTTTTTGGGCGGAACCCTAATATACTAAATAGACTCAGTTATGCCTTATAATATCGGCTATATGCCAGTGAAAGTCCCGCCAAAATCGGTCCAACCGTTTCGGAGATTACCCGGAACAAACAGACACACAGGCGAAAATTTTAAAAATGGGTTTTTTGTTATAGTTTTCGTGTATACTTTCATATGCATTTAGTTAAAATTTGTTATTTTGACAATACAAACAGACACTTCAATTTTATTATATGTATATATAAACATATTATCATCTTCATTATTATTATTTTAGTTTATATAAGACATTAATTTACATATTTATTTATTTACAAACTTATTTAAACATTTTATGTTGTAGGTAGATGGAACTACTCTAGTCATCGATTGCAGGCAGAAGTAGCAAAGAAATTTCGTATAAATTATTCTGTTATCTATGTTTCTCAACAACTGTCTTTCCTCGTCAACCATTCTCAACACTTCCTCATTTGTAATCCTTTCTGTCCAACTGATGTTCTCCATCATTCTTCAACACCACATCTCAAACGCTGCCAACATTTCTCTGTCATTTTGGTTCATCGTTTAAAATTATCTAAATATTATAAAGAGGTTATTTGCGAGTATGTTTGTAAGAGGTAATCTCTCCAGAACTTCTGATCAGATTTTATAAATTCTTTCCCTAATTGTAAGCGAAATTATCCCAAATAAATTTTATATTGAAATTGATAAAAGTTGCGGGCGGTTGCTCGTTTACAGTATAGTAAAGTATTTAAACACGTTCGCATTTTAATCTTAGTGAAGATGCCCAAGTACCAAGCAAAACACACGTATTCTATCTAGGCAAAAAAAATAATTGCAGGATTCGTTATGTGTTATTTCACGCAGACATGTCAACGGTCGGCCCATTATCGACTGTTTCTCAACTTTTTTGCGGCGGCGCCCTTTTTATATCAACATATTTCGCGGAGCCCTCATTTATAAAGATGCGGCAAAGGAGCCGCTACCACCCATTCAATTACGATCTAAGAAATACATAGATTATTTATAGACTGAATATTTGTTGTGGTAATATTCAGATAAACTTATCAATCTAGTTGCAAGTAAATCTAGTTAGTATCTTCTAGTTTATCCGTGTGGAAATGACCTTAGACTTAGATGATTATTTAAAAACTGACCTCTGTTATGAAAATGTATGACTGTTATTCAATTTAAGCCCTAAGAAAGCACTTATAAACACAGAAACACCACCACCGGTTCAGAAAACATCCCAATCTTCGATTAGAATCAGCAAGAAACTCAATCGGGTTTATCAATATTAATTTTTTTATTGTCTAAGTAAGAAATGTTTACAGTTAATCACTATATTATTTTTGGTGGATTTACAAAGAGGGATATTCCAGACATCACTATTATTGACTTAATGATCCACCCTATAATACCTTTTGACAGTAAAACCTGCTTGATATAGTCCTTGAACATATTGTCCGTGTAATCGGTAATATGCTTTGAAAAACTTTATCGTGGAACCTAGCATATCTAAGTTTATGCGACGATAGATTAAATTATCGAGGATGTATTGTGAGGGCAAAGTTAAGATATTAAATTCCTGAAACTTGTTCAAGGTTCCATGTTCTAAATTGCTTGAATTACCTGTTTTTGAAGTAAAGTAAACGTAATAAAGGCAATGTTTTTTTAAAAATATATTTATTTATTTAGGAAAACATTAAACTCCCTGCTTAAAAACACAATGCATTTTACGGAATTAGTTTTCTCACCGCTCTAGTCTATTGCATTTCATTATATATGATCTAAGTTTTACGGAATTAGTTCTCTCAATGACCTATTCTATTCTATTGCATTTTGTTGTGTACCAGCCCTTGGCACAGCGAAATAAAGTAATGCAATAAACTTCAATATAATAAACTTTATTGCTTTATTTTACAATATAACCTATAATAGAAATATACTGAAGACAATGTGACATCTTCAAGGAGACACCCGAATATACAAGAAAAAGTATCCACCATAGATAATGTATATTTTTTTGAGCCATAAACTCTGAATACATCCATTTCATTGCATATGATCTACATTTTACGGAATTATTTCTCTCACCGCCCTATTCTATTGCGTTTCATTGCATATTATCTACATTTTACGGAATTAGTTCTCTCACCGCCCTATTCTATTGCAGTTCATTGCATATGATACATTTGAGCGTATTAGTTCTCTAACCGCCCTATTCTATTGCGTTTCATTACATATGATCTACATTTTACGGAATTATTTCTCTCAATGCCCTATTCTATTGCATATCACTGAATATGATCTACATTTATGTATTGCATACAGAACGACAATTATTTTCTAAAACTTAACGAGATCACTCTCTATCTATCCATCCGTTCACCCGAAAGACGTCTACTGCTGAACATAGGCCTCCTCCAAAGATTGCCACAACGATCAGTTCGGTGCTGCTCGCATCCTATAAGTAACCACAATCTTCACCAGGTCATCGATCCACCTTGTGGCAAGTTTGCCCATGCCTCGTCTTCCGGTACGTGAACGCCACTTGAAAACTCTTCGGCCCCATAAGCCATCTTGTTCTACGAGTAATGTGCCCCTTAAGTCTGCCACTGCCACTTAAGTCTAGTAATTCTGAGGGTTATGTTGCTGACTTTTTCATTTCTGATTCGATCACGAAGATACGCTCTGAACCCATTTTGATCGTATTTTAAATTTATATTTACTAAATGATTTTTAAGAGAGGTAGGGTACAGAGAAATGTTTTTAGAGATTTCTCTCTAATTGGGGCGGTCTTACAGTATTTTTTCTTCGATCTGACTATAACGATAGCTTTAAGAGTCCTGAAGCATTATAAGGCGTTTACAGCTTCACCGGGCTTTTTTAACGTTCCTTACCGAAGCCCCTAACTCAGATCAGGGATCTTGTGTCTTCTACTAATAATTAAATCAGTGCCCTTCTTGCTGTGAGCAAATTACCCATAATAACCCCATACTATATTTTTTACAATTTAAGATCTACTTATTTCGTAAGTAAAAGTTCCTTAATGTAGACGAAAGCTTCCCTTCTCTTTTAATAATACTCTATCTTAGACTAAGCTAAACCTTCCTTTCTCTTTTGGTTCTTAAAAACTATCAAGCTTCGCCTTCTCTTTTATTTTGTTCTTACACTAACACGACATATCCTACAATTATCACCAAAAAGTTTATTACAATATTTTATTAAAACAGGCTATCATGCAACAATTCCGGGTTAGTCGCAATGACACGTAAGAATTAAAATGTTCAATAAATATTAAAAATTAGTTTATACCCCTTTATAAATTGTTTTAATTGTTAATACCTCACCGGGCTTGGGGGCGAGCGCTGAAGACACTCAACCTAGAAAGCAGGGCAACAAGATCCAGGGTGCCAAACAGCCGACCTCAACTTGGGCTGTTGCCTTAGTTATTTATAGTTAGCAATTAAATCGCGAACCGTCTAATTCCTATACGTAGAAATTTGATCTAACTAATTATACATATATAGATTTTAACAGAAACATGTTATATTATGCATCTAGTAATCTGGCAGTCTCACTGGTAAAATATCTCCACCCTACAGAAGATCGCAGCTAAATAACTTTGTGTTGTGTTACTGCGGTGAGTAGGGTTTCCAGAGCTCCTTTGGTTAGAGGGGTTCAAGGTCGGCATCGCGCTTGTGATACCTGTGGCATTTACAAGCGTCCATAGGCTACGGTAGCCGCTAAACATCAGATGGGGCGCCTACACAACTAGTATAAATCTAAAGATTTCGAACAAATAATTATGCACATTGCACATAACTGTGTTATTAAATAACCCTGTATAGCATATAAGCGGTTGAGAATTCATATTTTTATATTTACGACAGTCCACGGCAAACGATGATATTACTATAATTGTTATAATATGTAAAATAGCGTAATGTTATCCTCGCTACAAATCTACATATGAGAAATATTACCTTATTAACATAATATGAAAATAGATATCCAATTTGACATGCAGATACGCGCGGTCAGTCCCGTCGACCGAACGCAACAAAACAATGAGTTATCTATTTAACTTGAAGCAAAAAAAGCATAAACGTTGACTTATCTATTTAACGCAGCGCAAAAAAGGGCAAAACAGCGCAAAGCGCCTCGGGTGCAGCGGCAACGCAATCTGCATCTACGCACCGTATGGTGGAATGTCGCGCCGACACGCCGCGCCGTGCCATGCCTCAAGCCTCTCTCGACTACATACACTTCGAAGTTGGCTGTTATTTTTTATTTTTCAATTTGTACTTAAAACAAATATATTATTACTCTTATAATACAACTTAAGAATAATCAATACGAGCTTAAGGTGTACAAATAAATAACCCGTGTATTCAGTAAGGGAAAACTACGTGATGAAACTATAGTGTTAGAGTAGAACATTTTCCATTTATCACCAAATAACTATCAAGTTGCTCCAGCGACAACACATGAGAATGTGTCTTTTAGGAGTTTTCCCTTCCCTTTGTGGACCGATTGAGTAAATAAAAGATTGAATATTGGTAAAGCGATGCAATGTTTAAAAACTTAAATCATTTTCCTCAGAATAAAATTTCTATTTATGGTTTTATTAAGAGGTCTAGTAGTAATGTCAGTGTAAATAGTATTGTCTATGGACAATGTATCAATTGGCAACACTTTCATCTATTTCGAATTAGCAAATGTTATAGTGTCTATTAAAATCGATAAATAAAAGGGTGATTATTGTTATATAGTGAAATAACCGAGTAATAAAATATTTATTCAAGACAAAACTAATTAATCACGAAACTTTTTAAAGTATTTTCCGGGTGACCTTTTTTCACTGTCATATTCCGATCATAAAGTTATGTATACACCCGTACATACATTATTATATATACATTCCGATAGTATATAATATACACATTGCGTCAGCTGAACTTCTTAAAACAAATTTCTTAGGTATCGCATATTAAGCAAATTTAACAGCACAACTACAGTCCACAATGTCTATATATTTATACGTGAGCTTTAATACATTTGCACTTTAAATTAAGATCTTAGTCTATGGTAATTTCAATACACTTGCCGGTTGTTTAAACACCCAACTGCCGGGAAATATTCGCGGGATCTTAATCTGTAATGCTTTTGGTTTTAATTCATGAACCTATGTTACTGATACTAATATTATGTAATATTGATAGTATTTTACGTGATGTAGTTTGGTTACTAAGTATAAGTGAATTGGATTATAAATAATAGTTAGAAACAAGCACAAACACTCCCTAGACAGTTCTAACAGCCTACACTGTCTTGTTAGAGCTTTGTTTGAAGTTTATAGATTAGAAAAGTATTCTATCCACTTGACATAGGCTGAATTGTGTATATTACACGTTGCCATTAAATATGATGAAGAATTTCAACTGCCACAGGTTATAAATAGGTAAAATCAGAAATGAAAATAATAAAGTAGCTAGATTAAAATGACTTTATTGAATTTTCCACTCGGTAATCTGGATTTAATTCCAGACCACAGTTCACTGGCAAGTTACACGTCCCAGAGATTTACACATCTCTAGTACACGAATACCCGATTTTTAATTTATTTCCACTTACGCCCTTACAGCTAAAAAAAATTGTTCGCTTATTTGACCAACCAAAGGTCAACGGTACTCTGTTCAACCATCTACATAAATAAATATATCCGTTTAAATTATTAAATAAACACAAATGATTTATAAATAAACCTGTTCAATTTATTCAAATTTATTCAGTACACCTTGTTACGTGAATGAAACTAAAGAGTATTTTGTCTTTTTATTAAGTTTCTCTATAAAGATCAGTGTGCATGTAAATGAGAATAGTTTTGTTTTTATTTACAGATCCCATATTATGCGAACCGGATTATGGACTATAGCAATATTAATTTACCGGAGAACTACCGCTGTTACCTTATTTATGTTTTAGCCATTAATTGTTTGATTTTTTATTTCTTATGTTGATTGTATTTTATATAGTTTTATTATTACGTATACGAGTAAGAATGTTTTATATCTAGTTATGTTAAAGTCTTTGGAGTTTATGATTACTTTGAAAATTAATTAAAAAATGTCTCCGGTGAATAATTGTCAAAAAAAAAGTCATTGTGGCCTAGTGGTTTAGACAGGCGGAATATCGATTCGATGTCCTTCGATGTACCTACATTTTTTTCGGAAACTGCGGACATTTACTAATTTATAATGGTAATTCTCGGCTGACGGTGAAGAAAAACATCGTGAGGAAACATTAACGCTTGAGAAATGTTCTTGTTGTAGTTCACTGTATGTGGGAAAAAATATAGAACGTTTAATTTCTCTGTGTTTGAAATCGCCAATACGTCGTGGGCTAGCGTGGTGATTAAACCTCCTCTCCTCTTGAGAAGAGGCCTTTGCCCAGCACTGGGACACATACAGGCTGATATATCATTATTATTACCATTGTCATTGCGCTTAATATTATGATTTTGTTATTAAAACAATAGAATGACTATAAAAAAATAGCTTGATAGATGTGATCAATTTTATTGAAAATCGTTTCGTTGCTATTCAAGTAAAATATTTCATACAATGTCGTTATTGTTTAAAATAAAACAGAACAAAAGTAAAAGTAAGCTACGTTAGCCGCTTACCATCAGGAGCGCCGTATGCTTGTTTGCCATCTTTGTTTTATAATAAATAAGTGGATGGTTGTACTTTGTACGCGCGTTAGGAGTTATACTTCTTTAAATAATCACACTCGATATTATGTAACGAATGACTATCTTCACCACAATAAAACAACAGATTTTGCAAACAACTTCATAGTGTAGACGTATGATACAAAGCGCGCGCGCATCGTAAAAAATCACATCATTTTTTATATTTTAATTTGAGTTTACAAACAGGGGCCCAAGTCTGCTAACAAAATAGTGTTTGAATAGTGTGTCGATAGTATGTCAATAGACATTTGGGCACAATTTGGTATTCTCCTATTTCTTTATCATTCTATCGGAAAACCACTGACTCATTTGGTATTCTGCTCTACAATCGCGTCTCAATGATATTTCGATAGCAACTCGATAGTAGGTACAATGGTATTCTCTTAAATGTTAACAGCTTTATCAATCATACTTCTATGGTGTTTTGACTATTGAGTAGCCATTGAACAACAACAGCGCTTCTTGTACGATCACTTGCACGTTTCATAAAAATAATATCAATTGATAGGCAACACCGACGACAGATATTGCCATCCCACTGACACACTATCACAACACTATAGAGATTCTATCAAGACAGTAATGAAATTTTAGCAGAATACAAAATTTGGTACAATTTTGATATAATATCAGTAGAGTGTCGATATAATGACAATAGTATATTCTTAAATGTGAAATAACAGATATGGGCCCCAGTTTATAAAATTAAATCGCACCAACAAACTTTGCAAGTAACTTTTACTAACGATTGGGGATCTCTAAGTTGATAAAATTATCCACAGAATTTACAGCTTGTGGTAACCCATAACATAATAATATATTCTCTCAATAAGCTTCAAGTAGCCCTAAGAATAATGAAGTCTGCAGAAGACCTTGTATAATATAGCAAGTACCCCGTGACTTTTACGAGCGTCTAGGCCTAATATGAATACCTTTTAATTTATTGCTTAACTAGCAACTACTCGTGAATTCGCTTACGTTAATTACAACATAACATTTAATCATAATAATAGTAGCCACTTGACGATAACTTCCTATATACGTCAAGCATTTTCAAAATCGGATCAGTTATTCTGAAGACTGCCTTCTACAAACATACTAATTTGACGACTTTATAACATTAAATATATATTATTTCACTCTACGTAACATTGTAACGATATCTATATTAACAAATCTGTAGTTCTTGTATGTGAAAGTAAATGACATAAAAAAATGTCTCTCAGGATTTTAATAAATAATGGCGTGTATGATTTTTAGTGTACTGGGAGTATTTGAGTGAGCTATAAAAATTATCAATAATACATTAATAAATCATGAAAAAAATCATTTAAGTTAAGGATAACTTTTGAAGCAATGATGGCTCAGTGGTAGTGTGTACGACTTCGCGTCGATTGAGCCTGCTGATTGATGAGCCTGAGCTTTCTGGAAGGAAACAATCGTGAGGAAACCATAGCACGGTTGTAGGGCATTTTCTAATGCCCGTCTGGCTAGCTACCACCAACAAGTTGAAAATCTTTCGCCAAGCACCAATAGGCGTGTTCCGGCAGCTGCACTTGAAAGCCAGTCTTCCACTAGGTTTAGCGTGTTATCATCTTGGGCCACATCGTCACTTAACATCAGGTGAGATTGAGGCCACTACGCCAAACCTATAACAATAAAAAAAACTTCTTTTGGTGCGTTTAATTTTGGCGTCTTTTGACGGTAATGCGACCTGTTGGAGCTAGCCATCATAATCAAATTAAAATAATGTTTATTTAAACATTATATTATTTTAATATGATTTAAAAAATCAGTAAAATGAATTTATATCATTATCATTAATCTGACTTCGTCATGTTGTTGGCACGAGGAATAAAAATTTCGGATTTATTTTTGTTTTGTTACGACAAGGAAATAATATCTTCTTATATGCATACCTACTACATAAGTGCTTATTTATTTACTCTGGGATTTTGATGAAATTTTATATGCCAAACTAAAACAGATAGACTATAAAAATTATCAACAATATTTAAAGAAATCATAAAATTCTATTAAAAATAAAATTACGAAACGAATATAATTATTGTGTAAAAAACGCAAGCGAAGCCGCGGGGCACCGCTACTATATACATAATAAAAAAAATACGGTGCTACTACACGTTGATTTCATAATAGCATACTTGTAGATGTCCGGGAAGTTTTTATAGTTTTCCACCATCTTTCCGAAGTCTTGAAATCTTGAATCAGTTTAATATGGCAGGATATCGGCTAGCTCAAGTGGAATATCTGTCCTAGATACATGAGAAACAATGACATGTTTGTTATTATAGGGTAATTGTTTAAACTTGCAATTAAATTGACAAAATTATAAGTTTTCATAAGTCTCTTTTTTTTGTAATAAAGAATGTTTTTAGTACAAACACAATTGTTTGTTTTACTATTCACGGCAAAGCGATGGTACTCAGTATGTTGGTGTAACCACAGTACAATTCAAAAACAACGGTGATATCCGAGAGATCGACAATCCATCGGCGGTCGTCACTGTCAGGGCCGGATTAACAATGTTGGGGCCCCAAGGCATTGCACGTCTCGAACCTCTTTACCCTTTTATAACTACCTCATACTTTTTACCGCAAATGAATATTCATCATCATTATAATGTTTTTTTTACTATATTTCAAAAGTAAGACTGTATCTTAAAAAAAAAAAAAAAGAAAAATTTCTATGGAAAATATGCGTAAGTTTTATATATGTATCAAAAAAATTGGGGACTACCCTAAAGCCCTTTATCATGCGAACTAGCACTGCAAACCAGAGAAAAATAAAAAAACACTGTAAACCTTATGAAAGCGATATGACCATTGATTTAAATTAATCCTTGTATTCAGTAAGAGCGCATTTATTATAGTATTTTGAAATGCGTTTTGAAATGTACTTTAATATGACGATGTAATAACAATTAAGCCAATATTGTCATCAAGGATTTATTACACAAAAATCTTGAAATTTAACTTTCACTCGAAGTTCCTTCGTGTTATTTGAATTTTATTTTACATACATAAATCACGCCTCTTTCCCAACGGGGTAGGCAGAGACCACGTCCTTCCACTTGCTATGATCCTGACATACAACTTTCGCTTCCTCAACATTCATCGATCTTTTCATGCATGCTCGTCGGTTTAGAGTACTCTTGACCAGACCTTTCTTCAAAACGTCCCCGATTTGATCGTGGAACGTTCGTCTAGGCCTTCCGCTTCCAACGTTCTCAATTAAACTCATCTTATATTTATTTTTATTTTTAATAAATAAATAATCTCGACGGGCGGGGCCTTAGCTCATGCGGGGCCCCTAGGCAGTTGCCTACACTGCCTAATTGATAATCCGGTCCTGGTCACTGTCTTGCCGACCTGCAAGCATTTCGGGCAGCTGGATATACACTAGCCGATCCCGAATCGCGACAAACGAAAAGAGAGTCACTGACGGTTTTATCATCATGTTAGTCGCGACCCAGTCGAGTATAGAACTTTACCACGCTTGATTACTGTATATACATAGGCTGATCTGGAAACGAGTCACTAAGCGTGTCACAATGACGGATGTTCCACGTAGTGTAAGGTGGCCACAATCCAGTAGGACGTATGTCGTATCCTACCACAATGCAAATTATGTTACCTTCCCACACAATGTACTAGTGGACTTAACTTCTTATGTTTGTATTTTTTTTTTATATAATCAGCAGTTTCGTTTCGAAGTCAGATTATTTTTGTGTAGGGGCGAAGCATGCTATTTTAGGAAATCTCTACCTAGTTCGTTCTTTTAAATGCACTCTTAATATGCTAAACATGAAACTGACTAATGATACAGTTAAGTTTGGCAGTCTGATTGTTTACATAATTACGGAATTATATCATAATGACGTCACACACTTGTCACGTTACAGTTCAACGACACGGCGCGAGCGCATTAAAAACCGGACTTTACTGGAATCTGTTAATTCAAAATAAAAAAAATGATGTGAGATTTTTTTATTAATGCAAGTCCATATATTTAAATTCGGCGTCTGATTTTAATACTCGTCGTATAATTATTTGATAAAAAGTTTGTTGACTTTATTTATGTTATTGTTTCGGTCTGTCTATCATCACGTCATGTCTTTACTCTGATAGACAGAATGAATACTCCGGAAGAAAACTCAGTGTTATATGATTCACGCACGCATGTATACACGGTCCATAATACTAGTGTAATTTTAAATACTTTTTCACTTCTTATTGTTTTTACAACAGTTTTACTTGATGTTAAGTGACGCTGTGACCTGAAATATTAACATGCTTAGCCTAGTGAGCAAACTGGCTCTCAATTGCAGCTGCCGGAATACTCCTACAGTTTTTGGCGACAACTTTTCAAGTTTAAGTTTTCAAGGTAGCTTACTCAGGCGGGCATTGGAAAATACCTTATCACCATACTGTGTTTTTATCACAATGATTTTCTTCACCGAAAGCTTAGACTCATTATAGGGATTCGAACTCACGTCGATCGACGCCATAATCGTATACGTTACAAGTGCGCCTTAATCATTGTGTAATTTTGCTTAATAATTGTGCAATTTTAAGTACTTTTTGTTTCTTTGTGTTTAACAATTTTATTTCCATATTATTATTGTCTAATTTTATTATAATTATTAATTCTGGGAGACGTATAAATAGGGTTGTCGACTGTGACACAGCTAATACTAGTACTATTGTCAACACTGTTATTCATATGTAATTATCATCATCTTGAACTCGCAGAATCTAAAAAGATTATTTAAATAACATATGGTGATTGATTGCGGCACTTATGCACGTGACTAATCAAGCCGATGCAAGAGCAACAATTACGTCCGCACCCAGCACAGACAAACTGAGTTCTTGGAGCGTTCAGTGGATTGGTCACAGCTTAATAATGGCGAAGCTCGCGCGTATGCGGGAGTAATATGTAATACATAGTTTGTTGTTAAATAAATATTCTATTCTATTGGAGGATTCAAACATACTACTACGTTTTAAGTGGGGTCCGAGTGCGGTATCACTGATCACTTCATTGCGTTGGGTCAATACGTCGGAGTACTCCTTATATTAGGCATACAATGATCACTAGGATTGTTGATTGATCAAAAACAATGAACACTTTGATATAATACATAGATTTCTAATTCAATTGGCCTAGAAACAAAACTACAGGATGTTCTAAAGGTCGCGGAACACTTAACATAATTATGCCGATTTATAACTTACAGGAAAACACGCAATAACGTCAAAAACGTAACATTATTAATTGTACTACCATAATAAGAGCGGTCTGTTTTGGTATATGCAGAGATACAGAGGCGAGAAGAAGCATTTGTGCAGCCCGCCATGACGCTGACGACAACCGAAGAAATTCTTCACCGGCGCGCGGTCTTCATTGTTTATGAATAACAGTATATCATAAGTGTGTGTGAAAACCATTATTCGATTCGGGGATCAAGAAATATTAAGCTTTAAAGTGTCAATTTTTGTTAGAGTCAAGTGCCCGACCCCTCCCCCTCCAAATAAACGCTTGTTTTTAGATATGAAAAAAAAATCATGTATTAGTACATATATATACGAGTAGTGAAGTTAAAAGTAAAACTATTAGAGGTAAGTAGGCTTTACAAGTTAACGAGTAATATTCAATCAACTTATAACATGTACTTGGAGTCGTAATTTCGTGCAATTTTAATTGAAAATTACTTAAAGCCCCTTCTCTAAGTCTGCATATTGTGACGGAATTACGGAACCTTACACTGCGCGTGGTCCGACATGCATTTGGTAAATTTCTATTAATGAATAACTCTTATATTTGCTGCAAAAGACTGAGTTCGCGCTCCCTTTTTTCACGGTGCCTTTTTTAGTATTAATAGTAACTTTGCTTACATTTTTAGTAACAATTGTTACTACAGGCTTAATCCTGCCATACGCTTGTCCCCTAAATAGCGGCGGTCGTTGGAGCCAAAACCCAATAATGGCAATACTAAACATTTAGCCTGGGACACTGATATTGCTAAAGCCGGCGCTGGATATAAATAGTGTCTGTGTTTGTATAGTCGAATCTTCCTCAGGTTTTTTCTAACACCTAACAATAAATAATTTATTCTCTTTGGTTCAAATAGAATATATCTCGTATTATTTTTAAAACTGAGTTTTAATATTATGAGAGCCTATTATAAATCTGTATAGTATAGAAATAATAAAACAGGAGTAAGTATGTATATTGTCGGTTTTATTTCTATAAATAAATAAATTATAACTTATTTACTCGTACATACCTCAATAAAAATTTCATAACTAGACATCATTTTAAAATGATGAAATATATTAATATGTCAGATTTAAATATTTTAATAATTGCTCATACTTAATTTGATTACATTTATTCCTTCCAGTTTTTTAGTTTTATACATTTACTATACGTACCCTGCGTATTCATCCGCGTTAAATTTGGAATGTAATGCCTATTTTATAAGTATGATGACTACTTGCCTACAGATTGCTAGATCGATTAACATTTATGGTCACTGTTCCTAAATAGGCTACAGAATACAGCATTTTTCCCCATCTGACTAGTAATTCCAGGGATTAGGTCGTTCAAACACAAACAAAAAAAAAGCATATAAGGTTTTGTTATTAGTACAGACTCCTTTGCATTTTTCGAAAAAGCAATCTATTTCGTAATATAGTTTCTTCCAAATAAGAAAATACATTGTAAAACTTTTAATATTTATAATTACATATTTCTAAAACATTATGACTATTGTATCAAGTACGAAATATTTATAAAAAATACCTTCTAAATGAGGTCATCAATTCTTTATCAATGAATACTATTATGAAACATATATTCAAAAGGTAATTAATCTTCAATGAATACAATTACTCATGCAAACTAATTTTCTATGAGGTCTTTATCCTTGAAAAATTATACTTATTACTTTAATTATTATAAATTGTACGCAATAAATGTGATAGCAATGTGATGGTAGAGCTTCTAATAATTAATACTTACCTAAATATCTTATATACATACATAAATGGTTATTAAATACCCAAAAATATAACTACCATGTCCATCCATCACATAAGTTGGTCCAGCGCGGGAATTGAACCTATGACTTATCAGCTACATAGTAGAGCTCTACACTAAACGCCCGTCTCTATGTTTAGGAATTAGGTCACTCTTCACCATATTCGAACGTGCGAACCCTTTATTAAAGAACTAGTGCCAACCACTAAACCGCAAGGTCTACGTCTCAAGTAAATCATTTTGATAAGTTGACAGATAATCTCGGTCAAACGAATTACATAAAGAATTGTTTCGAGTCTTGTATTAAAAAAAAACTGGTACGGCTCCGAAACTGGTTCAATACCAGAGATTAGAAGCCACGAAGTGCAAGACATTCACATTTTCACTAAACCAACAGGCAACACCACGCCGCAAGGCCGGATACACAGCGTCTGGGTAGTGTATTACAAAACTAAACAGAAATATTTCTGTCAGTTTTTTCTAAGGGACTTGCACAATTGTTGACAAATATTTTCGGCTCACAGAATATGATTCGACTTGCAAAAGCGTCCGAACCTTTAGAAAAGAACACCGTTTAATTTGTTGGAACAGAGCCCTATATAACATTGTGACATTATCTCTTACCTTTACAGAACTATGATGAATTCACATTTATCCATTACGTTGTCCACACTTAAAGTTATAATCAAAACTTATTCGGTCAAACACGCCTGGATCGTAAGGCACAATAGAAAAAATATAACACTGTTTCCAAACGCACGGCGATTAATTATTTTGAATGGTTAAGGAGAACGTTACGTCCACACCCCGCGACGGTTTTCGCGTAACTGCTGACTGCTGACGCTGAGTCGTGGATTGTGAACTGTGGTTAGATCGGAAACTTGCTAGGTAGGCTTGTGCCTGCGCACCCTACGTCGCACCGGCAACGGATGGTCCGGTTCTTTCGTTTGTGGCTTTTGTCACACCGTCTAAACGCTAAATTATATAACATTTTTAGCATAACGTTAAATATTATGTTTTATATGAAGTGTCATGTTACGTGTTGATTTTTACTTTGTACATTTTTAGTCATTTTTATTGTTGATTTTTATTTTATATAACGTGTCTCCTGGGCTTTTATGGATAAATTGATTTTACGACATAAATCCTGCTTCAAGGAAATAAAAACGGTCCATTATTTCCGCTCTCAAACATGAATCTACTTGGTAAGGTTATAGCGATCATAGCTTAAATAAAATTGTAGAACTTTTTAATTTATTACTAGCTTCTGCCAGTGACTTCGCTTGCGTGGACTTCAGAATTGGGTCTTTAGCGGGATAAAAGTTTTATGTCTTAAATCAGGTTATAAACTATCTATCTGCTAAATTTTATCCAAATCTGTTCAGCCTATTTTGCGTGATTGAGTATTGTGCTGTACTTAAGCACGGACAGTACAAGTTCAATTTCTGCAAGAGCAAATATTACCTCAATGTCTGATATATTTTCCGAACTGATAGGTAGTATGTTTGAAAGTTGTAAGAACCCTATAAGGTCAAAACTGAATAAAATGTTATCATATCAAGTACCAAACAAACCTGAGCATGAAAAATACTTGAAGATAAGTGGTCACTGCAGCTTATAATTATGTATAATCAACTTCAAAAAGGATCAAAGTCCTAATTTAAGCAAATTACAGACAGACAGACAATATAATTTATTTTAAATATTTGTGTTATGTTATATTCGTTTCTATTGGGTGTCTATCACGAAATTTGAAAAAAAAGGTGTGTGTGGGATTCACACACGATAGAAGTGAAACTTCATTTTAAAAGACATTTATTTAATTTTTTTTTTACTTAAACTAAGACTATTTTATTTAAACAGTATGCAATATACATACACACCGAGATTTACTCTCTCGCTCTGGCTCACACAAAGAGGAGAGGAGAGGAAGGAAGAAACACGTCGGCTTATTAACAGGCATTTTTAATTTTGTAATTTAATAACTAATATAGTGTAACTTTATAACATAATTAGTAACAGTAGGCACGCATTGCATGTAATGTTATTCTCTACTAGTAAGGTAAAAAATGCATTTCTTTTTAATTACCTTACATAAGGCATTGTTAGCGTATGAAAATTAAGGTTACGCAATAAGGTATTCGTAACGGTTATGAAGCATTACCGGTTAAATAACTTGATCGATGCAGTATTAACAAATATTAAGTTTTAGTTAAGGATTTTGTAAATATGATTTGTTAGAAATCAAACGAAACACTGGAATGCGAATTCACCAAATTAAAAGAAAGGTACATATTTTAAAGTAAGTTAAGTTATAATATTAAAGTAAGCATATTTATTTTATGCTGCAATAATATTAGGTCCGATCCATCGGCATGGAGCCCTTGAGACAAGCAGCCTCTCGCGCTTTACAAGTGACTCTACAATCACTAGCTTTCACAGCCATACATGACACTGCATTATACACACATGCACAACACACATAGGTACATAGGTTCTGTAAGGGACCTTTTTTTTCTTTTTTGCCTAGTTAGAGTAGACAAAAATTTCAGACCACTAAATACACATACACATGTTCCTTCCCTCCTCCCAGGGGGCAGAAACATGTATATATGTATAGTTAGTTTAGATCGAATTACGGATAGGGAATTAGTCAGATCGCGACTTAATTGCATACGCGCAACAGTCCGAGCCGAGTTCGGCCACTTTGGCACCCTCGGATGTTGTTGCTTAGCTTTCGTGGCTGAGTGCCCTAAGCGCTCGCCCCCAAGCCCGGTAAAGCTGTAAAAGCCGTAAAGGCTCCAGGACCCTCAAGCTAACAGTGTAATCAGTTCGAAAAAAAAAAAGCTGCAATAATGTAATTATTGTATAATTATTTTTTAAGTATTAACGAATCTACTTCTCGCTTTTATACTGTATTAAGTAGAGTCAGCACAACATGTTCTCCTTTACCAATCTGCTCTATCAGCTGGCATCTCAATATTCACCTTTTTAACTCATATCATTTCTTACACAATACACACTATTTTTTCCCGCAACTTCGTCTGTGTTTTTCGTACTATGTCCTTCTCCATGTCCCATGTTATCTGTATACATAGTTATTTTCGCATTTATAATACTCGTATCATTTGGATACAAGATATGCGACGTCACAAGCTCTTTAAGAGAAAATTAATAAAAGATTTAGTAGATATTTTTTGAAAACCGTACAATACTTTAAACCTAGGGTTATTCTCATAAATAATAAACAACGACTTATTATTATTCTTTGTGGTCTTCTTGAAGTTATAAAGGTCGTGTCCGTTTTGGTAAGCATAACTTTTGTTATGGCGACTGCTATAGAGTTATTAATAAGAATCAAATTGAATAATTATTCGCCCTTATAGTATACCAGCTGTGCCCGCGGCTTCGCTCGCGTAGACTACATAATGCCGTTTGTCGAGCGCACGCGCGAATCGTGCTGCCCCCGTTCTAAAGACGGAAGACAAAAATGCTTATGATCCTTAGAAGAAAGATATATGCTATTGCTAACTTTTTTGTATACCTTTATATGATTTATAATTGTGTAGAACATTAATTTAATATTTATCTTATGGTTTGCTCTACGTAAGCCATTTACAATTACCGTTACTTTATCATACAAAATATATCCTATAACCTGGCCAGATAACATAGCTATGAATTAAATTTAAATCGAAAAGTGGCTTTCGCGCGGAAAGAACACAATCGGACAGACAGACCCAGAGACGTTGAGTTTTATAATATGTATAGATTGTATATTATTAACTCATACCAACAAATGATGAGCACAATACAGTCCAATAGAAGAGGCCACTGCTGCCAATTTAGCATATTTCGTGCTTTTTATTTATTCGATACTTAATCATTACTAGCTGTGCCTCACGGTTTCATCCGTGTTAAATTTATAAGAACAACTCTTCACCGCGCCGCTGCCAACGCACCGGTATAACCTATCGTTGATCTTCTCGTAATTTCTTACAGCTTTCCAGTTTGCTTGACGTTCATGGTTACTGACCCGCTTCTTACAGCTGTAGCGTGAAGTTATATAGCCCATAATCTCCATCAATAGATAGGCTATATAAAATTAAAAATATTTTTTGATGATTGTTTGAGAGATAGAGCGTTGAAACAAACAAAAACAATCTATTGAGCTTTATAACATTAGTAGAGACCTAAGTAACTTTTTAACTACTACTACTAGGATAAAAAATCCCATTTTAGCTACTATTACCAGGATAAAACATCTAATTTTAATTAAATTTGTGTGTTAAAGTTATACTAAGTTTAGCATAAAATGCCAGTAAAAGCACGGATGGCTAAACTACATGGATCTAATAAGTAATCTTTATTTTCTTCACGTTTATACCCTAACTTACTAAGATTAATGAAAATAATGACTTTTCAGTGCAGTTGCCAACACTGACCGATGACAGGTGATTTAAGACAGATGTTTAACTTAAAGGTTAGTAGCTAGGTAAACAGTACGTATATTAGAAAATTCCCTACCACCGGTACTATGTGTCCATTACGATGTATTCGTTCATAGTAACCTCAGGGTTCGTGAACAATTCGAAACCACGTCTTACTAGACAGTGCTTGAGTGCCCTACTGGTAAGCTATATCAGCATTGTTATTGTTCTGTTTAATGACTGATAAAATCTCAATTCAGTGACGTTGGTGAACGAATGGTTTTCACTTGCGTGAAACGCGTGACGCCTCACGAGTCGGAGATGTAATGGTAGACGGTGAATAAGAAACTTAACCACAAACTACTTGTAGATACTTAGTGACAAATAATGAAGTAAAAGTGTGACTTACTTTTGTGGATACCTATTTAACCTTTTTCTCGAATTACATTTGTACAGACAAACAAAAAAGAATTTGCATAAACGTTTACAATAAAACTGTAACAATGTTCAATTCCTTCTTCTTTAATATTATTTAGTATTTAACTTAATAATATATTTTCTAAGCAGTTTTTAAATTATTTTAGAATTATATTTAATTTAGAATTATTATATTATATATTAGAATTATTATAAAAATGCAGATCTCGTTGAAATCTTTTATTTTAAATTCAGATACATCTGACGCTGGATACGGATCGACTACATATTGATGTACGTAGAATAAGCATGCGTTTTATTAATCCATATTCCAGATCCTTACCCTTGATTATCTTTTTCAATAGCTAAAATGAACTGTGTGAATTGTTTTACTTATGTATAAAAGTAAAGTTTTAACGAAACTGTTATTTACTAAAGATAAAATTAATTTAAAATTTTTGCTAAATACAATATTAATTTGTTGGATTTAATCTTTAATTACCATTAATTATTAATCATTATAAATAAAAATAACCTTTTATGTTTAGTATGAAAAAGTGTATTAAAGGCACATAGCTTATACTATATTCATCATAAGAAAGGTTGCATGACGTGTCCTTAGAAGGTAAATTCTAATAATATACTGCGTTACTTTCTATGGTACTTAAAAATAGAGTAGACCAAAATAATAAAAATAACGAATCGAAAATTTATTGAATAAATTAGACGTCGTTATACATTTAATTTATTAGTTTCTTTTTTATTTCGGATAAATACGTACATATTTACGTAATTCCTACATTTTACTGCAACAACAGGCAACGAAGAATATTGGCTGGAAGAATTAATCTTGTTGTTTGGCGCAGCCATTCAATAATTCAAGTGTTCCGGTTTGCGATTTCGATTGTTATTATAAATTGTGTTTGTTATTTAATTGATACAGCTTACAGACCCCTCAACTGATTAACAGCTTAAACCTATTATCGATTACATTTATCTCTCGAAAGGTATTGATAATTATACAAGCAACTTCGTTTTTGAATTATTCTACATCTCTAAAATAAACATTTGACATATGTCATGCAAACTTCCTTCTAATGATCAAAGTGTAAGCACGATGATGATATTGACAATAATTTCAAATCAAAGAAACAATTCAGACGTTAATTAAATTTTAACAATTGTAACATAGTCTGATTTATTGCAAGAAAAATTATTTGTACATGAAAATAAACCGCACAGTTCTTCTTATTATACTTGCTATAATATTTACATGTCGTATAGTGAAGGTACAAAATACTTTGTGCGCCCTTTGTTTTAATATGTAATTTATCGAATCATAATATGTATGTTGATATTACCACCCAATCATTTTTAAGTTGTTTTTGTTAATACCAGTAAGTACGGGCATTAAGTACTGGCTAGTAAATATTGGCAACAAAATTATTCGTTGGCATTTTCTTGTGAAATTATATTTAATGCTTTCTTTTCTAAAATGTAGAAATGCGAGAATAGCCAAATAGCCAATAGTTATTCTTTCGCAACGCATTTAGATATATACGATAGGATTACCACAGACCTGAAAAATTCAAATCCAAATATGTGTTTTCTCATTACGAAAACTATTCAAAGTTGTTTACTTCCTTCAATACAGGATTTTACAAACTTATGTCTATTTTTCAATTATCAACAGAACTTTCAAGTTACTGATTTTACTGTTGCGGTAACATAAAGTTCAGTTGATATAATATTGATGTTACAAAAACATCGACCCTTTAAAGCAAATACTTTCAATCAGAACGAAGTCAGAGTTAAGTCCTCGTAAAGACCTTCACCCCTTAATTCTTATATTAAACGGATGTAACATCTTAATTTCACTTTTACGTATATTGTGTTAAATATCGACGTAATTCTGATATCTAGATGACATAAGGGCATCATTATTTTATAATTCAACAAAACGACAAGTTTTGTTTTTTTTTTTAACTCCGACTGTACATTATAGTTGTATCTTACTTTTCAAATAAAAAAGTAAAATATAACTTACGACTGAGTCAATTCGTATATGAATGATATTGTTCGATGTCTTTCAGATACCAAAGTGACATAAATGTACTTTACGATAGAACTTTTTAATTCTCAAACCTCGCTCTTTCACATGCGTGTAAATATTCGTACATCGTACAAATGTTTTTTGGTATTTGAGGAGCCGTCTGCTTCCTACCTATAACTGTTTCTGACGCACGAATTTGTGGAAGACTAGGACCGATGTTCACGCACTATCATGTGTTTCAAAAAACCAACCCTTAGCTTGGAAAAGTACGTATACTATCAAATCTTTGCATATTCTTGGGAATGTCATCTTACGCTTATTGTAGGTTCGCATATTCGTCCGAATGTGAATGACCGGCTTAAGATTTAGGTTTCTTTAAGAAATATTATTCTGGCAATCGATTTTTTTTTTATAGATATTATAGGTTTTGGCGTAGTAGCCACAATCTCACTTGATGTTAAGCGACAATGTGACCCAAGATGATAACACGCTAAACCTAGTGGAAGACTGGCTCTCAAATGCAGCTGCCGGAACACACCTATTTATGCTTGGCGACAGATTTTCAACTTGAGGGTGGTAGCTAGCCAGGCGGGTATTAAAAAATGTCCTACCACCCTTGCTATGGTTTCCTCACGATGTTTTCCTTCACCGAAAGCTCAGGCTCATTGCAGGGATTCGAACTCACGTCAATCGACGCGAAGTCGTACACACTACACTAGGTGTAGTCAGTTACAAGTCTTGGTCGTTTTAAAGTATGTCAACTCAATCAGCACAGTAAAATAAGTTAGAGCAAATGCTCGGCGCAGAACATTGTTCCCATATAGTTCTTCTTCTTCTTCTTTTTCCTAAGTTGGCAACCGGTCT
Source organism: Saturnia pavonia (assembly GCA_947532125.1). Lineage (NCBI taxonomy): Eukaryota > Metazoa > Arthropoda > Insecta > Lepidoptera > Saturniidae > Saturnia > Saturnia pavonia. The sequence continues at coordinate 3,273,227 of OX383916.1, read as the reverse complement.
TCTTTATTAAAGACCATTACTGCCATTATCGAGTCTCTATTATATTTCCCAGTTTTATGACGTTTGTGCATCCTACAATTTGTGGCTCCCTTGTTAGAACTTTCTAGGGAGTTTTTATGGCATCACAGAATTCATAATACATGTTATTATTTCCAATTCACTTCACTTGTGCACAATAACCAAACTATATTATGCACAACACCACCTGTATTACACAATATAGGGTCAAATAACACAAATTTATGAATAAAAAATAAAAACCACCAAATGACAGTTAGAGAACCCGCCATAAACTCCCTCCCATAAAGTTATTACGATTGTTCTATCACTCAGCTATAGGGATGGTAGATAGTGGCCCAATAATCTTGGTAAAGTGTCGCTCAAAGCAGGTAAAAAAGTTGAAAAAAAAACCTGGTATCGTCAAACAAATAGCAAATACTAGAGGCTTAGTTTCGTCTTTCGCCCCTTGAAAAACCTTGTTTTAAGTTTTTAGTATTGGTGCACAAAATTAATAAACGTCAGGGATCTTATTCCGTCTTAAGCCCCATCCGACGACCGTTTTCAACACTTAGGCGAACAAAACACCAGGGACCTTGATCGAAATTGAATTTTATTATTATTGCGTACCAGCTTAATGCTACGTAAGTCTATCATCACTGCTCCGCTATACTTGATCTGATACTTCTTCTTCTTATTAATTATGGCTCGGCACCATTTGTGCATTAGTCCAGTGTCAAGTATTTTGCATTTTGTCAACAAAGCGAGGGAAATATTCTTTATCTTCAAACATCGCTCCAACAAGATGGCGACTTTAACAACTTGTTAAAGCTTTCCAGGGAGCCTTTGTAGCAACTTAAAATCCATGTTCCTAGTTATTTATTGTAATCCACTTCACTTGTGCACAACAACCACACTACATCAAGTAAAATGCCGCCAAAATTACATAATATAGGGCCAAATGACATAAGTTTATGAATTAAAACAAAAACCACCACATGACACTTTAAGTTACCGCCAAAAACTCCGATCTCATACTTGACAGTTGTGTCTTCTTCTTGCTTTGGCGCCGCAAGAAGCACTTGCCAGTGTCAATGTATTTGTCTTCGTAGTTTTTTTTATACAAAGTTGGTCCAACAAGATGTTGGCTCTCTGGCTCTCTTGTTAGAACTTTCTAGGGAGTTTTTGTGACCTTTTTTCAAGTTTTTTCCAAGTGACAAGTTTCCAGTTAACATTTATTATCTACTTCACGAATGCACAATAAGCAAACCATATCACGCAAAATGCCACCAATATTAAATAATATAGGGTCAAAGAAGCTAAGTTACTGAAATAAAAACCACAACAGTGCAGCTAAAGATCCTGCCAAAAACACCAAACAGTTGTGTTATAAAACATCTATTGTTCAATTTTTTTACTATTGAATAATTCGTTTATTATCAGTTGTTTCTTAGTATTGATTGTAATATTTAGCCGTTTATGCTAAGCTTACGTACTTTGGTAACTCGATAATGGCGCAAATATTTGTTGCAATCACAAAATGCTAACCCATATTATGTCCTTTCATTTCGCAATGAACTATCGATTGCTTAATCTCATGTAATTATAATACTAATGTGCAAATGACTATCGATTAATTGATGTTCATTGACCAATTGTTGACAGCGATGACCACCAGTGTTTCCACTTTAGGGATTTCGCCTTATTTTAGGGAGAAACAACAAAAAATTGTGCATGGTTTAGGGCTTTTTAAATTTTATAGGAATTTAGGAAAATTTTGAGTAAAAACTTAAACTTTACCCTAATGTTGGCACCATTTGGCATTCAATATTTTACTATACTCTTTGGCTCCACACTTCCGCAGGTTTATTTCACGGGATTCCATCAAACTCTTAATGAATGAAATTCTTGTAATTTTTGTTTCTCGCTATTAAATTTGTCATTAATGTGGATAAAGACGACATTGACGATATAGTCATATAATACCTAAAGTTAATTTCTATTTTATGCTGCATCGCGGAATGGACGGAAAAATATTGACGAAATATTCTTTCAGAATGTTACATTACATTTGAGAATGAATATAATTACATATGGAAAAATATGATGAAGAAGCGACTTCTACGTCGCAACATTTAGGATCATTAAGGAATCATTGATTCTGAAAAACCCATTAAGTTTGAATTGTGTTCATATATTTTAATGGTGAATATTTTACTAAGATAAGCTATGGGTGAAGTTTATAATTATAAAATATTCCATGATCATGCATACAATTTAAATTTATTAGTTTTTTTAGATACTAAATTATCAGTCAGACCAACTTTGCTGCCTTTGATTCATACGACTCAATGTTCAATTTTAGGACCAAACGATAAGTGCAAAAAAAGTGTAAATATATATAATGATTAAAAAAAGAGTAATGCTTCGGCTTCAGTAAATCTATGATAGTTGTATATACTTATGTAATTTGTGTTATTCAATATCTAAGAGAAATACCAAGTTTTCCTTTTTTTTAATTTTACTCTTTTTTCCTTTTTCCTTCAATCAAGGAATTTCGAATTTTTTTAGGGTATTTAGGGATAATTTCTAAATAAATAAGGGTAAAACTAATACCGTAAGTGGAAACACTGAGTCTGTCTGACTGTCAGTAGAAAAATTCACTCACAGATTTATAGATCTCAGCCCTGTGATTTTATTATTATGTAAAATAATTAATAACAAATTTGATAATGAAAAGCATGTTATAAAATAAACTATGTCGGACATTGCAAAACATAATAAAACCACACAAAACGACAACAATAACAATTCAACCGAACCAAAAGCACTTACAGAGGTAGAGATAAATTTAAACAATAAATTAAAGGATCGTCTTCGAAAATACATAAAGAAGTTAGATGGTACGTTTGTTTTAGAATTTATTCATTTACATGCTTATTACCTTACAAAAATAACTTATGAAATAATTTATGGAATTACATACTGTTTTCTTACACAACTCTAATATTAAATAATTTTAGTTTAATAAAAAAAAACATTTCTGTATGGAGATCTTAGGCCGAAGATGTGTGTGATGGTATGAGTAATGAAATCAGGTTTATATTGGTTCATTTTTTGTTATAAAGGTGGAGATTCTTTTGGTAATATTACCACAATTGTAAATATACGATTTCTGAGAAAAGTTTTAAATATGATGTATTAAAATTTCAATGGACTAGAGACTGAACACTCATTGCAAGTAGGAATGTGTGTGAAACACTTATATGTAATATGGCATTATAAGTTCAAATGCCATATATCTTTACCGCTAGATTAATTAGCATAAGAACTATATGATATTTCAAATAAGCAGTTTAAACAGTTAATCTTCCTTCTTCCTCTGCCCTAGTCAAAACAGGGGAGACGGGTCAGTCACCCATCTTTCCATTGCACAGGTTCACTGGATGGAGAGATAGGGTGGTACCGAACTGTCTCCACAGGGGCCTAGCACCTTGCCAGGCCGGCCGTTGAGGCGACACAGCAGTATGCTACTACCGACCCCGTGTCATATTATTACAGCGGCAGAGAGTACACTGTGGAATTTTAGTGAATAGGAGTCTCACATAACCATTCGCTCCCCTGAGCAGGTGTGAACCTATGATGGGTTTCTCCATGTTAAAAAAAAAGATAAACTTCATATAACATCATATGAAATTAAATATGATAATTCCTGTTAAAATTTATATTAATCATGCCCCATGGTTTTACTCATACGAAATAGACTTACTTCCCATAATCGCCTATAATTTGACAGATTTCTCGATGTTCTTAGTTACTGCTTTTCTTCTTAGGGTCATAACGTGAATTTATATAGCCTCCTCAATATAACATATTCTATAGAATGCAAAAATATTTTTAAAAATCTGACTGGTAATTCCAGTTATTAGTGTGTTCAAACAAAAAACAATCTCTTGACCTTTAAAATATTTGTTTGGATAAGCTTAAAAATGATTCTCCCTGCAGACGCAGGAACTAGTATAACAAAAGAAGAAAGTAAGAAGATAGAAGCAGATACTTTCAAGCAGTTATACAAACCTAAATTAGATGGAGATGAGGAATCATATAAGAGAATACCAAAATTCTACTACAAACTGCCTCGCAATGATGATTTACTAGCACAGAAACTAAGAGAAGAAACAAGAGCACAATTTCTTCAGAAGAAGAGCAAAGAACTACTCGATAACAGTGAATTGAAACATCTGTGGTGTTTGTTAGAGAAGTCGAATGGCAATTACAACGTTGGTAACAATGATGAGTTACTTATAGACTATATCCAATTTAGGAAGATTAGAGATGAAGCCGGACCAAAATACAGGTACTAAGATAGTTTTTTTTTGTATTGTAGCTCTGCTATTTATTTATTTACTAACAAAATTCACAACTTGAAATCAGTAATTTTAATACCAATTAGAAAATTTAGCCATTAACAAATTTTTATTACTTAAATTACATATATATATATATATACTTAATAATTAATAAAATAAAGAAATCAGTTAAAGGGTTAACAATTAAAGGTTACAGTTAAGGGTGTGTGTTATTTTTACAGTACTGTTCCCTGATAGTAAGCACAGTACAATTCAAACACAACGGTGGCCAATGAGAAATTGGCAATCCATCAGCGGATGCCGCTGACCTGCCGGACTGCTTAAAAATGATACTTTTTGAAATTATTTAAATGACACCAGAATCAAACACAATTTCTCAAATTTTCATTTTTAGTAAATAATAAATATAAAATAAGTCTTCAGTGTGTTTTCAATATAGGTAATTTAATAACATAAATATAATTAAATCACTTAAACAACAATCCTGGTTAAAGATATTATAAAGTAGACCTTCACAATATTTTTCTTTTTTTTGTTGTATTACTTATTTAAAATTAAATTAGTTAAACAATATTCCTTGTTACGGAAATTATATAAGAAATCTTTACAGTGTTTTCAATATTTTATATTTAATACCATAAATTTAATTGAATGACTTATGTAATAATCCTTGTTACAAATATTATAAAGTAAAAATTCACAGTATTTTCAATAAATAAAATTTTGTAACATATATTAATTTAAAGTAGTTAAACAATAATCCTTGTTACAGAAATTATAAAGAAAATCTTCACAGTGTTTCCAATATTGAAAATTTAATAACATAAATTAAATTAAACAATGATCCTGTTACAGAAATCAGTAAAAATAAAACTAATAGTAGTTTCTTTTCAAATTCATTAAGAAACAAAGAAATACTATTTAGTAAAATTGATATGCTTTGAATGTTATACAGGCCATACTTCACAGCGGAAGTGTTTGGGCGCCTGCAAGCGGCTGAAGGAGGAGTTGGTAGGGTACGAGCTGTTTCACTGTTTAACTATGTTATGCGTAGAGTTTGGTTGCAGCAGACCAGGATTGGCCTGTCACTGTATGACGTCACTGGACAGGGTTACCTCACTGAACATGTAAGCTATAGCCAAATAAATTAAACTAACACATAAACATTATGTAATAACTTCGGATAACTGTATTTATACTACTTACTTTGTATGTTTATTTAAAATATTAATATTTTTTTAATCAATTTAAATACATTAAACACATTTGAAAACCTATTACAAGAACCCTGTAAAGTAATTAGTAAAAGCCCTTTTTTTTGTTTTGTTTTTGGGACTTTTATTCTACTGAATATATCAATCCCATTGTACCCCCATCCTTTATTACATCACATCAGGAGAGTCGCTAATAAGATAGCACTACAAGGTCATGCAACATCTTGGCATCATCTGAATAAGGTTCTGCCAAAATGTTGTGTAAAACACCTAGGTATATCTTGACAGTTTAAATTCATGCTATTCACCTGCGACTCGCTTTCGTAGTAAATGCCCCTATTTTTAACAATTTTTTGTAATTTTTATATAGGATCTAGAAAGCTACATAGCAGAGCTGGTACCTTCCCTAGCAGCACTGGATGGTCTAGACTCATCGTTCACATCATTCTATGTGTGTACTGCTGCCAGAAAATTTCTATTCTTCCTTGATCCATTACGGATTGGTCGAGTCAGGATAAGAGATGTCCTGTCCTGCTCTTTCCTGGATGATTTACTAGAGGTGAGGATGAGAAATGTTTAATTTTAGTTATTCTCCAAAATCTATTGACCATGAAAGTTGATAGATCAAGTATTATTTTTATGGAAGATTTTATGGTATATGTGAATGCGACAGATGGCACTGTGGTCGAATTAATATCTACTGGAAATGACAGAATAATGTCTTCAGGCCAGTTAGTATATCTATATATATAATAAAATAAAGTGTCTATTTGTAATGTCAAAATAACGGGTTTTTACTAAATGCATATGAAAGTATACACGGTACCTATAACAAAAAACTCATTTTTAACATTTATGTCTCTGTCTGTTTGTTCCGGGTAATCTCCGATACGGTGCGACCTATTTTGACGAGACTTTCACTAGCAGATAGCTGATGTGTTAACGCATAACTTAGGCTACTTTAATTTTAGAAAAATAATTCCGCACAAAAAATAAACACGTTTTTGTGTAGTCTACACGAGCGGAGCCGCAGGCACAGCTAGTACATATATATAAATTGTTCAAGCACTCAAATAATATGCAAATATTAGGTTTGATTCCCGTTGGAAATAATTAAATTAAATGTTTTCAACATTCTATCCTTCAATATGAGGAGATATTTAAAGCAAAGTTATGTGTAGGTAATATCTGTAGACTTAAAACATTTTTTTACCTAATTCAGTTGCGGGAGGAAGACTTACCGATGGAACTACAAGAGCAGAACTGGTTCAGCGCCGCATCAGCGCTGCGCGTCTACGGACAGTACCTTAACCTGGATAGAGACCACAACGGAATGCTCAGTATCAACGAATTGGCTGGGTATGTGACCATACCATTACTATACATACCTTATTTTTGCAAATCTACCTCCAACCGGTTTTTTTCTTTCTTAAAATGTTATAGGTTTTAGTGGTTGGCCACAATCTCAACTGATGTTACGTGATGATGTGACCCAATATGGTGGAAACCTAGGAGGATAGGAGGAGAACTAGTTTTCTAGTTAAGCTATCGGAATACCTACAGGTGCTTGGCGATAGATTTGATTTTCAACTTGGGATTGGTAGTTAGCCAAGCGGTATTAGAAAAGTCCTAACCTCCATTAAAGTTTTAACCTTTCATTTAAAAGTTAAACTATATCTAGTCTAACTATATGTATATACCATACCATAAACAACCGAGTCTTTTATTGTACGAAATTAATCATCGATTTAATTATTAGAAGATATAGTGACACAAATTGAGAAAGGGTTGTTTAGATGATTTGGACATGTAGAGAGGATGAATGAAAGAAGAATCCCTAGGCAGATTTATAAGATGAATGTGAATAGGAACATTAGAAGATGGAGGCCTAGATGAATGTTCTACGATCAAATCGGGGACGTTCTGAAGAAAGTTCAGGTCAAGAATACTCTAAACCGACGAGCATGCATAAAAATATTGATAATGTTGAAGAAGCGAAAGATGTATATCAGGATCGTAGCAAGTGGAAGGACTCTGCCTACCCCGTTGGGAAAGTGGCGTGAGTTATGCATGAATGTGTGTATTTAATTATTGCCTTTGATTTAATTTTACGTAGTTACGGGTCGGGAACGTTGACTCGTGCGTTCCTACAGCGCGTATTCCAGCAGTGTCTGACTTATGACGGCGAGATGGACTACAAGACCTACCTGGACCTGGTCCTCGCGCTGGAGAACAGGAAGCAGCCGGCAGCACTCGCCTATCTCTTCAGAGTTTTGGATATTAACTCCGTCGGTTATTTGGATGCATTCACCTTGAACTACTTCTTTAAGGTGTGTAGATACTGGTATATATATACATGGAAAAAATACAGTGTATATATCTCCAAACCCAGGTGAAGATGTAAAAGCCGTTTAAGGCTTCAGGGCCTTATGGCTAATAGTATAGTCAGTTCGAAAAAAAAAAATGTATTTCTAAGTTGTGCATATCTTTACAAACTATACAAAAAAATTAATAAATGTGAAAATCTCAAATATGTCCATTTCATTGCAAACCAAACATAGCTTGTAGTCCATGTGCTATGGTAAAGATGATATTCATTAGGCAAGGAATATTTCATGAATCATTATTTAAATATCATGTGATATCTAAAATTATTTATCACGCCAGCTATATGACTATATGACTTCGCACGAACATGATTTATATTTTCTTTGGTTTTCGTTTTGACTGATTAGTATTGTTTGTATATTATATTTTATTTGTAAATCGTCGTTCGGTAAAGGTAAATAAATAGTGTAATGATTCTTATGAACTTATCCAATGAACATTTATATACGCTAATGTAAGGTAAATAAGATTCAATATTGACAGTTTGGACAGTTTCTTTAAGTTACTATCCGACAAATCAAATCTTATTATGGAACGTAACACAATTACCAAAATTTTATTTGGTAATTTTATTACAAAGTCTAAAACACGGAACGACTAATCGTGTTTATTTCCAGTATTAAAACTGTGCCGGTTATTTACAAAATTATAACTTATGTTTTTGCGAACATACATTATATCATCAAGTATGTATAATATACGAGTATATTCCTAAATATTGGCAACCCCGACAGGCTATACAGGAACAGATGATAGCTCACGGCGCGGAACCAGTCAACTTCGACGACGTGAAGGACGAGATCTTTGACATGATACGACCGGAGGATCCCACAAAGATTTATCTCCATGACCTGGTGCGCAGCGGACACGGGCACACAGCGCTGTCGATATTGCTGGAGCTGCACGGCTTCTGGGCTTACGAGAACCGGGAAGCGCTAGCAGCCGCTGGAGATCACACCTGACACACGCAGAAACTAGAGTTTACCAATAAACGGCTACAGTTGGACTGATAATATATAATTGTTAATAATTTTTTTAAGTCTAGAAAAGTTTTTTTTTTTTTCAAAGTGGGAGAATAAGATAAATATAACAGAAATACTCACTAGGAAAGGATATATAGTATGACTGTCTGGGAAAGTCTGTCTGTTACTAGAATCAAGTATTACGTAAGCAGGCTTGGAGGGATGGGGTTATTTTTTTGTTACTTTTACTAACAAAGGAAGAGGGGGATTATTATGAATCTTATGTAAGATGCAAATATATAAAATAATGAAAATGTTTTGGAAACAATATTTATGATTTAAATTAATAATACTATTTTTATTATGTATTTATTTCTCACTAGAAACTAAATTAATGTTCAGAAAATTGACTTAACTCTATATATATTATAAAAAATCTTGCCTTTTATCATTTGGGGAGGGGGCTACAATTTTCTTATTAGTGCTTACACAAGAGGGGTGTCTAAAATAATATAAAAATGCTTACGTATTACTTAAACGCCTCCTTAAATGCTTACGAGATTTAGACGTCGTCCCTCCATAATCAGAAATGGTGTTTTCGACAGACGGACAATTAAATCGGTTTTTAATTAAATTGAACTCTTAAATACTCCATATGGTAACCGAGTAGAAAGTTTCGCTTTGTTGGTTTAGAGTGTTTAGACATATGAGACATGAGTGCAGAAATATTTAAAATAAACTATATATTGTAGAAGAAATAAAAGCGCCTGGATTTTTTTAGAATTGAAATATAAATATTTGATAAGTCATACAATCATAAACACAAATATTTTTTCTTTTTATATTAACAATTTGATTAGAAGTGTTTTTTTGCATGTATATGTATGATTCTTAGTTTGTACCTTTGCCAGAAAGTTGCAAGAGGTAAAATTAATAACAAACGAGATTAAGGACTCTGGGGATATAAGGTTTTATAATAATAATACATTTATGTATTTTTATATATATGTTGTATTATAGTATAATTAATAAAATTCTTGTACTTAAATAAAACTGCATTAAATGCACGGCTTTAACTTTACTTATTTTATAAAACATTGTAAGAACAACAATAAAAAAGAAAAAATAATAAACAACGATGTTAAAATATTTTGTGTAAATAATTGCCACTACATAATATGTTTACCCTATCCGGGAGATATAATTATCAACAATTATTATATTTTAAGGTCGAACGAATAATAACATTCAAATATCTTTTATTTATTCCTCAAGTAATTAATAGATAATTTTATTTCATTAAAGGCTTTAATAATTATAGTAAAAACCTAATATTTAATGATGTACTTAAAAAAAAAGTTATACTTCTTTAATAAACGCGCCAAAAGTAGTATAACTTCAAAAAATATTTTATATTTGTAACCAATTATTAAAACTTGAAATTTGGGTATAGTTGTAGCATGAAAAGACGAAACAAATCATAATTTTGATATAAATAATATCACTGTACTGACACATTTTAAGTTACTTGCTTTATTGTTTCTTTGATACATGCCAAAACGTTACCCAAACATAAAGCAGAAAGTTTACACGGTGGGAACTAGGCATGGAAATTATATCTACTTTAATATAACTAAAACATCCTGCAGCTTTTTTAGTATTATATCACAGGTGATAAATCACGAGTGATTATCACAAATATATTTAACATGTGGCGATTAGCAGTAACATTAATTCGCGGCTGTTTACGGCGACGAGAAATATACTACAAGTGAAGTTATTTCTCACGGTCGCGCGATATTTAACAGTTATTTTCGATGTATGTAACTAACGTGGCCAGTGATTTATGTTATCATTCGTTATGTAACATGTGATACGTGATATATTCCATGCCTAGTTGGAATGTTAGTTATTATTAGATGACTTTGTGTGAACATTTGATTGTCAGTGGTATTTACATAATATTACAAATTTTATGGCTTTTCGCTATCGACGTTTTTTCGGTGTCTTTGTGACAGTCATTTTCGATGTAACTTATACGTGTACGTACGTGTGTCTATAACTTGTTGTAAGGTAAAAAATGATCACCCGGCAATTATACAAATATGGTTTTTGTCGCGCTTTACGCTTAAATATTTCACATATTACATGTTATCACAATATTTAATGTATTGAGAAAATATAAATTTATTGTCTCGTACAATTTTGTCTTTTTTTTACCTTTTCAGAAATAAGTCTTTACGTTGTACCTTTATATCTTTAAATATATAAATCACTGTTAATAGAGAATGATTTTAGAACATTAAATAGCAATATTGTTAATAAGAACATTTTCCTTTAATAAACCAAAATAAAAAAAACAGTAATTACACTGAAGTATGAGCGATTTAGACAGATTCTTGCGCGCTCCGGTATTCGTAAACGCTCCCGCGTTCGATGAATTCACTGTACCCTTTGTTGGAAGGTAAGCTGTGATCATCGCAGTTCGCGGGGGAACCGTAGCCGCCCCCGCCGGGGGAGTTCATTACGTATTTATCCTGAAAATGTTCAACTGATATAATATCCGTCACGAGTCGTGAGCATAACCTTCATCTGCTTTAGAGACAGTATTAAACATATCCTATGGCCTTCCTATTAAATAACAAAACACTTTGTAGGGAGTTCAGTCCAATATAATAGTTTAAATTAACAGTCAGTGAACTCTGTAGCTATTTCATAATACAAAATCGATTATAATTGTTTAAACGATTTAATAAAACTGCGCTTAGATTCAGTTGTTGGGTTACGTCTTCGGGTTAGAACTCCATTAAACTGCGCAGTAATTACATTTAGGTCTGTGTTGCCGCCTGCGGGGAGGCCCGGAGAGTGCTGTATTCTCTTAAATATCTAAGCATGATTGGTCCGTGTCCGCTCTACGTCAACTCACACACACGTATATGTATTAACAAACGCATATAATAACCGAGCGTTTTCTCACATTTTTAATGGGTATTGTATTTATGCATGCTTAGTTTCCATAAAAAGAAAGAGAAATCAATAAAGTCAATTAAAGTTGTGAAGTAATGATGGCTCAGTGGTAGCGTACACGGACAACGCGTCGATGTTCGTGAGTTCGAATTCCTGCAATAAGCGTGAGCTTTTCGGTGAAGGAAAACGTCGTGATGAAACCATAGCATGGTGGTAGGGTATTTTCTAATGCCCGCCTGGCTAGCTACCACTCTCAAGTTGAAAATCTGTCGCCAAGCACCAATAGGTGTGTTCCGGCAGCTGCACTTGAGACCCAGTCTTCCATTAGGCTGAATGTGTTGCCATTATGGCGCGATCGTCACTTAACACTATAAACCTATAACGTTAAAAAAAAGTTTTATATAGCTCCATTTTTTTTACAGAAAGTACATTGCTGTAGAAATACATCACTATTTATTAGAGGGTGAATCAAATAGTATGTTTAGCACAACGTCTATATTATTCTATGGAAGCCTGCTAAGTCTTCAGAAGTCTTGGATAAAAAAGTATAATACTTTCTTGGCGATGGCCGTTTGTTCTTGTACCTACATTCTCTTACCAATTAGGTGTATAGAAAAAAAAAAACATTAATTCTATAAAGTTCCATTCGATGAGCGTGTTTAAATAAAAAATTAGAATTCTTCTCACCCCAGGGTAAGCCTCGACCGATGCCTTTCCACCAAGATTGATGACACGACCATCGACCCTTTGCAGCAAGTTGAGACCCCGCTCCCCTGCTTCACCACCTAATTGTTATGTATTCACTTTAACAGTACCACTAATTGAACATAATATCCTACAAGAACCTCCTACCTAATAAGTACCATGTAATGTCATGGTGGTCCAGTTGTTTCATCGGCGGAATATCGATACGATGTACATTTACTAATTAAAATTGGTAACACGACGGTGAAGGAAAGCATCGTGAGAAAATCGGAACGCTTGTAAATTGTTTTTGTGGTAGCACTATATGTGGGAAGAATATAGAATTATTATGCATTTCTTGGTGTTTAAAATCGCCAAGACGTCGTGGGCTAGAGTGGTGATTAAGACCATGTCTTCCCTCGGGAAGAGTCCTCTTTGCCCAGTAGTGGGGCATTTACAGGCTGGTATTATTACTATTATGACATTATGATCATTGAGTTTCCAGAAATAAAAAAAACTATTTATGATTGGATATATATTTATCTATTTACGAATATAATAAAGCTTAAACTCGATAATCTCTGTAACTACCATACAGATTCGAAAAATTATTTTTGTAAATGTTTGCCAAATTCATGAGGAATAATATAGGCTATATAACTTCATGCTACGACCCTAAGGAGCGGAACAGTAACCATGAGTGTCAAATAACCTGGCAAGCTCTGGGCAAGTACGGGAATTGGAACAACGATAGTACTACACGAGCGCGTTAGCGGCGCTACCTGTAGAGTTTGTCAAATAAATTTAATACAGGTGAAACCGTGGGGCACACTTAGTTTGTATATTATTTATCAAAGACCCGGAATCACTGCACAACATATCTTTATTTATCCATCTGATATTAAAAGAGAATTGAGAACATAAAAACTGTTGTTTTCTTACCGTTCATGCCGTAAGGCTGGAAGGCCCTGCGTTCAGTGAGGACGGACAGCTGCACGGTGCGACGGAACACCAGTTCCCTGGTCACTCCGTCACCACCCTTCCATTTACCTGGGGAATAACGGCGTCATTTTATACTTCTTCTTCTATAATTTATAATTATTATTATAAAACTCAACGTCTCTCTGTCTGTCTGTCCGGTTATGTTCTGTTCACGGGAAAACCACTTATCCGATTTACATGGCTTTTATATTAATACATAGCTATGTTATCTGGTCAGGTTATAGGATATATTTTAACATACGATATAAGCAGTGACGATAATGGTGAACCAATTCGGAAAAAAGACGCATTTAGGGCAATGAAATGGTTTACGCTGAGTAAACCATAAGAGATATATCAAATTAATATACTCCACAATTGTAGACTTTAAAAAGACCTACAAAAAAGGCGATCTTTGGGGAGGCCTATGTCCAGCAGTGGACGTCTATCGGCTGAAATTACGATGATGATGATTCTTTTTACTCAACGAGATTTCAAGAAATGGCAATCAAACAATTTTCTATACTAGTGTCAGTGATTTGAGGAGACATACCTCTGCCCCCGGATCCGGCTCGAAGTGAGAACTTAGTGACCAGCATCGGGTACCGTCGCTCGACGATCTCAACGTCGGTAATGCGCGTGTTCGTCATGTGGGTATGCACTCCGCCTGTGCCCTCCCACCCTGGACCCTGGATATTTCTTATATTTCACCAGAATTTCACAACACGCTTACACTTTAGATCTTTTTAAAATTAAAACATTACAGGCATCATCATATATTTATTTACCCCCTTAAAGGATGAACTGTCAAAAATCCTTAGACATTCCACAACACGTTCATAATATCTTTTTCTAATTATAATAGCTTTATAATTATCCTAAGAATCGTTCATATATTTATTAATCCCCCCAAGAGATGAATAAAAACTTCCTTAGACACTCATAACACGATTATAATATATTTTTCAAATTATAGTGCCTTTATAAAAATCCCAGTAATCAATCCTATGTTTATTAACCCCATATAGGGATGATTTTTTAAAAACTTCCTTAAATATTCATAGCACGTCTATTCTATCTTTTTCATATTATAATAGCTTTATAAAAATCCCAGGAATCATTCCTATGTTTATTAACCCCATAGGGGATAAATTTTAAAAATCCTTTCCCTTTACTTACATACGTTAAATATAGAACTCCTGTGCGAAATTTCATACTTCTAGACCCATTTTTTTTTTTTAAACAAAAATTATTTTCAATATTATTGTACGCATTTACGAGCGCATATACGTGCCCGTGTGCGTGTGTAAGTGCGTTAGTGTGTAAGTAGTTATACCGATTGGCGGTTTGTAATAACAGGGATGTGCCTTACAGCAATTTTCAAATAATATGTACCACTCCGTCGGTCAAACACAAATCCCGCATAACCAAGAGTAGATACTAAGCACTGAAGTGTTGTTGTATTGTGTTGTTGTGTGTTGTATTGTGTTGTTGTATTGTGTGTTCCAAACCACACCCTTCAGACCGGATCACAACTGCGCAAGTATTACTCGCACATGTTTCAACTACATCGACTAAAGATTTCAAAGTGACTAGTTGGTACTCACCGCTCCACTACCACCGGCCACCGTTTCATAGTATCCCCAGTCAGCTTCGCCGAGAGTCAGATTGTTCATACAACCTTGTGATGCTGCACATACCTGTAATTTACCTAAAATATATAACAGCTTACGTATGAAATTAGCGTTTCAACACTCTGTTCGGGTCTATGATTACAGGTGTAGCGGCGCGAACGAGTCGTGTGAGTTGTGACGCATAACCCCGGCCGCCCGATAAAAATATTGTCTATACTGAAGTATTATCAATCAGCGATTTCTTTCAAATTATACGCAGGTGAAACCGCGGGGCACAGCCAATAAACGATATCATTACATAGTATAAAACAAAGTCGCGTCGCTCTGTCCGTCCCTATGTATGCTTAAATCTTTAAAACTAGGCAACGAATTTTGAAGCGGTTTTTTTTAATAGATAGAGTAATTCAAGAGGGAGGTTTATATGTATAATACATGCATTGTAGAGAAACACTGATAAATTTAGAGGTTTCTAATGTGATGTCGTAAATAAACACATTTTTTGCGCTTACATTGCAAACGCTGGCTGAACCCCACGAGATAAATCAAAATAATGTACTACAGTATTGTAAACCTTAAAAGTTCAACAAAAAAAGTCCGCGATGGTATATGTCTATCTCTTAAGGATAACCCACAATAACCATTTTTATCCTTTACATTTTACGGGAACAATTGGCTTATTTCAAAGTGATTTCAAGCAATACAGCATTAATCCTTATCCAATTAAGTACCTTAAATACATTGTACATTTAATATAGATCAATATAGCCCTTTACAGCATGTAATTTAAATTAATATTTCCGAAGATATTACAGATTTAAAATGCAGGGACATAGCGGTGCGGCGGTACCGGCACTATATAACATGGTCAATTATGTGTCGCTCTTTGAAGAGTAACGTCTAAACAAAACATGTTTGTATTGTCTAATGAAAAAGCTGTAAACGTTGTTTAAGGAAATTCTGTAGTAGGTATATTTAGTATCAGCATTGCACTCGTGCGAAGCCGGGATGGGTCGCTAGTATTTTATAAGATTAAAATTCACCTGTAAACTTTACTAGAATAAAATAGATAGATTAAGAACATTTAACGGGAAGAAGCTCGAGAACACGTCGATTTCGACGTTCCCGCGGTACACCGCGGCTTACCACGGCACGGAGCGTGCACACGATTCGGCCAAGGGGAAAAGAAAACAAGGGCATCAAGAACATTTAGTATAGATTATACAAACTCTTCACTCCCGGCGTCTGTCTTTCCTCTCACCTGTAACTTGGGAGTCTTAATCGTCACTTACTAATAGGTTAGATTGAGGTCAAGCGCGTACCTACAAACATAATTAAAGCATATTCACCTGGAACGCTTT
Source organism: Saturnia pavonia (assembly GCA_947532125.1). Classification (NCBI taxonomy): domain Eukaryota; kingdom Metazoa; phylum Arthropoda; class Insecta; order Lepidoptera; family Saturniidae; genus Saturnia; species Saturnia pavonia. The sequence continues at coordinate 3,256,672 of OX383916.1, read as the reverse complement.
AAGCACGACGTCGACGATTCTCTGCGAGGTGAGTACGTTCCCGCCCACCACGGCCGCGCCCTCCGACGGGTCCAGGATCGATCCTTGAGGGATTATCACCTTCACTGGATTCAGACATCCCTGTAACATTTTTTTTTTTTGACAATTTGTAAGCTCTGCCATTTTTGAGATCCTGATCCAGGTGACTATTTTATTTTATTGAAAAATAAAAATTAATCGATCTCGGATAAAACAGAATCGTTCACACGCATAAGTAATTAACATTCTATCGGTTGGCTGTAACACGCCTTTTTTTGTTTTTTATTTTATTGTTTAAAATCAATGAGATAAGAGAAAAAATAAGCAAAATGAAATTTTCATTTGTTCCCGATAGTGGCTACCATAGCCTAATAACCCCCCTTTCCCCAAGGAGCTCTAGAAACCCTACTCACTGCAGGAACACAACATCAGTCTATTTATCTGTGATATTCTGTGGGGTAGAAGCATTTGAATCAGTTGGACTGCCCCAAGTGAAGAGACATCACCAAGGAAATTTCTCTGTGCCCTACCTCCCTTAAATCACAAAATTTTGAGAAACGTAATTTCTGGACGGACCTTAATATATTACAGTATTCGACACGAACCTGGTTTAGGGGCACGTCGTGTCCGACCATGCACCGCAAACAGTATATAAGCGCGGAGAGGCTTATAGCTCGAGGTGCGTTCAGATTTCCCCAAACCTCTACACCAGTACCGCTGTAATTACAATTCATCTATATTTTAACACCTGTATAAAAATACACTAGTTTCGAACTTGAAACAAATATCAGGAAAAATCTAGAACGCTCTACAAATATTAAGTACAAATTCGTAAAAAGAGAAAAGGCAAAGAGGTCGCGCGGAACACGCACACAATGAAACCTTATCGCTGCAAGTATTGTAAATATAAAAATAAACGTGAATTAAGTTATGCTAAATCTATAACAAAATATTAGCTTAATGTATTTGTGGTAAAGTATTGATGTTCTCACGTGAAATCGCAGAGGGCGCTACCGTTCTCCTTGTCCAGGGTGACGGTAAGAGATATCGGGGTACCATTGTCCATGTACTCGGTCGCTTTGAGCACCGTCGAGCCCGTGTTAGCGAGCGCGTTCCTTGCTACTTCCTGCAACAATTATTCTTACAAGTAAAAATAAATTATATGAAATAAAAAAAGATATAAGAGCAAAGACACTATGAATACGGGACTCGAATACTCAGACATCTGAATAATATTCTACTGGGAGTTTTTGGCGGGAGCTTGAACTGATTGCTTTTTTTTAAATACTAAAATTATGTTATATCGCCCTATATTATGTAATTTTGGCGGTATTTTACGATTTTTTTTCCCCCAAGCCTGAGGAAGCTGTTAAAACCTTCCGAGTCTTCAGGGCCCTTAAGGCTAACAGAAATTGTCAGATATAAAGCAGAGGCGTAAAACAGAATAAAGTTTTGATTACCTTTAGCATGTCCCTCACGGCCAGTTCCGCGTTCTTCTGTATATGAGCCATGTACGCTTGTACCACTTCCAAGCCATACTCCTCTATAAGTTCCCCCACCAATTGTATTCCCTGTGAGGAAATAAAATAATATAAAAGTTAATCGTTTGGAATGAAATAATATTTACCGGCATTTCCCAATGATATTAAGAAACTGTTCCTATGTTTTCTGTTTAACATGCGATCCCACTTTGGCCACAATCTTACCTAATGTTAAGTGACGATGTGGCCCGAGATGCTAACAGACTAAGCCTAACTCGTGCAGCTGCCGGAATACAACTTAGGTGCCTGGAGACATATTTTCAACTTCAGGGTAGTGGCTACCCAGGCGAGCCTTAGAAAATACTGTGCCCCGCGTTTTCACCCGCGTATAATTAGATATAAATCGCCGATTGATGATTTATAATACTTCAATATAGACAATATTTTTATCGGGCGGCCAGGGTTATGCGTCACAACTCACACGATTCGTTCGTGTTGAATTATTTTAATTTAACATTATCTCCCAAACTATTCGTCCAAATAACATGCTATAAAGGGCAAAGTTTATCTTCATAAGATTGTCCTGATGATGTAATACCTTTCTTTCGTAAGGATTAATATGCCATGCAAGAGATAGACTTGTGGTATCGCGGACTTTTTTTTAGATGTACTAAGGACCAATATTTTTTTAGAACATTGTATTTACGTATCACTAGCCATTACACCAGCGCACGCAGGTAAAGCAGTTCGGGAACAACGTTGCTTCCAAATTACTTAAATCATTATTTAAAGCTAGCTGAGCGGTGTAACCTAATGCTAGATAGCCTATATTATTCCTCATTAATCTGGCTATCATATACAAAAATATTTTTTTGTATCCGACTGGTAGTTCCATGAATTAGCATGTCTAGACAAACATTCAAACAAAAAACTCTTCCTCTTTATTATATTAGTGTAGATTAAAATTTATTAAGTTTGATCCGTTCACTGATACTAATCACACGTTATTAGACGTATATCAGGACATATCAATCCAAAACACAATAACCCAATTCATTGTGTCAACGAATCACGTGTCTATTGAGCTCATAAACTAAATTAATATTCAATTGTGAATACCCTTTGGTTAGCCGCGACTTGTGCTTTCAGATCTGAGAGGTTATCAGCGAGGTTCCTGGTTCCCGTGCAGCCTGGCTCTTTACCGGGCTTCATCAGTTCTAAAACAGACGCAAATATAATAACCCATTTGCGCCCGCTGTACTAAATAAACAGTAGTGCTTAAGTAACCATTTTATGACAAAATTTTATGAAAAATATGTTTTATTCATAATGGCTTACGTAGGCTTACAATGATGTTTTATGTACCTAACAAAAAAAAATATGTTAAAAACTGTTTCAATAATTAAATCATCAGTTTTTAGTGCATGCTGTACATATTATAAAACGTACAACGCCACAGTACTACTTTTTATTTATATTTTGTTTTCTGTGAATTTAATGTTTATTACAAACCTAAGTACTCTATAAAGAGATTATGAGATACGAGATCAAATGTGTTCCATTTCGGCATTCAATATACAGTTGAAGTTGAATTCAAATGAACGTGTAACCTTGAGCCAACATTGTGGCGAATGTGTGGTTGCCAACAATTGCATCGGTTTACTTGACGATTTCTTAATTTCTGCGAGGTGTCCCACGACGATTAATTTTTTTTTATCTTATTCAATTTAAAAAGACTTGCATGACACATCCACAGAACGTAAATTTTTACGTCGTGCAAATTATGACATAACCTAAAAACATGCATTAAGAACATCATGATCATTAAAAAAAATACTGACAAACGTTATAAAAACATTTTGCATAATAAAATCCTAAATAACTTCCTCTATACAATGATTTTTGTGAATTAACGAATGTTTTTTTTTGTTACTACGTGGATCGTTACTTTCTATATGACTTAATACTAAAGTTCACCAAAATAATAAAACCAAGGAATCGAAAATTAATCGAATTGATCGACTGCCGTTGTACATTAAATTCATTAGTTTCTTGTTTAATTGCGAATAAACAAATGTATTTACGTAATTCCTACATTTTTACTGCAGCAACAAGCAAAGAAGAATATTGACTGGAAGAATTAATCTTGTTGTTTGGAGTCAGACATTCAATAATTCAAGTGTTCCAGATTGCGATTACAATTATTGTTATAGTTTATTTTAGTTATTTAATTTACACCACTTAAACATCCCTCTATTAATTTAAAGCATAATTGTATTATCAATTGTATTTAGTTCTAAAAAAGAATCGATAATCATAAAATCAACTTACAATTTAAATTATGCTACATCTCTAAAATAAACATTTGACATGTGTCATGCAAGTCTCCTTACGATGAATGAATGATAGTATATTATATTCTTTAACAAACGCTTATAAAATTAGCACGCAATAATAAAAACATATTTTAAATCTTTCTGTCGCACTTGTACTGCTTCCCAAGCGTGTGAACAAAACAGAAAATAAATGATGACGTAATGTGGCGATCTCTGCCCAATTATACAAACTTCAAAAAAGCAAAATATATGTCTCATATATATGTGCAAATTATGATAATAAAAAGTTAAAGGCTATCACCTTCAGTTAGTAATTTCTCGTTAAACGTTCCACCGTCGAGGAGTAGCATAGACTTAAACGAAGCCCCTTCCTGTCTGAGGCTGGTGGAATGCGGCGGCATGGATCCAGGAGTCAGGCCGCCGATGTCGGCGTGGTGACCGCGACTCGCAACGAAGAATATCGGACGAGACTGTGACCTGGGACATGTTAGAAGATACCGCATCAATCGACTTATTTTCTAACCCTACAGTGGAGGAAAAAATGATCGTTATAAAACCGTTAAAACAAAAAACAATGCACGTGCAGCTCCGTACACGTGATAGAAGTGAAACTTCTTAATAAGGGAGAGGGAGATACTCTAAATTGTTTATTAGATATACAATGTATAGCTGTTTCTCCTTCTCTCTACGTTATATCTATCTTCCCTCTCATGTAACCAAAGTGTGCTTAAACGTGACGCGTCCTTCGAGTTTTACTCACAATTCACGTCCAATTATCGAATAGTCGCCTAAGAAGTTTCAATTAAATAATTGATTTCTTGGAAACTGTTTTAACGATTTGGATAAAATTTTGTATTAAGATCATATTTTACTTTGAATTTTTTTTTTGTTTGAAAGAGTTCTCACCTAATGTTAAGTGATAATGTAGCGTAAAATGGTAACACATGGGAGAACTGGCTCCCAAACACACCTATAGGTGCTTGGCGACAGATTTTCAACTTGAAGTTGGTAACAACTAGCCAGTAACCAGGTAGGTATTAGAAAATGCCCTATCACCATGCTATGGTTTCATCACGATGTTTTCCTTCATCGAAAGCCGAATCTCATTGTAGGTATTCGAATTTAACAGCATAAGTGTCATCCTGACCTTTTTTTCTCTAAACGTCCAACAACCAATTTCTACCTCGATAATAAAAATTAAACAACTCACTTGTGAAATACTGGTGTGATCACAGTCAGGTCGGGCAAATGTGAACCGCCAGCCTTCGGATGGTTCGCGAGCAGCACGTCCCCGGGCTTCAGCGAGTCACCGCGCACTTTCATCTGATTATCGACGTTACAAATCAAACTCAATATCGATGAATCCAAACCAGAAGTATAAAAGACACTAATAGTTCGAAATAGTTTTAATGGGTTTCAAATCCAGTCTAAATTTCAATTTGTTTCATTAGCAGCGCGTATATTTTATTTTAAACTAGCTTTGCCCGTAGCTCCGCTCGCGTAGATTACAGAATGCCGTAGGTCAAGCGCACGAACGAATTGTGCTGCTTCAAAATTGCTTATTGTGGGTGATCCTTAGAAGATAGACATATGCTATCGCTGACTTTTTTGTAGGTCATTTTAAGATTTTTATTCAATTATGTAGAATTTGAATTAGAATTTGATGTATCTCATATCGTTTACTCAGTGTAAGCCATTTAAGCACCCCAAATGCTTATTTTTTCCGAATTGATTCACCATTATCGTTAGTGCTTATTTCATATGTTACTTTATCTTACAAAATTTATCCTATAACCCGGCCAGATAACATAGCTATGGATTTAAAAAAGAATCATGTAAATAGGATAAGTGGTCTTCACGTTAAAGGAACATTTTAAACGGACAGATAAACAGAGAGACATTCAGTTTTATAATATGTATAGATTATTAGGAAAACTTACAGCTAATAGAAACAATAGTTAAAATAATTAAAATAGACGGTCAGTTACAAGTTTAAATCTGTAGTCAAGTAGTGATCATAATGTGTATGAAACGACATGAATAATCTTAATTTTACGCGCATAAATCCGCGGGGCATAGTTAGCATATAAATATAAACAGAAAAGAAAGTCAGCCAAGAAGAGAAACACAAAAACTAATAACTGGGAAACGACTCCTCATAAACTGTGTCTTAGAAGAGATACACTCGTACTTATTAGTCAACATTATCGTCTATAGCTTGACCGTCGTATGTGCGACCCTCATAATGGTTTGCGGGACGCGGGAGGGGAACAAGACCGACAAATAAGCTGGTCTGTTGGCGCCCGCCGGCAGCACTAGACGTTTGACGTATGTGATTACGCTGTTTTATTTTTGTGACTGATACACGTGAGACTATTTTACCAAGATGGAATTACAGACGTTGCATTTAAAAAACTATACAATCTATCTAAAGTAATACATTAGCGCGTTTTTATTAAATTATATTAAATAACAAACAATTTACAATTAATTAAGTTTTATTTAGACTACGTGTAAAATTACACGCACAAGTTTTTTTCAATATAGTAGTTTTTTGATTAGCATTTTAATAAAAACAACAATACTATTTATTTACAAACAATACTATTAAATATATTAGTTATCATTAAATATCTGTACCAGTTGCAATAACATGCATAAACTAATGCATAAACTATTGATCTCATGATATAGAGTAGCGTCTCAATGCCGTGTATATCCGTGCACACCCGCCACCCCGCGTCCCGCAAACCATCAGGAGGGTCGCGCTTACAGCGGTCGGCCTATAGTTGTAGAGAATTAAAAATTGCTTACGCGCCCGGATTAGAAAGTGTGGTAGTACTTTTGCTAGCATATCCTAAAAATAGGTTAAGTTTAAGTTAGACTAGCGCTCCGAAGATTCCAATATGTAATTTATATCATTCATTTCAGGATCCTCACCGTGAACCCGACTCAAACTTGGCCGGTTATTCTTATTTCTTATTGTACTTTACCGAGTTTGACGCTTGTATTTATTTACGTTTTTTTATTAAAACAAAGCAAAAAAGTACGTTCCTTATATGAGGAATTCCCCTGAGTAATTTACTTTTTAGTACTTTTAAGATTTATGTGACAATTTCAAATTTAATTATTATGGTTCAAATGGTACAGACACCCGTTATCTGTGGGACGGACAGTGAAAACTTATCAATAGATTTACTTTCCTCGAAACTATCGATATTCATATTAAACACCTCTAGACAGTTTATGAAGCTTATATAGAAAAAAAAAAACATGTTTATAACACATGTACTAAAGTGTAAAAAACATTGTCACCATTTTTTCATAAAACGCTTTTTTATATACTACAAAGGTGGCAAACATGCTTACGGCCCGCCTGATGGTAAGCGGCTACCGTAGCCTATGAACGCCTGTAATACCATAGGTATCACAAGTGCGTTGCCGACTTTGAACCCCCTTACCCCAAGGAGCTCTGGAAACCCTATTCACCGCAGAAACACAACACTAGCTCATTTGGCTGCGATCTTCTGTAGGGTGGAGGTATTCCACCAGTCGCGCCCGGGCCGCCCCAAGTATAGAGAAATCTCCAAAGAAATTTATCAGTGCCCTACCTACCTGTGCTTTAAGTATAACTTAAAAAAATAAAAAACGATAAAATTAGTTAATACCTGATACTGCACCGTCTCTTGCATAGCTCCCAAATGCACCGGTATGTGTGGAGCGTTGGAGACCAGCCCGCCGTCCTGCCCGAACAGCGCGCACGAGAAGTCCAGCCGCTCCTTGATGTTCACCGATATCGATGTCCTTTGCAACACTCTACATCACCAAACGACACATTAGAGGTAAAAAAAAAACAGGTAACAATATTGTCTATGAATATATCTTCACGATACGACTCCAAGGAGCGGAGCAATAACCATGAATGCCAAGCAATCGGGTAAGCTTTTGGGTAATTACGGAAAGAGAGAACGAAGATGGGTGGAAAGTTGATCAAATAGAGTTGATATAACACGAGTGAAACCGCGGGACATAGCTAGTGAAGAAGAAAATCAGGTATTTTGAATGAACGTTACCTGCCCATTTGTTCCGCTATGGACATGAAGCGGTGTGAAAAAATGCTCAGCTGTATAGAATCCAGGTCTGTGGTGGCCTTCCTCGCTTGACCGGACCCTATTGTAATACGAATGTCACCAAACTTCGTTATTTCAGCGCGACAATCTAATAAAAGAAAACAAAAAAGTCATGAAGCAATAATGGCTCAGTGGTAGCGTGTACAGACTTCGCGTCGTTTGAGGTGAATTCGAAACCCTGCAATTAGCCTGAGCTTTTGGAAAAGGAAAACATCGTGGGGAAACCAACAGCATGATGGTAGGACAAAATCTAATGTCCGCCTGGTTAGCTACCACACTCAAGTTGAAAATCCGTCGTTTAGCGCCTATAGGTGTGTTTCGGTAACAGCACTTGAGAACCAGTCCTGCCACTGGGCTTAGCGTGTTACCATCTTAAGCCACATCGTCACTTAAGACCAGGTGAGATTATGGCCACAACGCTAAACCTACAACATTACAAAAATAACACTTCACGAAGTAAGACAGAAAGAACCTCAACAGATACTGAAATATTCCTGGATGGCAGTACTTGTGTCACGTTCCGGGATCTACGGGTGTGTATACATTAAACGGGGGGGTGGTGGGGGGGATCTGTAACCGACTGGATCTCCACCACCATACACATGGTGATAAACTCATCACAATGACTCTCTTTTCGTTTATAACGTTTCAAGACCAGTCACTTTATAGATATCCAGCTGCCGAGAGACCTAGAAGTCAGTATGACAGCGACGTCTGGCGATGGACAGTTCATCTCTCGTTCGTTGGATTGAACTGATTACCATCAGACACAGTAAATAACGTCACTTTACCGTACTACTATTAAACAATAATGAACAACTCACCTGGTTCGACAAGAATTGTCGACAAGCTATCCATTATTATGGCAGGACCCGGCACGACTTGCTCGGGCAAGAGTTTCTCTAGCAAGTAGATGTTCGTATCTTGGTAACCACCTTCAAAATATACTTTAACAGTCTGCGGAAAAACAAAAATAAATTGAAAATATCTTTAAAGGACTGTATGGGAACTGCCAAAATCGAATCGTTTCGTCTCATCTTTGAATAATCGTTGGTTAACCTCATCTCTAGATAATCTATGGTTTAACCTCATCCCTAGATTATCAATGGTTTCACTTAACCACTAGACAATCGGTGGTTTAATCTCATCTCTGTATAATCGATGGTTTCACCTCATCTCTAGACAATCAATGATATCATGTCATCATTAGACAAGCTATGGTTTCGTTTATTTCTACACAATCGCTCCTTTCATCTTGGCTCTAGACAATCGACGGTTTAACCGCATCTCTAGATAATAGAAGGTTCCACCTCATCTTTACACAGTCATTGGTTCACTTCTCATCTAGATAATTGATGGTTTCATTTCATCTCTATACAATCGATGGTTTTATTTCATCTCTAGACAATCGACGGTTTTACCGCATCTCTAGACAATCGAAGGTTCCACCTCATCTTTAGACAGTAATTGGTTCACTTCTCATCTAGATAATTGATGGTTTCATTTCATCTCTATACAATCGATGGTTTTATTTCATCTCTAGACAATCGACGGTTTTACCGCATCTCTAGACAATAGAAGGTTCCACCTCATCTTTAGACAGTCATTGGTTCACTTCTCATCTAGATAATTGATGGTTTTATTTCATCTCTAGACAATCGATGGTTGTTCTTCATCTCTAGACAATCGATGATTTTACCGCATCTCTAGACAATTTCCGTGAGCCTTAGACCGACTCTCCATCAGTATGTGTACTAACATGTAAAGTGTTTAAAACAATTTTCCAAAAGATGTCTATTCCTCCCTTGATAGGGGATAATGATCTCCAAACACGAAAGCTTGTTAAGAAAAAAAAATAGTACAAGAAAATAAGTCATAGTATTTCATGAGTAGAAGAAGTCAGTACTCAGTTGTTAGATGCAAGCGTTTGACAAAGAAAAGGTACAAGTCAGGGTAGCATCGATAACACTAATAATAATTAATATAAATTAGAGGTTTAGCAAAACTGACCTTTTCCGTGGTCGGTTCAGTCCCTTTGCCGCTAGGTGGCGCTGTGTCCTGCGGCACGGCGCTCACCCCCACCCCGCGGACGCGGATATCGTCCACGATGACGTCACGGTCGGACAGCGTGAAACCAAACTCGTTTTTATACCTACAAATATAACAGCGTGTTTAATTATGAATTCAAGCGGTGCAAATATATTTATAGTACTGGAAGAGCCGATCACAAATAACGATTAAAAAAAATTAAAGATAAACCACATCAAGTTTCTTGACGGCTCTTCCAGATAACCGGGATTATGGATAAAAAACGAATCTTTAGAGGAATGTATGAATTTACGATGTGGTTCAAGGTGTTAACACGCTAAGACAAGGGGGTGACTGACTCCCAAGTGCAGCTGCTGACTGATTATCAACTTGAGGGTGGTAGCTCGCCAGGCGGGCATAAGAAAAAGCATTACCACCATACTATGCTTTCCTCACGAAACCTTCACCGAAAGCTCAGGCTCATTGTAGAGATTCGAACTCACGTCGATCAACGCGATGTCCGTGCATGCTACCACTGAGCCATAATAATTATTATTTTAATGCACACAGTCATACAATTCAGCTGACGTTAATTGGTCGCTGCAGCCTTTAGCATACAGCCATCCTCAAAAGGACCAGAGGCCAATCATAACAGGCTACTATGGAACACTGACACTTCCCCCAGTCTTTTCCATTCACCATGAAGTGGGTTGAAGACTTATTGCGAAAGGTAACCTGTTAACAAAGGCCGTGTAGAAATCCCCGTGTTTGGTGGCGGTGGGGGAATCTCCAGGGTCTGGGGACACCATGAGCGCGCAGTCAGTTCCCGCGTATCTGAGATGCAGATACGGTTCCAATACTATCTGCGAGTCTTGAATACCCTGAAAAATTATGCGAAGTGAAACTTCTATGAGTGGATGGGGGTAACATTCCAAGATCGAACTGCCTCCTCACTGCTTATTTAAAGGGCCCAGTATTATAAGAAGGAAACACGTTAGCTGGCAAACCATTCCACATCTGCACGGTAAGGCACATGTAAGAATTTGCGAACTTCTTTGTCCGATCCGTTATGAGCGCTATCGTGCATCTGTGGCTTCGTAGACCAGTCTGTCTGGTTCTGTAGTAGAAACGGAATTATGGGATAGGCTCAAATAATTCTTCAGAACATTCACCATGACACAGAGGATAAATCACGCTTCGCGAGGCAGTGCCTCTTCGTAGCTGAAGCGGTTCTAAGTTCTTAGTGGCGTCTGTACAATTTCACCAAAGGTACGATTATCGGGGCGTGATAAAGCGTCGCACTCAGTTCTGGAAGCCCAGTCTCCTGGATATTGCGAAGATAACACTTGCAATGTGATCTCTGAGACTGAAGTCACAACAGATATCCATTCCTAGGATACTCAGGTTAGATGTGGTTGTAGGTGAGATATTCTAAAGAGTGGGGAGAAGGGAGAAGCACGGAAAACTGGTATTTGGTAAACGTCAATAAAGGAATCATACCTGAGAACGCAGTTTGTCCCGGCAAACCGCTCCGAGCACGTCCAGCTGCATGTCCAGCTGTGGGAAGTTCCCTGGGCTGTAGACACAGGCGCAAGGCTGCTGTGATTCGTGCACTATATGCGCTAATGCCATGCCGTATGCTGACAATACACCTTGTGAAAATGAATATCTTCTCTTTACTAACGAACAAATTTACTATACTAAAACAAGCAAAATGACAATGTGTATGCTCATAGCTCTAAAGAAGCTTCGCAAGTAGTCGGAAAAGTGTAACGTGGTCATCAGGTCAGTCATGGTTTGGTAGAGAATCTTATTAAGAAGTCAAAAAGCCTTATTTCGTTGAAAAAGGAGTGAAGACTTCAGCCAAAGTGTATCAAGAGACCCTCTAGGATCGTGTTGTAAAACCTCTCAGCAATACCACTTAAAAAAAAAAAAAAACACTTTCCAATATCCGCGCGATACGTCAGAGTCCTCACTCTACGTACCGAATTCTTTGATCCTCAACTATCGAGTAGCTTAATTCAATTTTGGACTTAGATGATTGATAGATATGTAGCTGTAATGCCAAACTTTATGGAATATAATTGAAAGACGTTTTCATGTCAAGAAAGTCACCTGCGTATTTATGTATGAGCACAGTTGATATTCCGAGATGCCTAGCCACAGCGCACGCGTGCTGCCCGCCCGCGCCGCCGAAGCAAGCCAACGCGTGCTGGGACGCATCATGCCCGCGGGCGGTCGTCAATGCCCTGAAATACTCATACCTTAATAACGCATTCATATGAGCTTTTGGCGGGATTAAAGCCTGTCATGTAGTGTTTTTTTTTTCTTCATAAACTATCTGTCACCGCGTATAAAAATGAGCGGAACATTTACTATAAAGGCCGTATTTTCTATTGCCTTAACCTAGAGCAGAGGTGCACAAACTGTTGATCGAGAGAGCTTGGGGAATTCCCGAAAAGCATAAAACACCTTGATAGTTTCCAGCGGCTAAATAAGCCACATATCCAATAAATGAGATATATATTACAGATGCTTTCCGATATACAATCCCAAGATCAGAGCATCTGATCCTAAATTTTGGTCTTTTATATCTGAAGAGAAAAATCCGCGTTTAAAAGAAATAGCTCTTCAGTTGACCTTATTGCTAGGGTCTACTTATTTGCGAGTGCCATGAATCTAAATTCTCGAAAAAAATGTGTTTCGCCAGTTCGTACCTTCCTTTTGGTCGTAAAAGCCATTTCATAAATATTATGTGTTCTTTTTTCGTAAGAGGGATATTAGCTGAATGAGAATCTACACGCATTGCCATATAAAAAAAAAAAGTAGTAGGGTTGTAGCCGATCGCTTGCTAGCTAATTATTTTGTGTTACATCACCGACGCTATAAGTTTAATCACCCATGACCTATACCTTATTCATAGTAAGAAGACTTGCATGACACATCCACAGAACGTAAATTGTTACGTCGTGCAAATTATGACGTAACCTAAAAACATGCATTTCGACTATCCATTATCATACAAAATAAATGGTTACTGATAAATGTTATAGAAACATTTTGCACGATAAAATTCTCTGTACAATGATTTTTGTGAATTTTCGACTTTTTTTTGTTACTATGTGCATCGTTACTTTCTACGTTACTTTAACCTAGAGTAGACCAAAATAATAAAACCAAGGAATCGAAAATTAATCGGACGTAAAAAGACAAGTATCCATAACACTTTACCTGATAGGTCTACACATGGCCTCATTGGCCACATTAATGAAGCCCATAGCAACCTCTTCCATCGTCATCTGAAAAAAAAAAACGATGTTTCATTAAATCATAACACATTTTCTTTCTATACATCTTCCTTTCTATTGAGTCATAGTGACGATGAGTCATAGTGACGATGCGGGCGAAAATATTATACTTTGTTTATCATCATACGAAGTCCTACATAGTGTCCTTAGAACGTAAATTGTTAGGTCATGAAAATTACTAAATAACGTGAAAACATGCATTACGACTATCAATTATCATTATTTAAAAAAAAAGATACTGATAAACGTTATAACATTTAGCACGACAAAATTCTAAATAACTTCCTCTATACATAGATTTTTGTGAATTTTCGTATGTTTTTTCTTACTAAGTGCAGTGCTACTTTCTTTATTACTCAAAACTAGAGTAGGCCAAAATAATAAAATTAAGGAATCACAAATTAACCGTATGAATCGAAAATTAATCAACTAAATTGGACGCCGTTGTCCGGACTGCCTCCTGGGCTGGTGCGGACTTCGATATATAACTCAGTGAGCAATGGACGACAGAAAACTATTTCAATTGTTACATCCAATTGACCTTGATCTTCAAAAACGGCTTTATCTCCTAATGCATCCTGTGGCTAAGAGAAGGCAGCTGGTCACAACGTAGCACACAAGCCAGTCTACCAAATTGTTCCTCACCACGTTAACCGAATAAAATTTATTAAAGATAAAATGCACACATGGAGCGGCGCGGTTAGTCAACCGCGATACGATCGGTCAACGTATTACGACATAAATGTATTACATCACACGCACTCAAGACAATGATGACGATGACGTTGGTGGTGGCGGTATCCCCCAACAGTGACGTTGTATGACGCTACAGCGTTGTTAGCCAATCCCCTATTGGGAAGGGGCGTTTGACGTATAGGTTTACGCGGTTTTATTTTTGTGAGTGCTCCACGTGAGATTATGTTACCAAGATGGAATTACGGACGTTGCATTTAAAAAAAACTATACAATAAATATAAAGTAATACCTTCGCGCGTTTTTCTTCAATTATATTGAATAACATACAATATACAATTAATTAAGTTTCATTTCGACTGCGTGTAAAGAACGCACAAGTTTTTTTCAATATAGTAGTTTTTTGATTAGCATTTTAATAAAGACATCAATAGTATATGTATTAAATATATTATTTATCAATAGATATCTGTACCAGTTGCTATAATATGCATAAACTCAGGATACAGATCAGACGATGTCGGTGCGTCCGATATCATTCATCATATAATCAAGATAATGAATAAATCGAAACAATTGGCCCAAACACTACGAGTATATTATAATATCGGTAAGATTTTGCTAATATAGTTTGGTGATATACACAAGTATCGTCACTGCTTATTTCGTATGTTACTTTATCTTACGAAACATGTCCTATAACCTGGCCAGATAACGTAGCTATGAATTAAAATAAAATACATATAAATCGGATAAGTGTTTTTCGCTTGAAGAGAACATAAACAGACTGACAGACAGAGGCACGTTGAATTTTGTAATATGTATAGAAGAACCAAACTTATGAAATAGGTAACATGATCATTCTTTACAATATAAATATTTTAACAATAAACGATCAACGATCAGTTGCCATGGCAACCGTTGAACCAACTAAACACGCATGTCACACATGCGCAATGATTCACACAGCTACACGTTCATCTTTGGCGACGCCATGACATCAAGTTGACAACTTTCAACAAGTACCAAAGTATCAAACTAGTAGGTTAAAAGCCTTTTATTATTACTAAAAATAAACTTTGAAATATTTTTAAGATTTTAGACATTAATGTAACATCCGTAACATAACTCGTAACGTAACGTTAACGGCGTGTCGTTTCCGTTACAGTTTTTTTCCTTGCCGTGCCTAAAGACATATATAAGTTACTTGTATTAAATATAACTTTACATACATCTTTCCCACCGTCTTTTTTCAGAAACGTTTTTATTTCGTCGGTAATTTTCTTGAACAACGCAACGGTGGCCTCGCGGTCGAGCGGCTCATTTTCATGGGGTCCGAAAATTTTGGGAAAATATTCTGGCAATAACCGACCTGAAAAACTTTGATGTTATAGGAGACAAAAAAAACAGTTACAATAACACTTATGTAGAGCCTATTACGGTTTATTAAATTCTAAAAGGATCACACTTATCCTTTTATGAGTCGGGTTTCATTAATTTTTGCTACATTTGCGAGTTTCACCTGCGAATATTTGGGTTTTTTTTTACCATACGCTGCTTCGAAAAAAACGTAATGTGTGAAACCAGAATTAGGGTCGCCAATCATAAGGATGCCCAAAAAAGTGTATTGTATCGATTATCGCTTCCCTTTGTGTCGATATATTGTGTCGTAACCGTATCGCATGCCTTCCAATCGATATGCGATATTATAAGTATATATCAATGCAAAAGAGTACCTTTTTAATGTATTTATTAAATTATTTATTTTGTGATAAGAAAAATATCTTACATGTATTTAAAATCGTTTTTTTTTTCAGCAACATTTTTCAACAGTCTCAATCTACCAACGAGTACAAGTCTAAACAACATATAGGAATAATTCCGTTATGTAAACACACTCCAAAGGCAACTGTTCGTAAGTTGTCGTGACCAGTGACGGAATGATGTGCTAACATTTTCCAAGATTTAAAAAAAACACTATTCAGTGCATATGTACCTAACAGCAAGTTTGCGTCCGTGACAGCTAGCGGTCCTCCCTTTCTGTAACAAGCGGGCCCGGGCTCAGCCCCCGCGGACTCAGGGCCAGCGACAAACAAACCCGACCGGAAGAATAGCATGGAACCTCCACCAGCTGCGACCGTGTTTATATCTGTGAAATAACTTATTCGGTTTATGCATGTTCGTATTTGCAGGCCGTCATGACTGCGGTGACCGCTGATGGATTCAGATCTCTCGGTGGTCGCCGTTGTGCTTAGATATATTGTGCTTACCATCAGGGACAGTACCGACAATGTGCCAAGCTAAGATTAAAACATAACGTAATTCTTCGTAAATATATATATGTTATATTTAGTATCACTTTTGATGTCATTTTCACATATATTTATTAACTAGCTGTGTCCCGCGGTTTCACCCGCGTATAATTTAAAAGAAAAAAACAATATTGTTATCGGGTGGCCAGGGTTATGCGTCACAACTCACACGGCTCGTTCGCGCCACTACACCTGACAAACCCTAGCCGAAGCCGACTGGTAGTTCCAGAGATTAGCGTGTTTAAATAAACAAAGAAGGAAAAATTCTTCCGCTTTATTATATTAGTATAGATTAACTACATTCCTTTATGCGTTAAAAAAAAAACCACAAATTTTAATGATAAATAGTTAACGATGAAAAAACAGCTCGAAGGACCTTTTATACATTTGAATAAAAGAAAACATTACCTAATTGTGGCGCCTGTATGGTGACTCCAGCAGTGGTCGCCTCGTGGACATGTTCCAGTGCACCTGCATACCTCGACACATCCGTGGAAGTGCCGCCCATGTCAAAACCTAACAAAAACAAACTTAAAAGTTATCAATAAATGGTGACAAGATGAACTTTTGTAATCACTGATAATAAGTATCATATTATGTACTATTCCAATATATAATCTACTCCTATGTCAGATTTAATTATAGTCCGTTTAGATAGTTAAGCTTCATTGAAGAACAAAAATTAAAACAAACATACTTTCAGATTTATTATATAACTATCTGTGCACGGTATAACCCGTGTTAATTTTGTGAAGTTGAAGTTATCAATAAATAGGCTATGTAAAAACAAAAGCGAATTTTTGGCCGCCAGGGTTTGTGCCGCCGTCAACGCGGCGCCGTCTATACAAGCCCTCATTCGTTTCACGGCTGGTTCGCGTCACTACTACTATAGACTCGAACCGAATTATATTATTCTAATGTTCCATTATCTCTTAAACTATACGTCTCAGTATCAGTGTAGGTGGCGCTAAAAAAATTTCCGGATAACGTAAAAATATTAATATAATATTAATTAATAAGAATTTAGTATGAAGAATAACTCGATAGATGGTGGTAAATCCAATCTGACCGCGACGTCATGCACAACTGATTCTGCCCTCAACCACACCATTACAAATTTCATATCAAAAACAGTACAAAAGGATTACCTATAACTGGTAAACCAGTCTCCTTCTGATATGAAGTCATCGCGTATCCTACAACCCCGCCCGCAGGTCCTGACAGTATGGCACGAGATCCGTTGAACCTGTAAAGTCACATCGCTTACATTGAATAGGTACCTAGATTGTGTAATCATAATGTACTTAATCTTGAGTATAAAATTTGGCAAATATTGATGCAAAAATGTCATCAAACTCCCCTTAATTGCTTAGTTTGGAACGTTATCCAATGTGTAGAAAACACCGACAGCTATGACGTATTCGTACAGTAAGTTCGTAACCATTTCGTAACAATATACGACTTCTAATGGGCGCCCGTTTTAAATAATTTAAAAATGTAAACCCGTTTTGGGTCGCATTGAATTACACACGAAATAATATAGCGGAATGTTTAAAAATACATCACCTACCACAATGTCTGATTGCTGACAGTTCCAAAAAATCGGGTTCGGTTATTTTTTAAATTATATTTACCGTAATCACCATTTTACGGAGGGTCTACATTGATTATCTTCAAGCCACTAGAGCGATGAAATACATATTTTCCTACATCTGACATCAACATTTTTTTATATAGTAATACTGCAAATAAACGACACCCTCCCTGATCCTAAGCACAAAACAATCCAAATACATCGGCAATCACCGATAGATTTGCGATCCATTGGCAGTCGCCGCCGTCATGTCGGCCTGCAAATACCTCTTCAATTTACGTTTGAACAATCCGATGTCGTAAGAAGGCGGGTATACACTGACCAAGAACTGATCCCAAAGTTTTACGTATGGATAAAAGACATAGGGATATGTTATTCAATACACGCTCATAGACAATGGTAGAAGAAAAAAAAAACATTTACAAGTCCATCGGTGTCAAGCCGCCGTCGGACTGCATGAAGAGCACATTAGAACCTCCTAGTCCATCCGTGAAACCATCAGCGAAACTCCTCACATACTCCCTGATGTGGGGAGTGAGATATGCGTCTGCTGAAGCCGTGAAACCACGAGGTACCATCCGCACCATAGACGTCACAGCATGGGATAGGGAAACTTGCTTAAACCCTGAAATTTTCAGTATTTTTCAGGTGGTAACATACTAAGCTTACAAAGGCGAGTAGTTATTTTAAGTATAACGGTTGGATTACAATTAAAGCAAGAACATCAAATTTAACTAGAGGGTGGTATCTAATCAACATAGAACTAAAAATGGACTACTACTGTGCTAAGGTTGTATCACTTGTTTTTCTTCGGAAAATATCAAGCTAATTGTACAATTCAAAACCTGTCAATTGGAGTGATAATAGAGGTAGTTAGGACTGAAAAATTGTCGCCAATATGTGGTATCCGAGATTGATTTTAAAAGCACTAACTTGTATAAATCGTATCCAATACTTATAATTCAAGCAGATTGCTTCAGAGCGCAACATACGACCTGATTTTTTAATGAAATTTGGTTTTGCAAGTCACGCCAGTATACATTCCAGAAAAATGAAACCTTCAGAAACTGACAGGATGTCGCTGTCCAAGGATACGTCTGGAAAGCCTTGAGATGATAAAAGTACATATAATGTCCACTAATACAGTATTAACGATAGAAAGGCTAATTAAGTAACATGTAAATTTTGTCTCCATCGATATCATTGCTTATATAATACATACATACATAAATCACGCCTCTTTCCCAACTGGATAAGTAGAGACCACATCCTTCCTACGAGGAACTACGCTACGATCCTGACATACAACTTTCGCTTCCTCAGCATCCATAAATCTTTTCATAAAAACATAAGTTAAAACGTAAAATTTTAAAACTTACCTAAACTTTCGGCAATCTTTCCAATTCTGACCTCATGGTCATGATACGTGTAACTGTGCGCCAATACGACCGCTACACTCTCAATTCCTTTCTCCAGTAGCTTCTTCAAGTCTCTTCTAACTGCCTCCTCTTCCACTTCTTTGATTACGAGCATCTTTTCGCCAGTAGTTCCGATCACTTCTTTCCAATTTTTGTCTTTTTCCACCTGGCATCTGCCTTCTAAAGCTGGAATAACTCGGCAATCCACTTCTACCACTTCTTGGTACAGAACACCCGGACGTTTTATATTCTACAATCCAAGTTATATACGTAACCAAAATTTTGCTCCTTAGGTGTTATTACAAAATTAATGGTCATCGAGATTGATAGAATTATGCAATATATCATCTGAATTTTTATTTAAAATTCATATTTTAGATTATAATTAAGTTGCAAGCTTAAATTAATGGTCTTAAATTACGTCACAAGATCTTAATACTGCTTGGTTAAAAAAATATCTTTAAGTAACCTTATCCTGTCAAGCTACTCATTTGTTTAATTTATATATTTTGTGTACGCTGTACATACTTACCAAATGAAATATATTTGGCCTCGCCTGGTTTCCTATATACAATAAATCCTTGAACCCTTTGTTGATAATTAGCGCCATTTTTGCCCCCTTCCTTTCCAATAAAGCATTAGTAGCCACCGTGGTGCCCATCCGTATAGACGTTATTAGGGACGAATCCACTTTTCCATTTTTATCTAATGCGTGTCCAGTTTCCTGAATCATTATTTTTATTTATATTAGATAAAGAAAGAATGCGGGTTGGTACAGCACTCGTGTGAGACTGGATTCGGATTACCAACGTAACCTGACGTACATCGTGTTCCGGAATCTGCCCGTGTATGACCATTTAAGGGTAGGTTTCCTGATTAATAAAACGATGGCGTTCAGTGCAAAGTGTCTCATCGACGGCTTGTCCTTAGATTGTAGCACCTAACCATCCGGAGTAATGCAGCTGCTTTTGCTGGGTCGTAGAAAGAACATGATAATTATACTGAATCGTAACCACCATACACTCGGTGAAGCACCCGCCATTGTAGCACGCTTAGGCATGTCGCGTTCCGAGATAAGTCGGCCAGTAAGCAAGCAGGGTGGTAGGTATCTGTACTCGATTCCATCTCGACGACCATGCGTACGGTAATAAATCCGTTACAGTGACTCTTATTTGGTTTGTCGTGTTTCTGGTTCATCCAATGTATTTCCAGTTGCCGAAGGACTTGCGGTGTTCTTGTATTATACTGTGCTTACCATCAGGCACAGATGAGTCACCTTGCCATGCAACTACAAAAAAAACTACAGTATTTCACCTAAAATAAATATATACGCTGAGTCATGAACTACGGTGCACATTAGTGCCATAATGGCTGTTGAAATCGAAATATGTTCATAAACACACGAAAGCAAATTTTCTGCTGGAAAAACGAACCATAACGAACGGCTGATTTGCCTTATAGGCCTTATATGCCCCTTGGATTATATTGAATAAGCTGAAAGATATTGCAATAACGAATATTTTCACCGAATATTCGCGCCAGTTTGGAAGAACTTTGCCCACCATTTAGTTAAAAGATAAAATAATACCTCCTGTATAATCCTCCTGATCGCCTCTCTGGGGGCATCATCATAGTTATGCGGGTCTACCGAAAGGAGCTTCATGACCCTCACCTTGCCGCCTGGACATCGAGCGTACACATCCGTAAATGTGCCTCCTCTGTCAATTGCAAATTGGAATCCTTCTGAAGACATGTTTTTTATCTGAAAATATTGTTTTTTTTTTTAATGAAAATATCCAATGGGTATAAAATATTTGACAGGTGATTTTTTTATTAGAATACAACTATTATAAGACTATTTTTAGTCGATAAGTAAAACAAATCAAAAAATACTTTCCATTATTTTGATAAATTAGTACAGTGCCACATCATTTGACAAATATGTACCATTTTGTCATTTTTTTAATGTCACTGTCATCTTCTCACTTTTACAATACCTTTAGAATTAATACTATAATTCCGAATGAGTATATACACAGTCAATTCTGCATGTTGTGTTTTTAATTTTACTCATATTTTATCTTAGATTAAGAAAAGTAATTATAATAAATTATGTCTAAAAGTATGAATGACAGTTCTTATAACCTATCAATTGAGGAATGAAATAAACTTCTCATGTACAAAATTTAATAAAAATTTATCAAGCAGATTTAGAGTTAATCCAGAGATACGAACAGAAACAAAAAAATTAAGTCACATTCCTAATCTTTGGCCTTTGTAATAGACATCTATCAAACAAATTGGAAAAAGTACATGTATAGACAGAACTACAAATTTACTAGCTTCTGCTTACGGCGTAGTGACTACACTGCACCTGATAATCCAATAACATCGGCGACTATCGAGGGATTTGCAATTTGTAGGAAGGAGGGAAAACACTGGCCGGGAAACAGTTCCACAGCCTTACAGTACGGAAAAGATACGACGTGGCAAATTTCTTTGTTCGAGCCGAGATGGAGGTTACCGTAAAGCTGTGGCTCTGGAGCCCAACGCGTGTGGTTCTGTTATGAAAGGGAGAAGAGGGAATTAGGTTAAACAGCATTTCAGAACACTCGCTATGATACACGGAACACGCTCAACGAGGCAACGTTTCTGAGCAGCTGAAGCGGCTCGATGAACTTAGTAACGTCTGCATCATTTACAATGCGGACAGCCCGCCACTGCAACCAATCCAGGGCTTCGAGGAGGTGGATTCTGTGTGTACTTCAGAATTGAGTCCAGAGAGAAACGAAAAATATGTAATTTACCGGAATAAAAAGTATTCTATGTACATATTATTCCAGGTTATAAACGATTTGTAAACCAAATTTCTTCCAAATTCGTCTGCCCGTTTTTGTTTGATTGGGTAACAAACATACAAACTTTCATATTTACAATATTAATATAGTCACAAAGTACTTTGAATATAGTTTTGCACAGCATTTAAACCGCCAAGGAAAATTTAGTGTTCGTTTTTGATAACACGCAAATTAAGAAAAATAGTTATCCTCATTATAATATATAGTTTTACCACACTAAAAGTACTGATTTGTATGTAGTTTATCTTAGGAATTACTATATATTACCGCAAACATGACAATGGCTTAATTCACTATGGCTTTGATCAAATGTTGAAACAGATATACAGTTCTAGTTTTTATCCTAAAGTCATAAAGACCACATTTCACTGTAACCTGATTTTTAAATATTAGTTTGTCCTTCTGTAGCCGTCTTATTCACACATCATTACACTTATATTTTGATGTAAACATTTCCATTATACAATAGAACAGCGTGTGATACTAATTTAATATACGTATAAGCAATGTTCGGAGAGGTTATTAAATTGTTCTAATGATTTAGGGTTGTTACTTATACATCTTTAATCTATACATATAATAAAATTGAATTGTCTGTTTATAATGTTAAATAAGAAGTTTTTACTAAATGCATGTGAAAGTATACACGATACCTATGTCAAAAATCCCCTTTTTTTTGTATATCTGCCTGTCTGTTTGTTCCGATAATCTCCGAAACGGTTGGACCGATTTTGACGGAACTTTCACTGGCAGATAGCTGATCTTATAACCTTCAAGTCAAACGAGTTTGCGCCCACGGCCGCGAAACCACCGTTCCCTCCGTAGGGGGCGGGCGGTTAACTTAGCTCCTGCACACCCGCCACGACCACTCTCTCCAGCGGCAACTCAGCCTAGGTCCGTTTCTCCCGCATGGAGCCCTTGAGCCAGCAGCCGCTCACGCGATACAGTGACACTGCATTCACTAGCTATCGACACACACACATAACACTGAACTTCACACATGTACACCACTCAGGTACATAGGTTCTGTAAGGGACATTTTTTTTCCTTTTTTTTGGGTAGTTAGTTTAGACAAAAATTACCAAATCACTAAATACATATATATACACATGTTCCTTCCTTCCTCCTAGAAGGCAGGAACATGTATATTTGTACAGTTAGTTAGCTCGAATTTCTATGGATAGGGATTTAGTCAGATCGCGACTTTTTCGCATGATCGGCAACAGTCCAAGCCGAGCTTCGGCGACTTTGGCGCCCTTGGAGCTTGTTGCCTAGCTTTCGCGGCTGAGTGCCTTCCGCGCTCGCCCCCAAGCCCGGTAAAGCTGTAAAAGCCGCTAAGCCAACCATGAACGATACCACCTTGGACAAACTTAAGGGCTGCGGGTATAGGAACCCAGATAGTATTGACTTCACTATCGTAGTGTCAAAAGCAGCGGTAATTTTTTGTCACTTATATGTTACACCGCTCACGTAGACTACAGAATACCGTCGTCGGTCGAGTCGATATTATATATATATATATATACCGTAAAAAGTACAGTTGCCTAAAATATGTTTTTTTTTATATTTCATCTATTATAAGAAATAAACTGATTAAGGTTTGCCAGGGAGCGCGCATCACCCAAAAATCTGTGCGCAAAAATACTAGATAGATCTTTATTTTTTTTATCTTATCTCTTTATTATCTTTAATTATTATTTTTTACTCCATAGATACTTGGTTCTTATAAAAAAACACTATATCTTCATGCAATGAAAATTTATTTAATTACGATTTATTTTGCTAATTTCAGCTAGTTGTTTAATACACATATTTTTGTGGATAATTAAATACATTTATTTATTTTATTCATAATACAAGAAAAACTATTATTTAACAGTCAAATAGGTCATTCTAAATAGTGTAAAAAAAATAAGATAGTACTGAACTATAATGTAGTAAGTATTATACAAGAATTATTTCACATCATGATATCAAACGAAGGTCAATTAGATAAAAATTTTGTTACATATGAAATGATTCTAAGGTTATATGAATTGATAATGTTACATTAATAAATATGAGGACAAGTGTGTAAAAATTACTATAATGAAAAAGGAATATGCATGCGAAATTAGTTCTCAAGCGGCAGGTTCCGAAATACACCATATATGTGTGCCTTGGTGATAAATTTTCAATTTGAAGTTTGTATCCAACCAATCAGAGACTTGCATTCTCATAACAGTAAAATCAAAATCCAAAAATTTGTTATCAATTTTAATAGGTACTGTAAAAATTGTATTAAAATATTATGAACCACTGAAAGTATTTTATCATAATAACTAGCTGCACCCTGCGGTTTCACCGCATATAATTTAAAAGAAATCGCAGAATGATTATTTACAATTGTACACGACCTAGTGAAAACCGACTCCCGACAAGTTGTCCTCACAACTAGTACTACGTGTGCGACGAGGCTAAACTCTGCAACAAATACATGTCACGTAAACTCATAGATTTTTTTAAGTTGAAAAAAAACCATGGTCGATAACGTCTTTTATTTTAGTATATAAGTAACCGATAGAATTAAGTATTAGTATAGAGATAAACATAGTCATAAGAAATTATAAAAGACGGTAATTTAAATAAAGTTATTAGCAAAAGGGGATAAAGCGAAAACTCTTCCGTGGAAATTATAATAAAAGGCGAGCCGATTGGCGGCTCGTCAGTCCTTTTCAGGATTCGCTGCCGTAACCACTAGTAATCACGGAAGAGTTCCTGCCTCGCCTCCAGCTATTCCAAACTATGCGTCCAAAAATTCCAAAATGCTATAAAAGGTATAGTTTATCTTAATTATTTCGTTCGTAGGGATAAGTTCGTAAGAAAACCATGATTATTTAAAAAGTAACAAAAAATGTATAGAAAAAAACTACAATCTTCGAAAATATTTACCTCTCTCGCAAAAGTGAACTTAGTGACAACTACTTAGAACTGACACATGGTATGAAAAATTTACAAAAAATTTAATAAAAAAAATTGTTTCTTTAAAACTATTTATTTGCACAATATACTTTTTTATATTTAGCCTAATTATAGAGTGATCTAACTGTAATAAAAATTAGGTGTCGGAACTCGATGGTAGCTATTCTAAAGTTGAACCTAGATAGACCATAAGAATTGTCAATAATAACCAAATAATACTATTAGAAATAGTAAAAAATAAAAATACACTTTTATTTATGCTCTACTGGTTTTAATAAAAAATTTATTGGATTTAGAATCGTTTGGCACGAATTCGAGGTTGAAAGTGGTTGAAGTTGATAGAGAATTGGTCCCCGATTATAACGTAACTAGTCCCATTACAAGGTATTTAGCCGTTTTCGATAAAATTAATAAAATCTATCATATACTCGAAAACTCGGAAATGACATATAATAAGTAATATCAGATGAACAAATACTATAATAGTTCACAAACTGTGACAAATTTGTACCTTTTTTAGTTTAATAAATTACCAATAGTACACATTAAAGATGTTTATAATAGTTTGCTAGTAAAAAGTTCATACAAATACATAAAAATAAAAACAATAATTAAGCAATTCACTAATACAATAATTAATTTTGTTAATATATTTTGGTAATTCTTAGCTTCCTACATTTACATAATTTTCATCAGTTGACGAGTTTTTGTTGGTAACTTGAATTGTCATGTGGTGGTTTTGTTTTAATTCATAAACTTATGTCATTTGGCCCTATATTATATAATTTTGGCGGTATTTTACGTGATGAAGTTTGGTTGTTGTATACGAGTGAAGTGGACTACAATAAATAACTAGAAACATGCATTTTAAGTTGCTATAAATGCTTACTGGACAGTTTTAACATGGGGGCTGGCATCTTGTCAGAGCAATGTTTGAAGATTACAGAATAGTACGAAGTTTGACTTAAAGTTTGTGTATCCAAGGGCCATAATATTTACAAAAAAATTGTTAATTAGCCACTGGACTTGTTTTGTTTGCACCGATTTCCCCTTACAACTGATTTACGTACTTTGGACTTCGATTATTGTATACTGGACACCGATTATATTATTACGGACATCGTTTGCCGCCTTCCCGACGTACCAGTGCACGTAGAACGGATTTCGATTGCTGTTTTCCTGACCGATATGTTTACGCACTACGAACTTCAATTATCGTATTTCACAAAGATTTCCAACAATGAACTACCTCAGCCATCGACGAGTCGTTATTTCGACAATGATAGACCACCCGTAAAACGACACGTATTTGTAGATGCAAGATATGTGGAACTTGATTAAGGTGTTTGGCCAATTTGGTTCACGTGAAAAAGCTACATATCGTATTCGCAGACGAAAAAGGAATTATTAAAAAGACAAAATTATGTAATTACCATAAAACGCTAATGCATGTGGAGTATACAAAAAACAAAACAGTTGGATCTTTTGCGTGTAACAGAAGGTCATGTAGAGCCAAATCAAAACTCAGTCGAGGTAATGGAACATGGTTTGAAAATATAAAAATTACATTGCCACAAGTGTTTTACCTCATGTAACTCCGCCTATATATTTAACAGGTCATATGACCAAAACAATAAAATAAGATTTTTCTGAGAGTGAACACAGGCTTTCCAGTGCCACTATCAATGACTGTTTCAATTACTGAGGAGAAGCTGTTATTACTTATCAAGTTGACAAACAAGTATATACGGGAATTATATAGGAGGCCCAGGGAAAATAGTACAGATAGATGAAAGCAATTTTGGGAAACGAAAATTTAATAAATATAAGATATGACTAACGAAAAGGACTTATTTTATATTAATTTCATTTTGATCTTTCCTATAGTGCTATTTCTGTTAAAGGTCGTCACATAGAAGGACTCTGGGTACTTGGGATGATAGAAGAGAACAGTGAGAATCATCGATAAGAAGTGTTCCTGGACAATATCAGATCCTCTGAAGTTCTAGTACCTTTATTAAAAATACATGTAGCTGAGATCACCATACACACAGATTACTGTCAGGCATATTATTGTTTAGGGGATTATGGTTTCATCCATTGTAAAGTCAACCACAGTGACCCAGAGAATTCCTTTGTGGCATGTGAAGGCACGCACACTTAACATATTAAATCACAGTTGTGTGTCCTCAAAAGATAATTTTAATAATAGAGTAAACTACTGATCTACTATATGAATATCTGTGGAGATGCAATGTGATGAAAGAAAATAACAATCCCTTTAAATAATTAATAAAAGTAATTAATTACATTTATAATAAATGAAGGGTACAAAATGTGTTGTATTATTGAAAAATTAAATTTACTTATCCAAGAGTACTAAAGTGTTACACAAATTTTAGTCATTCATCAACAAATAGGTAGTGATGACTGACGTGCGGTTTAGGTTTCTTGTGTTAAATATAAGCATTAGCCGAGTGAGCGTAGAGACTGTGCCACGGCCACTGTGCCAGCCGGCAAGTGCCATGTCCTAATGATTGTTCTATGTAAAATTCCATCAAAACCTTAAATTTAACTCTGAGACTTTAACCTCCTATATCTCTGACCAGGAAGGTTATTTCTTCATGGGAAGAGTGTCAGAGAGTGAGTGGCTGCCCCCTTCACCATTCCTGATCCATTTCTAGCCTCTAAGTTTACCCGAGGTTAGAAAATGTAGAAATTTCAAACTTGACCTTGAAACTTTGAACCCCTATAACTTGGGTCTAGAGAGTTTCAACAGGAGTAGTGTCAAAAGATTATGGGCACCTCTGCCACTGTGCGTGGCAAAAGTTTTTTTTTTACCTAAAATTTTGTATGTAGATATTCACCTAATTACCAAATTGATATGCAAAAGTAAAATAATGAGACGAAAATAATTACTCCACAATCTACACGTGCGGAGCCGTGGTCACAGCTAGTTTGTATATATCATCTACTTCCAGTATAGTATAAACTACTCTGTAATATACATATCTACATAAATAAAATACCCTTTGCCGTTGTGTGGGCATAATGCAAAAATTACTGGATAGTGATCTTTTTTTTATTTACTCCTTAGATATATGGTCCTTATAAATAACTTTAAATAATTAAAAAAACTAAAAACATGCTTTACTTTCACACTGAAAATTATATAAGTTTTTAGTCTTATAATAATGTTAATTCTTATTACATTGTTTGTTAGTTAGTTAGTTTACAAGTGAAGCTAATATAAACGTGTTAAAAAATATATTATGTATCTTCATAAACAATAATTCTGTAATCCACGCAAGCGGAACCGCGTGCACAGCTAGTATTTAATATGAAAATTGGCTAAATTAAAAATAACACTGAACACCAACTTTGAAAAAATTCATAATTAACAATGTCAAAATAATGAAATATAATTTATTATTGGGTACTCACAGTTATTATAAAATTAGGCCTGTTTATTTGTTGTAGTTTTAAAACGTCCTATTAGATACTACATACATTATCAACTGTAATCAAAAGACAATGATTTCAATTAAGTCAATTTGACATTGTATCCCTGTTTTCATTTTCTTCTTCTCGATTTTGTACCACAAAAGCACTTGCCAATGTCAATATTTTTATGCCTTTGTAGTATTTTCTAATACACAAAGTGGGTCCATCAAGACGGATGGATGGGAGTTTTTGTGATATCTCAAAGTGCATGTTTCCAGTTTATGTTTACCATTAACTTCACATATGCACAGTAACCAAACTATATCACGCAAAATACCACCAATTTTATAAAGAATCTAAGTATTTATTTAAAAAAAACAACATGACAGCTGAAGATCCTGCCAAAAACTCCGAAAGGACCCGACCGTAATATTAGTGAGTTATCATCTATACATTATAACGCGCACCCCTAATTACTTAGTGGCTCAGTGCTCAATGTTGTCAAGGAGTTTTTGGCGGGATCTTGAAGTGTTATGCTGTAGTCTTTGTTTTAATTCATAAACTTTTGTTGTTTGGCCCGATTTTATGTAATTTTGCGTGATGTAGTTTGGTTACTGAGTACAAGTGAAGTGAATTATAAATAATAACTAGAAACATGCCCTTTAAGTTGCCACAAAAACTGCCTGGAATTTTTTAACAGGGGGTCATATTGTTATATCAATGTTTGAAGATTGCAAGAAAAATAACATAAGACTTGGCTGCATGGTCTTATATACCCTCTCGTTTTCCTTTCACGAAGAACAATAAAAAACCATGTTGTCAAACTGTCAACGTCATTGGTCAAGTCAACGCGTCTTGTATGTTTTGTTTTGGTTATTACTTACAGAAAAGATTAGTTTCTCTAGGTGCTTACTTAAAAAGAATGGGTCGCAAAAATCGCAACGTTAATAAATTCGCACAGAGGAAACGTGAACGCAGAGAACAAGTACATAAACATTATTATAACCTTAAATTATGGGGATATTTTGAGATAATTCAATGTATTATCTGGATTGTTATAGGAAAAAAATCCTCAAGTAAAGCCAGCTGGAGATACACGCAAGCATTACGAAGATATAGTAAGAGAAAATGCGGCTTTCGAGGAATATTACAAGGTGAGAATGTCACTTATTAAAGACTATATATCCAAAAATAGTTATGCACAAGTGTACAACTATTATAATTCTATACATATCAATGTACTTTAAAATTATGTTATTCCTATAAGTGAAGAAAAGGGTTTGACTTTAGAATAGCTACCGCTGAATTTGATTATGTGAAGGATTGGGGAAATTTTGGAAGGTGAAATGTAACTCCTCCAGGAAAAAGTTTGGAAATAATTTGTTTATAAGAAATTATTATTTTTAATTTTTGATGTTTTAATATTATACGTTAATATTTAAAGTTTGTTAGGAACGTAAACCAGTCAATGATCAGTTAAAAAGTAACAAAAAATGTTGAAATAATTATGATCTTTGAAAATCTTTACCTATCTCACTAAAGTAAATTTTATGACAACTGTTTAGAACTGACATTTATTTTGTGAATTTTACGAAAATATATCTCAAAAACTATTTATTTCCACAGTGAAAATTTTATATTTAGCCTAATTATAGTGTTTAACTGTGACTGTGTGTGTTCATAAAAAATTGTATTTTGAATGTACAGACGACAAAAGAACATGTAGTGCTTATAAAAGTCATAACTTCTTAAAACTTTAATAACTTTTTATCGAATGAAGATATAATGATTTATTTTAATAAGGACCATATGTCTAACATGTAAAACAAAAAGATAGGTCAAAATCTGTCCAGTACTTGTTGCGTGATGCATCCACAACGGTGAACCTAAATCATTTTATTTATATAAATGATTAATAATTAGGGTACCAAAAAAGGAAAAATAAACAGTAAATAATATTATTACAAATAATACTAATAATAAACTAATACTAAAATAATAATATTACAAATAATTTTAAAAATTTCAGACACAAAAAGTTTGCCCAGAAGAAGAGTGGCCTACGTTTATTCAAACTCTTAAAGAGAACTTACCGACCGCATTCCGAATAACAGGATCAAAGTGTGAAGCTGATGCGTTAATGAATATAGTTAAAAGTGAATATTTCTCGGAACTGCTGAATGTTAAGTTAAAAGTTGAGGGTAAAGATGAAGAGGAGGAAATTAAGCCAGTCAGTTTACCTTGGTAAGCATAAAAAAGTGTGTACGATTATTATGTACGAAAGAAGGTATACTTTTTTGGCATAGCAAAACAAAAAATAACTCCAATATTTAAATCCCGCGCACCAACAACTTGATGATAATTCATCCCAATAAAAAAAACAAAATGAATTCTCATTATTATCAGTAATAAATGTTATCTATATTAAATATAATAAAACTGAAGTGTGTTTGTAATGTTAAAATATCAGGTTTTACTCAATGCATATGAAAGTATACTGGGTAAGTATAAAAACAAACCAGTTTTTAATATTTTTGTCTATCTGTCTGTCTTGCTGTTTGTTCCGGGTAATCTCCGTAGCGGTTGGACCTATTTTGATGAGACTTTCACTGAGATAGCTAATGTTATAAGAAGTAACTTAGGCTACTTTTATTTAAGAAAAATAAAAGTGGCTCCATAAAAAAAACATTTTAGTAAGCAGAGCCACGGGCACAGCTAATTATTAATATATTGTTATCATTAATAGATCATAATAGATGTCATACTTACAACAAATGATGCGCACACATTTCTAAATTTTACCCTCTATTAAATGCGCCAAAAAAAAAGGATAAATTCAAAAGTTTTTCAAATTGCCTTTCATATAATAATTGTTTCATATCTACTATTCTACAATACAGTAATATGCTATGTTGTTCATGAGTTAGCCAAATAATATTCAGTTTTTTTTTAATCATAGTTACTCATACATTCTCACCTGATGTTTAGTGAAAATACTTTTACTTCTCTTTGTTTTCTAGGATACTCTTCCAGTATCATATATTCTTGCAAAATAAAACTACAGTATAGTTTCCTTACACCAAGTTTTAATTATTGAACTTAACCCACATATGACCTTAGGGGTGGGGTACTAATTTTTATTACTTTTGCTGAAAGAAGAGCAAGGAGTGTATTATAAATCTTACTAAGTAAAAAATGTTACCCCACCCCAAGCCCCTAAGTCATAATTATGACTGTTTTTTTCATTTACAGCCTTAAATTTACCTTTTGGTTCTATAACAGCGTTTCCTATATTGCCCTTACAGCGTTGATTACAATACTCGGTTAAAGCACTTTAAACTTATATTGCTGCAAAATAGACGTAAGATTTTCGACTTTATTCTTTTACATAAGCTTGTTAATGGAGTCATTAAGGTCCCTGATGCATTACAAGAATTAAATTTAAATGTTTCTAGGAAGGTTCCAAGAACCTTTTCTAAAACACACATCTATTGTATGCTCTTTGATTTGTTGTTAACTTGATATTTTAACTTGTTAATTATAATTTGCAACTTAATATTTGTTTTTGTTGGTGTTGTGCTGCGCCATAATATAATGTGCATATCTCTAAAGATACTTGACACAGTTCTCAACTTGTGAATGATTTTTGTTAATTGGATATTTTGTGAATATGTCCTTGATGTGACAATATATAAATACTTATGTATGAAGTGATTCATGCTACACCGGGCCGGGTGTTCACGAATATACATGGTATTGTTATAATTCCCTTTTTCTTAACATCAATATTTTATGCGAGTTATTGCAACTGTGACAGATATCTAATGATAAATAAAATATTTAATATACATTATCTATAAAATAATATATTTTTGTTTTTATTAAAATGGTTAAAAAAAAACTATATTGAACAAAAACTGTAGGTGTAATCTTTACACGCGGTTAAAGTAAAATTTCTTAGATTTTAATAGTATTATATTGGCAATATTATTTACTCGGATCTCTTCAAAGCATTACTTTTGATTGTCTGTATAGTTTTTATTACGCAACGAGGTTGATAATTAAAAATTTTAATTATTAATTCTGGCTTGGTAAAATAATCTCATGTGTAGCAGTCACAAAAATAAAACCGCGAATGCCCAACGTCAAACGCATATTGCTGCCGACGGCCGGTAATTATAGCGTATTTTGTCTTTCCCCCCCTCTCGCGTCCCGCAGACCATAAAGAGTGCCGCGCTAACGGCGGACAACCAATAGGACGGCTTCAAACAAATAAATGTAACTCCATTTATTTTATAAAAGTTTTGAAAAATGTTTTAACTGTTATCATTTGGGGAGAGGGAAGTTCACAATTTTCTTATTTTCGTTTAACTCCTTGTGTGTAAAATCATTGATTGCTTACGTAATACTTGAATGCCCTTTTATTAATACCATATCACAGGTACCCTGGGGGCTTTGCTTGGCAAGTCCGACTATCCCGGACTGATATAAGGCGCAGCGCGCCTCTGTACCGTCTGCATAATTTTCTTGTAGCAGAGACAGCAGCTGGTGGTGTCTCTAGGCAAGAACAAGTGTCAATGATACCGCCGGTGGTACTTGATGTCAAACCACACCATAAGGTATGACACGCCTCATGGCGCAACGGTACGATCCCCGTACATCACTGACTTGCGCATGATTTTTAGTTATGTTTAGGTATTAAATATCCATATATGTACGTTTATTAGCTGTTTAGTTGCCATGATACAAACTTTGCTTATTTTGTAATTAAATGGTCGTATGTAGAATTTTGTCCCCATATTTATTTATTGCTATCATTTCTAATTCAATATTCAAAACATTTTACAAGTGATAATATTAAGAAATATTTGTAATTTGTCAGGCATGTCATTAACCTTGTAAACTTGCCCTATAATGTATGTTTCTCTGAAGTAGTGATGGCAGTGACTATGCTTAGCTATTATGACTATGTAAACAAATTTCAAACATAGATACCATGTTGAATGTGGGTGTGAAGCATAATTAACTTGATACGAATGATTTGGGGGAAGGTTACAGAGCCTTGAACATCGACGTAAAGTTGTCTGTTGTTGTTGTCCCCGAGGGGGAAGGGGTTAAAAAATCTCTAAATGCGGTAAAACCAATTCTTACGTAATATTTTGGAAGTCAACATTTAATATAAGAAATCTAGTTCCATTTCTGATACAGAATGGTTTTCTTCATTCTATAATGTACATTTCTATTTACATCTAATTTTACAAATATTTATTGGTTT
This sequence comes from Saturnia pavonia, assembly GCA_947532125.1. Taxonomy (NCBI): domain Eukaryota; kingdom Metazoa; phylum Arthropoda; class Insecta; order Lepidoptera; family Saturniidae; genus Saturnia; species Saturnia pavonia. Next base: position 3,222,816 of record OX383916.1, on the reverse strand, counting down.
ACTGAAAATTTAAAATCTTAAATGTGTTCATTTCTATCCATTTTAAATGTTATAAATAATAATTATAGTACATTCTTCCCGCGTATTAATCTTATTTAAATTATTTGAAAATTTAAATTTGGATCTTTTATTTTCAAGCAACAATAGCATTTTTTTTATTCAATTATATTTTCGGTTACAATTGCGTATTATATTATAGTCCAAAGACTATAAATAATATTATGATAATTTATATCGGATAGCACTAAAACATTATAACCTAAATTATCTGTTAAAAAATAAAAATCTTTGATTTACGTCAAACTGTGAGTTTTAGTTCTAATTATCCTTTTCTAACAACATTTTATTATACTGAAAAACGAGATAGATCCATACGTAAGAAGAGGGAGGGGGGTTCGAGAAATCTTATGTAACCTTACATGGGGGTTTGGGGGGATAAAAAATTGCTTAAATCATCATTACGTAATTAATGAATGACCGCTTGTGGTCAAACGCAAGTAAAAAAAATGTTGATGAAAGAAAATATGTTGGAATAACAATAGTAGGTAAAGTTTTTTTTAAAAAAAACACATTCTGAAGACCATTGGTCCGTAATTTTTTTTAAGAATTCAAAATTGCTTGATAAACATACTATAAACTCTACATGCAGTTTAAAAGACTAAATGAGTTAAACTTATTATTAGTAACAAAAAATGTTATTGCCTTTTCTCTTACTTAATAAGTTTATAGATGATTTTCTGGTACTCTCTCGTTAACAACCAACTTGCAAGATGAAAATCTGTTGTAATGCTTATTTCAATATATTTTAGCAGTTATACTACATAGCCAGTTATTTATAAGGTTTATAAATGGTTGCCATATTTACCCACATCCTTATTTAATATTGAATGTGGTTATCATAAATGAATTTATACTTTCAAGGTGCTAGATATGTGTGCCGCGCCCGGCTCGAAAACAGCACAGTTGATTGAATTTCTACACGCTGAGGAAGATAAAATGCCAACGGGTAAGGAATGCTTTTATTGGATTAGAAATTATTGTTGCCTTTACAATAGAATGAAAAAAAAATCGGTTCATGTACTTAAGTAAGCACTACGGAACCTAGATATAAGGAGAATGATCTTAAACTGTCTGAAAATTGGAGGATAGATCTTCCTGCACTAGAGCGCGATAGTGTCTCTAATATCACATTTTTAAAATTGTAGCCGGTTTGCGATAGACATTAACGTTGAAAACTGTGCAATTAAATCTATATATATAATAAAAGGGAAATGTCTGTTTGTAATGTCAAAATAACCCATTTTTACTAAATGCATATGAAAGTTATACACGCTACCTATAACAAATAACTAATTTTTAACATTTTTAAAACTGACTACAAAATTTTTTTAGACTGGTTTTGACGGTACTTTCACTTGTAGATAGCTGATGTTATAAGGGGTAACATAGGCTACTTTTATTTTAGAAAAATAATTAGCTTTCGCGAAAACAGAATAAAACCTTTTTTTTAGTAGTCCACACGAGCGGACCCGCGGGCATTGTTAGTATTTAACCGTGCGATGCTTAACAATTGCTCCAGGAGTGAAGTAAATATAAAAACTTTTGAATAGATTTTATGAAAAAATTCAATTCAATTCAATTTTCAGTACATAGTCCACGCAAGCGGAGCTGCAGGCACAGCTAGTGTATAGTAAAAATTTATTAAAAAAATACGAATTAGAACGTACACAAACTACTCAATTTAAAAAAATATGTATATGAAAATTTATTATAATCGCAATGTAGTAGACAAAGTTATAATATGTATATTATAATACGAGTAAACAGACGCTATGTACCTGACATTAACGAGGGCGGCTCTACCCTGGCGGGAAATTTACGAAAATAATCTATTCTCCATTATCTGAACGCTTTTACTGGTACTTGGTACGACTGGTTCCCTGGTACGCGCGTTAAAAGTTATACTTCTTTGGAGCGCACAAGGGTATAATAATAACTAGTTGTGCCCGAGTGTGCGCGCTGTGTCGAACGCGCGTGCGATACGTGCTGCCCTCACTCAAAAACGGAAGATAAAAACGCTTGTAGTGGCTGGTCCTTAGAAAATAGATATATGCTATCGCTACCTTTCTTTAGGTCTTTTTAAGATCTACAATGATGTAGTACATTAATTTGAAATATCTCGTATAGTTCACCCAGCGTAAGCCATATAAGCGCCCCAAATGCGTCTTTTTTCTGAATTGATTCACCATTATCGTCACTGCTTATTTCGTGTGTTACTTTATCTTACAAAGTATATCCTATAACCTGGCCTGATAACATAGGTATTTATTAAAATAAAAAACATGTTAATCGAATAAGTGGTTTTCACGTGAAAATAACATAAACCGACAGATAGAGAGACGTTGAGTTTTATAATAGATATAGATAACTAGGAACAACGTGCATTTTATGTTGCCATAAAAACTCTCTAAACAGTTTTACCAAAGGAGCAGCTATCTTGTAAGAGCTATGTTTAAAGTTTACAAGAATAATTAGAAAAATATCTTATTCACGTGACGTTGCCAAAATTGTGAATGAACAAAGTTGCCATTAAACGAAATGTTGTTTTTAATTTAACACTTGCAATCAAAGAATTTTACTAAACAAGCGTTATGTAAAAACGTAAGAAATATGATTTGTCACGATGTATCAATCATTTTCCTGTTGATATGGGAAGACAATAGTTCGATTCAAACCTGGTTTTTAGAAGAGCTCCCAGACTACATTGATAGTCTTGAGACTCTTGATTAAATTGATTTGAATGTACAGTAAGAAAATGCAGTTTTATTAATTCGTAATTACATTCATAAATTCATTTAATTTTTCTTTTAAGGGTTCGTGATGGCAAATGACGTCGACAACAGCCGGTGTTACATGTTAGTTCATCAAGCGAAGAGGCTGAATTCTCCTTGTATTCTCATCACCAATCATGACTCTGCTGTCATGCCCTCGCTTATTATCACCGATGAACAAGTAAGGCATTACCCATTTAGCTTAGTTTTATTATTACATTTTCTCTATAGATATGGTATTAAGAGTTTGTTTGATAGTGTTAAATGGTTTTCTTTACTGTAGACAAGCCTGTACAAAGATTTATTCCATGGTTGAGCAAAAATTTGTCTATTTTTGCAGGCTCTACAAAATGATTGCCGATTCAATAAGACTGGCAAATACTTAAGTTCTAATCAGGAATGGTAGATGTACCAGTTTCCTGGTACACGTACCAGGTTTCAGGGTATTTTACCATATACCAGGTGAACATTATGCTGGTACATATTAATACCAACTTTCAATATCGATCAAGGCCCCTGATGTTTTGTTCTACGAGGTGCTAAAAAAAGGTTGTCGTAGGGTTAGAGGGGTAAGACGGAATTACAAAAATTATTGGGCTAGAATGACAGTATTGTCCCTAATAGTAAGCACAGTACAATCACGTGCGGTCTTCGTTATCCTGCCGGCCTGCATAAATGTCTCTCCACGTTACGCTTGAAGGACCCGCAGCCTAACCATGTAACTGAAATAGTTACTGTCATTGTCATATTCGTACCACGTATCGAGTTACCGACTGTGCTGCCCCAAGCGAGTAACTGAAATATTAATAATCTGAGCAATCTCTACGAAAGCTTCAAATTTCGTACTACGTAAGCCCAGCGACCGCGAACGGACTGCGACTGTTATGGAATTTGAACTGTCAAACAGAAACCAGACAAATTGCAATTACTAAAGTAGGTAATATTCAGTTACTTCGTGGAAATGATTATAAATATTATTTTAAAACCATTATTTAATAAGCATCTGCTGCTCGAAGATACAAAGTTTTGTTATATTGATATTCTTCCATCCTAAAAAGAGCAAAACAAAAACAATTGAGTCTTCATTCTTCCCCCTTTACTTTATTTTATTTTATATTTAATATCTAATACATATTGAGCCTTAAGTAGTATTGAATTATTATTGTTATTTATTTGTTTAATTTAGTATATTTTATTTAATCTAATTTTGGGCGCACCGTGACTTGCTCTGGGGTTCCAGCTGAAAATCAGCGCTGAGTGCCTCGTGGCACTTTAGCATTTATGCTGAGCTGGACGCCTTTTCGTAATGACTGGGCACGCTGCTAGACTATAATTAGTATTGTTGCAGTCAATATTATTATTTATGTACTTATTTGTTTTGTTTTTTATATGAATGTAGTTTTTTTTTCTTTTGTACCGTTTTCTGTTTTTCTTTACAATATCTGTATATATTGTGTATTGCTGTGTCTTGTCATTATGAATAAATGTGTCTTTCTTTTTTTCTTCTTTCTTCACAATATTCCATATTTTTAACCATCGTGGCACGTTTTTACATCATATTTACCTTATTTTTTTCACAAAACACAACAACAAATTTATTTTATAAATCACCACAACTACATAAGTCACCAAACACAGAACAATATACTCTCTGTCACCAACTGACTTTAACTTTCGGTTTCTGCCGTCGATAGCCATGGCGCTAGTTTCTATGAAGATTTCGTTGTGAGCGACAAATTAGATACTGAGCATAAACTGAACTGCGACCGCGTACATAATACCAAATCTGCGACTCGGTCACGCGACGATTTCGTAACGGTTTAGGGACTGGTTACTAGTCACTCATTTTACGTGGTCGGTCAGCCGAAGATACAGATACAGATGGTTCCATAGATTTACGCCACTTTTATATGAAATATACCATAAATTATATGAATTCTTCCACAGGATCCTAGTAAAACGAAACCGCTAAAGTTTGACAGAGTTTTGTGTGACGTCCCTTGCTCCGGAGATGCCACCTTGCGGAAGAACCCTGACATATGGCTCAAATGGTCTACCGGAAACGGGAACAACTTACATGGGTATTGTGTTTTTAATTAACAGTTTTGATGAAAAGCAGTAGAAAGTGTGTGCAGAGAAATAAATCATTACAGTCATTCAGTTGTTGGAAGACAGGAGCAGAGTCAGTGGAGAGGAATTACTGTCTAAGCATAACGAGGCCTTCATAAAAAAGAAGCTTTACGCGAGGGATAAAAATGTCAATTAAAATAAAACTATAATTACATCACGCTATGATGGCCGTTTTGACACATTACAATAGTGACGTCAAATGTCAATTTATAACTAGTATTGCAAGTAGTAGCTGATTAAAAAGTGTTAATAAAATGAAGTTAACATATTTTAACAGTTTGTTCTTTTCGAATCAATGTTAAGTCAAAACTGCTTTGTTTTGCATTAAACATAGACGCGAGTTTGCCGGAGGTAGTAGTTGTGCTGGCTAGCGATCCTATATGTGCGATCTTATTAGAGTTCTATTTTTACGACTCGAATTTTTGAAAAAGTTAATAGCGAGTTGGGTTTTCAATATGTACACTAATAGTCATAATCCATTAAGGATTCTGTCAAATGGCACTGTTTTCTGTTAATAAAGAAGTGAGAAGAATAGAAAAGTGAAAAGATTTGTTCGCGGGACCATATTATATATAGTTAAGAAAACAATGTAATATTTTTTTTTGTCCTACACTGTTTTAATAATTTTAAATAAGTTTTAAATTAATTCAAACTACCTATTTAAAAATGTAATGTAATGTACACAGGTTAAGTTGAAATTTTGAATTTTAGCTGTAAGTTTCTCTTTAAAGCGAATTGTATATTATCGGCATGTGACGATGCACAGCATCTGTGAGAGGGCGTTGTATACTTCCGCTTGTTTTCCACCAATCACAGCGCTTTAAACTGATGACCTTGTGCTCTGCAGCGCCATCTACTGAGTTTAAGTCACAGGAGGCCGGTGGGGGCATTTAATCAGTCATAGCGTCGTTACTTCCCGAACGAGCAACACGTCTACAGACCTACGTGGTTTCTATATTCGCTGAAGTTTAAAAAACCTCTTAGGGTTTTTGTGTGAATTTGAGTTATATTTTTTTTTTTGTTGTTCGTTTAAAAAAGTTAAATAAAATAGAAAAAATAGTGCAAGTGACGAGTGTTTAGTACAAGTGATATGAATGTTACTGCGCACGCAGCGTTTTAACACCGGTTTAGCACTGTCGCGCCCGACAGGCGACGGCCGGGGCTCGTCATCGTTGTTCCTAAATTTTTCGGATAGCGAGGTAACATGGAGAAGATGCGGTGAGTCTAGTTTCAATCACTAGTTTACTTACACATGGAGAAGACGCGGTGAGTCTAGTTTCATTTACTAGTTTACTTACCCTCATTACTGGGCGAGGATATTTTAATTACAAAAACAATGTGTAATAATTTATGCGCTTTAAAATCGGAGGGTCTCCAATACGCGTGCCATCTGGCACCGGGTTAAAAGCGGCTTACTGCAGTTACTATTGAGACCTTTCCTTTACAATCGCGTCTTTTAATTCATGAGTACATTAAAAGCCATTAGAGTACCTCGGTTTGATCCTGAACGCTCAAAGCGTTTGGAATGATTGCATATCGGGTCCATCTTGGATATACATTCAGTATCCGATACTGAAAACAATACTCGGTTTCGTAGACCTGGAGTAAATTTTTTTTAATAACTTTTAACCTGTAATGTTTCTTCTGGTACGATGTTATCGCCAAAACAGTATTATTATGGTAAGAGTATATTTGAGATTTCTCACCTTATTCGAAATTTCACGTAGTAGTCACAGACCTCTCATGGCGCAGTGTTAGTAAGCTTTACTATTGAGCCGAGAGGTCGCGGGTTCGATCCCCGCATATGATCTTTACGTTTAAACATAATTATTAGTTGTCTGGGTGTTAAATACCATATAATATATATGTGTACATCCAAAGCTTTACTTAGTTTAGAATTAAAATGGTCGTTTATAAATGCCATACACTTTATTTAGTAATGAAATCTTGCACTCATATGTGTATATCGGCCGTTATTACCATAGTACTAACCACAGTAAAAGCAACCATACTTACATACAAGTAACCATAGTACAAGCGCTGTTTAGTTTGGAATTAAGTGGTCGTGTAAATATGGGGATTTAACCCATATTTATTTTATTTAGTACTGAAATCTTCCACCCATATGTGCATATGTGTATATTAGTTTTTAAACGTCGTACAAGTTATGCTTAACTGGAATGAAATGGTCGCGTGTGCATATGAAGACAAAACCCCATATTTATTTTATGTACGGAATTATGCTCACGATATGTAACATACGGTCACAACACCTTTAAAACCGCAAGGAGCGTATCCTGATTGATTTGTGTGAGGATTTGCGTAAAATTTATGTACGGATTTATGAACACGATATGTAACATACGGTCACAACACCTTTAAAACCGCAAGGAGCGTATCCTGATTGATTTGTGTGAGGATTTGCGTAAAATTTATGTACGGAATTATGAACACGATATGTAACATACGGTCACAACACCTTGAAAACCGCAAGGAGCGTATCCTGATTGATTTGTGTGAGGATTTGCGTAAAATCCGCGCAAGTTTTAATTTTATCTTCGACAAAGAGCCGCTATTGCTTTACTTTTACTTTACAGTATTGCTTTACTGCTCTAGATTCTGATCTGAATTTCTTGTGTCGCGGCACCAGAATATTATACTAACATTTTTGTAAACTGACTAGATGTTCGGGGTTTACTGCACTTTATGTCACGGGTCGTCCCGGCAGGGCAGTGCCACCGGGATCGGGCCACAATGAAATAAAATGTTTGTTCGAAGGGAAAATTGTATGAAGCTTACACTCTTTTGTATGAAGCTTACACTCTTGATACTGGTGGAGTAGAGAGCTGGATCCAGTGGTTTGAGACTGAAAAATTGTATTCTCAAACAAAGCTTATTAGTCAGTATTTTCTTCTTGGCGAAGAGAAGGGAGGGCGAGCAGTATCGGGAACAGTGGCAGAGCTGCAGGCCTCATAAGCCCTTCTAATTTTCACGGGAATGTCGGACACATTCCTTCGCCCTCAAGTTTGGCCTTGTGAAACAGTCTAATAAATTACCATCAGCGGTTGCAAATTTTCACGAGGGCTGTCCCCGAGCGTATCCTGGACAGTGGCAGACGCTGTAGGCTCCATAGGCCTTTCTCGAGATTATTACGAGAATGCGTTTATTTACCCTCTATACTCAATCTTAAGTAACAGAGACAATTGAATTAAGCAGTGGCGTCAGTACAAAACTTACGAGGGCTGTCCCCGAGCGTATCCTGGACAGTGGCAGACGCTGTAGGCTCCGTAGGCCCTTCTCAAGATTATCTTGGGAATGCGTCTGCCATTCACCCTCCAAGTTCAACCTAGTGTCAGCTTAATGAAACATCATCCAATTAATAATCGTCAATAGCTTCAAATTTTACGACAGTCATTCCGAAAGCGTATTGGGGAAAGCGGCAGACTGCTCAGACTCTGATATGTCACAAAAGATAAGAATCCAAGAACGATGGTGTGAACGATGATGTCGACGACGGGCAGCAACTCGGAGCCCAGTCTGATGTTGACGACTGGCAGCAACTCGGAGCCCAGTCATTTTACGAGCATATTTTTGTCAAGAGCATTGGCTCTTTACGACCCTGCTGAACACTCTTAAGTACATGATGTTCTTGAGGTTACTGACTGATTGGCTCTTTACGACCCTGCTGAACACTCTAAGTACATTATGTTCTTGAGGTTACTGACTGATTGGCTCTTTACGACCCTGCTGAACACTCTAAGTACATGATGTTCTTGAGGTTACTGACTGACAGAAACTCGAAGCACAGTTTCTTTATGACATGTTTTTAACTAAAACATTGGCTCTTTTAAGACCCTGCTGAACCAGGTCAAAGATATACAACACTAATCGGGCACTTTCAGATCCCTCAATTCCCTCGGAGGACAGAGTGGATCGTTTAGCTCAATTTATTTCATACATAATTTCAACGCACCTTTTGTTACTAAGGTGACTGGCCCGTCGTTGGCTTTGTACTCCAAAGAACTTTGAGGTAGTGCTACTGTTCTGGACAATTTTCGTCTATCTGGTCACACTCGTTACTTCAAGCCCAGGTGTGGAGTACATGAGTTCAGGACGACTTTCATCTAACTGGTGATGTTCGTTATTTCAAGCCCAGATGCAAAGTAAAGGAGTGAGTGAATTATATATTGAGATGTACTGGCATTCACGTGAAGTCAGTATTGAATCCAGGTCAGCAGATAATTGTGCCTGAAAAGTATTCGGTTGACAGAGGCAGATTTTCTAGGCAGTCAATGGAATAATCGGTATTATATATTCGCAAAGAAGGCGGACATTGTCACTAATCCCAAGCAACTTGACATTATCTCTTTGATATCTACTATCTCATCACGGATAGATTCTCACGAGGGAGGCAAGCAGCTGAGTAGCCAGCGCTGAGGACAAAATTTCTTTATTTGGATTCTCGGAAAACATTCGTTCGCTTCCATACAAATAGTTATGAAGAAATTACGTTATACAAATAGTTATGAAGAAATTACGTTAGAAGGATAGTCGACGTCACACAGCTCATCCAGGATGTCGGCTTATTACTCGGAGTGAAAGCATTACAAACCGATCAGCCAGCAAATAACGTTTAAACTTAAGTTATAGAATATTAAAAACATACAAAGCCTCATGGAAAACATACAAAGCCTCATGGGATTGATGGGTTAGGTCAAGCTGTGGAATCGAATTTTAGATTCTTAACATTATAATTCCTAGAAGATACATTATCTTACCAATCTATTTTATTGCTTAAAACATTATGTACTCGCGGGAGAGTCGTAATAGCAAAAGCTTTAATTCAATTTTTTCTTAGTTAAACAAGTGTAAAAGCAATTTCCTTTCGTAATTTAGAGCAGAGAAATTGTCAATTTGGTGTCCAAGTGCCAAGGTTGTCAGAGGTTGTTATAGGATAATCCACCGCGAAGGACATAAGGCGTCATGTAGGCTTGCATTCTGCTCTTGGCGTCAGGCCGACGACTAGACTGCCTAGTTTTATTGGAGGCGTTCTAAAACCTCTACAACGATGCTTGTCATTTTGATTCCCATCTCTATGTAAAGCTGACGCAGGCTTAGACAGAGGCTATGGAGTTTCAATATCTTAGAATAAATAATATGCATATTCTCCGGAATCCTGCCAGTGGAAATTGGTATCATGGCCACACAAACTTGGCCGAGTGTAATAGTTAGTCTTTTACTACTATGAAAGCTAAGACACTAGCTGCTTAGTGAACTCTTGTTGGTATCTGGATAAAAACTGAGTTGAGATTGAGTTAACTCAGTACTTTGGAATCGATTGTCTTTTTTAAATTGGTAGCGGGATTTCATATTCTTAGCCATAGTTGCTGGTGTAACAAAAATACAACTCTTAAGAAAAATTCAATAATTTAAAAAGTACTTGGTTATTTTTATCTCGTATAACTTATTATTACGATGATAGATTTAAGTATTGGATTTATTACCAATAATATTTACTATAATAGAATTATTTTACTAGTGTCATCGTGTGACTAGTTTTAATTCTTTCTGTGTGATTACAGCTTAATAATACTAATTTCATCCACTTCACATAGCGTCGTTATCGCGTCACCAGGAGTTATAAACACGTCTCTCACAGATGCTGTGCATCGTCACATGCCGATAATGGTGCAAGTTTTACATAAAAATAAAACTTGTATTATTGAGCATTGACGATGCACAGCATCCATTTCAAAGCTCCTGATGAGAGACTGCTACGACTGATTAAATGCCCCCACCGGCCTCCTGTGACTTAAACTCAGTAGATGGCGCTGCAGAGCACAAGGTCATCAGTTTAAAGCGCTGTGATTGGTGGAAAACAAGCGGAAGTATACAACGCCCTCTCACAGATGCTGTGCATCGTCAATGCTCAATAATACAAGTTTTATTTTTATGTAAAACTTGCACCATTTTTAATGAAATAAAAATATCTTAAACCACAAATTACACATTCCATAAATTTTGCATGTCACTATTAAAAGTAAAGAACAGCAATTTACTCCTTAAAGATTCATACGTAACTTAATGGGCGGACAAACGTCAAAATGGTCATCATACCGTGCCGCTTATATAATTGATATTATAGTATAGTAATAGTTGATAGGTTCATCTATGTTAAACTGTTAATTTTTTTCGTCTAACTCTCTACCTCTTCGTCTCCAACGTACTCGTGTAGCCTATCGTCTTACCTTTTTTTTTTCGAACTGACTATACTTTTGTTAGCCTTAGGGCCCAGGAGCCTTTGCGGCTTTTACAGCTTCACCGGACTTGGCGCTTTTCTCACCTCCTGTACTCTCGCCTATAGCTTTAAAGATTGCTTGAAGTTAAGCTACAAAATAACAAAAATATTTTTTCTAATCTGACTGGTAGTTCCAGATATTAGCGCGTTCAAACAAACAATCTTTTTAGCTTTATAATATTAGTATAGATTAAGAGCTAAGTTCTTCATATCCATTGTCTAGCATACAATATCGGATCGTGAAGCGCGGGTGCGAACTTTTATCTCTGGGCGGACGTCTCGTATATTCCACGTGCTCGTTCAACCCGGTGGAAAATGAGGCAGTGGTCCACAGGATTCTCAAGGAGGCTGAAGGTAGTCTGCAGCTATGCGACGTCGAGGATATGCTCCCCGGACTGAAGCACTTGAAAGGTAAGCCATTATCACTTATTTACAAAGGTGACAAGTGCAGGTGTTAAGTGATTAGTAAAATCAGCGTGTACACGAACAGGGTGTTAAGTGATAAGTGCCAGAGTGTGAAGTGATTAGAAGACTCGTCTATTCTTTCTGTGAAGTGGTAAGTAGCCTTAATTGAATGTGTTTAGTTTACAGGTCGGAATGTTATTTTGTTATACTGGTTATTATAAATTTAAAAAAAAACATAGACATAGACACTTTGATCTTCCAAAACCCCCTTTCACTGTGTGCATGTTTGTTATCACTTAATACCATAATATGTTAACTTATCAGTTGTCACCTGCACTTTCTACTTATCAAAGTGTAAACATTATATGTTGTTATTATCTCGTCATTTTAATTTCTTTTTAATTTAGAGTGTTATGCTCGTGTTCTGTCAGCCGGTCATATAGAACTATTCTGTTAGATACTTTAAATGGATTGATATTAATTTCCTTCTTATGTTTCATTATAAATGCTATAATTTTTCTGTCTGTCATGGCGGAGATAGAGAAGTAGTGAACAGAAATTTTTTTGAAGATTTGTATCTCCTTGGAGCTACCCGTCTGCCGAATAACCTTGTGTTACATTCCTGAGGTGAGTAGGGTTTCTAGGGCTCCTTGTAGAAGACGCGTTAGTGCTACATTTGGATTTACAGCTATCCATAGGCCCAAGCTTGGTGAAGCTGTAAAAGCTGTCTGAGGCTTCAGGGCGCATATGGCTAACAGTATAGTCAGATTGAAACAAAAGCATCCATAGGTCATGGTAATCGCTTACTTTCAGGTGGTCCGTACGCTTGTTGTAAAAAAAAACAGATATATCTCAGCTCGGAAATGAAAAACATTGAATAACTTTTATTAACAGGTATGACACATTGGCGTCCGGCTTCGAAAGACATGGTGTTCTACGACAAGTACGAAGACGTCCCTGAGAAGTGGCAGACTGTGGTCCGACCCCAGATGTTCCCGCCGCAACCAGACGAAGTCGACAAGTATCATTTAGACAGATGGTATGTTTTCAAACATGTAAGACATCATTGAAAACGAATTCCGTTCGTATCTCCAAACATGCCCATCATTCATTCCTAATAATCAGTTATACTGATAAAAATAATTATAAAATAAATATTATAATATATGTTTTATAATTTTAATTTTAGCGAGACATCATCTTCCTCCCAGTCTAGTTCATTTTCAGTCTCGTCTAGTTTTAGCTTAGATCAGAGGTCCCCAAACTTTTTTGTTTTTCGAGTTTAGGCAGACCCCCTGAACTCTTTGTGCAAATTCATTAATTTCTAATGTGTTTTGACAGTAGATATAGTACTAAAGATTTAAAATTAATTCAAATTAAAACGAACCATATTAAAAACTGAGCACCACATTTGTGAACTTCCATTTACAGTCTTTAAAATATAGCTAGTGAAAAGAGCTGAGAAAGCACTGATTAAACCAATGTAAATAATTAAAAATTAACGAGTATTATTAAATCCGCTGATTTATAAACACTGATGATTCTTGGGCCATTCACTACTTCACCTGAGCTGATGGCTTCCAAAACGATCCAGCCGTGAAACTTAAGAGGACTACATTTTTGGAGTATTTTCTAACGGCACACTAGCATGAGTACCACCTAACCATCTTTTAAAGATGTAATGTGCTTGTGTTTAAACATATTTTACAGTTACAAATAAACCTTAACTAAGAGCATTTAAAAAAATATGAAATATCTACATCTGGTGGCCATACCAGGGTGGCCACAAAGAGTTCTGTGAATTTTATGTCAAAATGCTAATTAAATGTTCCCAGCATAAGAATCTTACCGCACCACCAAGATACCGGTGGCTTTTTCGTCGCGGTCCTCGAGAAGACCTCTCCGCTACCCTGGGAGAAGGAAGGGAAGAAACCGGAAACGACAGACATAAAACCCGTAGAAGAAAAAAAAGAACCACCGAAAAAGAGAAGAAGAATGGGCGGTTACAGAGAAGATCCTTTCGTATTCTTCTCCGGTGACACAGAAGACGTGTTCCCCTCGATAAAAGAGTTTTACGATTTGAAGGAAGATTTCGATGCGGCCTGTCTACTAACAAGATGTCATGTAGGGAAGAAAAAGAATATATATATGGTGTCGCCGACTGTGAAAGATGTTGTTCAGAAGAACGAAGCAAACATAAAGATTATTAACACGGGAGTGAAGACTTTCGTCAGATGTGACAATAAGAATATGGTTTGTCCATTCAGGTGTGTTTTAGATAAAAAAATTTGATTCGTACGATTAAATTTCGATTCCTTGGTTTTATTATTTTGGTCTACTCTAGTTTTAAGTAACATAGAAAGTAACGATGCATGTAGTTAGAAAAAAAAATTGGAAAATTCACAATAATCATTGTTGTTTTTGTGTGTGTTATTAAGTTATTTAGGATTAATGTTTTCATAATGTTTATCAGTATCAAATATTTTTTTAATGATAATTGATAGTCGAAATGCATGTTTTTAGGCTATGTCAAAATTTGCACGACGTGACAATTTACCTTCTGTGGATATGTCATGCAACCTTCGTATGATGAACAACGTATACTATAAAGGCAACAATGATTTCTTTCACCAATGTATACATTCTAATGATAAAATATGTATTCCCAACAAATATTTTTGTCATCCTACATAAATATCTCTTCACGTTACGCTTGAAGGACCCGATGTAATAAGAAGGAGGGAACACATTGGCCGGGAGATGGTTCCAGAGCTTCACGGTACGTCAAAGATAAGACATAGAGAACTTTTTAGTTCGTGCCGAGATGCAGGTAATCCTAAATAAATAAAACAAGGAAAGGTTTGCCTTGAAACAATAGTTGTTCGTGTTCACATGTCTCCTCGATACAGCGAAGTGTGCGGGGCACACAAACACACACACATAAATATAAATATTTCTCACGCACACTAAGAGATTGGCAGTAACACAAATAAACTAACTCATAGTACACGTGCAGAAAGAAGGAGGGGCCTCCCTTGATTTAATTGTCTGTGTCTGAAATCGATTTCATAGAGTAGCTACCAATAGACGGTCTATGGTTCGATCTCAGTGGCGTCGCTTGTGAATATCTCTGTTGGCGGAGGGACCTACAATATGTTTGAGAAAATCGTTTTGATATTTTTTTGTTGATTCGATTCTGGTGACACATCTATTATTTTAAGGACAAATCTTATTAATTAAATAATTGAACTTGTATTTATTTGGGGATAGTTAAAAACATACCCGTATAAATATAGTTTTTCATAATTTTAAGTTATTCAGAGAGATGCTTTTCGGTACAGATTATCGCAAGAGGGTCTACAGAGTATATCGCAGTTTATAGGCGAGAAGCGCAGACTGAACATCCTGAAGGAAGATCTCATACTTGTGCTGCACAATGACAACCCAAGCAATCCGCCAGATATCAAGCTGTTTTCGGAACATACGCAGAATTTAGTTAAAGACTTTGGTAAGCTAAAATCATATATATATGATCAAAGAAAAATGTTTATGTTAAATTGTATCTCTATATATTATTTCTCGAAGGTGTTTTCTTACTTGGCATCGACATATCTCGTTTAATTCTTAATCAACATTAATTATTCAAATGTCATTTTAAAGCGTATTCTTCCCGCTATTGACAAATAATATACAAATCGTTTAAGAGTTAATTTTTCTATTGTCAGATAAATTGATTTGAGGATTGATTTTTGACTTTCTGGCGGTATGATAATGTATGGAAAACTTGTTAACGTTTAAAAATCGACTTTAAAGTAAATGTTATCCTTAAAAAAACCTGTTAATTAAGAATGTCAGTATTTAAGTAATATGTTGAAAGCGCCGTCTATTAAACAACTATCATGACAGCTGTATGCGAAATATTCGCACGAGTCAGCCACTATATTGTACAGACCATGGAATTATAATCTTGACTTGGTCGATACATTATACAGGAAATATTGAACAAACAGTTTATCACTTTACACTTTACGGAATGACTGATTAGACGGAGTTATGTCCCAATACAACACTAGAAGTAGAATGTCCCACTCCACATCGTTCAGCTCCCTGCGCTTTATACGAGTACCGTTTAAGAGAGGTAGGGCAATTTGAAGCTCAATGGTAGCGTGTACGGACATCGCGTCGATAGACGTAAGTTCGAATCCCTGCAATGAGCCTGAGCTTTCAGCGAAGGAAAATATCGTGACGAAACCATAACATGGGCTTTTTCTAATGCCCGCCTGGCTAGCTACCACTCTCAAGTTGAAAACCTGTCGCCAAGCACCACCAGTAGTTAGGGGCAGGCTTCGGTGCGAGTGAGAAAACGATTTTAATTCACTTGAAACAAATTGGAAAAGTGAAAAAGCTCAAGAAATGGGTACCGCGTGAATTGACTGAAACAGACCAAGAAACACGCATATTGTGAGTGCTGCGTTGCATTACTCAACCGTCACAATAACGAGGGAATTTTGAATCGTATTGTTACTTGTGACTAAAAATGGATCCTTTACGACAATCGGAAACGCTCATCACAGTGGTTGAACCCAGGAGAACCGGCCAAATCCTGTCCCAAGCGAAAGTTGACTCAGAAAAAACTACTGGCGAGTGGTTAGCGGACCAGTGCTAGTGACAGCTTTCTAAGATCTGGCCAGACGATAACGGCAGATCTATATTATCAATAATTGCAGACCATGATGGAAAAGCTAGCCAATGCTAGCTGGTCAATCTCTTTAGCCCACTGCTGCTCCAGGACAAAATGCTAGATCCCATACTTCACGACAGACGGTCGCTAAATTACAGGAACTGCGATTGGAATGTCTTCAATACTCATTATACTCCCCGAACCTTGCTCCAACAGATTACCATTTTTTTCTAAATTTGGAAAATTTCTTGCAAGGAAAAAATTCTATTGGGATAAGGCTGTCCAAACCGCCCTCAAAATTTTTATTGATTCTTGCTCCCACAATTTTTTGAGCAATGTAATGAATGAACTACCTATAAAATGGCGAAAGTGCATAGATAATATTGGTACATCGAATGATTAAATTTATAATTTCATAATAATTTTTTTCGTTTTACTTTTCCCATATAAAACGCTAATTTCATAAATAAGGACCTATTATTAAGGTTTATCTTTGGGTGTTTCCAAGAATTATACAATGCACGCAATATTTTTTTAAAATTAGCGACCGGCAGCTGTGTGCTGGAGTACAGTGATAAACAATCGGAACTGCGGCTGACGCTGGTCGGTTGGCGCGGAGTGCACTCCCTCCGCGCGTACACCGCCACCTCGGACACCGTCCACTACCTTCGACTGCTCGGAGCCGATACCACTAAATATGGTAAATATATCGTGTCTTTATTAGACGATGACATCTAGTAGTATGCTTTGGGAGCGTTCAAGTATTACGTAAGGAATTTTGGTCGGGGGGGGTCTTCTGAAACGTTACGATGCGTTACAGGGGGCGGGAGGGGGGTTTTGAACTACGCTTTACGTAACATTGTTTTAACCATTCAGACGGTCGCATAGTTTTTTGTGACTTTTGTGACATAATTGTGACTTTTAGGTAAAAGTGGTCACTTGGAGGGGACGTAACGCTTTACTAGAGGGGGGGTAAAGAAAAACGTTTCGGCTCGTTACATGGGGGGGAGGGGTCAAAATCAGCAAAAACTGCCCTACGTAATACTCGAACGCTCCCTTTGTATAAAGTAATGATGCATTTTTGAAGCAATGATGGCGCAGTGGTAGCGGGTACGGACATCGCTTTGATCGACATGATTTCGAATCCCAATAATTTGTTTGAGCTTTCGGTGAAGAAAACATCGTGAAGAAACCATGGCATGGTGATAGGGGTTTTCTAAGCCTGTCTAACAGCTGCACACGCGTAAACGTTTAAAATTTATTTGTTTAATGTCGAAATACAGCACTACTTTCTGCTGAAGTGATAGGGATAGTCCATACAATTTCAAGCGACAGATCTAAAGCGTAGTTCATATTATATTTTGTAGAAATGACATAATAATTTATTTTTATTAAATAAGTAACCTATACTAATATAATAAAGCGGAAGAATTTTTTGTTTGTTTGTTTGTTTAAACACTTTGAAACTACCAGTCGGATTCGAAAAATTCTTTTTCAATCTTATTCGAACATTAATAAGTCGAATACAATAAACACTGTTCTATAGCGTAGTCTTGCTTCTTATCTCGCTGCGTGTTTTAATATTCCAAAATATGTGCGGCAAATCATTCTTGCTATTGAAAACAATGCTCCTTTTTTGTAGGTCATAACAATATAATTTTATCTTATAGTTTCAAAAAAAATAATCAAAGAAATAAGGCTTATTAATAAGGTGGCAAACCTATTTGATCGATTTACATTCCAGGAATAATGCATTGCTATTCCAGATGTAAATAAATTCAAAGCGGCAGACGAACAAGAGAACGGAGCGGAACCAGCAGATGTCACGGAGAAGGAACAGACGGAGACTGTCGCATCAGACACGCAAGAGGACGACGAACAGAATGAGAAGGAAGAAGGAAGTGAAACGTAACATATTTTTAAGTGACATGTAAATTGTAACATATTAATGTGTTTTTATTAAAAGATATTAATAAAAAGTATTTGTTTTATTTCTAATGAATGGTTGCAGTATAAAAAGAATAAAGTTCATAATTAGTTTGGCTGTCTGTATGTTTAGATAACTATGTTTCTGCTAGATACAACGCAGCTTCTAGCACTAAACAAGTTATAGTTTGCAAAATTAGACCACAGGAATTCACTAATTGGGTATTTGAAAATAAAAGAATAACGATTTTGTAATGTATTTTAAAACTTCATCATAATTATGATAACAGTCAATTGGAAAAACTCTTAAAACACATTTTTTATTAATAATAAACAATTAAAAAGTCTAATATTTTAAAAAGAATCACATGTTTGCGAACGTGCCACGGTTGATCGCTAGGTTTGTGACGTCATAATGTTAAAGGAATTCCATCGATTAAGACTCAAAACACTTTATCAGTCGTGTACTACAATGAGTAGAAAATAACATTATGACACGCGCTCGGGTTTGTTCGGGAGCTGTCGGTGTGTCTTCGGTACTGAATTCAAAAGTTTTATTTTGAAATAACTTTAGAAATATTGCAAAAAAAATTAGTTTTGTTATAAAATAAATTAAATAGATCAGTGGCTACTTACTTCAATAGTGGTAAGTGACGATAACGTTGAAGGTCCATCATACATGGATTGTGTATCGTATAATCTATCTATGTCTTGCACGATATATCTATCGATAGTAGGTGTAGAAATAACTGCTATTTGTGATATTTACTATACTTTAACAGAAAATTGCACAATATGGGGTTGCAACAAATCCTAAGAGATCCTGAGAACTACCTTTTTATCTGACTGTTTTATTTTTCAATATAATCGATATTATCGAACTTATTAATAAGTTCAGTCTCAACGTCCCGTCTATGTAACCTCAATATCATTTCACCAAAGGAAAATCCTCGTTCAACAGGAATAAAATTTGGTAAATTAAGGAATAGATTTTTTACTATTGGAAACATCGATGTTATTTATTTATCGGTTTGAATGACTAACTGCTAAATTAACAAAATAAAAACAGCAAAGACACCTGTTAGCCAATAACAAGTCACCACGTACAAAAACCTGTAGAAATTATAAAAATCGTGAACAACTATACTTACACAACTGTCATTACTACTAATAATAACCATAAAAAAAATTACACATCACTTATGGAAATTTATAATACCGGTTTTTAAGTACGAGGTTATTGTCACTGTCGTGTTTTCATACAATTTTATTGGTAACAAGCTATCCTTGACACTCTATTGTAATTTTTTATGTTCATTCATAAAGATTGATATAGACATAGATAGATGAACATATGTCTCCCCCAAAGATCGCCACAACGACCAGTCCTGTACTGCCCGCGTCCAGCGGCTTCCCGTAACCTTTACCAAGCCATCGGTCCACCTTTTATGTTAGCAAGTTTTAATCTGGATATATACAGGCCGATCCCGGAGCGAAACTTAGGTGGTAAGGTAAGGATATCCATCTAAGCGTGCCACTATAGCTGGTGTACATTGGACGCGATCTAGTGACACACTAGGCTAGCAAAGTTGTGCCGCAAATATGTCGTCGGCCTCAAAGCGATACGGTATCAAAGTATGTCATTGTCACCGATTTGAGAAAAAGGCAGATGGAGCCTGACAGAACACGAAAATGTCCGTAACAATCTTAGAATTAGTATTAGTAATTGTGTCAATTATGAAAGGAAATGTCAGCAACCCGTATGTTTTAATATTACCTATATAAAAAAAATGTCGTCATGTGTTTTACACAGTAAAAGTTCTTCCTGAAGACAAAAAAGGAAGAGGGAAAATCATTTCATAGGTAACAAAGTTTATTTTGATATTAGTCGTCGGTACGTGTTTTTCGAACTGTGTTCTTCTGCAAGCCCCAGGCTACCTCTGTACCAACCTTCATGGTGATCGGACGAACAATATAGAAGTTAATGCAATGCAGAGCCATCTAGTGCAGAGTTATAGAAAAGTGGATAGTATAAAAACCACAGTACTTTATATAATATATTAAAAGCCGTAAGGCTCCAGGCCTAAGGCTAACAGTATAGTCAGATCGAAAAAAAAATGAGACCTATCTTATCAGTCAACAGTGGCAACGCGTAATTAGGGACAATAGCATTAATAAAATTGTAAGTGGGAGTTAATCGTATATATGAGTAGTTGTATTATTAGGTACCTCCCTCCCGTGTTCGACAGCGTCGATAAAGCCGAATACCTTGCCGTGAGTCTGGAGAGCCAGTGCTCCCCTAACTGCGATAATGTAGACACTGTACAGATCGACAATATCGAATCCTCGGTACAGAATTTAATCGCAATCCCCCCGGCAGATAGCCTAACTCCGGTTACATCTGAGGAGGTCTGTTCCGTTATTAAAGGTCTTAAACCTAGAAAGTCACCCGGTCCCGACGGTATCAGGAACGAAGTACTCAAGCTTCTTCCTGCTCACCTCATAGCACTCTTGGTCTGCATCTTCAATGTAGCCATAGCCCATTGCCATTTTCCAGCCGCCTGGAAAACGGCCACAGTGATAGGTATTCATAAGCCCGGCAAGAAAGCTTCGCTTCCCGATAGCTATCGCCCAATTAGTCTCCTAAACACGCTAGGGAAACTTTACGAGCGGCTTCTTTTGAACCGCCTCAGATCAGTTATAAACGACAAAAACCTGTTCCCATCTGAGCAGTTCGGTTTCCGTGCCCAACACTCGTGTACACATCAAGTGCACCGACTCACGGAGCACATCACATTTAACTTCAGCGAATTCTACAAAGCACGTCGTACACTTGCGGTCTTCTTCGACGTTGCCAAGGCCTTTGACAAGGTTTGGCATGCCGGACTAGTCCACAAACTACACCAATTAGAAATCCCAGACAGATTAGTACATATCATTAGCAATTATCTCACTGACCGCACCTTCCGCTACCGAGTTGAAGGTGAACTTTCTCCACCCCACTCAATACGCTCAGGTGTCCCTCAGGGCTCCATTCTGGCGCCTTGTCTATTTAATCTGTACATCAGCGACCTCCCACGTCTCCCTGGGGTCGAGGTAGGCTTATACGCTGATGACACGGTCATTTACAGTTCACTCAGGCACAGAACTCACCTCAGATCGCGCGTCCAACGCGCCGTAACCCAACTCGGCAGGTGGTTCCGTAAATGGCGCATAGCTCTCAACCCTGATAAGAGTACCGCGATTCTCTTTAATCCCGGACAACTACGAAAGACACTTGAACCCCTCCACCTTTTCGGTGTCCCGATCCCCTGGGCTACCCAGACTAAATACCTGGGTGTCACCCTCGATAATACGCTTAGCTTCAGGGCACATGTCCGTAGAGTCCGAAACAAGGCTGCTATGGTCTTGGCTCGCTTGCATCCTCTGCTATGCTCGGTAAGTAAATTGTCTCTTAGACATAAGCTTACACTCTACAAGACTTGTATCCGACCGATCTTAACATACAGTTGCGTAGTATTCGCCCATATGGCGAAATCAAACTTCAGCCCCTTACAAACGTTGCAAAATCGGTTTTTACGCAAAATAGTTAATTCCCCATGGTTTGTTCGAAACGAAGACCTCCATAAAGATATGGAACTTCCTTCGATCAAATCTTACATCAAAACTCTCGCGAAGAGCTATTTCGACAGAGCTTCAAACCATCCGAACCCGTTAGTAGCATGCGCCGCAACATATACCCCAGTCCCAGACGCCCCGAAGGCAAAACGTAGGCCGCGGAACATATTTACCGACCCCGATGACGAAATCACGGTAGCTAACGCGTCATACCCATCCGTCTCTTCAAGTCAAGCGTGTTTGCGCCCACGGCCGCGAAACCACCGTTCCCTCCGTAGGGGACGGGCGGTTAACTTCGCTCCTGCACACCCGCCACGACCACCCTCTCCAGCGGCAACTCAAGCCTAGGTCCGTTCCTCCGGCATGAAGCCCTTGCGCCAGCAGCCGCTCGCGCGATACAGTGACACTGCATTCACTAGCTATCGACACACACACATAACACTGCACTTCACACATGTACAACACTCAGGTACATAGGTTCTGTAAGGGACCTTTTTTTTCTTTTTTTGGCTAGTTAGTTTAGACAAAAATTACCAAATCACTAAATACATATACACATGTTCCTTCCTTCCTCCCAGAAGGCAGGAACATGTATATTTGTACAGTTAGTTAGCTCGAATCTCTATGGATAGGGATTCAGTCAGATCGCGACTTTTTCGCATGATCGGCAACAGCCCAAGCCGAGGTTCGGCCACTTTGGCACCCTTGGAGCTTGTTGCCTAGCTTTCGCGGCTGAGTGCCTTCCGCGCTCGCCCCCAAGCCCGGTGAAGCTGTAAAAGCCGCAAAGGCTCCAGAGCCCCTAAGGCTAACAGCATAGTCATTTCGAAAAAAAAAAAAAAAAAAAAAAAAATTAGTAGGTACCTTATACATATTACATACATAGTACGCAAGTATTGTAGTAGTTTAGCCACCTACTACGGTTAGCTACCTACTACACGTTAAACTAAAAAAATGTTGCAACAATCTATCCATATATCTATAAAAATTGGTGTTTGTATATATGTTCCCTATAGACTTCACAACGGCTGGAACTATTTTGATGAAATTTTCAAACAGTCGTCATATTTGCCCATTAGGTCATCCTGTAAAGTTTAATAGCGAACGGAAAATAAACCGGGCTTGCTGGTATTTAAATAAAATAAAACCACTTTTATTAAATACATTTGTTTATTTCCTGTTTTATTAATTTACATTATAAACTAACAGAGAAGCATACGAGTCCTATCTCATATAACAGTTTTCACTAACCACTAACCACCACCAAATCGTAGAAGCGACGGATTTCGAAACGAGAAATAGTAAGTACATAATAATACGATTACAGAAGATACCGCAAAGGAGGCAAAAAACACAAAATACAGCAGCCATTTTTTTTTTAAATTGCTGGCAGCAATTCTCAAGTTCATTAATCGTAGATAAAATATTCTACTAAATCTTACAATTAAATATTAATACATGATTAGATTTTGTTTATTATTTAAGCATAAACAAATGAAAATTGCTTAAACTATTATTACCAATTGTTATTTTTTTCGTGTAGTAGTGAATAGGGTTGTTATATCTACCAACTTATTGGCGATTTTGCATCCAGTCTGCCTGTCTACCCCATAACCCATAGATCTACTTATTTCTCAAAATATTTCAGTACCACATTGAAAATCATTTTTTACCAATTTTTGAATTGAGCCCTACGTGTGAGTTACTTTGTCTGACTGAGCTATGACAGTGAGAGTAACAGATGATGGTCCTTATTCTTCTTGGTAAGTGATGTCCACGGAGTACATTTATACATAAAAGAAGTAGGGTCACAGAGTGATTTGTATATGGTAGTACATAAGGTGAGTTGTGAATTTGTAATTAATCGTTAACTTTGTTAAAATATTACTGTTAATGACGTTCACGAAGGAGTGTTCTGGTTCCAGACAAGTTTTGATTTTACACTATGATTGAATAAACATTCGCGAGTTGACATTATGTTTAACAATAACAAATAATTATTTTATTATATTGGTTTTTTGATAAAGAGCCTGAAAATGCAAATTGGGAAAAAATATTGTTCATCGACTGAATTTTCCCTTGAAAAATTTGGATTTTTGGTCTAGAAGTCACATTATTGGAAACGCCAATCAGAAAACGTTACGTCATCGTACAATATTATAAATACACAGTGGCATTATCAGGTGGAGGTTATCATGTGACAAGTGACTCTAAAATTACTACTAAGTGTAGAAATAGTGACTTTAAAATTATATAGGTTGCTCCTAAAGAATTTTCATAAATATCAACTGAAATTTTATTAAATTTAACTTTGCGAATAATAATACTGTTACGTCCGTAGATAAAGGAAATACCGTTATATTTCGCGTACATAAATTTTTTTTTTTTAAAGTTGTCTAATCTGTATTGTGAAAGTGAGATAACGAAGCGATCAAAATTTACATATATTTTTTTATTGTTATACTATAAATATTCAGTCCAATTAGTTATCATAATACCAAAAACGTTTAAACATTGGTAAATTCAATTTATTTACAAATAATATTAATACGTTATAGGTAAATTATTATTATCTTACATACATGTACGTAATGAAGTGACTGGAACGCATTGTATCAAAATAATTAGTACTATTGCAACGTAATACGTAAGTAATGTATGGGTCAATCAACTAATATACACTTTGAGAAAGTTAGATAAGGTTTTTTTTAGAAAATATTAAAATTACTTTCCGTTTATTCTGATTAAAGGGCACCAAATTTGCGCCCGTGCGGTTAAAGACACAATAATTGTGTCCTTAATTATTAAGGCTACTTACGGAGAAAATACCTTGATATAATTCCTGTAGGTAGCTCGGTATACGACGCATTTTGTAAGGAGCACGAATAAGAGATTTTTGTGTAAAATTGTTTTGCCTTATTACGATTTCGTATCACACACGATAAACTATATCATGCTGTATTTTTTTATTATAAAAACTTACCGCAACTGACAATTAAAAGTTCATTTATAATGAAAGTTCACAAGTTAATGTGGTCTTCGACAGGAATATATCAATTAGTACTTGCCTAAATATTTATAATCATATGTCAGGGACAGCAAAATGTGATTAAAATAGTTGATTGATCCACGTAATGTAAGTTTATTAATAGATATACTCGTATTATATACAATTTTTGATATATTTAAAAAATATTTTTATAAAAAGTAGCAATTTATGTCCAAACATCAATATAAAATTATATTACATAAATAGGTCCAACGCGGATGGATAATAAATAAATCTTGTTATAAATATATTTTAAGTATTTCTTAAAAGTTACTTGTCAAATGGATTACAGCCTAATTACAAACATCTCGCCATGTGCGTATTAGATATTAGAAACATGCGCATTTTATTGATTATAATTATTAAAAAAGACATGACAAGACATAAATCTTACATTATACTTTAATTTACATTAAATAACATAATAATTATTGTTATCACTGTCATATTCGGGTGAGAATCTCGCCGTACGATGTCAAACCAAGCATAGTTTATACATTCTTAGGGATTCCAGGCCCGCACCGAAACATAAATCCCGCGGGTCCACGCAGTTTACCGGATTGCAGACAATATTAAAAAAATAAGTACACC
Organism: Saturnia pavonia; assembly: GCA_947532125.1. Classification (NCBI taxonomy): domain Eukaryota; kingdom Metazoa; phylum Arthropoda; class Insecta; order Lepidoptera; family Saturniidae; genus Saturnia; species Saturnia pavonia. The sequence goes on along the minus strand of OX383916.1, from coordinate 3,197,290 downwards.
AATTGTTGATAAGAAGATTTAATTTAAAAATGAATAAAGTAATATTATAAAACCGTTTTTACTACTTTTCTTTTCTACATTTCCATCTTATTCCATATTTTCTGTAGCGACTTCTCAAATCAACTAGTAAAGGAAATAAATACGCCTCCCACACCATCACCGCACGCACTGCAATGAGACAGATACTAACCGGACACCAGCGCCGAAAATTTGCCGTGTCGGCCAAGAGCATGGCCGAATATTCGGTATTCGGCAAAATCACTATTCGCGATATATCTATAAAATAGAATTACGAGTGAAAATAATTATTACGAAACAAACGCGTGCAAAGTCTCGGACGCACCGCTAGTAATGTATAAAACAGTACCGAACAAAAATGACACAAGTCATGTTTTAGGCTCATGGTATTACGGAATTCGAATCCGTGACCTCTTGGCAAAATAATATATAGCTACTGCAAACGTGCCATTGGTATTGTTGTAAGCTTTAAAACAGAAAATTTAACAAAAAAGCGACTTACAGCTAGCATGTTCTTCTTAACACGTATTTACATTAATTACCTACATCTATACCCAGCACATATTATCCACGCATCCGAACACATTGAATATGACATCTCGACCTAATATCACAGAACGGGATGTGGTATCTATATTAAGGTAAACGAAATACTTAGCAATTCAATACTTATGACGACGTATTTTTTAGAAGGAAAGTCTTTATCGTAGGTACCTTTTGGGGCTACTGGCAAGGAGGCAGCTGCCTCCCACCTCCCTTCCCTGCAATTACTCCAGCATTATTTGAAACATTCTGAATGAAAAAAATATGTGTCGCTATTTAACGAATATGACAGATTTTGTCAATGGAGTTTCAAATATTTCTTGACAAGGCAAAGCTGCAGCGAGGTATGCATAACGTTCGTTTTCCTTTGCCTGGCTGCCTCTTTTAAACAAAGTACTGACTACTGATCCTTACTTACAAATCTATATTTTTGTAATAAATATACATATAATAGCCGCTCCACACTTCACGCAACAATCGCGACGCGATTCTCGGCGCGCATACAGCCCGTAATAAGATTGTAGTCTTTAGAATACATTGCGAAGCGCGGCGTCAACCAGTCTATGAGGTACATAATTGCGTACTAAAAGTATGCCAATATTCAATGTTCATCTTGTACGTAATCCAGAAATGTCGAATTCTAATTCGTTTGACTAAATCACATTAATTTTAATGTACAATATTAATGAGGAACGTGCGAGTGTGGAGTCTAGTCATGTTCAAGCCTGTTCATGCGTTCGTGACTCCTTTGACAAGACAAAAAAAACGACTAAAAACGGGGAAGACAGCGCGAATCTGGGAATTTATACTTCACGCGTCGATCTCGCCTTCGTACGTGGTTCTCGCGCGAGTGTTGAGCGGCTATTAGTAACTAATTACCTCTATACGGAACCACGTTTTTGTAAGTAGGGTTGCCACCATAGCAAGTGAGCTTACTCGTTACCATATCCTTTATAACTAGGTTGAAACATCGAACTATTATAGTTAGTGTAGGAACAACTCATCATTTTAAAATTACACTTAGTATAATAAGGAAAAGAGTAAAAGTTGAATATATAAAAAATGAATAAGTAACGTTTTTATCATATTCCCAAACTTACACTTTTTTTATTATTATAGCGAGTAGCTTTACTTTCATAAGCGTATTACTATGACAGCCATATTAACGATTATAATACTCTATTTTACTCAAAAGCTTGTAATCCGGCTACTCGGAGGTCGGGCACTGAGGATGGTTTGAGGTCGGGACTCATTGGTGCTGAGTGGCCTATGTTGACTGTCCGCACTAAGCCTGGTATTAATATGGATCCCCCAGAGGAGTCTGGGGGATGCAGGTATACTATGGAGGGGCGAACCGGGCCAGGGGGGAAACCCAGCAGCCAAAAGTCCCCGTATCGGGCAGTAGTGGGATAGCGGCCGGGAGTGGGTGCTTAGTATCAGCCTATAAGCAAGAATTATAAGAGGTAAACGATACTGGTAGGAGACAGCGTGAACTTAAGGGAATTTATACAATGGGGAATGATCCGTCCGGAAATGTATATAGTGTATCAATAAGATATCAATTTTACACAATTCTTTGTTATTATAGTAAATCGATAATAAAGCTTTTTATAAAGTCAGCCTTTAATATGTCATTTTAGATGCAATGAACTTATGTATGAATTCTTAAGTACATTAAATTTAAAACAATATGAGGTTCAGTTGCACAGGGTCATTGCCACGCAGAGTATGTGCTACCGTCTGTATCATGGCGACTGTTCTGAATAGTTGTTCAACTTAATTAATTCCCTCTTCTCTCTTTCATAACAGAACCACACGCGCTGGGCTCTAAAGTCACACCTTTACGGTAATCTCCACCTCGCCACGAACAAAAACCATTCCTGAGCAGGCCGGCATGATAGCTACGACTGTCCATTGATTTTAGATCCCTCGCTGGTCGCAGATGTTGTTGTATGTATGATTAATAAAAAAAGTTAATGCTTATTAGAAAAAAAAAACTGTTTTAAAACTATTTACTAAAATACAATTATATACCTAATATTATAAAAACTAAATAAAAAAAATCCTTTTTCGTGCTTTATGTAGTAAGTACGTTGCTTGGTTGATTTGTTTTATCAAACGGCACATCACTGACTTACAAGATACATATGTACATGTAGAAACCTAGTTTGTAGGTCAGCGATTCCAAGTTTTGTTTCCACCGTTTTTTAAATTATATATATAAATTAATTATAATTAAAGTTAATTTACAAGGAGCCTGCGAAATTATTCATATACTATTTTTTTTAATATTGTTATTTATTATGATAATTATTCGTGTACAAATGTTAATATATCATTTTTGAACTAAATTTAAACTTAAGGTTTATGTTTTTAATCCAATTAATCTCTCGCGAATTGTGCTACCCCAAAAATGCTTATTGTGGATGATCCTTAGAAGATAGACACATGCTATCGCTGACTTTTTGTAGCTCTTTTGAAAATCTATAATTATGTAGAACATTAATTTGATATATCTCGTATTGTTTACTCAGCGTATCCATTTAATAGCCCTGAAATCGTATTTTTTCCGAATTCATTCACCATTATCGTTAACGCTTATTTAGTATGTTACTTTATGTAACATAATATATCCTATGACCTGGCCAGATAACTACCTATACACACCTACAGATAACACCTATTAAATAAACGAAAAACGGACAGACAGACATATAGAGAGACTTTAAGTTTTACAATATGTATAGTTTATTCATAATACCTTGTCTCAATTTGGCATTTTTGACTGCTATATTTTGTGTTCTAGATTAGCGGTTCCCTAAATCTTTAAAATACACTCAACAAATCCCTTACAAAATTTAAAACAATGGAAAATAAATCAATAATCTAATAACCAATAATTCAATTGATACGTGTACGTAACTGTTATGACTGTTCAACGGAATTGGAATCGCTATTCTAGACTTACATTTTTGTGACAAAAAACAATCCATCGAAACGTTTTGAGGGTTTTAAGTATTCTTCAGAGATTACAACTATATAGCTTGTCCTCAGTGATGACGAATTAAGCTTACTTATAGTAAAAAAATTGACACAATCATAATAAAGATAATGAACATTACAAAAAAACAGTGAGCATTTTAGAGACGGAATTTAACTTACAGTGGACGGTAATAATGGACTAAGAAGCTGTGCTCTGTTTATTTATTGTATCTTAATAATTTAGTCCAATTTAATTATATATCGTATCATTTTTGCGTCAAATTAGTTAAAATAACATCTAAGCTGTTATTATAAAGAAGGTATAATAGATAGATAGCTGTTTTTAAATTATTTTTTTATTATTAACTTTAACAAAAATATTATCTATATTAGGTATGTATGAATAACTATAAAATTAAATAAATAACAAAAGTTAATATGCCAACCTGATTAATTTGTTAAATTGAATAGCTTTATACTTAGCGCATGTTACGACGAGACAGCTGGAGACACTATTTTTCGTCAACTCGTGAACAAGCTCGTGACAGAACGAGTGTTTTTTTTTTTTGATCTGACTATTCTGTTAGCCATAAGGGTCCTGGAGCCTCAGACGGCTTTTATAGCTTCACCCGGGCTTGGGGGCGAGCGCTTAGGTTCCAAGTTCCAAAGGTGCTGGTTAAAGGACTGTCTCTTCAAAATTAATATGGACAAATAATGATTTCAATAAAAAAAAGTGATCGTCATCCTTCGTGACAATTGGCACTTCACTGTGAAGACGTGACTTGATATTGACAAAAACCCTTTTTTTCAACACCTAAAACACTTAACAAATCAACTACTTACATGCGATTGCATATTTCATTTGGACAAATTAAGTTATTTATTATAATATACCTAACTGATGATAGTTTATTAAAATCAAAACACAATTATGTACTATATAAAATAATAAAATTAACGTTATTAACTATTTAATTACAACAACTACTAATTACTAGGTATTTATTAACACAGGAGACTAGAAACTAGAGGAAGATAAAGTGCATTGACAACAGGATTATATTATGAAACAATGTACTCACTAAAAATAATTATGCTAAAGAAATTATTAACAAGTCTAAAACCAAAAAGACCGTATTTTGTGAAATAAAATTATTAGAATCTCAAACAGAGAAGCCAAATAAATGTTTGTTATACCGAATAGGCTTGGAATGGTCAAGCCCAAAAGATAAAGCAATGATGGCTCAGTGGTAGCGTGTACGACTTCGCGTCGATTGACGTGAATTCGAATCCCTGCAATGAGCCTGAACTTTCGGTGAAGGAAAATATCGTGAGGAAACCATAGCATGGTGGTAGGCGATTTTCTTATGCTAACTACCAAGAACCAAGTTTAACTAAAGGATAGGCAAAATTTTCATCCATATAAATAGAACAAAATACATCTCTAATAATTTGCCCCGGGTACACCTCTTTAAGCATATTTTTTACTTTTCTATAAGAGAATATATGTCCTTTCTGTTTGAAACCATTTTTGGTTCTTCACATAACCCATAATCATATTTTCCATGAGAAGCAATAATAGTATACCTAGAGGTATACAAAGATAATGAAAAAAGTGAATTAGGACGACTGTGTCAGCCTAGGATTCCTTGGGCACTGCATCAAATGCCTTTGCCAGGGTAAATCCCTCGCGAGGATGTTGGTATAACAATATGGACATTTCCATTCATCCAATCCCAAGGCTGCGTGAAATATAAATAAAATAATAGCGATTAAGTAATTTCTTGCATGGTTTTGATTGATGGTAAGCACAGTACTTATCCAAAAACGACGATCACCGAGAAATCGGTAATCCATCAACGGTCGTCGCTATTTTTTTTTTGTGTACAGTCGTTAAATGTTATTTTTATTGGATGTACAGAGAAGAAAGCCACTTCCATATCGTCTGTTCAATATTAAAGGCATGCATGCACCCAAAGAACTCATGAAAATTCAAGACATTTGTATTCATCTTTAGTTAATTTAAACTGAAATAACTGGGTTGAATGAGAAACGATTTACTAAAGTACGATAAAGAGTCCAAAGTGCATGAAATTGAAAATACCTACATCTTTGTCTGATTGATTACATATTCCCCTTTGATTAAAGGTCTTTTATTTATAGGGAAAGTATACAAAATACTTACGTACGCAATTGACGTGGTATTCGCTCTCATCTACGCGCAGTGCGGCTCCACAAGTGCGGCATGGCTTCCAACACCCCTCACTCATTGAGCATTCCTCTGAAAATGCATTCGGAGATATAAAATTTTCTATAAAAATTGTCATGACAACCAGTTGTACTGCAGAAAAGAACATTCTCGATTTGAAATACAACTGAAAATTTAATCCCCAAACAATAGTATCGATTTTTATGTGAAAGTTTTCGTCAATAGTGTTTTAATAAGCGTTGCTTGAACGTGGGAATGATTTTTTATATTACTATTTAATTTAAGCACATTAATTTTCCTGTATTTATAGGTGTTTTGTGATTGAGTTATTTCCTATTTATAATTCACTTAAAAATGTACTTTCATTATATTCTATTTGTATTCGTATTAGAGACACATCTGAGGAAACAATTTATTGCCTATGAGCACTTCGCATAATGGAACGGACGAACGAACGGATAGAGTTACGTTTCTGTGGGAGTTTTTGGCGGGATCTCAGACTGTCATGTAGTGGTTTTTGTTTTTTATTCATAAATTTCTGTTTTTGGACCCTATATTGTGTAAAACAGGTGGCATTTTGCATAATAAAACTTGGTTATTGTATACCAATGAAGTGGATTGAAAATAATAACATAGAACATGAATTCTGAGATGCCACAAAAACTCCTTAGAAAGTTCTAACAAGGGAGCCGCCATCTTCTTAGGATCCTGAAATCGTCATAAGACTGGAAACTATATTCACACACTCGATAATGGCAGTAATGGTCTTCAATAAAAAGGACTAGTTGCCAAGTTAGAAAAAATAGATGAAGAAGAAGAAGAACGTTCCTGTGCGTTGACGTGTACTCACATCTACGTACAATGCCCCTTATTACTCAAAGTTTTATAGAAGCACCGGGGCGCCGCCGCGCCGTACCACGAGCGATCGTATTGCGCTGTGACGTACGATAATGACGTCATCGTCGAGAAGAGACAGTTGAGTCTTCTAATATATTGTGTTACAGTATATATTTATGATTTATCTTATTATTGCAGTATTTGTAAAGCGTAACATAGTTTAGTTCCCAAGGTAAGAAAGTGTGAGCCTTCCCAATTTACAATCTTTCGTCCTCGCTTGAATTGTCTGTGAATGTTCAGGCAGCAGTAAAAGTATTATTTAGTTGCTTAATGAAATTTCTCCTCAATTAACATACCTAACAGATGTAGGTGCAAAGTCCTGGCTTCGAGAGCAACGCGGCAGTGAGGGCAGCGCGCAAGTACAACGCAGCGCCGCCAGTAGTGTGCCTCCAATCCCTCGGCGCGCACTCTTCGTCCGCACCACGTGCACGTCGTACTTAGAGATCACCATTAAAAATTAAAGATAAAAAGAAACAGAGGCTTCTTTGATCATTTATTGTGTTAGAGGCTAACTTAAGCTACACGTTTGAATTGTACATACAGACAAATTTGGTAATGTATTTTTAGAAAAGGACTAACTTTCAAATATATCCTATAACCTACAACGTTTTGTACTTAAATATAGTAGCTAGCGAAGTGCTTGCTAAAAATACCTTACCTCAAAGCAATTAGTTACATCACCACGTTTTTCTTCTTTTTCGAATCCCACAACTACTTACTACTAAGCCATGTACACATTAAAATACTGAATCTCCTGTATGGTGTATCCTGTATCCTTTTCACCTTTCTTAGAAGAAAACTATACACATATAGTGTGACATAAAGAGAACATAATAGTAAAAATATGTGTGTCAGCTCCGACGCGTGAAACTGTCTCCAAGCCAGTGTGTTCCCTTCTTTCCAACAATATGGAGTTCTTTAAACAACGTGAAGAGACATTTGGACAGGCCGGGATGAGGACGAAACTAAACTGGCGATGGATTGTAGATCTCACAGTGGTCGTCAATGTTGTTGAATTGCACAGTGCTCATCGTCCAGTACAATACAGTCACAATGCCGTACTACGATAAAAAAGACAAATATGGATATTCTCGTAAACATTGCTTACTGTAAACTGACTGGTTCCGGCAAAGAATCTCCGCAAATATCTCCACTACCGTCATAACCTTCGTAATGCCGTTGTTCATTATTCGAAACTTGCTGCCTTCTAACTGAAAAAAAAAACAGTCTCGGTAGTCATTCAAAAATATTTGTCCAAATAATGTCAAAGAATACTGCTAATACAAGGATCGTAGACGCTTTTGGAGATATGAATTACTTTAATGTTTCAAGACCACGAAGTCAATAACTGGTTTATTCTGTTGAATATAATTTCCGATTTATTAGATATGCTGTATCATAATAACATATCTTTATATTTCATCATTCTATTTCTAGCTTGGGAGACTGATGCTCGTATGTGTCGCCCAACTAATGACAATACTCGACTACGTTAAACGCAACCTAGGAAGTCAGTCCCGCTTTCAACTTCACTGACTAGTCAATCTTTTCACCAGCTATTTTTATTTAAAATACGACTTGTGCCGTCACGAAGAAGAAACAGTAAGCGAGATACTTGTTCCAAAAGTTGTATTATCAATTACATTATTTTACCCACCTCCTAATGAAGCAATATAATTTAATCTACATGTATCTCTAACCGTAAAACACATTACGCTTTAAAGAGGAAGAATAAGAATGATAACTTAATTTTAAAAATAAATGGTCCTTACCAGGACTGTAGTATCCGCTTTCATCCATCTGGCTACTCTCGTCCAAAAGCATGTTTCTCATACCAGCTACCAACTTTGGTGACTCTAGTGCAGCTTCCCGGAAATGTTCCGCTTTGATCTTAGGAGAATCGAGGCTCCTACAGTCTGAATCACACCTTAATTCATTCCTGGACATCTGTGGAGAGTCCATTGGCAAGGAGTCCATACTCCGGATATCGTTTTTAGAGGTTTTAGGGGACCCTAAAGTTGGAGAATCTCTGTAATCCAAATGTAGTGGTTCATATACAGTGATAGGTCGTTCTTTGAGCTGTGGCTTGGAAGATTCGTGGTCGTAGTGAATCATAGAATGCCGGTTTTCAGTGTTTCGATTCGTTCGGCGATAGATAACTTCTGTTTCACTGCTGTTTTGGTTCTCTTGGAAGTGGACCTGAAATTATAAGATTCCATGAAATATTTATTTGTATACCATTATAATTATAATAGGACAAACCGTGAGTTTATATATTTAGTCTTATTGTAAAAGGTCTGTAAATTGTGAGTGGACTCTAATAATTTTGAATTTTAGAGAAAGTCTATCATAATTTTAAAATTGATTGTAAAGTTACATTAACATTATACTGTTTTTGTATAAACGAAAATCACCTATTTTTTATGTACTGTTCGTATATTATAAACGGTGTGGAAATTACATACTTTTTTATAGTAGCATGGTAAAGTGACGGAATTATGCCTGATGGTGAGAACAGTACAATCCAAATACAAAGGTGACCACCGAACGATCGGTAATCTGTAAAAGGTCGTCGCTGTCGTGCCGGCATGTAATCCTTTCAGCAGTAGAATTTAGACTAGCTGATCCTAAAACGCGACAAACCAAAAGAGAGTCACTGTGACGGATTTATCACTATGTAAATGACCATTAGGTCGCGATCTAGTCCTTTGATTACTGTTGATGTACAACGACTGATTTCGGAAGGCGATAAGTCTAAGCGTGGCGCTATGGCCGGTGTTACATCTGGTGTATGGTGATTGCAACATGAAATAATATATACAACATGAGACTGTACACATTTTGTGGGTTTTTCGAAAGTATTAATCTATATTAATAAAGGGCATAGATAAGGAAGCCGAATCTGCCCCACGGCCTTTTCTATCGACACTTGCGATCATTTAGATATCAAATGAAGCTCTAAATTTCAAGCCGTTTTCAAAATAAAAATAAAAATATATTGTCGTTTTTTTTTTAATAGTAAAATTAAAATTATCAAATGCCGATTATATTCCAAATACTTACGAGTAAAAGGCATGAATTTTTTTTTTTGTGATTATTTGATTAATTGTCGTTTTTTTTAAAGAAATAATACTAAAAACATTTTTCTCCACATTTTTGAAAACATGCAATCATCAAATTTTGACAGGAACTTCCTCTTATACTCTTTTATACCCAGGATATTTTTTTTTGATTTGGTGGAACAGTGAAAAAACAATGAAAAAAAAACGTGCTATGTCAATTGTCAATAAAACTTTTAGAAATGGTAAAAAAGTTTTTGTTAAATTCTCAACTGATTTTAATTAAAGTTTATAGTATATAATATTCCATCATTGATGGGCTATAAGAACTGTCAATAATATGAGTAAAAATAAAACTACGAATTGAAAATAAATACTGCGTACTTAACAAACGCGTGCGGAGCCGTGGGCCACCGCTAGTATTTTTTAAAGGTCTTTATCTGAGTGTATCGATATTATTAAGAATCTATTCCATATTTTACACTAAAATACAACCAACCTTCTCTGTCGCAGATGTAGAAGCTCTTGGAGAATGCTTCGGGCTAACAGCACTATCTAGCCTCAATTTATTATACCCTGGATAATTTGAAATGTCCTTAGCAGTCCTCGGCGTGTACCTTTTGGTTGGCGATTTCTTCAAGCTACTTTTCGATTTGCTTGTATAGCTTCCGCTAAGACTCGAAGGAGCTAAAGTGACTGCGCTAGAGTTTGACGTCATAGACTTAAGACTGTACGAAGAAGTTGCTCCTAATGAGGATGTCATCCCTAAAGATGCTGTCATTTCGCTTACAGTGCTTCTGGTTGAAGGTGTAACGCTAGCTATATCTTGATTGTCGGCTATCTGATCGGCGTTTACTTGTTCCTCGTTGCTGGCTTGATTCAGCATTTTCTGTTGGAATAATTTGTATTTAGAAAAGCATTTCTTTAAGGTTTTACAAATACAGAATTCAACTGGTTCGAAGAATTTGTAAATGTAACTATAGGTATAAAGTAACTTCTTGTTTTATGTTCATAGTAAGTAAATAGTTATATATACCACTCGGGGCGTCAACTGAAATTCCCTTAATTACCTATAGAGATCGTTTCCAGATTGATGTTCAAATAATACTAACAGGAAAGACTTCTGTAGGAGAATGCTGGCACACCTTGAACACGATGCACAAAACTAAGACACTATGAAGATTGTTTAATATATTTCATAATGGCCACGATCTAATTGGATACTAGTGCTAAGTAAATATTATCTCGAATTCCTTAAAACATCACTATAGCTTTTCTAACCGCTTTCTCTCAAAATCTTTTATAAAAAACACAAGTCTATTGAAACAAAAAAAACCGTCGCTTCTAAACATAATTACATATAATATTTCTAGTGACTTACATATATTTATTTACATCTTAATATATAATACAAGTAGGCAGTAAGTAGCGTCTTTCTCAAGTAGTACAAGTTCACTTAAATTTTTCGGGCATGTGTCGCGACGAAGCCACGGTTCTTTGGAGCGCTTGGTCTTGCAGGGCAAAGTGGAGGGTACATGAATGCGCAGAAGGACACCACCATTGCGATGGTCCGAACACATTAAGTCTGCTCTTGGCACTCCATTGCATGACTGCTCTAGATTAACGGCCGATACCGAAGAGATACCGTGAAGCAAATGTCAACGGCTCCCGATTACACTACATGACCACGACAACTCTGTCAACAATGAAACGACTTAGAAGAAGATACAATAAATGGTACAATCGTTTTACTAATGTAATAAAATTTGCTTAATAGATTATTTTTCGAAGAGCCGGTGAACAAGCAAACAATATTAACCACATGAATGGTCTTTTAATATTAATTTTTTTACTTCTTTCTAAGAAGCTATTGTGGTTTGAGTCAAAATCCTATGTGTCATATACAGAATAAATATAAAAAGAGTTTTTAAACTTTTGTCTATCGTGTAAAAAGGGATAACGAGAAAAGTTCCGAATTTCTCATTTAAAATATGCGCTACGCCCTTGCCTGCATATCGATCCTGTCGAACTGCTGGAACAGGTGTCGATAGATGAGATTCCTTCGGGTGACAGCATCGTCTGGAGGCAGCTGAGCGCGTACGAGCCGAGGAGAGCGTTCGTACGCAGCCAACAGTATGCGTTCGGCTGCTGCGCGTACGCAGCCGGCCGCGTGTTGAACGCCGGCAGCGCCACACTCCGCCAGCCGACGTACCGTTAGTCCACTATAACATTTAACGAGTTAGCATCCTCTTCTTCGCTACAGGTCTTACTCTCTCTAGTTAGATGTCTTAGATTCAAGATTGGTGTCCAAGGTAAAATCACCAGCATTTGAATATATTTTCTTGTATTTCAGTGATGAAACAGTACATTGTTCTCTCGGATATCGGTAAAACATCGTGATGAAACTTGTTTATTAAATGAAGATAGATAAAGATAAAACAAAATTATTGGTTTTCTAGCTATTTAAAATCCCCAAACTTTTTAAATCTTGACAAAACATGGCTAAATCCCTACAATTAGTCTAGTTGGTTGGGACCAAATACAATAAAATCAGCAAATTTTATGGTATTTATGAAGATCAACGAGGACCCATCTAGCGATGATCCATCTTTAAATGTAAATTTAATTTAATTTAGTAAATAATTTGATACATTTGGTTAACCCTCTCCAGTAACGGATTATGGAACCCAACATCTTCAATGGGTGATTTTATGTGCAATATTGGTGAGTTCATGTATTCATTATTTGGTCGATAAAACATCAACGTAACTGTGAATAATTGCTAATGAATTATATAATAATGATAAGAATGATGTTCTAAATAACTCGTGCAAATAATAAAAGTTATAAAAGTGTATTGATGTCAACAATATTCACAAACGACTACATTGTTTTATTTCCTTTTCTACCTACGCTCGCAGTTTTTGGTCAGATATGGAAGCTTGTGTAATAGATACGGTTGCTTTATTTTGAATATGATGTGTGATTTGAATAAATGAAGTGTAGGGGATATAGCTCAGTGGTAGAGCAATCGACTGCAGATCGATAGGTCCCTGGTTCAAGTCCGGGTGTCCCCTGAAGATCACCAATTTTTTATTCCTGTTTTGCTTGTTTCGGAATTCTGTAAAATTGTGTCATTTCGGTTACGCTAACCAATTACGTTATATCTTCTTTTTCATAGTAAAATTTTATTATAAATATGATATTACTTCAAAATCTTAAGATATCAGTTAAAATAAAATTGATTTCTTTAAACTTGTCAATTAAATGATCTAGCCTTTTTTGATTCTTTTTGTGCAAATATATTTTTATTTTGGCGTTCCCTGTTTCTACATTTGAAACGAGTGTTAAAAGCATTACCACGGCTTTGTATCACGACCACGGCAATGTGCTCATTAAATGATGGGTGGTTGTCGATGTATCCTGGCGCCTCGACGTCACTCTTGGTTTAGTTAACATCAGACGAAGTGAAATCATTTTGCCTAGAGAAAGTCTAACCTGTTCTTGTCAGTGGATATCCCGTGTGTTAAGATGAGCTGTTCCAGCATTTGCATGCGGGAAAGCGCCAGTCGAGGATGCATGGACGCGGGTACAGGACGTACTAATTGTTGTGGGATTATATGGAGAGCCCTGAAAATACAGATTTTACGGTAACCTCCATCTTGGCACGAACTAAATAATAATATATATTTATGTAGGCTGGAATACACCAAGTTTAACACCCACAATAGTTGCACGGTTAGACGTGAGGCGTCTCGAGAACAACCGGTGTCTACATGCAGTAATCAAGCGGGTTAGTAATGATCATCACGCTCACGGAGTAGCGACGACCATGCACATTGGTGATAAACCCATCTACGTGACTTTTTGGATTGCCGATTTTCCAACAGCCAGTGTATATACAGCTACATCGCCGACATGACAACGACGATTATCGATTGATTGCCGACCTGTAGGTGTTTGCCATTGTGTTCAGATTGTGTCGAGCTTATCATCAGGAGAGGGCTGTTAAATTGCTGAGCTACTATAAAAAAATAAGAATTCTAATAACACTGCATTCTAGACGAAGCTACCGGCAGTAATTAGCGAAATATAAGATGTAAACTTAAAAAAGTTGCCTTTCAGTCCGTGCAAATTAAAGTATAGCTTCTATTTACTTACGAAGTTGCTTTTAAACGAGGAATTTACAAATTATCTCTTTTACACTTTTTGTGTGCCGCGTTCATAAAGATGATTAGTAAAATATAGCAGCTTAATAATTTCGATAATTTGTAGTAATCCCACTCACCTTACTTGCGGGCAGTCAGCTACTGTGAGGACGGTGTGCTGTGCTGTAGAGTGCACCCTCGGCGCAGGGTCACCGCACGCTCGAAGTAGTTCAGGTAAAAGTTTCTCCAAACAACGTCCCACTTCTGCAGCGCAAACCCTATAAAAATTTTACTGTAAATCTAATGATATTTGACTTCAATATGACTTAGATAACAATATGGAAAAGTACAAAAACTGCACAAAGCATAATTGCAAGAAAAGTGCTTCTAAAATTTGGGTAAAAACATGATGTGTGGTTTTGAATATATTTATTACTGGCTGTGCCTGTTGAGCGACCCTCTCCTGCGCAGACGAACCGCTCGTCTCTTTCCTCCACCCTAGCTTAAATGGGGAAGGTGTGCCGGACAGATGTTGTTGTACCATGCTGTGTGTTTTTCAGCGCTAGGGCCCGGTATTTGCTGGGCCAGCCGCCGTGGCGACACGGCGCTTGCTCACGCGATCCCGTATCACCACATAACGGCGGCGGATGGTACACCGTGAATTTTAGTGACTAAGAGAGTCATATAACCACTGGTTCCTCCGAGCGAGTGTGTACCAATGCAGGGCTTCTCCAAGTTGTAAAGTTATAGGGGAAAATGAAACGAATAGATCTCTATGCACTGATTACAACTATGTCATTATCTTTCTTTTCAACGTAAATGAATGTTAACTTTAATATTTACCTATCGGGCACAAACTCCTGGAAAAGCACCCTGACGACTTCATTAGCTTGGCTGTATACTGAGAAGACCTTATCTCTCAGAGCCCTTTGCAGAAGAATGGCTGCTGCTCGGGCGGTTTTGTTTGGTGATGTTTTTGTGCTACCATTTGAAGGGGAGTTCATTTCAGCTCGAAGACGAGCTAATCCTTCTTCCTTATCCAAGTAATTTTTGGAAAAGAATTTTTCTACCTGGAAGTGTAAATCTTGGTAATTACAATTATTATGATATTTTCTACGAATAATATATTCGCCAATTTACCTGCCAATACCAATACCTATCAATTTCAAAACGAAATACTGTTGCAAACAACTTTGTGAAGTTAATTAACATTTTTAGTTTCCTAAAGTACGGTCATATTTTCGGTTATGTCAAGGAATATTTTCGACAATAGAATACCTAAAGAAATGAGTAGGTACCTAACATTTATTTTCCCTCAAAAAGTTACATGATTATCTATATAAATAAAAATGCTGATGTTTTTTTTTTGTTTTTAGGGCAAAAGAACTGTGAAAAGTTGCCCGAGAAACTGGAAAATTCTGGAAAAACTGAAAATGCTCTTTCTATCAGATTCTCATGAACCTAAGATCGTAATCGTAACGTACGTAATTCTAATTTTGTTTTGTTCGTTATGGCCTTTGAAATAAATAGGGATAGGTGGCGCTGTGGTCGAGTTATTAACTATGAGAAAGGACAGAACAAGGTCTGCGAGGCCAGCTAGTTTTTTATAATACTTATTGATATGCTTTACTTACTAAAGGGTAACCAAATATAACTATAGGCAAAGCAGCTTGCTTCCTTTCTCTCTCATTGAGTTTGTGAGGTGGTCGTACATGTGATGTGGCACTCCCACCGCTACATTCCTCTTCACGAGCCTCTCGCAGGTACTCGTTTGTGTGGGAACTGAAAATGTGAAGGTCAAAGTGTTTTTTTTTTCACGATGAATTATTTAAACATTTCATAGTTTATCATCATGAGTACAAGGGCTGATCTTTATAAGGTTTGGCTAGGTTAAAACTCTGTAAAGGCGCATATCTGATAAAAAATATCAGCAAAATCAGTGTAGTTACATTCTTTTAGAAAAATGATATAGTACAAACATTAAGTGAACAGTCTATGTCGTATGCAATAGATCGCAGTGGTATATTCTTGCTAATTCTAGAAAGTACAGTAAACTAATGAAGTTTTATGTGATTAATTATGGTTACTTACTGTCTTAAAGCTGGTAATAGCCGTTCTTCGTAAGCTTCATACGTAGACCTGGGACCAGCACTTTTATTTCTTCTTCTAAGTAATGAACCTGGAATATTTTTTATAGGTCTATTGTCTTTTAATCAATTTAAAACTTAATTAAAACATACTAATAGTTCATATTTAAACTTATATTGGATGGTAATTATTAGCTTAACCTTTATTGTTAGCTCCATTAGAATTGTATCCTCTAAATGGGAAGTCCTGGTTTCTGAAATACAGGCTAATCTAGTTTAAAACCAGAGCTTCATTGATGCTATGTATTATTAGTGACTCAATAAATAATTTATTATTATTATTAATTATATTTAGGATAAAGCAAACATAGATGAATTATCATGACTATATTATTTTCAAAACATTGAGTACTAATTCGCTGTAATTTATTTTCAACCTGTTAAGAAAACGTGTAACCATTTTTATATACAATTTGTTTACTTGTGTATTGCCAACTACATAAGTTTTTTTTGCTAAAAGACTCAGTTGTACTGTATACTCGTAACTGCAAGCTGGATATGTTCTGTGTTATGGATGCTAGAGTTAAACGGGATATTATTAGATCAATGGCCCTTGCCAGCGTAACCAGATCTAGCGGACTTTGTTAATGTACTGAAAAAGTTTGTGGTGAAATATTTGCAATTTTACCATTTGCAGCATTTGGAGTAATACTTCTACGTGGGCTATCAGTCTCTTTTCTTAAATCTTCTTCTTCTACCTTCTTATGTTCTTCTAACTTCCTATGTTCTTCTATTTTCTTATATTCTTCTATTTTTTTATGTGTTTCTAATTTATCATCTTGTACTGTTTGGACGGTTTGAGCTGGCTGGCTGATGTGTTGTGGATGGATGTCTTCTGGTAGAATGGGCGCTGGTAACTTATAAACAAAAAGACGTCATTAATCAAATTCTTAAAAAAAAAAACAAATTTCATTAACTGTGTCAATGAGTACATACCTTCTCTACATGATGAATTTCTTCTTCATCTTCCTCATCACCATTTAAAAATTGATGTTCGTCAGGTCTGGAGTCTATTGGAGGGACTGGTGAAGGTATGTCCAGACTTAATGATCCGGCTGCTACCGATGGAGACAAGTGATGAGAGAAATCGTACTCTTGATGCATTGACGAGTCGTTCCCGAAATCGGGCTGGAAAATATTTTAATTCCTTATACTAGGGACCTGCAAATATTTTGTGATGTGATTTTATAAACGAACAAAGAAAATTATTAGTACCTTTAAACCCTTAATTCATTCTAACACATGATTGAGACTAAAGGAAAAAAAATCCAATGTTAGAAAAACACGCTTAAATAACCTTAAATTCTGAACACAAAATTTGCCCTGTCCAAAAATTTAGACGTTATTAGACGTTCCTCTACGCTAAAAGTATATCACATAATAATAGCCAACATGTGAATATTTTTGGTTTGTCTCACCCCGTCCTTCTCGAAAAGTCTACAAAGTTGTGGGTCTTCTTTAACTCCTACGAGAGCGTCAGCTATTCTATCACGCATGCGTCGTGCTAGTTCGAAATCGTCCCTGGCCGCAGCTGTCCTCTTGCGAAGCCTCCACCTTCCGATGCGTATACCTGCCGCTGCTAATGCAGATCCCGCGGATTTCAGCCGACGAGCGTACTCAAACCGCTCCTCTGGATTAATAAAAGTTTTTTGTAGGTACAAATTTGTGTTCATACAGCCGTCGAGTTATAACAACTAAAATACCATAGACTAAGAAAAGAAAAGATAGACCACAAAGCCTTTAATAATAAAGAGCTCACATACCACATACAGCAGTTTTCTTCTTTGCATCAAGACTCCTAATCAAGTCTGCTATTTCGTTGTCAACGTACATCACGAAGGCTAAGTCATCGTATGGTGAGTAGGTTGGCTCTGTTTTTGCTATCACGTTTGAGAACTTTGCAGTTTCTTCCACTTCTTCCCCTAACACGTTCACGGCCATTAAAGCTACCTAAAATAAAAATACGATATTGGGGAAGGTTAAAAGATTTTCCTCCTTTGAGTTGTGTTTGTCAACAATAATATACCTGATCATTATCTTTAGCTGGTGGATGAGGCCCTGAGAGTTTTAACTTGACAAACCGTGCTACAGTTGGTTCAGGCAGTGCTGCCGATCTGAAACAGAAAGCAAAAATAATGAAACGGACACCTACATATAATTTCCTATTATATATTCCGATTACATTTTTTTAGGTACTATTAAAATTTTCCGCAGCGTAAGGTAAGTCACTCACTCAACACAATAACATGTAATTCGTTCGGCACATTTATTCAAGGTAAATTGAAAATTTAAGAAACCCCCGATACTAGTAACCGTTTCATTGAGACCATTCCAATGGTGAAGAGTTAGGTATCCTGCAGATTCCAGATAATTCTGCAGCATTAGCTCAGTGTTGCCATGTTCTTCTAATATAATTGAAGTAACATAAAACCGAATTTTGACTTGATCAGACCTGTGAAAGATGCTTACATCCGTGATTCAACAGATTTTTTTGAACCATAGCTAAGAACAATCTCGATCTAGTCACCTTTAAAACAAAAAAAAAAACTAGATCAAAATTGGTTCAGCTGTTTGGGAGCTATTATAAAATCAAATAAGGATAATAAATGTAAAGAATATAATAAAATGTACAGAATTATAATTTTTTTATGTTTAATGTGATTATTTTATAACGTGATGGCAATATCAAGTATTTTTTGCATATAAGATTCGTTTTTGTGCCACCAGGTGGCAGAGCTTTCGTCGTGCACGTTACTTATAAGATCCGACATGAAATTTGCTTAGAATCCTATGATGTCACAACATGGCAGACAGCGTTTTCAGAGTTCAAAATTAAAAATGAAAAAAAAATTTGAATTGACAATACGTAGCCATCTTACACTTTAATATCTGAAATCGATAAATATTGGTTTCTTAATTCAAATACTACAGAAAATATTTATTTATTGCGCCATATTTGATATGAATCAAGTAGTATATTAAAGGAGATACCACTATGCCACAAAAAAATAAAGAAATAATATATAGGATCCTATCTTCTTTTGTTTATATTACCTAAGTTCTCTTGTTCTGGCCTGTAGCGTTGGCCGTGCTAAGGTGACTTTCCCCACGCTGGTGTAAGTAGCCCCGCATGGAGTCGCAGCCCCTTCTGATACCAAACCACCGGAGACAAGAACTTCTACGCAAGCCGCTGTAATTTATAATAATATATTAGATGAACTCAAGACCATAACTCACGATTAGAACGATGGACATGCGTGATTCTTTTTTGTTTTGTTATTATGGCCCTAAAAAAAAATCAAGAATAAAAACGTGATAGGCGGCGTTGTGGTTGGGTTAAGTTACTGATAAGTTCAGAACAACGTGAAAAAATTAAACAGATGTAAAAATTATTGATGAAGTTGCTAATTCTTACGTATAAGTTGATGGTGGGCTAATAGTTGGAGTTTGTGGACGCTCGTAACACAAGACAACCGCAACAACAGCTCGTGGGGTGGAGCGCCTTCGCTGCGCCAACCCCGCACCGCCGGGCCTTGGGAGTTCAGCTCGCATGCTGGGTACGTGCTGTCCTCACCTTATAAATGATTTAAATGATATCAGTATTGAAATGAGAAAGCACTTATGAACATCAATGTTAGCACCGGTTCGAAAAACATGTTTTGTCGCAATCAAAAAATACTTTATTCAATTTAGGCCCTAAGAAGGCACTTATTAACGTCAAACCACTACTACCGGTTCGGAAAACATCCCAGTCATCGAAAAGAACCGGCAAGAAACTCAATCGTACAGTTAATAATCATATTAAAAATTTTGCGAATGCACAGAGAGGGAGTCACTGCCAGACATTACTGAGTATCTCCTTTTTTTTTCATCCAGATTGTCGACTGAAACTTCATTTATGCCCTACAGTTTCACCCGTGTCAAATTTATTTGATAAACTCTCCACTGCCTCGCTGACAACGCACAAAATGTAGCCTTATCGTTGTCCTCACTTTACTTACCTACAACTTGCCACATTACTGAACGTTCATAGTCACTGTTCCGCGCTTTGGGTTTGTGGCATGAAGTTATATAGCCTATAATAATCAATAGGCTATAAGATGTAGAAAGGAATTTATCAAATCTAACTGACAGTTACAGAGATTAACGCGTTCAAGCAAAAAAAAAACTCTTGAGTTTTCTGATCTCTGAAATTTCAGTGAAACTAATATTTGAAGATGTTAATGTTAATGTTAATATTCGTTATTTAGAAAAAAAAAACAATAAAGAACATAACCGAGTACATTATTTGCATATTTATAAAAATACGTCCTCATTGAAAGATATTTACGCGGATCCGAAACCATCTACTTAATCTACAAATATGAAATTTGGACTAACGTGTTCCTTTTAAAATGCAGAAGCGTGTTATTTTTGTTTTGTATGGATTTTAAATTTAATGGGAGAGAATAGGTAAATGAAAATCTGTATGAAAAATAGAATAACGAAAACTAATGAGTCAGGTGACATCAAGTGGACCCCTATTTTTCTCAAGATCCTAGAATCGAATTTCATATATTTTAATGAAAAGTAGTATTCATTATCAAGAACCATACCTTAAAATAGTTGCCTTTTTATTATCAATTTAACGACTTTTTTTTGGAATAAAATATTTCAAGACATTTATAAAAAAGAGGGAAACCCGTTATAAATCGTTTATAAAAAAGATAATGAAATATTTACGAGTTTTTGTGCAATGCCTATTATTAAATTGTTATCATAATTTTAAAGAACTTTGAAATAAACAAATGAAATTTAATAACTTTTCGGGCAGATAATTATTTAAAAAGTTAAATGCGTCATGGATTTAAGTTGAATGTGCTCAACGAAAATACTGACATCCCGCCATCAGTTCAAGCAACATAAAATTTATGTTTCGTTACAGCGAGCGGTCTCCATACAGATTATAACATTTTTTGTAAAATAAATCTAAAAGATATTAAACAAGGGATTAAATAATATTATTATCACGCAGGTGAACTTATGTTCACTAACTAATGTTATGAAAACTAAGTATTATAAATTTTTCTAGTATTTAAAAAAAAACTTAATTTATTTACTCACTTGTAGCGTAGACGACGTGAAATGGTATACGTTTAGGCATTTTACATTACTCTACCTATCTATATTTGGCTCCAAAATCAAATGCACTTCCATTGCTATTATAAAGAAAAGAAAACACTATATAAAATTGAAGCACTGTGTAGAAAGAAAAAATCAAATTAATATGCTTCGTCAAATCATTCTAAGGTTAAAATCTTTCAATGACATTTTAAGCGAAATACGGATATCCTTTTTTAATTACATCGAATAGATATTTGAGTTAGTACATTTTAATAAAATGTTAACTACTTAAGCTATAGTGTGTAAAGGACGAAGTTAGGGCAAAGTGGAGTAGAGAAATCAATAATACTACAGCTGATTTCGTTCTATACAATTACCCGCAGCGTTTGAGATGCCATCTATCTGTACTAAGGAACAAAATTATAATACGTATCGCTGCCGTAGAGGGAGACATAAATACACTTTTATCGAAATTGACTTTATTACTATGACATAAAGTATCATATACAGTACGATGCGTCAGTTGATCTTACCAACGCTCTAATATCATAGTTCTTCTCAAAAATATTCTAAAAATTTAATCAGGTAATTGCACCTAAATTTTAATATGTCAACATCGAACAAAACTAGATAGCTTCTTTTTATACTTTTTCAAAAAAATGAGAAGAGTCGAGTAATAGGATCAAAAGATAAACATTGTATCAGGGTAAGAAACTTTTTTTGTACGTAAAAACTTACTGCCGCTTTGGTAAAAGGAAACACTAAATTAGCGTTTTCTTGCAAATGTGATTTTGTTATTTACCTAATTCACCTTCTACGGCAGCGGTATGTTCCCTTAATTATATTAAAGTTTACCACTTGGTTCACGTGAAAATAGTTTTGATATTTTACGGAAACTATCTTATTTTAGTTAAAGTTGGGCTGTCATATTTTTTTGGAATTATGTAATTTTACCATTGCAGTTTTCGCCGGGATTTTCATCTGTCATGTGGTGGTTTTTATTTTAATTCATAAGCTTATGTAATTTAGTTATTGTGCACAAGTGAAGTGCATTATAAATAATAACTGGGAACATGCATTTTGAGTTGCCACAATAACTCCCTAGACATTTTTAATAAGGGCCGCCATCTTGTTAGAGCTATGATTGCAGTTTACAAGAATAATTGGAAAATGACGTGACGTTGGCAGAATTGTGGATTAACACACAAAAAAAAGTAAAATAATTTCATCGATAATGCAGCTGTTGTGTCATTCTAATTCAAGTAATTATAGTAAGTTTTGAAGTAATAATGGCTCAGATGAGATAACATGCATCGATCAACGCGAGTTCGAATCCCAACAATGAGTCTGAACTTTCGGCGAAGGAAATCATTGTTACTAAACCGTATCATGTTGGTAGGGTATTTCTTAATGCTCGTCAAAATCAAAATATATGTTATACAATTTAGGCCCTAAGAAGGCACTTATGAACAGCAAGCACTACTATATTACCAACGGTTCCAAAAACATCTCGATCGGGCTTATCTTTTTTTTATTTATTTTTTCCACTGTACAATCAATATTTACAGAATAATTATATTGATAATTTAATAGATGCTTAGAGACGGAGTCACTTCCAAACATCACTATAATTCACATAGTGATCCGCCCTATAATAACCTTTTGAAAGTAAAACCTACTTGACATGCTCCTTGAACTCATTGTCCGGTAAATTAGTAATGTACGTCGGGATCTTATTATAGAACTTAACACTATTACCTAAAAAACTTTTACTTACTAAGTCTAAAGCACTGTATGACTAATTTATGTCTATTTCGAGTATTAAAACTGTGCGGGTCTTTGACAAAATCAAGCTTGTCAACGTTTTTACGAATACACATTAAATTATCAAGAATATATTGGGAGGGCAAAGTCAAGATATCAAACTCCTGGAACCTGTTCTTTAGTGAATCGCGAGGTCTCATGTTATATATTGCTTGAACTGGCCGCTTTTGTAATATGAATATGGCGTCTAACTCAGCTGCTGAAACTTACAGCAAAATAGCGGCAATGTCACGAATAATAAACGTCATAATTTCGCGTTGCGCAAGTGATGTGTCCTTTAGTGAGCTATAAAAGTATCTCAGTAAGGGACATCTACGCGTTTAAGGTGGGGTGTAGAGAGTTGACCTTCCACTCGGTAGTGCCGTAACGTAAGGTGCGGTCGGTGAGATAGTAAGGGATGATATGAACTAATCTATTTGGGACTTCGAAGTTATGACTTCTTAGTACGGACTCCATAATCACATGACACGATTCTCCAATATATATAAAATAGTATCCTATTTAATAGGACGAGTTGGTAGAGGAAGTCGGTCCTTCTAATTTTACCTCTTTTACATAGGTACATACAAAGTGGTGTCCATTGCAAGTTCGAGTTTGCAGTTTGTCAATTTGAAGGAAAGAAGGAAATACACAATTATGTACAACTAATCACATTTTAATCGCAATAAGTTTTCACTGAAATCATTCAATACAATTTTATTTTTATTTTAGGTTTTTATTTTGGCAATTTCTATCTTTTTTATTTGATTTAATGTCTTCTAAAACGTTTTTGCCAGTATCTGTTTTATGTACTAAACAGTTGTCCCGAATTTCATGGGATTTTATTTTATACAGAAGTTATATTGCGTAGATGCGACTATCCAGTCTACTAGTGTGGTCACCCTGGTGTTGACTCCTGGCTGCCGGGAAGCACACGATCGACCGTAGCTGACAATGCCAACGTTGAACAGTAAGCCCGTCGAGGGATCAGTGTAAAGGAGAGGTCCACCGGAATCGTCCTGGGAAAGACAAAAGTTATTATTACTAAGTGATAACTATTAAAACTATAAACTATTACTATAGTTTTAATATTTCGATAATTGCAGCAGTACAAAGACAGTACAAAACCTAACCCCTTTTACCAAAATTGTACATACGTACATAAAGTTCAAGAGATTCTTTGTTCGAACACGCCAATCTCTGGAACTACCATTCATATTAGAAAAAAAAAATGTGTGCAGCAATTCACACGTGTCAGACGTGAAACCTTCAGAAAAAAATATATTTCTTAAAATCCTGAATCAGCGGGATTCGTGCTATCGACCACTCGTGCGTAGTGCGTATGAAGTCTGTTCGTCTCACATCACTAGGCCAATACGACGACAATCAAAATCAGCACTTGTATTAACCGCGCATAAAGTTTTTTTTATCGTTATAGATTTGGCCACAATCTCACCTGTGAGTAAGTGACGATGTGGCCCAAGATTGATAACAAGCTAAACCTAGTGAAAAACTGGCTCTCGGTGGTAGCTAGCCAGGTGGGCATTAGAAAGAGCCGTACCACTATGCTATGGTTTCCTCAGACTAAAAGAATAATATGTGTGGGCGCAATGTAGTTGGGGTTGAAAGTGTTAAAAAAGAATTGGACCAAAAGTAAATAAACTCAAAGACACCTGGCAAGCATCTTTTCCAGGAGTATAGGTGCAAAGTTGTCGGGCAGTCAGATCGGCGTAGTATGTTTGACAGACTCCTTCACTGATGACTTCCACGTCAACCTTCCTGAGGACATCGGAATCTGGACCGCCAGGAAAAAGAGTGCCCCAACCTATAACAAAAAGCAAACATAGGAGATGTCGTGGGACACTTGGTAGGTACGAAGTTCTTTTCGCTATATATTATATTTTATTAAATAACAAGCACAATGAAGACCAATTCGACGACGATCACACTCTTGGAAAATAGGACTTGCATTAACCGTGTATATTCTATCTCATTCTCTCGCAGGTTAAATCCTATAAATGTATATGTTGGCTCTTTTTTTGTGTCGGACACTTTTGGCCGTGTAGAGCCCATCCGCCAAACGCACGATAAGGAACTTCGTTCCAAAACTTATTCCAAAAAATATGAAGCAATGCTTAGAGTACATGATATCGCTTCTTTCCTAGAATAAACGCATAAGTAATATTTACGTGATTTTTGAAATTATTCATTTATTAATCGAGCTTTAAAAACAAATTTTGTCACAGATTTTCGTAAAAATAATAAAGTAACGCCAGTAAAATTTTTAAATTCTTTGTGTGTGCTTAAATGTACACACGTAAGAAATTATTAACAAAACAAAACTGCGTGCCAATAAAATGATGAAGTTTTAATTTTATTAAAATAATGTTTATTTATACAACATTGAATTATTTCTAGACAATTAATAAAAGTTAAAGTCAGTAAAATGAATTCACATTATTGTCATTAATGACTAACTTCATCATTTTACCTTCAACTCTACTTCAACTCATGAATTTTACCTTCTACGAAATGCGCCAAAATAAGTTTAACTTCTCTAAAATACTAGTCCCAGATACATAATGTTTGATTTAAAGTATTTATACTTGATTTTTACTACCAATAAAATAAAATTTACTTTAACGTAAAAAATATATAAAAAGGTTTATTATTAAATACATTTGAATCAAAACCAGATGTTACATTCCACAGCACTTGTTGAATACACACAGCAGTAGTATAGTCTAATCAACAAGTTCAAAATGGTGTTAATTCTGAATAACATATCTGAGCTTATGGACAGATGGCTATCCCCGATTAGTACAAATAGAATATACCTATATCCATAGTTTTCGTTTCAAGAACAAGATTAGTTTCGTCTGAAACTTATATTGAAACGCCACGCAGGTAAGTTCGATACGTATGAGCGTTCTTATCTCTAGCTGGCTACCTATTCATCCTCCCGATGACAAATAGAAACGTTCTATAGCGAATACTTTCTATCGATTATCGATAAGTTATTGAAATGAAAGTAAGGGCAAAAGGATAGATTTGTCTACCTTTAGTAACTGAAGCAATGGATAGATAGGATATTGAAAACGGCCGACAGTCAACGTACGTTTCAATCCGGGAGTAGACAAATTTTACGCCAAACATTTTGTTTTGTTATTAAGTTTTATATTGTCACCATAAACCGAAGTCTCTCTGTCCACTTTGATAGCTATAAAAATTGTTATCAAGCAACCTAAGTTAAGGTCTAAGTTGAATGGCATTTTGCAATAATAAAATAGCAAAAATAATGACATCACAAGCAAATACTGCTACGTAATGTGTTTGATACTTGCCTAAGATTGTGACATTAGATCCTGTGAAGTTGGTGTTCACGAATTTGAATGGCAGGCAGACTGGTCCGACATTGTTGTTGAATTTTATTTTTCGTTTTGTCTCCACTATAGCTATATCGTAGTCATTGTTTGACCTGGCGTTTAAAACATAATTTTATTATTTGATATATAGGTCCTTAGTTCATTAAAGTTTAAATGTTATTGAGGTTCATTTGTCAAAGAGTAAGGATTATCATTAACATCATCATCATCTTCAGCCCGTAATCACCCACTGCTGAACATAGGCTTCTCTTCTTGCACGCAACTCATCCCGATCCTAAGCTAATCTTGTCCATGTTTTATCCGCGTTTTTTACAATATCGTCCACCCAACGAGCTGGTTCCGACTCCGTCATCCGACTACTATCCCATACGTGGCCACCAATCCTTTAACGCTCTAGTCCACCTGCCGTCACTTTGCCTGGCAACATCTCCTGCCCGGCAACATGCCATAATTTCTCCGACGTCGCGGACTTTAGTAGGACGTCGGATCTCAACATTTTTGACACGATCTTGTAATTTGATGCCGAGCATGGCGCTAAGAGTAAGAATACCAACATTGAAATCACACAAAATTCACAACTCAAAACTTATTCGCTAAATCTATTAGTAATTATTTGTTGGCAACATTTTAAAATTCTCTGGCGACTATCTCTACTCTGTGCGACTGTTTGACAATAAATTACTATATATTTGACATTTACAATATGAACGTAAACAATGAAAGTTTTATTTTATGTATTTTAACTCATATATAAATTGTGTCTTTCTGATCTCCTTCTTATAAACTTTAACTATGCCTAATCCCACAGTCCTCCGTGCGCGCAATATAGTTAAATAGAGATTCAGAAGTTTTCTTTTCACGTATTGTAGCCGACCCCTGTAAGCGTAACCTTCATTATGGTTTAAGGGACGCGTGGCGGCGGGTGTGCACGGATATACACGGGACACTCTGTTAAAGTAAAACTTCTTTGAATGTATTAATAAGCATATATTGATAATATAGTTTATTTAGAAAGCGTCAAAGCATTACTTTTGATTGATAGTATAGTTTCTTACAACGCAACGGCAGTAATTCCATCTGGGTAAAATAATCTCATGTGTAGCAGTAGCAAAAATAAAACCGCAAAAAAATTAACTCTTCAATTGAATAAAAGACAACACAAGAATTTTTTCAATATACTAGCTGTACCCTACGGTTTCACCCGTGTTAAATTTATTTGATCAATCCTCCACCTCACCGCTTCTAACGCCCTCTTGTAGTCTATCATTGTTCTCATTTCCCGTATTTGCCTACAACTCCCCAGATTATTTAACTCGCCCTTAGCCAATTTTTGGTATCCTATTTCGTTGCTAGAATATCCTCCTACGTACTTGCCAACCCTAATTATCATTTATTACCAACACTTCGAGTCAGGGTGTTTCCTAAAGCATTCAGTAAATACTATTATAGGCTTAGTACATTACTCATTAAATTGCGGATGTATGATGAATCTGGATACTCTGTATACTCTCGCCGCTGTGTCAGTAGCTGGAACAAATAAATCGTTGCCATTAGCTAAACAAGCTTTTCAAAAGTCAACATTAAAAGTTCATAGTAAGCCAAACCGTACTCATAGTGCTTTGGTTTTAATGTTAAACAGGTTTTGGCTTCTCTGAAATCGATTTCGAGTTAACCTAAGGGAACGTTCATTAAATATGCGTTCATACCATATACATTCAGTCAAAAAAGTATCGGGAATGGATGATTTCTTTATGGTTACATATGCAATTTTTTTTTTAGATAGGCACCACCGTTTTTTCTTTTGGCACGTAGTTTGAGTTGCATCTGTCATTTGGATTAAATACAGTGCTCTTTTAGTTAGATAATATCTAGTTTGTATTGTGAATTTCATTATAAACAAAAACATCAAACAAAGAGTTTGTCATTGTGAACGAATTTTTGACAAAAAACTCAAGAAATACCATCGAGCAACCACCTTATACACCAGATATGACTCCAGCCGATTTCTTTCTTTTTCCTAAACTCAAATTACCCCTTCGTGGCACCCGTTTTCATGCGGTGGAAGGGAAGACAAAGGAGAATTCGCGATGAGAAACAAAACTCAATTCCGGAAAAAGCGTTTAAAAACATGTTTTGATGATTAGATTATTCGTTGGCGTAAGTGTATCGTTTATGAAGGAGCATACTTTGAAGGCGATAAAGTAAATTTGGATGTACCTACCTATAACTAACATTTTGCGTATTATTCAACTTTAGTCGGTACTTTTTTTATAGAGTAGTACCATACATTTATAATGTGAAAAGCTTAACGACAACAGGCCGAATACCAAATAGTGTAATGGTGAATACAAATTTATCAAACACATGTCAACACAATCAAAACCAAATGGGGACTATTACAGTTGATAAAACATCGATTACCAATCAATGAATCGATAGTTTTTAAAACTATCCGATAATCAATTGTTGAAACAAAACCATCGATTGTTGATATATGATATATAATATATACAAGGAAGATTTGCGCGAACGACCTTTTTTTATTTATTCGCAAAGTTCTTAACGGCCGGCTAACATGACTGTATTTTGTACTGATCCATCGATAAATCGATCAATCGAAAAACCGATGTCTTACCAACACTACTAGAATCGTGAAAACGCTTGAAAGTGTTTATGTTATTACTATGAAGAATCATATCAATAACAAAGTCTCGCAAAAATATTTATGAAAAGAGAACTGACTGATATACTCTACCAGTAGTTGTGTTGTGGTCTCCCACTATTACAGCCACGTTCGACGTGTCTTGATTAAGAAGACAGTGAGCCGCTGTTACGACGTGTTTTTTGGATATGATAACAGCCCCACACTTTATCTGGGATATACTGACGTCCTCGAGCCCGGCCATCATCCTGTACTCATTCACACCCGTCTCCTGACCGCCTACGATTCTAGTCTATAATTACAAATAATTATGATGCACATATTTAAACATCTGTACAATCTAACTTAGATAAAGAAAAAGGAAAGTATTTTATGCCGAACTTACTTATGTTCCCAACTAAGCACGAAGAAAAAGTTATAATGTCATACAGGCCAAGTTTTCTATTATTAGTTTTCTGGTACACATGAGTTTCTACAAATTTACTTATTTTGTAATTTTCTGTCCGTTAAATGATCTTAAATGTTGGATTTTAGACTGTTGTATGAGATTACTGGACATCTAATATTCCTCTTAGGATTGACTTTTATTAGCTAGTAAATTTAATTTCGGAGACCAAATTAAATGTCTGAGATTTTGCTACCCACGTACGTGTATCTATTTCGTCTAAGGGCTGATTTAGACTTATAACAATAAGTTCAAGATTCGAACTAGGATAGATGAAAAGTATTTTTGCATATAAAACAATTATAGAAAATGGAATAAATTTACTAAACCTGCTTTCTCTCGCCACATCTGCATGAGGCAGTATTGGAGGACAATTGAGCAGTTAGTTGGCAATTGAAGTTACCCCCTTGACTTGATCTTGATGATATGAAACCTGCAAATAATTTTTGTTAAAAATTTAAACGAAAATAGTATAAAAATATTGAAGCTAAGGCTTGTACCTTGTACCTTATGTCATGGTGGCCTTATATTTATGACCAGTAGAATCTCGATGTAATATCCACAAGCCCCAGCTTTGGCACGTACCAACTAATTTTCGGAGTTAAAGTACTCGTATTACCTAAGTACAGGCTGACGGTGAAGAAAAACAGGAAGCTGAATGCTTGAGAAATGTTCTCATAGTACTACTTATCATATATCACATATAGTATTACACATCTACATAATAGTAATAACAAAATCAAAATTGTAAAAAACCCTACTTTTTATTGTAGGTTGATAGGTATGTATCTAACACTGAATACGTCTTCATAGTTAGGATCTGTCATGTTATGATTTATTATTAAGACCCTACAATTTTGACAAAAAAAGACTATAATTATGTATATCGCTAAAGCGCGACCACTCGCGACTGGCGTTCGCTTGACATGAACCAAGATTGTCTGTCGTACGTACGCGTCTATGTGTGCAGTCTCTCTTGTTGTATGGGGATGACATTATGCTGGTATTCTGTGTCTACCCGTTTAATGTGAAAATATGGAACCGTGAATATTTTGGTATGTAAAACCAACCGATATGCGTGGACGAGTGTGATGACTAGGGCTGTAAGGGAAGATGTTCTCGCCCAGTTATTAGATATTTACTAGAATGTACAGGCAGACATTTGCGTAGATCTAGATCGCATCAATGGCGAGCATTGTGAGAGACCTAATGAAATAGTTAAATACAAACAAGGGCGTAGCCAGGTACAGGAGAGGAGTGTATCTGCCCTCCCCTCCTCTTTTAGCTTATGGATAAAGTGAGTGCTGGGTAAATTGACTTTTTGTGGTAAGACTCTGGCTGGAAAAATATAAAAGTGTTATTATTTTTAACGAACAACTTGAAGACATTCTTAATGGATTTTCAAAATATTTCTACACAAGGCAATACTGTAGCGATATATAAATAATATTTGTTTCCCTTGCCTGCCTGCTCCCACTCTGATAAAATTCTAGTGACATCCTGGGATACAAACCTACGCTAAGCCTCTGTCCAGTTGATACAGCGGTTAATGATCCCGTACCGCAGTAGACTTCAGCTGCGTTCAGCTGCGGATCGCCAGTTTTTGATACAAGCAGCCGATCCAATGAACACGATGGGCTCTGAAGTCATCGATTTCATAATTAATTTCAAAATGCAAAGTACTACCCAGTTGTTGTCCTTATTTACAGATGAAATAAATGATCATTTAAATAACAGAAACGATGTTCTTGCTGTAATGGCAATATTTGACCAAAGACATCACAGGCGCGTTGCCGACCTTGAACCTCCCTTCCCCAAGGAACTCTAGAAACCCTATTCACCGCAGAAATACAACACTGGGTCATTTGGCTGCGATCTCCTGTAGGGTGGAAGTATTCCAGCAGTCGGGCTGCCTCAAGTAGAGAGAAATATACGAAAAAAAATCTCTGTACCCTACCTCTCTTAGTTGTATCATCGTTAGTTATATATCACCTTAGCTATTTATATCATTCGTAATAGTATACTAGCGAGCTTGTTCATCATCGCTTCAACTCTTGGATTCACGAGCTGTTTAATTTATACTTCCAAAACTTACCTGAGGTATCGTAATGACAGGACAATCCAATCGACAGTTGTAACCAGTTGGGCATTTAGCTATCCATCGACACTGGACGCCAGCCATGTAGTTGTTTGGGTAGTTTGGACTTCTGAGGCTGTATGTTGTTCCAGGTATGACCTAGGTAATTTTTATCTATTAACTACTATCTATTTGTATTCAGAATATTAGTAGGATTTGAAGTTGAGTCGGGTTTGAAGCATTGATGGGTCACTGGTAGCGCGTGTACGGGCATCGCGTCGATCGACGTGAGTATACGAAGCCCTGCATTGAATGAGATTTCGGTGAAGGACAACATCATGATGTAACAAACCATAGCATGGTGGTAGGGCTTTTTCTAATGCCCGCCTGGCTAGCTACCTCCCTCAAGTTGAAAATCTGTTGCCAAATACATATGGGTGTGTTCGAGCTGCTGCACTTGACAGCCAGTTCTCCCACTAGTTTTAGCGTGTTACCATCTAGGACTACACAGGTGAGATTGTGGCTATAACGCTAAAGCTAGAAGAAAAACAAAAAAAAGAAACGTTAACAAAGTAGCTTTGTTAGACCGAGAATTGTAATATTTTGAAGCTGTTACACTCGTGTTAAATTAATTCGAACAACTCTCCTCCGCGCTGCCGTCAAAGCACCCGTGTAGCTTATCGTAGTTTTCACTTTCAGTAATCGCCTACAGCTTGCCAGACTGCTTGAAGTACATGGTTATTGCTCCGCTCCTTAGGGTTGTAGCGTGAAATTATACAGCCGATAAACCCTCCTCGTTAAAAAGGCAATAAAACGCAAAAGAAAATTTTCAAATCTATCGGGAAGTTAAAGAGGTTAACGCAATCAAACAAACAAACAAACAAAAAACAAACTAATTGTTTGAGTTAGACATTATTGTTTTGTTACGTCATAGTGCTATCTACTCCAAGTCACACTTTTTTTAGTTATTTGAACTGTTTGTATTGTTTGGTGTAACTGTGACATAAAAATTACTGCTTGAAAGTTTAAACACTTAAACAGACTAAAAACTACGCACTAAAAAATTGTAAAACTTTTTTATAGTCTTATAATAACTTCTCGTTACTAATCCCAAGCTATTTTACTTTTCAGAACGAATCATATGAGCCTAGACTCGAGAGGTTTGCTATGTAACCAGTATGCTAAGTTTGTAGTATATATCGTATCACGCCAGGTTATAGGATATATTTAGTTACATAAAGTAACATACGAAATAAGCAGTAACGATGAATCTATTCGGGAAAAGACGCTCTTGGGGCGCTTAAATGGGTAATGCCGAGTAAACCATAATGCTCCTGCTACACCTGTGCGGCATTAAGTAACGCGATAATTAAGACATTGCACAAATGTGGTCAACATTTAACGCATTAATTGATATGTGATATTGTTAGTGATGTTAGACGTTAAACGATAACTCGGGTGGCGGTTTTTTTCGACATATCAAAGGGTTTTAGTGCGTTGTATATCACATTAAATTGAGCTTGCTACATTAACACTGTCTCATTCCGTGCATCGCACGCGCCGCGTAAAGACGTATTTTTTTTTTGGCAGGAAACATTGTTTTCCTAAGTAGTGACAATCGAGTGAACAAATGAAAAAGTAATGGATTTTTTATAATTATTTCAAATGGTACCATGCTTGTGGGATCCCCGATTACAAGGTCGTAAAAATCGCTCAGCACAAAGTGATGAATGGCGGCGTATCGTACAGGTTTTATCATTTAGAGTAACGTAGAGATAATTCAAAAGAAAAAAAAACCTTAATGTGATACTACCGTTCTACTTCAATAAATGCGGTTAACGCAATAACTAATTAAGAATTACCTTTGGATCCAGATGTAGCCGCTCGTTGAACGCGTTATTTTTAACGCATTAATTATGGCGTATTTTGGCACAGACGTTAACATTACCCAGGTGACCCAGGTGTAGTAGGAACATAAGAGATATATTAAATTAATATATTACATAATTGTAGATCTTAAAAAAAACCTAGAAAAAGACATCAGAAGCAGCATAGTCTACTTTCTAAGGATCTCCCAAAATAAACATTTTTGTATTTAAAAAAACCGACGGGCGACCGCCGTGGATAGGAAGCAAGAACTATACGATATGCGCGTATGCGTGACCGATGGCATTCTGTAGTCTACGCCAGCGGAGCCGCGAGTACAGCTAGTCTTTCAATAAACGTAGATATTATACTTATATGAAACTGTGAAATATACTTACAGTTTGTACATAATCACAATTAGCATCCTGAGTATATACATGCCCAAAGAACAGTAACGGAAACAACCATTCAAGAAGAAGCATTTCTGAAACAAAATTCAAAACAATCACCAATTCGTTAAAACAAATTTTGGCCTCGTTGCCATCGATAGTAAGTCCTTCTATTGAGCAGAGAGGTCGCAGGTGCGATCCCCGAATATGACTGACATTTGTATGACGAGCATACCGACGACGAACTGTTATATGTCTGGTTATTAAATATCTATATATGTGTAGTATATCAGCTGCTTATTTATCGTAATACAAGCTTTGCTTAGTTTGGTATTAAATGGCTGCGAGTGAATATGTCTCCATATTTAAAAAAAATCGTAATAAAACCCACTTAAATTGTAATAATTTACCTTGAGAAATAAAGAAATCATTATTTAATAAGAGAAACAATAAAAACCTTACATTTAACTTACATCAAAAAAGGCAGGTACTAGGGGAGAAAAGGGTAATGGTGGTCAGTAGGTACCTACAATAACAAGAAAAATAAAAAAAGGCGTTGACAAGTGAATATCGAGCGAAATGATCGGCCGTACTGCACCCTGCTCCTGCCTGATCACCGGTCTAATTAGCACTTGAAGTTTGGACGAAAAGAGTGTATTATTGTTTACCGCGATTTCATTATAATTTTTCCATTTTTTTAATCGATTTGACTATACTGTTAGCCTTAAAGGCCCTAAAGCCTCAGAAGGCTTTTACAGCTTCACCAGGCTTGGGGAAGAGCGCTGAAGGCACTCAGCCACGAGAGCAGGGTTGTAAGCTCAATGGTTCCAAGTGACCAACCCTCAGCTTAGTTGCAAACTAACTAATAATTGACGGTCACAATCTCGACGGTAATTTATATCAGACTAGTCAAGGTCAGCAGCACTATTACCTAAAAGAGTATACGAATACGTCACAAAAATAATTTCAAAAAATCATATTATAAAGGTATAATTACTTATTTATGGTGCCAACAACAGCAACAATAACCTCGCGCCGATAAACCAGCTACTACAATAGATCGTTTTAACAACTGAAAAACCAGCTACTAAAATGGATAGTTTTGGAAACAGCCATCAGAGTTCAATAAATAGTTTCGCTTCGCCCAAACCCAAAAAGGCAGTTATTACCCATCGCTACTCGTCCCCAAGCCCGGTGAAGCTGTAAATGCCTTTTGAGGCTTCAGGGTCCTTAAGGCAAACAGTATAGTCAGATCGAAAAAAAAAGTAGTTCAGATAATTGATTTTCGAGTGATAAGCACACAAACAGACATACATACAGTAGGACGTTGCGTTATATTGTATGAAATGGCTACATGTGTACTTATGTAATTTAACTACCTCTAAAGAGATATACCGTGATGGTTTTTTTAATTATATTTTTAAATATTTTTATACTCACCAGCAAGTACTTATATGCCAGCAACTGTCAATCAAGTGAACAAAGCGACTGGAACTATTTGTTTCAAGTTTATTTCAATACATGTTAAAATTAAACATTTAATATGTACATCTGTTCAAATATTTTTTATTTAGTTGACAGGTGGTTAAATATTTAAAATATTATTATACAGATTCTAGAACAATCCTCTATAAACGGAACAAAGACCGTGAATTACTCCGTAACCGTAACCAAATGCATTGGAAAATGTAATTTATCATGATGCCATGTACTTCTCCTATTTACATTCCCTATAAGAGTACATGGTTGTAAAAGTATATATCTACAATTTCTTATAATTTATACTTCTATACTATACTATATTATATGATAAAGCTCTCTAGGTTGTTTTTTTTTTTGAACACGCTAATTTCTGGAACTATCAGTAAGATTTATAGACTATTTATTGAGGATGGTTTTAGGCTATATAAATTCATGCTTCTACCCTAAAGAGCGGAGCAGTAAGTATGAACATCAAGAAATCTGGAAAGGTATAGATAAGTACAGGAGATCAGAACAACGGTAGGCAATACGAGTGTGTTGGCGGCAGAGCGTTGGAGAGTTTGTCGAATAAATTTAACACGGGTGAGACCGTGAGGCACATTTAGTCTTTTATATAAAAAAATACTGTTTGTGTGTTGATTTTCTAAACGTACACGTAGCGTGTATCGTTGTTGCTGGCACTTACGAGAAAGTTTCTCATATACAAAGCATTCGGAACCGGAGTTAATGAGTAGGGGACTAATAGACTAGTTGACCCTTTTTTAAAGTAGATCGTAAATAATCAATTATTGTCCGATGTTTAATGTGATTATTTTATAACGTGAAGTCAATGTCAAGTATTGTTTGCGTAAAAGATTCGGATTTACACCACCAGGTGGCAGAGCTTTTGTCGTGCACGTTACTTATAAGATCCGACATGAAATTTGCTTAGAATCCTATGACGTCAAAAATGGTCGTCAGTATTTTCAGGGTTCAAAATTAAAAATGAAAAAAAAACTACTTTAGAATTAAAAATACGTAGCCATCTTACACTTTTAAAATCTAAAATAGATAAATATTGGTTTCTTAAGTCAAATACTATAGAAAATGTTTATGTATTACGCCAAATTCGATATGAGTCAAGTAGTCTATTAATCGGATTTCTGGGTGAGCTTCACAAAGAGAAGTAGTGCGACATTCTTTGACTACAATCACCATGTTATGTGGCTGTATCTGTACGTGTATTACTGTCAGAACTAAACTTTGCCGATCCATGATTGCTTACAAACATACTTTTTTTTAGTACGTTTAGTAGGTATGGGGTAAAATTGAGAGCATCGTGCGCATCTTATGATGGTAGTGCGACATGATGAAGTTAGCCACCAATGATACTTGGACCTGACTTTTTTAATGTGTAATAGTTAATTTAACGTTCTTTAAATAATCACTATTTTAGTTTCATTAGGATAGCGATAGAGAACCACAGACTTGGGATAATAGTAAGACTTTATTGGCCGGTCATCGCACAACATTATAATGAACTTTTAAATTCGACTAGCTGACCCATGCCAATAATTCGCATATTATATAATGAAAACAATGTAACAACTGTCATTTTTATAATATCATAATGTCATATGTAATCACTTATAACAAACTAACTAACAATGTAATAAAATCTTAGAAGTCAATTTTAACCTACTTCTAATTGTCGTATCGAAATTAAACTTTGTATGTACCTACCTATATGTAGTTCGGATGACAACACTATAATTTGTTACCTTGGAGCTGATTTGATCATGGAGCCAGTAGGTGAATAGGGGAACTCTTCGATAGGGGAACGATTGAATAAAGTACTTAATAATTATTTATATCACCGTTTGACTCATTAACTGATAAACTGATAGTCGTATCCATTTATAGCTCAGTTATGAAGCTATAATAACTTTTTATCTTGATTCTTACCTGATCGCGTTATATTGATACGACGGTAGTGAGGCAAACGAACTTGCTTGATAAATATCAACACTCCCTTTGTCTTATAAAACAAAAATATAATTCTCTGGTGTACTTGACTGTACCTCTTGACGCACACACGCAGGCACTGTAACTATACACGATTTACGCAAACGTAGGGCCGCGCGTAATAGTATATTGTATATTTTATATCAAATGACCTCTGTCGATTTTGATTGTAAACAATCTAACTAACAGCTCTCATGTTAGTTAAACAGATTGTTAATAGATGGCGCTTTGAATATATTTTCATTGGCATCAACACATGGCATTCCTAATGAAAAAGTTCTTAATATATTTTTAACGAAAACATTAATTTTAAACTACATATATTTTATCTGTCGTATGGAACGTAAACTTTAAAGTGATGTGTGAATCATTAATTTTGACGAGAAATTAACGGAGATATCTCAATGCCAGAGAAAAATACCTTTGAGAAATAATATATACTAGCTGTGCTTGCGGCTCCGCTCGAGTACACTACAAAATGCTGTCGGTCGAACGCATGCGCGCCAAAAATGCTTATTCTGGGTGATAGTTAGAAGATAGACATGCTATCGCTGATTTTTTTGTAGACTTTTTTAAGTTCTTGAGTTATGTAGTACATTAATTTGATATATCTCTTATGGTTTACTGAGCGTAAACCATTTAATCGCCACAAGGCGTCTTTTTTCCGAATTGATTCACCAATATCGGTACTGCTTATTTCGTATGTTACTTTATATGTAACAAAATATATCCTATAACCTGGCCAAATAACATATCTATGAATGAAAGGAAAACCCCAGTAAATTGGGTTAGTGGTATACGCGTGAAAAAAAAAAAGTGAACGAACAGAGACAAAGAGACGTTGAGCTTTATAATATGTATATATTATAAGTTTTTTGATAAACACTTACCGATTTATACAAAAACAATAGTAAAACAAATATCAGAAACTCACAAAGTTAAATACAAGATTGAAGCGCGCGTTGCAAATAAATAAAGAAAATCGTGATCCTCTGTCCTCGTTAGATCTACGTATGACATTAAATGTAGATAAATTACCATACAGATGGAATACCACTAATGACTGTGAAGGCTTCAGAAATAGATAAGGAATATAGTTTATGATAATAAATTCATGTTTATTTGTGATAACATAGTTACATGTTATTATCGATAAACATAAATTGTTAGCTTTTTAATTATGAATGTAGTTAATATTGATATTAATTGTAGATATGTATAGAATTTTATAAGGTAATTTATGATTACAATAATTGTTTTAATATTTCTCCTCGTCTCTGATTGTCTAAATTCCCTAGGCTTTGCAAAAATACTATTGGATACTTTATCTCCAAATAGTATGAAGTTATACATATATTCTAGAACCTTCCTCAATACACTTGCTATATATCATTAAAATATCTTCCAAATTCTCGAGTTTTATAATATTATGTAAGTAAAACAAATAAAATAAAAACTTCACATGTTTTTGTTATAATAAAAAAATCTACAGTTTCTGTGTCCGGAATTTTTTATGTAGGATACTGAGAAGAGTTTGAAATAGCTTGAAAATATACAATACAGAGTACATGCAGCTTAATATATATTTACAAACTAAAATGAGTACATTTTTTTATAGTTGGTTAATTTTATTATTAGATATGAATACAGTTTCTTATCTATATAAATAAAATGATTGAAGTTTGCCGTTTTGCGAGCATCATGCAAAAACTGCTGGATAGATTTTGATCTATTTTTTTGTTTTACAGCATTGATAATTGGCCCTTATAAAAATATCACCATACCTTCATAAACAATAATTCTGTAGTCCACGCGACCGGAGCCACGGACTCACAAATATTACTATTTTAATGTTTTTATTTCCTATGCTATTATATATTTAAATATTAAATTCACATTAAGTTCCAGACTAGCAATATTTCAATAAATAATTATGAGTTAATTTAAATATTTAAAGTAATTGTGGGTAAAATTATAATAAGTGCTTAGGTATGTCGATATGAATTTTAGAATAATTGGGGTGAATTGAAAAACTTGTCGGTACATCGGTCTTGAGGGGCTGCGAGAACGACGAGCGTATTCCGAATTGTCGGTGGTTTAGATCACAGATAATATTTGGTCTTATTTAGTACTGTCTGTAATATTTTTTGTGAATACTTGTTTTTTTTTATTTAATTACTTTTTTCATATGTTTAGTTTTATATTTTTTAACAGAAGTGGGATAAAAAAACGTATTCATACCTGTTTGGAGTATATCACGCCTTTGTAGTTTAAGTTTCGAAAACGAAAATTTTAAGACAAAAATCTATGATTAAAATACCGTGCCGGTACCGTACCGTACCGTACCGTAATTGTACGCTTTAATTTTAAAAAATAACTAACCAGTTTACTAATTATAATATCTACCTTACAGAATTAAACATTACACTGACGGAATTAAAATACAGAACGAGAATGTCCACACAACTGAGCTGACGGCCTATTTAAAAGGTTTATTCTTCGAGGTAATAACTACTAGCGATGACACGAGTTTGTTAGTTGTAACGTCACAAGCGGCGAGGGTCAATTCAGTATCTTTTAATATGATAACAAAAGGCTTAGCTGGCTACGCTTATCTTGGCATGATTTGGCTCTGGCATGAGGTGCGACGTCAGGAACCTTTGAGTACATTTCGGGCAGCTGATACCTGACCGATGCTCCTCCTGATATCCCAATGTACATCATAGAGGCTAGTTAATGGAGCAAGGTCGAGACCGCTGCGTAGGCAAGGTGGAAGTAATTACTCCATTCTTTCGTACAATTGAGGAATAAAAATTAGTAAAAATTAACACAAATATAACCTCCTTAAAAATTTAAATGGGATACCTCCCTAAAACTCGCAAACCCGAAAAATCTCGTTTAAACATTACGAAAGACGGTTGAAAGGAGACACTCTTCTTCGATTCGCCACCTTCATCTGCCAGACTGACCCTTGGAGATGTCCTGGGAGGGCTTGTTTCATTACACTGATTCGGTAGCGTCTACGTAGGGCCTGCCGTCGCGACGCGTCGATTGAATGTCACGCCTTACGGTTGAATGTTCACGCGGTCCCGTTTTGCTCCATAATGGCCTCGGACGGTACAACGTGGGGTTTTAGTGAGCAGGAATCTCACATAAACCTCCAGACAGGTAGGTTACCCATGCTGGATTTCCCCACGTAGAAAAAAAAGTCTAAGGTTGGCTTACGATGAGGTATTCCAAATAATTCGTTTGTTTATTTTTTGGAATACCACATTCTAGTTCCAAAAACCAGTAATGAAACTTGGTTAAAAGGTCGTTATCACTTACACAAACCAATTATTTCTGTTACATCTCGCATACTAGGCACATTCATGGTTTTTTCTTAATGCACGTCATTAACCCAAAAATGAAAATTCCACCTAAGTTTCTCATAGTTATGACGCTCATGCATAATGCGCAGCCGATGTCCAAGCATTGTAATATTGCACCGGCACCAAGTAGATACCAAATCAATTTATAATGTTATACAAAAATTAATAGTAAGTTGGCGAATATTTCCAAAATGTTGTTTAAAAATGGTGGATGCGTGAAAGAGAACGTTATTATTACATCACGCTATGATGGTCGTTTTGACACATGACAATATTGACATGAAATGTCAATTTATTTTCGAAAAAAATATATTCATATGCGAGAAGTATCTATAAGTTTTTGGATTTATAACTAATATTACAAATAGTAGCTGTTAAAAAAGTTATAATAAAACGAAATCAACATATTACATTTTGTTTTTTCGAAGGAACATCAAGTCGAAATTGCTTTGTTTTGCATTGAGCATTGACCCGAATTTGCCGAAGGTAGTAGTTGTGTTTGCCAGCGATCCTATATGTAACGATCCTAGATTTATTTGTTTTGAATTTCGAGTTTTGATAATCATAAATGCCGAGTTGTAGTAAATATGTACACTGATAATTATAACCATTAACAATTCTGTCAAATGGTGCTGTTTTTTTGTTAGTAAAAACGTGAAAAGATTTGTTCGCGGGACCATATTATATAAATAGTTTTGAAATCGGTGTAATAAATTCATTTTGTGTCATAAATTTATACATTCGATTAATTTGATAACTAACTGCATGTCACTATTGTTGGATTCATACAAATATACTAGATATTTCCTTTATTAGTCAGTGTATCTGGTCTGAATTATAATATTATTATTACTAAGCGGAAGTTGATTCGGGACGACATCTGTGCATAGTTCTGATAAACAGCAATTGCAATATAAGGCATTGTTGAACGATTCGAAGGACCAGTGAATGCCATTTGCGTTAGCAAGTACCAAAGCACCGCCCCGTATTCACGGGACGCGATGATACCCACTGAAAAGGTTAATACACCCTGGTGCAGTTTCCCCACCGCCTCTTAGGAGGAGGTTGAGATGACCTAGTTACTCTTAGGACCAGTAGGAAGGAACGTACAAGGAATAATAGTGTTAAGAGGTTATGCTGTTTCTTTAAAACCAATTCTGCAACATTATGCTTCTTACACTATTAAAAACAAGAAACAGCAATTTGCTCCTTCATAATGTATACGAAACAATATGAGCGGATAAACGTCAAAACGAAAAGAAATGGAAGTAATATTATCTTTGTTCACGCGCGAATACAAGAGACCCGACATCGAAGGATCAATAAACTTTTGACAGTCAACGCAATGACGTCACAATTGACTGATTTTACTCCCCATCTAATCTACGTATCGCGGGCTATATATGAAAATCGACTCTTAAGGAGTAAACTCCAAAAACAGAAACATACCAAACCAAATACTATTGGCATGTCAATGACTATTCTCGATGAATTGTAGATCCCTTGGTGGTTACCGATGTTATTGGATTGCACTGCTGTCACTTTAAGAGAGGTAGGATACAAAGAAATTTCTTGGGAGACCCTACAAAAGATCGCAGCCAAATAACCTTGTGTTGTGTTCCTGCGGTGAGTAGAGTTTCCAGGGCTCCTTCAACGCACTAGTGATACTTACGGTATTACAAAGCCTTGCTTACAATTTTAATAGGTGGTAGGATACGAATGTTGTGTCTCACTGAATCTCGACCACCATACACCTGGTATAATATCCGTCATAGTGGCGTGTCTCGTACCGGGATCAGCCGGTGTATATCCAGTAGAAAAGCGGGGTGTAATAGGGATCTGTCCGGACTATATAGCGACCACCTTACACATGGTGATAAACCTGTTACATAGGCTTTCTATCTTCATATCTTTTAATTTGTCGCTTTTCGGGATCCAGTGGATATTTAGCTTTCAAGACGCTTGTTATTCGGCATGACAACGACCACCGTCGATGGGTTACCAATTACTCGGTGGTCGCTTTTTTTAAATTGTGCTGTGCTTACCATCCCGGAAGAGTAACGTCATATTGCCGCGATTTAAAAAAAGTATTGTGGTAACCAATGATTTTTAGTATCATTTTCAAATTTCATCATGAAAGGGTTTATCTATATACTCTATTATGTCAAAATAATATTTATATAACAAAATTTAAGTGTCTGTTTTTACTAAATGCATATGAAAGTATACAGGGTACCTATAACAAAAAACCCATTTTAAAAATTGTTGTCTGTCCGTTTGTTTGTTCCGGGTAATCTCCGAAACAGTTTGTGGCCACTACGCCATACCAATAACGATAAAAAAATAATAATGAAAAGTCTTAGATTAAGTTTGTTTTTTGTTGTAACATTTTACCCCTTATGGTGTAACAACCAGCCCCTGACGCGGGGTTAAAAGTTACACGCTTCTTTTCTCAGAATTCTTTCGTTTATGTGATTTATTAGGCTGGTAGCTAAAATTCTTTTAAAATTTAAAACTAGAATAGTTACTTTACAACGTAGGTGGCAAATAAGCACACGGCCAGCCTGATGGTAAGCGGCTACCGTAGCCTATGGTCGCTGGTAATACCATAGATATCACTAGGGCGTTGCCGACTATGAACCTCCTTTCCCAATGAGCTCTTGAAACCCTACTCACCACAGGAACACAGCAAAAGGTTATTTGGCTGCGATCTTCTGTAGGTTGGAGGTATTACATCAGTTGGACTGCCCTAAGTAGAGAAAAAGTAGAGAAAGAAATTTATCTGTGCCCTACATCTCTAAACAATCCTATATCTACTTACCTACAATAATCAAACTAACAAAAGATTGAGTTAGTTTCTAAAAAATGTCTCTACTAGCCCCAGTCTAACCTAATTAACCAATATAAATGACTCTAAATAGTTTCAGATAGGGGCAAAGTCGAATGAGAGATACTGTCAAACACAAAAAAACTTTAACTAATAAAGATATAAAATAAAGTTAATAAAACTCGTAGCTATCCATAACTGAAATTATCCTAAACTATCGGATATCCAAAATAATTTCTGGTGCGCTATATCAATAACCGGAACATTTTAAATACTCTTAAGACATCCATATCCAGATCCAAGATTTTATATCCGTCACCTCCCTAACCTTGTGATTTATTGTCCAAATAAATAAAGCACTATGAGGGCAGTCACAAGTTTATCTGTTGGTATTCTGATGGTGCCCTTGGCTTCGATTGCTGACCTTCCCTAATTACCTTGTTTTAAAAAGTATGTCATGTATACAAATGATTTTGGCATATCAAATGTTCTTGTCGAGTATCAGAAGATCTTCCCTGTTTGTTTTCACAGAGTACATATTATTACGAGTATTTACATTTTTACTTGCATCGTTTCGGGTTGTAAGGTTACAAATAATGACTTCCTCTACCATGGGCTTCCATGGCGAATATGCCAATTTTTCTCGATTTATGTGTGACGTCCCATAAACAGAGCTAAAACAATCGTCTTTATAACAAACATACTGGATAATCTGCACTATTACCAAATATTGTAGTTTTCCTTAAAATTTAGGGATCTTTGAAGCTCTGAGAGGAGCTTTAATTAATATAGATTCATTATTTATAGAAAATAACGTTTTCAAAAATGTAGTTATTAATATAATATGAACGATTGAATTACTTAAACAGCGTGTCGTTTTCGTTACACTTTTTTCCTTAAGATGCGTACAGAAGTTTCACTCATGAAAGAGTTGCCCGCCTGAAAGATCCACACATATTTTCTTGATGATAAGATACTGTTTAATATGTATAATTATTTATTTATGTATCATTTACATATTCACATTTAATTGATAATTGACATTGATATTTTACAATATTAGTTTATGCTTTGTTTCTTATAAGTTCTCATTTGATTAACGTCACTAATGAAAATTGTATAAAAGGCAGTGTAACAGTCAAATCGGGTTCTAAGCCCAGTGAAGCTGTCAAGGCCTCTAATGGCTCCAGGGCCCTTAGGGTAACA
This sequence comes from Saturnia pavonia, assembly GCA_947532125.1. Lineage (NCBI taxonomy): Eukaryota > Metazoa > Arthropoda > Insecta > Lepidoptera > Saturniidae > Saturnia > Saturnia pavonia. Next base: position 3,152,666 of record OX383916.1, on the reverse strand, counting down.
GTGTAGACTTTTGTTGTCGGTCGCATACAATAAACACCGTTCCTAAGTGCCGTATCGTTGCAAATAAAAAACAAAAATGTCTTTTTTCAATTTAGTTCCTAAAAAGGCACATATGAAAGTCAAAACACTACTAGGTACCGGGTCGCAAAACATCGCAATCATCCAGAAGAGTTAGCAAGAAACTCGATCTTATAAAAATAAGATAAAAGTAGGATAGGATATAAGTATCCTACTGTACAATAACATTTACAGTTAATAACCATAGTAATAATTTAGTGACTGCACGCAGAGGGAGTCACTTCCAGGCATCACTATCATTTACATAATGATTCAACCTATGATATTCTTTTGACAGTAATACCTTATTCTTGAAGTCCTTGAACTTATTGTCCAGTAAAGCAGTACTGTGCTTCGTAATCGTATTATAGAACCTAACACTATTAACTAAACAACTTTTATTGGTCTTACTAAGTCCAAAGTCACGCGGTACGACTAATTTATATCTATTTCTAGTATTAAAATTGTGCCGGTTTTCGATAAAATTATCTCGCTGCGTACAGTTTCAGTTACGTAGAAGAAATGTACGACTGTCAAATGTTTTATGAAACTATGATGCAAGTGAAACTTAAAAAGAAATCATTGAATCGTCAACTTCAGTTATTCTATCAATAATTTCATCTTCGCCTCGACTCTCACAGTTCCCTACTCAACGGCCAGTAGTAATGCGACATGCGATAGATGAAAGAAACATTTTGGGTCGATAGAATACAAGTTTCACTTTAAAAATTCAAACAATGTAAATTAAAATATCTCTAAAATATGAAATTTCGTAGCCGGATACTTCTATATATTTAATGTCGCCATTGTAGCTCCACGTTGTATTGAAAATTTTTCTTTTTTTTTTAACTGACATCAAAGATTCTTGTGGTTATAGCATAAGCTATGTTTTCTGATGATGCATGTGAAAGGTATAGATAGCGTGATATATAGATCTTGGACCACATCGTCGCTTTTGATCAGGTGAGATTGTGGCCACAACGCTTAACCTACAACGATAAAGAAATATTTAAATATAAAAAATGGCAAAAATAACATATGACTTTCGAGCTGTAATTGTCAACAAAAGATCGTTCAATGTAAAAAAAATAGGATATCAATTAAAACATTTTAGTATGAGAAAGAACCGAACCTAATACACATTTGAAAATAAGAAAGCATACCATTTGAAATGTACAAATAAAACGGAATATTTATAACACAATTTAATTAAAATACTATATGTAATACAACTTCCATTAACTAATTTACGTATAACGTCTTAGATATTACATTATTTGACTAGATTTTGCTACGAAAATGTACAATAAAATAGTATTTTTTGCATTAATAACGACGGATTCTTGTCAGATCTTGTTTTAAATTATTATGGCTTAATTCAATATAAGTAAATATATTTACACCAAAATTCTACATTTCATTAAAATATATTAAAAAGTTATTAACTGAATAATCTAAGTCCGAGATCTGACGTCATTATTAGTACTACTTGATACGAGTGCTAAATGAAATGGGCAAACGAGTATGAAACTTTCAAATCTATATTATACCAAGCCAACACTCGCCCATTTAATTCTTGTATTTTGGAAAAAACTGGGTTATGTGTAATCATCAATTATCAAGTTCATCATCAATCATAAGTCATCAAGTTTATGCAAAAGTGATTCAAGTTCTATCGATGTTATTTTTTTCTAAGTCTCATTTTTGCTATTTCTGTATTCACTTAAAAATGAAAAAACTAGTGCTCAAGTGATCTAAGTTACATGAATGTTACATGGATTACTTCACTTTTGATTATAACTTAGTGATGAAATAATCCACGGTCGGTTGTTGTTACTTGGAACACTTTTTATGGGATGAAAACGAAATTTGATCAAAACCGGTTCAGTAGTTTCGGAGTTTATCCGTAACATACATCTTGACAAGAGATTTTTATATATATACTTATTATACTAGCTGTGCCCGCGGCTCCACTCGCATGTACTACAGAATGCTGTGAGTCGAACAGACGCGCGAATCGTAGGTACTGCCCCCGTTTCTGGGTCGTTTTAAAAAGGGCCAAAAGCATTATATATGATTTAATTCTGGTATAGTAGATATTAACGCAACTCAAATTCCTTTAAATCAACTACCTCAATGAGATGCCTAAAGTCCAATTACAACGACTTTCTTATCACTGTAAATTAAGAAGATAAACCTATAAAACTAATCAATAGCTCATTAGTGTCACTGGTTCTAAGGGCTTATTTTTTATTAATTCCTTTATAAAACAAAGAACTATGTAGGAAAATGGAATTTTATTTTCACACTGTTTAATACAATTATAAAAGAAGGTTAATTATTGAGACGATCCTGAGTTTACAAAAAATAAGATTCCATAGCTTATTAAAAGAGTGTTTTTTTTAATATCATTATGTGTAGCTGTAACCAGACGCATTGCACACTTTATACCCTGCTTTGTCTTGCAATTCATCCTGCGCGGTCCTCGTGCTCAGTTGTTCTCGAACGCGCGCAGTTCATCTTCAGTTGTTTACGTCGTTATTTTGAGAGAAAATCAGAATATCAAGTAAGATACTGGAATTTGTAAAAAATAATTATTATTAGTGTCTGATGGGATATCGTGCTCAGTGTATTTTTTTTTTCATTTGATTATTTAGGCATCAAGAGCATATTTTGTTTTCAATTTAAAAAGTAATATTCTAGAACTTTTCATTTTGGCTGTAAATTCAAAATATGTACTTCCGAAATTCTCATTCATGACATTCCCATTCGTGTCGATTCACGAGTCACACTAATGATATTGAACTGCGTACAAATGATAAAATTTAAGTAACTTTTATTTCTTTTTTCATTTTAGTTAAAATCTTGATAAATAACAACCAAGAAACAAAGAGCGAGGAAAATTACTAGCCGCTAATTACGAGCTAGAAAAAATACAAGAATATAAAAATAATCCTGAACTAAAAACCGCTGAGCAAGCAAAAAGCCAAAATTATTTAATACGAAATGAGCTCACGCAAACATCGGATTCAAAGTAAAAAGTGGAAAGAAAGCGTCAAAAAGTATTACAAAAAAAGTAATCCAAAGAACCATATAAACTGTTATAGTTACTGAAGTAATAATGATGAAAAGGTGAACTAATGTAGATCCGTTGAGAGAAAAGATAAGAAAAAATCAAAAAAACTATGGCTGAGCTGAAGCTGATGAAAATATTGAGGACAATAAAAATGCAGAGAAATAAATTTATATTTAAACAGTCAAAATTAAGGTTTTACAAAGACAAATAATTTTAGTTAAGAAATCAAACGAATAATGAACCAGAAAATTCTAAAGAAAAAGACAAACATGTAAGTGACGAAATAGTACAGAAATCTGAAATGTCAGAAAAAACTCTTCAAAGAAATTCAAATAATTTTAAAGTTTCTACTGATCTTCCTAAAGTATGCATTCGATAACCATTTAAGAAAAGTTCACAAAATTAGAGTATAAATGTTTAACAATTGATACAGAACTTTTATAAAGACGATATTAATAGTCGCGTTACTCCCGCTAAGAAACATGGAACCGCTAAACAAATACTAAATAATTTTTTAGCTGAAAATTCTAATAATAAATCTGTTTCACAACCTTTACAAAACTCAGGACATTTTAGATTTTTCTACCACTCGATGACTGTGATACGTGTGCCTTGTACATTGTGAAGACCTGAGTTAATAATTTGACTATAATAAACACTGTTCCTGAGTGCACTCTCGTTTCCAATCTCGCTGCATGTTACAATATAGCATTGCACTGTATTAATGTACACAATTAAATATCAATGAAATTATTTATATTAAAAAAAAACTAACATATAAATAACATTCTCTTATCTATTCTTTCCCCTTTTTCTTCCCATTCTTCTCTTGGAAATATCCACCAGGCCCCGGCAAGAGCTTGTCGCCTGTCTTCGACTCCTTGCGCTCTAAGTTTGGCGAGGTCCTTTCTGGTGAGGAGTCGGAGACTATACCTTGTAGACGATGAGTGTTGGTCTGACTTAATCTGTTCACAGTGAAAGAATATAAAAACGCAACTTTATAACGTGTCACTCGCCAGAAGGTCTAACTGAGAATATTACAATTCTTAGAAATCGCGTTTAAAGATTCGAGACAAACAAAAATAATTACTACTTAGGATATATCTATTCACTTGTGCGCGTGTTAAAAAGTGTCTAAATAAATGTTTTAAATTAGTTAAAATAATAATAATTAAGATAATCATATATAATGTTTGTATTCAATATTTTGATGAATGAATGAATGATGAATATGAAAGCCGATTCGGATGGCACTGTCCTTTAGAGAAGAATCGGCAAGAAACTTTAAGGTTGCTGTTTTTAAACCTATCTCTTTACAATAATAATCAACATTAACTAATATAAACATAATTTAAAATAACGAATACATTTACAGTTTAAAAAGTACATAAGTATTGTAAATTTTATAAAAACATGCCGATAATGGAAAGTACTGGAACCTTCTGGTGGTGATGTACACATTCTGTGCAAGAGGTTTGATGTACTCGCACGATTTGGAAATGATTAAAATAAAAAATATGCTTTAAACTGAGAGAGATCGATGAACGTTATAGGAGAAGATGAACGTCCATGTGGGGAGCTAAAGTGCGCGTTGTCATAACATCGTTTAATTCACTTCTTTCACGTATAGTCAGTTATACGCGCTGTTTGTTATAATTAAATACTATTGCAACTTACCTAACTTCTTCTACATCAGCCACTTTGTCGATGAGGCTGCGTATGATGGCCTCTTTGTGTTCGAGAGCCACTGTCGCCCGCTCCAGCTCGCGTCTGTACACGGAATGCGCGTGCGCAGCTCGACGCTCTTGTTCGACTATGCGACGTTCCAGCTCTTCCAATGACGTGTAAGCTCGGGATTTTACCATCTATTAGTAAATAAATTATATAGGTCTAATAGAACACAACCCTGAACATGAATATATCTCGGGTTTTCAACCGTCATCCGATTGGCGGGAAGTCCTGTTTCTTCTTCGACCTTTAGTTTTGGCTTTCTATACTTTGGCAGAGCTAGGTCCATCGTATTTATGCCACATCCCGTAAATCCTTGCATAAAAGTAGGCAAACCTATGATTAATTTGACCCTATGATATAGGATCCTTCATACGAGACGTGAAGAATCATTTTATCTGGACGGCTTGACGATCGATGGATTGTTTCTCGATGATGGCATTTGTTTTTGGCCTGTACCGTGCTTATTATCAGGCGCTGAGTTCCAAATCCGTTTTACAGAGCTCGGTTTAACACATTTTACACGATTTTACACTTATCCTAAAATTTACCTTTTACGTAACAAAAGTTAAGTTATGTATTCTAACTTAAACGTCATGTTAGGCATCATATTGAGTGAAAATGTTCAAATACGATATCCGAGGAAACGTATCAAATGATACTGGACCAGACACTTGGTTATATGTAAATATGACAGGCTAAATGTTTCCTAACAGAATAGAGAGGGTAAGCGAAGCGTCGAAGGTGATCGACGGCATTTCATAATGAAAATAATTTAAGCAACAGAAAAGTTTTTTTTACATCAAGTTTGGTTGTTATTGCTGGTTTAAGCTACAAAAATACATTCAAATAACAATAGATTTTTTTAAATTAAAAACAATACAAATATACCCAAATTCGCAAAAAGATCAGTAGCACGAAACACACATGAAAACTATTTTATTGCGGTATAAAATAACAGCCGAGTGATGTAATTTAAAGGCAGGATGTTATTGAATCTATAACAATATTATAAAGCTCAATAGATTGTTTGTTCCTTTCAATGTGCTAATCTCGTGAAATATCCAGATTTGAAAAAAGTTTTATTTTTGCATTTTAATGTTATAAGCTATATAACTTCACGCAACAACCAAAAGGAGCAGATCAGTAACCATGAGCGTCAAGCATTCTCGCTAGCAATAGGCAAGTACGGAAGTGACAATAACCATAGGCTTACACGGGTGGGTTGGCAGCGCGGTGGAGTGTTGGTCGAATTAATTTAATACGGGTGTACCGTGTAACCGTGGGGCACAGCTAATATAGAATAAAAAGGTGACATAGGGTATTAAAGCGTTAATTGTTTACCTTAATTTCGCTTTTAATTTTGTCGAGCGCTTGTAGCGCTTGTTTAAGCGGCTCGTTGGAGGAGCGAGCGCGCCGTACGCTCGTGCGCACGCGGCTCATGCGCGCTGTCGCCGCTTTCAAACGCTGACGGAATATCACCGCCGCTTTCCGGTACAATCTGTAAGAAACCGACGTTCTGACACAGTGACGACGTTCTGACACTAGGCGTCAATCGACATAGATTTTAGACAAGCATTCGGTGAAGGGAAAAGCAATGTGATTAAATCATAGCATCATGGTAGGGCATTTTTAATGCCCGCCTATAGGCGCCTATAGGCTAGCTATAGCTAGCTACCACTTTCAAGTTGAAAATATGCCGACAAACACCTGTTACTTGTATTTCGACAGCTGCACATCAGAGCCTGTCTCTCAAGGCCTGGAGTATTATAGTCTTGAGCCACATCGTCTCTTAATATCAGATGAGATAGTGTAAAGTAAACCATAAAGTATCAAAAAATGCGTGAATGTCGTGGAACACTCGGTTGGAACGAAATCGATTGGTCAACTAATTGGCTATAAAAAATAATAGACTCGTAATATAAAAAGTTTAGGTTAAAAATAAACTAATCACATATTGTTGCACTTTCACTCTGACACTTACCTAGCGTCACTGTTATTATCTTCTAAGCCACTATCACAATGCATTATTGATGTATATTAACCAATAAGACAGTTCGGTACAACCCTAAATGTCTCCCACGCCAGATCTATCTTTTTTTTTAACGTGAAGATTCCCGTCATTTGTACACACCAGCTCGAGGGAGAAGGTGGTTATGTGAGACTCCTACTCACTAAAACTCCACGATGTATCCATCAAGGGGCGACGCGCGACCGCTAATAGCATTCTACTGCGTCGTCTTGGCAGTCTTTAGTCGTCTACGGCTGAATTCCGGGCCCGGCCTACAGGAGACAGTTCGGTACAACCTTAAATGTCTCCCCCGTCCCCCGTTCGTCGGAGACGTGGTAACGTTAACGTGGAGAATCCCGTCTTGTGTACACACCAGCTCGGTAACTATAGGTAAATCAGCTTGGAGACGTTTTTGTGCTTGTAATAGTGTACATAATACACACAGTGAGTTAAACCGGAATAAACTAACTAGTTTTCGCTTTCTATCACGTACCTCGCACTCTAACTACAAATGTAAACTATACACTACCTACATCCTACACAAGCGTCTCCAAGCTGATTGGGCTTTACATACAAATAAATCACTTTTTTAAATGACCATAGACCATGACGGTCACCTGAACTCACCTGACATTCTTCAACGCGGCTTCTAGTTCCTCTTTAGCTGTCTTATGATCCTGGTAGGCTCTGCAGTATTTCTCCTCGGTGACCTTGAGCTGTTCCTGCATCTTGGTCATCTGCTCTGTCCGTCGTTCCGTTTCCATGCTGTACTGATGCTTCAACTCTTCGAGGAGCCTGCCGATAGTACACCAATATATGTTTGAAGATACATTTAAATGTGACACGTTTGACGTTGTTGTGACAGCAAGTTGACGAAAGAGACATTTTGAGATATGATATATTTTTTATTTCACAATTTAACATTCGAGTAAGTAATGTAATTGAAATTTTAAATTATAATTTGTTTTACAAAATACAATGACCTCTTTTTATTTCACCTTATTCCACAAGGGGGACTGCTTCAAGTAGAAATAAAATCTCCAAAGAATTGTCTGTGTCCTGCTTCTCTTAATTCTAGCACAGGACTTACTTCTGTGTGATGAGCGTAATTACGTATTTGAAAAAAAAAAGAATATCGCTTTTTTATGTATTTTAAAGCTTCATCATAACTGTGATAAAAGTCAATTGGAAAAAGTTAAAAAGTTTTTTATTAATATTTAACAATTAAAAATTGTAATATTTTAAAAAGAATCACATCGCTTCGAATGTGCCAAGACGATTGATAGCCAGGTTTCTGACGTCATAATGTTAAAGGAATTTCATCGATTAAGGCTCAAAACACTATATCAGCTGTGTGCTACAATGAGTGAAAACTAATATTATGACGTCACACGCGCTCGGGTTTGTTCGGGAGTTGTCGGCGTGTCTTCGGTGCTGAATTCAAAAAATATTCTTTAATTTGAAATACCTTCGAAAAAAAATAGCTTTGTTATAAAACTTATATATGATATTTCCATTTATCACAAAAAAATATAATTCAAAAACCCAATTGTCAATTCTGTGTCCGGGTATTAAATATCTTTATACATATATACACCACCGGATAATTGTACGAACCGTTAGTATATAAACAATCTATTGAAAGTGTAAACTGTCACCGTAATTGCTTAATGAAGTCGATAGTTGTGATGGTACATACCGCTTGCAGTGGTCCAGCCTGCGCTCGTGCAGGTCGGCCGGCACCGTGCGCGCTCGGAGCGCCTCCGCCTGCGCCAGCTTACCCTCCGCCGCTTCGAGCGCGCTCTTCACCGCGAAGTACTCCCGATGGACCACTTCGTAGTCTCGCATCATCGCTGCCACTGCAACAACTCAGTGGTAGTGTGCACGACTTCGCGTCGATTGACGTGAGTTCAAATCCCCGCAATGAGCCTGAGCTTACGGTGAAGGCAAAACATCGTGAGGAAACCATAGCATGGTGGTAGGGCTTTTTCTATTAGCCTGCCTGGCTAGCTACCACTCTCAAGTTGAAAATCTGCCGCCAAGCACCAATAGGTGTGTTCCGGCAGCTGTACTTGACAGCCAGTATTCCACTAGGTTTAGCGTGTTATCATCATCTTGGGCCACATCGTCACTTAACATCAGGAGAGATTGTGGCCACTAAGCCAAAACCTATAACTATAAAAAAATTAAAAACCATAGGTCGCCCAGGAGAGCTGGGCAAAAAAAAATCAATCAACTGAGGAATTATGTTTGTGAAGTGAAACTTCTAAGGCGGCGATTCGATCATTGGACGAGAATTGAGAAATGTCAATCTAAATGTCACTGAGATTCAATGTCAATGTCAAAAGATGACGATTGATGATTACACAAAAAGAGCTTACTTTTGTCCTCATATAACTCATAAACTTCTTTCAGCTTAGACTCGGCTCTCTCCGCTCGTTCCAGTAGAGTCGCCTTCTCAATAGCAACTGTCTCTCTCTCTACAATTGATTTCTTATAGTTCTGTCTCGCTTGTGTCAATTCCTCTTCCAACAGTTTAACTTTATCAGTGAGAACTTTGTTCTCTGATACGATTTCTTTGGACTTCTTGTTGATCGTTTCGAACTGTCTCTCGTAATCGTGTATGAGGCTGTCCTTTTCTTGCAAGTTTTCTTGATAAGCGTCGAATAGGGGCGCTATGAATTATGACCATTTTTAATATTTACTTTAATATTTTACTAATATGGAGTGTAAAATATTCTATAAACATATTATACAAAAACATACTACAATTTCAAATTTATAATTTGCTTTCTTCAGTACTTTTATTTTTGAAGTGAAACTTCTTATGCGACTTCCAACAAGGTTGCGTTAAACGTTTAACGCTACCATGGAGGGGGTATGAAAGCACATTATCGGTCTCCCCTCTTTGTGTGAGCCAGAGCGAGAGAGCAAATGTCGGTGTGTATGTATATTGCACACTGTTTAATACTTGCTTGTATTTCAGCATTTAACGTGTGTTAGTATATGTGAAAAATACGTGAGCTAATACTACTGTACACTGTATGCGGCTGCGTATTACAGCTTTTTAGTAAGAAGTCTTATGTAACATATGCTAAATAAAATATAAAATATCTTTTAAAATGAAGTTTCACTTCTATCGTGTGTGATTCGCACACACACCTTTTTTTCTTGAGTATATATATATATATCGAACTAAAAATTGTTCCTATACACTAGGCCCTAGTAACTAGGGGTTTTCCCAATGTGTGCGCCGCAGCGCTTTAGAACGCCTTAACATGAAAGCAAGAGCAGTGCAAGGTGCTTTAGTTTCCACTTTTCAACAAACTAAATGATTTGCGTTTCAGGGGAATATAAAAAACAGGGACTAGTACAAACTAAAAAAAAATGTACTTAAACGAGCCTGATATTTTGAGGTCTATTATCTAAACAATTATTTTTATGTGCCTGATTATTGTTGACACATATTGTTAACTAGGGCACCTTGATAAAATCCTAAGCCTTTTAGTGCGCTGTGAATTGAAAGAATTTGGAAGCCCCATTTATACAGATAAGTTTCAAAAATACATGACATCATAAAGGCTACTACTACACACTATGCCAGTAGGATCCCAGCTGGTAGTCTAATCCGGCGGGAATGTCGCAAAAACCGAACCGTCACAACTTAAATTATGCTCGCGGCCTCCCCATTTCTGCGGCACATGCCGGCGGCACACCCACACGGCAGAAACCCGCCGGCATAGTGTGTGTGTGTGTGTTTCTTCCTTTAGATACCTCTACAAGGAATATGAACAGTATAATGAAAACTTGAAACAATCGTGCAATAAGGTTAGATCGGTAAAGTCAGACTGGATGGCGGCAACTACACAGCAGGTGTGACACTTACCATTGTGACATGCTTAGTGATGCCGCGTTCCTTGATCATCTGGTGTAATCAAACGGGATGGTAGGGACAACCCTATCCGACTGGATCGCGACCACTATGAGTTAAACTGTGATAAATTTGTCACAGTGACTCTCTTTTTGTTTGTCGCGTTTTGGAATGAGCTAGTGTGTATATCCAGCTGACGACAGGCTCGCAGGCTGGCACGACAGTCACGACCGGTTATGGATAGCCGATCTCTCGATAGTCGCCGTTTGTTTCTGGATTGTACTGTGCTCACCATCAAGTACAGTGTAGCCATTTTGCTGTGCTACTATAAAAAAGTTGCTGTGCAAATATAAAAAAGTTGCTTGGCTACTATAAAAAAAAGTTGCTGTGCTACTATAAAAAAGTTGCTGTGCTACTATAAAAGTTGCTGTACTACTATAAAAAAGTTGATGTGCTACTATAAAAAAGTTGCTGTGCTACTATAAAAGTTGCTGTACTACTATAAAAAAGTTTCTGTGCTACTACAAAAAAGTTGCTGTGCTACTATAAAAAAATTGCTTGACTACTATAAAAAAAGTTGCTGTGCTACTATAAAAAAGTTGCTGTGCTACTATAAAAAAAGTTGCTGTACTACTATAAAAAGGTTACTGTACTACTATAAAAAAGTTGCTGTGCTACTATAAAAAAGTTGCTTGGCTACTATAAAAAAGTTGCTTGGCTACTATAAAAAAGTTGCTGTGCTACTATAAAAAAGTTGCTGTGCTACTATAAAAAAAGTTTTAAGTACCCAAGGCCTGTGCGCTCAGCAAGCCCGATAGATCAACGACCCGACTTCCGCCAGTATGCTCTTCCGCTCTCTGCGATGTAACCTCTTCTGTGTTACCGGCATCTGACAATTTCAAATAAATAATCCGGGGGTAAGTAACTTTTGAAAAGTTGTTTGAATTTCCTTTTTTTGTTAAAATAATACTCGTGAATTAAAATTTTATTTCTTTACTAACTGTGCCCGCGTCTCCGCTCGCCTGGACCACAGAATGCGGTCGGTCGAGCGCATGCGCGAACTGTGCTGCCTCAAAAATGCTTATTGTGCGTGATCCTTAGAAGATAGACATATGTTATCGTTGACTTTTTGTAAGTCTTTTTAAAATCTACAATTATGTAGTACATTAAATTGATATATCCCTTATGCTTTACTCGGCGTAAGTCATTTCATCGCCCCAAATGCGTCTTTTTCCGAATTGATCCACCATTATCGTCACTGCTTATTTCGTATGTTACTTTATGTAACCAAATATACCCTATAACCTGGCCAGATAGCATAGCTATGAATTAAAGAAAAAATAATGTAAATCGGATAAGTCGCTTTTGCGTGAAAAGAACATAAACAGATAGACAGAGAGATGTTGAGTTTTATAATATGTAATTAGAAGTAATAGATTACTTTTTATTTTAAATAAAAAATATGCAAAAAAAACGCGGCATTAAAGGTGCACTTGACCGCGCCTAATGTCAACATCCAATCAATAAAACTAAGGCTAAATGTATTATGTGTAAAATTGAGTTTACTAGAATTTCAGTTAAAAGTTATTAAATTTCTTTAGCGCTTATATAATTTTAAAGTCGCTTTTCTACACTTAGTAATAATTTAAATATCACAAGACAACCTAGTAAGAATAAATTGTATATAAATATTGTACGATGACGACACGTTTTCTGATTGGCGTTTCCAATCACGTGACTACGAGACAAAAAATCTCAATTTTCATAAGGGGAAATAAATTTATAAAATAATAATCTTTCCCAATTTTACAATTTTTAGGCTTTTTAATAATGAGCCAATATGAAAAAATATCTTAAAGTTTTAAACATAATATCAACTCGCGAATTAAATATCGAGGTGTTTTTATTACTTAATAAAAAAAAAGTATTTTAACTGTCTTTGACCTCCGACATTAAGTCAGAAGTTAAACTATATCGTTCCTTAAACTGGGGTTTGGGGATTTGTTGCATATAGTTATATTAGACGTTTTATGCCGTGTGTTGGCTAATGTGTAGTGCTCATTGAACATCGATCGCCTATCGATTGATCGATATTCATTTGCACTATCGAAAAATCGATAGTCTGGTTTAACAGTAGGAAAAGATGGCTATTTGTGAAATTTGCTAGAATTTGACAGAAAGGTACATAATATGGAAATGTATTTAGCTCGATAGCTCGGTCGCACAAATGTTAAATACGAATTGTAATGTTAAGAAGTAAACAACTGTTAGTTAAATTTCTTATTTTTTTACAAATTGATGCGATGATTGAGGCTTTTACCACTACCAACACTTTTAACGAAAAAATAAAATATATATTATGATAGATTAATGCATTAAATACTAAAATTATATAGACCTGTTTCTCTATATCCCAAGCTTGCGTTGATAAGTGAATCGAAACCGTCATAATGGTCTTTAGCTTTGTAAACGCCGTCTCCCTTCCCATCCGTGGTTAGCGTTTGTATATTGCTGCGAAGTTTGTCTTGATATCGAGACAATTGAACGTTCAATCTGAAAATCCGAAACAGAACAATTATCGATAATTATTGGTTAATTCGATAGAATTGCAAGACAAATTTTAACAAAAAAGAAAACCATGAACTTCATTGATTCTGAGGAATACCCTGGTGTATCTTCGAAGTCAAGGTTCCAACGTTAATAAAATTAAAATGGGTGGTCCCATTGACCCTTTATATCGGTTCATATACAAATAAGTTATGGCTAAACACCCATAAGAATTAAGAACCCCCTCCTTTTTTGAAGTCGAAAAATGATGTATATCTCTCACCTCCAGGCTTGGTGTAAATATATAAACAAAAATTATAATATGAAATGATTAATATTCATTTATTATTTATATTCAATTATTCTACATTCATACATTGCCTATAACATAAACAAAAACACATAAAATTTAAGTTTTGGTCTGCAATATCGAAATATGGCAATTTTTTAACTCGTATGGTTTTTTCCACCATGCCTAAGCACAAATATTTATTTTGTCTGTCAGTTGTTTGTTTGTCCAAGCTGATCTCCGTTACGGCTGAACCGATTTTCACGGCGCTTTCATTAACAGGTAGAGAACTTAATCTAGCAATCTAACTTAAATATTATTAGGTTCCGCGATAGGAACAGAGCAACAATGATATTTTACTATGTAAAAAATCAATAATCAAACCTTTTATATTACCAGGTTAAGACACGTAATTCCCGTCGAACATCATAATGACGTGAACGAAGTCGCAGGTCAGGAATCAGGTAGTAGTATAATTATTAAATTATTTCGCTTTATATAGATAGCCCATGTCAATGGACCTTTAACGACTACTGTATATATACATACAATTAACGAGACATTAATTATTTATCGATATATCGACTCGCAGTACATACGGGTGCGCTCTGCACTACATCCGGCGTATAGCCGGAAATAAAAAACGGGAAACAAGTATTTTCAATTACCATACAAATTCCTAAGATAGTTCTTATAAGGCAGCCGCCATCTTGTTCCACTTTAAAGGTTATAAAATACTAAGAAGGCTTAAAACATTAAAACTGGCAAGTGCTTCTGAGGAGATATAACAAGAATAATCAACAGTTTCGTACCTGTATAGAACATCTTTAAGTGCTTGCATATCATTTTGCAGCCTCGAGTTCTGATCCCGAGCCTGGTTCAGAATTATCTGACGGCTGCTGCAACTCATGCATACCTCCACTAAGGGTATAGCGGTCGATACTACCGGATTGTCTGAAAAATCACAACTACTCGTATAAATATAAAAAGAAGCTGATAAAGTCCCTTGTATCAATGCGTAGCTTCAGCATATGCCTATATCTTATATAAGAGCCACAATAAGGTATTTTATGACAAGATATTAAAGTGATTTATGACAATTATTATTGGACATGTTATATTAATTCTCACGAACGAAAGTTACATCATCATCAAGACAATTTTATGAAGATAAACTTTGCCTCTTATTGAATGTTATCAGGACGCTTAGTTTGGGATATAATGGAAAATTAAAATAATTCAATACTCATTGCGGGTCTATGTCTATAGGTGTGGTGGCGCGAAGGAGCCGTGTGACGCATAACCCTGGCCTTACGATAAAAATATTGTCTATACTGAAGTATTATAAATCATCCACAGAGATTTCTTTTAAATTAAACACGGGTGTAACTGCAGGGCACAGCTAGTAATTTAAAGAATAAATTTTTTCCATCTATACTAATATTATAAATGAATTGTATAAAATCAAAAGCGGCAAAGTAGGTCTGCCCAACTGCCCAATAATAAAAATTGTATATAAAAAAAATTAATCAATTTCAATTGTATTCACAGATATGTATTAACGAGCCAAAGTACGGTCAAACAAACTTTACCGCTTTTGTTTTTATGTGACTCAAAAATAAAGCTCAAGAATCCAACTAGGCTGGGTAGCGTTCGGGATGCTACGTAATATCTTCTTGTCTAAGATACCGCAGTTTCAAAAGACGCCACATGATACTAAGACCTGGTCGCTTAATTGGGCCTCATAAGAAAGCTCAAGATCACTCAAAAGGCAATGGAAAGGGCGCGATAGAATCAGAAATGAGGAGATCCGCAATAGAATCATAGTCACCGACATAGCCCTACCTCTATCTGGAATTTCAAACTTCTTCACTTTCTCTTCTAAAACTTTATTTCTAGCCTCCAACTCGACATTCTTCTCTTTCTCTTGTCTTATCACCGTCTTACACTCCTCTACATATTTGACTAATGTGTCATGTTGACTCCTAAGCAGGTCATTTTCTTCTGCAAATAGCTTATTGTATTCTAGAACACTTTTTAATTTGTCTTTCAATTTTCCTATTATTGTGTCTTTTTCTGAAAGCTGAAAAATATAATGTTATAATAAAATTATGTGTTGAAATTATTAAACGAACTTGTCGAATTTTAATTAATTAAAATATATATGTTTGAATATTGGAATTTTTAGAAATAATCACTTTCATATTACCTACTTAGGATAATAAAAGAATCATCTGAAGTTATGGAACTAATCATGAGAATTAGACAATGAAGAGATTAAAACAGATTTTATAAAAGATAATGTTAATACATTTCGAAGTTGTTAAGTAAAAATATAAAGAAGGTACCTGCAGTATTGGATAAGGGTACCAATAAAACGCGAACCATTTCCATACATTTTACTTGTTCGGTGTCCAGACACAGCGAGTGAGTTTTTTTTTTTTTTTTTTTTTTTTTTTTTTTCGAACTGACTACACTGTTAGCCTGAGGGGCCCTGGAGCCTTTACGGCTTTTACAGCTTTACCGGGCTTGGGGGCGAGCGCTTAGGGCACTCAGCCACGAAAGCTAAGCAACAACATCCGAGGGTGCCAAAGTGGCCGGACCTCGGCTCGGACTGTTGCGCGTATGCAATTAAGTCGCGATCTGACTAATTCCCTATCCGTAATTCGATCTAAACTAACTATACATATATACATGTTTCTGCCCCCTGGGAGGAGGGAAGGAACATGTGTATGTGTATTTAGTGGTCTGAAATTTTTGTCTACTCTAACTAGGCAAAAAAAGAAAAAAAAAGGTCCCTTACAGAACCTATGTACCTATGTGTGTTGTGCATGTGTGTATAATGCAGTGTCATGTATGGCTGTGAAAGCTAGTGATTGTACAGTCACTTGTATCGCGCGAGCGGCTGCTTGGCTCAAGGGCTCCATGTCGATGGATCGGACCTAGGCTTGAGTTGCCGCAGAGGAGGGCGGTCGTGGCGGGTCAGCGAGTGAGCGGGGAGCAATAGCAATAGAGCAATAGCTCCCTCACCACCGTACACGTCACAAGTATGCGTATCATATTTATTACTTATATATTACAGTATCTATAACGTTTTACTAATCTATATTAATATAATAAAACGGAAGAGTTTTTTTGTTTGTTTGTTTTGGTCGAATCCGAAAAATTATTTTGTATATGATATTCACTAGGAATAGTATATAGGCTATATAACATTAGACTGCACCTCTCAGCTAGCCTTAAATATTGATTTTTGTCAAGTAAGTCGGAACAAATAGCGCACCCTAACTGCTTTATCCGCGTGCGCTGGCGTAATGGTTAGTGATACGTAAACACAATATTCTACAAAAATATTGCTCCTTAGTACATCTAAAAAAAATTCCTGGATACCACATGCCTATCTCTTATACATAAACCACAAAAGGTATTTTTGCTAATAAGGCTAATAAGGTATTATTTAAAATTTAAAAGTGATTTAAGAGCATTATTATTAGGCATGCCATATTAATCCTTACGAACGAAAGTTACATCATCATCAAAACAATTTTATGTAGAGAAACTTTTTCCTTTATCCTTTATAGCATGTTATTTGGACGAATAATGACTATAGGTGTAGTAGCGCTAACGAGCCGTTGAGTTGTGATGCACCCTGGCCTCCCGATAAAAATATTGTCTATACTGTGGTAATATAAATCGTCAATCAGCGATATCTTTTAAATTATACGCGGGTGAAACCGCGGGGCACAATTAGTTTATATATATTATGATAATAAATTTCAAAGTTGTTAGTAAATATATTACCTACAATATATATATATACAATATATATATACTACAATATATATAACCTACTATATACCTATAACATTTTACTAATGTATACATACATATAATAAAGGAGACGGATACTCTTTCATACAGTCGTGGACTTGAAAATAAACCAAAATGGATAAGAATGAAAATGGTATCAATATTAATTGATATGTTATGTTATGGCAAATTTTTAATAAATTTTAATAAATGGTAATAAAGTTTTAAACCTTCACTGACAATTTTTCACATTTTGTGAGCAGAGCATTTGTGAGCAGAGCAGAGCATTTTCACAATCTGAGAGCAGAGTTTTAAGATATTTCGTGAATGTGAGCTTATGTAACAAGTTATACTAAAAAAGATGATTTTTAAAGTGTGATTAATATTTATTATAGAAAATTAGGTTTATTATATACCCTATTAAAAGTCGTGATAACCGAATAATCAAACCCGTGGAATATTGATCCTATATCCGCAGGTTTGAACCTCTGCATGTTTCGTTAGTCGCGTAGGTACCTACATTTTCTAATTTGAGTTAATTTAGCGACACAATGGAGTCGCTGACAGTGAAATAATACATCGTGGGCGAACCAGAACGCACGAGACACGTGCTCTAGTACTATAACGTAGTAGGAAAAATACAGAAATAATTATTTATCGAGGTTTGTACTGTAATCGCATATCTCGTGGACTGGCGTAATGTTAGCCCGTGTTTTTACTCGGGAAGAAGCTTTTACCCAGAAGTGGTAAATTTTCTGGCTGATATTATTAATTTATTACTATAGAGTGTGAGGATTTGAAGTTCATGTCGTAGGTATGATATTTAAAAATAAAATAAAAAACACTTTTTTTAATAATCTTCTTTTAAAAATTTAGTATAAGTAGGTACCCCTATATAGTCTAAAAATTGTGCAGGAGGAAATATATTCTCTTGGTAACTGGCACAACTAAGGTACCATGTTAATCAGTGGCGGATTTCCCTTAAGGCCAATCAGGCCCAGGCCTAGGGCGGCCAGATATTAGGGGCGACTAATCGTGGCAAAAAATATACTACCAAATGCAAACATATGATGACAATAAATTACAGTACACTAAAGCATAATATGAAGTAAACATTAAGACTCCAGACATGGATAAAAATCTAGTTTGAATTACAATATTGACATCGTAAAGCTGTAATACCATCAAATTTGAAATGTTTTATTAAATAATGAGCTGAAAAGGGGGCGGCTAGTGCTACATGGCCTAGGGCGGCCAAGACTGCAAATCCGCCACTGATATTAATGACATTACATGGGCGCAGAAACATACAGTTCTTTTGCCAACAATAGTTACAATAATATATTTTATTGCTTCCCTACCTCTGTAAGAATTGTCAATTAAAATATAAACAAAAAAATTTTCCGGCTTATATTCCTGGACTGTATGTGTCCTCTGAGTAACTTTGTATTATTTGAAGCCTAAAGCTTTCTAAGTAGGTTGCTGCTGACCTCCATCCACATTTCTATAATAACTCCATCATTATCCCTTAAATTTTCACCAAAATAAGAATGTGCCTACATTGTTTGGTACGTTCCTAATGCAAGTATTATAAGTTCACTGTAAGTAAGCCGGGGAAAATAACTTAAGTTATCATTTTGCACATTCATTTCTTGGAAATTAGCCCTACCCTATTATAATTGTTTTCATTTTCTACATTGTGAATCGTGTTAATATCTTACATTTTTGAATACAAAAATATTACAATTTTTATGAGCTATACTTCAACTTAATGCATACACAAAAAATTGGCCCAGAAATACCCGTCTCCATTGATGTGTCTGTTTGTTATTTTAAAATAAACGCTTTTTGCTAAATGCTTATGAAAGTATGTACAGTACTTATAACACAACCAAATTTTAAAATTTTTGTCTGTGTGTTTGTTTGTTCCAGCTAATCTCGGAAACGGTTGGACCGATTCTGACGGGACTTTCACTGGCAGATAGCTGATGTTATAAAAAATAACTTAGGCTACTTTTTATTTTAGATTCTGCAATCCACACGAGTGGAGCCGCTAGTAAATAATAAAATAAGTAATATGGGTCACATTTTCACACACGGCCATTTATTTGTAAACAAGCAAGCCTTGTGGTAATTAAATAGCTGATATGACTGACAATTGTGCTCATCACACAAATTTCAGTAATATATGGGAATCGAACCCGTGACCTTTCGGCTCAATAGTAGGGCTTACTACCATTGCACCACAACACCTTTTGTAAGGTTTTAAAAACACTGATAAATCGAGAAACAAAAGCAAGTTCTAGGTAAACTCTATATTTGTTTTCTTTTATAAATAAGATATTATTAATATTACCAGCATTATATTCTCTTCACATTTATCCATTAGAGATGTAAGTATAATCTCATATTTCTTGCTTAGTTTCTTCTTCTGTTCCTTCAAATGTGATTTACCTTCTTTCCCTTGCCTTGAGGTTGTTCCTGTGATACCCTGAATGTTGCGTTTTCTTACTGACTTTTCAAGTTTCTCACTTGCTGGAATGTTATATAAATTTAATTTGTTCTTGATTACAACTTTTAGAAATTATTTTGTCATCTTTTTTAAATAATGTTATTATGATTGAGACTGGTGTAATAGTTAATTCAATATCTATCAGTTTGAGTTTGGCATGTGCATTTTTTTTTAATTTGTATATTTATTATAATTTAATTATAAAAATCATAAACTGATGATGAAAGACAACTTCCTGAGAAAATTTAAATACCTAGTGGGAACCTATTGTGGGGAAAATCAAAGAAATATTTTAATGTTTGAAATCATAAATAATTCATGGGATGGCATGGTAATTAAAGTGAGTTCTTAAAACGAGCCTCAGTCATGCAATGGGATATTTCGAGAGTGATATTTATAATTATATTATTAGTGAAATGTTATATGATTATCCAGTTTAATTAATATTACATTTTATATTCTAGTAATCTATATGAATGGTGTAAAAAGTATAGGGCACAAGCCAGAAATAATTTAAACCAATAATGGCTAAGTGGTAGCTTGTATCTGCAATGAGCCTGAGCTTTCGATGAAGGATACCATCACGGTGAAACCATAGCATGATAGTAGGGCATTTTCTAATTCTCATTTGGCTAGCTACCACCCTCAAGTTGAAAATCTGTCACAAAGCAGCTATAGGTGTGTTCCGACATCTACACTTGAGAGCTAGTTGCCTTACTAGACTTAGCGTGTTGCCATCTTGGGCCACATCATCTCTAAACATACTCATATAAAAGTAATTATGATTTTGTTCTATAAACTATTTGTTCGACCTATTTGTTCTATATTAAAAACAATAGTCATACCTATTACATCTTTAGGGTCTTCATAAAAAGCTTCATCTTTCTCATGCACCATGGCCTGTTCAGTTTTCTTCATTACTGTGTCCAATATATCCTGACGCATGCTCTCACGTCGTGATGATGATGTTATGTTAAATTCTTTATGCAGCGCTGTAAAGTTGCCCGATAAGGTCAATTTTTCAGGACTAATGGGTGAGCATTTCTTTGGTAATCTTCCATAAATCTAAAATTTGCAAATAAAATATCATACCATGTATATTTAAAAAAAAATCTAAATGAAAGTTATTTTTATTTGCTACCTCTTAATATATTTTTTTAAATCACATGTCAGGTGTATAAGATAAAAATTTATAAACTCACCTTCAGAGATTTTTTATCCATCGTTAGCTGCCAGATTTTATGCGGTTATTCCACATATTTGTGTACAATTTGTATAAACTATAAATTAATTCGGCATGAGTACCAAAATCCGTGGGTGCAAAGTTAAATAAATTATGCATTTCATAGTACCATGTCGTGCAAGGAACCAAGGGACCATGGAACCAGATTTAGGTCACTGGAACTGCTTGATATATGTTTTTTTAAATAAAATATCTACCTACTATTGATAAAACATCGAACACTAACTAAACGAAGGAAGGATCTTAAATACAGAATTAGTAACTTGTACATTACATTTTCTTTATTAATTTAATATCACAAGATGTGTACAAAATATATTAATTGGATTTTCATTGTGGTAATCTTTCAATTATTCCATTTTACAAAACATAAACACGCCATACATGTGACAACTGAACAGTACCGTTACCATAGCAACGAAAACTATACCAAACAGTATATTCTGATATTTTAAGTACATAATATAGTTTCACATAAACCACCCTAGTAACTTAAAAATTACTATAAAAATCTTTCATTCTAATAATATGTAGATCATATTTATATTAATCATATAAAAAAATTTAAAAGATAATGAATATGATTACGACTATTTCTAAATTTATTTAAAATCTGGCAATATTAATTTTAACATATTTTTACAGCGCCATCTTTTGACAAATTTTAGTAAAATTTGTGTAAGCATCATTGCAAAAGATGGCAGTGTTTCGAGAGAACACTAGCATTTAATTACATTATACAATAAAATAGAGAAGTATTAGATTCGTTCTAGCTGTACTAACGAATATAGGAGTTTTTAATAAAACGTATAATGCTAACTGTGAGCATGCGCCAAAACAGCTGAGCGATAACAGCGACGTATATTATCTGTGGCTGATATCTGAATTAGGCAGTCGCATTATGTACATTCGCCGGTTCGGTGTTTAAATGTTTAAGTGTATGTGGTAACCTATAAATCGGTTTGTTGTCACTCCGTCCTCTTGATTTAGAGGTACCGTGGATTTCATTATAACATTTGTTTTAGTAACTGCTTAGTTATTATAGTTTAAGTGTTAAACGCAGTGTGAGTTAGTCTGTAGTGCTTTCGTATACGTAGCTTCGTCTGCGCTAACGTTTATCGATTTTCATTTTACAATGAATGTAACTTATTGTTTACTTTAAATTCGTGTATAATATTATCTGAAACATGTTAAAATTGTGCAATATTCGACGTTAAGTGTTGTTGTGTGATCAATTCAATTATGTGCGAGAGTTCGCGCGAAACTTTGTGTTTTGGATGACAGAAAAATGGAATTCGAAAACGATTTTAGCCTGAAAGAATGGGCGAAGGACAAACCTTTGTCCATTTTGCAGCTGGACCCGGCCGACCGTGCGGTCTTGAGGATAGCAGGTTAGTTTACAAAAAACATTCACAAAACGGATGCGTTTGAGTCAATGTTTTTAGTTGTAATTTTTCATGTTAATCGGGCCACCTTATCGTGCACAATGATAGTGACGACAACCAAGATTAATGTTTGCAGTGTTAAATTGATAAAACGTGTATATATTTATCCATTATTATATTATCAAAGCTGTTCAGTGTTTACGCGTACAGATTTCATCCACTCACTTGAGAATGCTTTTTTTTTCGTGTGATTACGGCCTCGCTAAGTTTGTTTTCACTCTCGTTTGATCAGTAGGTACAGTTTTTTTCACGATCGTAATTTGTTATATTGTGTAGAAAATTAAGGTGTACACGGATGTAAAGTTAAGATAACGTGGCCCACATTTTTTTAAAATAAGAATAATCATACGGTACAATAGTCTATGAAAATAATCGAATTAAAAAAAGAAGGTTAACTAACAAGTATTTCCCGCGTGGCTGTTTTAACCTTAATTACCAGAAACATACTTTTGTTAGGTCGTGTCTTTCTTTTTTCATTGTCTCGTGCGACTTTCCCATGGAGTTGTGGCATGCTGTAATAAACTTGTGGTAGGAACTTATTTTTATTGCCCTGGCCACGAACAGGGACGCCGCGTTTCCGTCATGGCCGGGAGTAAATACTTTTTTCTTGGTATTGTTTTGTTTTTTACTTTTAATGCTACTTGTAACTTGTAATTTATGCTCAAAAATGTATCAAGTAAGTAAACTGATTAGTTAATTAATCCAACCGGTAATAACTAAAATATATTAACTTCCTTTCGGAACTTGGCGAAAGAGCAATACTATTTTCAAATTCGATTTGGGGTGACAATTTCTGCTAGATAATTGCTATGTGCAGTGATTAGCCGAATTAAGAAATATGTACCTATCAAAATAATAAGCGCAATACTAACTGGTCTTGAAAATAATGTTGGAAATTTACAATATCGGAGTCACAATATTGGGAAACGTTGAAAAAATCCTTTAAGATTAGGACGGGATTTCTCGTAAATTCATATAATCGAATGAAAAAAATATTTTCTTGCAATTTCACCACGACAATTGAGCAAGAATTGTATATCTACCTAACTATTATAACTGGTAATTCTCTTTTTATATTATATATTATTATATTTCTAATCATACATTTCATACATAGTACATACAGAAACACATCCCCTTTTCTTACATTCTTGAATGAATTTATATATAACATTTTTGTGTGTACGATAAAGGTAAGTCCAACTTCATTGCTTTATTCCTTATTATCGCAACCGTATTACTTATTATCATAATTAAGTAAATAGAACAATTTACTAATTGGCTAATTCTCTGAAGGCGAAAATTAAGCCAAATGCGCACATTTTATGTATATATGTAGATCATAAGATATTTTTCAGTTTTTACATCCCTGAATGGTTCATAACAATTTCATAATTACTTAAATAGAATATTTGACTAATTGGCTGGTTCTGTGAAAGCCAAAATTATCCAATTCCTCGTGATGGCAATATATGCCAATTGCTTAAATTTTATGTAAGATTTTTTCCGATGTTTTTTCACTTTGCATCCTGAACGTTAATTTTTAAATTAATTTAAACAATTTGCTAATTGGATAATTTACTGAAAGCGAAAATGATTCAATTCTGAGTTACAAATATGCCGTTTACGTAAATTTTATGTAAGTGCGTCGTATATAATCAGATATTACAAATATTTTAATTCTGTAATTCAAATTTTTTTTTTCCAATATTTTGATTTTTTTTAATATTTTAATTATGATAATACGTCAACTTCTGAAACTTATATTATGAAAGTGCACAGTGCACAAAATTGTATTGTTTCATACTAACTAAAGTATTTTGAGGTTACTAAAAATATTACGTAAGTACCGTATGAATATTATAACCACAAAAATTTTAGGACGAAGTAGTCAATAATAGTAAAAATATGGCACTAAATATCTAACAATATTAAAGACTAGCAACTGACCGCGTCTTCGTAACTGTTAATAACAATAAAACCAGTCATTAAGGATCAATAGTTCTAGATATTACCTCTTACAAATAATGATGGTTTATAGGTACCGTGTACGGACACGGCATCGTTCGATGTGAGTCGAATCTGTAGTACAAACCTGAAACAGCATGGTTATAGCATTTTCTAATGCCCGCCTGGCTAGCTGCAATCCTCAAATTGAAAATTTGTTGCACTTTTGTTCCGGCAGCTGCACTTGAGATCCATTTCCCCACCAGGCTTAGCGCGTTACCAACTTGAGCCACATCCTCACTAAAGTCACAGAAAATAGCGAATTAAAAAAAAAACCACAATCTTCACCTCTTTATAACAGTAGTATACATTCATCACGTAATGTAATACATTATTATGATAGCAGGAAGTTGATAAATCGGAACTCGGCGACAAGTACTCGCCTACTTGCTAAACGTGCTAGGGATGTTGCCAATCATTATGTCGAAGTCGTCAAAGGATACATTAACTGTTCTAACATTTACCGTCGGTAATATTGCAATATGTTATATGTCAAAAGACTATCAATTGTACGATAATACAAATTACTATGGATTAATCGATAGACAAACGATGTTTAATGAACACTACCCCTTATTGTTTATTGATTTGCGGATTAACGGTAGATTAAGAAATTAAAAAGTCGTAGTGTGCGAAAGGTTAAAACACGTGGAATATGGATCGGCCCTCTATTTGTTTGCAAAAGCAAAGCGATAGCAGAAATCGCTAAATTTCAGCTTCAAAGTCGCATATTGTCTATAGCTCTTGCGAGATACGTAATTACGGGCTTGGTGGCTTTACGATGCGTTTTTTTGCTTTTAAATAAAAAAATATCCAAGTTTGCAGCTCTTTTCGTTTATGTTTTACGAAAAATCACAAGATTGTATTGTACGTCATTTTTATTTTGTTCTATCAAGTTGGCAACCTTTTTTTTTTCGTTTATGTAATAGGAAAATGCATGAAAATAGCAATACTGGATGAAGCCAAAAATGTATGTAAGAACAGGGCTTAAACTTAAAGAAAGTGTTTATTAGATTATGTGTGATTGTTTATTAAATAACATACAAATACACAATAAAAAAATAAATAAAATAAGCAATATATGCATGTATTGCGAGTAAGAAATCACTTGTTTTATTTATTATTACCGCAAACGCGATTAAAACAATAACAAAGGTGTTTTAGCGAATTTCCGGTACTTTGTGCAAAATAATTATGACTTTAGGTAAAAATGGTCACTTGGGTTTTACGTAACGTTTAAGGAGTGGGCCCTCCTGTGGGTGGGTGAGTGGGTACAGAAAAATGTTACGGCGCGTTACAAGGGAAGGAGGGAGGGTTAAAAATCATCAAAAAATGCGTTACGTAATACTTGAACGCCCCTCTGGGTGTCCACATGTGCCATCGAATTTTTGGAATTCGCGTACATTTATTGATTTGAATGTAATTAGTACCTAACGACATTCGGTGACGGACAACATCGCCGTGAAGAAATCGGAACGCTTTGAATTTGTAGTAAATGTAAATATACTGAAAAGAAATACAAAAGTATTGATTTCTAGGTTGTGGGTTGCCGTTGTCATTAAGTTTGCAACTTCTCTAAAGAAGAGGTCTTTACTCAACAGTGGTACTTTTACAAGCTGGTATTATATATACCCTATAAATGTTACATAATAACAGAATCACTGTTTGGAGTTTTTGATCTGTCCTGATGTGGTTTTAATTCATAAACTTACGTTATTTGACCCTATATTATGTAATATTTTAGCGTGATATAGTTTGGTTAATGTGGACTAGTGACATGTATTAAAAAAATTAGAAGCATTGTATGTACATTATATTTGTTATTATGTATATATACTATTTTTTTTAAAGCGCTTTATGAAATCTCAAGATTAAAAAATATTATATCCAGTATCCACGTGCCATTGGCATAAGTGTGTATATGAACAAACACTCGTTGCCATTAAAAAGAAAAAGAAAATTACAATTTCTAGACTAATTGAAGTTTTATTCTGATTAAATTAATCGAACGATTCTCTTCAGTAGGTCGCGAATAAACTATCTAGTTTAAGAATTACGGGCAAGAAAAAACCATTGTTTAATATACTTTGTGTTGACACAAAGATCAAGAAATACAACGCAAATAATGTAGATTACAGACCTTTCCTTTGTTTATTTTAAGATGAGGAAGTTACTAACTATCGTATATTTAGAACAGAGAGACAGTATAATGAGTGTCGTTTGTCTATTTTTGTTTTTAAAGCCAAAATGGTTTAGTGTTGTCATTTCACATTACCGCGTCGATACATAACATGAATCGATTTAAATATATATATTTTATCGTTATAGGTTTGGCGTAGTGGCCACAATCTCACCTGATGTTAAGTGACAATGTGGCCCAAGATGATATCACGCTAAACCTAGTGGAAGGACCGGCTCTCAAGTGCAGCTGCTGGAACACACCTATTGGTGCTTGGCGACAGATTTTCAACTTGCAACAACTTGCTTCCATTTGCAACAACTCATTGCAGGGATTCGAACTCACGTCAATCTACGGAAGTCGTACCCGCTACCACTGAGCCATCATTGCTTCAAATATCATTATATCTATACTAATGTTCTAAGCTGAAGACATTGTTTTTTGTTATTTGTTTGAAGGCGCTAATCTCTGGACCTACCATTCACTACACATTTACATCAGTAGACAGGCAGTCAAACAATTGTACCACTGTTTTTTTATTGTACTTTTCTTAATATCAGGAACAGTTCTAATAAGGAGAAACGGCTTTGTATTATATTTTGCTGTGAGTTACGGTATAATATATTGAAAAGAAAGAGGCACTATCCAAATTTGTATATAAGTGTTTAAACCTATCAGACGTCGCCAAATAACGCTCTCTTTGCGAGTAACAAAGACAACGCTGCATATAGAGTAGATGATTAGCATGGTAAATAGTTGAAACAAGGTAAAACGGTGTTCGTATGTTCCAGTAAATATTTACGTGCCCGGGGAAGGTGTCTCACGAAATGCGCGTATTCTGATTGTTCAGAACGAACGAACGCTGTCTGTCATATAAGTAATATAAGTCATGAAATAGCAAGAAGTAACGCAACTTTAAAAATCACACCAACTCCACTAAAAAGTTTGAACTGGCAATTTTAGTGTATCTTTATATTTGAAGTAACATTTTATTGTTTGCCGCTTTTGTTTATATTACGTGAATGTAAGTTCCAAAACCGGCACTTTCAACTCTATTTAAGTAATAAAAAACATTTTTATTAGGTTCGTTATTAATTCTTCTTGTTATTATTATTTAATGATAATGTGCGCTTACACACAATTATGCCAATGTCACGTGGATATAATATTTTTCTAGTTCATGTTTCTAGTTATTATGATTCACTTCACTGGAACACAATACTAAACTATATCACGCAAAATGCCGCCAATATAACATATATAGACACATAATGCAAGTTTATGACTTTAAACAACAATTACAACATAAAAGACCAAAACCCGGCCAAAAACTCTGTTATTAATTCTGTATCTGTTGTCTCATGACTTTAACATCGATCGTATCGTATCGGTAAAAAAAATAGCGCTCCTGGTTATATAGATTATTTTAATTAACTAGTAATCGATAACGATAATAAACGGTCGATTTCGAAAGTTACCCACCGCGTCGTCAGTGTTTCGGAGTTGGTTTATGTTTCGTTTTTATGGTTTATTATTTGTCCCTACTCCCCTGTAGCTTTCACTATTGTGATAGATGTTCCATAATAGTGGCAACACTTATTGTTTTATCTGTTTCTATGTCTTTTCACGCGACAAGTGGGACAATCGATGATTATTAAACTTTAGGGTTGTAAGGTTGTTAGGGATGGGTATAAGCAAAAATAAGAAAATTGTGAACACCTCTCCTAATTCTTGGAACAGTCATTTATTTCTAGTAAGAAATATAAAAAGATATAACATAATAACAATAATAGTATTACTAATTTAAATTATAAATTCTGTTTTGAAAACAGTAAGAGTTAATATAATAGAGTACGTAAGATTTAATATTGCTCCTGCTCCCTCTGTCAGCAAAAGTAAGAAAAAATTGAACCCTTGAATTGAGGCCTTTTAAACTAATTTAAGTACATTTATTACATATTATAAAAATAACAACTTAGGTACGTATAACGTGTTACGCAAACGACCTGTTTCAAATATCGCGGAAAATAAAGTGGTTCACGTGTAAACTAGTTTGAATAAATGTCATTTGAATATGTTAATTATTTTGTTATCGTTAGTTTAATTCGTAATGGCGACCGATGCCATGTCTTTGTACGATTTTCAAAACCCCTTGAGTGAAACTGATTCCCTTGCATTTATGTTTACACATTTGTTTGTAAAATATTTATCTTTTGTACTGGTTAACTTTTTTTCTAGAAGCACAGCAAAGTGGCTGCACTTTGCCTGATGGTAAGTACGGTAGAATCCAAAAAGCAACGATGGCTCAGTGGTAGCGTGTATGACTTCGCGTCGATTGACGTGAATTGGAATTCCTGCAATGAACCTGAGCTTTCGGTTAAGGAAAGCATCGTGAGGAAACCATAGCATGGTGGTATGGCTGTTTCTGATGCCCGCCTGGCTAGCTACCACCCTCAAGTTGAAAATCTGTCGCCAAGCACCAATAGGTGTGTTCTGGCAGCTGCACTTGAGAGCCAGTCTTCCACTAGTTTTAGCGTGTTATCATCTTGGGCCACATCGTCACTTAATATCAGGTGATCGACATCAAAGAACACAAAGGATCGACAATTCATCGTCGGTCTTCGCCGTCATGCCGACCTGCGAGCACCTGTACAGCAGGATATACAATATTTGATCTCGAAACGCGGTAAACCAAAACAGAGTCACAGTGGCGGCTTTATCACCATATTCATGGTGGTTGCGACTCAGTCGTGTAAAAATGTCTATCACTCCACTTGATTAATGTTATACACCTGCTGATCGCGGAACGCAACACCACAGGCGACACGCCTAAGCGGGCCACTACGACTGGTGTATGGTGATCGCAATCCAGTCGGACTCAATTCTCGTGCACTACCACCCAGCTAGCAGTATCATTAATATAAAAAAGTAAAGTTTATGAGTTTGAATCTAGGAGTTGTCTTCTGGAAGTACTGATCATCATCATTATCAACCTATACTAGTCCACTGCTGGACATAGGCCTCCCCTAATGAGCGCCATAGCGCCCTGTCTTCAGCTTGCCGCATCCAGCATCTGCCTGCAGTTTTTCGCAGATCGTCGTCCCATCTGGCCGGAGGGCGTCTTTCACCTAGTTTGCCGAGTCTGTACTGATCCGATTCTAAATATTTTATACTATAAAGGTGGCAAACAAGTATACGGCCCGCCTAAAGGTAAGCGTTACCGTAGCCTATGGACGCTTGTATTACCATAGGTATCATTAGCGCGTTGCCGATCTTGAATCGCCCTACCCCAAGGAACTCTGGAAACCATACTTATCGCAGGAACACAACACACGGTCATTTGGCTGCAGTCTTTTGTAACATGAAAGTATTCCACCAGTCAAGCTGGAGAAATCTCCAAAGAAATATCTCTGTGCCCTAACTCTCTTTGAATCCACCCTTCCCCAAGGAGCTCTGGAAACCCTACTCACCGCAGGAATACAACACTAGGTCATTTGCCTACGATCTTCTGTAGGGTGGAGTTATTCCACCATTCGGGCTGCCCCAAGTAGAAAATAATATCCAAAGAAGATAAGTAAGTGTCCTACCTCTCTTAAAATTATTTAACGGGTAGAAATCTACGTTCAGGCTAATGATTATAGGCTATGTTTCATTTTTATTAAGTATTAGGTAAGTTGTAATTAACGCGTACAAAATCGCGTATGGTTACTAGTTGCTTATTAACACATAATATTTGAAGATTTATGTCTGTATAATTATAATAAATAATATTATTCAACTCAGCAATAAATAAGCCTTTCATTAAAATGAAATTTCCTGTGTCCAAGGATGTCAATGTATAATATACTCGTTTATATTTTTGGTCGGTGTTAAATATTTATAAAGTGAAAAGTATGTGGTTACTTAGTTATGTGGTTGTAATTTATGTTGTTTAATTACAAACTTAGTTATAACTAGTAACATGGTTTTTCTTTTAATATAATGCCGCCATAATTACATATTATAGGGTCAAATAACATAAGTTTATGAATTTAAAACAAAAACCATCATATTATGACATTTTGAGATCCCGCCAAAAATTTCCGTGACATTCGAAACGAATCGGAGATGTATTTCAAACTTCGCCATGATAGAATTTGGCATTCTATAGAATTTCGGCATTTCATACATTGCCTATAACATATATCAAACTTCCCGTCTATAAAAGTTTATCAAAATCGGTTTTTACAATTAAAAAACAAATATTTTTTTGTACTTTTTTTTACTGTTTCTAAAAGTAAGATTGTCAAATTTTATAGATATAGATTGAGGAATGTCATAAACTCTCCGTGTACAACATTCCATCACAATCGGTCAAGCCGTTTTTGAGTTCAATTCGTAATATATTTAATTAAATTAATTTGATGTACATTTATAGATATTTTTTAAATTGTTGATTTACTCCTATTAAGCTAACTGTTTTTTTAAATTGATAAGTATAATTCGATTTCAGATTTAGTATGCTACAATATTGTCTTGTTATTTATGAAATTATTAATTTTATGTCTATGATTGTACCTTTTTAATTAAACAAGAAAATATATTCAAAATCTGATGTTCCTGGCAAGAGATAATCAGTAAGATCGTAAAACAGAAGTGATAAATAAATTTATCAAGTGTGATGATTGCTCCTTGAAAAATGTTTTGTCTATTACCGCCTCGCCACTTAAAGCACAGTTGCGGCTGACACCATAAAACATCCATGTTTGGTGAGTAGGATGCGCTTTATTCCCGGGGTCGTTGATCTCACACACCGCCGTATCTCGAACTGCGGGTGTCTTCGTCACAGATGAGAATTAAATCCAGCCAGTTCACTTCTAACGACGATTTTTGTGCATATATTCCATAGATAATTAAAACAAGTTTTTGTTTTTTTAATTATCTATGATATATCCACTTCTTGCCTTATTAGAATCGAAGTGGCTGTTGGTTGTTCTTGCCGATTTGATTACGTACACCTCACGCAGAGTGAAATTGCTCCATTTTGTTTCTTTTTGGTGTGTTACGTTTCGGAGTTAATTCATACATTGTTCATTAACTTAAAGAGTACTCTAAGTATTATTTGGTAATAAAAATTAAATTAATTAATTAATTTAAAAGTGCTAATTTTTCTTAATTATCATTTTTTAAGTAAGTCGGGTATTTATTTTTCTTTATTTATTATTAATAATTATACCCTTTCATAATCCGAGAGTAAACAACTTTTAGATAATTATTTTAAACACAAATATATGTTGAAAATAGTACCCGTGAATAACTATTCATATTAAAAGTAATATAAAAGTTTTTTTATCTAAATAAAAACACACTGCAATAATGCGGCGTGACGTCATCGTTCAATAAAGAAAGTTAAGATTAAAGGCATTATGCGCAAAGTCGACTTTAGTAGAATTTCAGTTCTGAAATTTCTACAGAATATGTAATTTTTAATAGGCTCTATTTCAAAGTTTAATAATACATTTAGAGTAATTTACCACAAGATAACACTCACCTGTGTATATTCATTGCACGATGACGTCACATTTTCTGTATGATGTTTCCAATCACGTGACTAACTGATGAAAATAATTTTCGGAAACAAAAATTTAATAATTAAACCATTATTTTTCCAGATATGTATTGTTTTAGACTTTTTATCAATAGACCAATATTATAAACTAATTAACTTTAATTTTTAAACAAACAGTAAACTCACGGATTCCTGACGCAGTGTTACATTAAAGTGTTAATCATAGAATTATCAACTTATAATTAATTATTACTTGATATAAATACAATAATTATCAAGATTATTATCAATTATAATTATCAAGTGATCATTGTCAGCGAACCCTGCCTCTAAGTATATAATAGATA
This sequence comes from Saturnia pavonia, assembly GCA_947532125.1. Lineage (NCBI taxonomy): Eukaryota > Metazoa > Arthropoda > Insecta > Lepidoptera > Saturniidae > Saturnia > Saturnia pavonia. Next base: position 3,119,996 of record OX383916.1, on the reverse strand, counting down.
TGCACGAAATTAGGTTTTCGGCAGTGTTTGGAAAAAAAAGATTTTTTTTTATCGTTGTATGTTTGGCGTAGTGGCCACCTGATGTTAAGTGACGATGCGGCCCAAGATGATAACACGCTAAACCTAGTGGAAGACTGGCTCTCAAGTGCAGCTGCCGGAACGCACCTATGGGTGCTTGGCGGCAGATTTTCAACTTGAGGGTGGTAGCTAGCCAGGCGGGCATTAGAAAATACCCTACCACCATGCAATGCATTCGTAGAGTACATTATACTATGTTACGCGAAAACTAGTGAGCACATACTTATTACAATTTTTCACATAGAGATAATACTCTGTTTTCTTTTATTTATGGTTTCAGCTATGGTGTTGACAAAAACTCAAACCCCATATAAGAAATTAAAATAGTTATAACAATAAGCATTTTTTTCCTCATGAAGTGTAGTAATGTTTCTGGGCTCACTTTTATGGTATTTTTATTTTATTTTTAGAGTAACATGTGGTAACGAGTTCTCTCTTCAATAGATATCATTTTTGGATTGATAGTATAAAAATACTTATAAAAATACAACATTGCAAACTACGCCGCACAAATAAAATTGTGTACCTACATATTGATTATTTTCAAGTATGTCATCCATGACCTAAATATATATGTATATGTACTTATGTTATGTATATTTGTATTTATTATTTAAAAAAAAAACATGATAATCTAGATCGTTATTTGACCGAGCAAAAGATAAGACAAGAAATCATGATAAAGCGAAAAATTACCGAAAAGTTTATGAAATAAAACGGTATCTTTACGAAATAATCCTAATTAAAGTCATATCCTGTCTCTTTATTCCATAATAGCGGTGTTCCACGGTTTCACCCCTCTTAAATTTATTCTACAAACTCGAAGCCGGTTAATATTATTTCAGAGTCTGTACACGTTTCTGTTCCTACAACTATATCCAATTGCTCTGACAAATATTTTTTATGAAACATTCCGTACTTATCGTAATTGTTAACAGGTAAAAATAAATATAACCATAAACATCAGATAACTCATCAGATATTCAAAAGGTTGAAGTAAAAATAAACATAGGGCTACCTGTATTTTCCCTACCGTGCTCGGTTTGCGTTAGTAATCGTCGCTCCGTGCGCGTTAAGTCAATATGCAAATATGTATAGCCTTTGTTAAGGTTCGCACTTCAGCGGTTTTGAGTCATAGACTGAGAATTTCCTTTAAGTTTCAAAACGTCTAACCGCGTTAGAATTAGAGTAGAAGTGTTTATGGAAGTTGTAGTCAACATTAATTCATGAGAGCGTAATTATATCGTGAACTCAATTAAGTAATCTATATTTTTTAATTATTAATTTCCTTTATTATGATCTGTGTTATGTTTATATGGCGGCCATTTTACGAAATGGTTATTGAGGTCAAGAAGTGAGAGTCAAGACCGACGTGAGTTCGAATCCCTGCAATGAGCCTGAGATTTCAATGAAAGAAAACGATGTGATACAAACCATGTGGTGGTAGGGCATTCTCTAATAATAATAATATAAGCAATGTACTCGATAATTATCTACCTACTTTATTTTTTTTGTTTCTTTATTATTCCACTAATAATCAATTTAAAATATACAAATGGACATAAATGCTTTATGAATTTGACATTTTATTATTATTATTTATATTAGTTGTAATATAATGTAAGGAGCCGAGCTGCTGATTGCGCGTAATGTTATTGTTTTATAAGAGTGTGGGGTAGACTGAAAACCAGTGCTGTGGGGTGTGGTGATACCACACAGGCGAGTACATTCGAAGAGCGATTTGTGAGTTTATTTTGTTTTTAATTTGTATTTTCTTTTGAGTACGAATAAATTGTTTACGTTAAACGGCATTTTACTACCCACGGGTATAATATCATTATTATTTATTAAATAGAAGAGATTTTTGTTTACTAAATAGCATAAGTACGATTTCGAATTTTTACTTTAATCGAAATAAAACCTATAACAACACAGATCATAAATATTAATTGTACAGTTCCTATAAATAAGCTTGAAATTTGAGATAAAAGAAAGGAAAGAGTGATAGGGCACAGAGAAATTCCTTTAGATATTTCTCTCTACTTGGGGCAGTCTGACTGGTGGAATACCCAACAGAAACTGCAGCCTAATAAACTTTTGTTGTATTCCTGCGGTGAGTATGGTTTCCAGAGCTCCTTGGGATAGGTGGGTTCAAGGTTGGCAACGCGGTAGTGATATCTATGTTATTACCAGCGGCCATAGGTTACAATAGCCGTTTATCATCAGGTGAGCCGTATGCTTGTTTGTTAACTTAGTGGTACAAAAAAATAATTGAGAAGTCGGTATTGTTCGATATTTTAGAATCACTGAGAATGCAATCAGGAGTAGTCTAGTCAAGAAGTTAAAATACGTGGTTATTCTTGTTACTGCGAGTTAAAATACTTGCGTGATAGATCTAAATGTGCGAAATTAACCTCCTAGCACCAATAGTTTCAGGTAATTTGTAAAAAACTAGACCTGTTTTTAAACATCTTTTATTGTTTTTAACTTTTGCAATTGTTTAAGTATGTGCGGATTTGAAATTTTCATTCATTTTCGAGATCTCATTACGTATTCAAGAAGGTATTATAGTACGTATATTAACTTCCAGTAACAAGAATTAATACGTTTTTTAACTTATTAACTAGACTAAGAGAAACAAATAGTGCTACTATTCTTAAGTTGCTAGTGCCTTATGTGCCAATCCTAATTCGCGTAAACTCTTAAACAGCTTTCTAATTATTCAAATATGTTGGGCCTATTATATTCTGTTGGTACAGACGCAACTAGTAATAGGGGTGACAGTTGTCTGGGAAGAGGGAGTGAAAATATTGTGGGCGTTTACGCAGTATAACCTCCGCCCACTTTCTCCCTCAATCCAGCCCTTCATTTTGTATTAGTTACATTCTTGATTCTTATGTTGGCAGTTGAATATACTTTATGTTATTCTAACTTGAAATACTTAGTAAAGTATACAATTCAGCTCAATAATAGATTATCCTTATGTAACTTTTTCGTGTACCAATATTATTCGTTTGTCATCAGAGGTGGGCATAATTTACCAAACTATTTGATTGACGAAGGCGTTACTTTACGGAAATAATTTATCGAAAATTTATTTGCTACTTCCGCCACAAATTTCCGATAAATTATTTATCAAACTAGTTTCGTTTCCTTTATTTTTGTCAAACTATTTATCATTAGATGCGCCCCACAGTTTCATCCGTGTTAAATTTATCCGACAAAGTCTACCGTACCCGTAGACTACTCGTATAATTGTTCTCATGCCCCGTACTTGCCTATAGCTGTCCAGTTTGTTTGAAGTTCATAGTTTCTGCTCTTTTCTTTAGGGTCATAGCGTTAAGTTATATAGCCTATAACCTTCTTCAATAAATCTATACTATGTAATAAAGTAGAAGATTATTTTTGTTTGTTTAGACACACTAATCTCCGGAACTACTAGTCGGATTCGAAAAATTATTTTGTATATAATAGCCAGATTCATGAGGAATAGTATACCTAGCATTAGGCTACACCTCTCAGCTGACCTTAAATATTGATTTTCGTTAAGTAAGACGGAAGAAACAGCGTACCCGAACTGCTTTATCAGCGTGCATTGGCGTAATGGTTAGTGATACGTAAATAAAATGTTCTACAAAAATATTGCTCCTTAATACCTCCATTTAAAAAAAGTATGCGACACCATATGCCTTTCTCTTAAACATAAGCCACAATAAGGTATTTTGTGACAAAGAATTATAGTAAAGTAATTTGAGCATTATTATTAGGCATGGCATATTAATCCTTACAAACGAAAGTTACTTCATCATCAAGACAATTTTCGGCTCGGCTCTACGACTATATGCTATGAACGAGCCGTGTGAGTTGTGCCGCATAACCCTGACCCTGATGTATTATAAATCATCAATCAGCGATTTCTTTTAAATTGACCGCGGGACTCAGGTAGTAGCTTATAAAATACAAAATTATTTTCTCAAATCTGACTTATATAAATAGAGTTCCAAGGATTAGTGCATCCAACTCTTCAGCATTATAATATTAATATGGATGTCGTTTATATTTGCCCTGTTCTTTTTTACATTAGCCCTCTGTTCTCGTGTAAGTCAATCTCGGTGATCTTCGAATTTTTCTTTAACATACGTCTAACTTCAAAATATTGATGTAGGTCTGTAGCAGTAAAGGTTAGTGCACTACAACAATGGTGTTCTCATTTGCGTGCAGTGCTATTTGCAGGCTTTTGATGTGGCCATGTTTCTGTTTTAACGTCAAGATATAAATTTGTTTACGGCGAAAGGTTTTTAGAAAGTCGTTAATTTATGGGAAGTCTGAACAATTGGCTTTTTAATTAATTTAATGTTTGTTTGTTCTCTTTTGTGATTTTGTTTTTGACTTTAGGCATGAGTACCTTTATAATTCGGTGAAGGATTACATTGAGATATAAATCACAATATTATGTTATTAAATATTACTTTTGTGTAATATATATTTCTTTTTTTATGAAGAAAAAAATATGGGCATCAATAATTTTCCTATCAACTATATTTTTTTATCAGACGCTTCTATCCTCGGTAGCAAATGTTTTTTTTTAACAACCACATCAAATCTAATCTATAATAATGAAGCTCGAAATATATTTTTTTGTTTGTCTGTTTCAACGCGCGAATCTCTGAAACTACCAGTATATTTTTATAACCTATTTATCGTGGGGGGATATCTTACACACGCTACGACCCTCAGGAGCGAAACAATGACCACAAACGTCAACCAATCTGGCATTCTGTAGGCAAATAGTTATCATATTATGTATGAAACTGCAAACTCCAAATTTTATGCGGGTGAAACCGCAGGGCACAGCTAGCAATTAATAGCAAAAGTATCTATAAATACTTCGTGAAGGAACTAAGCTACGATGTAAGTTATACGCAGCCCGTATTTTAGTTACCAGATCAATACCGTCTCGAATATAGTCCGTCTGATTGGCATCGGTCTGTTGACATAATCGATATTGGAGACGAAAGGCGGGCATTTACCAACTTCAAGATTTTTTAATCTATCTTATAGTGATATAATATTATTAATGATAAAAAGTACATACGTAAAGTAAGTATTTTATACATGTACTAGCTGTGCCCGCGGCTCCACTCGCGTGGAATACAGAATACCGTCAATCGAGCGCACGCGCGAATCGTGTTGCCTCCGCTTAAAAAATGGAAGACAAAAATGCTTATTGTGGGTGATCCTTAGAAGATAGATGTATGCTATCGCTTTTTTATAGGGCTTTTTAAGATCTACAATTATGTAAAACATTAATTTGATATATCTCGCATGCTTTACTCAGCATAAGTCATTTCATCGCCACAAATGCGTCTTTTTTCCGAATTGATTTATAATTACCATCGTCACTGCTTATTTCGTATGTTACTTTATCTTAAAACATATCCCATAACGAGTATGGTATGAATTAAAATAAAATAAAAACATGTAAATCGGATAAGTAGGTTTTGTGTGAAAAGAACATAAACGGACATACAGACATCTCCATATCCTCGTTCATTCCTTAACAGGTTGCAGCTGACGTTTGCTTGGGTGCCTCAAATCTATTATGATATTGTTACACCGCCGTTTAACCAACGTGGTATGAAGAAAACCACCGCCACTGTTGAAAACTCGACGGTTTTTAGTTCAGTCAATCTCCAGTTTTACGTTCAATAAGATTAGAACTTCGAATCTGTTATGTATCTAAGACGTTGATAAAACACGAATAACACAAGAAACACTATAACAATAAGCAAACACAAACATACACGCGCGCGCGTTTGTCTCGAAATATACAAAATAATTACCCATATAACATCTGGTTACATATCTTAAGTATCGTTTATCTTGATATTTCTGATTCGAAAAAAATTTCACTTGAAGTGATGCTCGCTCGATTTCATGACTCAGTGTGGTAACCGATCGGAGGTTGCAGGTTCAAGGTCAAAACACACACTAAGTATAATATGTTGAAAATAATACTATTGTGAATAAATTTCACTTAATAATACTCTTTGAGTCACTTAGCTCGAGATAACCTAATAAGATTAACATTAAACTGTGCTATTCTTATTATGTGTTATATTTATTGTACCATTTTATCACGTTTTCTGATTGGCGTTTCTATTCACGTAACGCAAACAAAAATCTAAATAATAAATCATCAATTATACGGCTTTTTAGCAATAGACAAATATGATCAAATAGAGTTAACTTTAATTTTTAAACATACTGTTCACTCGCGGAATTATAAAAAACAATTTTATTAATATAAACACTATTAAATATAAATATAGTAGAAGAATTTATCCATTGACTGTATTACTTTATAAATATAGTTAAAATGTTTTATTCTATTTAAATATATTTTAAAATATCACGTATTATATTAATTATTCCATAATATAATATTATAATAATTATTCCATTGGGAACGTTGGAAGAGGAAGGCCTAGACGAACGTTCCACGATCAAATCGGGGACGTTTTGAAGAAAGGTCAGGTCCAGAGTACTCTAAACCGACGAGCATGCATGAAAAGATTGATGAATGTTGAGGAAGCGAAAGTTGTATGTCAGGATCGTAGCAAGTGGAAGGACGTGGTCTCTGCCTACCCCGTTGGGAAAGAGGCGTGATTTATGTATGTATGTATGTATTCCATAAAAGTATTATTATCTCAGTGGGTAGTTAAAAGCCGTTATATTGGGTAGTGGAAATGCTGTTAGGTTTTACGTAAATAAATAATTTATTGGTATCCGGTGAAACAAAATTCAAAAAAACTCACTTTCCAGGTAATACCTTAACTGTGGTCGTACTTACAGTATCTCTTTCTGTGGTCATATTGCAGATTTCTTCTTTTTTATCGCCTGTTGTTTCCACTTGGTTGTCCAATAAGGAACGTTTCGGGTTTTTTTTTGTCGATCTGACTAATCTGTTAGCCGTAAAGACCCTGAAGCCTCAGAAGGCTTTTATAGATTCACCGGACTTGATTGTCTTTGCTCAAAACACGGCTGGCTTATATACCAAAATAAAAGGAGGGTCGAAATCTTTAGAAAGGACTTGATAACATTACGACATCGTTTAAAAGGGGAAGTGTTCTATTTTTAAACCATTGTTTTATTTACGCAATCGGACCGATACGCTTTGAGTAAACTGCAATGCTTTTCGTGTCTACAAATACATTCTCGATGTTTCATGTAGATTCTAGAGGGTTCCAGATATTTCTAGAATAATGAATTTTTCTATTTTTACTCAGATAGTAACAGTATCTATTTTCATAGGTAAGTAATAATATTTATTCCATCATATTTGTGTTAAATGTATACAAAATAAACTGTATAGATACACGGAAGGCATTTAACACGAGCCTGTGATATATTTTGTTTACCAAAATGCGGCAGACAAACGAAAACGACGCGGAATTTATTCGAAGGTCACCACGAACATTCGTAGTATACAATAAACTTACTTACATAATATTTTACGTTTTTCTATCCTTAAAAAGAACGTGCGCTTTTCAAACTGGTTTTCCGTTTTAATTGAAACATCGTGATGTGTGAATAAAAGCGATTACAATTTTTGATCTTTATTAGTGTTTGATGGAAATTAATTCCCTTATTCAAATCCTGACAAAACGTAGCAGTGTCGAAGAGTAGATAGAGATATTTTAACATAACGCTGTTTATGTCAACATATATTTTTTATAATAGTACGGCGACGTGAAGGCACTGCCTTTTGGTAAACATAGTACCTACTATCCACCAAGCGATCGGCAATCTGTCTTGTGTATGGTGGTTGTGATTCAGTCAGATACAATTGTCGGCGTCCAACCACCCAGCAAAGGCCATCATTGACGCAAGCTGGTATGACAGCGGCGATTGGCAATAGAATTTAGATCTTTCGATGGTTGCCACAGTTTTAGCCATGTACTTTACCGGTATATGCGCCCCGTTTCTTTGCCAAGCTAATATGATAAAAAAGTATGTATTTCAGCTCCGATGTGAGACTGGAGTTACTCCTCTGGACTTGTTTTGGAATTTAGAATATATACAATTGGTAAAATAGTAAATAAAGGTATCTCTTGGGATATAGAATAGATATAGAATCTAAAAAATTAATTTGCCCCCGCGCGGCGTTCCCCCTCATTTCAACGGTCGATTCTCGTCTGGCGAGATTCGCAGTAAACGAAAATGATTTGAATAAATTTCAACCTTATTTGAGTAATACTAAGGTTAAAACTTGTTGCGTTGATGTTGCATGATGATTCCTTTTCTTACAATTTCACTCGTCATATTTTTTCATAGCGTGAGTGTTATATCGTTTCTTACGGACTAAACTCCAAAATACGTAGACTCCAAGGGCTAAAAAGAAGTTGTGCATATTTCTCTTCAGAACGTGAATTTGTACCCTCTGTAATTCTTTCTTTACTCTTTAGCTTCAACAAGTGAGATAGACGTAGGCGACCTCAAGGAGGACGGTATATGTTCTACCGATAGTGCCAATTAGCCAATCATAATTCCGATCCATCGATCAGGGATTACGAGCATCATTATGTAGTGGTATTATAATTAATTTGCGGCTTTTGTAGTAAATAAGTTACCATCCAATGCTATTCAATTATTGATCTTTCTGATAACAATGGGTTCGGAGCACGTACTGGCTTAATGACTTCTCAGTTCATTGGTCGGTATTGTTCGATTGAATTTAGGGTTGTCATTCGTAAACGTTTATTAATGCGTTTTATAAACTTGTTCAAGAGTTAAATGTATTTTTTTTACAATAAATATGATGCTAGTATTTAAAAAAAAAATGTTTTCGTGTTTATTTATCTATATGAATAAAATGATTGCGGTTTATCATTGTGCGCGTATCACGCAAAACTACTGGATAGATTTGATCTTTTTATTTGTTTTACTCCTGAGATACCAGGTCCTTATAAAAAAAATATAATCACGATATCTTCATAAACAATAAGTCTGTAGTCCACGCGTAACCAACGTACCAACCCTGTAAATATTACTCTCTCTCCGGCACTTGTAATATTCCCATTTCCATTGTGCTTATATTCCCATTTCCATTGTGTTCAATGGATTGTTCTAAAGGATCAAAGATCAAGTAATCTGGATAATAATTATTTATTCAAAACTAATTTTAAATTACCCCGCTCCAGTAGCTGGTAATGTCTTACCTCACACTGATAAGCGTATAAATGATTTTATAATTTCATAGTGGAATTCTGACAGTAATTTACAATAGCTTCTTAAGGTCGTTTAGGTTGGTGCCTAAGGGAATTTCTATACTGACATTATTTTTCGCAGATGTGTTATCTGCCCAGGTTATAAAATATATTTTGTTATATAAAATATATACGACATAAGCAGTGACGATAATGGTGAATCTACTCGGAATAAAGACGCATTTAGGGTGATGAAATAACTTACGCTGTATAAACTATAAGAGATTTGTCAAATTAATGTACTACATAATTGTAAGCCTTAAAAAGACCTATAAAAAGTCAGCAATAGCATATGTCTTATCTTCTAAGGATCACCCACAATAATCATTTTTGAGGCAGCACAATTCGTGCGTACGAACATCATTCTGTAGTTCACGCGAGCGGAGCCGCGAACACAGCTAGTTGCTATTAAAAATAATAAAAATAACATGTAAGTGGTGCCATCTATCTAACATGACAGCTATTAGATTGTTTAATTTCTATAATGTGCGAAAAATATTCACTTTTTTCAGCTCGTTTGTATACTCTTAAACCTGTCTATATGTATTTGAGAAACTTAAAGAAATGGATAGTTTTGTATGATTTTGACAATTTTCCAGAACGATTAAACTTGTAGCATTCCTTCATACATCTCCTAGCAGTGATTAACATCATAGAAATTAAAATAAGCATTACAGAAATATTAATTTTGATCTCATTTTTTTTATCGTTATAGGTTTGACGTAGTTGCCACAATCTCACCTGATGTTAAGTAACGATGTCGCACAAGATGATAACACGCTTAACCTAGTGGAAGACTGGCTCTCAAGTGCAGCTGCTGGAACACACCTATTGGTGCTTGGCGATAGATTTTCAACTTAAGTGTGGTAGCTAGCCAGGCGGGCTTTAGAAGATGCTCTACCACCATGCTATGGTTGCCTCACGATGATTTCCTTCACTGAAATCTCAGGCTCATTGCAGGGATTCGAATCCCCGTTAATCGACGCAAAATCGTACACGCTACCACTGAGCCATCATTGCTTAAAATTGCTTGAAATATAATATATATTCTAGTTCTCTACGTCATATCCTTGCCGTACTGTGAAGCTGTGGTACTGTCTTCCGGCCAGTGTGTTCCCTCCTTCCTATAAAATGGGGTCCTTCAAATATAACGTGAAGAGGCATTTGAGCAGACCGGCATCAGCGACGCCTGACGATGGATTGTAAATAGAACATCAAGTACAGTGGCGTTAATTTGTCGTGCTACGAAAAAAAATGGCGCGTGCAGCACCGTACATGTGAAAGAAGAGAAACTTCTTAAAATATAGTATAGCTCTGTTCTCCAGCTCCCTACATTATATCATTCTTCTCTCTCATGTAATGAAATGTGCCTAAACGTGATGCGTCCTTGGAATTTTACTCTTTATTCTCGTCTAATTATTAATCGCCGCCTAAGACGTTCCATTTAAAAAATTAATCAAATAATTTGTACACCACTAGGTTAGGAACTCTCCATTATTATTCAGTGAAACATGTTTAAACCTCTATTTAGTTATTAGCTATTTATCTGTCGCAATACACATTGCCTACATACTTGAGCAATATATAAATGACTAGAAAATATGTAAGCACCGACAGCCGATAAGCAGTCCTCATCGGAAGTATGTACAAATACGTGTCATTAAATTTGTAATCAATTTTAATAATAATTTTATTGAAGTAAGTTGTTGTAAGTAATTAAACTATTCACTTCACCTATATAAAACATGACATCGCTAAAATACGTACATTCATTTTGTTTTAAGCACAGTTACTGATATTCTTGTTGCAAAATTAGATGACAGCATATTTGCATTCGCGCATTAAAGAATTATCATTATCATTTTTAATTACACGTACAATAAACCACACATTTCATTCTGAACATTAAAATATAAACCACGACTTTCCATTATTTTTAACTGTATTTATCCTTAGCTGAAATGCAAACCAGAAAATACATTTAATATCATGTGATTTTTACTTTATCAGTTGGTGACATAAATCAGCCGCTTCAATTGTATTGTTGTGGATTTATGAAAACTATGTGTGCAATTTCTACGTAAGCGAAAAGCTTTTTTGATAAAAGTGAAGGGTATGTGGTCATTCATCTACTCTCGTCTTTTGCCTCACAAGCTTTGCACTGGCGATGATAAAGTTTTTTTTTTTTAGAATAACATATAAAAGTCTCCAAGTGAAAAATTTGGAATCAAGTTTATTGGATGTAGTCGATTAGAACACCATTAACATATAAATTAGATAATATAACATACCATTGAAACAATAACATACTTAAATATTTTTTTATTTAAAATATATCTACTAAAAAAGCGTGCAATCCATTTGAACTAACTGGCTCTGTAACCCGTTAGATATCTGTAATTAATATCAAATAGGACCGCAGAGGTCATCGTTTATTTGTACCAGCTACGAACATGGGTCGGTGCAATTCCAGTAAAATAGTTAAGTCAGTGACATTAGGTATATGTGAAATGTTCTGGTAACGATTGCTAGTTGCGACCTATATTCTCCGAGACGCGGCGTCTGAACGACCGGCGCCGAACGACCTCGTCGGGATAATGTCAAAGGTCGAACAAAAATGTATCAAAGGTTAACACTGAAGATAATAGATTTTTTATGCAACAATTCAACAAATATATTTTTGAACTGTAATTCGAATAACAATTGAGGTTTCCAAGTAAAGTTCGGTGAATTTGCAAAGGCCAATCAGGCCAACAGCAATTGTCTGATTAAAAAAAGGTCTCTAAGTCTGATAGATCACCTCATAATCTTTTTTTCTCATCGTAATTAATAATTTGGTTAATAAGCATTATTATCATCTTTTCTCGGATTGTACTTTAATTAGTGGTGTACGCCGCGCCTCCATTGGCTGCGTATTTTGCATTTTGTGTGAAGTATACTCGTTTTGAAAAGTTTGGATAGTCGGTTGAAATAAATTCATCCAATTGAGTGACTTCATAAGTGCCTTCTTAGGGCCTAACTTGAATAAAGTATATTTTGATTTTGACTTCGAAGAATAACGGCAACCACAAAGAGAAAAATAGTCATCACTGTCACACTGACTTTAAAATATAACTCCGAGCGCATTCAAAGCCAATTAGTGCTTGGTAATAGAAAAAATATTAATGATAGGTTTGTTTACCTTTTTAATAAGTTTTTGAACCAATGATGGCTCAGTGGTAGCGTGCATGACTACGCGTCGACTGACTTTAGTTTCGGTGAAGGAAAACATCGTGAGGAAACCATAGCATGGTAGTAGGACTTTTTCTAATACTCGCCTGGCTTGCTACCACCCTCAAGTTGAAAAACTGTCGCCAAGCACCAATATGTATGTTCCGACAGCTGCACTTGAGAGCCAGTCTTCCACTAGGTTTAACGTGTTATCATCTTGGGCCACATCCTCACTTAACATTAATTGAGATTGTGCCAACTACGCCAAAACTATAACGATAAAAAAAGTTTTACCGTCATAATGGACCACCATTAAGCAAAGATTGGTCATAAAGTAATCACTTAGAAATAGTGCTATTTGGTAAGGATTATTTATTACTGTGATTATACACTGATAGTTTTAAATTTATACTGCGTCATACAACCAGGTTAGGTAATTTTGAAATGTAATTTGGTAAAAACTCTTCCGAATGGCTGCAGAAGTCGTAAACCGCATATATAAGGTCGTAAAAGATGATAAACAATAATTTATTCATGACGTATACGCTCTACGACATACTAGTTTTAAGTTTTATTGTATACTTTACAAACTTGTATGCAATTTCACCACTAGACATTAGATGAAACTGTCTATGCGGTAGAATAAATGTAATCCAATTATAATGAAATTTTCATCAAATGAGCGGTACTGTCAGTAGGAACTTAAAATTTGTAGCTATCAAATTGTACTTACGATTCAGAATAACCACATTCATAGAAATTTAGAGAAAAAAAATATGACTAAGGACGTTGACCGCATCATGTTAAATCTGTAAAATCGTGAATGTGACGTGTTCTTTTACCGTGTATACATTTGTTGCGTTTCAATAATTAGGGTATTTAGACATTTCTGCTATCGTTTTGCTTTAGGGAAATACGTAATTAGTGGACGGAATACAGTGATATAAATGATTGGTAACATATTTTCAAGTAGGTCTTGGAAGGGTGTCCAAGCTGCACTACTAATAGCACATCAGTCATCATGTTTCGTTTTCTGCACTGATTTAATTTCCGAACATACCCACTAACATTGAGCCATCTTTGCTTATCAAACCATGACAGGAATAAATTGGGCTTTTCCTGAAAGTTTTTGTTCGCTTATCGTAGACATCTAACTTCGGTCTCGATCTGCGGGTGTGTCGGGTAAGCGTGCCAAGTTCCCAATAATATTAGTATTGATTTTCTCAATTTTCCGGTTACGTAAATGAGTAAGACGAGACGGACTATAGTAATTTATATGTTAGCTATGTCTCCGTGACGAAGGGAACCTGATTCGATCACCTTTCGCTATTTGTCGATTTCTGTAATATATATGAGACAGGTAGAAAAAAGAAAATATTTATGTGCTTTCTAAAGTTTGGCTACTTTTTTATAGTAGTAAGGCAATGTCACGGCAGTCTGTTGAATGTTTCAGTGGTCAGTGGACACTACTTTGATCGACATGAGTTGGAATCCCTGAAATGAGCCTGAGTTTTCGGTGAAGGAAAACGCGATGAAACCGTAGCATGGTGGTAGGGCATTTTCTAATGCTAGCACCTACAAGCGGTTAACGTTGATAACAAGTTAGGCATAGAATTTATCGTTAGTGCACTTGCTAGAATATATATACACTTCAGTATAAATGAAATAAGAAACTATCGACCCAAGTGTAGGGACTTGGGACTTTTTAACATTTATCAAACATCATCATTATAAGAAATATAGGTAATTAAGTATATATACGATGAAATTCGTCATAATAAAAATAGTAGGTATTAATATTTTTTAAATGAATAGATAATATATTTATTATTTAGGATTTATCTTACGTAAGATTTAAATATACGCCCAAATTCGTCATAACAATAAAATATAAATATATTTTTTATAATTTTTCAATAAATTGATGATATATTTATTTTATTTATAATATCTTACGTAAGATTTATGAATAATATCCCTCTCACTGTCTTTGTTAGGAAAAGTAAGAACTGCTTACGTTATACTTGAATACCCCTTATAGCGTGATTTATTTAATATAATCGAAGACGTATAACATGCGTGCGAGTACGCCCCGTTTGAAAAACAGTAAACAGTTTAAATTAACTCTCGCTGATATTTTATATTTACATATTATTGTTGTTTCTTGTCACGAAAGCTGTCATGCCTTGCGCACAAACACTTTCTAGATCCATTGCACGTGGATCTTTAGATTTTAACTCGTTCTTTAAGTGTGCTTATGAGGTATATTACAGTAGGTAATTTTATAAATAATGTTTGTGTAATTTAATAAAAAAATGAAATAAAAAAAAAACAACACAAATAAACTATTCATTAAGACCATTCCAATAAGCCCACACACTATATACCTCTGCTTTAAGTTGGTGAGGAGTTGGGTATCATACAGATTCCAGATGATGATGCAGCGTCAGCTCAAGTTTACCATTTTCTCGCAATATCATTGAAGTAATATGATAACAACACAATGTACTTCTAAACTAATATTATAAAGAGGAAAGATTTGATTGTTTGCTTGCATTGAATAGGCTCTGAAACTACTGGACCGATTTGAAAAATTCTTTCACCATTAGAATCCTACATTATACCTGTTGAACATAGGCTATAGAATATTTTCAAGAAAGTTACGGATTCGATAATGTAACCCAACGTGTGAAAAAAAATACCAAAAAACCGTTATTATCACGTACGCTGCGGAAATTATTGACAATAGATAAAAATGATGTAGCACAATTTTATAGAGGACATGAATATCTACTAAAAAGTCTGGGGTACCATATGTCTAACTATTACAGTTATTTCACAATAACTACTTTTTTATGTTAAGATATGCAATAGTAATGCCGTAGTAGTTTTGTAGATATGCTCTTTTTACAAACAGGAAATAAAAATAAAAGAAAAAAATAATATAAAAAATAATAAAAGAAAACATTAAAAACTTTCTCTATGATGTACTCTTTCTTAGTAACCCTCGACGCAAAAAGAAGGGTGTGTGTGTGTTAAAATTTATAATTTTTGAAATTTTTGTTTAATATACGTGCGAAGCCGGGGCGGGCCGCTAGTTATATATATTTACGAAGCTGCGTCTACCGGTATTTGAGAACTCTTCATCCCCATCGGCTATCAGTTCTACAAGCAATGTGCCCAGCTCACTCCCACTTAAGTCTGGCAATACTTAGAGCCCTTTAAACGTGGGAAGGACAGCGTGCATAGTCGGTTTAGCAATAGGGTTCCTTTTGTGGAAACGAAACCTTAGAAAAAAACGAAAATTAATGATGACTTACTGGAAGCGAAAAACTAAGAACGTGTATTCGGTTAAACGGGTATTATTTATTTAATCTGTTAAGATAGATATTTAAGTAGTTTTTTATGTTAGTTGTTCACATAATATAATATCTTAAATTAACTATGATTGGAGCTGATTGATTGAATCAAGTTTCATTGAATCACATTCTCCGTAAACGCTAATTTAGCGTGATTGCGCATTTAATTCTATTCATTGTTTATTTTTTATCACCATAACGCTCGTCTACTCGTGTTTAACATTCGTAGTAAATTGCATTTTTTTTTGTTATTATTTGAAATTATACCAACTTGTGAAATTGAAATTAATATAATAGCCCGCGATTTTGTTAGCTATGAAACGACTCATGCGCCACCTATTGTAAACTGGTTGTACTAATACAGAACCTTCGGCGGATATGCGATTAAGTTTATTTAATTTAGTTTAATGCTTTAGAATCGCATCGAGGATAGACTAACAAACTTATCTTATATATATAAAAATCTTGTGTGCGTCTGTTATAACCTCTGAACGATTTGATCGATTGAGTTCATATTCACATAATATATTATGTTTGTTTTATCGATACGATGGTTTACAGCAATGTTAGGATACGAGCCATTATTAACTGAAAGGGCAGAACAACGTTTTCATGTGTACCTATATATAAATTTCGAATCGTGTAAGAAACAATTCTTCATATGGAGTCTTTCCTATTTTGAACGTTATCATATTTAATTTAAAAACAAGACAATCATTTGTTTCATTGTCCTATTAAAATTATCCTTTATTATAAATTATGGTATTAGATACAATCCTCTGAATTATAAATCTAAATTTCTAAATCTTATTTTACCATATTATATTAGTGTGAATAATATACAATCCTTCATATATTGCTTTCAATAAAAAAAAAACATATAAGTTTGGCTGTATAATATAAAATCAATACCAGTTATCGATTAACAGCAAAAAAACCCCCTTGACATTTCATAAATTCGTAAAAGGAACGCGCAATGTCAAGCCGGGACCCTGACCGGACATTGGTCACTCAGGCCGCGGAGGCCAATAACCCGGCGATTACGACTTCGAGATTGGTGGATTACGCACATGCGCCGTGTTGTATAGCTGCCTTAAGAATTTAAATTACGAACGCGAATTTCGATAAGATTTTTTAATGTATCATTACAAAATTGCTCCATATTTTTCATTTATTTCAATACGTTTTAATATATATTCAATTCATCCGTAATTATATCAGTATAATTTACATATATTTATAAAACTAGTTCTTGTTTTAAAGTAGAACAGCATTGTGACAACCAGCGATAGGTAGCAAACCATTGAGGGTCGCCACTGTCATGCCGGCTTGACAGTCTTTCGACAGCTGGGTATACATTTTCTGATCCTTAAAAGAGTTACAAACCAAAAAAGAGTTACAGTGATGTATTAATCACCATGTGTATGGTGTTCGCGATCCACTCAATTACAGATTCCTACAACTCCGCTTGACTATTGGAAGTACACCGGCCGATCGCGGAACACCACACATCCACTTTGGCGGGTGTCCACCTGGTGTATAGTGATCACTGGTCGCGATCCAGTCCTGCCTGCCACTCATCCACCTGTTATATGATAGACTAGCTATGCCTGCGGCTTCGCTCGCGTGGACTACTAAAAACCTTTTTTTTATGTGCGCTACTCTAATAAGTTTTCTAAAATAAAAACAGACTAAGTTATTCCTTATAATATCGGCTATCTGCCAGTGAAAGTCCCGTCAAAATCGGGGTAATCGTTTCGGAGATTACCCGGAACAAACAGACAGACAAACAACAATTTTTAAAATGGTTTTTTATAGGTACCATTATACTTGACATTATATATTATATTATATTGACATTACAAACAGAGACTTTAATTTAAATATATGTATAGATAATGAGCCAATGACATTTAAGTTTTGCTCTTAATTGAGATATAATGTCTCTTGTATCTGTATCTACGGAATGTTCATGATTATAAGGTTTCCAAGAAGCATGCCAAATGTTTATTTAATAAATGTAGAATAAATTAAATTAGAACTTGATTTTACGATTATCACTTCTTTTTAGAGCTAAATACAGTCGATAATACAATTATACTTTAATTCAATTGAAGGATGTGTAAATTAAGTAACAAAAATAAACTGTAACATGATTAATTCTTCCAGTAAATAGACTTCGTTGCGTGTTGCTGCAGTAAAAATATAGGAATTACGTAAATTAAAAATAAAGAAACCAATAAATTAATTGTAGAACGGCGTTCGGTTAATTTTCGATTTATTGATTTTATTATTTTATTCTACGCTAATTTTAAGTACTACCACGTACAGTAACGCTGCACGTAGTAAGAAAATAAATACTGTCACTCAGTCATATCACTGTGTAGTGGAAGTTATTTAGGATTTTATCGTATAAAATGATTTTGTAACCTTTACCCGTATATATTTTTTTATAAACTATAAAATGTGTAGTGGTAATGCAAGTTTTTACATTATGTCGCAGTTTGCACGGCGTAACAATTTACGTTCTAAGGACATGTCATGCGACATTTTCTATGTTGAACATAGTACCTAAATAAATTTAAAAAAATGGTTTATGACTGTGCGCATCAATTTTTTGTTTTAAACAATAGATACCTGATACTTATCAAAAAAAATATCACTATATCTTAATTGAATAAAAAGTTACTAGAGTTTAAAGAAACTACGCGAGCATAGCTACTAATAAATAAAATTCTTAAGGCTTATTGATTTGACGGACAAAATACCGGTGAGTGTAGAATTACATTTATTGAGGGTAAAAATTAGATGATTCGTCAGATGTTGCCGATGGAGAAAAAAAACGGATTTTTATGAGGTTTAGAACGCGCATTACTTGAAACTATTGGTCCGAACTGAACTAGATTATTGCGGTTATTTAATGGGGCTATTAGCAATAATAATAAAATTACAGTTATTCACACCAAAAGTGTATTCCATGAATGAATTCGCGGGCGCCAGCTACTATAAAAATAAGCAGTAACGTTAAAATATTCGGTCAAAATGCAACTGTAACTTATATGATGAGCGTTGCAAACGAATGCAGCGTTACTTAATAACATCAAGAAATATAGACCACGAGTACAAACTAATTCCGCACCTACTGAATATTGTTTTAGAAAACCGGTCTCTTATTATGTTATCCGGCCTCAAAGAAAAGCGAATTTTTACATGTACACTATACATTATAATTAGTTTCATTGCAACAAATGATTATAATTATGTACATACATTAATTAAAAATGCGTGATATACAGCTCAGTTAGTTAATATTTATAAGATATTAGACAAAACTGTCTTTGTAAAAAATGCTTAGTAGTAAATCTATACTTATAATAAAATAGTAAATTGAAATTTTTGTCTGTTTATTAGTTTGTACGTCAATCACGCAGAAACTACTGGACCGAATGTGATATAAGTTTTACATGTAAGTGTTATATATGAACATTTGTATGGTGAATGATGTAACAAACGATGTAGAAGTCAATTCACTGCAACTCCATCTAGTGAATTGAACTGCCTATTTGTATTGTCAAAATAACAGATTTTTACTAATTGCATATGAAAGTATTGTAAGGTTTTAATAACATTAAACCAATTCTAGAATCATTTATCTGTGTGTTTGTTCTGGCTATTTCGGAAACGGTTGGACCTATTTTGACGGGACTTTCATTTGCAAATAGCTGATGTTATATGGAGTAACTTAACTTTTATTTTACAAAAGAATTATGGTTTCGCACAAATAAAATAATAAGTATTTTGATCTTTAAAATAACAGCTGCGGCGGACGACGTTCACCACAATATCGACGGCATTCTATAGTCCACGCGAGCGGAGCCGCGGGCACAGCTAGATTATAAATAAAAAAAGAATGAAATTAATCTAAAATTATTAACATTGTCTATGTTATTTACTCATTTAACAGTTCGATCTATTTTATTCTCAATTTCTACAATGTATGTCGTTGTTTTTTTTTTGAAATATGTATTGATAAAGATATGTATTAAATTGTATTAAAACAGTCATAATATAATGCGCCCATTATTCACTAAATATTAACTACCACGGACCATATTATTAACTACCAGGAACCTGAGACATTCACAAATCATGAAATACGATCAAATCGTCATTGTTGAATTTCAGTACACCTTCATATCTGTTTTTATTTGCTGTTTCTCATTCAATAGAACAAAAAATATTTCGCAACTGAAGCACTTTTCGCATGCCTCCCGCGCGCCATCTGTGCTACCAATTTTTTAAAAATAATTGTTTTCATACGTCTGTCTATACCTATACAATATATATTATAAAATTATATACGTAGTACCTATTCCCATTTTATGTTTTTTATAAGTACAACCTACATATATATATATATATATGAAGTTTATACTTTCATACTACTATTATAAAAAGGCATAGTTTGTATGTTTCTAATCGGTAATCTCTGCCACTACTATTCGATTCTGAAAGCTTTTAGGAAGACAGCGACAGCTAAAATTCAAACACTTTGGAAATACATATATCAAGTTATATTATCACAATTCTTACAACACTGTTACTTTATATTTACTTAATTTTATAATTTGTATCGTTTAATTTAATCGCCATAATTAAAACACGTGTGTCCTCTTTGCTGGTCGCTTGACGAATACCATTGGATCGATTCTCGATTACCGTCGTTTGCTAACGTCGTGACGGAAGTGCAAAAACAACTAAACTGGAAGCAGATATTACAAATATATACACATCTTTAATATTTGGAAGTTGTATAGACACTATAGACTATAATTAATGTATTAACACCTATTCCTATTTTAATCAAGCGGTAATAAATATATTGCTTAATTATATTAAAACCAAAACATCACCTTTTAACAAATCAATCTTAATAAAAATCATTAATATATTATGTTAATAGAAAGTCTTATATTATATAAGTAATCAGATATATAATATATTTAAATAACCCTTAACAGAAGCTAGATTATCCCTGGTTACTATAGGATATTTTATTCTAAGATTATATAGAACACAGGGCGCGTATGAAACTGAGGTGCGTAGCTGGTATATTGTATTTTGAAATTCTCGAACGGTTTTCTAATATCATTGACACGGCAATGATGTCGTCATGTAGACAATACAAGTAGTCCGCACTGAACCGCGATGTATAATTGACTTTAATAAGCCTCGGCATTTACATTATATACAGTATACGGACTGCGATCACATGAATGGAGACTGAATGCAAGACTTGTCTACTATTTAACGTAGAACGGTTTTTTTGTTGTTGTTAATAAACTGTTGACTCCCGCCTCGATTGTTCTGTTATATTGTTTATTTTGTTTGAGTACCGGAGGGGTAACTTTGTTTTTAGTTTGGGATTAAACATAACGCTAGTGTGTTAACACTCCAAAACACCCATTTTTGTTCACGAGAAATCATTAACACGAGTATGTTGGGGTCTGAGGAAGTAACAAGCAGAGGGGATAAATGAACGAGAGGCGCGTAAGAGAAATGGCAAGTGCAGCGTAAAAATTTTTTGATACGTTCTTACCGCCAAAATTGGAACAAAGAACTTCGGCTTCGTTATAATTTCGAACCGAACATTCAGCCGACCTTCGGCTTAGGTATAAAACACATAGTAGGTGCACACGGTTTTTTTAGTCTTATTATACTTGTCGTACAAGCCGTATTCCCACAATAGATAAATACACTTGCATTTACTAAGAAGTTAGAAATGACTTAGAGGTAAGCCGTTAAATGCCGCAAATGGCTTTCAACACGGAGTTCCGGGGAGGGATATTTGATACCCTTTAAGCTGTAAATTCCCGGAGATGAATCACAGCTGCCGTCTTACGTGACCGAACGGTAAACACTTGTGCATGTAAAGAGAGACACAAAATAACTGTTAAGCTATCTTTTTATGAAATTACTAGCCGTGAGTTTTACCGTATACCGTATACCTTACTTGTCAGTCCGATGTAACATGTTGGTTTTTGCACGTTGTAGCGAGCGAGTAAAAGTCACGCTTTTTAAAGCTTATTTCCAAGTATTTTATACGTTTAGCCTGTGGACCAATTATACTCAGCGGGCTATCAGCGCCCTGTGGATCCAATATAATAACGGATTCAGGATGTTGATGGGGCTGCCCCGTTTCTGCAGTGCATCTGGTATGTTCACACAGGCGCACGTCGATGGCTTTCATGCCATCTTCAGACAAAAATCTGCCTTGCTGCTCTGCAGAGTGCGGGCCAGCTCCAACTCCATCATGAGAACCATAGCAGGGAGGTACGATTCTTCTATTATTGATCATCTTTTTAGGAGATGTATCACAAGAAGCGAACTTGTCACTAAATATTAGCGTTTACTAATATAGGTATAAGATTTTTCTTTTATGTTACTAACCTAATATGGATGTTGCTTATCTGAATTAAATATTATTTTATTTTTATTTTATTTTTTATTTAGGGGGAAAATTAAAAAAAAACTCGATTCTAAACTACGTTAAATTAAGAAATCCGGGGTAAAATTTCATGCATTTAGACCCATCAGTTTAAGCTGGGCGTTGTCCATCAATAATCATTAAGAATCTTACTAAGTAGACTAGCTTATGTCCTTATCCTTCGTTCCCGCTGTCTTTGAAATGAAACTATTCGTCCGCAACCTGTTTATGGATGTTACCATGATGAATCCTAAATTAAGTATATGTAATTGAATATAAAAGTTTATGAAGTAAAGAAAAAAAAGTTCAATAGGCAAGACTTGAGAGTAACTCAGATCAATAATGACTCAGTGGTAGCGTGTACGATTTCGCGTCGATTGACGTGAGTTCGAATCCCTGCAATGAGCCTAAGCTTTCGGTGAAGAAAAACATCGTGAAGAAACCATAGCACGGTGTTTTTCTAATGCCCGACTAGCTAGCTACCACCCTCAAGTTATCAAATCTGTCGTCAAGCACTAATAGGTGTGTTCCGGCAGCTGCACTTGAGAGCCAATCTTCCACTAGGTTTAGCTTGTTATCATCTTGGGCCACATCGTCACTTAACATCAGGTGAGATTGTGGCCACACGCCAAACCTATAACTATAAAAACAAAAGATATTTTTTCGGATGGAAGTATACAGTAAAAGTTTCTATTTATTTTTGTATAATTCAATACTAATAGTAATATTTTTAATAAATATAATATAATTTTTAATAATCAATACATCAACGCTCGTAATTGTTACACACTTCACGCAGAATTTTTGCGCGCGACAGAAATGCGACACGATAAAGTTGTCCACCATTTATTATAATTTAAATGCATTTTGCTGACTTTTTTCATTTAATCAAATAAAAAAAAAGTTATCTAAAGAATGATTATTTATTTATACACGTTAAAATTAGTTTTAGGATAAATAACATTTTTGGAATCGTGTTTGTTGTGTTACTCCAAATAACTATAACTTCTTAACTGCGTATATAGGAATAAACATTTTTTTAATTAATGTTTGTCTACACGTTTCTCATACTCGGTACCAACTGCCAGCGAAGGCAATGACACTTGAAATTATATGCCCTATTATGCATGTCTGTTTCGTATAATTATTAAGAAATGGTGTCTAGTTGTTAGTCTGGGTCTCGACCAGTGGTTAAGAATTTATTACCAGTTCAACGAGGTGATCTACGATTATACATCTCAAGTCGCGACTGCATCATAATTTCTTTTAATTTCACGATTCTTATAATGACCGATCTAATCTAAATTAGATCTACGAGACAAGAATTTATTCCATCCATTGCTTTAGTTTTAATAATCAGCTTATGAATATAAATGTGAAAGTATGTTTGTCCATCAATCACACTAGAATGGCTGGACGAATTCTAATGAATTTTTGTATAGAACTCGATTTGGAATATACAGGATAGTTTTTATCTATTTTTTATAATCTATACTAATATTATAAAGCCCAGGAGATTGTTTGCTTAAACGCGGTAAACTCTACAGTCAGATACAACTAAAAATTCTCTTCACATTTTATAGCCGATCTATTGATGAACGTTATATTGAGAACCTTGAGTAGTGAAGAAGTAACCGTGAACGTCGAGCAACCTGGAAAGCTGTAGACAAGTTCGGGAAGTTAGTACAAGGATAGGCTACACCGGTGCGCTGATAGCGGCGCGGTGGAGAGTTTTTTGAATATATTTAACACGGATGAAACCGTGGGACACAGCTAGTCAGTTTATAAATCTATACTAATATGATAAAGCTGAAGATTTTATTGTTTGTTTGTTCAATCTTAATTTTGCTCAAGTCGATCGTAAATCCTAAAAAGCACATGTATATATATATATATATATATATTAATAAAATCAAATACATAATAACTAAATTATTGCATCCATTTTAGAATTTATTATAAGCGGCTTTCGTAAGTGGATTCGTCCAAGAAATTTAGTGTCAAAATAATGCTATTAAAGGATTTTTTCAATACAAGTAAGGTTGCAAACACGCATACGACCCACTCGATAGTAAGCAGTTACCGTAGTCTAAGGTCTAACACTAGAGGTATAACTATTGTGTTGTCAACCTGGAACTCCCTTTCCACAAAGAGCTCTGGAAACCCTACTCACCGTGGCAACACAACTCATAAGATTTTTTGGCTGTGATCTTGAAGGTATTTCACCGATTCGTATAATGTTTGTGAGCGAAAATTGAAACATGCCTTGCCTTGTTGGACTTGAAAGCGTGAAGAACAATAAGAATAGGAATATATATAACTCGGCTATTTTATCAGTCATGATAACAAACAACCTCTCTCTATGGTTTAGCACGCACCTTTGTAGGTTCAGATCTAAGACTTATTGTATCTTCTTTTTTAGAGTGTGTTGTGCGCGACGATAGAATTTTATTTTCATAGAGGTTATATACCTAGAAATCAAAGTTAAGATAAGACATTATAATATTTCTTAGAATCTTAATTCTTTTTATTCTTAGAATTTTTGAGATATTAAAAAACGTCTTTAAATATTTGGGAATATTTCCGATGACAAATGTACATATAATTAAGTACCTGATTCACTGTATACAGAAGAAGAAAAAGTTTGCCAGTGCATAAGTGATTTAGAAAACAATGTAAGCCTGTTAGGCTACATTTGTGCGTGTTAGATCAATTAGGTCTATTTGGCAGTCGATTGCAGACGAGACGCTTTTGTTTTTGACAATAAGTTGCGTCGACATTTTTTTACTAAATAATTGTTTTTAATTAAAGAGGCTAGATTTTTCTATAGTTTGTATTTTTACATAAATTTTATATTGTTATTGTTCTAGTCAATTGATTTTTTTAACACGCCTCTGCCAAGTTATGTATAAAAAAGTGAAAGGGAAAAACCCACAGCTAAATGGTAAATTATCCACATTAATCATAGAATTATATTTTTTTGTAGATGTGAATCCGTCCGTAAGTTCAATAAGTTTGTGAATCTTGCAAGTTAACAACATCATATAGTATCTTCGATCAATAATACACTATAGTATATTAAAAAAAATAACCAGGTTTTAATTGTCGTAATTTGATTCAGTTATCTGTAATTTGAAATGGGAATTACGGCATATTTGTCATGGTTGCCTTCGTGTTTATATGGTTCATATATATTTTTAATTTATACATACTTCTTAGGTGCGTTATGAAAAAAGGATGTGAGTGAATTTTTACTATGGGCGCGCACATTGCTGGCTAAACCTTTTGTTATGTTGTGGTTCACACATTCAATATTATGCGTTCGTTTTGTTAAATTCTTTTATGCAATACATTTGCAAATTGGTTATTTTAAATTAGTCAAGTCAAGACAATCAGATTGTAAGGATGTCTAATAACATCTGGAGATGCCCAATTCTACGTTGAGCGTTAGAGCGTCTATACTCGACTGAAGCGCAACTCCTACTAACAAACACATTATTACAATAATTACATTGTGCCCTTTCGGTGAGACGCGCTTCGAGATCAGCCGATGTATACTTAACTTCCTAGTGTCTTCCAACTTGGTATGAAGTGTTGATATTATGTAAAAAAGAACAGAAATTAAATTGATGCCTCATTTCCTACTTTCACGATTTAAGTAGCTCGTCTGTAACAGCCGGAGCCTCACCTAACCTCTAATAAACTATGACAGGTACGCGACAAGTGGACCGCACCCGGTGATGTCACTTCGTTTATTGCCCACCTGGGACAATGGCTTCGTGGCCGCTCAGTGGAACGAAGGAACGCAAGTGTTCAATTCAATTTGTCCCATATTATAACATTACAGTAAGCATGTCGTCCCGGAATGGGATTCTTTGATTGCCTTGCAAGGTGCTATAAGATATACAGTTAACAATACGTCGGTTACTTCAGCATTTGTTATTTATTAACTTATTTTTTTTAATAACTATACTGAAACTAGCTGTGCTCGAGAACTTTTTAACTTGAATATATTAAGTATCCTATTTCTCTATTTCGTTATAATTAATCTATCTTTGTGCCCAACTTCGTTCAAATCCGTTTAGCCTTTTTCGCGTCTTTGAGTAATAAACCAACTCACTTTCGCATTTATAATATTAGTAGTATCTAGCTGTGCACGCGGCTTCGCTCGCGTGTACGACAGAAGAAATCGTTATTTCTTAAAACTGGAATAACTTTTTATTGAATTAATATATCGTGGTTTTTTCTTTGACAAGGTCTAAGTATATAAGGAGCAAAACAAAGAAAAATGCTAAAAATCTATCCAGTAGAGCGACCACAACGGCAAACCTCAATAATTTTATTTATATAGATATATATATACCTATTACAAAGCTGGAGAGTGGAGAGTCTATATTTAAACGCGCTAATTTCAGGAATGGATAATTCATAGATAAGGTTTTTATGCTGTGCATTTTTTTAGCTCTGCACTAGATTATTTTTTTATACTACAAAGGTGGCAAACAATCATTCGGCTGGCGTGATGGTAAGCAGCTACCGTAGCCTTTGGACGCTTGTAATACCATAGGTATCAATAGCGCGTTGCCGACCTACCCCCTCCCAACCCAAGGATCTCTGGAAACCCTGCTCACCGCAGGAATACAAAACAAGATTTTTTGGCTGCGATTTTCTGTAGGGTAGAGTTATTCTATCAGTCGGGCTGCTCCAGTAGAGAGAAACCTCCAAAGAAATTTCTCTGTGCCCTACCCCTCTTTGAACCCACCCTTCCCCAGTGAGCTCTGAAAGCCTACTCACCGCAGGAACACAACACTAGGTCATTTGGTTGCGATTTTCTGTAATTTAAAAATTAATTTAAATAAACTAGTAATAGGTCCTTACTTATAAAATTACCGTTTTATATGAAAAAGTAAAACGAAAAAAATATTAAGAAATTATACATTTAATCAGTCGAAGTTGTGCCATTATTATCTATGCACTTTCGCCATTTTAAAGCTAGTTCATTAATTCCATTGCTGAAAAAACTGTGAGAGCGAGAATCAATAAAATATTTGAAGGCGGTTTGGACAGCCACATCGGAATTGGATTTTTTTCCTTGCAAGAAATTGTCCAAATTCCGAAAAAAGTGGTCCGGAGAGTATGGGGGTTGTCGGAGACATTCCAATCGCAGATCTAATTTAGAGACCGTCTGTCGTGAAGTATGGGGTCTAGCTTTGTTCTTAAGCAGCAATGGATTAGAGAGATTGACCAGTCTCGGTTGTGTAACGACTAGCTTATCCATCATGGTTTGCAATTGTTGACAAATACAGATCTGCCGTTATCGTCGGGCCAGTGACGCTGTAGTTATGACACCAGCACTGGTCCACCAAACACTCACCAGTACCTTTTTCTGAGTCAACTTTCGCTTGGGACAGGATTTGGCCCATTCTCCTGGGTTCAACCACTGTGATGAGCGTTTCGATTGTCGTAAAGTATCCATTTTTCGTCACAAGTAACAATACGATTTAAAATTCCCTCGACATTATGACGATTGAGTAATTTAACGCAGCACTCAATGCGTGTTTGTTGGTGTGCTTCAGTTAATTCATGCGGTACCCATTTCTCGAGCTTTTTCACTTTTCCAATATGTTTCAGGTGAATTTATATTGTAAAACAATATACGCAAATCACGCACACCGAAGCCTGCAGCTAACTCTGACGTGGTTTGCGATGGATCCGCTTCCAAGATCACTTTTCACAATTCACTCACTCAATTCACTTCACATTTCACAATCACACACACAATTCTTCAATATCAACTAGGGTATTCGGCCGTCCACGGGGTTTGTTTCGTAGTTAAAAATTTCCAGAACGAAAACGTTGGAACCAGCGAGCCGTTTCTGCAGCGCTGATTCCACAGTGAAACTCATATTCGTAAATAAAGCAATATTTAAAGTTTTCCATTTTGTAAAAAGAACGATGTCAAAAAAAACAAATGAATTACTGAATTCGAAACACAAATACAAGCCTAAATTTGAGTTTGGAATTCCTAACCAAATGCCAGATAATTGAAATCAAGGTAGTCAGTTCAACGCATTTTTACGCGCCTGTTTACATATGCGACAACAGATGGCGAGAGCGGAGAGTTAAATCGCGCTCTTAGAATGTATGCTAAAATAACTCACACCTACGGGTTCTTTCTACAGCATACGAAGATACGAAGCATCACGAATTCTTTTATTCGACTCGAAGGACCAATGTTGAAATTTTTTAAGGAGCTATATTATGTAGCTCTAATTTAGTGATATGCAACAAAGAAAAAAATGTATCCGAATTTTTGTTATTCAATACAACCGGAGATTGTGTCATTTTTTTATGAATAAAATTAAATTGTATGATACAATAATTGTAATAAAATTTTCATATTTTTTTTAATATCAATCAATATAAACGATAACAATAATTATTAAACATTAAAAATATCGTAACCCGTTCTTTATAATGGGTAATCAAATATATTCTTGACAAAGAGCTTCCATAAAAAAAGGTGTGTATGCGATTTACACACGATAGAAATGAAACTTCATTTTAAAAGATATTTTACATTTTATTTAAACAGTGTGTACATACACACCGACATTTGCTCTCTCGCTCTGGCTCACACAAAGAGGAGAGACCGATAATGTGCGTTAAACGTTTAACGCTTGGAAGTCACATAAGAAGTTTCACTTCAAAAAAATTAGTCTTCCAACATAGAAAATATTTGGTAAAGTGTTGCCAGTACTGAAGCAAGCTTCAGCTTCGAGGACTTTAATGTAGTTACGGCTTTTTTTATGTAATTTGAAAGTAGATTGAACCAGGCTAGATGATCCAGTTGATGTAATAAGGACTTCTTGTTGGTTTTGGCTTTGTTAATTAGTTGAGGCTATGTTGGTAATGGTAATGAGGATGTCTTGACAGATTCGATGTTCCGCCGCCAATTACATTTAGGTTTTTTTTTGCCAAATTTTGCATTTTACCTAATCATCCGCTTTTTCAAAATGATTCCTACTTTTCGATTTAGCTTTCGGCATCCTTAAAGCAAATAAAAAAAACCATATAACTATTTACTTTTATTATATATTCATTTTGTGTTATAAGTTTAGAAAGGGTTCAACTTTCTCATTACACTATAAAGAACTAGCTTAAACATACCTGCCGATGTCAAAAACATAAAGTGATGTTTTTTTTATCTACTTAATAATGGTTGTCACGGTTTTACATATAAAAACAACAAAACACGTTCAATAGATAAAAAAACGAATAATCACATATGACGGCTAGGTAGCTGATGCCGTGTAAAAACAATGCAACTTCAATGTTACCATCAAGTAAAAGTAAAAAAGGAGAGGAGGAAATTTTATTTTATGCCTAAAGTCGTAAAATTGAGCGAGTAAAGACAAAAAAAAACTCCGGTGATTACCCAAATTAACCTGATCTTACCGGTTTTGCCAATCTCTGGTTTTTCTCCGGTGAATACGTCACCGGAGGAAAGCATTACTTTAAGTAGTGTTGTAAAAATCGTACACGCCAAGTAAGTAATGCGGGTGAGCTACGAGTATAACAGACAAAATAAGATACCTTCTGTTCCTGTTCCAGAGTAATAACAATTCCAGTAATTTTTTTCAGTAACCTGTTCCAAAATAACAGCCTGTTCCTTACTTACACTTCCTGTTCCTGTTACTAGCAATATTTACATAGTAACCATAGATTTAATAATATAATAATTATGTTTTATACTGATTTTGACCGATTGTTATATTAGTTAAATTAAAGCCTTATGGGATAAATTAAAGGAATGTTGCTTAATGTGTTTTCGCTAAAAGTGCGAAATCGTTTGCCCTGTCGAGTTGAAAAGTGTAAGGCATCAATATTCATCGTGCAGTGCCATCCGTTCAGCGTATAGCGGACTCTCATGCACGTGGGCTGCATTCCACAGACTATCCTCTTTTACCGTAAGGTTGTCAGATATTATATTTTTTTATCGTTATGGGTTTGGCGTAGTGGCCACAATCTCACCTAATGTTAAGTGACAATGTGGCCCAAGATGATATCACGCTAAACCTAGTGGAAGGACCGGCTCTCAAGTGCAGCTGCCGGAACACGCCTATTGGTGCTTGGCGACAGACTTTCAACTTGATGGTGGTAGCTAGCCAGGCGGCCATCAGAAAAAGCCCTACCACAATGTCATGGTGTCCTCACGATGTTTTCCTTCACGTCAATCGACGCGAAGTCGTACACACTACCACTGAGCCATCATTGCTTATTATTTTAGCAGTAAATAATTAAATACTGTTTTCTATGAGAAGTGTTATTTCTGTTACTAGCTGCACCCCACGGTTTCAGCCGTGTTAAATTTATTTGACAAACTCACTAACGCACCCGTGTGTAACCCTATCGTTGTTCCCCTTCCCGTACTATAGCTTGCCAGATTGCTTGACATTCATAGTTACTGCTCCGCTCCTTATTGTCGTAGGTATATAGCCTATACTATTTATTCCTCATGAATCTGGCTATCATATACAAAAAGTATTGTTCGAATCCGCCTGGCAGTTCCAGAGATTCGTGTGTTTAAACAAACGAACAAACAAAAAACTCTTCAGGTTTATTATATTAGTATAGATTTTGTTTTAATAGCAAAGGCTACTGAACCGCAGCGCTCAAGACAAATCAGTTGAATGTACTGACGATAGGGTTTAAACATTTGAAAGCCCTTTGGCTCCCATGAGCTTGTTTTCTCGCTTTCGCGACTGAGTGCCTTCCGCGCTCGCCCCCAAGCCCGATGAAGTTGTCAAAGTCTCTAATAGCTCCAAGGCCCTTAAGGCTAACAGTATAGTCAACTAGGAAAAATAAAAAGATAACATTTGAAAGGATTGATGGTTCAGTGGTAGCGAGTACGGCGTCAATCGTCGCGAGTTGGAATCCCTGCAATAAGCCTGCAACTATAAACGAAATCTCTAGGTAGCTTTTTAATAACTGGTTCATTCAGAAACGGGACGGATAACAAAGATTTACAAGCACTTTGATCTCATATACGAACTTATTTTTTATGTAGTAGTACGGCAAAGTCCACGTAAGAGAATGCACACGCAGTGCCATGAATAAAAAGAGATGGAGAACTCTCGCAAAAGCTGCAACTAACGTATCAGATGATACATAACCAGGACCACTCCACCAGGAGTGTATGAATAAGAAGAAGACGGCAAAGTAACAGCACTGTACAATTCAGAAACAATGGCCAACATCCAGAGATCAGTTATCCATCGCGGTCGTCCCTATCATGCCGGCCTGCGAGCCTGCCGGTAACTAGGTATACATCGGCTGATCCCAAAACACGACAAACCAACAGAGAATCAAATGGACCGTGTGCAAAAAGCCAGCATGGTTAATGGTTTTTTTATTATTCAACTGCCATCATAATGAGTAATAGTATAATTATCTGAAATTTCTTAGCTACGAGTACTTTTGTCTGCAATAGATGAATCCGCTTCAGCTACCTACAACATTAAATGTTTGAATTTAAATAAATGAATGTCTTAAACAAATTATAATAATAATAATTAAGAGGATAATATGTTTATATTCAATATTTTCAATGACTCTACAGCCGATTCGGATGGCACATTCCTTTAGATAATTATCGGCAAGAAACTCTAAGGTTGCTTGTTTTTAAACCTATCTCTTTACAATATTAATCTACATTACGAATATAACAAAATGACAAAAATATTTTAAAATAACTAATAAATAAATATATATATATATAGATTTAGAAGAATTATATTGTACATGAGACACGAAACGACCACAATCAATTCATCTATTGCAGGCGGAAGTAGCAAAAATTTTTTTTTGAAAATTATGTATTATAGATTCCCGTAAAATAACGCCTTCGTCAGTCAAATTGTATAATTATAGGTGTAATCAGAACTTGTGACAACCCTACACCGAACTGGTTTTAAATTGTTTTTCTCTTTGCAGGTAAATACTCGTGAAGTGAATCAGGTTTGAAGCCGCATCCTATTGTATATAAGAAGTATTCTTAAAAACTTCACGCTATGACCCTTAGGAGCGGAGTAGTAACCATGAACTTAAGTCAAGCAGTCTGGAAAGTGGAGGCACGTACGGGCAATGAGAACATCCATAGGCTACAACAAGAGTTAGCGGCAGAGCGGTAGGGAGTTGGTCGAATGAATTTAACACTGGTCTGGTGAAACCGTGGGACACACTGGTCGAAGTATAAACATCTTGCTTGCGGTGAAGATAAATTTAATTAGCTTACAAATTCCATATATTGTGTAATAAATTTAAAACTGTATAGTTTTTCTGCGTGTAGTTATAATATCAAAGCAAAAAATGTCATTTCTTAGGAACGGTATATTCTCCGTTTTTTTTTCTTTTATCAAAGTTCAGGAAATTCATCATAAATTGGAATAGATTTTTTGGTCCCATTGTATATACTTAAAGCCTCCTTTCTTTTCCGCGAGTCACACCTTTCCCGTGCTACTTACTCTTTTCCGAGTTTTCCCGATAATATTTGTGATGTCTTCGATCTAATGCGTCACCGAACATCCTACATTCCGTTTGCCTTATCAAGGCTACAATAAAGAACCCAAAAATATTGCCCTACCCTTAACCAGATGAGAAGTAGGTACAGTATAGGAATGCCGCCTTCGCCACAACAACTTATAGACCATCCAAAACGAACTTAGGTAAATAGTTCCATATACATCCACTAGCTGATTCTGAAATGTGACTAGCTTTTCACAACGTACGCGGTGGTTGCGAGCTGTTCTGAAGCAAGTAACCGTTTTCGCCTCTTTCTCCGTATGGTATTTATAAGGATGTGACACGTGTAGTTCCTTCACACTGCTGGTTTAGTTTTAAGTATTCTTCGCTCACATAAGCTAAGGTTCAGACCAGATCTATTTTCTCTTTAACTTTATTCAATGTAAACGTTAAAAGTTACAACTGTAAAAGAAATAAACAACCAAACACCATCTCTATCGTTTTGAAAACCATCCTACGCGGTTACATTTGTATTTTATAGAATAATCGAATTTAAGTCGGTGTACCGTGACCTAGTGTTGCTATCATTTTGACTCCTATTCAATCGAGTAGTCTATGAACTTCTATTGACTCGAGTGTTCTTTCGATTTCTAATCGTTGGAATTTTCTAATCGATATTGGTCGTAATCCGGAGTACGTACGTACGACTCGGATGGCACTTTTTATGAGTGACAGAATTTCACAATGTATAATAATAATATTTTTCATTTACATTAAAAATCTTGAAAAATTTCATATATTTGTTGGACCTATAATTCTGATCAATTATATTCTATTCCAAAGTATTTTATTTAACTATGAAACATTGAAACGATACACGTTTTTATTTATCGATTCAGAATAATAACGAACTGATATACTTGGTATACGAACAATAAATTATACTGTATCACCGTGATTGGACCATTCGTAAATTATATCGAATTAATTCGACTGTATCGATATTATAATAAGAATCGATTTAATCGAGTGAAACGAAAGGAAAAACTAACAATCGAGTCTCAGCATTACCGTAACCACTTTCTCAGCGAAATCAAGAACCGCACGCACGTGACCGTGACCGCTTGCTAATGTACAACATACATCTCCATGTTAATGTATCATTAACAATTAAAATTATAATGTACACTAATAATATTTCATCACGCTACAAACATTGGATTTAAGCAGAGACTGTGCAACATGTGCATTTTTCTATATGCTTCTTTTTCTTAACGTATTTGGACCTTTGTGCCTACGGTTATTAAATAAAATCTATGATAATATTATAAAGTTTAAGAGATTGTTTGTTTGTTTATTTGTATGCGCTAATCTCTGTACTTACCAGTCGGATTTAAAATATTATAAAATATTTTATAGCCTATTTATTAAGGAAGGTTATAGGCTGTATAACTTTACGCTACGGGTCTAAGGAGCGGAGCAGTAATCACGAAAGTAATCATCTAGCAAGCTCTTGGCAATTACGGGAAGTGTAACAATGATAAGCTTACACGGGTGCACTGAAGGCGGTACGGTAGTTTGTAGAATAAATTGAACACATGTGAAACCATGGGGCACAACTAGTTATACAATTAATGTATACTTTCGCTAGAAAAAACCTTTTGAACCAACCATAACATAGTCTGGTTTGTTACCACTTTCAAGTTAAAAACTGTCGCGAACAACCTCTCAGTGTGTTTTTGAAACTACACTTGGTAAATAATTCCTGTTAAAAGCGTAGTAAGCATGACTCCCTCGTAAATTGAAATGAGTAATATCATGAAGTACTAATAAGAAAAGCTTTACCAAATCAACGTTAATTAAAAGGTTTTAATCAAGTCAAGCGGCATATACGGATATTGCATATAACCATTTTAATCTTATTCCAATTTAGTCTAGAACGCATGGCATCGATATATATATTGTCACTAACTCACGCCCACTGCATCATCGCGACTCGGTCAGTGATTTATATGGTATGACGCAAGTAATAAAAATATAGCGTCGATTATTTACTTTGATATCTAATGTTTTTCTGTTGTTAGTTAACTCTCGACAACGAACAAAATTATACAATATATCAATCAATGACACTTAAAACATAAGGAGAAAACCAAGATAAACAACGAAAATTATTTTTACTATAGCAGTAACTAAGTGTAAGTTTATTTAATATTCCCTAATTTGATATTTTTTCTGAGACACATTGCTAGGCGCTATTTATATTAGCAATTTGATGACCGTAATGTAAAACATTGTGTTTAAATAACACGAGAAATACTGAAATTTAGTATATACCTATTACCTATATTGTTCAAAGATAGTTAAAATGACGGTTTTCAAGTAATATAGGTATGATCTGGCACTATGGCACTATGATGGCACTCACTTAAATCGGTAAATAAACGCGAGGTAAAAGCAATACATACATAATTAAATGTACTTATATTATGTATACAAAGCGATATAAAATCTAAGAAACTAATTGCATATATTCAAGAATCGCTCACTTAATACCAGTATTAGATTAGATATATATTTAAATCGTTCTCATGTCTATTAACGGCGAACCTTGCTATCTGTGGTTCTGAGCGCGTAAATAACTTATTACATAATATATATATTTTAAACAAGAATAAGTAATCCCAGAATAGACAACTTTTAAAAAGCTGTTATTTAAATGGTGAACATAGTACTCATGAATTAATATTTATTCATTATTATAATTTTATTATATACATCTTGTTCATGTGACTGGGCACGATGTCACCATTCAATAAAAAAACTAAGGTTAAAGTATTATGTGCAAAGTTGAGTTTACTAGAATTTTAATTGAAACTTACGAAATTTCTTCAGCACCTATATAATTTTAGTCTCTATTTCCACACTTAGTAATAATTTTAGAGTCACTTATCACCAGATAACCTAAACTGTGTATAAATGCCGTCAATGCCGATGACATAACGTTTTCTGATTAGCGTTTCCAATCACGTGACTCCCAACCAAAAATATTAATTTTATCAAGAAAAATTTAAATAAAAGAACAATTTTTTTTCTTGATTTGTTTTTTAGGCTTTCTAGCAATAAACCAATATGATTAAACTAACTTTAATTTTTAAATATACTGTCAACTTGCGAATTGTATACACGATGTTTAGTCTAGAAATAGGATACATTTTAGCTAGGCACCGTTACTAGTTCATCACAATTTTCCTTTTTTGTAGTTTATCATGACTTATTGCGTACATATAGGCGAGACTGGTTTGAGTGTCTAAAATGTCTACGATGTGACGTTCCTTCATTTCAAAAGCGTGTTAAAAAAGAACTTACAGCCTCTACTTGTAACTTGCACCACCGCTCTTAACAGCTTCATTGAAACCGGGGTCAATTGATTTCGTGCACATTAGCATATAAATGTTGCAGGTTATTGACTGTTTATTTCTTTGTGTTACCGTATAAAATGATATCATTTGAAAAGTTTATTTTTCCACCTACTCATATGTAAGAAGAGTCTGCTTTATTGTTTGTTCAACATGTTCACGCTGAGATTATTGTAGCGGCTGCAATTTATATTTGGTGCCGAACTAAGGAAATAAATAATTTTGACAAAAGGGAATAAGACTGTTGCATTACGTAAGCGAATTAGCTATTAACTTCTTAGACGTTAATGATTACGTTTATTTACGTACACGATTTTGTCATTTTGCTGACCGTACATGAACAGAACAAGTTATAATGGTTTCAGTTCTTTTTTTTAATTCTTTATAAGTTTACCGTTTGGCGATAATCTCATCTGATATTAATTGCTGATGTGGTCCAAGATGGTAAGATACGAAGACTGACGAACAGACTGGCTCTCAACTGCAGCAGCTAGAACACACTCTTAGGTGCTTGGCGACAAATTTTCAACTTGCCAAGGCGCGTATTAAGAAATGTTCTACCACTATGCTATGGTTTCCGTTCACCGTAGCTGAGGCTGCTCCAAAACTATCAAAGTATTCTTTTTAAAAATTTGCTATTTCTAGTTGACTCTTAATAAGAGTCATCGAACCGACGTTACTTACTCTACTTACCCCAGTTTGGGACACGGTGTGAATGTAGATTTGCCGTTGCCGTATACGAAACCGGAACAGCTATTAAATCCAGTAAGGTGATAATTGTAAACCGCGATAAAACATAAGAATACCGTCATTTAATATATATTAAAGATATATTATCATTCGTGGAATGTAGGACTTACAAGATAAGACAACCATTATTCAGGTTTACGTCAGATTTTTCATAACGTGTTATTTCTGTGTATTATTATGATAACGTTATCTATGTACAATATGATATTTTTTACAGTTAAATCAAACAATATTTTATTGCCATTTCATGGAATTTGTTCTTTTATAAACTTTTATAAGGATATGTGACCTCAGACTTTGATTATTTAAAAGAGTGTTTGTGGCAATACTTTATTATTATTATAAGAATACATGTCCCTTTGTCTATCTAGTATTTAAAAACCATAACTTTTAAACAATACTGTAATTATATTTATGTGTAAATGTGTTTTTTTCGGGTAACGCATTATCTCCGTTTATTCTTTATAAAAATTAATGATATCATTTCCCTGCTATTGACGAAACATAAACACAAAATGGTTTAAAATTTAGTTTTGGTTAAATAAATTGATTTAAAAATCCTATTGAATTGCATTCCTATATATATTAAAAATGTGTAATTCTGTTTGTATATCTAATTTTTTCCCCAAATTTCCCAATAGACAATTTCGTATAGAAATCTATACGAATATGCCTTTAAATTGTTTATTTTTTGTCTGTTTGTATGTCCGGATTTAACTCAAAAACGACTTGACGATTTGCTATGAAATTCTGTACAAGGAAAGCTTACGTCATTGGGTAAATAATAGGCTATAAGAATTTTCAATAATAAGTACTTTTAGAAAACGTAAAATTAAATACATTTGTTTTCATTCTTAACTGATTTTTATGAAATTTTGCATTTTGTAGAATTCATTTAGAAAAAATCATCAATGTTCTACCGATTTTGATAAAAAAAAAGTAAATAACACAAAGAAGACTGTGTTCTATACAACTTGTACTCGTAGGCATTTTAAAACTTACACGCAGCATAACGTTTGTATGGTATCGACAATTTGAAACCGGGAACTGAGTTATTTTTAAACAAACACCAAAGCTTATAATGATTATAGTCCACTGTTACTGTTGTGACTAACTACAATACAAATATATTTTAAGTGATGTTGTCCACACTTCATAATAGTGAAAAATGGTGTTAAATGAAACTCGTCTCGTTATTCTTTACTTATGAATAGGGCTGTCACTCCTAAAATCTTAAGTAATTTTATATATTTAAAAAAATTATATTGTGGTATGAATTTTCTTAGCATAATTACTTAATCATCATATTCTTCTTTGTTCTTGATTCTTGAATCGTGATACCTTAAATCTTGATTGAAATAATGTTTATTTCTACATCATTTAATAATTTAAAAAAAGTCCGTAAAATAAATTCACATTGTTATCCTTGATGGCCGGCTAAATACATCATGTCGCACTGCTATCACATGATGTGCGCGCAACCTCTTTTGTAACGTCTACTAGGTAGGCACTAAACACTCCGAAAGAAATATAAGTACAAAAATATTTACAAAAAATACAAATAATATGCAATTAGAATTATTATTTAATTATACCGAAAAAAAACTAAAAATTGTTTGTTACAAAACTAAGATCAAGTTATATGATGTTTTATGATCTTTCCATTTATTACATATTTTTTTTCACAAAATTGAATATTATTTGGCCATGCAATTCCATCTCAAAAATCCATACTATACATTTTATATGTAAATTGGTTTTTCGGAAACACCTCTAAATATTTTGATGAAATATTGTGTTTTGATAATGTTTTACTGTGCAAATTTCAATATTATTTTTTTGCAAGATACTAAGCAATGCTC
Source organism: Saturnia pavonia (assembly GCA_947532125.1). NCBI lineage: Eukaryota > Metazoa > Arthropoda > Insecta > Lepidoptera > Saturniidae > Saturnia > Saturnia pavonia. Next base: position 3,081,038 of record OX383916.1, on the reverse strand, counting down.
TATTATTACTCATTTATTTATAAGTTAAAACTATAATTATTGTTGCATATAAAACGCATATGTTTTTATAATAAGTATAGTTTATTACATTTGATTGATGGCCGATGTCATCTGCTGGTCAGCCAAAGGTCAAGTAGCGTCCGACGGCCGGATGACATCATAGTTTTATGACAGCTCCTTTATCAACCTGATAAGTTTTCTCTTCGTGAATATCTCCACGCCGCTATTACTCGCGTGGTATTTAAGGAAAACCGAACCAAATTGAAGATAAGTATTCACGTTATCAGAATAATGAATAATTCAGCAAGAAACCTACAGGGTTTTAAGTGAATGGGGTTATTAAATTTATATGTCTTAAGGAAATAATAAGTTAGTTAATTAATATTTATAAATATAAAAAAGGAAAAGAAACAACTTGTCAAAGGTCAACAATAAACACATTTTTACATGTACTTATAAGTCTGTTTATATAAGAATACTAGGTACCTCAATATTGCATAGGAAAAAAATAGGCCGTGTAATATCTAATAAAAATCGCGCTCTTACAAACATACGAGTACCAAAAGCATCAAAACTGGGGAAATAGAGGACCCTCCCTTTTTAGGATTTTTGAGTTGGTTAAAAAAAGCTGGAATCTATATTTCCCAATGATTTTTAAGTATAATCTTTGTGACCTGTTTTTTATTTATAGTATTAAATTTACCAATACATTTTCTTAGTTGTCCATAAGTTTAGTGTTATGGCCACAGTTTTACCCAATGATAAGTGACGTTATGGCGACAAGATGATGACATGCTAAGTCTAGTGGGGAAACTTGCTCTCAAATGCAGCTGACGGAACATACCTATAGGTGATTGGTGACAGATTTTCAACTTGAGGGTGGTATCTAACAGGCGGGTATTAGAAAGAAAAACCCTACCATCATGCGGTTTCATCACGATGTTCACCGAAAGCTCAGCCTCATTGCTGCTTTTTGAACTCTCATCGATCGAAGCGTTGTCCGTACACGTTACCACTGAGCCATCAGCTTTCGTATAAAATGTTTTGAGTAGCTACTGTATACGATAGTTAATGCGATTTATTATCACAGTATGGTTTTCTATCAATCAATACTTATAATATAATAAAGCTGAAAAGTTTTTGTTTGTTTGTTTCAACGCGCTAATCTCTAGAATTACCAGTGGAATTCGAAAAAATATTTTTGTATATTATAGACAAATTCACGAGGAATAGTATAGACTATATAACTTCACACTGCGACCTTAACAAGCGGAGCAGTAACTGTGAACGTCAATCAATCTGGTAAGTTGTAGGAAAGTGGAATAACGATAGGGCTACATGGGCACGTTGTAGGCAACACCGTGGTGAGTTTGTCGAATAAATTTAACACGGGTGAAACCGTGGGATACAGTTAGTAGTTTATAATGAGCCAACGCTTATCAAAACGGGAAATATGTCGACATGATTGGCGGGACTATACAAGAATTAATCATAATATTGTTGTTATATATAAACTCCCTATGAATGGAATGATTTATGAATGATGGAATCCCTAGTAGCGGGAATAACTAAAGTAAACTAAACTAAACTAAAACTAATTTACACACCATTTTTGTTTTAGTTTATGTCTAAGCCGATCAAACAGGCTACGGTAAACTGGAGATTTCTACCTGTACAGGTATATCGGAGCGTGTAGACCTGTGCAGTGTTTTAAACCTGCGCAGGCGACCGCTACATAATCAAAAATCAGTATTTTTGAGTAATACCTTACGGTGAACCTGTGGGTGCGCGGTGAACACGCTACGACCTGCACGGGAAACTTCTGTGGTAGACCGCAACGTGTATGGTGGACGTATATTATGTTCCGACAGTTTTATCGATAATAATTATGGTTGTTACATTACGGTGTGTTTTTTTAATACATAGTAGCAGGGCAAAGTGACGGGTGCTGTGCCTGATGATAAGAACAGTACAATTCAAAAACAACGGTCGTCGCTGTCGTGCCGGCCTGCGAGCCTTTTGGCAGCTGGGCGTACACTAGTTGATCTCAAAACACAAGACTCATCACTATCAGTCGACTACAGACTCCTACAACTCCGCTTTGTTGCTGGATATAACACCGGCTAATCTCGTAACGCGACACATTAAGCGTGGCACTATGGTGGTTGTTACACCTGATGTATGGTGGTGGAGGTCAGGTCGGACACGATTGTCGTGGTTTACCTGAGTGGTAGCAAGACATTTTAGTATCTGGTGTATGTATATATGTATGTGTATAGTGTATGATGGTTTTCTACCATCCACAGACTGACAACTTTCATCAAGTATCTTTATGTTAACGTCACTAAACTTCAGTAAAGACACGAGGTTTTGAAATATATTAAAAAAAACACGTAGGTACATAAACTGAGATAATACGACACGATAAAAAATAAATTATTCAAAGGCCTGTAGAAGGAAAAATGAGATTGAATATTTCTGATTGTATCGGACTTTGTTAATAGAAATCACGTTTTGGATCTAATCCGTTTCCGTCCCGATGTCGTGACATTCCGGGTTATCTTATATCTTTAGTATTAACTGGATACTGCGATCGGGTTCGCCTACGTAATCCAAGTTCGATACACAAATCATGTGAGTACGAAACCTTATCGTGTGGCGTTATTAATAAATGTAATTTTAAAAAGAGAATTTTTAACAAAAAAGAAAACCAACTTCAATTATTTTGAGGAGTTCGCTGGTGTACCTCCGAAATCGAAGGTCCAATGCCAATGAAATTAAAATGGGACCGCCCTTGAGTTACCCTTTTTACAAAAAAAAAAGAATCATCTAAATCGGTTGATAAACCAATAAATTCTGGCTGACATCCATTAAAATATTGTGTTGTTTTATGAACTACGATGCAAGTGAAACGTAAAAAAAAATACAAATTACTGAAGACATGTGAAATACATTCTTTAATAACACACAATATTAACATATACAATGTTCCGAATTTACGATTATAATCCTTGACTGCACGGCATAAAATTCAATTTTATTTGCGACAATGTAATGTAATGTGAAATGTGATAGATGACAAATTTTGGGGCGAAAGAATAAAAGTTTCACTTTAAAAACATTCGAATTAAGAACCTCTTCCTTTTTTGAAGTCTGTTAAAAATGATATATAAATTATAGGGATAGAACGTGCGCTCACGCTCTCAATGAGAAACGCGATGAAGAGATGATGATGATGATAGGTTCGGAATCCTAATTTGATCCTGAGCTTTTGGTAAGGAAAACTTCGCCGTGAGACTATACCATGGTAGTATGGTATTTTATAGTGACCTCCACACGTTCTACCATCCTCGAGTAGAAAATCTGTATGTGTGTCAGCAACAGGTGTGTTCCAGCAGCTGCACTTGAGAGCCAGTCTATGAGGGTTAGTGTGTTAATCCATTTTAACCTCCTCTAGCAGAGTGTGGGTAAACCCGAGTGCTGACTGACTTGACTTGCACGCAACACAAATACTTCAGCATTATGTGTCACACTCTGGTTAGAAATATGTATGTATTGCTATTTTAACGGAAGAAAACATGGTTAATGAAGTTTCAAATATTTCTATAGAAGGCAATAATACTGCAGCGAGATTTGCATAATATCAGTCAAGTAACTGACTGAAGTACTGACAACATTCTTGCGTATAAAAATACTAGCTGTATCCTACGGTTTCATCCGTGTTAAATTTATTCGACAAACTCTTCACGGCGTCGCCACCAACGCGCCATCCTTGTCCACTTCCCATACTTGCCTACAGCTTGCCAGATTGCTTCACGTTCATAGCTACTGCTCCGCTCCTTAGGGTCGTGGCGTGAAGTTATATAGCCTATATTATTCCTCAGAAATCTGACTGTCATATGAAAAAGACTTTTTCGAATCTCACTGGTAGTTCCAGATGTTAGCTCGTTTAAACAAACAAATAAAAAAATTCTTCCACTTTATTAGAAATATATAGATTTGTTATTACATATTATTAATTTAATTCTGTATCTAATTGAAACATTTTACTACTGCACTACTGCACTACTACTGCACTATTTTACAATATTTATTAGGATTATATCTTAACTATATTATAAATAGTAATCGTTTCAAAACTATTCGCACAACCTCATGGCTGGTTAAATAAATAGACGTTACCCATTAATGAACTGAATACAACAATTAACAGATTTATTATAACATTAAATGTTCTGGAAACGCACAGCGTTTAAACAAAGTGTCTAATAGAAAAGTAATGGGGAGAATTTGACTAGACAAATTGATAGGATTGAAGATATATTATACTTTTCTCGGAATAAGACCATTTTAGCAACGTTCTGAGATTGTTTTGTTAACATCCGTATTTATTTTAACGTATTGGGTATTAGAATCGTACGTCCGATCCTCCGGCATGAAGCCCTCGAGTCAAACAGTCGCTCGCGCGATGCAGTGACACTGCAATCTCTAGCTATCAACATACAATCATTACCTACACTGCATTATACACACATGCACTCCACTCAGGTACATAGCTTCTCTCACTGTTCAAATACTAAGTACACTTGTCTCTTCCCATCCTCCCAGATGAGAGAGATGGGTAATGTATAGTTTGTTTAGATCGAATTACGGATAGGGAATTAGTTAGATCGCGACTTATTTGCAATCGCTGCAACAGTCCGAGCCACTTTGGCACACTCGGAACTTGTTACATTGCTTTCGTGGCTGAGTGCCTTAAGCGCTCGGCCCCAAGGCCGGGCTAGAAAAGCTATAAAGAAGAAGCTATAAAAGCCGTTTGAGGCTTCAGGGCCCTTATGGCTAACATAATAGTCAGTACGAAAAAAAAATATTTTAACATCGCTCCTAAGGACAGTAGCAAATCTAACTGTCTCGCGTATGCTGGAACGCTCTATTCCTTTGCCCAATTAGGGATACCAAGTATTCAAAGGTGAGTTTAGGTACTTAGGTAGCTTTGAATTCAAAGTCGTAATTTTAAGTACATAGGTTTTCGAATCTCGCCGCAATTTAAATGTAATGCTTGAAATAATTCTTCTAATCTTCTCTAGTTTTGCCAATTTCATGCAAACCCATATGTGGGGAAATTTTTACTGCGTCTCGCTTATGAATTTTTTGTTTTTCGCAAACTTAAGATCTAGTCTTGATCATTATTCATTTGTACGTGTTCGTGTCCAATTTCTTCATTAAGAACTCCCCAAATCTTCAACGTATAAGTACATACGAATGGTATAGGAAATGCGCAGTTAGTTAATTTACCATTGACTGCGTGTGCCGGTTGTCGCAATAAAATTGATGACTTCCTTTCATGAAGATAGTAGTTTATTATCACTCTAGTTTATTATCACTCTGCTACTCCAGTAGGGTTTGTAGACTGTCCGAGTCTAGTAATCACTTTCCAGTTACGTTTGAATGTTTGTATTTGTTACAGATTGTATATTAAATAAAATAAAATAAAACAGAAATTTGACAGATAACGTCTCTTTGTCTCACTGTCCGTTTATTTTCTTTTCACGCGAATACCACTAATAATAATCTAATAATCTAATCTAAATATGTAATAATAATACTGATAATCCGATTTACATGGATTTTTCCTTTAATTCATAGGTATGTTATCTGGCCAGGTTATAGGATATATTTTGTTACATAAAGTAACATATGAAATAAGCAGTGACGATAATGATGAATCTATTCGGAAAAAAGATGCTTTTAGGGCGATGAAATGGCTTACGCTGAGTAAATCATAAGAAATATTTCAAATTAATGTACTACATAACTGTACAACTTAAAAAGAGCTACAAAAAATCCAGCGATAGCATATGTCTATCTACTGTAAGCATTTTTGGGGCAACACAATTCGCGCTTGCGTTTGACCAACAGCATTCCGGAGCAAAGCGGAGCCGCAGGCACAGCTAGTATTTTTATAATATATCAACCAAACGATGAAAATATTGTTCTAATTATATTCCAAATACGGCTTTAATCTCGTTGAGCAAACCTCCACCAAAATGGGGCAAACGAAATAAATAATTAGGTGTCTAACTTGATCTAGGTCACCTAGCATGCGTAACGGTAGTAAAGCTGAGGTTACACTAGGCCAAGATTTGCGATCCGTAGCGTGGCAATATTATTCACGATAAAAATAGTAAAGTTTGTATGTTTGTACGAGGTAATAATTTCTGAAAATACTGATCCGATTCTAAAAATTCTTTCACTAAAACGAAGCTACATTATCTCTAGCTATTTGACCTGTAAGTTTTTCGCACATTACAGAATATAAACCAATCTAACTAAAGCTGTCATGTTAGTTAAATAGATCGTTAATAGATGGCGCCTTGAATATATTTTCATTAGCATCAACAAATGGCATTCTTAATAAAAAGTTCTTTAAATATTCGTATTTATATTGGCGTTTGAAAATAATTCTAAGTTATAAGTTTCCACTTCTATCGGCCAATTTTTTTTTATATCTGCCAGCTAGGTATCACCTTCAAGTTGAAAATCTGTCGCTAAACACCTATAGATGAGCCCCGGTAACTTCAGTTAAGAGCCAGTTCCTTCCAAGAGGCTTAGTGTGTTACCATATTGTGCCCTATCGTAACTTAATATCAGGTGAGATTGTGACCAAACTCTAAATCTATATTCACATAACAATAATTAAAAAGTTGACACATCGTAATATGCTGGTGAAATGTACTTTTTAGTATGTACATAGACCGTTTTATTTTACGGGATTATTTATTTGTTTTAATCGCTTTATTTAGGAAATCACAATGAGTATTAATGTAGTTCCAGCCTTATTCTTGTCCGTTTCCGACAAGGCTGTTGTTTAAGTATTCTATTGATTTTAGCCTGCAGCTTGGGACTTGATATTGCAAATAGCACTTGACATCTTTCTTATAAAACACATTTTCTTAGTTACTTTTTTTTTTTTTTTGATAAACTGAGTCACGTATGTCTTCAATACGAGACAATATGTGAGGCCTATAATACGAGGTGATAGGGTACTTACTTACATAAGGTTAAGGTACATAAGGTCCAGTCGTAGTGACTCGCTAAAGCGCATCACGTTCAAGAATAATAACTTTGTTTAAAAAATGGATTATGATAATACCAGCCTGTATGGTCTCTTTTGCTGGGCAAACGCCCGAGGCAAGGTATGGGCGTAATAATAACCACGTCGTATTGGCGATTTCAAACGCTAAGAAATCCGCAGTTCTATATTTTTTCCTGATATAATACTAGAATAGCGTTTCTCAAGCGTGCCGGTTTCCTCGCGATGTTTCCCTTCACCGTCAGTCAATAGTGTTACCTAATTCAATTTAGTAGGTACGCAAATTCCGAAAAATTCATTGGTACATGCCGGAGCTTGAATCTGCGGACATCGAATCAATATTCCGATGGTCGAAACCATTCGAATACCGCGACTTCAATTTATTACTGATTCCCATTCAGTGCAGTTCAGTCTTTTAGTAAATCAGTTGAATGTTCGTTATTCAGTTCTCCTATAGTACCCTAGAGTCTCATAGGATTACCAACCGACATAGTCCTGTATGCACAATGCATATGCAGCGGACTTGCATTTTTGGGTCACATGAAAGAACTACTGGATGGTGGAACATTATTAATTTTGTCCGACTGCAACGTGACCACCATAGACCAGATGTAAAACCCGTCATAGCTGCACGCTTAGGTGTGTCGCGTTTCGGGGTCAGCTGGTGTATATGCAGTAAACAAGTCGGTTGGTAGGAATCTACCGATAGACCCGTCACAGTGATTTTCTTATGGCTTGTCATGTTTCGGCAGAGAGTAACAAAGTCCGCTTACTGTATATCCAGCTGCCGTAAAGCTTGCAGGACGGCATAACGGTTTTTTTTTTCGATCTGACTTTATTGTTAGCCCTGGAGCCTCACATGACTTTTACAGCTTCACCCGGGCTTGGACGGCTTAACAGCAAAGGCTGGCGATGTATTGCCAATCTCTCGGTACATTGTCGCCGTTGTTTTTTATTAAAAAATCTCAGTAGTGAGGTACAGAATAAGATATGGCTTAGCAACATTTCTTTGGAAATTTCTCTCTACTTTGGGAAGCCCCACTGGTGGAATAACTCCACGCGAAGTAAATCGCAGCCAAATAACCTGGTGTTGTGTTCCTGTGGTGTGTAGGGTTTCCAGAGCTCTTAGGGTTAAGGGGTTTAAGGTCGGCTACGCGCTATAACAAGCGTCCATAGGCTCCGGTAGTCGCTTACCTTCACGAGGGCCGTATGCTTGTTTGCCATCAATGTAGTATATAATTTTTTTTATTAATATTCAAGAACATAGTTGAAAGGAAAATCGAGACTAGTTCACCCATCCGTGACGATATGTTAAGAAAAAAACCGGTGTAGTATTTCACGGCTCTTGCACAATAACACAAATATGTGGATTACATAAGCGGGATACATCAAATATGGAGCCACGAAAATCGCGTTGAGTCGATTTATAAAGTACTTAAATATTCTACTTTTTGAAGTGAAAACTTCTTTAGTACTGTTGCGATTTGAAACTCGATGAAACGAAAAAGCGACAATAAAAAGAGACTACCATATACATCTATAGGATTTAGCCTACGAGAGAATGAGTTTGAATAGATTTACATAATGCACGGTTAATGCAAGTTCAGATTTTCATGATTGTAATCGTCGTCGGATTTGCCTAGTGTTGTGAGACGACCAGACTTCATACGCAGTACGCACGATTGGACAGTCCGAATACCGCTGATTTAGAATATTAAAAAATATATATTTAAAGAACTTTTTTTTCTGAAGGTTTCTCTTCTGACACGTTCGAACTGCTGCACATTTTTTTTAAATTTAAAATAATACACAGACGTTAAATGCCAAAACCTCTTCTGTTGAGAAAAAATATTAGATCTATTGCCATTTAGGTAGCGTAAATATTGAAGAGTTGTAAATTTTGTTTTTATTTTAGGAACACTTACAGGTAAGTGTAGAATTAAATTACATGTGTAGATAGTATGAAGGCCATTTACAAGTTTCTACATATCGATCAGATCAAAGAAAAGATAGAGTAGACGCAAAGAAACAGCAATTTAGATAGAGTTTTAATTTAATTAATACATTTTGCGCACATCCGGGTTTATTAATTAGTACAACGAGTTTTCAATAGGTAGCACTTGAGAGACATACTACAGTGATCTGTTGTGATTATCTATTTTGGGAAATAAATCTGGGATACGTTCATAGAATGTTAGAATAATAACAAAGAAAACGAACTGGTTTCGTGGGCACACTTGATGATACTCAAGTTTGCTGGGAACATGTATTATAATGTATTTATGCAGGTGGAATGCATTTTGTTTTAATTACTTATGTATGTAGGTCACGGTCTCTGCTTACATACGAAATATTATTTGTATTTAGTAAATACTTAGAATTTCCTCGTAACAGTCTCACGGCCATGAGGTAAAGTTTTGGGTAAATTATCAACATTATTTTTATTAGCTAGTTTTGTATATAGAGTAAAGTCCGGTTTTGTTTTATTTTAGTTACTAAATACATCGAAATAAAATGTTTTTAAATGAGTTTTGGCGGGATTTTAATCTACCCTATGTAATTTTGGAGCCATTTTCAACCTGCAACCATTTTCAACCATCAACCCGCCCCGGACTCGCCCGGGTAACAGAGTACACATATAACTCGTTGGTTTACGTGGCGCACGCCTGGAAAGCGCCCAGTCGGCGTGATTTTTTCCGCCATTTTCAACAATCATAGTCATATTTCAGCTAATTTACACAAAACCGTAATGAATTAGACACCTAAACCTTCCTCGTGAATCACTCCGTCCATTGATGAAAACTGTATGGAAATCCGTTCGGTAGTTTTTGAGTTTATCGCGTTCAGACAGACAGACAGACGCGGCGGGGGATTCCATTTTATAATATGTATAGATACGCTGTTTTTATAGGACCGACTCGATTTTTTGTTTTGCCTGTGCCATTAATGAACACAATATAGATACGTTCTTCAATATATTTTTTTCGGTTTAACAGCGTCACAGAACATGAGTAGCCGACGCGTAAACTTTTTAATTTTCTTTTCGTCTACAGATATGTATAGGTAGGCTAGTTTTATTCTTTAAAAATATATATTTATTTTTTCATACTTTTTTACATAACTGCCTTGTTAGTACGAGTCAAATCTTGCAACTGAATTTAAATCAGATATCCCCAACCTATTGAGCTGAAATTTTGCTAACACGATGAAAAAGGCCTTGCCGAGAAGAAAACGAAAATAAAAAATCTTGTTTTAAAAAAGTTTCATAATTGATATTTTTATTTCCTGTACTGGTCGGTCGGCTTGTCTGTTATATAAAAAACTAGCTGTGCCCGCGGTTCCGCTCGCGTGGACTACAGATTGCTGTCGGTCGAACAGACGCGTGAATTGTGCTACCTCAAAAATACTTGTTGTGGGTGATCCTTTGTAGATAGACATATGCTATCGCGTACTTGTTTGTAGGTGTTTATAAGATCTTCAATTATGTACTACAATAATTTGATTTATCTCGTACAGTTTACTCACCGTAAGTCACTGGAGTGCTCCAGCCCCAAATTCGTCTTTTTTCCGAATTCATTCTCCATTATCGTCACTGCTTATTTCGTATGTTACTTTATGTGACAAAATATATCCTATAACTTGACCACATAACATATCTATGAATTAAAGGAAGAACCATGTAAATCGGATTAGGGGTTTCGCCGTGAACAGAACATAAACGGACAGACAGATAGACGTTGAGTTTTATAACATGTATAGAAGATATAGATATAGAAGATATATATTTATATTAACACGGTAAAGTGAGAGAAATAAACATCGGCGACCACCGAGAGATCGGCTATCTATCGACGGTCATCTTTTCACTACTTGACTTCTCTTTTTAATATACTAGCTGTGTCCCATGTTAAATTTATTCGAAACTCTTCTCGACGCCGCGTGCCGCCGTCATCGCTCCCGTATAGCCCTATCCGTGTTCCGCTTCCTGTACTTGCCTATAGCTTGCCAGATTGTTTGACGTTCATATTTACTGCTCCGCTCCTTAGGTTCGTAGCGTGAAGTTATATAACCTATATTGTTACTCATGATTTTGGCTATCATATACAAAAATATTTTTTTTAATCCGACTGGTAGTTCCAGAGATTAGTGTGTTTAAACGAACAAACAAACAACTCTCCTGATTTATTACATTATTAGTCTAGAACGTGTATTACTATTTACGCGGCTACAAAAGCTGTGGTCACGAACCGACTACTGCCGTACTGTGGAGCCTTGACAGCTTCACTGAACTTTGGCTGTGGTTATGTCATGGAAGGGAGAGTAACGAATTATATTCAACAACCATTTACCTATTACTGTTGTGTTCGGACTAAAATAAATATATGATAGCTATTTCTGCCAGCAAGGGGTGGAAATACCCATTCACCCTAGCCGACACAAAAAGACTTGATATCTAAATTATAAGACGAAAGGTTACATAGCGATATTGCGCAAAATCGTGATGTCATAAATCAATAAAGTTTTATAATCGTTTGCGACGTAATTTACGTAAATACAGTCACGTAAATACAGACTTCTATGTCTAACTAGGTGCCTGCGCCTTCGCTCGCGTGGACTACAGAATGCCGTCGGTATTGTGGTGACTGGTCGCATCACTCGCCGGTTAAAAATGCTTATTATTTAAATTGTGCGGAAACCTAATTACTTTTTCAAAATAAAAGTAGACTAAGTTACTCCTTATAAAATCAACTCTGCCATTGAAAGTCCCGTCAAATTAGGTCCAACCGTTTCCGGAACAAACAGACAGACAGACGGACGGATAGACAAAAAGACAAAAAAATCAAAAATTGTGTTTATATTACGAGTATCATATACTTTCATATGCATTTAGTAAAAAGCTGTATTTTGAAATTACAAACGGACACTTCAGTTTTATTATATGTATAGATTTAATATCGGGTAGAAATGTTATGTTTCTGATTATGTTATTAAAGGTAGTCACGGAATTTTATGGCGGTGATTATTTTAACTTAACTTAGAGTAGTCTATACCGATATTGATATCATTATTTTGATTATGATTTACACTGAATCTATCTAGGTGTGAAATAAAATTCCTTGGACACGGTTCCTAACGTACCAAAAAATTTCATTGTAAATTTAAATATTACAAAATAAAAAGTTATACAAATTACATATACTTATTTATACGGTAAGACTTCGATCGACAACGAGAAAATAGTTCTTAAAGGCGTTCTTAAATTGAAGACGGACATTAGACAATATCTTACCAACATGCTATGATTCATCATAACGATTACTGAGTATGTGAAAAATATGGAGGTAAAATCGTCGTAAGAAATTTGTATATTTTATAATTTTTAAGTGCATGAAAAGAGATTACTAGCGATATTGCACTTTTAAATTGGTTGCTACCGCCATCTATTGCAATTATAGTTTAACTTTATTTTTACTGTTAAGACGACACGACTGTACATTTCATTTAAAGTACTTTAAGGATTTACTAAAAGATGGCACTGTATTCAATATTATTTACGTTTATTTTATCTCTGTGAACCGTTTGAGGCTTCAGGGCCCATATGGCTAACAATATAATCAGTTCGAAAATAATAATAATAACTTAGAAATATCTAATCTGAGTTGTGAATGAAAAAAATCGCAATTGTAATAAACATAATCCCTATTTCAAAAGATAAAGTCGTTTCTCTAAGAAAGAAATATATCAGTCTTATTTATCTTTAAAAATACAATTTAAATTTATGCAGGCAGCGTGCCTTCGCTTGTCGTGTCACGTACGCCATTGGTAAAACGAATCTGCATGAAAATTTACATGAATAATACCTATGTAATTAGCATAATATAAAATAATAAAACATAAATACATATATGTACGCCAGCCTAAAGAATAGAAATATGTATCTGCTATTGAAATAAACAAATGCTATAGGACGTCGTGTCCTTTGTTATGGATCACATTTCTACAATAAGCAAATAGGTTCATAATTTATCGTTAGATTATTAATTACTCGTATTAGGAGATAAATATTAGATTAAACTTTTAACATTTAATGTTGTTCAAAATCGTTTAGAAAGGTTGCGTAATATTTATATGAGACTTAACTAATAAAATAGAAGGATTTTACGATTACTAACAGATTAGAACCTTTTATTACGGTTAAATAGTGAATTTTTAGGTATTCGTGACTCGTGACGGACATATTTTTAATGTCTGATGTTCTTGAGAGGGTTCAATCAAGTCTTTGCTTTCACTGTGGCCGAGGTGGTTTTCTAATACGACGTAATATCTTTTTGTACACGTAACGATTGTCCAATATTGTAGGGAGGCGGTTAAATATAATTATTTTAATAAATGAGCCTGTAACTCACTATAACCATGCTCCCTACAGACTTTCATTAGCGTCTCAGTACACTATCAATTAAGTTCTTCAGCATTACCGCAAGGGGCGCTGCTAGTAGCTGTTTAAGAGACGATAAAAAAAACTCGTTTGCGTACACAATGTGTTCTAAAGAAAATTAGATTATATATATTTTAATAAATTATAATTATACAATAAAACACTTCAAAAATATACAAATAAAATATAAATTGTCTATTTATTCTCAGCTTCTGCATTTTCGCGATCTATATCTTCTATAAGCGATTTGATTGTGACTTGATCCAGAAACTTTATATGATCACACCTTTTTAAAATTGCTATCTGAAAAGAAATGCCAACTTGTATTCAATGACTGTTATTTTTTTAAACCGATGGCGTTAGTTTGCCTTTCTCATAAACACGCTAAATGCATTATGGAATCCTAGAAATGCCTTGAATTTTCGGTGATGGAAAAAACATCCTGATGGACTTATAATATGGTGGTGGCAGTGGTTTAAATAATGCCCGTATAAATACGATCATGATGGGTCAGACATCTACATGGGAGTGGTCTTACATACTCTTAGTGGGATTCAATATAATGACCACCAAATAATACATTGGAGACCATAAGCTCTCGTATCACAAAAGTTCTAAATGGTGCCAAAACCAGTAAATTATCAGCAAATCTTAGCGGGTAAATTAATGCCTATCAATCATTGTGGGTGGGTTAGGTTTGACTTGTTATAAGAAACAGCTGGAGACGGCCGGTGAGCGCCAGATACTAATAATATTAAAATTCTGGTGGTCAATCACTATTTTTGGGTTAACAATGATTAGTTTGGAGTCTTTTTATTTTTCCTAACTTAGCAACCGGTCTTCTTTATTGAAGACCATTACTGCCATTATCAATTGTTTATAGTTTCCAGTCTTATGTATCCTAACAAGATGGTGGCTCCCTTGTTAGAACTTTCTAGGGAGTTTTTGTGGCATCTCAGAATTCATGATCCATATTATTATTTCCAATTTACTTCACTTGTGCACAATAACCAAAATTTATTATGCATATCGCCATCTATATTACACAATATAGGGTCAAATACCACAAATTCATGAATAAAAAATAAAAACCACTACATGACAGTTTGAAATCCCGCCAAAAAAAACTCTAGCTTGGAGTCATTAGATTTAATAGGATAGCAATATGTTTTTGGTGGTATAAAGTGCTTTTTTGAGGTTATAATTTAATATATCTGGTGATCAGTTAAACACAAGCCCTCTTAGTTACGCTTACGCCACTGAGTGGTGTGGTGTTTCCTTACGCTCGCTTGACTTTGTCCCCCTTAAATAGAGGCTTTGTGTCTAGCTAGCTGCAATCGCAAGCCAGGTTTATTTTCAATCATAAAACTTGACACTGAATGTGATTTAATCAAACTAATCCGAAAAAGCAGCTGTGCTCGCAACACTGCGTTTCGGTGCGAAAGGTGTAGTTGCCAACATGCACTACCACTGAAGACGTTCCAACCCATCTCTTATGAGTAGCGACCTATTCTGACTAGCCTAACGGCTGCGGTCCTTTTGAGGTTGAATAAATTGAAATTTAAATTTTGAAGCGATGATGGCTCAGTGGTAGCTTGTACGACTTCACGTCGATTGACGGTTCGAATCCCTGCAATGAGCCTGAGCTTTCGGTGAAGGAAAACATCGTGAGGAAACCATAGCATGGTGGTAGGGCATTTTCTAATGCTCGCTTGGCTAGCTACCACCCTCAAGTTGAAAATCTGTCGCCAAGCACCAATAGGTGTGTTCCGGCAGCTGCCCTTGAGAGCCAGTCTTCCACTAGGTTTAGCGTGTTATCACTAAGCGAAACTTTAACGATTGACGACATCAGGTGAGATTGTTGCCACTACGCCAAACCTACAACGATAAAAATAATAATAATAAGTAAGTATAAATTACATCAAAGTTCCTCTGTCCAGTTTGAACAACTTCTAGAAGTGCTCTGATAGCAAGCAGTATAGCGCCCTTGTCTGTTGATACCGCTGACGTGTTGTAATTCTTCTCCAGGTATTCACGCACGGATTTTTCACCTCTACCGGTCGATGCGGCCTGAAAGACGATCGAATTGTATAATTTTATGGTAAAATCTCTGGGACAGTGTCTCGTTTGTATCCTCGCATTTCGGAGCCATTGTTGTACTATATAATATAGAATTATATCGACCTGTACCTACGTACATTAATTGACATATTCCATAAGTATTATTAGAAATAAGAGGCAGGGGGCGGGGCTCGTAGCTCGTAGAACGGGTGAACCTTGTAAAGAAATCGCAGCGTGGGCAAACCCGCTAAAAGATGGCCAGACGTTGGATGCAGGCAGCGCGCAGGACTGGTCGTTGTGGCAATCTTTGGAGGAGGCCTATGTCCAATTGTAGACGTCTTTCTGTTGCAATTATTATGATATGTGTTTAGTTTTATACAGATTTACATATTTTATAGTGGGGTGTATAAAGATTTAGTATATAAACAACTATATAACAAAACAACAATATAAACGGCGGGTAAAACTTGGAATAGAGCCGCGCAGGATCGTGAGCATTGGCATGAGCGAGAAGTGGCCTTTACTCAGCGGTGGGTAAATGTGGGCGAAATGGATGGGACATAATAAATAACTATTGTTATTAATTAATCAATAAAACGTTATGCCTTTTTCTAAACTATTCTAACGCTGTCATCTATCTCCCTCGGCTATATTTATTTCCTTTTCTCTCTCTGGCCAGGTTATTTAAATTGTGTTCTGTTCTTTTTCGTCAAAAACGTTGCATATAAAACGTCCATTTAAATTTGTTCTTGCAATTTTACTCAACAAATTTGTTTCACTTCAATAAGACTTCAATAAAACGAACTTTCCATTCGTAGAATGTTCCGGAAGGTTCCGTCTGGAAGAGATGCGGAGTACCGTCGTAGTCGAACCCTCCGATCAGGAATGAGACGCCGAAAGGTCTGCGACCGTTGCTCTGCGTGAACTTCTGTTTCGTCTCGGCAATGTACCGTGCTATGTATTCGATTAATACGGGATCCTCTATTGTCAGACGATGGGATTGGCACTCCGTTTGGGCTCTGGTAACAAAAAATTTTTAAAGGGTTACGCGCTTGTATAGGCTACTGCCGTCATTTTTTTTTCATATATCAAAGACAACCATTAGCTAGCAGGGGATAGAGACTTGACTCGTAACAAAAAATTGCTTAAAGTGCAAATTTGAAAAAAGAACTTAAACGGACAGACAGGCAGAGAGACGTTGAGTTATATAATATGTATTGAAGATATAATAGTAGTCAGAGATTCAACTGGAAATAGTTTATTACTTTTGGATGAGAAAAAAGCAGAGTGGTACACGAAAGAGGTCTATGTTCAAAAGTAGCTCAAAATGTAATCTAATAATTCCTAGAATAAACGTACCAACCTTGTTATCATAACGCGAGCGTCCGCCCTCAGCCCAGCGAAAGTAACCATCACATGCTCGTCTAATGATAAAATCTTATTCTCTGTTCTTGTTTCTTGGAGTCTCGGTACTAACTTCCTTTCCACTGCTAAAACTATGACGTCAACCCCTCGGACTCCGACAGCGGCTGAGCCTCTCCGTACAGCCTCTTGAGCGTAATGCACTTGAAGCAGCTGGCCGTCTGGCGAGAATACTGTGATCGCTCTGTCATAGTTCCTTGCCATGATAAAATATATTTTAAAAATAAATAAATAAACAATTATAAATATTGACAAGAATCAAATCATTCACACCATGTTATTTGACATGTGAACCACAGAGCACATTTGTATATAGGAAATGTTGAAATTCTATATACGAATGCACTCTGTGATGTTGGAGAGGTTAGATCTTATAACAAAAGAACAACATTTCTATAGGTAGAACGGTATTGAAAAAAATAAGTATAATGTATGTATTTTTACAATGTATGTAACATACATACATTTATAATGTATGTAATGCATTTACAATACATTGTGATATAAATTATGTTGGTTATGTAATATGAAAAATGTAAATCGGATAAGTTGTTTTTGCGTGAATAGAGCATAAACAGACAGAGAGACGTTGATTATATAATATTTTTCGACATAGAATTTGATAATGTGTGACTATTTTATATTAATAGAAATACACATTATTAAAACATCGTATAGTAAATTGGGGCAATCTATAATTAACACAACGTTGACTGAACTCATTCATGACTGTGACGTATATTGCTGTTAGAAATCAAAACAATGAAAAAAAGAAGATTAGCCTTACACATTCGTATAGATATTTTTATAAAATATAAAAAAAAAATACATAGTGGTTCGTCACTGTTATGGTATTAAAAATGTAACTATTGGTGATATAACAAGAAGAAAATCTTTCTCAACATATAATAAACTAGCTGTGTCCCATGGCTTCACCTGTGTTAAATTTATACGACCATCTCTTCACGGCGCCCGCCGCGAACACATGCATATGTAGTCTATCGTTGTCTACAGCTTGACATATTGCTAACAGACAGAATATTAAATACATACACGCATGTTTCTTCCCTCCTTCCGGAGGAAGAAACATGTATATATTTATTGTTAGTTTAGATCGTATGATAGTGAATTAGACAGATCGCGACTTCATTGCATTACGCGGCAACAGTCCAAGCTGAGGTTCGTCCACTTTGGTGCCCTTGGAACTTGTAGACGCGGTTGTGTGCCTTAAGCGCTCGCCTCCAAGCCCGGGGAACCTGTAAAAGCCGGAAAGCTCCAGGAACAATAACGCGGACAGCATACAGGTCGAAAAAGAAAAAAAAACTGTTTTGCTCCTCAGTCGTAGCATGAAGATTTGACCTATAACCGCCCCTCAATAAATCTATACTAATAATAAAAAATTCTTTCACCATTTGAATGCTACATTATCACTGACTAATATAGGTTATATTAATTGAAAGAAAAAAATAAGGATCTCTACTCTCAATAATGTTACCCAAGGTGTAAAAAACATGCCTATAAAATATCTTTCATGGCATGCACTGCGAAAACTATTGATGATAGAACAAAAAAATGTTCCACAGTATTAAAGAACATATCAATATCTACAAAAAATGTCGCGATAGCACGTGTCTAACTATTGTAGTTATGTCACTATAACTACTTTTTAACATTTTAAAATTTAATAGAAATTTCGACCAAAATCAGACCAAGTTATTTATACCTTTGCCTTAATCCTTACCTGAATAAATAATTTCTCAAGCAAGGCTGTTTAAATTAATTTTTAGTTTATTAAAAACAAATTCTCCATTCGAAAGATATTACGAGTTTAATAAAATTGAAATAAAATTAATTCGCCGATACGCCGCCACCTTGACGCGCCGGAGCGCCGCGCCGTGTACGCTTATGCCAAAATATTTAAAATATAAAAGTCCACCCGTGCGAAGCCGGGACGGGCCGCTAGTAGGTTATAAAATCCAAACATATTGTTTTTAATCTAAATCGTAGTATCAGAGATAAGCGTGTTTAAAACAAACAATCTCTTGAACTTTATAATATTAGTATCGATGGATATATTACACGTTTTTCCAGCATTATCAGGAAAATAAGTGATGACCGAGTAGTTTATACCAGTGAAATATTGATTCGATGTCAAATGGTTCGAATCCCGGCATGGACCAACGAATTTTTCAGAATTCGCTTACATTTACTCATTTGAATTTGGTAACACTATCGGCTGACGATGAAGAAAAATATCGTGAGAATTATTCTTCTAGTAACACAGTGTCTGGGAAAAATATAAAATACACTAATGTACACCTCTTAACATATAGCAGATTTTCATTTATCACTCGTGAAATAGCAGTGATAAAATTAATTTCACTGCTAAATTCTTATATAAAAATATAACTAATTTTTACGCCTACGTTAAATGAAAACTCAGGTCTTTTACACAAATTGGACACACAATATATATTTTAGCGTCTTCCTAACGTCACTGAGTCTATTATGTTAA
Organism: Saturnia pavonia; assembly: GCA_947532125.1. Classification (NCBI taxonomy): domain Eukaryota; kingdom Metazoa; phylum Arthropoda; class Insecta; order Lepidoptera; family Saturniidae; genus Saturnia; species Saturnia pavonia. The sequence continues at coordinate 3,061,511 of OX383916.1, read as the reverse complement.
CCATCGGTACGAGGCAAAAAACAATTGGAAATGGTACCTCTAGTCGATTTTTAACGACTACACGTTGTGAATTACCGATTACCTTAAAATATTGATCTCCAAGTGGGCAATGCGGAGGCGTGGCCTACTTGTTGCTAAATTGGTAAGTAGGTTTTATACCCTGGTGATCTCAGCGCCGGTTTCGATGACGGTGACTCCAAAAACGATTCATTTTGTTCGAGCGTCAGCCCTAATGTGCCGCCTTGCGAGACCGGACTTACTTTTGAAAGCACGATCACGTGTAAGAAAGAAGGCTTCGGTCCATCTTTTAATATTTAGCGTTATGCTTTTGATGTTTACAGTCTTTTTTTTTAAACCTTAAAGATTGTAGAGTGCCAAAGTAATAGTTTTAAAGCGACCTCCTCCCAAAACGTAAAAATACGCCGGTAGTAGAATAATCAAGTGCTAAAACACGAATTACCATTAAGTTGAAGATTTGTCGTCAAACAGCTCGATCTAGTTTGGTCTGACAGCTGCACTTCCAGTCCTGGTTTTTAGGCTTAATATGTTATTTATGCTAGCCGTTAAGGCACATCGTTACTAAACGTCAAGTGAGATTATGGTCAAACTTATAAAATGTAAAGAAAACTGTTTTTTTTAATTATACTTCTTCGACGTAACAAAACAAAAAAAAACCTACGTGCCATCAAAATGATGAAGTTAACCTTTAATGATAATAATAATATGAATTCATTTTACTGACGTTTTATTAATTGTATATACAATTTTAAAAAAAGGCTGTAAATGGACTCACATTTTTTCATAGTTAGCTAACTTCATCATTCCGTCACGTGATGCGCGCGCTGCTGTCAAATTTACCCTCAACTAAACGCACCAAAAGTAGTACAAATAAAAAAAAATTCATACACTTGATTACTATGTGCAGAGTAATCATTATAAAAACCAATGTATGAATTTTTGTGAAATGTTGTATATTCTATTCATGTGTTTTTATAAAGTAATTAGCGGTGCCCGCGGCTCCGCTAGGCATTTATGCCTTCGGTCTTTTGAGCGGGGTAGGACGATTCCCGCGTGCATCGACCGACAGCATTATGTAATCCACGCGAGCGGAGCCGCGGGTACAGCTAGTGTAATATACATATATGTATGTGACCAAGACGTGCAGTGTGACGTCACTCAACAGTGCGCTACGCCTTTTATACTCTTGCACTTTGCTCGAGTAGTAACCCTAATTATCCAGCTATGAATATACCCCACTTGTCAATTCACTTCCAACAGTATGTTATTTAATATGACGTGTTAGTACAGGAAGTCAGCCCTTGTAACACGCAGTTCTGAGGGTAGTAATTATAGTTTGCTAGTCCTGAAGACGCTTGTTTGAACGCTCAGTGGCTCCACACGCACATACCCTACGGATCGAAACGACGTTAGTTCACGTGTAGTGTTCATTTAACATAGATTGTTTGAAAGTCCAATAGTATTCAATGTTTTGTAAAAAAAAAAAAACGATCGATTTATCAATTATCTATCGACTCTCGCTTAGTGCCGAGTTTTAAATAAAAATATTATCTGAGCGAGCGAGATATGCTTGGTTTCTTGAAAAAGAGGTCTTCCGTGTACTCTCTTGGAATTTGTTGTAGTCAAACAAACGCAGTCGCATATTGTGTCCGTTTTTTATAAAATATAGTAGGTAAATTATAAATAGCAACCATTTCCATGTCTTGTAACGATAATTTGAGCCAGATTGCCCCGATAGTGCAAATGACTATTGATTAATCGGTAGACAATCTATATTTAGTGAACCTAATCGCGAGGAATGACTTGAAAATAGAAAATACACAAATGCAGTAAAGGTGTGGTGGCCAGTAAAGGACGTCATCTGCCGAGTTGATCACCAACGCGATTGTCTGACGATATGAAAGAAGTGGCTACAAAGGACGGCACAAGATCGAAAATTGTGGCGTGATAAAGAAGAAGGTCTATATGGTGGGAGTATGTATAGATATGGGTAATGGATAATTAGTAATTTCAGTTATAAGTTTTTATAATAAAATTCGTAAATGCTTTATAAATCTTAAACAGCTTAAAATCTCTTTAAAGATCTTTGTCACTGTCACTTGAATTATAAAAACCGAATGTTGAAAAGGGACAAGATATAATTATTTATTTGACGATTTATACGAATCAATTCTTAATTTAAATTTTATCAACTTTAAATTACTTGTTTTTTTCTAGTTAGATGTGCTTAGTTGTATCAACTTAAGAGGCAAACAAGCTTACAACCCGCTTGGTGGTAAGCGGTAATAGCGTTTAGACGCTTGTAACACGCTCTAATGATATCTTCATTAGAGCGTTGCGGACCGTGAACCCCTTTCACCAAGGAGCTCTGAAAACCCTACACACCGTAGGAAGACAACACATGGTTATTTGGGTGTAATCTTCTCTAGGGTGGAGATATTTCACCACTCGGAATGCCTGATGTAGAGAAAAATTTCTAAAGAAATAACTCTTCCCGAAGGAGATCTGTTAATTTAGTTAATAGCAATAATAATCAGAAAGTTACGACATTTAAAAGTGTCTCAAAAGTGTCTTCAAAAAGCTCTCCACGGCATCCATCACCTCGTTATCGTCTTCGTACCTGTTTCCTCTTAAGTATTTTTTCAATACGGGGAACAGATAAAAATCGCTAGCCGCCAGATCTGGTGAATAAGGGGGGTGGTCAACCAATTCGAATCCAGCTTGCTGAATGGCAGCCATGGCAACTCCAACTGGTGCGCGGGTGCGTTGTCGTGATGAAACAGCACGCCCCTTTGAAGTTTCCCTCTCCTTTTCTCTTTGATGGCATTCCTCAACTTGGGAATTAAAGCTGCATAATATTGGCCTGTAATAGTGGTTCCACGCTCCAGGTAATCAATCAACAATATCCCTTCTAAGTCCCAAAATATTGAGGCCATAACCTTGCCAGCCGATGCCACGACACGAAACTTCTTCGGGGTCGGTGATGATAGCCGTTTCCATTGCGAATATTGCTGTTTTGTCTCGGAATCAAAATGATGGACCCATGTTTCTTCCATTGTTACGAAACGAGACAAAGAGTTTTCAGAATCCTCTTGACCTCTTCACCTCTTGACTTATCTTCAGACTTATATGACAATATCTTCGAAATGTCAAGTCGATTTTGTTTCTGACTGTCTTATCTCAAGTAAAATTTTGTAGCCACCTGTACGGCTGTATCCTTTTGTTGTGGGTTCAATTATTCACTCCTAGCGGATTACACAAACCCTTTGTCTGTAATATTGCACGGCCGAGCTTATGTAGAAATTGTTTTGATTACAAATTCAATATTGTTTTGCAATTCGGTACAGGTCACGAGGTAAATCTTTTATTTGTATATTAAGTCATTGAAATTAATCCTGGACATTAGTCCTTCTTATCCAAACTGCAATATTACACCAATAAACATTGTGCCATCAAGTTATCATAACGCCATGGTGCTATTGGGGTAGGCAAAATGTAGTAATAATGAAATACGACTGATTTATATTCATACAAATCTCTTTTTGTTTCTTTTAGATTAAGTAATTCATTCATTTCATTCCGGTTTGCAAGCCTTTCGGCAGCTGGAGTTACACAGTCTGGTCCCAAAAAGTAACAAACTAAAAAGAGTCACTGTGACGGGTTTATCACTCGCCTATAGTGGCCGCAATCACAATTCAGTCGAGTAAAGATCCCCTTACCATTCCGCTTGATTACTGCATATCCCGGAACGCGATAAGTCTAAACATGCCACAATAATGGGTGTTACTCCTGGTTTTTTTTTAATACTCCCAGGTGGTCATCAAGTATACAACTCGCCTGATAGTATGCGACTACGTAGCTTATGGACGCGTGTTAATACCATAGGTAGGCCTTGAACCCCCCTATCCCAAGGAGCTCTGGAAACTCTGCTCACCCCAAGAACACAACACTAGGTCATTTCGGTGCGATCTTCACTAGGGTGGAGGTATTCCAACAGTCGGGCTGCCCCAAGTAGAGAAAAATCTCTAAAGAAATTTTATTGTGCCCTAACTGGTGTACGGTGATCGTTATTCAGTCGTGTCCTACCACCCAGCATCGTTTGTTCTTTGGTATGTAGCTTACGTATTTAGCAAGTGAAGTGTAGTTATTCTTGTCAAGCTTTTCTATAAAGCCTCTACGAACTCAGCACATTATATCGATACCCAATATGAATAACATTAGTTTTAACATTAATTTAACATAACATTAAAATTCATTTAGGCATGGTTTACAGAAGAACCCTTAAATTTTTTTGAATCAGTTTATTGTTTTTTCTGGTATTTATGATTCAAATATTAATTTCATGAATCCTATTTTAATAACTCTTTCGACTCAATATTTGTGAATTGTAACTAATTAATTGAATATCATGAAATATATTATTTTTTAATTTACAATTTTAATTTTAGTCAAGTAACGATGAATCTATCAGCCGTAGAGGTGAGAAAGCACATATAAGGCAGCACATAGATAAACTCAAATAAAAGGTTTTTTTCTCAATTTGATAAGCGTATATATATTTGTATTTTATTGTAATTACGATGTTATTCATATTGGGTGTCAGTATATTGACGAGGCGAACAGGCCTATATTTGAACAAACGAATACATGACAAACAAACACGTTAAGTATATAAGAATGTCGTTGTAATTCCGAGACTAATATAGCCGTGTTGTGTAGGCAATACGTATTGCTATCAAGCGTGGGCGATTTCATAATAGTGAAGTAATAAAATCTTCTAAATGAATTTTTCTTCCCCGTAAACTGCTTTTACGATTGAGTCATATATGAGCAAATACAGCAATATCCAGTTTCTCTGAAAAGGTAAGCGGCTACCTTAGCACTGCCGACCTTGATTTCCTCTATACCAAGGAGCTTTGGAAACCCAGGTCACCGCAAGAATACAACACAAGGTCATTTGGCTGAGATTTTCTGTAGGGTAGCCACCAGACGGGCTGCCTCTAGTAGAGAGAAATCTCCAAAGAAATTTATCTATGCCGTATCTCTCTTTGACATTATTTTTGTTCACAATCTATGCAACAATTACTATTTAGTTATAAGTTACAAATATAAGTTAACATTAACGTTATTGTTACACAGTGTAGAACAGAACCCCTGAATAAATCTCTGATATTTATAAAATGTGTGGTGATTTAAATAAATAAAATCTATAATGATTTTTTTTATGCTGTCTCCTTTGCTTCTATATGACTTAATTATTGAAAATATGATCGTAATAAATGTTAGCGCTATGGAAGAGCTCCGAACAAAACCTATAAGACCTAAGTAAGACGTGCGTTTTGTTTGCTTTTTAGCACATTATCTTTTTGTTTTTCAATATATTTTTAATTTTAATATTTATAGTAAATCTAATTCATATATAGGTGCATTTTACAGAAGCTCACTACACAATAGAACGGATGTTCCTATACTTCTGATAGTCCAGTGTATATATGTCTGTACATGTTTTTTTTTTGTTAGATTATATTTTATAGTTCTTAAATAGATCTTGAATTTTAAAGTTCCGAAGTTAACAAAGAACCCTTATAGTTCCTCTATGTCCGCCTCTTTGTTCGCGGCTTAGCTCAGAGATTCTTAGTACTAATATATAATAATCACTCCAACAAAGTAGAAATTAATTTTGAAAAAAAATATTTTTGTATCCTACATGTAAAGTGGGGGATTTTTTTTTCTCTTCAGTCCCTATTCTCGTCGTGCGGGTTGTTGTTGGATAGGTCGTTAAAAATACTGCGGGTGTGTGAAAATAAGTTTTTCATTCAGGAATTTGTTTCTAAAATATTAAACTTTAAAGTGCTAATTATTGTTAGAGTCAAGTCTGGGGGACACATAAGTCTGGATTTAATTCCAAAACGGGGAAACCAATTATAATGAAATTTTGTACACATCAAGTATAATAGGTCTTTACCTATGAAATTGCCGTTCTGCAATACTGGCCATTTCAAATCAAAATAATTTTTGTTTGGCTAAGAATTCAAATTTCAAATTAATTTTATTTTAAAAGCATGGAATTCTTTTTCCAAAAGTAGTCATTTGTTTATTGATTAGTGTTACATTTTCATCGCATTTCAATCTTTTTTGTCATCATGGATACGTTAAAAATTCGAGTAATTATGGAATATGAGTACCGTCGTGGCAGTAACGCGGCACAAGCGGCACGCAACATCAACGACGTTTACGGAGCTAACACTACAAACCAACGCACCGCCTTTTATTGGTTTGCTCGCTTTCGTTCTGGGAATTTCGACCTGAAAAATGAACCTCGCGGTCGTCCGAAGACTTTGGTCGACAATGACGAATTAAAGGCGATTGTGGAAGCTGATGATACACAATCTACGGCTGAATTAGCAGCAGCTTTCGACGTTAGCGTCAAAACAATATTGGCCCATTTGCGTCAAATTGGCAAGGTAAAAAAGCTTGACAAATGGGTGCCCCACGAACTCAATGATCGCCAACGCGAAGTACGCGTCGAGACGTGCCTTGCACTGCTCAACAGACACACAAATGGAGGAATTTTGAACCGCATTGTTACCTGCGATGAAAAATGGATTCTGTTTGATAACCGCAAGTGCTCAGCAAGTTGGTTGGATCCTGGTTCAGCACCTAAAGAATGCCCGAAACGAAAACTTACCCCTAGAAAAGTGATGGTCACTGTTTGGTGGTCTAGCGCCGGTGTGATTCATCACAGCTTCTTAACAAACGGGGTGAGCATTACTGCAGATGTGTACTGTGAAGAACTGAACACAATGATGGAGAAGCTGGCACATCTCCAACCAGCATTGGGCAATCGCTCGTCTCCGCTGCTCCTGCACGACAACGCGCGACCTCATACTGCACAACAGACGGTCTCCAAATTGCAAGAACTGGGGTTGGAAGTTCCCCGTCATCCGTCCTACTCACCAGACCTTGCGCTTACAGACTACTACTTTTTCCAGAATTTGGATAACTCCTTGGCGGGAAAAAAAATCAATACCCGAGAGGCAGTACAAAATGCCTTTGACGAATTTGTTGCCTCCCGTCCAGCTGATTTCTTTAAGAAGGGCATCAATAAACTGCCACTGCGCTGGCAAAGATGCATTGATTGCATGGGTGATTACTTCGATTAATACAAATAAAAAATACATGAAAAAACATCGTTTAAATTTTTTCATACAAAACGGCAATTTCATAGGTAAAGACCTAATATGTAATCCCTCCTATAAAAACTATTAATAATAATTTTATAAATCGTAAAAACCTGTTTTGATGTAATTTTGTTTACAGGGAGTGTATGTTATACCGAAATTGATAGGCTATAAAAATTATCGATATCAACTACTGCGTAAAAAACGCGAGCGTAGCCGTGGGCACAGCTAGTTTAGTACAAAGTTAATGCCCACAAGTTTGGTCGTAGTTTTTCTTACCATGCCATGCGATTTACTTCACGCCACGTTTAATATTCAAGCTCAGGACTCTTGTTAAGGAACCTAATCTCAAACCAGACGCGCAATTAATTTAATCATTTCGTTTAACAGGAAATCTAAATCTAATCTTTCAGTGCCGTTCTAAGTCTATACTCCATAAGTCCGTAGAACATAAAATTTACTTTCAAATAGTACTACAACCTCCTTAGAAGATATTTAAACTTTAACTAAATAGAATTAGTGTTCGTTGTTGCTTAACACTAAATTTTAGCTCTGATTTCAACGTTTATAACTCGAAAACGGAATGTGTGAATGAACCTTTTGTATAAACAATAGTAATGATCGAAATTTAATTTAATTTCGTATTTATACCATAAACAGACTTGAATATGAATTTACGATTACCATGTAAGTCGAATTCGTGTAAGTCGGGGTACAATTTTGTAATGTAACCAGGAGGTGAATAGTGTAACTCTTCAGTGGCTACTAGTAAACCGCTCGAGTTTGTGTTTGTTTGACTGGCTGTGGAGCTTGAAATATCTCACCCAAGTCAAGGTGAGAAACGTGCCGTGAACTGAATGGTATGAGAGTGGTTAAAAATGTCATATCACAAAACTAAGACAACTTTAAATGCATTCTGTACCATTAATAAATATCTTACTGTTATTTTAAGACTGAAAAGTAAAAAATGAAAATATATAGTTTAAAAAAAATAAAAAACATGCTTTTATCACGCACAAAAAATTATAAAGTAATTAAATAGACTTGTATTAGTTACGATATAAGTGTACCTATGCATTTTACCCTTGCCAATAATACACGGTGGGTGATAGGTACCTTCGGTAGCTATTAGTAAGCTTGTCACTTCTTTTATATCTAATTGTAGAACTGGTGCCTGTTGAAATATTTGTTCTTCTATAAGCAGTGCGTTCAACCCGCTGACTCGTTGATAAGATAAGTAGATTTAATCCTACAGTTTTTTATCTTTCATAGTTACGTTAGGTATTGTTTGATCTGCAAGTTACTCGTATAACGGCTGAATTAACTAATGAAACACATCAACTGAGTACATTTAACTCGTGATATAAGTAATGTAACTTTTTAGCTGTTCTTGTCTGCATGGGTTTTTTTAAACATATTAAATATTGAACCGGTTTTTGTTAATAACGAATGTAGGTCGCAAAATCCCATTTACAAAAGCGTCTAATTTTTTTATTATTATTTTAAGTGTGATTATTTAATCCTGAAGTTCCTCACCAGGAAGGAACATAGGTGGCTCACAGAAGAGATCTCCTTTTAACTCGATCGTGCCCGACATCTTCCAACTCTTTCCAGTGGAGATCAGTTGAAGCAGGCTTCTTTTCAATAGAACACCTACAGATAGTTCGAGGGCGACTCGATCTTCTTTTACCAGTAAACTGCCATAGGAGACCTTGTTAGGACAAGTGGTCATTTTCTAAAAGAATCTCTTTGTCGATGGGCTTTTGATCTATCAATATCCAGACTTACACGGCCAAAATGTTCCCAGTTGTTGGTAATATCATTTTAAATACCATTTCTCGCAATTTTGATTGTTTTTTTAAAGGTCGTCTAAAGTGGCAACCCTGCAAATCTACTTTAAACAATATCAATTTCCGTTGATTGGTGCCAATTAAAATTGACAACTGACATCGCTTCAGTTGAATGAATTACTTAACGTAATTTACATTATAGTAATTCACTGTTTCAACAATTGTCTCTTGAACCAATGATATAATAAAAACAAAATTACGTTTTATTATTTTGAAGTGAAACTTCTTATGCGACTTCCAAGCGTCAAACGTTTAACACACATTATCGGTCTCTCCTCTTTGTATGAGCCAGAGCGAGAGAGCAAATGTCGGTGTGTATGTATATTGCACATTGTTTAAATAAAATATAAAATATCTTTTAAAATTAAGTTTCACTTCTATCGTGTGTGAATCGCACACACATCTTTTTTTCATTTTTTATCGTATTGAAGAGTTAAATCTTTGTGGTAGCGTGTTCGGACAACGCATCGATATATATATGAATTCGTATCTTACAATGAGACTGAATGAGCTTTCAGTGAAGGAAAACATCCTAAAGAAACCATAGCATGGTGTATTTTCTATTGGCCGTTTGGCTGGCTACGACCCACAAATTGAAAATCTTTCGTCAAGCACCTACACTAGAGACAATCACTCTAGGCTTAGCGTGTCACCAAGATGGTCCGCATCGTTACTTAACATCAGGTGATATTGTGGTGAAACGCTATACTTACGAAATTAATATAAAAAAAATTGTCCTATAATTAACATATAATATATAACATATAATAATCCTATAATCAGATATCACAAGTGTCAAGTGTGAGAATGAAAACACACGGACAATTAAAAATAATATAATATTTGGAAAAGTTATGTTAATTTTATATCTATAAAGTTAGGTTTTTACAAAAATAAAAACGTAAACGCAAAACTTTCCATAGTATACGTTAAATAAAATGAATTAATCTAAAAATAGTCATTATAATATGAAAATTAAATATAAATTACATTTAATGATATGCTATTAGTGACTAGTGATATATGATTTCAGAATCCAGTTAAGGAACTTGTCCGAGGCAGTCGGTTCTAGTTTGCGAGAGGTTTGCCTCGGCCGGCGCCTACACATCTATGTGTCGACACAATACATTTAGGGCTGTCACTATGTCCATTTATTTTTTAAGCAGACTAAGTAGCAATATCTGACAAAATAATACCTTATTCTATTACAAACGTTAACACCATTTATACATATCAGATGAAAACATTGAATTAGCCTTGCTCCTTGCTAGAGAACTGGATATAGCGACCAATAATATATTTAATATAATCGAATGAAAAGGACTATAAAAGTCAGTGCCTAAATGATACAATATTTCAGAGCAACGGGAAATTGCTGTTCAATGGAACTTCGTCATCCCTGACTACATTATAACATATAATGTCTGTTAACATTCCTACCATGTTAAGTAAAAGCCGTACTTTTAAGGTAAAGTGAATCTACATTGCCGTGTAATGGAATAGCACGGAAGCGTTAATTTCGCCTTGTTGTGCGAGAATACACCACAATGCTCGCGACCGCACTTTAAGGCTATAGAGGGTGTTTAGTTGTTTAGTCTAAAGCTCTGATCACTTAACACGGCACTTGACTCTCCCTTAGCGCCATTTCTCGCGGATTCCCTACCCGCCGCCGACGGTAGCTACGGGAATCCTCGAGAATGCGCGAGAATTCTCCGGAAGACGCGCGATCTCTTTTTGGCTCATATCTACGATACACAACATAAAACTCATATACAGTTTCGTTGCAAAAATTAGCTTCCATTCGGTTCCGCAGCAATGTAGATTGAACGTAGCTCCCAAAGAGTAGTTTCGAGAAAACATTTAAAGGTAGAAATGCAAAACAAAATGTTCGGTTTGTCGTCAATACGACAAATTTGCTCTGGATGGTACTCTAAAACCGTGTACAAGACACTGACGGCCAATTTTTATCAGTTCGAAAGTCACTAAAATTACAAAAAAAAAAACAACTACGAAGCAGAATTGTACTCCGGATCTCTTTGGTATAAATCTTTTACACATTTAACTCTAGGTGGGAGGAGGTTGTGTGTTTCATTGGAAAATATATATATATATATATATTCTTCCATGTATTCGATTTCGAATTAATTTAATAAGAAGTATCTAAAAAAGTTATTGGATTAACTTAGTTTTTGCTCGGACTTTTTTCATAAGTTTTTGTCTCGACTGTCAATCTTACATTCAATATTATGATGGGTTTGCAAACGTGTGATTCTTCTTTTTGTTTTATTGATATTCTTTGTTTATAACCGTATGATAAATCAAACCGACAAATCAACAGAAAAAAACTTTGCATTTTTATGCCATGAGAATTTTATACCTGAATAAATGGAGACCTAAATTCTCGCAGTGTCAAAATCTTGATACTTAAAAAAAGGTTACGTCGAAAAAGGATAATTGTTTTTATATGTCGACATATCCACATTTTCACACCAGATTTGGGCATATCCTTACAAAGTCCACATAGATTACGTGTGTGACTTCGGCTGTACCTAATATTGTTACTCAAACTTAGACTTATCTTTAGTTTTTCTGTACCGTAACGTAATTATAGTATTTTACTAATTATATTTATATTAGTAATTGTAATCAAAATATAATTTGTTATTACCGAATCATCAGCAGTAATTAATTTGACTTGAGATTAACGTGTTTGTTTCCGTCTCTTCAATTCAAACAGATAGCAACCCTACTTTTAAAGCATTGCCAAACAAAAGTGAAAGAAGCATTATATTAATCTAGTTTGCAAATTTTAATTTCAAAATGTAAACATTTTCCTGCTCAAGTGATATAATTTTGTATATTGCTTAACATTATACAGCCTCCTCTGTCTGTATTGTTATTATGACGCTTTTGGTAAAAAAGTTGGCATTTAAATCTAGTTTAATATACGCTATTTTATTGCCATATTTTAAAACTGATTTATATGACCAAATTTTAAAAGTCTTATCGCCTATATACATAACTGCGATATTATTCGGATGCAGGTTTTATATAAAGGATTTTTGATAAGATTGATAAAGAATTTAACTTCTACCTTCACACGGACTAGTCTTTTATTCTGATAACTGTTAGTCACATTATTATGTAGCACTTCTACCCAGTTTCTGTAGTTATGATGGCATTTCATAAGAATTTACGGACGTTTGTTATTAACTGATGAGAGGTGCAACGGTTTTAAACCAAATCTCTATTCCGGATTTATTGTAATTAAAGAAAAATAATAGGATTTAATCATTTTTTTTAAATCAAAGGTGGCAAACATGCATACGGCCCGCCTGATGGTAAGCGGCTACCGTAGCCTATTGATGCCTGCAATACCATAGGTATCACAAGCGCGTTGCCGACCTTGAATCCCCCTACCCCAAGGAGCTCTAGAAACCCTACTCACCGCAGAAACACAATTCTAGGTCATTTGGCTGTGATCTTCTGTAGGGTGGAGGTATTCCACCAGTTGGGCTGCCCCAAGTAGAGAGAAATCTCCAAAGAAATTTATCTGTGCCCTACCTCTCTTTGAACCCACCCTTCCCCAAGGAGCTCTGGAAACCTTACTCACCGCAGGAACACAACACTAGGTCATTTGGCTGCGATCTTCTGCAGGGTGGAGGTATTCCACCAGTCGGGCTGCCCCAAGTAGAGAGAAATGTATACACAAAATCCGCCATTTAGGCACGTATCCTACTATAATAAAAAAACTCTAATATTACATTCATTAAAATTATTTATATATATATTGTAAATGTAAAAATATGTTTGTTTGAAAGTTTTTCTTTCAATCACACTGCAACAGCTGGAAGGGTTGTAAGTAATTTTGCATAGAAATAGATTATGTTGTGGGATTAGTATTAATTTAATCAATAAATACTCAAGTTGATTGCGGAATGGGTGGACATCAGCATCTATAACAAATAACCCATTTTTAAAACTTATATGTGTCTGTGTTTTTGTTCCTGGAAATCTCAGAAACGATTGAACTGATTTTGACTGAACTTTCACTGGCAGATAGCTGATGTTAGAAGGAATAACTGAGGCGAATTTTTTAGAAAAATAATTAGGTTTGCGCACAAATAATAAAAATGATTGTTTAGTAGTTCACGCGAGCGGAGGCGCGGGCACAGCTAGTATATTATAAATGTGGAAGTTCGTTCCTTTGAATGTTTGTCCATCAATCATGCTCGAACAGCTGAACGGATTTTAATGATATTGGCATAGAATTTGCTTATATCGTGTAAAATAACAGTATACTTGTTTTATTTCGTCCAGCGTAGCAGAAGGGCAGCAGCTGGTAGGTATAAAAATAAATTTATATAACGAATACATTTCCATCTAGATTCAGTTAGCGTGTCATTACTTTTCTAGTTTGCTTCAGGTACAGTAGGTATATTCTACCTTATGGAGTAACGAGCGTCTCACAGATGTGTATAATTTTAATTTGCAATTCCGGTCCATATCATTTGTAAAATCACTTTATTACCATAAATTATTATTGCATTACATTGAATTTGAATTCTGGGTCACACATTACGGCCATATATAGATTTACAAGGGAAACTACCTTTGTTTCATTATTACTTTTGCTATTCTGATACGTTCAAGAATTTTATTTTATCTATGTGTATACGATCACAATCTTATGTGTTTAGAGAACTAATGAAATGCAACGTTTAAGTAGCTAGCAGTCAAAGCAATAGAAAATCTGTCTCCAAGCATCCAATTTGAGTCCAAAACCGATTTTTACGTAAGCTTGTCGATGCCCCATGGTTGTTCGGAACGTAGACCTCCATAGAGATATGGAAATTCCTTCGATCGAATCATATGTTAAATTCCTTGCGAGATACTATTTCTATACAGCGTTGAATCATCCGAATTCAATAGTGGTAGCCGCCGCAAATTACACCCCAGTCCCAGATGCCCCGAAGGCAAAACACCGACCGCGAAATATCTTTACCGACCTCGATGACGAGATCGAGAAAGCCAACGCGTACTACACGTCCGTCCTTGTAAACCAAGCGTGCCCACGCCCGCAAAACGACCGTTCCCTCCGCAGAGGACGAGCGATTAACTTCGCTCCCGCACACCCGCCACGTCCACCCTCTCCTGTTGGAACTCAAGCCTTGGTCCGTTCCTTCGGCAAGGAGCCCTTGAGCCAAGCAGCCGCTCACGCGATACACTGACACTGCATTCACTAGCTACCAACATACAATCATTATACTGCATCTCTACATACATGCACACTACTCAGGTTCTGTAAGGGAACTTTTTTTCTTTTTTGGATAGTTAGTTTAGGCCAAAACAGACAGATTACTAAATACATACACACATGTTTCTTCCCTCTACAAAGTCTACTCGTACCGCAAGCCGCGTTAAGAAACGTAATTCCAAAAATGAGCCTGAGCTTTCGGTGAAGGAAAACATCGTGAGGAAACCATATCATGGTGGTAGGGCTGTGTTTCTAATGTCCTCCTGGCTAGCTACCAACCTCAAGTTGAAAATCTGTTGCCAAGCACCAATAGGTGTGTTCCGCCAGCTGCACTTGAGAGCCAGTCTTCCACTAGGTTTGGCGTGTTATCACTACTCCATACTTATAACGATAAAAAAAATATGGACACAGTGTTAATAGTGGCTGACTTAAAAATTATGTCAGCCTCATCAATGCCGCCACGTTATGCAAAATATACCTTATTTAGTAAGAACCAAATAGTAGGCGCCACAATAATAATTGTTATTTATAAATTCTTGTCAATATGTGAGTCAAGTTCGGGACATATGGTGTTCTTTAAAATTATGACATCACTGTCCACTCAGTTTTGATTGCACGAACTTATTTCACAGATTAAAAGAGGAAATTATTGTTAATAACCTAGTTTATATGTAGGTCATAGCTTCAGTTTCGCGAAGAGTTATTTAAGGACTTGTTGTTCAGTCGATTGATATTTCTGTGTAAAGGTTAAAGGAAGGAAAAGAAGATACATTTTAACCCATTTCAAAAAAGGAGGAGGTTCTCAAATCAACTGTATTTTATGGATGTTCGGGCATCATTTATTTGTTTATGAACCGATTTAGATGATTCTTTTTTAATTGGAAAGGAGACACCTCAAGGGTGGTTCCGATTCAATTTCATTGGCATTGAACCTCCGACTTCGAGGATACACTAGGGAACTCCTCAAAATCATTGAAATTGGTTTTATTTTCTATTGAAAATTGTCTTGTATAGGTTGCATTTGGCATAAAGAATACGAGCGCATATAATTATTTACCACCTTAGCTGTAGCGAAAAGTGTATAGATTTGTCTATATTAGAGAGAAGGTTAAAATGCAGTAAACTTTCGTATGTAAGATTTGTAAAAAAAATACCAGTTTCATATGAGCGTGGTGATAGTTCTGTGGTAACGTATCCCGAACGCTCATTAACGTAGTTCAAATCCAACAACGAGTATGAGTTTTCGGTGAAGGAAATATCATATTAAAGTCACAGCATGATAGCATTTACTAATACACGCTTGGTTGCTACTAGCCTCGACTTGAAATTCTGTCGCCAAGCAACTATGGATGTGTTCTGATAGCTGCTTTTGAGAGCCAGACAATTTATTCTTCATGTTACTCTCTTAGCTACATCTTCACCTAACACCAGGCGAGACTGTGGTCAAATGCTGATCTTATCTATATATAAAAATAGATGTTGGTATATATATATATGAGATTGATAAACTTCACCACCGTTTATCCAAACACCATGAAAATTGGTATATCTAAGTGTATTTTTCACGGAGTAGATTTTTATGCTATTCATTTTAATAATAACGCGAAGAATTCGCTCTTTTTTTTTCGAACTGATTACACTGTTAGCTGTAAGAGCCCTGAGCCTCAGACAGCTTTTACAGTTTCACCGGGCTTAGGGGCGAGCGCTGAAGGCACTCAGCCGTGAAAGCTAGGTAACAAGCTCCAAGGGTGCCAAGGTTGCTGACTTCGCGTTGAGCTGTTACCGATCATGCGAAAAAGTCGCAATCAGACTAAATCGTCGGATAGGGATTTCCTTATCCATAGAAATTCGAGCTAACTAACTATACATATATACATGTTCCTGCCTTCTGGGGGGAAAGAAGGAACATGTGTATATGTGTTTTTTTTTTTCGATCTGACTATACTGTTAGCCATAAGGGCCCAGGAGCCTCGAACGGCTTTTACAGCTTCACCGGACTTGGGGGCGAGCGCTTAAGGCACTCAGCCACGAGCGGTATATGTGTTTAGTGATTTGGCAATTTTTGTCTAAACTAAATGGCAAAAAAAGAAAAAAGGTCCCTTACAGAACCTATGTACCAGAGTGTCCTTTTAAGTGGGTCGTTGCTTGCTTATAAAGTGCGTGCTGTCACAGAGAAAACCTGATGCTATCGCGCTTAATCAATAGTGATGAAGTCAATAGTGTAGATACTAAGTCGTTAGTACTGTTTCCATAATTAAATTAACGATTCTCCAATATATTGTATTAAATGGTATGTTATTTAATATGATTTGTTAGTACAGGAAGCTAGCCCTTGTAAAAGTACAGCGGTAAAGTATTTAAAAAATAACTTTCATACAGAAAGATCCTATCAATTGAGTCATAAATATTTTATGTAGATTTTTACGTGTGATATAAAAATTGTAAATGAATATTTTGTTTTATTTCAGGTAATGAGGGTCTTGCAAATAACTATCTAATTAATCTACTGTCATCTAATTACCATTAAGCTTTTTAGAATAATGAAAGATATTTGTCTGATGTGACTGAACATTCTATAAGGTAAGCGTACCATTAATATTTTTGAAATAATGGCAAATAAGAATAAAGAATCTTCTAAACGTTCAGTCAGTGTATCAAAAGAAGCGTGGACATAGCAACGGTCGGTTGGAGCTACGATGTATTATTACGTCACAATAGTATTAGACCAACACTATGTAATGGCTTTGTTACTAATTAAGTTATGATCTGTTTGTAATGCTGACTTAAAGGAATTATTTGTTTTTATAGTAAACTTACTTAATAATTAATTTTTCAATATTGCACATTACCTTTGTAGAACTGTGTAAACTTCGTTACCACACTGCGGTCGGACATATTTCATGAGAAAAACACTGTGTAATTATTTATTTATGGAAATAGATGGCCAGTGGCCAATGCACTAGATTACAATTTATAATTAACAAGCTGTGCCCGTAGCTTCGCTCGCATTGACGACAGAATTCTGTCTGTCAAGCGCACGTGCGAGCTGTGCTTTCTCAAAAATACTTATTGTGGGTTATCTTTAGAAGACTGACATATGCTATCGCAACTTTATGCAGTTCTTTTTAAGATCTACAGTTATGTAGTAAATTAATTTGATATATGTCTTATAGTATACTCAGCGTAAGCCATTTAATATCCCCAAAAGCGTCTTTTTTCCGGATTGATTCACCATTATTATTGTCACTGCTTATTTCGTACATTATGTAACAAAACATATCCTATAACCTGGCCAGATAACATACCTATTAATTAAAGGAATCACCATCTAAATCGGATTAGTGGCTTTCGCGTGAAAACAACATAAACATACAGAGAGACGTAGAGTTTTGTAATATGTATAGAAGAGTAAAGATATATTATCTTTAGAAATATCTTTCTACTTGGGGGAGCCCGATTGATGACAAACCTTCATCTTACAGAAGATCCGCAGCCAAATAACATTGTGTTCCTGTGGTGAGTAGAGTTTACAGAGTTCTTTGGGGAAGGGGTCTTCAATGTCAGCAATGCGCTAGTGATAGCTCTGGTGTTACAAGCGTCTACGGTAACCATTTACCATCAGGCGGGCCGTACGCTTTTTTCCACCTTAATCGTATAAAAAGCATTTTTCAGTACATTATTATCGTATTTGTTTATTTTAAAATAAGATTTTGTAAGCTTAAAAGTCTTACAAAAACATAAGCTGTTTTTAAATAAATACCGTATATCTGTTTATTTCAAAATTTACATTTAACTTAAATAGTTAAAATGGTTTTATTGTTGCAGTTTTTTTTTTAAATTAATTTGTAAATAAGTTATAAAGAGTTAATAAACATTATGGACAAACAGGTAAATAAAAAAAATATGAAACTCATCTCAACTATTCGCCATGGTCAGTTATTAATTAAATATTTTTAATTAATGCTAAACTGAATATACTACATTATACATGTATAGACATTTAAAACCTAGATACACAACTGACAATAATATGCTCATTATACAAAAGTCAGGCTTATGCAGGGATCAAACCCCTGTTTAGAAGTCAGTATTTAGCGATTTCTATTACTGCACCTTCTTCTTGATTTGTCGCCACAAAAGGAATGTCAGTGATTTAAGTCATTGTAGTATTTTCTAATATTGAAAGGGGTCCAACATGATGGCGGCTCCCTTGTTTGAACTATCTAGAGAGTTTTTGTGACATCTCAAAGTGCATAATTATTTTTATAATCCAATTCATGTATGCATTAATAACCAAACCATATCACGCAAAATGACAAGAATATTACATAATATATGGTCAAAGAACTTATGTTCATGAATTAAAACAAAAACCACAACATGGCAGGTCAAGATCCCGCCAAAAAATTCCTGTTATCGCTTTGTTCATGCGAAACGCATATTAGGGTGTCGATCAAGTTTCTTGGCGGCTTTCGTCGATGGCTAGGATGTTTTCCGAACCGGTAGTAGTGTGTGTAGTATACTCCCCTTCTTAGGGCCTGCATTGACTAAAGTTTTTTTTAACTTTATATTAACTCTATTCTATAAAAGTACAGTACAGTATATACAGTAAATAAAATAAAAAAAATCCTGCACGCCTAAGTCTTTTATTTTTTATACTTTGTTTACTCAAGTTTATACAATGTGTTATATATTTTATACATTGTTTGTTTAAGTTTGCTCTCGTAATGTAAATAAATATATATATTTTATGAACTGGTTTTGAAGAAACGTGCTGTTTAGCTTTCGGAAAATCTTTGGTAGTAATGACATTTTTTTATGTAGCGTAATTTAAAAAAACGCGTTTAAAGAGCGTAAGTTACTAAATAAGAATGCATCAAAAAGTCAATTTGCTCAAAATGGTCTTTACGCTCTTTGTAGCGGAAAGAGTCGATTTTTTTCCTACCTACTCAACTACGTCGTGAGTCAGTCTCGGTGCTCATTATCCATTGAAGCCTCCGGTTGTTACGACAAGGCACACACACACACGTGGTCGTCGACAACACAGATAAGCCGAGCCAGTTTGACAGTTCGCCTCGTTCGAATCAGTTGACCGACGCGACGCACGGCGCGCGGCACTATCGCTCACCGCAGCCATCTTGTTATTTCGAGAATTCGGGAAGTTTTTACAAAAATAAAACCGTACGTGTCAATTTGTGTCAGTGGTTTATATTATTATTTTTACACGTTCTGTAAATTTATTTTTTGTTGTTCTTTTTCGTTGTTGTTTTTGTTAACGTGGAACGAGGATTTTCGGTACGCTTTTTGAGGTTATGGTTTTGAATGTTTTCAACGTTCGTATAATATACCAGTATCGTGGTACGTAACCGGCTTCTCGTAGTGATGTAAATTGCAAAATAATTATCGGATATTTGCATTTAGAGCGCATAATGCGTCCTCAAGGCGTTTTATCTGCTTCTCATATTTAATATCAACTACAGTTATTACTTATGATTTTATATAAATTTTAGTAAATATATATTGTTTTTTTAAAGTGAAAGCATTAGTATTATTCTTGTAACTAAATAATTTTATCTATGCTGTATAATGTAGGTACTTAATTAATGTTCGGAAACCTTCAGAGTATTGGTTTAGCCAAAAGAGTTCAACGCACAATTGCTTTTTGGCATTATAAAGTTTACTGAATACTTAGTCGTTGACTTAAACAATTTAAATTTAGTAATGACTTGTGAGTCATAAGTATAATTTGTTGTAAATAAATTACTTCAGGCTGTGATGTCATAGTAAAGTTGAGGTAAAAATAATTATAATTTATAACTAACTGGATTGTCCCCAGGTCGTGGTTAGGTCATTAGGTCATTGTAAAGGCCGCTCTATGTTTTAATATAACATACCTAATAATTATAAGGAAAATAGGTAGTTCTACATTATTTCCTGTGACCAGCATTTGATATAGGGTTTTGTCTTATACTGAAAATACGTGATCCTATTGATTATAGATTATATTAACCTAACCGCTAAACTCGGATTTTGAATGCGTGACCGCAACAAATTAGTCTACTCTGTACTACAGTATAGTATGCTTATTTTGAATATATAAAGCATTTATTTCTAAGTTCTAAACAAATCGGACCCATTGCAAATTAAATCGACTGCATAAAATAATCAAACCGTCTGTTTTATTTTATCAGTCAGATGGCCGCGGAACTGTCTGTTTGAATACAAAGACAATTACTTGTTTTGAATTTATCTTCGTTATTATACTGTCTTTTGGTACAAATATAGCAAAACTAGTTGTGATCCACGGTTTCACCCGGGTCAAATTTACTCTCCACCGCACACTCACGTTATAGCCTGGCGTTGTTCACACTTCCCGTACTTACTTTTCAGTTTAACAGATTGCTTGATATTTGTAGTTACTGCTCCACTCCTCAGAAGCGTAGCGTGAACTTATATAGCTTATAACCTTCCTCAAGAAATTGTCTATAAAATGATATATTTTTTTCAAATCTTCCTGATAGTTCCAGAGATTAGCGTGTTCAAATATACAATCGCTTGAATTAACGCTCGGTATAAATTGGTACACTTAAGCCGGGTCTAATACGCTTTAAAACTTACGATGGTATCTAGATATTTCAACATATACAACCGTCATCACGACTAGATCCGAGTAGAGATCTGCAAGTGACCGGAGTTTGTGAATCCAGATTGAGATGTTTTATCTAAAATTATAAATGTTAACGCGTATTTTAAAAGCAATGATGGTCACTGGTAGAGCACTCCGCGTCGATCGACGTAAGTTCGAATCCCTGCAATGAGCCTGAGCTTTCGGTACAGGAAAACATCGTGATGAAATCATAGCATGGTGGCAGGGTATTTTCTAATACCCGTCTAGCTTAGCTACCACCATTTTAAACCAATGATGTATACATGTATAGATCGATAACGTCATGCAACAATTGACCTACCCCGAATTGATTTTTGAATTTGATTCCGAATATATAAGTAGATATATCTACAGAAAAAATCAAATCTTTTCTCCTTATAACGGTAATATAAAACGAAGCGAAATGTGAATAATCACTGATGGCGTAGTAAGGGGGTTATGGGATGAAAATTTAATAATTTACGAAACATAAGTTATTTATTAGACCTACAGTTCTTTTTAACATCGTCGCGTAAAGGCCTAAGTTCGTTTACAAACGGAAGCAAACAATATGTATTGAGTATAATAAATAACTAATTTTAGTATATGATGTATTTGTATGCGTAATGTTTTAACGTGAATGCTCGAATTTATTAGATTCGCTTACAAAAAAATATACTGTGTCTTTATTATTAGGTGTATAAAGTTGAAATTCGTACAAGACCATCTGTAACAGCAGAATTGTCATAGAAAATGACGTTATCAGTGAGTCGTGTAGGTAAAAAGGTTGTTTGTCGTCTCAATAATACTTAGCAGAGCGTTTAGAAATGTCACAAGACTGTGTCGCTTCATTTAAATACTGAATAATTTCGCTACTTTGGATGCGTGGGATTATTTTTTAATTAATCCGTCCAGACTTGAGATAACTTATCTATTATTCTCTGAAATCCACTTACTTCTTACTTGACATTCGTGTTATGAGGTTATATAAAGGAATGCATTGTCCTTCTGCACAACCATCATATTGGAATAACATTGACGTCACTGTTCCTTTACGGGTGTCAAAAAACCGGTCTAATCCAAGTATCCAAGCAGAAAATAAAGCGACCAGTTGAAAAACAGATAAACATACATAAACAGATAATTATATACCCTTATATAATATAGGTAGCGAATAATTCGAACCTAAACAAAACTTGATAAGGATATTATAATAAAAAATATACATTATAATAATTTCGGTCTAACTTCTTTAAAAAATTTGAAAATTTCTAATTATTCGTATGTTTTTCGACTAATCGATTCAAACTTTATTATAAACGAGATTTTACTTAAAAAGTTTTTATATTCAAACTTAAATTGAATTATTCGAAAGCTTCGAATTATTCGGAAATTTGAACCATTCGATTAGATTCCAATGCTTTTTAGCAACTGGCACACCCTACAAACAATATATCTGGACATAATATGATATGTGATCTATGATATGAGAAACATCTTTTATTAATCTATGATCAGGTTCAGACATCCCATGTTTTAGGCAGTAAGACCAATAAAAGTTTTTGGGTAATGAACAGTGTTAGGTTCTATAATAAAATTCCTGAGTACATTACCAATTTGCCCGACAGCAAGTTCAAGGATCATATCAAGCCGGTTTTATTTTCAAAAGGTGGATAAGTGATACCTGGAAATGACTCCCTCTCTTTACATCTACTAAAATTACGACATACCTAATTACTGTAAATATTATTTACCAAAACAAAAAAGATAAACCTGATCGAGTTAATTGCCGGTTTGTTTTCATGACTACGATGTTTTCCTAATCGGTAGTAAATTTTAACGTTCTTAATTGTTTTTTTTTGTTTAAAGTTATATTACAACGTAAAGAAAATTTAGACTTTGAGACTATCAATCTACATATTTATAAAGCCTATTTTTTAATATAATTTTGCATTGATTATTCCAATTGCATACAGTTTTATAAATAGAGGCATAGTATCTTAATCCGATAAGTTGATATCTATCTATCTACACGGAACTTAATTTGACGTAATATCGTAGATTGTGTTATTTATAAACGATTATGCGAAGGCCTTGGCTTTGGTTAGTTCAATATCACAGGTGGTTGTGTCATTTTCTTTTGCAGAATTATTTAATTATTAATTTTTAGGGATATCGATTTTATTTGGAACCCTACGCAAGTCGGGCTTTTGGGTGATGGATATAATTGTATGTAGATTTTAAATCCTATCTTATCGTAAGATATTATAAAGCACACAGACTCTCTGTCGGTCTTTCCGTTAGTACCTCAATAACCTCTTATAAAATTTGCGCGATTTTTAGGGTTCCGAAGTCAACAAGGAACCCTTACAGTTTCGTCATATCCATATGTCTGTCCGCGGCTTTGCTCAGTGATTCTTAGTACTAGAAAGCTATATTCTGGTGTTGGTATACATAAACATCACGCCCACACACTGGCAATATAAAATATTGAAAACAAAAAATTTTTTTGGGTACCCTCCCTATTCGTGAATTTTTTCTCGTCTATTCCATGGTACGTAGTTTCGTTGGATAAGGCGTTCAAAAATATTGCTGGGCTGTGAAAACAATTTTTTAATTCAGGGATCTGTTTACGAAATATTAATCTTTAAAGTGCTAATTTTTATTAGTGTTAAATGTGTCGTGTGTCAAATGGTTGTTTTTGGATATGTGAAAAAATTCACGGCGGTAGTATATTATAATAACGAATTTAAAAGGAAAACTATCATAGGGTACTTAAACTTAACAAGCTAACGAGTAATAGTCGACCAACTTATAAAATGAACTTGGAGAAGTAATTTCGTACAAATTTCATTGAAAATTACTTAAAGCCCCCCCTTCGAAGTCTGCATATTGTGACGGGCAACTACGGATCCCTACACTGCGCGTGGCCCGACACGCACTCAGTATTTTTTTGTTTTATTCATATGTATATTTATGGTCTGATTTTAGTCTAATATATTATTGCATGTTGGTTAGGTAATACAATACAAAAGGTAATAAATTATTATTATTATCTCTTGCAATACACAGCCCAAAATGGACTAATAACTATAATTTATTTAAATAACTGTTTAGAATGAAAATAACTAAAAAGTCAAATTTCTATACTATATAACTTTTATATTTAAAATAAAATTTTATTTTCCTCTTATTAATATATTTTATACTAGCTGGCTCCGAAGACGGCGGCGTTCTGATCTTTATAGTCGTTCATAACTATGCCACAGCACCACCTAACGTTCAGGGATAGTATAAACTTTTTCTTTAAAAAACATTTAGATCTACCAATTTTCATGGATATCCGTCAAACGGTATTTAAGTTTATCAATCTCATATATATAACTAGATCCATCTATATAAATAAATCTGGTCTGTGCATTTAAATCAAAATTTCCCGATAGTATAATAAAATAAAATACATATTATAAAATTGAAGTGTCTGTTTGTAATAAGTCAAAATAAGAGGTTTTAACTAAATGTAAAATGTATAAAAGGTATACACGATACCTATAACAAAAAACCCATTTGTAAAATTGTTGTCAGTCTGTCTGTTTGTTCCGGGCAATCTCCGAAACGGTTGGACCGATTTTGACGGGACTTTCACTGGCAGATAGCTGATGTTATATAAGGCATAACTTAGGCTACGTTGATTTTAAAAAAATAATTAGGTTTCCAGGGGTAAAAATAAAAAATAATTAGGGTTCCAGGGGTAAAAATAAAAAATAATTAGGTTTCCAGTAGGGACAGGAGGGTAAGGTTAAATTAATATTACGCTTACCTACTCAAGGGCTTAGTTAGGTACGGGCTAGGAGGCAGCTGTGGATAAGTTAACAGGGTGCGGATAGTCTGAGTGCCGGCTGACTTGAATTACTTTATCCAGCGCCCATAGTTGAGATCAGATGCTAACTGGGTCATATGAAACTCGCGGTTATATGGTGAATGTGTGTGATTGAATGTGACAAATGATGTAATGTAAGTATGGATATTTTTAACAAACAACTTGAAGACATTTTCAATGATGTTTCAAATACTTCTTGACAAGGCAATGATGCAGCGAGATATGCATGATATCACAGTTGCCTTGCCTGTCTGACCCCCATGATCAAAATCCTGGCTACATCCTTGTGCTAAAGTCCAACCGTAGCGTGACCAGTCACAGGACGTGTTCACTTCTTCACTGCGCCGCGCCGTGCCGCCGCCAATGCACTCGTGTAGGCTTCGTTCTCACTTTCCGTGCTCGCCTACAGCTTGCCAGATTGCTTGATGCTCATGGTTACTGCTCCGCTCCTTAGGCCTTAGCGTGAAGTTATATCAGTATATAAGCTTCCTCAATATATATCACGCGATCTCCGAAACTATAGGTCTGATTGACTTGAAATTTAGCATAGTTACTACTCCTTTCTCGATGAGGACGCTCACTCAGAACGGATTTTGGGAAATGAATATGGGGTCGGTAAAAAAACATTGTCTAAGGAATTTCTGCCATGATCCACGATCAGAACTGTGATAATCTGTCTATCTGTCTGTTTGTTAGTATGTCCGAATTTAACTCGGAAATTGCTTGCCCGATATTAAAATAACTTTGTAGGTATCTATACTCAGGAAGTATATGTTATTCCTCAATTTATAGGATAATTATAAATAAGGTTAATAATTACTCCGTAATCAATGCGTGCGGAGCCGCGGGGCACCGCTAGTAGGTTATAAAATGAAAGATGGATTTTTCAAATCTGTCTGTTAGGTTCCAGAGATTAGCTCATTCAAACAAATTAACAGTCTCTTAAGCTTCATAATATTAGTATTTAATAACAATATTTAATTATATTTTATAATATAATAAAGTCGGTTTACAAACCAAATAAATGCAACTTGAACTGCTGTGCAGTTTCATTTATACCAATTGAAGACCTAATTTAATCTTGTTAATAATATGGAAGTATGGGCCAATAAAAGCCGAGCTAAATGATCATTTTTGCTACATGGTTTTCCTTTGTTTATGGTGTTCGTAATAGAGATGAGGAGGTAATAAGTAGTTTATAATGATATTATATCGATACTTTTTTAAAATACAACGTGGGCTCTCTGTGCATGTATTAAATCTATACATAATATAAAACTCAAGTCTCTCTTTCTGTCTGTCTGTTTATGTTCTTTTCACGCGAAAACCACTTATTCGATATACATGTTTTTTATTTTAATTCATAGCTTTGTTATCTGGCCAGGTTATAGGAAATATTTTATCAGATAAAGTAACATACGAAATAAGCAGTGACGATAATGGTAAATCAGTTCAGACGAAAGAAGCATTTGGGGCGCTTAAATAAGCCACGCTGAGCAAACCATACGAGATGTATCAAATTAATGTTCTACATAATTGTAGATATTAAAAGGAGCTACGAAAAAGTCTGCGATAGTATATATGTATTGTTGATGGATCACACAATAAGCATTTATATCTTCCTTCTTTCGAGCGGGGGCAGCACGATTCGCGCGTGCGCTCGACAGAGAGCATTCTGTATTCCACACGAGCGTAGCCGCGGGACAGCTTCTTCAATATAAAATTTAAAATATTTATATTATAAAATTAATAAAGGAATAGCGACATTTACTGCCGCAATATAGTATAAACTCATTATAGTGATCACTATTAGAATCTGTTTATTGTTCCTATACTCGATACATATACAGTGTAAATCATTCCGCGTCGAGTTCCTGGTGTCGTTCCTCGATTGGATTGGAGCCAACTTTTGTTAAACATTTAGGATTTAGGTGTTTTCATCAATGTTCTTGCATCTCTGTTAAAATCTATGTAATTAAAAATGAAATTCTATTCGTTGGTAAGCGCATCACTGAGAACAGCTCGACCGATTTGGCTTATTCTTTTTTATGTTAGGTGTAGTACAAATAATGTTTTTAGGGGAGTTTTGAAAAGTTACTAGGAAAGTTGTGGAAAATTCTGGAAAACTTAAATCACTTTTTGCCTTTGAATTTTTGAGGAAATCACGAACATAACTTACAATTTGAATGATAGATATGCGTAATTCTTCTTTTGTTTTATCAGTTATGGCCCTGGAAAGTTTTTCAGGAAAAATAATTGGGGATGGTGGCTTGGAATATGGTCTGCCGGGCCAACAATAAAAATAATCATAATTGGAGCTATTGAATTTGTCTGTTTAACTAGTTTATCGATATCGATTGTTAACTACTTGAAAAATCCCTACTACCTCATAATGGAAATCAACCTATATTAAGTGTAAGATAATGATAATACTCGAAAATTTTTTTGAAACTGGTTCACTGGTCGATGTTATCGTACGACACGCGTTCGCAGACGATGTTTGTACTGATGCTTTCATAGCTCGAGGCTGCAGAACTGGTAATGGTGATCGCAACACTGTAGTACGGTGAAAGGTGTCGGGCCCCGGCACTGTTTTATAAAGAATTATGAAGCTATACAAATGTCCGTCGACGTTTAATAATATTGTTTGAAAGTAATTAGGTTTTCGGTTTGAGAGATGTTTTTGTTTTGTTGTTGTTTTTGATGTCTGTCTGGTTTGTTGGTTTTATGTTTTGTTTTTGTTTTTATTAATAAAGTTTGGTTCTTATAATTTTTATTACATTTTTTTATAGTATTTATCATATTGATGAAAAGATAACTAACTGTATATCAATGGTTAGCACTTTTATTAAATATCAGTTCGCGGTAACCCTTTTTTAAACTTGCTATCTCAGCTCCTATTTCAGCATTTTCAAGAATTTTACTTCTCGGCATTGATGAAAAAAATCGTATGTTCAGAGCTTTCCTGGTATTTGATTAGGGGTATTCTCGGTAGCTCCAATACTGAAAATATGTTTTTTATATGTGTATTTAGTATAAACAAATATATGTTTATAAATTGACTAGCGGTGCCCCGCGGCTCTGCACGCGTTATTTACCCAGTAATTGCTTTAGTCTCGTATGTTTTTACCTGTGCTAATTAATGACAATTCTTATGGCTCCTCAATTTATGAATTACCTACATATACTTACCGTATACAAAATTTCATAAAAGTCTATCAAGCCGTTTTTGAGTTCAATCCGGATCAACAAACAGTCACGGATATAATATCCGTATTGTTTATATAGGATGTACAGATTTATTAATATACATAACAAAATCTATTACAACTAAGACGCATGTATATGCGGAATCAATGTTAAGAGAAACAATTTGAAGAACGCCTGGCATTCGCCAGCGGACCGGTTGATAACGGGACATCGTTAAGTACACCCAAGATGTATAGTGAGCATCGCGTGTAGATTGACACGGTGAATTAAGATATACCGAGTTAAAATCAGGTAGATACGAATACCCGGGTCGCGGAATCTATAAGTGATCGGTTGTTCAATTTTCAAGTGAAATTTCATTATAATGTTAAGAGAATGAACCGACACGGTTAATCAAATTGTATACTGCTGTAATTATAAAGTGAGGTTGTAAACTGATGATAGATTGTGAACGGGATTTTCTAAATGGTCGCCCAGTTAGCTAACAAGCTCTTTAGTTGAAAATCTATCGCCAAGCACCTACAAAGGTGTTTTGGGTGCTAAACTTATAAAGTAAATCAAAGTACATTTTAAAATTCTAGTGAGCCCAAACTAAATATCTCTACTGTAAGTTGGTGAGGAGTTGGACAGATTCCAGAAGATAGTGCAGCGTCATAAGGATACCATCTTTTTCTATGTAATTGTAGTAACAGAATACCAAATTTCGACTCGACCAGGCCTGTGGAAAATGCTCACATCCATTTATCAACTAGAAAAGGGCTGATAATCTTGAAACGGCTGAACAGATTTTTTTGAATCATAGCTAAGAACATTCTCGATGAAGTCATCTTTCAAACAAAAACAAAAAAACGAAATCGGTTTAGTCGTTTGGGATTTAGGAGCTATGTTTTTATTCTGAACTAACTATACTGTTAGCCTTAGGGTTTCTGGAGTCTTTGCGGCTTTTACAGCTTCACGGGGCTTGGAGAAGCTACGATGCCACAGACAGATACACATGTTGAAAATCTGTCGCCTATCGATGTTAAACTTATCCCTCTGTTTACGTCGGGGATGAAAGGAAAGGATTTGTTAGTGTTGGATTGTAATTAGACGAAGAAGCAATATGGTATAGTTAGAAATTAATATTTACATATAGTATATATATATATTGTTCCCGTACAGAGCACCGGAATTTCATACAAGTGATTTCACGCCAATGTCACCTAACGGTTTGTTCTCGGTCAATGGTCATGGAAATATGTTCCCGCTGGCGATCTCTCTCTCTTTCTAACGTCGTCTTATCACGCACAATGGGCCACTCGGCATGTGAAATTTAATTTAGTTCGCACGAGACAAGGTTTTTGGGGTTCCGACAGTTCTCATTCAGAACCATCATCAGATTTTAGGGGCCGATGAATAGTGTAAATGATTATCTGTAATAAACCCATAATGCACTATCAATTTTATTTAATTTGGAACGTTTTTTATTATTTACAAATGTTTAATGTTATACCTATTTCCTAGTACATTGGTTAGATCAATATAAAGCTCGTTTGCTGGGTGGTAAGTATCATCCGCTATAGTGGCACGCTTAGGCGTTTCGCGTTCCGGGATCAGCCTGTCTTCAATAATCAAGTGGGGTGGTAGGAATCTGTTATTGACTGGGTCCTAACGACATTGCATATGGTTATAAACCCGTGTATGGCAGCCGTGAGGCATGCAGGCCGGCATGACAGCGACGACTAGTGATGGATTGCTGGTCTGTCGGGTGACGCTGTTTTTTTTTTTAATTTAACTTTGCTTACCATTCGGCACATCGCAGTCACTTACCGTGCTACAATGAATATAACAAAAATGTAGTGTTATATAATATGTAAATTGATATAATTATGATGTTCTCGAAAGTTTTATTAAGTGTTTTGTTTAAAGAGATCAATCTAGTACAGTGTTTTTTAACGTTCTTGAATTCGCGACCCCTTTACAAGTATCAAAAATCAGGCGATCCCCAGGTCCATAATAAAAATATATCATTGATTTCAATAACGACACGCCTGCCTGTTTTACCAGCTGACGGCATGCTTGAAATCGAATTTAATTCGCAAACGATTGATATCTTCTGCCTGAAGAGAAATCTTTTTTAATTAACATTCAACATTTTCAAAAGTTTTAAACGTTTTATTCAAAATTTCCAAGTTTTTTCTATTGACCGGCCCCCATTTGCATAGAATCCAACAGTGAGCCTGAGCTGTCGGTGAAGGAGAACATTGTGAGGAAAAAGTTGTTATAGCCATTCGTCATTTATTACCTATGTGGACTACCGTTCCCTTCAATGGTAAACATAAAAACTAAGAAAGGGGTTATGTCTTAACTAACTGTGCCCCACAGTTTCACCCGCGTATAATTTAAATGAAAACGCTGATTGATGATTTATAATACTTCAGTATAGACAATATTTTTATTGGGCGGCCAGGGTTATGCGTCACAACTCATACGGCTCGTATATAATTTTCGATAATTTTACCTTATCTCTTAAACTATTCGTCCAAATAGCATGCTATAAAGGGCAAAATATATCTACATAAAATTGTCTTGATGGTGAAGTAACTTTCGTTCGTAAGGATTAATATGCCATGACTAGTTCGGATGCGCGGTTTCGTCCGATTTACTTAACAAAAAATCAATATTTAAGCCTAGCTGAGAGGTGTAGCCTAATTCTAGATAACGTATACTATTCCCCGTCAATTTGACAATCATATACAAAAATAACTTTTCGAATCCGACTGGTAGTTGTAGAGATTATCGTGTTTAAACAAAAAAACGAACAAAAAAACTCTTTCGCTTTATTATATTAGTATAGATTGCAACCACGATTCGAAAATTGGTTAAAAATGAACAGGCGCAGCCTTCTCACTGAAATTTTGTATTTTTACTGTAGCAGTGTAAGACCTACAACCGCTACTTTTTACTTTTACTTAGTTTGCGACCGTGACACCCCCAAAAAAATGGCACCCCCCTGGGGGTCGTGACCCGTAGGTTTAAAAATACTGCACTGGTACATATCATTATACGTAACCCGTACACAAAAAAATACGTACTCTGCTGTTTCATAGACTCAAAATGACTTATAGTTTTCAAGATTAGTAGTCGCCATTTTTCTCGTCATTTCTCTTCATTTCAGCTGATAACTCGAACCGCGTTCAGATTCGATTTGATCTATAAAAAATCCGAGTTCGATTTAAAAATTATTTCGAAATAATATTCTTCCACGGAACCATTGAATGTTAAATAAAATCACATTGTTATATATTTTATTTTATTGCCGAATAGTTTTTACGCTCGCGATGGTGCTCTTCGCAACAATCGTGCTGTTAACTAATTGTTAGAATGTGAAGTAACCAACTTTTACAGTAGGTCTCATCCGCTCGCGTCTCTCGTTTTTTTTTAATTGTTATACATCAGCGTTTTAAATATCACACGTCGAGGGCCAGTGTGGCTACTTTTAGTAGTTTTTCAAATACGTTTGCTGAACTACAAATTTAAGTTCCTCAGTCTTTCCACTAGGGCTACGACAAACTAATCTGTACTTTATGTGTACTAATAATAACGCTTAAAATATTGTTGTTTTTGTTAATGTTCATTGGACTACGAGTCAGATTTGAAAAAAATGCATTTTATAGACTATATCTTGAGGAAGGTTGTAGGCTATATAATTTCACGCTACGGCCTTTAGGAGCGGTACAGTATCCATGAATGTGTATTGGCGGCGACGCGTTGGCGAGTTGGTCTAATAAATTTAACACGGGTTAAATGGAACACGGTTAGTTTCATTATTAGATATACCTATTTCGATATTAAACCATTCAATTGAGATAAACTTTTTTAAATTGTATGATGTTTTATTGACTGTAATATGACTGGTAGTTCTAGAGATTAGCGCGTTTAAACAAATAAAAAAAAAAACTAAAAAACACGCCTTAAAATCACGCACTAAAAATTATAAAACATCTCATTACCACGCCCAATCTTTTGGACTTGTTAAAACGAATCATATGAGCATAAATTTGACGAGTTTTCTAGTAGCCACTGAAGAGTTTCACTATCCACCTCCTGACTCCATCACCAGAAACTCGTTACTAAGTCCAATCTATTGGACTTGTCAAAACAAATCATATGAGCCCAAACTCGAGGAGTTTACTAGTAGTCACTGAAAAGTTCCAAAATCCATCTCCTGGCTATATTATCAGATCAGCTCCAAGATACCAAATTATAGTATATAAAGTTTCATTTCATATAACAATTAGAAGTAGGTTAAAATTACCTTCTAAAATTGTATTACATTGTTAGTTAGTTAGTTAGTTAGTTAGGTACAAGTGAAGTTTATAACAATCTCTTGAGCTTTATAATAGTAGTATAAATGATAAATATTTAAGTATAATTTAGTTCGATTGTGTATTGTTACTCCCTTGTGGTCAGTACTTGGTCGCGAACAGTAATTTACGGTATCGAACGTAATTTTCCAATTAAACTCGTCTGCACAATTCCGTCGATTGTTTGCGAAAGCTTCAGCAATCAGGAGGTCTATTACAAGAGTTTTCTAACAAATTCAAATGGTTTTATTTATATATGTTATAGGTAATGTATGAAATGCCTAAGAGTACCCGGCAATGTACAAATTAAAGAAAATTCTACAAAACGTCCTATATTCACGACTATAATATTCGTCGTCGGATTGGCCTAGCGGTGTGATAACCAGACTTGTACGAATTGTTGTATTAACGTCATTTATAAAATTTTCTACGCATCCTATTGAGACGGTAGCGCTCACCGACCGCTGCCGCGGCTGGCTCGCTGTGCTTGTTCGCAAGTCCAATCTAACCTAACCGACCATCGTCGGTATTTTGTATTTTTTTTTCGCATTATGATTCAAATGTAAATTGTATGATACCTATTTTTAAATCTCTTTCGGTTCAATATTTCTGAATTGAAATTAATTAATTAACGATGATTTTATGCATAAAAAAATCCTTGAGGTCTTTTTTGTATTTCCTTAGCGTTATTCTACGGGATAGGAATAACTCGTAATTGTCTATTGGAAATTGCAGAATTACCTCTAGCGGGCCAGCAAGTAATACAAATAATAATAAATGAAATGCGTAAATATTATTATTGAAGAACCTTTAGCAACGATTCTAAATTATACACGTAAAGAATGAAAACAATTCCATTACCGCACAGGATGAGCTGTTTAAATTAAACAAATGAATTGACCACATTCATATATGATATCACTGCCGTTTGTTTCAATAAGGTGTGTTATATAAAGGTTATTCAGTTATTCAATCTTCTGTACATATAATAAAATTGAAGTGTCTGTTTGTAATGTTAAAATAACGCATTTTTTTATTAAATACACATGGAGGTATACACGCTACCTATAAAAATTTTAAAATTTTTGTCGTGTCTGTCTGTTTCGGGTTCTCTTTGAAACGGTTAGACCGATTTTAAAGGGACTTTCTCTGGCAGATAGCTGATGTTATAAGGTATAACTTAGGCTACTTTTATTTCAGAAAAATAATAAGGCACAACAAATAAAAAACTAATATTACACGCGAGCTAAGCCCCCGCGGATAGTACACAGCTAGTTATTTAATATATTCGTATTACCATATTTATGTTCTACTCTTATAGTTGATAAAGTTTTTCACATCTAAATAAATAATCTTACCCTGTTTTTATTAGTCCATGTAAAATTTTGTAACTTTTGATTGACACATATTGCAATGTACTTATTTTCGTGTGTATTTATTTACTTTAAGAAAAAGTATTGACAAAGCGAACACAAAGTGTTATTGACATTTCATATTGCCTAGTTATCAATTGAGAAATGTCATAAGCTTTCCGTGTACAAAATCGATTATTTTTTGAGTTAAGTTAAAGTCCAGAAATACAGACGAAAGATAAATAAAAAAATAATTAATGTCATATTTGTGATCAGGATCCTTTATATAGGACGTCTATCTAGAAATTTGATAACTAGCTGTGCTCGCGGCTCTACTCGCATGGACTACAGAATGCCGTGGGTCGAGTAGACGCGCGAATCGTACTGACCCCGTTCCCAACCACGGCGATCGCCCGCCGGTCTTTTAAAACAAACGATTATTGTCGATGATCCTTAGAAGATAGACATATTATATCGTTTTTTTTTGTAGGTCTTTTTAAGATCTACAATTATGTAGAAAATTATTTTGATATATATGTTTTGGTTTGTTCATCGTTCCCAAAAGCGTCTTTTTTTCCGAATTGATTCACCATTATCATAACTGCTATACGAAATATGTATATTCATTTATATAACAAAATATATCCTATAACCGTGCCAAATAGCATAGCTATGAAATAAAGGAAAACTATGTAAATCCGATAAGTGCTTTTCGCGTGAAAAGAACATAAACAGACAGACAGACAGAGAGACGTTGAGCTTTATAATATTTAAGAAAGAAGAAGATAAAAACTCGAAATAATTTGAAATTCACGAGACCAAAGAAGAACAATCTCTATAAGTGAAATTAAATTGAATTGTCCTACTGCAAACGTATGTTTGAATGTGCCACACACAAGTACTGCGTATATGTTAACGTGAATACAATAAAATCTAAACAGGATTTAAGAATTAACAATACTGTGACAGACTGACTGGCTGTCCCTGATGTGTTTGACGTGACCTTTATTTAGGGTATGGTCCGACTGCTAGCTTTTGATAAATAATTATATTGTTCTTAATGAATTTTTGAAGCAATGATGTCTCAGTGGTCACCGTGTCGATTGACGTGAGTTCGGATCCCTGTAATGAGCCTGAGTTGCGGGGAATATATTGTGATGAAAGCATACCATGATGGTAGGGTATTTTGCTGCCTCGCTAGCTATCACTCTCCAATTGAAAATCTGTCGTCAAACACCTATAGGTCTGTTTCGGCAGCTGCATTAGAGTGCCAGTCGTCCCACAATTCTGAGCATGTTCCAGGTCACTTAACGTCAGGTGAGATTGTGGCCTAACGCTAAACATATACAAAAATGGATTTGATTCAGGTTATAAGTTAAAGTTAAAATGATAAAAACTAGTATAGCTATCAATCGTTACTTATTTCTTCACACATCTACTAGCAGTACCTTTATAGACATCGCAGAGGAAGTAAAACTGATAGTATGAAAAAATAAATATTTAATTTAACATATTTTTGTCTATCTATTTCACTAATATACACATGGATAAAATATATAAATAGCGAGTATTCAAGAGCAAGTCATGTTTAAGTAAAATTTAAAAGTATTCATTTGAAAGGTTTAAATAGTTTTCACCATTATAGTAAGTTTATGATAATATCGACGAAAGTTGTGGATATGTTACACTAGGTTCATATAAATTTATACTTATCTTGGGCTGGTAACGGGCTGGTAAACTGGTTTCATTCCTAAGAAACAGTCCTGTTGGTCCATAAAGTGTTATTTTATCGCAAGAAAGCATATTATACTCGCTAGTGAATTATACTAATTTAAAGACGATGTTGTCATCGTAGAAGATTTGAAGATGTAGATATTCTGGTGTTTTAATAAACATAATGTATATAAAACTTTGTATCTTGCAAAGTATTAAAGCATATGTTCAGAGTTCAGTATAGACTTGTTGTCTCCGATGAGATAAAAACGTATTATTTATCGATAAGACATATCTTATCGGATATATGTACATTCCATTAAATAAGTATATATTAGTGAAAGACCAGCTGGGCGACATGCAAGGTTATGTTAAATGTACAGGAATAATTGGTTCGATTAGAGAAAAATTGTATGTACTTATCTAATTACTTAGAAGTTATACTTCTTATTTAAATGAATTAAAATAATGGTTATTTATGCAACGTTAAATTTACATGTTTAAAAAAGTAGCAAAATTAATTTATATTATTATTCTCATATTAAGTATATGTTTTTAAATATTTATGTTCAAGATTCTAATAATAATGTATAAAAGGGGTTTTTTTTATATTTCATTATAGTCTAGTCAACAAGTTCTAAATGGTGTTAGTTCGAGATAAAGCTTCTAAAAATATGAGCGATAGCTCATTCAATTCTGAATTACATTTAAATAAATGGATGTATAAGCACATAAAAAATTACAATTGTTATAAACAAAATACAACAAAAAAAAAACTAAATTTAGTTTTTCGTTAATAACTCAAAAACTAGCGATACATTTTTCTAAATGTAATTCCGAATCGAATGAGCTATCGTTCATATATTTAGGCGCTTTATCTGGAATTAACACCATTTTGAACTTGTTTACTAGACTATTAGGCCTTGAACAAACTTACACACAAAACTAATTTAATGAAAGGAAGATTGATGAAAATTGAAAATAAGATATTTTTTACTCTAATTATGAACTCTCGTAAGAAGCTATAATTCTTCTTTTAAGAAATCAAAATAATGTTTATTTAAACAAGGTTACATTATTGAATTCACATTATTATCATTGATGGGTAACTTCATCATGTCAATGTCACACGATGCGCGCGCAGCTCTCAATTTTACCCTCTAAAAACGCACTAATAGAATTAAAATTTCAGAAATCCAATATACTTTTAATTAGAATTGATATATGGTAATGACTCAGTACGCATTGAAAATTATATTATTAATTCTTTATGCTTTTAAAATAATGATATTCACACTTCCGATAATATAACAATAGAACTGGTTTTGCAATTTCTTTAAAAAAATGTAATTTCATCTGGGCTTCACAAAATAAAATTAAGAAAGGAAGATCTATGAAAAGAAGTATTTTATTTTAGTCGACATTTGATAAAAAATGATATAATATACTATATCAATTTTAATTTTTAT
Organism: Saturnia pavonia; assembly: GCA_947532125.1. Taxonomy (NCBI): domain Eukaryota; kingdom Metazoa; phylum Arthropoda; class Insecta; order Lepidoptera; family Saturniidae; genus Saturnia; species Saturnia pavonia. The sequence goes on along the minus strand of OX383916.1, from coordinate 3,024,589 downwards.
TGATATTATACCATTAAAATTATTATTTCCGTGTTTCTGTAAGTACGACCCGAACCGAACTATTGTTCCCCGGTTCCCACGGCAAAAATGGGCATTTCGTGCCGAGGTCGCTCGGCCTTGGACAATGCAGACGTAGGGATGTCGCTTACAGTTTGGGGTACCCGACTGTATGCTTTTGTCACGATAAACCTGTTCCACGGTCTTGCTCTTTTGTCTGTGTAATATTTGGCATGTTTTATGTGTCGCTGTTATGGAATTCCGCTTGTGATTTCTATTGTTAGACATTTTCAACGCTGGCTGTATGTAATTATTCTGAAGTATAGCTGAGAGGAACACGAAGTTAAAAATAATGTAAAACATAAGAGTGACTTTTCTGTAAATGCTGATGCACAAAGTAGCTTTTTCTAGAATAAATAAAAATATACGAGTGTTTGAAACGAATAGATTTTTAACGAGCTTTTTCTATTTATTTTTAGTGATAGGTCTATAACTATTGTTACTATTCATTCATGTTACATTGGCGGAATTGTGTACACACGCACGTTGCCATTTTATAAGAAGAAATATCAAGACATCTGAATTACAATTTAAGTGATCTGATTAAATGTTAAAATTTAGTTAAATTAATGCCAAAATAATTCTAGATTTTTTATATTTATTGTACAATTTACTAATTCTAGGGACTGGAGAACTAAAACATACAACAGTTTTACTGATAGGAAAATTTAGAGGGCTCTTGTAATAACGCGCGTAACGAGAATCAATCCGTAACTACTTTTAAATATACATACTATTAAATGATTGTTGACAAATAAAAAATACTACATACAAATACTGCAACTAAATATTTCTATATGTCTATTTTTATGCTAATATTTTTAAGGATGTTGGAGGTAATCTCCGTAACAAACTACTGATCCGATAGTAATAATTCTTTTACTGATTGGGTAATCCTAAAATGTTATAGGTTATGTATTATTGCTATTAAATCTTATATTACCATTACTGCGTACGAAGACGCAGACAATTGCTAGTAAATTGTATATTGTAGGTATATGTTTCTGTTTAGTATTGAGAAAAATATATCTTGGTGTTTCTTACAAGGTCATGGCGGCGTCGGCCGTTCACCTTATGCTCGTCGCTTTGCTATTTCTTTTTAAATAAAATATGTGAACTATTTGTCCTAGTTGGCATTTGAATCGTAAACTGTACTACAGGAGGCGTTTAGTTTTCTGAATTACCGAAGAAAATTTTGTACCATTTTAGGAGGTGTTAGAATAATATTTTGGGAAACAATGTAGCGTTTGTTTTTTACTTCGTTGTTTTAATTGTCTATGAGAAATAGTCATTGTGACTACCTTATTCGGTTTGTATTGAGAATTTATCTTCCATTATACACAAAACAGTATGTTATAATATCTTGTCAGACCGGTTTTGACCTTAAAAACATTTTTATATTAATTTTATCATTTAGGTCCGGATAAATTCGCGTGGCATTCGGATTAGAACAATCACAGAATTAATACATACGTGTTTTACAGCATAGACAAATGTTAGTTTTTAAGTAAGGTCAATATAGGAACATTATCAAAATCCTCGTTCTAAATAATGTTTTAAACCTCTAAAAAAATAATAATTTATGAACGTGTAAAACATGACTCATTGCCTTGTACAAGGCAATTTCGAAATTTGAGTAACATTAAAATCATCTCATTCCTTTGTTTCGCAGGCAGTGTTTCCATCGTTTCGTTGTTTGCACAAATGTAAACGAAGCTTTATGTGAAAACCCAGAGACAATCGAGTGAATTGTGATTCGTAATTTAAATTTTAAATATAGCAATCAAACATTCCACATTTAAAAACTAACGCTTAAAATTGCCATACTAAAAATATCAAGATTTACCGTTTATAATAACTTACCCGATAAGGTGCCAGACATTCAAGCCGAGTAATCGCGAATAATTGAACAAAAAAAATAGTGTCAAGATCCAATAAGTGTGTGTCAAGGGGTTTACAACTTTCCTTTTGTAGAACAGTGACTGGATGACATCGAACGTAATAAAATTGTGGTGAATCGTTTAAATAACACCTTCGTAGCTTTAAACGGGGTTATTGTGAAAGGATTTTGGCGGATCCCTTCATAATAGCTTTTACATTCAAACACGCGGCTTCTTTAAAACAGTGACACTAAGTGTAAATATCCCACTACTGGATTTGAAATGAGAAATTGTGCGTGAAGGATGTCGACACAAGCGTACTATAAAGAGCGGCTCGGGTTCGACCCGCAGGAGGCAATGCAGGATGGTGTCAACGGGAGTGCTTACTACGAGGGTCCGCACCAACCTAAGCGACACAGGAGCGAACAGCGCCTGCCGTCCGAAGCCCACGACCAGGTTTACGAGGAGAACCTAACAAAATTCAAAGGTACAACTTGTTGGGAGTTCTTTATACAGCAGTCAGGTTCGTGGTGGCGGTATATAGAGAATGCGTGTGCGGTGTTAATGTTGTTTTGAAAACATTACGATGTTTACGTTGGATGTAGCATTGTTTAACATTCTTTGAGGTGTTTTTCAACATTTACCCGCTTGATTATCAAAGAATTTATTGTAGGATATTCAGTTCTGAATTTGAATTACAATAATATGAATAATTCTAGTAGATATATATTATGTAGCTATGAAAGTTTTTCGCTAAAATCCCCGGGCTCACATTTTTGCTAGCCAGCCATTTGCCTACTCATTAATGTTTTTCAAATTATACTTTTTTTAGCCTGTTTAGTAAAGGATGAAATTTAGAGCTGCGCGCGCGCATCACTTGACGATAGTGCACCATGATGAAGTTATAGGCCGACCGCTGTAAGCGCGACCCTCCTGATGGTTTGCGGGACGCGAGGCGGCAGGTGTGCACGGATATACACGGTATTGAGATGAGACTCTATATATGAAGATCGATAGTTTATGCATGTTATTGCAACTGATATAGATATCTAAAGATAAATAATATATTTAATACATATAATATTGTTGTCTTTATGAAAAGACTAATCAAAAACTACTATACTGAAGAAAACTTGTGCGTGTAATCTTTACACGCAGTTGAAATGAAACTTAATTGTATAATCTGCGTTATTTAGTATAATTAAATAAAAACGTGCTTAAGCATTACTTTAGATTAATACTAGCTTATTGGTCGGTTTGTTTCCCTTCCCGCGGCCCGCAGACCAATTGGATGGTCGCTCTTACGGCGGTCAAGTTATAGCCATCAATGATAATAATATAAATCCATTTTAGTTACTTTTTTATTATGTAAAAATAATTTAAATTTGTAGAAATACACATTACCTATCTACATTTTTTTTAATAATGTTTTCATGCACATTTTATTGAACTTCCTTAAGTTGAACTTGAACTCTTAAGTTTATCCTCTAATAAACGTGCCAAACAAAAATGTTACTTGTTATGTTACTTCAAAAAATTAATTATAACATAATATTGTGTTTATATTTCATGAAAATACAATATGAAAAAATTCAAATTCAGAAAAAGAATCAGTTACATTTAAAAAATCTAACATCACACTTCCATAGACAACGTAATTTATCTAATCCGTACGTTAGACTAAAGTTGTAAAATACTCGACTAATTCAAATTCACTAAACAAGTTTTCCTGTAGTAACATTAATCAGTGTTTTTTTTACTATTTTGATATATTAATTTAGCTTGTAATCTGTTGTTGGTCTTGATAATTTTAATATGTTAACCGTTTCAGATGTGTGTGTAATTTATGTGTTTTAATTTGTCCGATGATTCTAGATTGGATATAGTTTTTCTCATTAAATTAACTTTGGCCATTGATTTTTACAAAATTAACATGTTCTATGATTTATGTATGTTAAAATTTATTCATGTCTTACGCTGTTAGTATTCATAAATTTTTGCGATGTACAATAATTTTAGAATGTATAGAATCTTCATATTCTTTTTCTTACTTTGACAAAAAATTCTCGTTATTAAGGATTATGCTCCACGGTTTTATCCGCGTATAAATTAAACGAAATCGCTAATTGATGATTTATAATACTTCAGTATAGACAATATTTTTATCGGGCGGCCAGGGTTATGCGTCACTGCTCATACGGCTCAAATCAATATTTAAGGCTAGCTGAGAGGTGTAGCCTAATGCTAGACGACCTATACTATTCCTCATGAATCAGACTATCATATACAAAAATATTTTTTCAAATCCGACTGGTAGTCCCATAGATTAACGTGTTTAAAGAAACAATCGAACAAAAAATCTCTTCTAATTTATTCTATTAGTATAGATTATATTATTATTATTATCAAGTTGGTTATTATTTCGTTTTACAAGGATAGTGCGTCTGTGATGATTTCAGCGTTCTAACATAACGGTGGGTCCCTTGTTATAATTTTCCAGAGAGTTTTTGTATCATGTCAGAATTCATGTTCCATGTTATTATTTAGAATTCTTACGTTATTATTTATAACTTGTGTACATTAAATAGCCCAGCTATATTATGCAAAATACCACCTATAATACACAGTATAAGACAAATTACGAAATTTATAAAAAAACTTTATTACAGACTAAGACCATGCCAAAAATAATTGGTAACAATGGTAATAAATAATGGTAACTTATTTATTATTTAGTAAAAATAATTTAACGTTGGTATAAAAATAAATAAATATCATTTTAATGTGATTAAAATGAATGTTTGTTTATACAATGTTAAATTAATAAAAGTTTAGTGAAATGATTTCAAATTACTTACTACTATTGTAACTTCATCATGTCACATGTTGCGCGCGCAGCTTCCTATTTTACCCTATAATAAACTCGCGAAAAAAAATTCAGCTTCAAAATTATACATAATGCAATGATGGTTCAGTGGTATTGTGTACGGACGTCGTGTCGATTGACGTGAGTTCGAATCCCTGCAATGAGCCTTAGCTTTCGGTGAAGGCAAACATCGTGAGGAAACCATTGCATGGTGGTATAGCTTATTGTAAAAGCCCGCCTGGTTAGCTACCACCCTCAAGTTCGAAATCGGGCGCCGCAGTTTTCTCACTAGGCTTAGCGTGTTACCGTCTTGGGCCACATCGTCACTTGAGATCAGATGAGGCTTTTGCCATAACGCTAAGTCTATAAAGATAAAGAAAAGTTAAATATCGTAAGGCTATAAATAAACGTGTAAATCATAAAATCAGGTGGGAAGTTAAATAAAACAACCGATAACCAAATATAGCTATTCGCTTGTGAATGAACATAAATGTACTCACTTGCGGTATATCCGATCCCACGTGTTGTTTCGAAATCCACTGAGTCATTGATCATTGGGACCCTACGTGACTAAGTTTTTGATAGTTGTCTCTTACTTCTGAATTACATTATCATGCTTAAATTATTTTTATGTGTAGGTTTTTCGTAGGTATATAAATTATAATATTTGTAGTTGGTCGAAATCTGAATTCAGAATGGATTTTGTCTCTTAAATAAATAAAGAAATACGGATATTTTTTATATTATCGTTAATAAAAGTGTTCACAAATCAACTTACAATGCAAAATTCAAATTAAGAATTTTAACAACTAATTCGAATTAATGTAGCCTAGATAAAGTGTATTAAAACGGTTCTTAACTATACCGTTAGTAATATTTATTTTCTATAAACGTTATAGACCTGAAAAAAGGGCCTTGTGAAAGTGTTCTACTTTTATTTACTGATCAGATTAATTTATTCTTAGGCTGGTTTTAGATTACTATTCTTAATCAGATATTTATTCTTATATTTGTTTTGAAGTTGAATTAAATAATAGGAACTAACGGTCCTAAAAAGAGTTGCCGGCTCTTTTGCGGTAAGTCGGGCCGTTCGGATTTTAGGATTTTGGGAGAGGTGTTCCGTGAAAGAAGTAAGCGCTAACTGGCTAATTATATTTGTTACTCATATGGACTAACTGATGATGAGATGGCAAAAATATTTGTTCCTATTTGTAATTCATATAAGCTGGCGGTCCACCTTGTGAATAATACTTGTTTACAGCCATGATATATTCAGATATTAATAGATATTCAAAATTATTCAAGTTTTTAATTAAAGATAGTTTAATAATAATCAAAAAATTTAAAAGAACGACAACAAACGCAAATACTCGGCGGCCGCCGACCGCTGGCTTGGCGGACCACTTTATGGCCCGCGGGCCTGTGTATTTTTTATCGTTATAGGTTTAGCGTTTTGCCCACAATCTCACCTGATCTTAATTGACGATGTGGCCCAAGATATTAACACGCTAAGCCTAATGGAAGACTGGCTCTCAAATGCAGCTGCCCGAACACACCTATTGGTGCTTGGCGACAGATTTTCAACTTGAGAGTGGTTCCTAGCCAGGCGAGCATTAGAAAAAGCCCTCAAACCATGCTATGTTTCCATCACGATGTTTTCCTTCACCGAAAGCTCAGGCTCATTGCAGGAATTCGAACTCACGTCCATCGACGCGATGTCCGTACACGCTAAAACTTAGCCATAATTGCTCCAAAGCAATACGTTTGTTTAGTAGAGTTTCAAACAAAATGTTAATATACATGATTTATTACTGATAATATTAATAATTTCATGTCATGCCGTATTTGATGACTTGCTGGATTTCGCTTTTGTCTCAACCTTGTCTCAAATTGGATTATTGATTTCCTGTTTTGAGACATAATATTGACAACTCTAATCTTAAAATGTTAAGTAAATAATAAAAAAAAAAAATTCAATGTTCTGTGTTGTGAATATTCAGAAGTTTCCCACGGAAGTCTGGTTCGGGGTAAAGGTCGTTAAGCTGCTATTGGTATATACTCGTATACTAAAGAGTTTTTTTGTTTGCTTATTTAAACACGCTAATCTCTGAAACTACCAGTCGGATTCGAAAATTTCTCTGTATATGATAGCCAGATTCACGAGGAATAGTATAGGCTATCTAGCATTAGGCTACACTTCTCAGCTAGCTTTAAATGTTGTTAAGTAAGTCGGAAGAAATGCGCACCCTAACTGCTTTATCGGCGTGGGCTAGTGTTATGGTTAGTGATACGTAAATACAATGTTCTACAAAAATATTACTCCTTAGTACGTCTAAAAATACCCTATGCTTATCTCTTATACATAAGCCTCAATAAGGTATTTAGTAAGAAAGTTTTATTGAATATTGAAAAGTGATTTATGACCATTATTATTAGGCATGACATATTAATCCTTACGAACGAAAGTTACTTCATCATCAAGACTCTATTATATAAATTATCTTTGCCCTTTATAGCATGTAATTTGGACGAATAGTTTGGGAGATATTGAAAAATTAAAATAAGTCAACACTCGGCTTGGGTCTATGACTATAGGTGTAATGGCGCGAACGAGCCGTGTGTGAGCAGGGTTATGCCCTGGCCCGCCGATAAAAATATTGTCTATACTGAAGTGATTTCTTTTATATTATACGCGGGTGAAACCGCGGGCACATTAAGTGTTTAATATAACTAACATCTACTAGAATTTTCTCATTTTGTATTTATTGTATACCTGTTAATATTTTATTTATATTTTTATCTTTGTAGGTTTTATCTTTTTTTGTCTATTCTTACATAATAGTATATATTAGATGTGCCCGCGGCTCCGCCCGCGTGGACTACAGGTGCTGTCGGTCAGGCACACCTGCAAATTGTGCTCTCTCAAACATCTTATTGTGGGCGATCCTTAGAAGATATACATATACTATAGCTGACTTTTTTGTAGGTTTTTTAAGATCTACAATTATGTAGTACTTTAATTTGATATATCTCCTGTGGTTTACTTAGCGTAAGCCATTTAAGCACCCCAAAAGCGACATTACTTAGTTTGTATGTTACTTTATGTAACAAAATATATCCTATAACCTGGCCAGATAATATAGCTATGAAAAAGAACCATTTAGATCAGATAAGTGATTTTTGCGTGAAAAGAACATAAACGGACAGAGAGACGTTGAGTTTTATAATATGTATAATATAATAAGGTGGCAAAAAAATGATTACTTTTTATTTCCTACATAAAATTATGTTAATTTAACACGATTTAAGAATGCTCACTTTAAATCAACTCGTTTTTTTTAAATCGTTTGTTAGGATTTTTCAAGAATTCCAAAATGTTTAAAAATTGGTTTTTGTTTTCTCTCGTCATGCCATTTTGGTCTACGGTTGACATTTTAGGTGTTCTGAAACTATTAAGTTGATATTTAATTTTATAGAGGTTGCTCACGCTTTTTTTCTATATCAAAATAGCTTACACTGTGTGTTTTCGAGGGACCTGTACATGTAAATATTACAAAAGTATTTTAACATATAGTGGACATCTTAAATAATAAAAATAAAGCACGAGACAAAAAAAAACAAATACCGTTATTACTGCTGTACTTAATTCAATTAAGTCAATTTAAGTTTACCAGTAATAATGGTTGATAACATTAAATATTTTTTTATGTTCCACTATATGTACAAAAAATGTCAAAAAGGCGGTAAGTGATCACTCTGAAAAATTATGACTTTTTTGAATACTTATGAGGTACTAACTTTTTGGAGTATGTCTGTACTTCATACCTATATGCAGAAAAAGTCTGTCAACGTTCGAAAAAGAAAAACTTAAAAACAACTGATCCACGCAAACTTTTTAAAACTAACAGAGTATTAACGTTAGGTTTGTTATATTGAAAGGAAAATCTTAAGCAAGGCCACGTTGATTACTGTTTTAATTAATATAATTAGGAAATCCGTCTTTTGTTAGAATTTTTTTTTTCATTAAAATTTAAGAATATAAAAGGTAATGACTCAAAGAACTGATTGTATTTTTATCCGTCCATTAAATTTATTATTGTTTGGGTTCTATGTTTAATATGTGTGAGAGTGTATGTGTATCTGTTTGATCGTGAGTTACACTAAAATCTGGCGATTTGTTTAATTAGAAAATTTATTAAAAAATATATGTACTTATCGTTGTAGGTTTTGGTGTAGTGGTCACTATCTCACCTGATGTTAAGTGACGAGGTGGCCCAAGATGATAACACGCTAAACCTAGTGGAAGGCGGCCTCTCAAGTGCAGCAGCCGGAACACACCTATTGGTGCTTGGCCACAGATTTTCAACTTGAGGGTGGTAGCTAGCCAGGCGGGCATTAGAAAAAGCCCTACCACCATGCTATAGTTTCCTCGCGATGTTTTCCTTCACCTGTAGGTCATTTTCTTGTGGTCGCCTGACTGGCTATCACTCTCAAGCTGAATATGTAGCGAACAAATGTCTATACCCTTTGTTTAAATCTAATATCAGAAAAATATTTTGTGGTACCAACACCACAAGTTTGTTATGATGTCAGACCATTTAAATCGTGTCCGTCTTTGCTGTCACTTTTGTTGAGTATTAGGATAATCCACACAACTCGGTGTATGCACTGATAAGATATTGTGGGGTTCTGATAAGGATGCACGCTCCATATATATTATGTGTGTTGATGTAATCTTATTTATGTACTTATATCCTACATCAACTTCTAATTTAAATAAGCTAGGCCAAACAAGTGCACTGTATGTAATGGTAGAATCAACCTTCCATTGTTTATTAAGTACTATACCTTATTATCTGACAATGTACTCTATCAAAAGTTGTGCTTCTTTCTCTATAATGGTGGCTTGGAGTTGGTCAACACCTGCTGAAGGTGCAACAGATATAACACTAAATTGGTCAACTCTTTCTAGTCCATTGACGTTGTGGTTGCTGATGTGGTCACCAGATATTCTAAAAATAAACCATTTTTAGCATTTTCGATTCCTAGATTGCGCATGACGACACAGACGGGTTTCTTGATAACATTAACCCGCTGTCCGTCGGAACAAATCGGTCAATTAGACCAATCAACTGTACAATAGAAGATTTAAATTGTTACAATTAAACGTTACGCCTAACTATATGATACGCTGTCGAAAGACTGATAAATAAAAGTATTAATTAGGAGTAAAGGAAGATCGAGGAAGATGTGTTATAAATGGATTGTGTTGAAAATGATGTGTATAAAAGCTAGGAATATTGAAATGACAGTTAATAGAGATGAGTTGATGAGAAAAACATATTGTAGCGAGTAGCGACCCTACATAAATGAGATAAGGGCAAGACAAGGTAAATTGTAAATATAAGAAACCTCCGGCATAATTAACTAATCAATTCATTGAGTAATTCCAATGAGCCCGAACGGATAGCATTGCTGCAAGTTGTGAGTTAAGTATCGTGCAGATCCCAGATAGTTCTGCAGCAACAGCTTAATATTGCCATTAATTTGCCTTCATTTATCAATGAAGTAACAGAATATCAAAATTTAGACTCGATCAGATCTGTGAAAGATGTGACGGATTTTCTTGAATCATAGCTAAGGACACTTAAAAAAATTACCTTTCCAACAAAAAAAAAAACTACATATATCTAAATCGATTCAGCCGTTTGAGAGCTACGATGCCACAGACAGTCACACTAATACACACTTTAAACTTATAACACCCCTCTTTTTGTGTCTGCGATTAAAAAATTAACGTATTAACTTTGTTTTAATACTGTACTTTATTAAATGTTTTGACTTGTTTCGTCTATAAAATATTTGGCTCAATTTAATGATTAAAATAATCTGCACTAAGAAGCGAGAACAAACTAGTTCTAACTTACGCTTTTATGCTTCTAAGGTTCCTCTGTGATGCGAGCGGCGCAGAACTGATCTTTCTGATAGCATTTGGGGAAAGCCTACGTTCAGGAGTAGACGTCTTTTGGCTGAATGTAGTGTCATATCTTAGAGAAAATGTTTATAAAAATATAGTGTGAGGATTTTAAGAGTCAATATATTTCTATTAAATAATGGATATTTATGAAGTTGTATATTTAAGTACACGCATTAAAAAGACAGGACGGCCATCGTGTGCAATGTTGACGTTTTCATATAATTCTTACGCTTGTTTACAATAGTAATACAGAAAGTTTGGCTACTTTCTGATATTGTTTAAAAAAATAACACTAATATTATTGGATGTCTGATGCCAATTTAATTACTTATTTTACTATTTTCTTAGCAAATAGATACAAAGTAGCAAAACTTGAAGTGCATTAATTTAACATTTGAAATATAAGTTAAAGTGTTATATTACGTTGTTTGTTACCAGTGGATTTATTGTATTATTTGTTTAATGTTCATCTAATGATCTAGTATACTCTTAGAGCTCAACTAGATTGTGACAAAAATGATATCATTATTCTGCTTGTGCGCTATCAAAACCGGTTCTTTAGATATCCCTATCATCTCAGTAATTCGATCATGTGTTTTTGTAATATTACTATAAAATATGACATATGTACAAGTAGTTATTTATTGTGATGTTTTTGTTCGTTTCGAGTAAAGCAGCTTGCAAAATTGTAAACGTAGTCTTATCATCTCGCCTTGATCAATGCGAAACATTGCACTGCATTGACCCACATGTTAGTTTCACCTCAGACGTTTCTTAGGGTTGTTAAAAAAATTGTAGTAGGTACATTATTTTTGTTTTATTCTCTTTAAATATTAAAGTGCTACGGAAATTGCAGCACAATCAAAGTGGCCGTGATATTCATCTATATCTATAATAAATCTGTAGTGTTTGAAATGGTATTGAATAAAACAATATGAAATGGTTCCGATGTCAATAAGGAACCCTTATAGTTTCGCCATGTCCGTTTGTGTTTGGTCTGTCCGTGGCTTAGCTCAGAGATTGCTAGTACTAGAAAGTTGTAATTTGGTATTTGGTATTATTGTAATTTGTAATCATGCCGTCAAGAGGTAAAATAAAATTGTTTAGGTTAGCTCCCCTACACGTAAAGTGGGAATGATTTTTTTGTCATCTATCCATAGTGGAGTATCGTTGGATAGGTCGTTCGATTTAGGGATCCGTTTGCTCCGATTGTTCGATTTAGTTACGATTTTTCGATTTAGGGATCCGTTTGCGAAATATTAAGCTTTAAAGTGCTAATTTTTGTTGGTATGGTAGTTTTTGGATATAAAAAAAATCATGGTACTAGTATATAATATATAATGAACTTAAAAGAAAAACTATCATAGGTAAGTAGGATGTACAAGTTAACGAGTAATAGTCGACCAACTTATAAAATGTACTCGGAAAAGAAATTTCGTAGAAATTCCATTGAAGATTACTAAAAGCCCCATTCTAAGACTGCATATTGTGACGAGCAACTACGGAACCCTACACAGCGTGTAGTACGACACGGACTTGACAATTTTATAAATTAAATTCTGCATTTAGATTTGTAGGCATGTCACGTAAAAAGTATTTAACAACAATTCTACCAAGATTAAAATGGTATGATTATCCTTATAATGTTTGCGTACTTTTTTTTCCTCAAGTTACACTTTCGGGTTTTTATCAAGGGGTCTAGAGTGTGTGTGTGTGTGTGTTAGGTGGTCATTACGATAAATGGTTTGATTTCTCTGCTGCCAATGTTATCAAAATCGAAAAATTTAGCCATATAAAAAAAAAACAAGGTCTCTTTGTCTGTCTGTCCGTTTATATTTTTTATATTCGGGAAAACCACTTATCTGATTTACATGGTTTTTCTTTAATTCAGATATACGCATGGTTTTGGAGCGATTAAATGGCTTATGGCGAGTAAACCATACAAGATATATCAAATTAATGTTGTACATAATTGTAGATCTTAAAAAGACCTACAAAAAAGTTTGCGATAGCATATGTCTATCTTCTAAGGAAGACCCATAATAAGCATTTTTGTGTGCGATTCACACACGATAGAAGTGAAACTTCATTTTAAAAGACATTTTCTATTTTATTTAAACAGTGTGCAATATACATACACACCGACATTTACTCACTCGCTCTGGCTCACACAAAGAGGAGAGACCGATAATATATTGCTCTCTCGCTCTGGCTCAAACAAGCTTGGATGTCACATAAGAAGTTTCACTTCAAAAAACATTAGTTCGCACTGCGAAAATAATAATTATCGCTATAAAAGAATTTACTTTACTATTCGCATATCGGCGTTACTGTGGGGCTTCGTTACGTGGTACGCTTACTTCTAAGCTGTCATTTGATACCCGGCTAAAAGAACTGAAGCGTGCTTATAGATTTGCAGGTTAATGTACTTTGGTATATTTAATTATAGTAACATTCGAATAGTTTATTAAAAATACATTTTGGAAAACTTTAGGTGTGGAGTTCAGTATCAGCGCGGCGTTTGAATTAGATAAATTAAGATTTTTGTTTTTTATCGTAGCACGGCAATATAACGGTGCCCTACGATGTACCTAATGGTAATTACGGTACAATCCTGTCTCCCAAGCCCGGTGAAGTTGTCAAAGCCTCTAATGGCTCCAGGTCCTTTAAGGCTAACAGTATAGCCCGTTCGAAAAAAAAAACTGTACATTCAAAAATCGACGACGATTAGCGGCTTATTATCGGTCGTCGTTGTTATGCCGGCCTGCAAACCTTTTGGCAGCTGAATACACACTGACTGATCCAGAAATACGATAAAATAAAAAAGAGACACTGTGACGGGTTTATTTATCACTACCCCTACACCTTGTTTGATCTCGGATCTCGAAACGCCTAAGAATACCAGTATAACGGGTGTTATTACACCTGATGTATGGTGTCAGTTCGCTGTCTGTAGCCTCTATACCAACTTACCGTTTAAAATTAAAATTAACCAAATCTTTCTGCTAATTTCTCTCTACTTGGGCCAGACCGACTGGTGAAATACAGAAGATCAGTGTTCTTGCAATGAGTAGGGTTTCCAGATCTCCTTGCGAAAAGAAGGTTCAAGGTCGGCAACGCGGCAGTGATACTTCTGGTGCTACAAGCGTCAATGATTGGTTAAGGTAATAGTTTACCATCACGCGGGCCGTACGCTTGTTTGCCACCATAGTTTTATAAATTATATACATAGCTGGCGTAACTAATTCCAGGCAGTAAAATCAGTAGAAACTATTATAATTGATAGTGGTGCTTTCACCGAAACAATAGGTACACGCAATCTATCACAATCACCGAAATAAGTCCATTGTGTGACTTTCGCAGCGCTCATGACGTCAATTCATAGATACGATAACGGATTGATAAGCGATTAGAGGGGCAGCTGGGCGTGGTGGATAAACTTCGTCGGTGGAGGATACATTGTGAGGAAACCGGAATGCTTGAGAAATGTTCATGTAGGATAAGGGACAAGTATATAGAGCTATTGATTACTCGGCATTTGAAATTGCCAGTACGTTGCGGGTTGGCGTGGTGATTAAGCCAGTGCCTTCCCTCGTGAAGAGGCCTTGTCCCAGCAGTGGGCGATTTGCAGGGCATTAAAGGCACTTAAATGCCAAAGATGTTTACGGTTTTTAATGTTTATAATGATTACAGTTGACTACAATCTATTTTGATAGATTTTAAATGTGATCCGACGGTTCGTGTTTCTTTCATACGTCTACTAGCAGCGCCCCTAACGGCGACTACTAAATCGCGAATACAAGGCACGAACTATTTAATTACTTATACTAGAAGACTATGAAAGCGTATATTAAAGTGTATGAATAATGACCATCGAACGATGGTCATTGACAGTAATAATTGTTGACAAGCCAATCTATACTGTTAATATTGACATATCAAAACTGGCAATGGTAGTGTAATTTCTTCTATCTGCAACAGATAATTGAATGATGAGATATTTTTATTCGCTACTACGCGAGAACATTCGTTCTCACATCACTTGAATACTTGTGCGTCTGTTATGTTATCAGTTTGAGTAGTTATTTGAGTTAACAGACATTTGCTAAAGTCAGTTTAATCTGTTTATATAATCGCTCAGTCACACTCTTTAGCATTGTGGAAATATATGCGGTTTCTTTATGTCATCGGATAATTGTATGAATCGTTAATAAACAATTTAGTCAGATACTTAACTGTTAGTAGACTGTGAACGGACACAAAAATTTGCTATTCAATGGTTACATTTTCATAGGTTTATAAACTAATTGAATCATAACGCACGAACCGAGCGTTCTAAGTCAGCGGTCGGGAAAGAAAACAATTAGTTATTGAAAATTCACATTTTGCAAGTCCTAATATCATGATTTGGCTTATTTAATAGACAACCTCAAAATTATTAATGTCAGTTCACAATCTATCGACAGTGCACAATCTGGGTAGCTGACGGTGTTATATAATATGTAAATATATGTAGATACGTTTACTGAAATTACTTGCTTTTGTTATGGAAGATGTTGAACTTGAAAAATATACAATTTAGAAGACTTGAGACCAAGGGCAAGCTGGAGGCGATAGCTGTTTCCGACTGGGTAGCGAGCACCATGCGTATTATAAAAAACCCAGCATAGTGATTCGCTTATGCGCATCGCATTTCTGGATCAGCCGGTCCGTATCCAGTTTCTGTTTAAGCAGGCTGGCATTACAGCAGCGACTGCCGGTAGATTATTGATGTCTCAATGGTCACCAGTGTTATCGGATTGTACTGTGTCTACCATTAGACACAGTTCCGTAACTTTGCCCGTAACAATAAAAGCGGTCTTGTTATTTGTTTTAATGTTATTAAATATTTTTCTTGTAAATATAAAAGTAAGAATCTAAGATGTCTGCAAGGATTTAAATTAATATTTAACAAAAAAAGGTGCATAACTTTTTTATTACCATGACTTAATAATAAAGAATTTTAATTAATAAAAAACAGAATGTTTTTAGGATTTAAAATTTATTTAGTTTTTATGGGCGTCCGTGATTCTTTACATGTGTAAAGGAAATAAAGTATTGAATTCTATATTTCCCAGAATTAAAAGAACATTTTAAAGACTCGAATGTAAATCAACCGGAATGTTCAGTGTGTTCATATGCAAGTTTTGTATATGTCGGCCTGGTATTCTACAATCTACATATTTTAATGCTCCATCTTTAAGAGTTAATTAAGACCTATCTGTAACATTTTCCGTCTTGCTCTAACTCGGTTTGCATAAAGGCAAAAGATCCTTACTTGGTTATGAATCGGATCCAGTTGAACAGTTGAGCTAGATAGCTAACTTCTTTATGTTATATTCTTCGTACGCGTTTATTACGCAGTAATCATTTACATCCCGTAAGTAATTTTATGTTTACTCATATTATTGACAATTCTTATAGTCTATCAATTGAGAAATTACAATTTAGAAATTTCATCAAAATCGGACTTACACGTCTGCACAACAACTTACAAAAATTTCATATTAGTCGAATGATTAGTACGGGTAATAATAATTTATTCATGCGGTCGAGCGCACGCGCAATTGTGCTGCCCCCAGGCCTAACTCACTGCGGTCGCGCGCCGGTTATTCCAAAGACAAAATTGCTTATTGTGGGTGATCCTCACTGATAGACATATGCTATCGCTGACTTTTTTGTTGGTATTTATAAGATCTACAATAATGTATTACATTAATTTGATATATCTCTTATGGTTTAATCAGCGTCAGCGATTTAAGCGCCCGAAAAACGCATTTCTTCCAAATTCATTCACCACTATCGTCACTACTTATTTTTAATGTTACTTTGTCTTACAAAATATATTCTATAACCTGGCCTGGTAACATATGTATGAATTAAAAAAAACATTGTATTAAAAAACATTTTCGCGTGAAAAGAACATAAACGGACAGACAGAGAGACGTTGTGTTTTATATTATGTATAGAAGAAGAAACAAAGTACAATTAAATATAATACTGCATCAACATTAGATTATAAGTTTACTTCATAAATTGTCTAGATTAAATTATGTGTAAGCCTATTATAGTATTCGTGTATTTAAGAACATAGATATTTTAATATATTACTAATAAAATATTGCTATAAGTACACAAACAACTTATAAGTCCATACACTTAAAAAAAATAGAATTATTTACGTTGGTACATATTACTTCTACTCCATTCTATTCAATTACTTCTTCTAGACTCTTCTACTTATTGCATATTAGTTTTCATTACTCGATAGGTATTAGTTTGCTGAAATAATAATCTAAGTTAAATAAACATTGTAATAAATAGGTGTAGGATATAACAAATGAATATTTAGTTAATTAAACTTAAAAAAAAAAACTAAAGTATTAAAGACAACATCTTTGCAATCACTGAATAATTTCTGTCCAAATTGTGCGAATGTAAGAAGTGAATGATTTTGAATTAGTTGTTATTCGTGGCGCGCCCTGCTGAATGATATACAAGGAAATACCGATGTCGAATAAGAAAATATAACAGTTAACAGTAACCTAGAGGTTAAATCGGTTTAGTGGATGTGAATCACTGACCGAAGCTTGTCTCTAAGCAGTCGCCATAATTTTACCTATTGCATTTTCTCGGTGAGTATCGTGAGCTGATTGATCCAGAGCACATGCTATTATTAGGCATTTACAGGCTAACTTACACGACCACCACCAATAAAGATCACGACAGAACTGAATTTTAACTACCTCCTGAAGCATTTGGCTGGTATAAAACACTATCTAATATCATTTCTTTAGGCAGTCTTTGTTTAAAGTTTCGAGTTTAGACGCCGCTATCCAATGAGCCGCCAAGTCATTAAAATCTAGGTACGAGCTACTTCCGATCCGCAAATAATTTGGCAACCATGTGTGGTGTGTGATGTACTGTATTATTAGATTAGATTAGAATGTTATTGATCAAACTCGGTTCGTTCACCTCGGACATGTGTTTCGTTTTCGGTCGGCTTATATTTACTTACATTTTACAAATTACTTATTAACCTAATAAAAACGGGTCGTGTCGTGCATGCAGTGTAGGAAAATTAAATGTATTTTATTCCAGTTATAATTAGTGATACTTCACTTCACTGATAATTCACTTCTTGCGCATAATAGTCCTTTATCTCGCCTTCTTTTTCTTTTCCTACTTTGGCAACTAACCTCTTTAAGATTATTACAAGTTCGCAATTATTCCGTTTTACAAAGTGTCTTCTTGTGTTGAGACAAAATGATGGCCCCTTTGTTAGAACTTTCGAGGGAGTTTTTGTGAAAGCTCAGAATGTTCCATGTTATTCTTTCTAATTCACTTCACTTGTGTACAATAATGACGTTATAATAGGGTATGGTTTTAACTATCGTGAAATAAATGCACGTTCGATGACCTAATTAATATGATTTGTCCCTAAAATAATAGATGTGCCACGAGAATCGAATCACCAAACAATGTCAAAAGTGTCAAAACGCTTATCTAAAACTTCTTCAATATTATTACTAAATGGCGCTCGGTGGTCACTGCTGCGGCCGTCTCCCGCTGTTTCTTATCACAAGTCAAACCTATCCTAACCCAGCCACATCTTCCATGAATTGATCATCTAGCTTAGGAATTTGATCAAATCTCCGTTTTTATCACCTCCCTTTGGAGACTGTTTTCATTAATATGATGACAAAAATATTTCTTAGCAATATATATTACTAGCTGTGCTCGCGGTTTCACCCCCGTATTAAAGAAATCGCTGATTGATGATTTATAATATTATTATCGGGCCGCTCCCGCACACCTGTCACGACCACCCTCTCCAGCGACAACTCAAGCTTAGGTCCGTTCCTCCGGCATGGAGCCCTTGAGCCAGCAGCCGCTCGCGCGATACAGTGACTCTGCATTCACTAGCTATCGACACACACACATGACACTGCACTTCACACATGCACACCACTCAGGTACATAGGTTCTGTAAGGGACCTTTTCTTTTTCTTTTTTGGCTAGTTAGTTTAGACAAAAATTCCCAAATCACTAAATAAGTATACACATGTTCCTTCCTTCCTCCCAGAAGGCAGGAACATGTATATTTGTATAGTTACGTAGCTCGACTTTCTATGGATAGTGATTTAGTGAGATCGTGACTTTTTCACATGATCGGCAACAGCCCAAGCAGAGGTTCGGCTACTTTGACACCCTTGGAGCTTGTTGCTTAGCTTTCGCGGCTGAGTACCTTCCGCGCTCGCCCCCAAGCCCGGTGAAGCTGTCAAAGCCTCTATTGGCTCCAGGGCCCTTAAGGCTAACAGAATAACAAGAACGAAAAAAAAAAAATCGAGCGACAGGGTTTGCGTCAAAACTCACACAGCTCGTTCGCGCCACTACAACTATAGTCATAGGCCCGAGCCGAGTGTTGACTTCTTTTAAATTTACATTATCTCCCAAAGTATTCGTCCAAATAACACGCTATAAAGAGCAAAGTTTATCTACAAAAATTATCTTGATGGTGAAGTAACTTTCGTTCGTAAGGATTAATATGTCATGCCTAATAATAATGGACATAAATTACTTTTCAATAAAAAAAAAAATATCGAAATAGTATCGAGAAATTTTTTTAGTTGTACTAGGGGGTAATATTTTTGTAATACGTTTGTTTACGTAGCACTAACCATTAACGCCAGCGCACGCGGATAAAGCAGTTCGGGTGCGCAGTTTCGTCCGAAAAACTTAACAGAAATCAATATATAAGGCTAGCTGAGAGGTATAGCCTAATTCTATACAATAATAATTAATCGATACCTATCTAACTACCTATATACAATACGAAATCAATCATATACAAGAAGAATTCTTCGAATCCGACTGGTAGTTTCAGAGGTTTGCGTGTTTAAACAAACTCTTCCGCTTTATTATATTAGTATAGATAATTAAGGGATACGTATTGGTGACATATGTAAACTTTGGTGATAGAAAATATTGTTGCCGTTGTTTTGTACTAAATGCTTCTCATATTACAAATTACACAAAATGGGATTAATAAACATAAATTCTTAAATGAAAAATAAAACTCCTTTCACATTTCCTTAATCCATAGTGACTTTTTAATTCTTTATAATTATACCAACGTTTAATATGTCAGACAATATACCAAAAGAGTAAAATACTTGAATCGAACTAATTTAGTAAATATTTTATTGAAGTGTATAGAGTACTTCACCATAAGTTTGTTATTGGATTTCGTATTTAAATAATGTTATTTCATTGTTTCCAGATGAAAGGGACGCAATACAGAAGAAGACATTCACGAAATGGGTCAACAAACATCTGAAAAAGGTAATAAAAACATCTTCATATTCATTTTCATAGAAATAATAAATATAGTCATATTTTGTCTATGGTAGTCTCTCACTGTTAAAAAATAATTATTTTAGTGATGACAATTATAAATGTTTATTCAAAGTATTTTAATGGTATTTTTATGTGTATGAAAATCCGACAGTTGATTTAGTTTTTTTTTTCACTATTAATAAAGAAATCGCCAGGCTTGCTTAACAATAAAAAAGCTACAATAGAAAAGTCGTGCCTATACCTCGCGTTTGATTTAAAATTTCTGTAACTTCGTAGCAGATGTTACGATTACACAAAAAATACGTCATTTTTGTTAGTGAGTTTCAATCAGCGGTATTTATTAATAATTACATTACATTATTTATTAATAATTGTGATTTCATATTACAAGAATTACAACTAAGTTAATTAATTTTTTCTTTATTAATCAGTTTTTTTTTTAAATCATTGCATTAAATTCTAAACTTACTTATTTATTATTTTGTTTTATCATAACATTTGTTACAACTTCAAATTTTTTTTCTATTTACGAATTATGTTTTTAAATAACATAATTTTTAATTAAATGATTACATATTATTATTGGTATTTAATTATATAATAATAAATATAAACAAAATTGAGTATATATTTTACTGAACGTTATTTCCGTCCGAAAAAAATATCTGTATTACTATCAAGTTGCATCTAAAGAAGTTGTAATTCAAAAATCATTATGTTAACACTAGGTGTGCTTATTTAAAATTGAAGTAAAATAAAGTAAATCGTGAGTAAAACAGAGCACAAAATAAGTACTAAAGTATCATAAAACAAGAGCTATCGATTAGGAAGAAAAATAATGCAGTGTAGTAATAGTGCCTTTAGTCTAGCAGTGCAATTCACAAGACACGATTGCAAAGATTATTGAGGGTTTGGTTTAAAAAAAAAACACATAGTGTTTAATGAAAAACTGATCACTAAGTAATAAAAAAATGTATGGTATGATGTAGCAAGCAAGGATACACTCCACTTGAAGTGTTCACTGCAGCCTATAACTATGTATAATCTATCGACCAATGGCTATGTAAAACCATCTTAGTTGCGAGGTCAGTCCATAATAAGTTGCTACTTCGGAGAAGTAACTTAGAACGGCTGTGCCTCTGATTGGGACACAGCAACGTGGTGTTACCACTCTTTAAAGTGCTATAAGGATTTTCATAACCAAAAACAGGCACGGGTACATACTTGATGTTGATTGAAAATTTTCAAAGACTCAAGATACTATTCTTCTCCTTTAATTTTATATAATTATTCGTGTAATAAAAAACTCGTTTTGTTTACATAATTTCATTTTTATTTTAGGTTTCTTAATGATTTATTATTTACTAGCTGATCCGGCAGACAACGTTCTGTCTTTCCAGTAGTCAATAATTCGTCTACAGCGCCACCTATCCCAATTTTTTTTCCTGAAAACTTTTCCAGGACCTTGACGAACAAAACAAAAAAGAATTCCGCATATCCATCGTTCGAATCGTGAATCATTATTTGACTTCCTATGAAAATTCAAACAAAAAAAAAGCAATAATTTTTTCAGCTTTTTCAACAATAACCGAACATATAAAAAGAGAATTAGCCAAATCATTTCAAAACAAATGATGCGTTTCCTAACGAACAGCATTTAATTATTTTTTTATATAGAGGTTATATGCTAAAGTTTTTATTTAGGCGAGAGAGTTATTTTGTTCATGTCTATCGCATCACTGAATTTATCCATCGGTGTCTGATTAATTATGTGTATAATATGTACAGGTCTCAAAATTGACTGAATTTCACGCTTTTCCTTTTAAGAGACGACTAGTACGGTTTTCCTGAGAGCTGTACTTCGGGGTCAAATCTTATTATATATAGTATAGAAACGATTAAACTGTCAGTTCGTTTGACGAACGACGTCAATATGTCGGGGACGTGCGCGTCGTGATGTGATTGTAAACGTGCGGTGGGATGCGATGCATAGCGATTATGCCACTTACCATAATACAATTTTTTTCATGACTCTGCCTCTTAATGCTGAAGATTGTGGTCGCTCTGTGACAACACACTTATTTTGATAATAAAAAACAGACTCTTCCCATCCTTATCAGATGAGAAACATCATAAAATGTTGGGGTATAGGAACTTTAAAAGAATGGCCATGTGTAAGCACCTATGTGTTTCGGAACCAAACCTTAACAGCCAATCCCCTACTAGGCTTAGCGCAGTACTATCTTGGGCCATATCGTCACTTAAAATTAGGTGAAATTGTGGCCAACTGTTAAGGAATATTTCAGATATTCAAACCTCACCTGTAGATAGTCTCTTCAGCGGAATGAAACACAAGAATTTTCTAAGCTCGTATAAAAAAGTTAGCTCGCCCAAAACTTCCTAGACCTGTAGCTTAATTAGTTACTAAACCAAAGACCCTCTGCACTTCTAAAAAATGAAGTCCAAGAATTTCTTATCACACCGAAAATAGTATTCATTACAAAATCTCTCGCAAACTAAAAACAAATACCATAATATGAACGGCTTGTTCTGTACACAAGATGTTTAATTTAATATCAAGCATTAACACGATATATATAATAATCAATTTAAATAAATGAATTGACAAGAAACAAAGCCTCCAATGTATCGGTGACTCACAGACGCACAACACTCGTCTTTGTAGTCGCGTGAAAGTATTACTCATGTGCAAAGTATGGTCAAGATGTATATTTTTAATAACGGAGACCTTTATAACCACGTTTATTTATTCACTCTCAATGGATGATTGTTCAAAGAGTTTCAAGCAGTCGGTTTTGGTTATCCGATGTTTATTGGTTTTTAACTTGTTGATTTGTAACCAGCTCGGTTCATGACTAACAACTTCTGACAAAGATTCTAACCTTTATTATTTAAATACATAAGAGTTTGATCTCAATTTTATACGAAGATGTAGGTAATCAAATTAGCTCTGGAGTATTTATTTAGCCCCAGATTTTGTGCTTGAAAATGGTAGCAGCTAACCATGTAGTCAAAATGTTCCTACCGCATGTTACGGTTACATTACTGTGTTTAGTTTCACTGAAATATCAGGATCGTTGTTGGATTCGCATTCATGTTCTTCGACGCTGCGATCTAGTTCGCTACCGCTGCACAATCATAGTTGAACGAAACAATTGAGAGTATTGTGAATCGTTAAAGTCATATTCATCCGTTCATATATAACAGTTATCTAAATTGCAATTTAAAGGATTCGACCTCAGCGTTTGGGTACTTGGGTGACCGCGTCCTCCCCGCCATTAAGGTCAGTGTTGGGGATACGAGGTGACGTCACCGGGGAACCAGTCTTGCTACATTTTGCGTGCTAAGAATTCTCGGAATCACATAAGCTAAATACTTTTAGCATGGTCGCATTCGAGATTTTACAAAGTAAAGCGATAAATCAACTATTGGTATTCAATACTGAGAATTTACACTTAAAAGGTTTATATTATAGACTGATCGTATTAAAGTTATATTGAACAGGCCGATGTTGGGAAATATTAGCTGATATATATTATGTTTTTTGTTTATTTTTTACTATTATACCAACTATAAACATTTGGTTTATATTAGTAGATCTTAAAGAAATCAAATTCGAAAGGCTCTGTCACCATTTAAAGCCAGTTATCGGAGCCGAAGGTTTGACTCAAGCCTTTGGAATGTACTGTAATGTTGAACTGTGACCGGTGACTTAGTCATACTTGTAACTGCAAGAAATTAAACAGTTATAATCATTGTGAAATCTAAATTTTCTTAAGAACGTACATTAAATCATCGGGCACAGTAAGCGAATATCAATGCAAAACTATCTGCATGCAGTTAAGTGGACGAATAAACTTAATATGTATTTGCTTCAATAAATGTTTAAAGTTCTTTGTTATACTGCCATACTACCCAACTTCTTTATTATACTAAAATTAAGAGCTATGCCCACATAATTTAATGGAAAAGCGATTTACCTCTCTTTGAACCCAAGGAGCTCTGGAAACCCTACACACCGCAGGAATACAACACCACTTTATTTGGCTGCGATCATTCCGCTTTTAGACGCAGTTTTCGGTACAACACCAGTAAATGCTGGAACAATATACCACCACCTATAAGCTCATCATGAAATTGTTATCTTTGAAAAACAAATTAATACATTATTTACCGGGAATCTCAAGACTGTTTAGAAAACTGTAATCTGGATATTTCGGCTATTTAACTCCTTTCTCTTTTGTTTTAATTAATGCTGTTTATCTATCTAATACGTATTTATTATATACTAGCTGTGCCCGCGGCTCAGCTCGTGTGGACTACAGAAAGGAGTATTTTTTTATTTTTTGTGCGGAACCCTAGTTATTTTTCTAAAATAAAAGTAGACTAAGTTATTCCTTATATAATCAGCTATCTGCCAGTGGAAGTTAAACTGCATGAGAAAAAGTAAAATATGTATTTAAATTATTGTGTAACATGATTAAATAATAATAAAATATTAGTTGTATTTAGTTATAACTACATATATTTTAATGTATCTATTACATATTATATTAATTGATTATATAGACGTGTATATGTATATAAGTGTCTGTTTGTAATGTCAAAATAACAGGATTTTACTAAATGCATATGAAAGTATTTACGGTACCCTAACAAAAAACCCATTTTTTAAATTATTGTCTGTCTGACTGTTTGTTCTGGGTAATCTCCGAAACGGTTGGATCGATTTTGACGGGACTTTCACTGGCAGATAGCTGAAGTTATAGAGAATAGCTTAGGCTATTTTGATTTTAGAAAAATAATGAGGGTCCGCACAATATTTAAAAAACCTTTTTTAGTAGTTCACGCGAGCTAAGCCGCGGGCACACCTTTAGTTCTATATATAATACTCTGTTGAGTTCGATGAAATTGTTACATCGCTCAACTAATATGGAGTCAGATAACATTAATTTTGTCGCGTGCATTTTTGAGTACATATTTATGTAGGCAACCACTTGGTAGCGTCACGTGGGAGGCGCCACACGTTAGGGTTGTCGCGTAGTACTTTTTAAGCTACTTTTATATATCAAAACGGACTATGAACTTAATGAAGATTTGATTGAAACAGTCGTCAAAGCTTCATGTACTTTATATTTACTAGGAAGTTTGAAAATTTCGATGTTTTATTCAGACCGGTTAAATACCTATAAATTAACTACTTGGAAGTTAACATCGTTTAAACTAAGCTACAAATAATGATAGGGCTTAGTTAAATAAGTAACTTTCATATTACAATTGGATAATATGATAAGAAAGTCGACATCGTGGCAGTGATGATCGATGGACCATTGGTTTTCGTCTGTCATAATTGTTTTTATATTGCAGTAAATTTCTCTTTTTTTATCGTAGCACGGCATAATGACTACACTGTACCTGACGGTGAGCACAGTGCAATCCAATAACATCGGCGACTACCGCGGGATTTATAATCCATCAATCGGCCTGCCTCTAAATATCTCTTCACGCTATATTTGAAGGACTCCATATTGTAGGAAGGAGGGAAAAGACTGGACGGGAGACAGTTCCACAGCTTCACAGTACGGCAAAAATACGACGATTGAGTGCATTTGAATTTATTTTACTGTAAAAAGGACTGAATGAAAAAATTCGTCAGCCCTAAAACTTCAGTAAGCGATATGGGATTTGTTCATAAGTCCGCATATGGTTTTAGCTCATTTTATGACTCGGTAGTATATAAATTTCTACACCCACTTGTAACGAAAGATTATGTCACCGATGAGAGATCGGATTATTCTTGACTTTTTATGTGGGACGAACGATCGTCACGGTCTGTGGTCAGGTAACATTCAGTCATTTGATATCTAATTTGCATGTTTAATTATTAATGTACCCAAACAGTTGTAAGTCTAATTCACATGAGGTATGTTGCGATGGAAAGAATAACAGTTGTCTGTGATAATAACGATGTACTATTAAAACCATTTACCATACCTACCACCTACGTCTCTAAGTCATACCTAAGTCTGGGATTGTCAAAAACTGACACATTAATTTCTGCTGTATTTAATTTTAAATTCTCTATAAAATGTCATAGACATTATTGTATAACACCTCTCAAAACTCACTTGCTATAACTTTGTTGAGATAATAACGAAGATACTTCGCGATAATTTCGAAGCAGTGATGGCCCAGTGGTAGCGCGATCGGACAACGCGTCGATCGACGTGTGTTCGAATGGCTACAATGAGTCTCGGTGATGAAACAAAAGCATGGTGGTATGGTATTTATTAATGCCTGCCTGACTAGCTACCAGTCTCGAGTTGAAAATCAACTTCCAAGTACCTATAAGTGTGTTCTGGCAGATGCACTTGAGATTCAATTCCCTAGGCTTAGCGTTTCTCAATCTTGGGCTTCGTGATCACTAGACATAAGTGAGATCGTGAACAAACGTTAAACGTAAAAGAATATTAAAAAGCCACCCAGTCGAATAACAGAAGTAAATAGAAACATAGACATACCTTTTGATTTGTAGATTTTCATTTATACTATACATTTTTGCTAAATACTTTTCAATAACGACAGTCGTATTACTCATTGAGCATGTTACTGAATTTTCAAAGTAAGAACAAAGCGGCTGTTACCGGTGCTTTATCAACAACAAACATGCGTTTAAATAAATATTTATCCCTACGGATTACTCATCGAACAAATGTTGCATATCAGAGTGCAGTACAAGGAACAGATAACATCCTAATGGCGTATAAACGAGATTATTAATCAATAACGAATTCATTATAGTCGAAAATCTTCAAAGGTTTATGGTTTGATTTATTATAATATAAACTGTATTTTAGATTTTTTAAGTTATAATTCTTTTAGCGCGTTTCTTAGAGTGTATTCGGACATCGTGTAGTTGAAGTTACCCATCGATAATAATAATAATATGAATTAATTTTACTGACTTTTTTATTGTGTAAAAACAATTTAACGGTGTATAAACATTATATTAATCAATTTAAAAAGGAAACAGAGTAATGAGTTTTCATTATTATTACTGATGCTAACTAAATCAGTGAATTAACTTCATTATGATATTGGCACGCGGGATAAAATTTCTGGAGTTATTTTTGTTTTGTTACTAGCGTTCATAAGTACACGCATTTTTTGAAATTTAATATATAAACTACTAGCAACCCACCTCGGCTTCGCATTGGTATCAGAGTAATACATATAACCCCACTGGTTCACGCGGCGCATGTAATTAAAGCTCCCAATCGGCATGAGTTTTTCCGACATCTTCAACAATCATTGTCATATTTCAGCAAATTTACACAAGACCATAATGATTTGTACACCTCAACCTTCTTCATGAATCACTCCGTCGATTTATGAAAACCGTATGAAAATCCGTTTGGTACTTTTTGAGTTATCGCAATCAGATAGACGCGCCGGGGGAACTTTGTTTTAAAATATGAAATTATTTACGAAGTTACATTCTGAAGTACATAAGAAGGTTCGATAATTGTACTATTACTTCGGTACATTACGCTACAGAAAACCGGCATGACAGCGGCGACCGCCTATGGATTTCCATCTCTTGGTGGTCGCCGTTGTATTCGGATTGAACTGTGCTTACCATTAGGGACAGTACAGTCAATGAGTCGAGCTATTATAAAAAAAAATTGTACAAGATTGTCATTGCGAATATACTTTCATATAATGTATTATGCAGTTAATTTATTCATATCCGCGATGGTACCATTTGGGGTAATTTTTCGATTTTTTTTACTACGAAAGATACGAAGATTATTTACTAGTTATCTTGGGATATATAAATATAATCTTCTGTAACTAGTAATTATATTATAGAAAGATATATAGGTAGTCATAAACCACGGGTGTGTAAATAAAACTGTTAAATCAATTGTCGGATTAATTTTTATTTCAAATTTAATGACTCATTAGTATTGAAAGGTTTCGTATTCAAAATTAAAATTACAATTAGGTCTCGTATATTAATTACCTCATCACAATTTAATTTCCAATTATATAAGTACAAAACTTAACATTATATATTACGTCTTCTTTGTATGTACTACAGTCTGCAACTCAGTTTAATTTCATCTAAATGGTTTTGTTTTAAGTCAATTAAAAATCTTACTATAAACGTAGTGCATATCATCATTTGAGTTGCAGACTGTATCAAAGTTACTACGTCCAGTCCAACTATAGTTTTAAATTTATTGTTAGTAGCTAGTTCATTATGATTAATATTATTTACCGATAAATATGTATTTGATTTTTCATCGCTTATCACTTGGATGGATTGCAGCACTGGAAATATCTAAAGGTCTGTAGTATATAATAATAAACAGTATAAAGCTGTTTCGTCTTTATTTTTTGTTTTATGCTTCGTTGTCTTGTTCAGAAATTACCAGGAATTAGTTACTAAGTGACTGATGAATAAAAAACTCGGATAAAAAAAGTATATTTCGCCTTTCTTCCTGTTAGTTGCAATGACTCAAACCGCTGAGCTAGGAAAAAGATCAATGAGAATATGCATTTTTGTTTATAATAAATTTGTGAATAATTCATTCATCAGTGAGTAAGTCAGTTTCTGTTAAGACAAAATTTCAATTCAAAACTATTTGCAATAAACTGATTTTACAGTTTCCCGTTGTTTCTGATCAAGATTTTTAATGCTGGCTAACCAAGTAGAAATCCGCAGCCAACTTTTAGGTCAATTATTGTACTGAATTGTGGTTCTATAAATTCTGCAGTGTCAGCCAATTTAACAAGATTCCTAATATAGTAATTCTATTCGTGTTTCTATGTATTTTACTAAATAAATTTCACACATTATTAGACGTTCATTAAAACTTTAAATAAGTACATTAATTTCGATTATTATTGTATGTTTAATAAAAAATGAAAACCGAAATATTTTGTGTAATAAACTTGTGCCACAAATAGCGACTATTTATTTCCATGTTGGAGATAATATTAAATAGGCTTTGTATTTTACGAGAAATGGAAATGCATATGCCTCTTTAAAGATATGTTTACGTTGATATGGATAGTTTATATATGTAGTATAATGATAATTGAATGTTATTAATTCTCCAAAAAGTAACTCGTCCTTTTCTTTCTTAATTTTACTACTTTTCTGATTATTGGAATAATAGTATTTTCCTTTACTTTCTTTCTTGGCCCAGTATGAATTATTAGTTTACCAGTTTTAGAGGTATCCTTAGAGACTTCAGATTATATTGATTAAATTAAGAACTAAATCATCAGGATTACTACTTCATTTTTTTCTTTTTGTTGCATATTTTTATTGTTTTCGTTCTGTTTGTACTGATGTCAAAATTTCTCCTTTTAACTTCATATATACTCGATTATGATATAATCACGTAATGTATTTGTATAATCGAGTGCTTTAAAAAAAACATCTTATAAACTGACTGTAGTTTATGTATCTTATATAATAAAGTTTTAATAATTTACAAATTCACAAGACTTCAGACTACATTTATACTATGTTCAATCCGATTGTAATCAGTTTTATTCGAATGAGGATGAATCAGAAAGTTTGGTGTATACTTCGCTCAATAAACCAGCAAAGCGTGATAACTTTGGAAATGCTGTTAATATTCGGGACACGCCATTTTCTGTTTCTGATTGTCATGAATTATTCGTTGTGTAATTATCAAGTAAAGAAAAATGATACAATTTATTTTAAAAAAGTAAGGAAATAAACATACTATTATATTCAGTGGCGCAGCTAAGAGGCAACCCAACTCGGGTACCACCAGAATCTAAATGTTTTAAATGTAGCAAATATTTGCTAATAGTAGTGAATAAATGTTAAAAAAAGGTCATACACCTGGAAGGCCAGCGCGTTTTATTTTACCTTCTGCTCTAGCCACCCCTAAAAGCGCGATTTGTACATATATACTAATACTTTATACACCACTGTTTATATTGAAGGGTTGGTATTAATAATTGATGTGGTGTTTTATCATGTTTGTCCAAATGTCGGGCAGGTGCTAACGTATCTTTGTCCCACGCTGCTCGGACAGACTTACACACGTCTGCACGTGTGCGAGATCATCAACAACCAGCCGTGTTGTCCGCCGCAGCAAGTAAGTGTAGGTGGTGTTTTAGCGCCTTAATATTTGCATCAATTGTTCACTATTCTTCTTCGGGTATATGCTCAGTTTTAGAGTTTAATAGATCGCATCATTATTAATAAATAGTATCAGTAGCCTTTAGTTTACCATCGGGCGAAAGGTGGTATATACAGCTACATTGCTTTCGCATATCTCAAATACGATAGCTGAAAATTACCGGAGATTGCAGTGGATAAATCAATAATGACTGGTGAAATAATAACAAGTTTGTTCAAATTGTTTCTACCAGTACTGTAATTGGTGATATGCGGTATAAATACATGACATCACTGTTTTTGTTGTGGTTAAAAAAGCGGACGATATGCTACGGAAAGTTATGATGGAGGATAAAGATTGTTTTATGATACAACCTGACAAGGTTAGATGATTTGTTAATCTACTGGAAGACATTCATGGTACATTATTTATGCAGTGTATACTACGGTAATGAACTTACTATTGTATAGCAAGCATCATACATAACTAAACAATACTGCTCTTACTATTAAACTCGCGCTTAAAATAGTTGACAGGATACTATAAAGAAGTGGAAGTGTAGAAACTCCATAATAAAAATTTCATGATTTACCAGTAAGAGAATTGTCTTCCACCGTTTTGTAGAAACAGTATACCGTTTCTATTTAACTGATGCTGTTTATCCCTGAGCATATATCACCTGAAGAGTATGTGCGATCAATGTTAATGCATTTTAGCCGTTGTATTATTGTTTTTTTTTTTTTGGATCGTCGTACTAAACTGTGTAGTTTTTTATTCTTTAACATCGCAACGTTTTCTGTCTCTATACCTAATGTGAGTTTTTTTTCAAGCATGTCTTTTTTGTTCGACTTAATCACTATGATGTTTTCTTCTTATTTCCAGTTTTCAAACATTTTTAACTTTTTAATTTCGATATTCGTTTTATTTTGATTATACATTAGCGAGCGTTGGTTTTATTTTTAATTTTACTAATGTGCATATTTTTTTGAATGTTTATTTGTTATTATTATTGTAATCGCTTTGTAATGTAATTAGAGTTTAAGATTATTGATTTTGTTACAACTATAATATATTGTTAAATTAATTTATATTATGCCTTGCTATACAAGGATTAAAGATTTAAATTTGTATGGAGATCCGTGATTGATTACGTATTTGGATTTCGTTTCATTTTCATTTAAAACTAAATAGCGATTTTTACCTAAGTATTGAATTACAATTTCCTGGACGGTAAAAGTTTCACGAATTTAGCATTATGTAACAAAGTAATAATATTGTCTTTGTTGGCGTTTAACAGAAGATATTTACTAGAAAAGCTTTATTGAATGTATTTCTCAGCGTTGTCAAACTTAAGATAGTTTATTTATGGTAATTTCTAACATTGAATGTTTGTATGTGCAGGTGAACCGTCACGTGAACGATCTTTTTGAGGATTTACGCGATGGGCTGAACCTCATTTCGCTGCTGGAGGTGCTTTCTGGCGAACACCTCGTAAGTATTATTTTTATTATGAAATTTAATATAAAAAAAAATTCCATTGTAGCAGACAATTGAATAATAAATAAAAAAATCAGTATCAGTTTTATGGCTTAAAAGTGAAAAAACCCTATAGTCCGATAATGAATACAGGAAGAGAAATCTGTTTAATTATATCAAATCTGTCAGGGACCAGAACCATAATTTTTATTTATATCTTCCTACAATATTTTGCATAAAATTTAGAGTTTAATGCTTGTCTGGCTAATATTTATGCCCGTTGCTCATCACGCTTGGGTTATATATTCTTAGTTTATACATATTACTACCAACGAACTAGCTTGTTTTATAGTTATAGGTTTTGGCGTAGTGGCCATAATCTCACCTGATGCTAAGTGACGATGTGGCCCAAGATGATAACACGCTAAACCTAGTGGAAGACTAGCTCTCAAGTGCAGCTGTCGGAACACACCTATTGGTGCTTGGCGACAGATTGTTTACTTCAGGGTGGTAGCTAGCCAGGCGGGCATTAGAAAAAGCCCAACCACAATACAAAATATTTTTGAAGATTAATATGTTCCAGGTCAAAAGTTGACGTAAACACAGAGTAAATATTTTAAATTTTCTTTCTAACATAAATTTAGTTATTATTGTGTCTTAAAATAATATAAAAGTTAGACTTTTGTATTTTTGAATTCTATAGGTAATTTTTAATCTACTCAGTTATTCCTATAGACCGTTTTAACCTAGCCAGAGATCATATCTATGAATTAAATAAAAATTACAGAAATCTGATAGAGTAGCTTAAGAATTATAGGAATTAGGAATGTTAATGGAAATAATTTTATATTTTGTATTGATTGAATAATTTTGAGTTAAGGTTAATGTTGAGTTTTTTTAATATTTAAAGACTGTTTAACATCTAAAAATGAATAACAATAAAATCAACGATTTATATGAATTGGAGTAATAAACTTTAAATACATAAATTTCGTAAAGTTTTGTAGACATTCGAAGGTTATATCAAAATGACCTTATGCATTTTGCCTTTAGTATAAATTAATGTTTGGCTTTAATTACTTAACAACGTAAATATTATTTTAAATGAATGTAAATAAACTACCTTTGAGTAGTCATTAAAACAAATTGTAATGAGATTTTGTTGTTTGTTCGCTTTTGTCGATCTATTCATATTTTAATGCGGTCGATTATTGTAGGCCTGGAGTTATTTTTTTCTGCATAGGTTTGGTGTTTTAACATAACTTACACTCGCGTTATGGGCCCGGCCATATCTCGCGAAGAACCGACAACCGCTGGGATAAACAGGTTCTTGAGTGGAGACCGCGACTCGGTAAACGTAGTGTAGGACGCCCTCCGGCCAGATGGGATGACGATCTGCGAAAGACTGCAGGCATATGCTGGATGCGGCAAGCTGAAGACAGGGCGCTGTGGCGCTCATTAGGGGAGGCCTATGTCCAGCATTGGACTAGTATAGGTTGATGATGAAACTCGCGTAAAGGTTTTTTTTTAAATTCTGCGATGGTGGGAGATAATCTTCCGTTCACCGCAGACTATGGATGTTTTCAACACCAGAAGCATCACATGCGCCTTGCCTATCCTTTAGATACCTGTTCACTCCCGTTTTAATGAACCTCATAGTATAGTCTAAAGGGGAAACCTGATCAGGATGGTCATTCCGCATCCAACTAAAGATGTGACCGAATATTGTAACACACTAAGCCGAGAAATTAAACTGCACTTTGAGAGCATTTTCATGTTTACTTTAAAAATCCACCATCAACCAGCTATAGTTTCATCACGACGATTTCCCTCACCGAAATCTTAGGCACATTGTAGGGATTCGAACTTACGTTAGTTGAAGCTGTTTCCATAGATCGATCTGAGTAAACAATCTGTAGTACTAGCGGTATAGATTTCAATTAACAAAAAACAACATAGGTTATTTTTAATATGGCCATAATAATATGGCGACAATTTCACACACGTTCATTTAATTCCAAACTATGCATTGCTTGCATTATGGTAACTAAACAACTGATACATATGGATACATATATTTAACACACAACTAGCAGTTATGCTCATTACACAAAAGTCACACATGTCCGGGCATCAATCCCGCGACCTCTCGGCTCAATAGTACGTTGCAATAGTCATTGCGCCTCGAGGCCCGTCATAATTTTAGTCTTAAAGCTATGGAATATATTTTTGTATTTATAACCATAATACAATAGAATATATATCGCCTTTAATTTTGCAGCTTACACCACACCACACACATCTATTAAGATGGTATTTTATCATGTCATTACTTCTTTAATTATTCATAATTCAAGTATGTCGATATAACTAATGATAAAGAATTAGACTAATGATGTTTACGAAAGCTTCAAAGGAATTAATTACCTTTCAAAAGAAGTCGTTGACATAGATTTAATGTCGTAATCGACAACCCTATAGGGGCGAAATCTAAAACGTTCACGTGGAAAAATTACATCACTGATTTTAGTAACTAGCACTTAAAGAATTTTATAGACACTGTATTAGTCTAAAGATTGAACTATCTTACTAAAACACACACACATACTTTTTTGGAGTAGCTGAAAATTTGACAGACTTTACTTTTTTTTTTAATTCTATATAAGGTAAAACCACCAGTAATTGACACTGCACCAATAGTTGACACTCTGACGAAGAAAATTAAATATTAAGAAAAAAAAGGAAGCCAACGATCGAGATGGCCAAAATCACTGATTACTGATATGATATATTTTTAATGTTATAAATACATATAGGTACAGTCAGTTATAAAAGTCGGTTAACAAACTCAAGACTTCAAATCAATTTAGTATCAAATATTTCATTTTCTTCGTCAGAGTGTTAACTATTGGTGCAGTGTCAATTACTGGTGGTTTTACCTTATATTTCAGCGTTTGGTTAGAGTCTCACGTGAAGTTCAGTAACGATGTGGCCCAATATGGTCATACGTGTTAAGCTTAGTGGGGCAAGTGGTTCTCAAGTGCAGCTGCCGAAATACACCTTTGTGTGCTTGGCGACAGATTTTCAACTTAAGAGCGGTGACTAGCCAGGCGGGCATCAGAAAGTGCCCTACCACCAAGTTATGGTTTCATTACGAGGTTTTCCTTCGCCGAAATCACGGGGTCATTTCAGGAATTCAAATTCACGTCGATCGACGCTGCGTCCGTACACGCTACCACTGCATCATCATTGCTTCTACACTAAATTACTATTATGAAAATTAAAAAAACAAAAATATTGAATTCAGACACTTAGAATAAAGTACTACCCCATAATTAATGTTGCACCATTTTCGAAAAACTCGCCTACTGTTGCTTAAGGATCGTTTATCACAATTATGAGTATCGTATCATTGAGGTGTGGCCTCGGAACTGATACACCTGGTTGTAGAGTACTTTAGAATATTGAGGTTAATTCAGGTCAGATACATTTAGGTTAAAGGGTTCATCAGATAGGTGCATTGAAAACTTGAAAACTTTGCATTGAAAGTCTTTACATTAAATGGGTTATTTATCCTTCTAATAATACAAGCAGTAAAATTTCTTGTTTCTATTACTGCAGAAATAAAATTAAAGATAAATCCGTACCAAGCGTGAATACGTTAACAAGTTGACTTGCATATAATTTCAAAATTATTTAAAATTTACGTCTGTGTTGCCTAGTTTATGTGAGACGTCTATCAAAGGATAGTCGATTATTAAATATCTTAACAAAAATATTAATAATATAATAAAACATTTAATAATTGTTATAGCCGCGTGAAAGAGGCCGCATGCGTTTCCACATGCTGCAGAACGTGCAGATGGCGTTGGACTTCCTCCGGTACAAAAAGATTAAGCTGGTGAACATCAGGGCGGAGGACATCGTCGACGGAAATCCAAAGTTGACACTGGGACTCATATGGACGATCATTTTGCATTTCCAAGTAAGTCGCTTGATGTTTGAAATTTTCTAATTTATTCTCTTTTATTAGATGGCACATGAACTCCAAACAGATAACAAAATGAGTACATTTTGTTCAGAATTATTGAATTTCCCGGGATGTATAATTTTGTTTTAGTAATGTTTATTGGTGATACAATTTACGAATGAAGTTCTACATACGCGATTTGCTTGCAATGGTAGTCAATTAACATCTGTTTAGCAAGACCCTTACTTCATAAGGTCATTTCTATAGTAAGCTCATCCTGAGACATCTATTTAGCTTGTCGCTCCTCCGCCTAATTTAAGGGTTCAGATGTGACATTGGCTTTTGAATTCAAACTATAAATATGTACAGAAAATATAAAAATAATGCTCATTTTGTTACCTGGAACTTTTATTGCGGCGTATTCAGTTTATATATAAAAGTTATTGTCATGTTTAATGCAGATAATTAATGCAATTCCTGTCCATGGTAACATAATGAACATGGATGTAGATTCTATGCACTTGATATTAAATTAAAATTAAAATTAAAAAAAAAATTAAAACTATTTTGTAATAAGAAAACGAATAAACATTAGATTATGCTTTCTCGTAGACAAGGCACTGCTTTTTTTGGTTACTGCCTGTATAAGGTATATTGTCTAACAAATATATCATGTATTCTTAGTAACACCTTGACCTGTTATATCATAGCTAGTTTTCTATAATGTCCAATTATAGACTAGGTCATGCAAGCTATCGGTGATAAATCAACTTCACTACAGCCATCTAGTGTATTTACATTTAGCTTGTACATAATTGACCCAATAGATAACTGTTCGGTCTTGATTCGGTCGGATTGACATTCACAAGTGCCTTCTTAGGGCCTAAATTTATTAAAATATTCTTTATTTTATATTATGACCATGTTTTAGTATAATCTACTAAAATAACAGCAGTAAAAACTTTGCATTTTAAAAACATTTTTATACGAGGCTTTAGAGCCAGTGATCATAGGATCATATGACGGTTTGTTTAATGAGGATTAATCTAACAAATTGAAATGTATTTGTTATTGCATATAATTATAGCTAAACAAAACCGACCTTGAAGTTACTGTTTACTCCGAAATGATTAAAACACTATCTTTCTCTCCCTTATTGTTAGTTGTATTTATTAGAGCATCTGTATTTTTTTTTCAATATAAAAATTTTAGTTTTCTTATTTATTTAAAATCATTTATCAGTCTTTTTATCAATGATTTGTCCACTTTCACTAACTAAACACTATTTTCGATCCACGATGCTGGCCTTTACCCCAGATAATATGGTATATGTATATAGGTAGATTACTTTAGAAATCCAGCGATAACGTCTTGCAATAATCTGCATCACGTCTTGAATAATGGAGTAATAGAAAGGGTATATAAAATTATTTGTTTAACTGTATTAGCTCAGTTTGCTTACTGTTCTTGTGGAGGTCGTGGTTAGTCACATTTGTAATCGAAACACTCATACCGTAATGTGGTTAGTAGAGACCGTTGATTGCTGTTCTAACCTTTAGTTAGCGTTAGGATAATCCACCATAAATGGCGTGTTTGTAAACATATAACTGGCAAATAACGTTCTAAATGAATTCTCTAAAGTAGCAACCTACATGTATATGTGAGTAACCTCGGATAGGGCTGCATACATTATTGGGAGTTGGTTATAGTTCAAATTAACAACATACTACCCGCTTGCAACTGTATTATATTACAATTGAGCAAATAGACAGAGGGTGCGTTTTATAAATACAAATTTGTACAAAAAAAAATCAGTAAGTAATTATAATGTTAATCAAATAGCTAGGCAGTGAGGTAATTTTTCAATTATAATATGTTTAAAACTAGGAAGGTTTAAAACTACCCATAGGAATAATAATATGTATGTTGGCGCCATGTAACACTAACGCGACATTTAAATAAGCAAGTATTTTCCATAAGTTTCAATTCATGTTACAAATTCGTTTGTTTGTTTTAGTATCTTTGTATCAGTGAGAACTTGGATATGTTTGTCTATTTCTCTATTTATATTAAAAGTCGTATGTAATTCTTCTTTACCCTGCTTTTTATCGCATTTAAAATCTTACCGTTAAATATCGGTATTGTAAACCACTAGAGAGATTCTATACCTCAATAATATCTTATTAAACCATTAAATTTAAATTGAGACAGATTATCAAGTTTACTTACCTGGTAAATAGACAGGCGATCATTAGATAATTTCTCTCCAGAATGTTATGAGTGCATCAGCATATTTTCTTTAATTAAAAATTCAATTAAACTACAGATTGTAAATGCTTTCAAACTCGTGTTCTTCCTAATGGTGTCCAAACGCGCTACCATTGAATCATCAGCACTTGTACATATGGACATATCTCTGTTGAGTTTGTAAGGTGTGAACTACCTGGCATGTTTGATCTATACCCGTGTTTATGTATTCTCGTCTCTCGTCACGTTTGCTTCGATATGGTACACGAGCTGTGTGAAAATTACTAACAATGTTTGCGACATTATTATTAATTAATAAAAAAATTTCTTAATAAATAATCTTATATGATGTAGAAATTTACATAGGTTTTTTGTTATAAAGTATTTCATACAGTTGGCGCTGTTGAAATTTTATGTATTATCTTTAATGAAACATCTGCGTTTTGTAAATGCGGTTGAAACTGCTGTCGAGGCCTTGGAAAATACTCTTTTACTTGTCATTAGAATTTGTCTGCGTTCATTTATCATTGAAAGTTGTCTAAAGCGAGTCATTGTACCCAATCCTTGGATGATCACTTTGTAAGTCTTTACTTAATATTTCAATAATTACATGTAATGTTAAACAATCAATTAAAGATGGTATCACACTAAGTCTGGATTAGGGATTGATATTTAATGAGGGTACAAGTTGATGTTTAGTGATACGTTAGCTGTAAGAGTTTTTATACCTTGACATACAACGTTCAACCAGTAACTATCAGACATTCCTAAAGAATTGATTGTTAACGACCGTCTCAAAGCATTTGATGTCCCCTCATGCTAACATTGAGAATGGTGCAGAATATTAGAAATTATCTCTTTTTTTATACACCCCGACTGCGTTAGCATAGTCTCGGGAATAGGTGATAATAGAGATAATACATAAGATAAACTTCCGCAAAACAACGACTACATCAATTAAAGATCTGATGCTGTCACAACCGAATATTGTAAATTCAAGGAAAAAATAGTTACGTGTATCATGTCCGAACCACAAACAGCGTAATATGTGATGTCATGCTCTACCGAGAAATGTCTGTATTTCGACCTCGGTTTTGGCCTTAGCAGTGACAACTTTTCGAATTTATAGTTCATGTGTATTATATAATATTAGCACATTAGTAAAGGACGTTTCCTATTTTTATGATACAAGTTTGAAATCAGATATATGCACGATTATACTCGTAGTATCTTGACAGTTGAGGGGAGAATTTTATTAGCTGCACCACTTAACCTTGAGTGATTGTGGGTAAACGCTTCCATGTTACACTCAGATGACAGAGAAAAGTGTTTATAAATTAATTAATTTAGCAGAAGAGAAGAATAAACAGACAAACACGTTAAAAATATAACCATAAGTAACATAGACGTCAAAATATGTTTAGAGTTAAAAATAATGCAGGTCGCTAAAATTTTAAAGGAAGAAATTTAAATATGGCAAAATTGCGAAATTAAGATTAGATCTGTAGTCGAGGGCGAAAGGTTTTTCGTTTTTATATTAGTAACCGATACATTTCCTTTTTTTTATTTAGGTATTAGGGTTTTTTCCAGATGTGAATATTATCACTTTATGTAATACCAATTATAAATACATAATCTTTATTCTTATCTATGTAGATTTTATATTGATGTTTATTTAAGATGTAAGTAATACACAGTACTCCTATTTAAAATGTAATTTTGAAATACCAGGATGTCATAAGCGAAGCACAAATCCTACATAAGTCGGCTTAGTATTCATGGAACTTCAAATGTCGAGATTGCATAAAACGACCTTAGTGCATCACGAATTCGCTTTCTCACTCATTCAACTTGCGTAATGATTACAGCTCACTAGCAGAAAGGGAAATTACAAATTTGCAACGACAGTTGTCCAGATGTGATTTTTTTTGTTTGATCAATTCAAAGTGGGATGTTGTTGATTCGTTGGGAAGGGTTCGTAATGTATTTGTATACTACGAGTATGAAATTGGCATTGTGGTTTAATGAATTTTAATTGAAGAATCAGATATTGGCAAATACCACAATTGTTAACAGCAAACCAAGTTGAAGAGAAATTTGTTAACTCGGTGGACAATTAATCCAACTAATATGAAGATACGGTGAAGGATAATATCATGAGGAATTCAACTTTTAATTTGAAGCTTTATGCTAACAGCGAATTCTAATAATAAATGAGATTTAAACTAAGGTAAGGGGAAGCCGTTGGATGCAGGCAGCACTGAACTGGTCGTTGTTGTAATCTGTGGGGGAGGCTTATGTCCAGCAATGAACGTCTTTTGGCTGAAATGATGATGATGATGAATCTGTAAAAACAAAAAGAATTAATAGTTAGGTAATTATATTTCTGCGTAAAAAAGGGTAATACTTAAATGCAAAGTAGATAAAGAAGTTGCCTCACCTAGGATAAGATACGTAAATTATATGAAGTTTAATTGTTCGACCGCCGAGGCGGGCTTGTGGTATGAACTTCTTAACAATGAGTTACATCAGCCGTGATTCATGCAATAACTATTACACGTCATTGTCGGTGGCGCAGATGGCTTTTCAAAACATTTTACACACCTTTCGTCCGACATCGTCATTTATCCTTACAAATAATGACCTATGTTATTGTTGCGTTCTGATGGAATTGAAGTGAATAGATCTTTTGTTCAGGAAATGGATTGGATTGTATTAAACGAATAGCTGTGCCTCGCGGTTGCGTCTGTGTTAAATTTATTTGAACAACTCTCCACTGCGCCGCGCCGCCGACGCACCCTTGTAGACTTTCATTGTTCTCATTTACCGTACTTTCCTACATCTTGTCATACTGCTTGATGTACATGGTTAATGCTCCGCTTCATACATCGTAGCGTGCACTATGTAGCCTTCCTCAATAAAATATGTTCTAAAATGTAAAATGGGCTACGTCAGCCACCAATCATGATCATAGTACGGCAGAATAGCTAAGCCGTCAACCACTCTGATTACAGTTGCCGGATTAATATCGCTGAGGCCGAAACCGACTAGGAGGAACACATCATTTTCTCATTTAATAGCTATACCACAGATTTGGTGTTCAAGTTATCGTTGGTACACGAATTCTGTAAAATATTATAGCACTTTTTTATAGATAAAAAATAGCAAAGAGATATATGGACTACCATCCTATAGCTATCTATTAACTAACTTCAAATTAGAACAAACATTAAATATTAATTAAACATTCTCCAGTGAATCCATTCAATTATGGGTTGCTACTTCCGAGAACAGGGTTAGAAATTGCAACGGTTCGTTTGCCAGTGGCAGTGCACATAGTAGCTCCAGTGCCTGCTTCTTTGCTAACGGTATTAATCGGTACAACTCTCCTGTTGAGATTCGGTAAAGTATGGTGTGACTCCACTATTCTCGTGTCAGTTTTCTCTATGGTCCGTGCGTTCTATGGTTTTCCATCTATTTTGCTATTACTAAATACTTAATCGATGGAAATCCCGGGCATATACATTATTTGATACATTTATCTTTATATACAAATAACTAGCTGAGCCCCACGGTTTCACCCGTGTGAAATTTATTATCGCGCCCGCGTAGCTCTATCGTTGTTCCATTTCCCGTTCTTGCTTACAGAAGTAGCGTCGTAACGTGAAATTATATAGCTTATACTATTCCTCATGAATCTGGCTATTTTATACAAAAAAAATTGTCGAATCCGACTGGCAGTTCCAGAGGTTAGTCCGTTTAAATAAACAAAAAGACTAACTCTTCAGCTTTATTATATTAATATAGTACAGATAATGTTTATGTATTATCTAAATTAGAAAGTTATCAGCTAAATTTTATTGACCCCCCCCCCTTTAAATGCTGGGATTTTACAAGACCCCCTTTTGTGTTTATATAAATGAACACCACACAGGTTTAAAACATATATTTTTTTAACTATCTAAGGAATAAAGATGTAGGTAATAAAAATTATTATTTTGTGTAATAATAAAATTAAACGTTATTAAAGTCATGTAATATGTTCATGACATGTATTACGTAACGATTTGTGTGAACAGATCGTTTAAAAATATGTTATACGTATATAAAAGTAAGGATTATTTTACAGCATTTTATCTTTAAAAATGTTATTAAATTATTAGTTATTATGTATTAAGGTGACTCCTCTCACCTGAACTGCGTATTTTTTATACTTTGAAATATTTTAAATCTTTAAACTTTTTATGAAAGAGGATTTTGTTACTTTTTGCTAAATATATTTATTTAACTATGTTTTGACATATACTTTTTAATGAAGAATGAACTATAATTTGACAACATGTGTCATTATGATTTTGATCATTATTCTGTTACAAAAAATTAAGAGGCTTATGATCATATAGTGGAATTTACCGACATAATCCGCTTATTAGGAAAAGTAAGGCCCTTTTAAAGTCTGCCTTTTTTTAAATCTAAATTCCCTTGATTACTTCCTTAAGAGTGATAAATGTGTGATTATGCGTCTGGTACCGGTAAATATGTCATCGGGCGGACTTTGAGTGTGGTACACTGATTTCGAATACATGCGTACATTATCGTACACGCGTAGACCTTTTAGGTTATATTAGGACGTCAAATTAGCTCTTTTTAAGTGCACTCAATGGAATTCCAAAGTATGCGTTGATATATAGCAGTTAAATCGCACAGGCCATTAGTGACGGACAAGATAATATTCTTAAAAGCTTTGGCGTTACATCACCGTGTATGTCGCCTCTCGCTCCATATATAGTGTTGTCGTTTTAAATAATAACTGATATGTTTATTCATACACCGCTTGTGCATCAGACTGACTGCATACGTTTAATATTTGTTAGGATGCTGTCCCACTAAGGAGGCGGTTCTATTTTTACCCCCGACACAAGTAACGTAGTTATTGAGACCATTTCAATGAGCACAAACGCGATATCTCTGCTGTAAATTGGTGAAGATACCCTGCAGATGCCATATTATGATGCAGCATCAGCTCAACGATGCCATGTTCTTCTAGTATCACTGAAGTAACAGAATACCAAATTTGATTTAATCAGATCTGTTGGAGATGTTCACATCCATTTATCAATTAGAAAAGAGCTGATAATCTTCAAATGGCTGAACATATTTTCTTGAATCATAATTAAGAAATAAAAACTAGATCTAAATCGGTTCACTCGTTTGGGAGCTACGATTCCACAGACAGATATCTACACACACACACACCGATACACTTTTTTAAATACTTTTTGGGGTTAAAAACAACTTTATGAATATAAGAA
Organism: Saturnia pavonia; assembly: GCA_947532125.1. Classification (NCBI taxonomy): domain Eukaryota; kingdom Metazoa; phylum Arthropoda; class Insecta; order Lepidoptera; family Saturniidae; genus Saturnia; species Saturnia pavonia. The sequence continues at coordinate 2,981,212 of OX383916.1, read as the reverse complement.
AGAGAGATACTTATTTTAAAGAAGTGACATGTTTATTGTAAAAAGTGGGAGAGTAGATTATAGAATAATAATAATATTTCATATCTTTGACAACGACGTGCCCTTTACAAAGGATTGCATTGTGTATTCATGTTATATTGAAACTTACGTATGGATATTGTTATAAATATAATTTCTTTATCAAGTGGGACACGTGACTTGAGTAATAAACCGTTTTTATTTATTAACATATGACGAGGGTCAACCATTATATCACGAATGCGTAGTCAACTCATTACAACTGGCTGTTTTTTTTTTTCACTTTATACCGAGTGAATAATTATAATCGAAGGAAAAAGACAACCGACGGTAAACAGATGTATGGCAAAGTGAAATTTAATTGGAGATTTATCTTTATTTGGAGCAGCCCGACTGGTGGAATACCTCCACCCTACAGAAGATCGCAGTCAAATAACCTTGTGTTGTGTTCCTGCGGTGAGAAGGGTTTCCAGAGCTCCTTGAGGCAGGGGATTCAAGGTCGGCGACGCGCCAATGTTACCTATGGTATTACAAGCGTCCATAGGCTATGGTAGCCGCTTACCATCAGCGGCCCGTATGCTTGTTTGCCACCTTAGTAAACACCTATCTATTGAAAATACAATTATGCACAGTTACGCGAATCAAGGGTCAATGACCGGCTGACATTCTCGAGAATAAACGAATTTCTACCAGACTGCCTAATCTGATATTCAAACAAATAAACATCATTGTAATTTTACGTTGTACGAATATTGTGTTGGATACCCTTGGTTTTTTTGTTCTAAAAATTATAATCTAATTATAGTTTTAGATTCAGAGTTCATATATAAATAAATATACAGCTTTTTATTTCATACAGATTGCGAAATGATTTTTTATTTAGAACAGTTTTATCTATTTGTTAGTTTTTTGGTATTATTTGTTTTGGTTGGTAATTAGTAGATTATCTGTTAATTGTTGTTAATTATTGTTTTATTTTTTATTTTTTGTAAGTAAATTAATCTGCAAGAACTTCAGAATGGGTGAAGGTCTCTTCCAAAGGTGTCCATTTATTTCTGTCATGTGCTACTTGTCTCCAGTTTTGGCCAGCTATTCTTCTGATATTCTCTTCCCATCGTGTCAGGGTTATCTCCCTGTCTCTTTTGCCTTATGGGCCAATCCACGATGTCACTTTCGCGGTCCATCTCTGATTTATAAATGTCGTGAAATGGCCTCCAAAATAATTCAAAGGTCTAACAGTGAAGATCAATAAAAAGTTATAACTGAAATTAATTTCCTATCTAGTCTAAATTCTATCTTATCACGAAAAAGATAGCCAATACGAGAGACATCTGCCAACTTGAAATATTTTTAGAAATAGTAACAGCAACTTAGTCTTTATTTTAACTTAATATTTATTTATTACTAGCAGGCCCGGCCGAGGTTGTTCTTTCCAATTGTCAACCACAACAGTCAGTCTACAGTCGACGACAACGCCACCTATCCCATTTTTTTCCTGACAATTTTTTCGGAGCTTAAAAATACAAAAGCAAAATAAGAATTACGAATATTCACCGTTCGAATCCTGAGTTCATAAAAAATAATTAGATAAAAGGGTTTTCAGATTTTACCAAATTGTCAAATTATCCGGCAACCTTTCAAATTTCTTAGCTTCCTAAATTCCGTCTATTACTAAATTTCTATAATCTAATACTATATTTAATAAAAAAATAGCCAAATCGGTCCAGCTGTTCTCAGATACCAACGAACGGCATTTAATTTTTATTTATATATACTAAATTCCGAACGTCACAACTGCATTGTTTAATTGAATATGTGGTTCACAATTCAATTGAATCAATCTATGTCATATTGTGGTCTCAATTTCTGAAGCGATTGAGATAAATGATTGCTAGGAATGAGTCACTCATTTCAAACCATACATTAAACATGTCAACTTGTTTTTTGTACAGTTTAATATGTGGAATCATTAAATATAATATTTCAAATTATGTACATCCACGACCACGCGTGATTAATCATTTTCTGAACCTATAACACCTAGAAGAAAAAGCAAAGATGGAGTGGCCAATGTGTAGTTGTCAAAAATTTTATTATTTTTTAAACTGTATTTTATTTTCAGACTACCGTTTAATGTGTCTGGCTAACATCACGAAATTTGCAAATTCAATTCTCGCTAGAATTATATAAAATTTTACGGCATCTGGATAAGTAGTGTCTAATGTATACAATGTTGTTCATATGTTGTTTTGCTACACGCACTCTTATCGTAGGGTCATTCCCAGTGTTAATACCCAAATACCCTAAAACTTAAAATAGATAATTGATTAGATTCTTTAATTTAACAAAATGTTATACCGCTGAATATTTATTTCACATGGAATTTTACGGTATATAAATAACTGAATAAAGCGCCATCTCTGGGCTACTGCAATAATCTAATAATTTTCACTTTCCTTTCCAGTGGTTCCAGTTCAAACTACTTCCTTGTTTGTATTTCTTTTTTATTACCTAAAATAAACCACGTTTAAATGGCATGTTTATATTACACTTTTTTTGTAAGTACTACTAAGTTATTTTTAGTCTGGTTTTAATTCCATTCCGGTACAAGAAAAGTCTAATGATATAATATGATTATAAGTTTTGCAAACAGGAAATCACAAGGTCGTGGTACCTCATTGCACATAATGTCATAATTATCACTTCCAGTGGCCTACAGACCACAGGGCCTGCGTGTAGGATGATGGAAGGTCGCAGACCATATGGTTCCACCCACGTACCTCCCTCGCGCCCTTTAATTACGGCATATGTTTAGCTTTCCAAATACTCTTTATATTAGTGTCTCAAACTTATTAATTTATTTACTTTGATTTGAATACAAGGAAGTTATAACAAGCAGATAAAAATCACGGATGGCGTAGAAAAATAAGATCAAATGTAAAACGTTTTTGAGTATTTTTTATGTTTGTTCGTTCATAAATCAACTGTGACTGATATAATTTAAATAAAAAGGATTTTTCAATATCTAATACGATTGCTACCGTATAAGAATATCTATGCTATTCCTTGGTATTTATCAAGTTTAGTCTCTAGTCAGTAATTCAATAGCAAGTTGAAATGGTTAGACTTCCAAGATATTCAATTATAAAATTTAATTTGCGTATTAGAGTACGGAATACATAATTAATACAATCATTTAGATGATAGACGTATATTATTTAAATTATTGAATCGTTGTCAACTTCAATTATTCTATCAATAAAATAATATATATATATATATATAAGTACTATATAATTGTTAAAAAAATAATGTTAACATAAGACCACCGGTACTGTGTCCTTATTTGGCAGATATTTATTAAATAAATTACGAGACGTTTGTGTACGCGATGCGTTATACGTTAATGGGGTATAAAGTATTGTTATTGACACGGAAAGCGTAAGTGGTTGAACAAGATGGGATCAATTTATTGATCTTTGACTTGTTATTTATTCATTAGTAGTGTCAGGTATAGTTGTAAATATTAAAAGGTTAACGTTTTAACAGGAGATTTCTTTACAATATTTAATAAGTAATTTATAGTTGTACAGTCAATGTGGGAAATATAAATAAAGAAAGTGTTTTACAATTCATTTCATGTACAAATTAAAAAGAAAATGTTGGTAGAGATTTTTGAGGTAGGATTGTATTGCCAAATCCGAAAGTATTAGAGAAAGACATAGTTAGTTGTGAGGTACGAATTCGATTTAAGAGAAAACAAAAATTGAATATATGCTTTTTTTATTTTTGATTTGAACGGAAAATCAAACCGATTGTTTTTTTTATAATATGTATTATATAATATGATATATGTATATATATATATATAGGTATACATGATATATGTATAGGTATACACCAATGAACTTTGTTTTATATCCATTCAAGTTTTTCGGATTGCAGTGTGCTTATCATCCGGCACAGTTTCATCACTTTGCCTGTTGAAAATACTATGTACGAAGGTTGAGATTTTTCTCTTGTATTTATCGGAAACATCTTTTGACAGTGTTGTATATTGAAATTAATATTTTTTATGATACTCACAAACTTTATTTGTACATGCAATCCTCCGCCAGACTATGATGGTAAGTTGTCAGAGCAGAAATTGCGTCTGAAAAAAAAGCGCTTAAATATACACAAAATAAATATTATGAGTGCGAAAAAAAACTTGCTGCTTCATTTGAAATTTGAAAAAAATTTGCTTCCAAGCTTGTTGTTTACCGTATTTTTAACTAGATGGCGCCACGAGTATGTAAACATTGGTTCTAAATTAAATCGGCTCACTTAATAAGCTTACAGCGATGCTCCATAGATGGCGGTACCATGCTTAACTAAAGTAGACAAATTATAGTGAGTAAAGAAAAACAAAAGAATTTTAATTTGTATTACATTTTAATATGACTAGTATATTTCGAACGTGTTAAAACTCACATACTGTTGGAATAAATAAATGGGCAATCGTATTACTTACGCTAGAAATTGAATATTTGGCCTTATTTTTTAGTTTGTTTTTAATCCAGTTTTATGTTGATTAGAACTAGGTAATAAAAATGAAAACATATTTACCTCAGTGGCCTTCTTCCCATTGTTTTGGCCTATAATACACACTGCAAAACATTATTTTACAAGAAAACAATCGTTTTGAGTCACAGAGGGCAATGCGCGTTGCAGCGTTGTTAAGTTTATATGGATTGTTTATAATTTTTGTGTTAATTATAAGGAACTTAATAAGAATAAAAATAGCTTATATTATTAATGTATATACACACAATAACGCAGAGATGACCTCCTACAAAATTAAACATACTAAATTTACCTCTTCATAGTAGTAGTATAGATATATTATATCTCTGAAACTACTGATGTCATTCTAAAAATAATTGACTAATAGAAAACTGCGTTATTGTGTGTATATACATGAATAATATAATAACCTATGTTTATTCTTTTTAGTTTTATATTATAATTAAACCGACCGAGATCGCTCGCGATTCTTAGTTGTTAATACAAGTTAAAACTTGATGGTAGCATATTGTAGTAATTAATAATTTCAATGTTCGAATTACGTCAAGGTTTAGTCTTAGTTTGTGATTTTTTTATAATACAATGGTAACAAACAATTATGCGTTCCGCCTGATGGTAAGCGGTTACCGCAGCGTATGGACGCTTGCAACACCAGAAGCAACACATGCGCGTTGCCACCTCTTTAAAAACCGGTTCACTCCCCATTCCACATCCGGAGCGTTCGCAGAAGGAAACTCATTTGAAACTGGACTGTCCGCGACATAGGTTCGAAGATGTACAAAGGTGGAAGGTGTATAAACTCTCTGCCGATGGCGATGGTGCGAAGCTGGAAGGTAGCCGTTGGCATCAAGTCGAACTGGAACAAGGTACCACAAGGAGGCGAGGTCTCTCCTTAAACTTAGCCTTAAAGGCTCGATACCGTTTGTGAGTTTGAGATCGTCAACAATTCTCACAGCTCGTGTGTGAGAATACAATGACTAAAATATTATTAAATAATCATTAAAGATTATCTTGTAGATAATTTCGACTTGCGTAATAATATTTTATTAAAATCTCGGTCAACACGAATGAAACGCATTTAGCAATTTTTTAACGCACTTTCTATTTAATTACGCACAACGGTGAATAAATTTATGAGGATTGTTTGGAACATTCTAGATATGAGTGACATAAAATAATTATATGAAAACCTTTTTAATAGTCCGATTATAATGAGGCCCAAAAATAAATAATACTAGCAAGTTGTAACGCCCTGCGATTTTGTTTGCGTTTAAACAATATACCTATTAATAAGAATAAAACATAGCATATATACCTACATATATATATATATATATATATATATAGCCCTCAGGGATATAATGGAGCTTGCTGTTAGCAAAAGAATTTTCACAATCGGATCAGTAGTTCCAGAGATTACCTCTTATATACAACCTCATAAACTTTATAATAATATTTTGGAAGTATAGATTATTGTGGATTTATGAAATTTAATCGTACAATTGTGATATTTTCCGCATCAATAATAACTTTTAAAAAGCGTAACTATGTATAGTCTATTTGACGTTTGCTTATACATATTATACATGCCTCGATAAAGGAATAAATTCTGTAGATAACGCCATCTATCTTAACTGATACGAACTCTACGGAGAATGTGAGAGCTTACATTGTCAATGATCGATTCGCGAATCATATCTATATCCTTGTTCTATTGATAAATGATTGATAATGCAATTATACTGACATAGGACACTGTTGAATTATTTTTGTTTTAACAACGTAAACTGTTCATTTTTTTTTTGTAAATTATAGATGGCCAAGTTTTATCATATATTATGTTACATTAGGTAATGTGTACCTACCACAAGCACGTTCTCTTAGAACACTTTTTCTAAACCATTTAAACCATTCCTAAGCAATATAATGTAATGGATAATTCTCTAGAATAAAACTAACTAAAAACATCTGCAGACCTTCCTATAAAATCAATTTTGACATTTAAACAGTAATGAAGGCTTTTATAATTGAGAGGATTTTATGTTACAAGTGGTTCTGTAATAAATGTGCCATCAAAAACATAACTGTGAAAAAGAGGCTAAGTTCTGTAGGAACGATGTTCGTGGTAGTCGTTCTCACCCATAAAAGACCTGAGATCTAACGGGTGCCAAGTTCCATAGCAGTTCGTTTAATTATATCTGTAGAAATATACGTTCTTCAATTCATTTACAAAACAATTTGTTTACTTTCTTTAATATGGGATTTTTAAATTGGCAAGTTTTAATTGTCAATAAATTATGATCAATAAATTTAGCGTGAGCACTGCTGCTTTACCGCATAAATATATTTGACGGTGGTGTTTCCACAATCGATCCTTTCACAGGTTTTAGAACTCTGCCTGAACTACTAGACACCTTAGTATTAATAAGAAAAATGGTGAAAATATAAAAACTATAAAATTTTAAGTAGTATAAAAAAAATACGTTATTTTATCAAAGGATATATGCCTATAATCTTTGCATATAATTTTGTTCTGTTATGATCAGTCTGTCGCTAATTATTTGTTGACAAAACTTTAACGTATTTGGCTACAATCCCTACTCTTTGCGACTTTTTGAACACAGAGCATTATAAGTTCCGCGTACACCTAAACGTTTTAGTTGAAAAACGCTTTAATTCCTTTTTTGTATCGTTAAGGTTTGGCATAGTGGCCACAATCTCACCTGATGTTAAGTGACGATTTGGCCCAAGATGGTAACACGCTAAACCTAGTGGAAGACTGGCTCTCAAGTGCAGCTGCCGAAACACACCTATTGGTGCTGGGCGACGGTTTTTCAACTTGAGCGAGGTACCTTTACCAAGCGAGCATTAGAAAAAACCCTACCACCGTGCTATAGTTTCCTCACGATTTTTTTCTTCACCGGAAGCTCAGGCTCATTGCAGGGATTCGAACTCACGTCAATCGACGCGAAGTCGTACATGCTACCACTGAGCTATCAATGCTTCAAACTCCTCTATGACATAAATTACTTAAGAACTAGATGACTAATAAATGGTTTATTTTATCAGGATTACTTAAGTAGTTTGTTATTTACTGACACTAAGTTGGGTTGAGTTAATTACTTTTTTATCCATTAATATTCACTCTGCTGTTTATTTTTTGAAATGAAACTTCTTATGCGGCTTCCAACGCGTTAAACGTTTAACTCGGTCTCTCCTCTTTGTGTGTGCCAGAGCAAGAGAGTAATATATTATCGGTCTCTTCTCTTTGTGTGAGCCAGAGCGAGAGAGTAAATGTCGGTGTGTATGTATATTGCACACTGTTTAAATAAAATAGAAAATGTCTTTTAAAATGAAGTTTCACTTCTATCGTGTGTGAATCGCACACACACCTTTTTTTCTATGAGATAGAGGACTCATTTCCTTTCATGCCAGCCTGACGTCGACGTCATATCCGCTTTTGAGTATCGAGAACTCGTATTTAATCTTTAAGTATTTGAAAGTATCTTGTGGATCAAGTGTTTATTAATTTGGTTTTATTTCTGTTATTTATAACATATTATATACATTAGAATATTTCATACAAAATAGTAAAATCCTGATTTCATTTTATGTTATTACTAGCAACCCGCCCCGGCTTCGCACGGGTAGCAGAGTAATACATATAACTATATTGGTTTACGCGGCGCACGCCAGTAAAGCTCCCAGTCTGCAGGAGTTTTTCCTAGATTTTCAACAATCATGGTCATATTTCAGCCAATTTACACAAAACATTTAATGACTTATACACAAAAACCTCCCTCTTGAACATTATGAAAATTCGTTGGGTAGTTTTGAATTTATCGCGTACAGACAGATCGACGTCCAGTAACGTTAACTCTAAAGTTAACTCTAAAGTACAGTAGGCGTGCTAGAGTTTTTTAAGTACAAGATAATTTTGATTAAAATTTGTCAAAAATTTTTTTTTCTTTATTCCAGTTACCGATAGTAATATTGTTTTAGAATATCGTGCTAATAGGATACAGTATATTTTTATAAATGAAGATTAATATTCGGTTTCCAAGAAATCATTTTCAAAAGATTTCAACGCAGTACAACGCGGAAATGAGTAACAAGATGTTGGTTCATTGTTTAAACTCAGTCAATTTACCCGCTTGTTTATACTAAATAATTCGAGTTGGATTTCAAAATAATTCTGTAATTAAATGTAAGAAACACATAAATATTATATTAAGTAATACGAGTATTATGTTAAGTATGAGTATTTTTTTAAATTTATATCTTGGCTGTTACTGTTTATTCTTTGGCCAGAATTAATCATTTGTAATTTGATGATTAACCTTGGATAATAAGAAAAAAATACCTCTCTGTAGTATTATCATAATTATTGAAGTCAGTCAGTACCCACGTACAGAATATATACGTTTTTTTAGTATATAAACCGTCATGGGTAAGTTACTCCCATCTGCGCTTGCGCAGACAGCAGCCAGTCACCTGCAAGCGACCGGCGGAATCGCGCGCGCCTCCCGCAACCCTGATCATAAAAAAAACCGAACAACGAATCGAATTACGAATTAACAAATCTAACATTTTAAGAGAATAGGAAAAAAGTATCGTTTGTAACAAACGGAACTCTGTGGTTTGTGTCTGTGTGGTTTTATTAGTGCTGTGTAATTCTGGATTCGATGCGCGATTTTCGTTTACCGATAAATACCGGTGACAATAACGGTTATCGATATTACACTTGAGTGGGAATTCATTGATATTTCACGTTATTCGTCACGGTTGTATCGTTTGATACATTGTTGACATAAATCGATTATTTAATTACACGATAAAACAACGCGCTAACATTTCCTATTTAATGTATACAGAATGTTTAAAATACAAATTATCGGTCTTGATATGTCAATTTTTGAGAAAGTGGAATCTAGATAGTGCATTGATTAGATATAATGCCATATATGATGTATTGTATGATATGAAGCTACTTGTTTTTATAAATAAGTAAATTACAAAGTTCTTTTATATGCTCACTTTTCGTACTATATTTTATATGTATACAATTTTGTGAATATATTTTAAAATCATTACCCCGTTAAGGGTTGAACAGTAACCCTTGTATATTCTTTGCTATTCTTTTTTTATTCGAACTGACTAGACTGTTAGCCTTAAGGGCCTTGGAACCGTTACAGGCTTTGACAGCTTCACCGGGGTTGGCTCTTAGCTATGCTGTCTCACTCCACTATGTCAACTTATCAACTTCCAACAGATGTAGGGCACAAAGAAATTTCTTTGGAGTTTTCTCTCTACTTGGCATAGTCCGACTGGTGAAATACCTCCACCCTACAAGAAATCGGCCCTAAATAAAATTGTGTTGTGTTCCTGCGATGAGTAGGGTTTCCAGTGCTCCTTGAGGAAGGTATTTCAAGGTCAGCAACGTGCTAGTATGATACCTTTTGGTATTAAAAGCGTCCATGGGCTACGGTAAAAGGATTATCTTTCTTGCACTCACATGCAGCTGCCGGACGGAAAGCAAATGCGTAATAATCAACACCAACATTCCATGTTGGTACCTACGTGTATGCTGTCCGTCGATATAGGGTATATAATTCTAAATTCCTGAATCGGTTTCCATCTTAGTTGTATAAAAATATCTAAACTTCTATGTTTCTTGAAAAGCGGTCTGGAGATGAATATTTTATATAAATATATTGGGGAAAGAACTGGCGTCTTCTGTTTTCTACATTATTTTCCGTGGTGGATGGGCTTCCAAAACACAGTTTTTTTATTATATTGAATTTGTAGTATAGCAACGAATTGCCTCGTACGAACATTCACAAATGTATAAAATTTAAGTCTTAAAGGCAAATTTTGCAATCCTGTACAACATTATGGCTCACTGAGAACATAGAAGGCTTTCCACTATCGAATTACATGCTACAAATGCCTGCTTTCACGGGCAAACACCTAACACAATCTACAATGTTCACACCAAATACATTTAACTGAACTTTCATTTTAATAAAAACCACAAACTTTAGATATTTTTCACTATAAGCGTAAACGTTTTTTTGATGGAACGTGTCCAAAGCGAAGTTTGAGAGCTTAATATCAAGTATAATCCGTTTAATACTTTTCGATCAGTGCATAGAAAATCATAGTTGGAGTCAATATTAGTTTTACTTTTACCCAAGTGGCTCTGGAAACCCTATATACCGCAAGAAGACAACACCAGGCTATTTAGTTTAGATCTTCTGTAGGATGGAGGAGAGGAGACAGTCACCGTTATGTTTAAACTGTACCGTTTTAATCATTGCCGAACTAGTATATAAAATAAGTTATTTATATTTAAGAAAATAATGAATACAATAACGTTGATTAGAATTCAGATAAGTTTCAGCGGTTAAGAAAGAATTGGTTTTCCAAGCACTCGTCAGGTTTCTGATAAGACTTTGCTCTTTATAAAAACAGCTGGTTCTTATATCCTCATTAAAATAAAGGCGACAATTAAAGGAATGTCAATTTCTATATAAAGTTAACCAAGGTCCGAAGTCGCGGTGGGTGTCACCATTGGATTCCTAAGTCTGCCCCCGCAGACGTATCACCCACATATTTTGAGACGTTTTTTTAATTATCAATTATAGTGTTATAATTATCTGTTTATAGCCTTCAACAACTAGAACTTTTTTTAAATATATCACGGCCACATACACGGTACATGTTCTTTAAGCCTAACTTGTAAACTTCTGTAATCTTCAAAGTGATTTTAAACAATCTAGTGGTTCCCTTGTTCGAACTTTGCGAGTTTTTGTGGCAACTCAATATTACATAATACAGGGTCAAAAACCCTGTTAATGAATTAAAATAAAAACCACAACATGGCAGTTCAAGATCCCGCCAAAAACTCAGGACTAAAAGGTTATCATCTAAGAAATATAGAATTTAATTGCAAAGTGTTGCCAGTGAAAAGAAAAAAAATACATTTCTGAGTTAAATTTACAGTCACCTGTAAATTTTAATTTAAAACATATTTCGTATTATTTTTACATAAATAAACTTTTTTTTAACTATTTTAATATATACATAATATGTTATATAGTTTTGTAATGGCGTTATCCTTAGTTACGACGTTTTAAAGGTTACGGAGGTCGCGGATTCCATTCCCTCTAATGCTGATTGAAATGGTACTCATCATCTTGGTGAGACATGTTCTAAGCTCACATTAAATCTGGTCATTGGATTACATATATTGAAGAATCGATAACCGATTACTTATCCTTAAGTAGAATATTATTTAGTGATATATGTATAAAAAATATATATGGAACGATTTGCAATATTCTAAAAGCGGTGCGTGATCGAATATCTTAGACGTTTAATTAGCAAGCAAATGTTCCATATTGAGCAAAAACATCTACGATTTGTTTATCTCGCAAACAGGGGTGCCCTTTGTGGGTTAATCATTGACCGATACTTAAGGTATAAAATGTAATATCGCTACATCGGTATGTTAAATGCTATGAGAAGGAAAACACAATAAAAATAATGTTATAATGAAGTTATTAAAATTAAAAGTTATTCATAATCTTAGCAAATACATTAAGGTATTAATGAAATCGAAGGATGCGATGGAGGTTTACGAGGATGGAAAGTTGTAGCATTGCGTTTTTACCTACCTCGGGTTAAATAGAAATTTAATCAAATGTAATTATTTTTAAATGGTTTATAAAGATATATTTATTACTATCATTTGTTTGTAGCTTGAATAATAAGGTTGAGAAGTCACAGCCTAGCTATCAGGGGTAGCAAACATTTGTTGACTATAAACACGTTATGACAAGGCCTTCAGCAGCACTGTCCACTTAACTGGTTGACTCTGTCTGTCACTGATCTTTCCATCACGTAAATAAGCTTTTCAATGCTGTTAGTAGTTCACGTAAGCATACAGCTTACGGATGTGCGTGTGTGTGTTACAAGTTGTTCTTATTTTGGCGCCGCAAAGGCACTTGCCAGTTACAATGTTTATAAGTTTAACCTTCAAACTTGGGTATATGGAGGATAGAGATATTCGGGTCTAACAAGATTGTGGCTGCCTTTTTAGAACTGTCTAGGAAATTTTTGTGGCAACTCAAAATTTAACGTTTCTAGTTATTATTTATAATCCAATTGACGTATGCACAATAACCATCAAATATTAACTAATACTTTCGAGTTCATTACAAAAGTAGAATAAAGTTAATAAACAGATGCGCAAATTTAAAATAAAAGTTACAATACCAGACAACTTCCCATACATTGATATTGTTATAAAATCAATAGGTTTTTGTGTTCACAGGTGAACAAACATCACAACTATGACAAGTTGATATTATTAAACATGTGATTGTAACTGTTTGTACAATATAGATCAAGTTTATAAAAAACGTTTTGTTTTATCCTGTTTCGTGATAATACAATAAAATCATTCGCTGAGTGATGACATTGCTATTTGCAGATCGTTTTCAAGATGGTCATTGTCCGATGACGACAAGAAGTTTTTTTTTTAATTCTTTAGACGTTTAGTGGTATGTGACTTTTTCCCCTGATGTTAAACGAAGATGTGGCCCAGGTAACACGCTAAGCTTATTTGGAAGAACTGGATCTCGGATGCAACTGTCGGTGACAGATTTTCAAGTTGAAGGTGGTAGCTAGCCAGGCGAGCATTAGAAAATGCTCAACCTGCAATGGTTTAAAATTAAAACAATCTGCTTACCGTGTTAAAATATATAAAAACATAATATTTACAAGAATGCTCAGTTTAGCGGTAGAATGTTCAGGGTACTAAAATATTACGAATTGAAGAATAAAAAAATTACATGCCAAAACATCAATGTTTTCATGCTAGGCTCTGATAAAATCCACTTATACTCGTAATTTTAAAGAATAATAACTGCATAAGAACAGCTTCATACCAACAAGTAAACCATAATTTAAAGAATTCATGTCATAATAACTAAATGAAAACTTGCGTCCTTTGCCAGTTTCCTTTTATACAATATATTATGTATATACTTACACATACTCATATATAAATGTTCGACATCCGGCGGAAGGGCGCCGCCATGTTCGTCATGGACGTCAGGAGACGTCATGGTCTCCCAAATATGGTGTCTAGCGTCTAGTGACGTACCTTATATGTCATATAAATAGATTTTCGATTTGTTTATAATTTACTTTCAACTTTCTTACAAAAGCCCCGATTGGTTACTAGGGATTTGGTATATTATATCAAGATTCAATAACTCTTCTTCGAATTTATTTATTTGTCCATCGCAATATCCGGCTGCGATTTAAATCTATTACGATCTTCAACTTCCTCTGCTTTAAAATTAGTATTCTTAAAATACGGTTCCTTACAAAATGTCCCATTTTTATGGAGTCCTTTTCAGATGGGATGTTTTATGTAAATGGAGCAAAAATAATTCATCTTCAGATATATTTGTTGCTGTGGGAAATAAGGGCATAGAGAGAAGGAGCCGTATACGTGGCAATTTTAAAGTAAGATTATTACATTCATGGAGTCTCATCGACTTTAGTTCTGAGTTTATAGCCGAGACGTAAAACTTCCGCGTATGTGGTATGTCATATATTTTTTGTTTCTTTCGTAATTATTTCAACCAAAATATTTAAACCGGTTTCCTTTACCGTGTTACGCGATATTTACTGAGCTCGTTTCACTGAATCCTTATTTTTAGTCATCTGAATCACTTGAATTTTTGGAGTAAATCGACGCATCAAAGCCGGTTTAATATTTGTAATAAACGGTTAGGTGCCTCATCACGTCGTGTTTACATCGTCAAAATACTTGTGGTTGTTGTCGTTCACATTAATTCTTAATACGTTTTTTGTTATATTTGACTTTGTATGTTCTCTATCTCGCGTTGACAAGTATGCTTTATTACTTAAATTGAGATTTAGAGTTGTTTGGTATAAATAAGCTATTAGGCATTTATGAGGTAATAATATATTTCTATATAACTAAACATTTCAAGGATTTGAATGTACATTTTCGAAATATGTTAGTCGTAATAAGAAATATTCCATTGTTTTCGTTTTACTGTTTCTATCAAATATTTATTTAATAAATATTTAATTAGAAATTCTGTATTAATAAGTTTTACAATATAATATTGAATGTTGAATTACATAGGTGTGATGTTGATGTAATTTAAACAATACATAAATTAAAATGTATACATATGCACATAATTGTTTATAAATTATATTAATGATTTCCCGCTCATTAACTTCAATGTAATATGTATAAAAGCGACATTCATAGATCACTATGATTTATTCCAAACGTTGTCACCGGTACGGTAAAGATTGAACGCGTGTCGAATCCATAATATAACCGCTAATGCATTGCAGTTGTGCCGCGATAATAGTATGCATCACGAGGGCATCTGAAGGCTCGAAACGAATCGAAAATGTCCATGTACCGATTCGTAAAGGAGGGCAACAGTAAGCGGCTCTTCGTACAGGGCACGCTCGAGAGCGATGACGCGAAACCTCTTAAATCAAGTCTCAAGAAATCAGTCCCATCGCCTGTCGGTTCGCCGATCACTACGAGTTTAAATTTAGCCTCCGTACCGAGGAGTTTGAGGGAAAGTCTCACCCGGCATGAAACCGTTTACGATGGAAATTATCCAGGCATGGAGAGAACATCAAGTTACCGGTCAGGCTCTTACCGAGAGGACAGCTACAACGGACGCATCATCCACGATGGTAACCAAACCCATTTCGAATACGATGGTGATAGCGCGATAGCTTTACCGACGTCCGCCGGCGGTCACGGCCTTGCGGAGTTGCAGGCGATTCACACGAACAAACGTATGTCGACCGAGGTTCTAGGCTCTTCGTTAGAGTCGACGAAGATCTCGAAGAAAGACGACAGCGGTCAGCGCCGGATCACGACGCGGATCGTGAGGAAAGTGACGACATTGACGCGTGGGGAGGAGAAGTCATCAACTGACGATGTGAGAGGGAGGGAGGTGCGACGTTCTTCGGAACGATATCGTCATGTTGAAATGGAAAGTCTTCCAAGGAGATCGAAGGTAAATTGAAACTGTTCAACAAAATTATTTTAATGATAATGTTTAATTATACCCTACAAGAAAGTTAAAATTATTACCCATAAACAATTATTTGTCATATTTATAAAATCCTGTAAAGAGAACAAATATTTTTATTAGGTAATTTGAATTTACAATAAAAGAATTACTGAATAATGATGAGGTATCAATATACTCGTATAATTTAATCAGCAATACATCTCAATACCGTCTACATACCTACGTTACTTTAATGAATAGTCTGTATTAAGAGCAATTATCGGATTACATGGCCGTTTCTATTTTCATTTTATTATAAGCGGGATTATAACTTTTGATGTTACAGACGAGATTCTACAAAAGTGATTTAATAATATTAAATTTCAAATGATGACCTCCAGCGCTCAGGCATGACTCATCGTGATTCAAAGTTATTGTATTGTATAATACTTTAGTTTGTTAGTCATATCTCTATATGCACAAAATTAAATGATCGTTTGTTTGTTCGAAGTAACTGATTACCGATAGTATTACAAAATAATTATTGCACTTATTTGTTAGAGATTTCATTTATGTTTTTGTCAAAAATTGTAAAAGTTTGTCCATATAAATAGGTCGAAATACAAATAGAATGAACAATACTTGTTTTTTAATTTAATGAATATAGTAAGGGACAATAATATAAAACTCTATGTTGCAATGGACTTACTTTTTTAACCTATGTACCCAAATGAAGAAAATAAGTTTAAAAAATTTAGATAACCTTATTTTGATAAGCTTTGCAAATACAGCTCTATCATAAAGCAACGTTAACATACGAAAGAATATCCATGGTAAGTATTAGGCCTTATGCCCACCAGTCTGTCATGTGCCTCTGCGTAAGGCACTGTTAACTGGACGAAGATACATAAGAACATATGCAGACCAGGAAACTTGATGTACCCAACTTACTGACATCATTTTCTAACACGTTTATGGTGATCGCCTACGAAACTACTCTCTGCAACTTTTATATTTTTTATATTTATAGGACTAAAGTTTCCTTCACACATATATTCCTTATACTTAGAATAAAATGCAAGCGGAATCACTAGCAAAGGTTAGCAAGTCTAACCGTAAATTATTTATTTCTTTATAACGAATATTTTTTATTTCACTGTCTCGATCGAACTGATATTATGCAGCTATGACTAAACTTTATCATTACATAACTGCTTAATAATATAATTATTATTTATATATATAGGAAGTAAGGTTTCCGATTTCTTTATTAGATTTTACGGTATTCGTATTGTGTAAAATTCGGGTGATTGAATAAAAAGCGTTGACATAAGTCACGCCGGTCATGAAACTATAATCACACTTTTTTGTGTCAGATAAAAATGGTGGCTACTCCGGGCATACTAATAGTCCAGTCATAAGTTTAGTTAGTCTGTCGAAATTAAAATAACAAATATAAAACGTATCTGTGCCGCATATTTGCCTTAGAGAGTTTTTTTTAAATACACTACATCTAATCGATTTTGAGGTGCAAAGTACGTGGGATAAGTTACCGAAACACCAAAGCCAGCTTCAGTTGCAAAACAAACGAGAAAACAGAAGAAAGCCCGTAGTAGTGATTCTCTTCAATGTGTCATGTTTCGGATTTAGACCGGCTTCAAGGTGGTAACCACTGGTAGATTCTATCTCTCAACAGTTATTGCTGAACTATCCTGTAGTATTCTAGATAAACTCGGCTATTTGCCAAACATGCATTTAAAAAATTCAATATTTGTTTAATGAAGTACCCACTAATTAGATAATTGCTATATTAAATTATCTATCCGTTTATATCGGAATGTTGCCTAAATATATGTTTCTTTTCATACCCGTTAGAGTTATTCTCGTCGTGATTTCGATACTCTATCGCATTTAAGGTATGAGCCTTGTCAGATTAATTGCCTTCACTTGGTGTATAAATTACATTCAACGTATTAAGTACAGGTACGATAATTACTCGAACTCTGACTAATGATGATCGTTTATTACAAACCTGTAATTATTGTACGAAAGTATTTCGTGTTTTTTTTTCTAAAGTATTATCTGCGTTTTGACTTATCATAACTTGCTTAGCATACAATACCAAAAAAAAAGAAAGGACATTTATTCGACGTTGAAATCACGGACATAATTATAAATTATAAACACGAAATTACTTACTAATATTTATAACATTGCATTGTAGGCAAAAAAATTCCGCATTCAACATCAACCCGAACTCAGTATATGCTATGGCAAATTGTCAAAGCGCTGCTTTTCAGGACGCAACACTAGTACAATTAATATTTGTTGGAAAAATGTCTTCAAAAGACTAAAACTACAAAGTAGAACGTGATAGGATTTTGTTAAAGATTCACACACAAGCTTTTTCATGCTTCAGTTTCCAAAAGTCAAATGCGTTTGAACTATCAATGCTCTCTGAATAACTACCAAAAGTCAACATTAATTAGATAAAAAATGAAATTTAAAATGAACTATTATTGACAACACAATTAGTACCTTTGGCTGAATCAAGTTATAAACGATGCCATGTTATGCCTATGTTTAATGCATACAAAATTAAAGTACTTTTCAAATATTTATTAAGCACCTATTTTCGAAGATCAAATGCTTGTAATATTTATAACCGCATACAATCAAATCCATAATTGCTTTCTAGATTACCTAATCGATTTATATATGGGCATGCAAGCTCTCCAGTGGAACCAAGTACGCTCTTACATTGAAGAGTCCCAATATGGATGTGGTCGATTTATCTTTAGCTCGGTTCGAGTGAGAGTTAAATGCGTTCGAGATTTTTATAGCAGTGGTTGTGAACCGTTTTTAGCGGATATTTATTTTATCTAGCTATGCCTTACGGTTTCACCCGTGTTAAATTTATTCGTCCAACTCTCCAATGGACCGCGCCAGTACCTACTCACCCGTGTAGCCCATCGCTGTTCACTCCTCCCGCGCCTAGTTACCTATAACCGTCTTTAATAAACAGGCTACGATGTGCGAAAATAAATGTTTCAAATCTGACTGGTATTTCCAGAGATTAATAAGCGTGTTCCAACAAATAATATCCTATCTTATGGTTTATAACATTAGTATAGATTTTATAATTTGGGGTCTCTTACATTCGAAAATTATAAATTGTGCTATTGTTTAAAAAGACAGTATAGTGCAGTAACTTGCCTAGGTGTGTAAATCTTTGCACATTACATATAATGTAACACTAACTTTTGTCCGAGCCTTCGTTCCCGTTGTCTTCAAAATGAAACGACTCGCACGCCGCCCATTTTGAAATGGTTGTACTAATTCAGAAACCTTCACAGGCGTTCGTACAACGGCTTACCATAGATCACAGATCCAAGTTTAGAAACGATGTGCTTTAAGCACGTCTTTTTAAGTGTTTTGTCGAGACCGGATATAGGATTCAGCTTCGCCACAATTGCCCCGAATCACCGTGCCGCGCCGCGCCGTACTATCGCTCTGAGGTCACTAAGTCGGTCAATTCGGTTATTAATTTTTATGTTCATTTTCAACGGTGATGAATGGTTCGTAATGTACGTACGTCGCTTGTGAGGTTCTCACGGTATTAACGTTAATAGGTATTTAGTTGCATTGCAATTAGATTCGCAGACTTGTTTTGAAATGTTATTATATCCACGTAGGCCTTTTCGTTTTCTAGCTATGTCATATTTTATAGTTTTCTCTTGTTTTGATGTAATTTATACTTTGCATGCTGCAACTAAAAAGAGGCATCGTCAAATGAGTAAAGGAGATAGAGTAACAGAGAATACGCATATTCCTACATATTTTGTGAATAAGTTTCTTTAGATCTAACAGAATTTGGCCGAGCTGTGGATGTTTTTTTAATCCATTCTTACAGCTCCGGTACACTATATAAGAAACTTGTTGGATATATCACAATCACCCACCAGTTTTGATGAGATCAAGGTCAGGATACTTGGAAACCACCAGATTCACAGTTCAGAGTTTCCTTGAAAATTTGTTTCTGCAACTGCAGTTGCAGCAAAGGCAGTTAGAATAGGTAGAGTTTTGTTAGGTAAAAGGGAAACCGGAATGGTTGGCATTCGCAATTCTACAATCAAATCGGCCCATTTTGGAACGTGTAGACTTTGATTGTTCAGAAATCCTTTGCAAAACTTCTTGCTTCTAGACTCGGTTTCAGCCGTTTTGTTTGTCAATCAGTTTAAGATTTTTATTAAGTAGGTTTGCTTTCACAATTAACCTACTGGCTTGTAACATTTTCGAGTTTGAAGAAGAAAAAAGAATATGTTACTCAGGTTGTTTTCATGAAAATATTAATTCGAAGATACGACTTAAGATGTGGCATCCTCTTCTTTGTCCTCGCCTCTTCCCGTTACACGGAGACGGCTTTCTGCAGTGGTTAATTAAGAGGCGCCATTTATCTCTTTATAAAAGATCTTCATCAAACAGGCCGAGACGCTTTATGTCGTGGACATTTGTCATTCAAATGGACTGCGGCCTGCCTTATCCACTCTTACCTGTATCCATGGAAAGGTCCTGTATGGTATGTGTCCTGCAACTTATGATTGATCGGACGAATTATATTGAAGTATTTATAGAAATGGATAAAAATTAAATCCATACTTTCGCATGCAGACGTAAACAGTAATACATTTATTACGCAAATATAACTAACGAACTGCGCACGCGCCTAGGACCAGCGCAGCCTTGATTGCGTCATGGATTGTATTGATAACCTTATGCTATGGACAGTTTAAATGTGATTATGTCACCTTTAAAACGCTTTGCAATGTCATTTTTCTGTTTCATTGAGGAGGATCTCAGTGTTTCTTGTACGTGAGGTTACTACATCAAGATTTCGTAATTGATTGATACATGTTTGGGTATACGTTCTCTATATTAGTCGAATAGAATTTTATAAATGTAGGTACTAAATAAATGAGAGTCAATTTAAATACAAGTTATGCGTGATATTCATTAATCAGTTTTAAAGAGAGATTATTTAAAAAATATGTTAAAAATGCGTTTTTTTTTTTTGTAAACTTTTACACTTCTATGAACTCTGTGTAAGAGATCCCATTTTGGTTTTTAATGACAAAAAGTAAGTTAAAATTATAATTCATCAACAACGTTCATGAAATCTTTGTTGGTAATGTAATTTAAGACTTAAATTACTTTACAAAATATTATAGCGAAATAATTGTAATATAGTTTTTAACAAGTATTCGTCTTATACCGTAATTAGATTACAAGCAGAACTAATAGTTAGCTTTTATAAATCCTGATAAAAATGAACTACGGTTACAATTACTAAAGTGTAAAGTAAGGTAGGTACTAAAAGAGTTATTTTAAAAAAAAGTAAAATTTACTTTAGGCCTTTAAATTTTTTCTGTGTATTAGAAATGTATTTATTTAATTTAATAGTAGTCCTTTTATTATCGAGAACGTAAAATCGCTTCCGTGTCTGCAGAAATAATTTGCATGCTATAATACACAATGGGCCTACATCTCACGGATAATTTACTAGGTAAATTGTGTTGATGTTACTGCTCTCTAACGATGCATTTTCTAAACTAATTAAAATAGCTCAATTGAAACACATTTTTAATTGAATTAATACCCTGGAAAGTTTTATATTGAAATCTATTTAAATTCGTTAGATTTGGCTGTTATAGATAGATTAGAGCTTAAAGTTTTAATAATTACATCAAACTAAGAAATAAAACAGAATTAAAAATATTTGTTATTATACATATTCTGATGTATTCGAAAATATTAGATATTAGAAAAGTTTTTTTAATAATGGGACCATTATATTCATTGTCTTGTGTTAATAGATGAAGTAATGTATTAGTAATGTTAGAAAAATTAAATGCAAATTGCAGTACAATCTAACAAATAATTTCTTTTGAGATGTAATGATGATATCGTGGTTGGATACGGATGTTCATTAGCTTGATAGACAATTTTTCTTTTATCCACAAAACTGTTCTTGAATGACATATTATCGATAAACGGATCTACCGGTTGGATTTATCTCGTTTATTTATATTTATTTAGATACAATCTTGTTCCAAATATATTTCTAAATTTAGTCAAACGACGCCGAGACAGTAACATTTACGGTCTGAAACTCGTTCGCTAATTTGTCCTAGCTCTCAACTGTTTGGACTGCGGGTTAGGAAATAGATGCTAGTGGGTTAGGATGCTGCGAAACTTTCTTCAATTATATATCTTATTTGCGTTGGAATAAAAGCTAGTGTTTATTTTATATTCACAAGTCTTGGTGAACCCTCGTGACATTTTTCTGGTTATTTCAAGACTTGAACTTTGAATGTTAGAAGAATGTTCCAGCTTAGTTGTAGTTTTATCTTTAGCTTTCGATCTGAAAACGAAATGTGGAGTAAATCGTTGGGTTTTTCAGCTCCATTCAAGTTATACTATGATAACAGCTTTACTTGGGAACTATTAAGTAATGTATTATCGATAATGTTATGTTATTAATGAATTTGCAGATATATTCTATCCGTTTATATGATTTTTGTTTTGTTGATTATTCGTATTTTGAATTTCTTACGGTCCTCTAATGACCTATTATAATTATTACCGATAGATTTTTCTTATGCTTTAAACAACTTTTACGCTACTATCTTACTCCTGCATATTTTAGCTTAGAAGTTAATTTTGTTGATATAAGGCTAAAAAATCTTATTGTGAATATTACGTTTAAAATTTTACTTGACGATTATGTATACGATTTCATTTTACACTCATGTAAAAAATATTTTAAAAAACGTATTGTGATGTAAGACAAAAACCGTTGATTATACAAACGGCATTATAGCCGAGTTCCTCTACTTGAGGTTATTCCTACACATACAACTTACCGTGGTCTCCGAAGCATGTAACAGAACAGCAATTTTATTTCGAGGCTTGTCGAAATTATGTCTACTATACGTTTACTTTATTGCCTAAGTAATTCGACAGGACATTTTTTGAAGCCGTTAGTTAATCCATCAGTCGAAAAAAGTGCTTGCATAAATTAAGATTACAAGATATTGACTTGAAATGCTTTTTTACGGTAATGTTGAAACTGTATAAAATCTTTCTGAATGAATTTAAGAAAAATTTATGTAAAAAGTATTATTTTCATAGAAAGTCAAAGTCCCGTTGTCCGAGTGAGTAACTATGCCATCTACGTAGCTCAATATGATTCCTAAAGCAAAATTGTAAATGGCGAGAGTTCCATACGAAGATAAAAAAAATTTGAAATGATAAATGTAACTAATACTAATGATAGATATGCTTGGCCACAGTTCCTGGTAAAGGGAATTACAAAAATTGAAACTTTGAATGATTCGTATTTAGAATTAACCTATTAAAGACAAGATATGTTGATCTGGAAGAAATATTGTTTTGTTCTTTTTTAATTAATATTAGCCTTTATAAATACTTATATATTGTTGATTTAATTATTATTAATTAATTAAAGTTTAAAATAAACCCATAATACAGATCCACTGTATACTTCTAGATGCTCTAATATTGAAATATACATTATTCTGACCACTGGAGAACTGCTAATCTTGTTACTTTCTATATTAAGAAGCAAAGTATCGAGTACAGTACACGCTTTACAATGCTACAATGCCCCATTAACAGATCACGAAAGCGGTTAGTCTTTATCGTAATTACATCTGAGAGTTTTTTTTTATTGAAAACCTACCAATATTTCGAACATCCTTGATTATCCAATTATAAAAGTGTTTTTATATAGCTTGCAAATTGTCTTATACTTTCAGTGGCATACCGATTGACTCACGCATGGATGATTTGTTTAATTGTCTCTACAGTTTAGAAAAACACTTTTACATGATTAGTTATTACGTTGAGTATTATTTTAAAAGTTGTTTTTATCGTAACAAATATTTTATTGTATATTGTAAATTGTGTTCTTAAAACTAACTACCCGCTTTGCTGAGCAATAAAAGAGTACCTTATGTCCTATTCCACGATAAAATCGACTTTTATGACAAACAATTGAATTTGTCCAGCCGTTTATGCGTGATTACAGAAGAAACATTCAATCAAACGTAATCTCGCATTTGTAATAGAAAATATATTAGACCCAGCCACGTCTAAGATAAAACCCGCGGGCCGCATCCGGCCCTCAGGCCATTTCAATACAGCCCGCATCCAGAACCTATCCAGTGAGGATTTTTAGACGGCACTCAAAGCCACTACACATGATTAAAATTGTGCGCGGTTTATTTATCTACAAAGAAAATTTCTCTGTGCCCTACCTCTTTGCCTTTTGCCCTTTGCCCAAGAAGCTCTGGAACCTCCTTAGCCTTCAAGGGCCTAAAATGAATAAAGTTTTTTATTTCATTTTGTATCAAACAGGAATAGCCATGGTTCAAGACTTAGTGAATCATAATTCTTTGGTGAGCCCATCAACAACATATTCACTAAAAAAAAATGTTACCTCATAATGTTATATATAGAGTAATCTAGAGATGTATAGTCGAGTGTTAGTGATCGTAAACCACAAAGGCGGAGATTCGGCTCGGTGCGTTCCACTAGCGGAATCACTTGCTTTTCGACGTGCAATTGCCACATGTATAGTTTTATCTTCTTTTTTATTTCAATGTCTTCAACCGTCATTATAACTTGTGCATTTAGTTAATAATTTAGATTTTATTACTTTTAATTATTTTCTTGTCGTTCTGGAATCAAGTTAGTTTATTAAACGCTTTTAAAAAATCGGTCTACTAGTTTATCTTTATACCTACTTGTTCAAACTGTTTCTTGAAGGTTCTTATAACAATATAATGTATACTAAAATTACTTATCGAAGCAGTTGACATAAATATCTATATGATCATATGAACATCTGTGTAAAACCCAGCGGAGTTCACATTTCCCGCTTGGCTGCCCAAACGCTCTAATGTCATGTGCAGCCGCACCTGTGCGTTTCCTGTCCGCCATCTTGCACGCTCGACACCGTCCTGCTCTATTCACAGCCTTTGACATCTTTCTTCTCTTTTTTGATCTGAAACCTTAGTAGTAGCATTTTATGATTAGTACTATTGGATTTGCTAATGTATACTTATACAAGCTGTGCCCCACTCCTTGATCCTCGTTAAATGTATTCGACCAACTCTTCACTGCCTTCAGCTTGCCAGATCCCTAGACGTTCATGGTTATTGGTCCTCTCCTTAGAATCTTAATTAGGGATGGGCCGAAGTTCGTCAGTTTTACCGAGGTTCGGTTCATTTTTTGTTTAAATGAACGAACTTTGGTACCTAGTTAGTAAAAGACGTCAAAATCAAAATTGTACAATAGTTTGTAATGTAAGAAATGAAGTGATGAAGAATTAGCTGAACAAATCTCGGGATTAAATAAAACAATATTTTATATTTCAATCAAATGAAGATGATATAGAGAAGTTTTCACCAACCCAATAAACAGTAAAACTCAAGAACATAACAATTATATCATATAAGTAGGTCCACATTATCCATATTTCATTTGTCATAGATGTAATTTTATTGTTAAACCTTTAATTTTAACATAGTCAAATGAAACTTCTAATTTAGTTCCAGAGATTAGCGCGTTCAAATAAACAATCTCTT
Source organism: Saturnia pavonia (assembly GCA_947532125.1). Classification (NCBI taxonomy): domain Eukaryota; kingdom Metazoa; phylum Arthropoda; class Insecta; order Lepidoptera; family Saturniidae; genus Saturnia; species Saturnia pavonia. The sequence goes on along the minus strand of OX383916.1, from coordinate 2,955,861 downwards.
GAGTTTGTTTTAATACTAGTATACCCTTTTACTTAACGCTGTTTTAAATTGTATTAACACCTGGTGTCCTACGATTTCGTCATTTTACCCACTAGTATACGAGCCGTTTCGACTCAGTCCCTTGAGTAGCAAACCTATTATGATTGACATCAGGACTACGGTCCTTTTCACTACTTAACTTCAGGTTAACTGCGTGCCTGTTTACTACTTCTTCTTACATTTGTCCAACCTAAGTAGTCTGTGCAAACTTTTAAACATCTGCTTCAGGACTGCCACAGATTTCATTCATGCTCTGCGAAATCCTTCAGGTTTCTCTGTTCGATCTTATAGAATGATTAAAGAAGGAGTCAGCCATTAAGTCTTTTGATAATCTAGCAAAGCACAATAGAATTTAACGACTGTGACTATATATTATATATACTTATAATTATTATGCCGCTTAGCTCTATGCGATATAATAACTTTATTATGCGACGCAATTACGGGAAGAGAGGTGGCTCGTATCAAATCACGGTCGCCTCTCTCTCCCAATATCTTGTTTATTAGAAAAGTAACAGCGCGAGATAACAAAAAAAAATCCTAAGTAGTCGGCACAACATTCCCTTTATTATTCTTCTGCTCTTTATTTCAGTACGCACACTTCTTTTATACACAATTTTTCTACTCCTATATCCATGTATCCTTCACATTTTCAGACAATCTTTCTTCACACAATAAGTGATTCTCATCTCTCCTCATATCTATACCACGCTAACGTATTTCTCCTCAATTACGTTATAACTGGTGCTATATTTGGATATGTTCTGATATACTATTTCATAATATTAAAAAAACATGCAATAAATAATATTCACATTTTGTGCGATATTAAAAAAAAATTAATAACGTTTACAATTGCTTATATCTAAATTTCTAAAGGTATCGTATAATAATTCATACCTAGATATATATGTATATTAATTTAGATTTGATCGCTCGATGTTTTTATCGATCTTACATTAATCGACCTCTTGATTCCTACTAATTGTTTTCGTTAATGATTTAACTTGTAAATCTGTTAATTAAAACTCCTGCATGTATCGGATCAATTTAACATCTACATGTAATGTCGAATTTAACAATTAATTTATTTTAAGGTCCATTTTAAATATTATAACCAATTATTCGTTTACCGCTTGACTACCTGTTGATATTTTAGTCAAATTATAATCCGATCAGTTCTAACGTGTTACGGATATCTATTTCTTAATTAAACTGTTTTTTGTTTTATGTTTCCTTATTCAGTTAATTGTTTATTATATAATTTAAATAACTTTAATAGGGAATCATACGAAAGTATCCGCGAATTAGTTTGTAGTGATGTATTTTCAACTACTAGTTAACTTGTTTTCATAGTTGATCTGCCTTCGCCTGATTCGCGTAGACAAAAATTTTATGTTTATTTTGATATTATTAAAACAATACTTATTTATATAATGTTAAATTATTTTTACACAGTTAAAAAAAGTCAGTAAAATGATTTCATATTTTTATTATTGATGGCTAATGTCATCATGTCATACTTCCATCATGCGATGCGCGCTCAACCCTCAATTATCCTCTACTAAACGCGTCAAAAGTAGTATAACTTGTATATGAGTATGACGGCTTTTGTGACAAATCAAGATTCCCTATGTTTAGTTTCAAATCATTTTTTTCGGCATCGCCCTTCTTTGGTTTCGTTCATATTGTGGTAAAACGTCGAAAGTGTCCGTTCCGTGCTAATAACCCCGACCGGAGGCATCGGACTACGTAGAAAGCAAAGGGCTTCGTTATTAAACCATGCGGTAAATATGTAACATGATTTTGTTCCTTTATCTAGTAATTATTGTCAACTGGAGACTAGTGATCTAGTACAGTTATACTTTAATCAAAATTGATCAAGTTCTTTACATGAAATAAAAGTTATTTTTCGCAATAAAGTAATTTAAAAACAATCAGATTAATTTACATTTCATATAGAATCGATACACTACGATATCTATGTAAATCGCTTCAAAGATCGAAATCGGTATTTAATGTGTTAAACATACACTAGTTTGATTGCAATGTTAGTCAATAAAATGATGAAATCACTCTAAGCCTCGAAGGAGGATTTAAAAATGCAGCTAACGGAGATGTTTGAAGATTTGTTAGCAACTACACAAGCAAAAATTTTCGTAATTACTTTACTAGCAAAATTGTATAATAAAGTCATTCTAAATTTATTAGTGACTTACTTACTGTATTATACCTTAAAGGAGTTTTGAAAAAACTAGTTCGGATTTTGTTTCTCTATGTTATTATAAGTAAATTAGTCCGCGATCGTCGCTACGTCCACTCGAAATAACTTCTTTCAAGCACTTAACATGTCACTCACATGTAACTGGACTTATACCAGTTAAAGTTGATTCCGAGATTCGCGAGGTATATTTGCACGTATATTATGTGACTTATACTTATAAATTTTACCGCTTCCTGCAGTATCTTCCAAATTTATTCGAAGCTAAAAGGTTTTGGGAGAAAAATTTAATTTCGTAGATTGAATTTTTGATAAAATGGAATAGATTTTTATGTTATTGTGTTCATTTTCTTTATGAATGTTTTATTCATGACTGCGAATAACTCAACGACAATATTGTATTTTATTAACATACTGTTCAGAAATTAAATCAAAGTCAAAGGATCGTCAATATAAACAATCTATATTAATAAATCGGTAAATCCGTCTGTACTTGTAATTTTTTTTTCAGAATTTCTCGATAGCTATATATTATAAACAACACTGATCACGAATATGACATTAAAAAAATAGTTTGTTTGTACTGATTTTTATGAAATTTTGTACACAGAAAGTAAATGACATTCTCATCTGTTGTTAGGCTATAAGAATTGTAAATAATTGAGTTAACATAAATTACGTAACGAAACTAAGTAATAAAAGCGTGTGGAGCCGCGGGACGCTACATATATGAAACGAATAAGAAACAAGTAATCATTTATAAAAGGTCAATCTAATCCTAATCCAATTTCTTCAAATTAACTTCACAGAAGACGGCAAACTCATACTCGTGAATGATACACACTCGACATTCGAACATCTCCGGTGACCTCACCTATAACTGTGAAACTCACGATCGATTGAAATTTAAAATTCAAAGTTTCGTACCGTTAAATTTCGCTAAACAGGTAAACAATGGAAAGAGGAGTATTAAGGCTCTCTTTGACCTCGATAATAAGTTGAATCACGTTGTTCAATTGAAAGCTTGACGTCCGGCTCCGCTCGGTTTTATAACGGTGTTCCTAAGGGAATATTTAGTTTATAGAAAGGAAAAAAAAAATTGTACTTATTGTACGCACGTAAGAAGTTATATTTATCTGCCGTAATAAAACAAAAATATTGTATCCCAAGCAAGTGCCAACAAAATGATGAAATTAGCAATCAATGATAATGAGGTTCCCCCGGTGTTAAATTTATCCGACAAACACCCCACGGCGCGGCGGCCTATCATTGTTCCAGTTCCCGTACTTGCCTACAGCTTACCAGATTGCTTGACATTCATAGTTACTGCTCTGCGTCTTAGGGCTGTAGCGTAAAGTTATTCCTCATGAATCCGATTGTTAGTTCCAGAGATTAGCGTGTTTTAACAAACAAACAAAAAACCGTTTTATTATATTAGTATAGATTTCAATTTATGGATTAACACCGTTTTGTTTCGTCTTGATGATATATATTTTATTTCTTAGTGGGAGTTGACTGCTTTGAGGCAGCGTACAGACTTATAGAAAAGTATTATGCTGTAATTTGTTTACGGGGTCAACGGTCTACTAACAAATTCTAAACACCAAAAATATATCTAATATTTTATTGCCCACGCGTATTCTCATGTATATTAATTATGTATTATTACCAATGATATATCATACTTTTTGTTCTACTTCGCTCTTTATTTTATATTTATTGTCACGATGTCCGTACATGGTGAGGGTAATTGGTTCTCGGACGGAGTGATCTCATCGATGGGAAGTATTGTGCTACAAATCAACATGAAAATAAATTGAGGTAATAACGCTATTCCGTGTGATGGAATAAGCTAAGATTTGTTATACGACAACACTAAAAGTCTTCAACAATCGCTTTGGCAAATTGATATACTGCATTAGTAGTAATATGTTACACGATAACCCACACTTTTATAGGCTTGAGAATAAAAATCTACGCATAGCAGTTAAAGAGGCACTGAGGAAGAAATGAACAAAATATAATCTTATCAGATTTTGAAAACTTTGCTGCGGTACGTTGCATTCATTTTATATATATTCCCTAGTTAGTCAACGTCAGTGTTTCATAAGCATGTGTTTAATCTTCATGTAGTGGATAAATGTATTTATTCATTGCAAAACAAATCTGATGCTAACGTCTTTGCAGTCATTCCTGTGATTGTTGGGAGTGATAAGAGAACAATCGAGACTCCAACCGTACAATGGTGTTCCCAGGCTATCCGAGTATCACGAGCCAATCTGCTGACGATGTACCATCGCTAGCGATCTATGCACTTTTGGCTTTTGTGATGCTCTGTTCTCGACTGGTACCGCTAAAATTGATTCTTATATGTAGATATGACTTCCATTGCATTCTGCCTTATGCCTGTGTGCAGATAAAACCGTATTTTTAAGATTTGTATTCCGTTCGCTGAAAAAAGCAGGTCCAATTATGTCTTAAGTTGTTTAAGTAGCGTGTTATTCCTATTAATGACTGATCTCTTAAAGGACTTTGATTTTATTGATAGCCATGAGATGCACTCTAAGTGACTTTCTTAACTGCATAGTCATTAGCTGGGTCGCGACGGATTTATTTGAAAATGTCATTAAAATTAACAGGTTTATTAGTGCTATTTCTATGCATAACAAGTTAAAGGAAATTATTTTATTACTTACGACGACTGCTAGTTTGAGTTAATTGACTACGTCCGGAAAAGGGTTCGCTTTCTCTAAGAAACGTGATAAAGGCTGCTCTCAAATATCTTTCTTTTTCTTCAAGTCGTGGCTGACGGTTATCATGGTCTCACGAATGCACGATTTCAATTATTTTTACTCCCTTGATGCAGTTGTTATTAGTTTAATTGGTTAAAATAGTTCGAGTGATTTGAAATTCTTCTTCGTTTAAGTTATGTCGAGGACATCTTTTATAATCTTGGTTTGACAAGTCTGAACGCTGGTGTAACAACAGCTTATGACATCAATCGAATTCGTTTACCTCATAAATTCATCGTCTTAAATAATCTGTTTGTTTTTTGATACCTACTCATTAAATGCGAAAATGTTGTTGATGAAAAGCGCTGTTATTCTTTTAAGTAGTACAACTGTAAATGGATAGGTATATCGTTATACAAAGTATTTTCTAGCAATTTGCGATGTGTTACGCTGGCAGAGTATTTAATTATAAAGAATCATTAATGGTCTGTTGTAATTGGAAGAAACTCCTAAAAATATTCTATACGTAATAAATTCACACTATAAAGCACGTCGAAAACCGCAAACCGCGGTACAAACATACCATTACCGACATCAAAACGGATAATCAACATTATTGTATGAAAAATATGATTATATAAAAAGGAATTGGATGTATATATAATTTTGTTCACTTAATACACAGAGCGTGACCGTTTCATTAACTTCGGTGGTCTAATACTGGTAAGAAACGTTTGTAAATATTCAATCACTTTTTGTCATTATTAGAAGAAACATAGACTGTCTCCGTGATTTAACAGAATCTGATTTAAAAAAAATATTAGCGAAGAGTTATTATTTATTAAAACTCCTCTTGACTCAACTAAATTACATTGTCCAAAATTCATATTCAGTTGTCTTATTAAGTATACGAAATGTTGTTGGTGTTAATGAGTTCTAGACTTGCATATTTCTAATATCTACTTCTTATTTATACTATAAAGGTAGCAAACAGATATATGGCCCACCTGTAATACCATAGATATCACAAGCGCGCTGCCGACCTTGAACCCCCCTATCCCAACGAGCTCTGGAAACCCTTCTCGTCACAATAACACAATACTAGGTCATTTGGCTGCGATCTTCTGCAGGTATTTCACCAGTCGGGCTGCCCGAAGTAGAGAGAAATCTCCAAAGAAATTTCTTTGTACCCTCCCTCTCTTAAAACTATTACCTGTGGTAGGGGACATCCACATTGCTTATCTAAATTTATTTTCTTTTTACATTTATCCAATTCTTAATATAAATTCGCATTACATATGTACTCAATATCGCTGCTACTAGGTGAAGTTAGTTTAGTCTAAAATGTCCATCTGAGAACCTATCATTTATTGGTATTGAATAAAGTATGGTCAAGTAGAGATATGCCAAATAGTATGAGCAATAAATCTAAGGTCTAAGTGACGGCTAAATGGGGCCCTGACACCGATGACATCACGATCGAGCCTCGGTGCTACGCCCACGTGAAATCAACTTGTGTTTTCTGTCAGAAGAATGCATGCGGAGTAACTTACCTTCAATATAAATATTTCATACACGCGTTTTCGTTTTACTTGTTGACATATCGTATGCTGGTGATAATAAAGATCACAGAAGGATATGTACGAAATATAATTTTTTCAATAATTGCTCATAGTATGTTCTACTTAATTTTCAATTTGGATATGAATTATATTTTGTACCTAGCTTAAATTCTTCAATACAAACTTATACTTCAATGGCCAAACTAGTCGTTGTACTGTGTAAACTTGGTAGAAATATTGCATGTTTATCAGTAACTTTCTGATCATTTTCTTTATTTTTTTAAATTTCGTCTTCCGTGTCTTTCTGTTGAATGAATTTTCATGTATTATTCATTGCTGTCTAAATGATTGCACTGGATTTTATTTATTATTGCATTATAATCGTTTGACCACAAACATTCCTGGTGTTTAGTGATGAATGTAGCCGATGTTAGTTATACTCTAGGCATTGAAAGAAAGCTTAAAAAATATATTCTCTTGACAGTCTATTTACATTTTTAATGTTGAGGTCAGGGCAACAAAGTCTTCATTCTCATCGGACCATGTATGACTTAAAGTGATTTCACTTTAGACCTTAAAAATGTGGTCTCTTTTATAATACTTATTTTATAGTACTTACTGTATTTGTTTGACTAGGTTACACAATGTCTGAAGACGTTCAGAACGCCTTCAGTCACACCTGATCGAATCGATTTGATATTGCTTACAGTTCATTGACTCCACGATCATTTTTATAATTTATTTATCGGTAAGCGATTGCAGATTGTTTCTCTTAGTTTTTATTGTTTCGTAGTGTGTAGCGTAGTGTATCGTTTACATAATTCCAAATAATCTTTTTATTTTATGATGAATTCGATTGGAGTAATTTATTCACTTTTATGATTATATGTTACGGTTAAATTATAATTAAAAAGCCGCGGTGCAATGAATTGGTTTAGTGTTATTTAAAAAAAATATCGAAAGACGTATGTACTGAACGTAATGAAATAACCTAAAACACTAACATTTTCATTCAGTTTCATGGATGGTGGTGCGTTATGTGTTTAATTTTTCTGGGGAACTTATTTTTTTATTAGCAGTTTTTTGGATCAATCTATACTTAACGTGATTGAAATTTAGTATGTACTTATCGGATCCAACGTATACGCATTTCCTCATTAATGTATGTTATTATGGTCCTGGATATGGGCCAGCAGTAATTACGGTCTGTGCAATGACCCGCCGTCTGATACACTTTCGTTGGAAACGCATTTGTATGATTGTTTGTTTGAAGTACAAGTTATTTTGACCCCACATTATTAGGTACAAAAAGTATGGTGTTTGGTAGATATGAAATTACCTCATAAATAAATGATATCAATGATATAATTATTTTATATTAAACATTCATAACTAGCTCTCCTGTTGTCTTCGAAATGAAACGAATCGCGCGCAGCCTATTGTGAAAGCTTTTGTACTAATTCAGAATCAGTACTCAATACAATCGGATGAAGGATATATAAACACATACGAGATAAATGAAGAAACATTCAAGTTTATATATCTCTTTGTAACACAAGTTCTTTAAACTTTTATACTGGACTTGGCTGTATATTTCAAAGGGTTCAGGTATATTTGACGACGTACCTCCAACCAACATTGATTTGGTTTAAAACATTCATTTAATTATAAAGTGGCTTTTGCTTCCGCCGTGGTTTTAGAAATGGAGACTATTTTTGAGCCATTAAACAAATGCCGTTCTTATTCTGTAGCCATCATAAGGTGTTGCGCAAATTAATTGCTGAGTCTAGATTATATTTACATTTAATAAACAGGTATTGTTAGATTGTATAGTTTTTTTTTTGTTGTTTCCTCTAGATATCGGACATCGTAGTTGGTCAAGAACCAAATGTGACAGCCCGCGAAGCTCTCCTAAGCTGGGCTAGGCGATCCACGGCGAAGTACCCCGGCGTGAGGGTGGCTGACTTCACGTCCTCGTGGCGAGACGGTCTCGCCTTTAACGCGCTCATACACAGAAACCGTCCTGATCTGATAGACTGGCGTAATATCAGGTAAGAATATTGGTTTTTCATTTATCAATTAGACTAGCTTTGCCCCACTGTTTCATCCGTGTTAGATTTATTCAACTAACTTTCCACCGCGCTGCCGACTCATCCGTTTAAGCTACACGTTGTTCTGACTTCTCATTCTTGCCTACATCTTGCCAGATTACTTGACGTTAATGGTTACTACTCCGCTCCATAGGGTCGTCGCGTTAAGTTATTTAACCTATAATCTTCTATATCTATCTATATACATATAATAAAATTGAAGTGTCAGTTTGTAATATCAAAATAACGGGTTTTTACTAAATGGTTATGAAAGTATACACTATAACTATAACAAAAATCCCATTTTTTAAATTTTTGTCTGTCTGTCTGTGTGTTTGTTTATTCCGGTTAATCTCCGAAACGGTTGGACCGATTTTGACGGGACCTTCACTGTCAGATAGCTGAAACTATAATAAACTATTTTAGAAATATTATTTCGCATAAAAAATGAAAATCCTTTTTTAATAGTCCACGCGAGCGGAGCCGCGGGCACAGGTAGTCTTCAATAAATAAGTTATAAAATGTGGTAATAATTTTTCAAATTTAATAAGTCAGTCGAAGATTAGCGCCTTTAAACAGGGAAATAATCGAATAAGCAATTTTGCAAGCTTTATAGTATTTAGTTTAGGTTTAGTCAGAGTCTACATATATTTTTTTTTACTTTTACATATAGTGTATTGTGGTCGCGATCCGGTTCGACACAATTGTCATGTGCCGGCTTTAATTTTAAACCAAGATCAATCCAATAATTAGCATTATGTGTTGTTTGTTTCAGATCAAGACAGGTCCGCGAGCGCTTGGAGACCGCTTTCCACGTTGTCGAGAAAGAGTACGGTGTAACCCGACTACTGGATCCCGAAGGTGTGTTTAAATATTAAAAAGTTATTATTATAAATTAGACCCATGAAGGCGGTACATATCAAAAAATAGGATTTTTCATAAGTTTGTCTTATATTAATGATTTACATAAATAAAACAGCAAGTAAAAGTTTCCAAAATATGATAATAAATAAGAAAAAATCGACAAGTGCGTGTCGGGCCATGCGCAGTGTAGGGTTCCGTAGTTGCCTGTCACAATATGCAGACTTAAGGATCATTTATGTTACACCAGGCCGGAGTCGAGTCAGACGCCGGTCGGGACACGGCCAAACATTTGTAGTATACTTTTCTATGAAGTAATTCATGAATCATCCTTTATTCATACTATACCGGGCCGGGGTATATCGGTGTATACTACTACCATGATTATTGTCACATATCCAAAGACAATCATTTAGCTGGCAATTGACTCTAACAAAAATTAGCACTTTAAGCGTAATATTTCGCAAACGGAGTCCTGAACCGAAAAATGTTTTTTACAGTTTCGTGATTTATATGTATACCCATACCAAATTACAGCATTCTAGTACTAAGAATCTCCGAGCTATGCCGCAGACAGTAAGACGACATAGCGAAAGTAAAAGGGTTCTTTTTGACTTTGGAACCATAAAAACGACAACATAAAAATATGTATTCCGATTATTGTGTGATTACTGATCACTATTTCTCCCACTTCTGATAAGTGCGCGTCATATTTAGCTGTTAATTTCATCGGTATGAGAACGAGATCAATACCAGAAAAATATCTTGATTCTTCTTCTTCTTATTGGTGGCCAAGACTCTGAATACGCAGTCACGAATGAGTATGTGGAGAATAAATGATAATAATGCTGGTATATGATCTACGTTTATAACAACAAATGTAAAAAAAAACATTATATTATATTTAGAACACGAGAGAACATTCAGAATATTATTAATATACTTATATTATAACTCAATTGAAATAGGCAGGTCAAACAGGGCAGGTGAATTCAATGCTAGTTTACGGCCTATTGTTTACGGTTGGTCGCGTCGTCGACACGCGAACAATACAAAATACGTGATATTGCAGATGCTGCAAACTGGATTTGCCAGCGTAGTCAAATATATGATATAACAATCATTTGATATTATTACAAAGATAACAAAAGCTTGTGTTTACACGATTGTAGATCATTTATTAGTAGCGTGTATGGACACTGTGTCGATCAACGTGATTTGGAATCCATACAAAGAGCCTGAGCTTGGTAGGACATTAGGGTATGCCTGGCTAGCTATCACCATCAAGTTGATAATCTGTCGCTAAGCACCTACCATAAGGTGTTTTCCGATAGCTGCACTTGATAGCCATTTTCCCCCACTAGACTTAGCGTACCCATCTTAAACTGTAAACAATAAAAAAATAAACATTGACTTGATTATTTGATAATCAACCACCAAGTAACTTTGGCAGCTACATTTAAGAATCAGTTTGCTTATAGGCGTAGCGTATACTGTCTTTAATCCTATGATCACTTAACATAAATCACTTTCATGTAACACAACACTACAATAAAAAATACATGTTTGTCAGCCTTCTGTAGGAGTGTAACTTTTGTATTGTGTCAGGCATTACAATGTGCCGCATGACGTCCCTTATGTTTGTATGGTGCTGTATTAATTGTTAAGGTGCTATATTGGATTGCATCTTAATTACCTGTGAATCATGTCAACTGTGCGTCAAATAGGTAATAATATTGTTTAACGTTAAGAGGATTTTCTCCAAACCCTCTTTGAATAATATTTTACTTGTCTTTGCGGTAGATCGCAAGATTGTAAGTACTTCTTTGTATAAGAATAGGATAAGAGTGGTGAAGAAATCGATTCTATAGCTACTAATTTCATTAATCAATATAGTCTACACAGTAAAAATAACCTGTTAAACATAGATGTAGTAATGACTAAAATCATACTTAGATGGTATTCGAATTGCTGAACAGACAACAAATACTCGTAAAAATATCATAAACATAAATGTTTATGAAATTTTACTACAATTTTTGTCCATGGCAACTACAATTTTTTTAGCCCTAAAAATCCAGTGAACTTTATTTAACTCTTAAACAATGTAGTGTTAACTACCTTAGATTTGTTCGAAATTGGTATGAAAGCCCAATAAACTTGATTAACTTTGCAGTTACTAAGGTGTAAATATACGACAAAAGTTAAAGCACAGAAACCGAATATTCCTATATGCCACCCGCCCAGTAAAACCGGTATTAAACTTGGCTTATCGACCTTTTCATTTCTCTAGGACATGCTACTGCTTTATATATAAGTAAGCAAGTTCATTTACAGCCTACAAATTACAATTTAGAATATTCACGTTCAAAGCGACTATAGTAAAAATACTAAGAATCTCCTTGCATTAATTAAATAACCAATATAAACATCTTGCATTAAATTAAAAATAATTAACTTAAATTTCTATTGAACTCTCAGTTTGTTATCGCTTTTAGTAATATTGTAATTTTTGGTACCTCTATCATAGCTATTGGATGGGCTGTCTTTACTGCTGTCTCTTCTAGCGCAGGTTGCAAAATTTAAAAGGAATACTAAATCTAATGTAAATAAAGAATTTAAATATAAAATTAATAATTAAAAAAATAGAAATAAAAAATGTATGTCATTCATAGTCCGTTAACATAGAATGAAATTGTTAATCCTGTAACTGTCAAAAACCAATTGATAGGTCCTGCGTATGTAGTACCTACATACTGCATACGTGTGTATGTAGTACCAACTTATGATTTCTATCGTTATCAGTTTTTTTTTTAAATATTGGAACACTCTTCATTATGTTAAAACACTTTTGGAAAAAAAACCAATATATCAATAAATGCAAAAGTTGGCAGTGTGGTAGAGTTTGCATACCTCTCATTACTAATTTAACTCTAAAGTGGATATTATTTAATTCCAGACGTCGATACCCATGAACCGGACGAGAAGTCACTGATTACATACATCTCGTCGTTGTACGAGACATTCCCCGAGCCGCCGGCAGTCCACCCGCTCTTCGACGCTGAGTCCCAGCGTCGCGCCGCTGCCTATACCGAGCAGGCAGCGCAGCACCGAGCCTGGCTACACGAGAAGTGCGCCCTCATGCAGGTCAGTGCCGTACATCTATTAAAAATTCCGATCAAACGATGGAAATGTTAACTTCTATAATTATTATTTTTTCTAGATGTTTGGCAATAGTATTAACCAGTGGACAATGCTTTCAGTCTATAAGAAAATTCCAACCGACAGCTATCACACCATGGTAAAAGCATGAAGAACTTAATTTGTTGAACGTTGTTAATTTAAAATACTTTTATAATGTAATGCATTATTAAAAATGAATATGAAGGGGTCTCGATATGTAATAATTTAGCGTAAGATTTCATTGGTATTTGTTGTTCCAGGACCGTGCTTTCCCGTCAACTTTAATAGAAATGAAGAAGCTGCTCAGCGAGAGCACGCGTTTCCGCAACGAGGAGGTTCCGCTAAGGCAGCGAGAGAAACAGAAGCTGATACACCTATACAGGGAGCTAGAGGTAAATTATACAAACATACTTCCTTTAGTTATTTGTCTGATATCGACATGTCTGTACTGTTGGATTTTTTTAAAAATCTCACTATTGATACTTAAGGTATGATTTAGATACCGCAAAATTCTAGTATTAATTCTACCTCACCTGGAGATATTATAACGGTTAGAACAAAAAGTTTGATCTTGATAAAATTAATAAAGCAATAGAATAAAATATAATCATAATTTTTAAGTGGAGTTGTTAACACAAAAAATGTTCTAATGCTGGTTATTCAAAACTGTAGATAGTGTATTCTAGCATGTTCGTATACTAAGATTATCGCAGTAACCATATATTTGGAAACGTACCGTGGCGTTTAATTGTGCATGCATCTGTCTATTTTTTCCTCTTTCAGTTGTTCTACATGTCATACCGTCATTTGTTCTTCTCTGATTGATTTATTATTCTATACTTTCATACTATTACTTTAATATAATGTATTCTATAATTAAACTTCGGAGTCTTTTCTAAGCATATTGCGAGCACGGAGGACTGTGAGATTTAGCATAGTTAAATATTATGTGGAGGAGGAGTGCAGGCAGCTACAGTTTACACAAATACAGTAAATTAAGTAAAATAAAACATTCATTGCTTACGTTCATACTGCAAATGTCAAACACATAATAGTTTCTGGAAAAATCGTCGCACAGAGGAAAGATAGTCGCCAAAGAATTTTAATGTGTTGTATGTGTAACGTTCAAACTTACAAATTGTATGAATTTCGGTTGAATTGACGATTACTAGTTCTAATTCTTCTATGTATGTGTATGTATAGTTTTCAGAGTTTCCAAGTTCAAAATATTTGTATTAATTACAGAAATATTTCGAGACGGTGGGCGAATGTGATATCGAACCGACTTTGCGACCGGAAGCGCTCGAGCAGGCTTGGTCGCGGCTGCTGATGGCGCACCAGGAGAGGGAGCGCGACCTCACCGACGAGATCAGGCGGCTGGAGCGTCTGCAACGACTTGCCGAGAAACTGCATAGGTCAGTTATCTGCACATTGTAAAATTTAGTTATTTGCACATTGTATAATTTGTGTTCAATCCGCTAGTTCAAAGTGTGTTTAAAAAGTATACAATAATATTAAGTATATTAATTTATATAATAATATTATATAAAAAAATCTTAATCTTAGAAACCAAAGTCTATCTATTGTCAAAGTATATCTATCATGTGCTACGAAAAAGTAATGATGGCTTAGTAGTAGCATATACACCGCGTCGATCGACGTGAGTTCGAATCCTTACAATGAACCTGAGCTTTCGTTGAAGGAAAACATCGTGATGAAACTATAGCACGGTGTTAGGGCATTTGTATATTCCCTCTTGGCTAGCTGCCACCATGGAGTTAAAAATCTGTCGCCAAGCATCTATAGGTGTGGTCCCGCAGCTGTACTTAATAGTCAGACCTCCCACTACTCGTAGCGTGTTAACATCTTAGGTCACATAGTCACTTAGCCATCAAGTGGGATTGTGGCCAAATAGCAAACTTACAAAGGATTTAAAAATCCAAGCGCCAATTTTATCGATTGCACTACGACTCCGATGTTTTTTTTATATCACAGAGATATAAAGCAAACCGAAAGCGGTTTGGACAACGTTGAGCGTCACATCGAGAGCGAGATCAGGCGGGTGGAGCGCGGAGTGCATCCAGCCGAAGCTAAGTCCGCGGCCGAACAGATCGAGCAGGATCTCAGGGCTATGGAGCACACCATCCAGGAAATGTTCGAGGACTCGCACACTCTTAGAGAAGGACGATATCCTCAAGCTAATGAGCTGCATAGACGGTAAACGGTTCTTTCTATATAATATAATTATACGTTGAACCTTTCTTATAGCCATACATTAACCATGGTTTAGTAATTAAGCACTAACAACTCAGTTGTATGTTGAATTTGAAAAAGTGACGACGGTCCAGGAATGTAATCCATGAAAAGCAAGTAATTGATCGCCTGATATCACGGCGTTGGCTTATAGGTAGCTAAATTTAAGTATTGACTAAAATTTTGTTTTAATAACAATATTAATTAAAAAGATATCTTACATATTTATCTCAGAGGATTGCTTTGTTTAGAATTAGATTGTCTATATAATTTACCTTTACATTTAGTCTGTAAGTAGGCAAAATTGTGTATGCAAAAATTTGTGAATTACAGGCTTTTCATCAATCTGAATCTTTACCATTTTCGTTTCTAGTCTACCATGTGCTTTGTGCATATTGCTTTAGTGAATGGTTTAGGTTTCAGTGTCTTGTATTTTTTTCAAAGCTCTTTAAATCCAGAAATTTCCATATTCACATTATACTTCTGTTTTGTCATTTCATAATATTAATGTACTTCTGATATTTCAGAGTGCAACAAGTTCACGAACGTTGGGTGAACGCGAGGCAAGCTTTCACCGGGCGGCTGCTGCCTCGGCTGTCTTCTGTTAGGATGCCGGTCCAGCAGACCACGGTACGGCGGGAGACGAGGACGGTCCTTGAAACCAGAGTGCACGACGCGGATCCCAAGTTCCAGCAGTTGAGTGAAGCCACAAGGTGGTGCAAGGAAAGACTGGTAAGAATTCTTTAGTAAGCAATTTCTCAAGAAAATCTTTGTTTAATGATAATTTTGTTGGTTTTGTACTCCAAGTATATTCCAATAATTTCGGTTTAATAATCATATAAAGTCGCCCTGTAACTTTAAAGTTTAAGTTTGAAAGCTATCATTACATCTTTTTTCATGTAAACTCTTGTTGTAATAATTATTAATAGATCAAACATTATTGATAAACTTTTATAACTGAAATATTAAAATATGTACCTGTTATTTTAATTCATTTCTTTTTGGTTTTAAAAATCAAAACTGATCCACAAAACCTAACTGCATTCATTATCATTTTAAACAATATCTATAATATTGTATTACACTTATACAAGTGAGATTGTGTGAGAAATGAAATATTCACGTTCTTTAATGGTTTAGTCAGTAATTTACTTTGTATTACTACTTTGTATTATTACTGTAGTACTTTAAATTAATAAAATTCATCTCAGACCACGTCTTCACATCTATATCGTCGTCAATTACCTATCCCCCCGGCGCCTCTATTCCTACCATTTTCAATCATACCATCTCTTTCACTCACACTCGTGACTAGTTCATAAACGTCATCTCTTTCATATGGTCATTCACTCTATAATAAACAACAAAACACACTATATATATTTTAATTTTAAGGTATAAGATTTTTAGAAATCATACATCCTACAGATTATATAGCTTTGAGTGTTAAGTAAATTGCATAGAAAAATAAAGTTCGAATACTCAAAATGCAGAGTTTAAATACTTATGAGATTTTTTGTCCAAAGAAAAAACTTCACGAAGCTGACTACGGTTCCGATCTTCCGACGGTGCAGCACGAACTTGACAAACACCAGCGTGAACACAAACAAATCGATCAGTTCCACTCGAAGGTAAAAATTATACATCTTCTTAATTATACTATTATACTTCTCCTGCCTTTCAAAAGCATAACCTTAGTAACAAGCAACGGCCTTATTTTATAGCTATAAAACGTAATACTATAAGAATATTTCTATTAATATATAATCTGAAAAATAATTACATAAATAGAATAAAAAACATTTAAGAATTACCAAAAAGAACACAAAAGTATTCGATAAGTTTAAACCGACTTTCGTATAAGTGTAAACAAATATGTGTATCTATTAAAATTATAAATTATATTTGTAACAGAGGTTATTTTTATAAAATTATTATCATTATTATTCCATAAAGGTATCAATGAGGATTGTTCAATTTAAAAAATTTAGTAGGTACTTATTAGTTATCAAACCAAGAAGCAGGCCAAGTCGTAGGGTTCTCAGGAATAATGAACATAAAGAACAACAAACACGTCCGCACCGTGCAAGTGACAGATGTAAACTGATATTTTATTGCTATGTGAACGCTTCTTTAGCTCGTTATCTTCAACCAATCCCTTACGTTATGACTTTTCTGGTAATAACATTGTTCGGTGTTTTTTAATTCATATCTGTAGACCTTTTTTAAATTAAACTTCAAATGATGTAATTACCAGGTGGAACAATGCGTTCACAACCGCACCAACTTCAGCGGCGAAGAGCTGACCCTGTATAACCAACATTTAAGTCAACTGCAGAAGCTGTATGCTGACTTACTCTCCACCAGTACAAAACGGTAAATGTTATATTTATTTATGATGTGAAACTTCTTTGGGCGTGATGTATATAAAAGTGGAAAGTCAAATTTTTGTGCAATGTTTCTGGCGCAAAAAGGACGGAAGCAGATACTTGACAATAGAGAGAGAGAGACGTATATATACTATCTTTTAATTTTTTTCTGTAATACTTGCCGTTGCCTGCTCGCTTTGCTGGACTTTTTTACCCGACCAGCGTGAAACCAAAAAAGAGGGTTCTAATAAAATTTCAGTAGGCTATGTATGTATGTACGTTATTCTGTTCCCGCATACCTTCTATACTACCTATCATAATTTGATGAATGAGGTAACATTAGAAGCGTCTTGATCATCCGTTGGCTATGGTCAGTGTGACGTCACACTGAATTTAATATGACCGTCCACTAGAGATCATAAACTCCTGTATTTGAAAAAATATGTATTTGTAATGTACCGTGTTGGATATAAACTAAAGACTAAAATTTGAGTAAAGACAGTTATTTGATAACAATCATATCTGATATCAAATAAGGATATATCCTAAAATAGTAACACGCGAAACCTAAAAAGGGCTGTCAATCGCAGTAAGCGGAACTCACAAGTAGATGCTCGGTAATCGATTTTCAAAATTAATGGCGTTAACCAAATGTAGACTAAAAATACTCTACCTTCATGTGTGTTCATACTTCATTCTGGTCAATATATTTAGTTTATTATAAATTTTATACTTATGAAGATAATGGTAAATCACGTCCTGAAAATGGAATTAAAAATGGGAACCTTTAAATAAATGTTTTTTTTTTACGATTTGTTGTATATAAAACTTGAAAGATTTATTATAGCTGGGATAAAATAGTAAAAAAAAATATTGTGTGGTTTTATGAAACCTGATATTAAAGTATCACACTTTAAAAAATATAATAAAAAAATAAAAAATAATAACTAATAACACTTTAAAACTAAGAGCAATATTTATTTAAATAATTGAATCGTTGTTAACTTCAATTATTCTATTAATAACTTCATCTTCGCCTCGAGTCTCACAGTTACCTACTCTACGGCCAACTGTAATGCGACATGCGATAGATGTACGAATTTTGGGCGATAGAATAAAACTTTATGATATGGAAAATGTCATGTTCTTACCCACAGAATGTCCGATCTCGATGCGCTTCAAGACTTCTTGCAGTCAGCCACCGCCGAGTTGAACTGGCTGAATGAGAAGGAGCAAGTGGAACTATCGAGAGACTGGGCGGACCCTCACATCAATTTACCAGCGGTACAGCACTATTATGAGGTAACTATAGCTTTATGTCAACTCGCTAACTAATTCGCCTTCTCGCTTCTTCCATTTTATCGAACAACTAAAGGACAATTTCTCGTCACCATATCGGTGTATACAACCTTAAATGCACCCTGGAATTTGTAAATAAGTATTTACAGATTTTTTACACCTTGCAAATATATTAGTAATGTTATCGTGATTTTTTTTAATGAAAATACATATCGATATATAGATATCGATACATATATCGATTGTAAAATAGAATAATATGCATTGTGGAATAAAAATACATTTTTAAAAAGGGACAACGATGTGTTTACACTCTGTGCGCACTGTGTGCATCTTGTCATCATAAAATTATGTCGAAGTATTGGGTAATTTTTAAATCTATATATATATTATTAGCTCGGCCGTTAAAGTGCCCTTGTTATTCTATTTTATGTATCTACGTAACTTTTTCACTACTACAAAATACGTTACGTTATTTAATAATATAATAACAAGAATAATACCAGGCTGTACTAGCGTTGGGGGAAGGGTTCTTCCCGAGAGAAAAGCTAGTCAGTCCACGACGTATTGTCACTACAAACGCCGAGAAGTCCAAAGTAATCCTTTCCATATAGTTTATCGATTCTCCACAATTTCGTGACATTGGTTATGGAGAAACACACAATCACATTTCAGTATATAGACCTTGCGATACATCTTTTCATAATATTTCACTGTTTACTAGAATAAGTTGTTATTTTTCATAATTGGTTGACAATATTTGTTTGTATGTCGTGCAAGCATTCATTTGGAGAAGATAGCGAGGTTCGTTTTTACACCTATAAGTTGTTATTCAATTATTTTTCTTTGCAATTTTTCATTTTATTCGATGTGCTTTTTATTCGTTTTAAGATTTTAAAATAAACATCAATTTAAATAATACATGTAATATCATTCTATATAGTAAAACATTAGTTACTATTTGAGAGAAAACATTTTGATAATTAAGGTGGCATTTGATATGAACGAATTATCACATAAACGAATTATCATATTGATAGGCATGATTTTTGAAAGTAACGCTACCAGAATTAATTTAGTTCTATGAATATGTTTACTACTATTAGCTGGCCCGCGACTTTAAAATTGGGTCTTTACCGGGCCAAAAACGATCCTGTCTTTATCCGGATTATTGGCAATCTGCATGTCAAATTTTATTCAAATCCGCTTAGTGATTGAGTAACAAACAAACAAACTGACTTTCGCATTAATAATATTAGTCAGGATTATAAAGAAGTACAGTTTTTGTTTATATTTGTGGAAGGTAATCTCCGGAACTACTGTTACCTCTTCGTGATATGTTTTTATAAAATTTTAAATTGTTATTAGCCTCGAACAAAGTCGCGGGTGTTTGCTAGTGTAATATATTTTTGAATTTCATTGAATTTTACCGCAGCACTTTGTTCGAATTCGAATACACGATGCCTAATATGTACAAGTCCGTTCGAGGAGAGCGTATCGATAGAATTAGAATTTTTTCGTTAAATTTCTTCGAGTTATAGGACTGTCGATACTAAAAACATATAAAAGAGATTTGCGTTTGGATTGATATATCTCAAGCCCGGCGAAACTGTAAATGCCGTCTGAGGCTTCAGGGCCCTTTGAGCTAATATTATCAAACACGCAATGAGCATTACTATTTTGTAACAGCAACTGATGTCTTCGCTGGAGAAACGCGAACTGCAGTTCAGCAACGTGATCGACAGAGGCGAGGCGCTCATCGCGCAGCACCATCCCGCTACAAAGACCATCGAATCACATTTACAGGTATTACAATAGCTACTGGAATATTTCGCACATTATAGAATAATAATAATCTAACTAATAGTTCGCATGTTAGTTAAACAGATTATTAATAGATTGCGTCTCCTACACGTCAAGGGAGACATAACGTTGCCACAAAATAAATCACTTGAGAAATAATAATAGAGATTTAATTGATATTGAACTGCAAACTGATAAATAGTGGAATCCACTCCCGGCGTCTGTCTTGCCATCTACCTATAACTAGGGACTCTTCCATCTAAGAGTGAATGGATTTTGATAGGTAAGTCGTCGGCCTGATCTGCACTTACCCTCACGTGATGTTTACATATGTATTCTTCTTGTTACCCTTATTCCATTTGAGTAGGTTTGGCACATCAGACCTTCGTAGGTCTACATTCCACCCTCACGTGAGGTTTACATATGTATTCTTCTTGTTACCCTTATTCCACTTGAGTAGGATTGGCACATCATACTTTCGTAGGTCTACATTCCTTAAACTTTATGTTTAACACTCTTCTATCGATATTATTAAATTCAGCCTTATTCGATAAGGTGCGTTTCGTAATCAATACTCCGCAATAGCTTATTTAAAGATTATATCGCTGAAGTGGCAGTAATTAGATTACATTCAAAAGCCGATAACAGATGGGTTGACTAAATTGTTTGATGGGAAACTACGTTTACAAAAACAGTGATTGATGAGACTCCCTTTTTATTTTTGAGATGCAGCGGTATTCTGCCTACATGATGACTGACAGTAACTGGATTATGTGAACCGAAGAACGGTTACTATAACGACTTTTGTAAGACCTTATGCTCAGCTGTGATATGATACAGGAAGATAATAATGGAAAGAAAATGTAATTGACATTGCTTCTTTACAATATGTATTATGTACAGGTGATGCAGTCTCAGTGGGCCTGGGTGCTCCAGCTCACCTTGTGTCTCGAGACACATCTGAAACACACGACTCAATATCACAACTATTTCGAAGAAGTCAAAGAAGCCGAGAAATGGATTTTAAAGTGAGTTTCTTTTTTAAATAACACATTCAACCAGCATGCAGCAATTTCTCCTTTTTTGTACAGTAGCATGGAAAAGTGACGACATCGTTCCTGGCGACAGCACAGTAAAATGCAAAAATTACGACGACGGCTGATTTACCAGCAAGCCTCTCGATAGATGGATGTACACTGACTGATCCCAAAAAGCGATAAACCGAAACAGAGTTACAGTGCCGGGTTTATGACTATGGGTATAGTGGTCGCGACCCAGTCTGGTACAAATCCCTACCACCTCGCTTGATTAATGGATATTATACACCGTCTGATCCCGGAACTATAGCGAGTATTACCACTGGTATATAATGGTGGTCGCAATTCAATCGGACACATACTTGACTTAGATTCTATACGGAATCAGTTACAAATAGGTCGGACGATACTTTAACTGCTCGTGTGTCTTTTTTTTATCGTTATAGGTTTGGCGTAGTGATCACAATCACACCTGATATTAAGTGATGATGTGGCTCTAAATGATATCACGCTAACTCTAGTGGAAGTCTGGCTCTCAGGCTAGCCAGGCGGGCATTAAAAAGAAAAGAAATCAAAAGCTCTACCACCACGCAATGGTTTCCTCACGATTTTTTCCTTTACCGAAAGCTCAGGCTTATTGCAGGGATTCGAACTCACGTCAATCGACGCGAAATCGTACACGCTATACCACTGAGCCATCATTGCTTCAAAAATAAAGTAAAAGTCACTTAAAGTGTCTGGTGATTTACTGCAACCAATTTAAGAGAGATAGGACACAGAAAAATCTCTTTGGGAATTTCTCTCTACTTGGGGCAGCCAGACTAGTGGAATACCTTCACCCTACAGAAGATCGCAGTCAAATAACCTTGTGTTGTATTCCTGCTGTGGATAGAGTTTCCAGAGCTCCTTGGGTTTAAGGTCTGTAACGCACTAATGATACCTCTGGACTTAACATCAGTTTATCATCAAGCGGGCCGTAAACGAGATTGCTACTTTAGTTGTATTAAAAAAGAAACGAACCTTGAATTCATTCATTTGATCTGACAGGAACCTGTCTTTAATAATTATATCAAATGCTTTGATGATTTTAAATAATATAACGTTTTCTTCTAGACGTGAGGAAGCTCTCAATACAAGTTTTTCCCAATCGGAATTCACACTGGACCAGGGCGAGCGGCTTCTGAAAGGCATGCAGGACCTCCGCGAGGAGTTGAACTTACACGGCGCTGCGGTCTCGAGGCTGGTGGAGGAAGCACAGGAGATTAGACCCGTAAAGCAGAGACGAGCGCCTATCTCTAGACCATTGAGAGCTGAGACCGTCTGTGCTTATAAACATGCCAATGTAAGTAATGTTATTTAATGGGATAACTTATCTTGTTAGTAAAAAAGCAGCAGCTTCGGACCTTAGATTTTTTTCTAAACGTAGCAAAAATTTGACAAGGCTCTTCCTTCCTCCAGCATTTGAGATTTCTGGATGTGACGGTAATTCCCTAGCAGAGACATCACTTAGATTATGTACGCGTTCAAGAATCAACTTAGCGCTTAGTTGATCGATCAAATAGTTTTGGAGTTTATCAATATCCATTTTGTTATAAAGATTTTTATTAAAATATTTCTATGGTTAGTGGTCAAATAAATAATAACTTTCAAAATTGTGGTTTTTGACCACAATCTCACCTGATGATAAGTGACGATGCGGTCCAAGATGGACATGCTAAGTGTAGTGGAGGACCTGGCTGTAAGTGCAGCTGCCGGAACACACCTATAGGTGCTTGACGACAAATTTTCAAGGGTAGATAGTAGGGCTAGATAGGTAGACATTAGAAAATGTCCTAACACCATGCTATGGTTTCATTACGACGTTTTTCTACATCGAAAGCACAAGCTTATTGTAGAGATTCCAACTCGCATCGATCGACACGATTTCCGACACGCTACCACTGAGCCATCATCGTTTCAAACTGTATTTGTATTTGAGAACGGGAACCCTATTCAGGATTAGCATGTTCCATTGTAATACTGAAATGTATGCTGATTTGTGTACTCATGGAATGAGTCGCCCAGAGGCTCACGGCTTCGTACTGGAATGTATCGGGCAGGTGGCGATAGAGAAAGGGTCGGCGGTGAGCGTCGTCGACAACTCGGGACGGAGCAGGTGGCGCGTGCGTCTGGGCGGCGCCGGCACGGAGGTGCAGGTGCCGGGGGCGGTGGTCGCGCTGCCGCCCCCCTGCCAGGAGGCGCTCGATGCCGCGGTCCGCCTACGGAACGCACTCGACAGGGTAACATAACTTTTCTCTGTATTACTAACAGTCTAAGTAATGCTTAATACTGACTTTAGTGTATTATTTGTTTCCGAATAGACCGCGAACATCGTACGCATATTGAATAACTCTTATTAGTGCATTGTTTCAGGGTTAGATAATGTATGTATTTTCCGTAGTAGGTTAATAAATCTCGGTGTTCACTGATGGTCTTGAAGTTCGTACTACTAATTTAGCAGAGCTTGTATATATAAAAATCTAGTTGTGCTCGCCGCTCCGCTCGCGTTGTCTATAGAATGCTGACCGGCCGAGCGCAACCGCGAATTGTGCTGCCCCAAAAATGCTAATTGTGGGTGATTCTCAGAAAATAGATATATGCTATCGCTCACTTTTTTGTAGGTCTTTTTGAGATCTACAATTATGTGGGACATTAATGTAATATATCTCTTATGGTTTACTTAGTGTAAGCCATTTAATCGCTCCGAAAGCGTTTTTTTTTCGAATTGATACACCATTATCGGCACTGGTTATTTCGTATGTTACTTTATGTAACAAAATATATCCTTAACCTGGCCAGATAATATACCTATGAATTAAAATAACAGAACATGTAAATCGGATTAAGGTAAAACCACCAGTAATTGACACTGCACCAATTGTTGACACTCTAACGAAGAAAATTAAATATTAAGAAAAAAAAGGAAGCCAAAGATCGAGATGGCCAAAATCACTGATTACTGATATGTTTTTAAAGTTATAAATACATATAGGTACAGTCAGTTACAAAAGTCGGTTAACAAACTCAAGACTTCAAATCAATTTAGTATCAAATGTTTAATTTTCTTCGTCAGAGTGTCAACTATTGGTGCAGTGTCAATTACTGGTGGTTTTACCTTAGTCGTTTTCGCCAGAAAAGAACATAAATAGACAGAGAGACATTGAGTTTTATATTATATATGTTAATAGATGGCTGGAAAATTGTATTTTTATAATTGTAAAATAATGCTTTGTTTAGACTTTCAAGTTTTACCAAAGGTTTAATTTAGTATGGTACTTTGAGAAACATTACGCAAACGCATAGAGATCTGTGCACAATTTCAGACATTTTTTTAAATTATACAAGTCAGGTGTACCTGGTTTTATTTATGGGTACTGCAGTCAGTGTAATTACTCAGAAATTTAAAGAAAATAAATTAAAGTCAACGTACACCTCCGGAGCTACAAAACTATTTACCGGCTCGAATTAAATGCGTATAAATTATTACTTATTTAATTTTTCTGACAACAAGAATAAAAGTTATAAAATTAAAACAATATTATTCTTCCACAGTACATAAGTTCACTTTTAATGTGTATTGTTTCGTGCAGGTTATTCAGCTCTGGCAACGCAAGCAGCTGAGGATGAGGCAGAACATGATATTCGCTACAATAAAAGTGGTCAAAGGATGGGACTTCCCTCAAGTGAGTTCGGTTACTAACATTAATAATACCTTTAACAGAATGTATAGTATAAGTTTCGTTTGATAGTTTTTGAAAACGGTAGTTTGTTTTCATATGTATCCAGTGCCTATAGTCGAAACCAGAATACACATTATACTACAGCGATCCCCAAAGTGGGTTCTGTGGATAAGTCACGAGGTGTCCGCGAATCAGTTGCGTTTATAAGTGAACCGTTGAATTATGCTCACGGCTAAAATAAATATAATGATATGAGTACCTATATAGAATAAATACACACGGTAGAATTTTATTAGGTGAACTATTGGATAAGTGACTCTAAAATTATTTCTTAATGTGTTCTTACACGGGCAATTTTTTGAGCAACTTATGTTCGGCAATGCGTATGGATCCATTTGAAGCAATCTGGAGCAATTTCAAGAAATTGTGGTAGTTGATTCGGCAGTAACGTTTCTAATTGCAGAATATTCAGTGTGTATGGAAATTTAAATCAATTTTTTTTTATCTCGCTTGCACGTATTCTTAGGCTTAACTACGTCTCGCTTCCGCGTGCGAGCGGGCGGGTGGATGTTAAGCGCCGCTACAAGAAAAACGTCGCCCGTAGCGAGTGATAGTTCTTCATTTAAATTGCTTGTGTATGAAACAATTGCCTAGGTTCCTGGGGTTTCTTCATATCGCTCAATATTGTCGTTGCAAAACTTTTCGCCAAATTGACACTTGTTGCCGTTGCCGTCAATTGCGTGATATTTTGTCACGTAACAATCGACCAGTATTGCTCATAATTGAGCAATTTTCATTGCCCGTGCAAGTGCATCTTAAATAGGGAAATACCGACTTTAAAATTAGATACAAATTCGCGCCAAACTTTATGGCCGGTGTGAATACAGCGACTAGTACAACCTTGCGCGTAGTACAGTTGAATAAATAATAGTTAGAACGCCGTAATTATTGATTACATAAATCATAAACTTTTATGATTGTTATGAAATACAATTTATTAAAATATCTGTAATTATTGTGCCTATATCTGTGCAAACTAACGCGCCTATGTTCACAGTGGTCATAAAATTTGGCACGATATACTCGTTAACGAAATTACATAACTTTGGTTTTGTAGCAATTTTTTGATGTGTTTTTGATGATTTGGTCTATGATGGAACACATTTTGCTAAGAAGATACCTATACACCCGTGACTTGATGATACCCAGGTTGTAACTCTCGCGGAATACAAACTCTGGCAAAGATTTCCATTCTTTAGCAGCGCACATGATAAATGTGCTAGCAAAACGCTTCGTGCGTACTGGTGGAATATCAACCATATATCGATGACGCTTCGCCGTGTTTCTTGCCGTCCGATGATGGAAGGTGGACGGGGGAATTAAATTATGCAATTACAACGCACACTCGCCGAAATGAATCCGTTAAAAAAACATTATCTTAGTTATCTAATGTATAGAAACGCTGGTATAGAAACGATACGTTTTATTACATGTTTGTTCGTTAGTTCGTGGCGATGGGCGCTGAGCAGCGGCAAGCCATCAGGCGCGCCCTCAACGAGGACGCTGAGAAGCTGCTGGCCGAAGGGGACCCGGCGGACCCGCAGCTGCGCCGGCTGCGTCGCGAGATCGACGACGTCAACCGACTCTTCGATGAGTTCGAACGACGAGCCCGGGCCGAAGGTAAATGTTTCTATTATACGATATCAAGCTGTTTAAATCTACACTGATATTATGAAAAACTAAAGAGACTGTTTGTTTGAACGCGCTAATCTCTGAAAATACCAGTCGGGTTTGAAAAATCCTTTTTCATTTTATAGCCCATTTATTGGGGAAGGCTACGGAGTAGTAACTATGAACGTCTAGCAATCTGTAGGCAAGCAAGTACGAGAAGAGCCGGTCGAATAACTTTAATACAGTTGATATCGTGGGCAACAGCTAGTAATATATAAAGAGTGTGGAATAAAAATCTCTGATACCTATATACGAGCTATATGCCACAAAGTATAGAAAAATGTTGACAGCAAGGTAATAAATAACATGTTAGTGCTCGACTGTATCGTGACCACTAAGTGTGATGCTATTGCGCTCTTTGTTTCCGTGACAATAATGTTGTAAATTACCCATCGTTTTTTTTAAATATAGCTAGCTGTAGCTTAAATCATTACCTATAACCTCAGCTATCTGCCAGTGAAAGTTCCGTCAAAATTGGTTCAACCGTTTCCGAGATTACCCCGAACAAACAGACAGAGAGAGAAAAATTAAAAAAAATATATTTTTTTTTATAGGTATCGTGTATACAGTTCATAATTATGCATTTAGTAAAAACCTGTTATTTTGACATTACAAACAGACACTGTCATTAAAATATAATTTAAAATGTCTCGTGTGCTAATTATGCAGCACATGTGCATTAATAGATTTCCGGTTGACGTCATCAATTAAAAGTTGATTGATAATTATTCCAGCGTGCGCGATGTTTATCGTTCCCGTGAATTCTTACTGTCTGTATATTTGTAGTCAACTACATCTAGGTGGGTAGTAGGACAGCACAATTGTGTTCGATGCACCAGGTGTCACCAGGTGGTCACGTTCCGGGACCAGCCGGCACATATCCAGCGAGGTGATAGGGATCTATACTCTGTACCCGAGTGGGTCGCAAAAATTAGTCACATGGTGATAAAAACAATTTTGAGAAGGAGGCCAAGAGGAGGATCCAGGCGGGCTGGGTAGCGTTTGGGAAACAACGTAGAGACTTCTCGTTTTCCATACCGCAATGTTTGTAAACGAAAGTTAGAGTAAATCTTTTGGTTTGTCGCGTTTCGGAATCGCCCAATGAATATTCAGTTATGTGAAGATATGTGTAAGAGAGGTAGGGCACAGAGAAATTTCTTTGGAGATTTCTCTCTACTTAGAGGGGCCCGACTGGTGGAATACCTCCACCCTACAGAAAATCGCAACCAAATGACCTAGTGTTGTGTTTCAGCGGTGAGTAGGGTTTCCACGGCTCCTCGGGGTAGGGTTCAAGGTCGGCAACGCACTTATGATACCTACGGTATTGCAGGCGTTCATAGGCTACGGTAACCGCTTACCATCAGGCGGGCCGTATGTCTGTTAGCCACCTTTGTAGTATATATATAAAAAAAAGTTACCGGTATACGTGCCCGGTCGGAATGACAGTGACTTACGGCGATAGATTTTAGATCTCTCGGTGGTCACAGCTGTTTTGGATTATACTCTGTTTACCATCTAACATAGTGTCGTCACTTTCTACTACTTTTACTTGACTACTATAAAAAATCGACTATATCTTGGTTCTTGGCTAACATGTTTTCCAAACTGAAACACTATAAAGGTCCAGCAATACTGACCATTATCACAATACGGTTCAAGGATAAGGACTTATCGAGTGGATGTACGATGCACCTTGTTGGAGTATGCTCCGACTTAACGATCATGATACTTTATTTAACACTACCCAACCGCTTAACCGCAACAAACTTTACCTCTTTATATAGTATAGTAAAACTAAAAGCTTGTGAATTTTAAAAAGTTACATGAAGAAATATTATGTGACTTTGTCACGTTGTTTATGCTATCTACCCTTGTACGGATTATAATTTCCCCCTATTTCCTTAGACTTTTTTCGACTTCTTCATATTTCTAATTCTCTTCATATACTCTGATTAGTTAATACCTTTACTGTTAGAAAAGGAAACCATATTAGAGTCTGTCATCAATTTGTTAATTGTAATGAATATATCAAGTTTATCAAATATTACACATTACCTAAAAGAAGGCAGCAGATTACAAATTCCTTGTTTAAGAAATATGTTATTTCATTTTACATTTTTTAAATTAAAGTATCAAACCGTTAAGTCCACTGATATGCCATAAATTTCATTGAAGTATGTCGCGCACGCACGCTATCGACGTCCTACGGGAGCACTCAGTCGCAATTAGTCGTGTCCCAGAGTACCGTAACGTGATACTAAATTCCGTGTTTGTGTTTTAAACGTTTTGTTTATTTTTTAACTGGCTTTAACTGTTAGGGTTATTCTACCTTGACTATGTCACTAATTGTCACATTTATTTTGTTTATTTTGCATGAATTATGTAATGCCTACGTAAATAGTAGGCTCCGTGTTTCATTGGAATAGAATAATCTATAATCTGTTTCTATAGAAATATAAATATTTCCTATATAACTAGCTTCTTCATTTTAAGACAATGATATCTACTGATAGCATTTATACCGTATACTAGTGCAGACGTTTAGTAATTCATACGAGTATACCAAAATTTAATTGTTTATTATAACATCCCATGGGTAGGTTATTCTCTTAGTAAAGCTGTATTCTACTGAATGAAAGAATAAATTATGTTTATCTTTCTCTATTTAAGTAATTAAGACATTAATTGACTACTCTGTTGTCTATTTTACAAAAAAACTCAACAGAGCAAATTTTTATCAGGGTCGATCTATGAATATCAAAAATAAACATCGTTAGAGCAATTGTGACGTCATGTAGTTAAAAAGTTGGGCTGTCCTTCATTTTTCCTTTTTGAGGAAATATATATTTGATAATTTTCTTTAAAGGGTTTAACGGAAACATGGGCATGTGATAACATATTTCTTGTGTCCAAGTGTCAAGTTGTGTTTATGTTCGTGCTAAGCGACCGTCGTATATTAATATGAAGAAGATAAAACGAATATTTTCTATTGGACGAGGAGGTAAAGTAACCAATTTAAACATTTCTAGTATTCAGATAAACGTTGTAAAGGTCTATCTAAAAATAATAATAAATAATTTGTTGTTCGACGAATAAATATAGTAACTGAAATGCTTAAAATCATTCAAATGGGATGAACGAGAATGTTGACGTTGTTTGAAATTAATGATCTTAATTTCCGCTAACATTTTTTGTCTTAGAAATTGCTTTACAATTGCAAATTTTAATAAATATCGACACATATATACTGTCACACAGTTTTTACATATCTTCTTCGGGTCTTCCTCTACTCATATATGTATCTTCAACGTCAACACACTTCTAGTTATACGTATTTCATCCCTACGGATGACATTCCCATACCACGCAAACTTTCTGGGAATAACACCTTCTCTGTCACATTCACTAAAATTAACTGTATATATTATTTATACAGTATTTTTTTTATAAACTTGTTCAAGTTTCTTGCCAGTTTTTTCTGATAACTGGGATGTTTTCCGATCCGATAGTAGAGTTTAACGTTCATAGGTACCTTCTTTGGGTCTGAACTGTATTAAGCGTTTTTTATTTTGGTTTTGGAACTCTTCAACTTTTCTGTCGATGAAGCTACTTTCACACTTCTTCTGATATAGTCATTCTATATTTGATAAAATAAAATATTTTGTTCCGTTCCGAGAGGTAGGGAACAGATAAATTTTTTTTTTGGAGATTTCTCTCTGCATGGGGCAGTCCGACTGGTGGAATACCTCCATCCCACAAAAGATTGCAGCCAAATAATCTTGTATTCTATTCCTGCCGAGAGTATGGTTTCCAGAGCTACTTGGAGTAGAGGGGTTCACGGTCGGCAACGCGCTAGTGCTATCTATGGTGATATCTATATACAGATATCTATTAAAAGCTTCCATGGTGGCAGGGCATTTTCTAATGCCCGTCTGTCTAGCTACCACCCTAAAGTTGAAAATCTGCCGCCAAGCACCTATAGGTGTGTTTCGGCAGCTGCACTTGAGAGCCAGTCTTCCACTAACTAGGTTTAGCGTGTTACCATCTTGGGCCACATAGTTACTTAACATCAGGTGAGATTGTGGTCACTATGCCAAAACCTAAAACGATAAAAAAAGGCTACGGGAGCCGCTTAACATCAAGCCGGCTATATGCTTGTTTGCCAACTTAGTTGTATGGTAAAAGACATCTATACCTGTATCTTCGATCAATGTGTATTATTGATCGAAGACCTGTATTGAGTAAAATACATGTATCTGTCAGATACATATATAATAATTGTGGAACCCGGTAAATTTTGTTTACGACCATCAGCGATAGAAGGTCAGAACTAAATTGCCTTTGCAATTGAACCACAGATCTCAATTCATGTGACATCATCCGAAATTGCTGGCGTAGGCTCGCGTCGCGTCGCACCGTCTCATATACTTATAGTTATTATAAATCTCTGTTCACTGGTT
Organism: Saturnia pavonia; assembly: GCA_947532125.1. Taxonomy (NCBI): domain Eukaryota; kingdom Metazoa; phylum Arthropoda; class Insecta; order Lepidoptera; family Saturniidae; genus Saturnia; species Saturnia pavonia. The sequence continues at coordinate 2,924,502 of OX383916.1, read as the reverse complement.
AAATATTTATAATATATAAACAGTTATTCATTACGGCTGTTTTAACTTTTTACAAATCCTCAAAAACTTGCATTATCATATTATTAACATTGCACAGAATTTATAAATATTTTAATAATTAGATGAAAGAAACCGATGATGGCTCAGTGGTAGCGTGTCAGACATCGCGTCGATTTATGTAAACTGAAATCCCTACAATGAGCTTCAGCTTTCGATAAAGGAAAACATCGTGATGAAGCCATAGCAAGGTCTTAGGACATTTTCTAATGCCCACCTATCTAGCTACCACCCTCAAGTTGAAAATCTGTCGCCAAGCACCCATACGTATGTTCCGCTAACTTAAGCTACACTTAAGAGCCAGTTCCTCCACTACGCTTAGCGTGTTCATCTTGGGCCGCATTGTCACTTATGATGAGCTGAGATTGTGAACCTATAATAAAGAAGTAAAGAAAAAGGTTACCACCGATAAAGAATTATTGTACTAGAAAAATAATAATATTTGAGAGTTATTATTTATTTGAGCACTGGTCACAGAAATTTAAATAATAATCTTTAGAACAAAAAGGAAATTCATAGATCTAAAACTTGTTTAATGGAGAATGTTTTACGCTATACCTGATAGCGATATGTGGCGCTGTAATCGAGTTAATAAATACTGAAAAGGGCAGAACAATGTCTGCGGGGCTATTGAACATTGTTTGTATCTATTTCAATCATAATATGGTTTGAAACTGATTATGATTAAGTGCTTTAATCTCCATTTTTTTCTTTGTAATTTAAAGTAAAAAAGAAATATTAACTGATTTCAACGTAGTGAAAACGTTAATATGTATGGTAGACCATTTCTCGTAATCACAAATAGATACTGTGAAAGTTTAAAAGAAGGTAGGCTGGTATGCCCACTCTTAACAGCTTTAGTCGTCTGTGTATTGCTTGTACTTTAGTTATAAGTACCTTCAGATACATATAATAAATTAAAGCAAGTTATGCAAATAACAAAAAAAAAGAGAAACAACGCGACCTACAAAATACTATTTTAAACTTGTTTTTATTCTTTTTTTGTTGTTTTAATCAACAAGACGTCAGTATTCTTAAGTAAAATCTACAGCAGTGGTTAATAATAACAAAATAATTTTTTATTCCTATTTCCCATCTTGTCGATTCATTTATGTCCTTTTTTTAATACAACAAAGGTGGCAAACAAGCCTACGGCCGTCCTGATAGTAAGCGGCTACCGTAGTCTATGGACCCCTAGCGACCGCTAGCGCGTTGTCGACCTTGCACCCCCTATCCCAAGGAGCTCTGAAAACCCTACTCACCGCAGGAACACACACATGATTATTAGGCTGCGATCTTTGTAGGGTTGGAGGTATTCCACCAGTCGAAATGTGGTCCCTAGTAGAGAGAAATCTCCAAAGAAATCTACCTCTCTTTAGTGAACAGCATATAACTCTCACAATTAAGACGATTCTTACGACAGCTGATATGTTAAAATCCATCAGACTGGGACTACAGAGCGAGCGTACCAAAATATGACATAGGTATATTCGAAAAAGTTACCTTTGTCGATACTAAAAATCAACGCATTTAAAAAACAAATGATAGTTTATAAAAGCTTAGCCAATTCAATAATAATGATTTCGAACGAACGAATCTTCCTTAACAATTTTTTTATAGGATCAATTAAATTTACGACCATATTAATGATGTCATGATATTTTTACCAGTAGTAGTCAATTCGGATGACCTTGCTCCGTCTGAAATACGGGCAGATTGTGACAGTAGGTATTATCGTTGCAATTTCCAATCGCGCCGAGAGTTGAGTGGGTGGCACAGTGTACTTAAGAATAGTAAGGTAGCGTTTCGTTCAAATTATATTGTTAATCTAATTTTTTTGTACAACTCCAACACAGTTTTTCATTTCACATTTGTTAATTGTGTTTACGGATTTACTGTATGATGCTAAAACTAAAACTATAGCTCGCTCTTAGATCTACCATCAGGAGCATAGCCGTAATATTTAGAGATAAAAGTGCTAGAAACTGTGCAAGGTTCGAATGCAAAAGCACCACTGCTGCGCTTATTTTTGCCGCAAAGCAAAATTGATTACGCTACTGTGTTCAGGCCTAAAGGGTGTCGTTGGCAACACGCTCTGGCATACTAGCCCTTCGAACTCAATTCTCTCAGGAGTAGCAAGTTATTATCACTGGCCTGAGTTAAGATTATTGCCACACTTTTTGAATTCCATACCGGTTTGCTCATTTATAACATAAAAAAAAGATAAATATTTTTAGTGGTGGGTGTAAGGCAGCCGTACGATGTACTCCTCTCATTATGGTTGCATCAAAATACACATTATGAGATTCGAAATCTCTTCTTCCTCTTGTTAATCTTCAAAGTTCGGTCTAACAACAAGAACCATATTAAACATAAGTTAAACATTATTAGAAGCCACATTAGCTTCGTAATTAGAACTGTCTAACAAGTTTGCGTGGCAACTCACAATAAACAAAATACATCACGCAAAATGCCACCACAAAATAACCTGAATTGATGAATCAAAATTAAAACCACCGAATCTCATCGATTTCGAAATTGAATTACTCAACATCGGCATCCGAACGCAATAACACTGAAACAACATTGCTTTAATTGTACAAGATACAATAGAACAACCTACTCAGTTCCAACAGCGCCTTACTGTTTATCTCTTATTAATAATGTCAGCGTCTAGATCGGGATAGTTTTAGTCACTTCATCGCGCCCGACTGCATTACATTTGCAAAGCCGAGTTTTCATAAACGTATCCATTTAATTTTATTTTTGTTAAATGTTCGTCAAGTTAATCTTAGTTTACGTGGAGAGGACAGTCGAGAGGAATTACGTGTGTCGCCATCTATCAGGTTCCTATATGGTTTTTGGTTTGTGTTGTCGGACTGTTTTAGATTCGTTCTTTGAATTTATAGATTTTATTAACCCGATTATTCATCCGAAAATCTATTATTTTCAAAATTAGGATGCCGCTGTGGTCTTTGTAGTTTATAATATAGGATATATTCAAGTTTAAAGATAATACTAAAAATATTATATTTGAGGATTGTGCCAGATATTTTTTTATTTACCTGTTGAAAAATATTGAAGGAATTATTTATGTACACTTTATACTTGTTGATTCTTTCTTCCTTTTTTTATTACGCTATAAAATATTGTATCGTTATTATTTTTGTAGTCGCTGCTAAAGTAGTGAATAACTCCGAAATATTAATAAACTAGCTATCCTCGCGGCTCCGCTCACTTGAATTACAGAATGCCATCGGTCAAACGCAACGCGCAAATCGTGCTTCACCAGCTCAAAAGACGGAAGAGAAAAATGCTTATTGTGGGTGATCCTTAGAAGATAGATATATATTATCGCTGATATATTGTTTATCTTTTTAAGATTTACAATTATGTAGTACATTAATTTGATATATCTGTTATAGTTTACGCAGCGTAAGCCATTCAAGCACCTCTAATGAGTATTTTTTCCGAATTGATTCACCATTATCGTGACTGCTTATTTCGTGTGTTACTTTATCTTACAAAATATATCCTATAACGTGGGCAGATAACATATCTATGAATTAAAATAATAACATGTAAATCAGATAAGTATTTTTCGCGTGAAAACAACATAAACGGAAAGACAGACAGAGAGACGTTGAGTTTTATAATATGATATATAGATAGAAAATAAAAGATTAAAAAGAAAGTGATCATTTAATTTTTTCTTTCAATAATTTAGTTACTAAATCGGGCCTTATAAATAATTCATTAAAAAAAGTGAATTAATACATATTAGTTCACTGTTCAGTCAAATGAAACATCCATTAGGGCCAGAACAGATACTTGGAAAAATTTGTACAGTTCTTAGATTTGTGTTGAAACAAAAAGTCGCACTTTTTATGAAACACACAGGGGTCCATGGCCCTTTAAATTTTTAAGTGCATCTTAAAAGGACGTTTTATAGAGAAATGCTACACCCCCTAACCCTCCCCCGGAGAGGGAAAATTCTTTTTATTACAATTAACAATTAAAATAAGATCTTATGTTACATACTACTAATCTTATATATGAAACACATGTTTAAATTGAACTGTACTAATTTTCCCAATTAAACTTTATGGCCCTTTTTAATGTTTCATCATTTCATTAAAAACACCAAACTTTGGTAATGATACATAATTTGCTGTATGAGTATTTCTATATAATGGTGAGAGATTTTTTACCGTAGTAGACGTTCAGAGAAACTCCGAGCATAGCTCTTTCCATAGCAAGCTGAGCGACTGCTTGAGGAGTAACTTAGGCTACTTTTATGTTCGATTCTGTAATTCACGTGAGCGCAGCTAGTTTATTAATAAATTGTATATATTTAATTATTTACAGAGGAATCCAAGAATGCTACTAGGATCTTCACTGAACAGTCGACGCACCTCCTCGAGCGCCTCGAGGTGCTTGAGAGGCAGCTTCACGAGCGGATAGCCAGTCACATCCCGAGAGACCTGGACACGCTGGAACACCTCGTGCTCCAGCATAAAGACTGGGAGAGCTCGGTTCACACACTGTCGGCGGATGTTGAAGAAGTTCAGACCACTTTCAGAGGTATGATCGATGTTATTAAAAGTTATACCACAATACACCTGAATAAATGTTATGTGGTCATCTTTCTAACAAGATAGGTAGAGCATAGAGAAATCTCTTTGGAAATTTCTCTATACTTGTGGAATACCTCCACCATACAGAAGATCGCAGCCAAATAACCTTGCGTTCCTGCGGGTGGGTTTGGTTACCAAACCTCGTTGGGGTAAAGGGGTTTAAGATCGACAACGCGCTAGTGATACCTATGATGTTACAAGTGTCCATGGCTACGGTAGTCTCTTACTATCAGGCGGGCCGTATGCTTGTTTACTACCTTAGTTGCATAAACAAATAGATTTGTCTTTCCATACAACATACAAACATTTTATAGACTGTGTATCTGATATTAACTAGGTCCTGCAGCCTGATAACCATAATACAGCCAACCTTAGAAAAACAGATATATTTCTGAGGCCAGTCATTATTTCCAATAGGTGGTTAATTCCAAGGACTGGGTTCGAACTCCTCGTGTGCCAGTTAGTCTTGCATTTTTTTTAAATATTGAAATAGTTTCAGAAATAAATATCAAAGTTTTATTTGTATTATAATTTGTGTTTTTTTTTCCAACAGGCATTGCCCTCAAAACACCAGCCATGAAGAAGAGCCTCGATAAGATGATGGGCAAATGGAACGACATGCAGTCAAAGAGTCAACTCTTTGTTGAAAGGTATTTCAAATGGCTGATCATATGCAGTGACGTAACTAGGAGCGGTCGGTAGACTCGGAACATGCGACTATGATAAAAAAAAGATAATAAATGAAGTGAATTAACATTGAGAAAACACTAAAGGTCGTGCCCTCTTTTATTTCTAACTAACCAAAAGCGTGATCTGCTGTCCCGGGTCTCACCCATTCTAGCTACGCCACTGATCGTACATATTTTGTTCTCTAGCGTTTTTTGTGGTTTATTATGCAAGTGAAACCATTATCTGATTAATTTATTGTTCTCAGGCTGAAATTCGTGGAAATAATAGTGAACAGTATGGAAGAGAATCATCAGACGATATCCGAGTTCGAGATCAAACTTGCCCAGTTCAACGATCTGCCTAATGATGTTGAACTTCTCAAAGATGTGAGTATACCAGTTATAGGGATTCTACAAAAATGAGAGATTTTTGAAGTAGTGTCCGCATCCAACCATCGTTGACAAGTGCTTTCTAGATTCTACTGTTTCAGAAAAAGGCGTGTACGGAATAATTGACTATTCTGGCTGGATCTTGATCTGTCATCTCGTGGTTTTTATTTCAATTTCACATACTTATGTAATTTGGATATAGTTTGGTTATTTTTCACAAGTGAAGTGAATTATTAATAATTTGCTAAACCCGGCCATGCTTCACTTTGGCTCAGTATGATATTAACTTTTGTACTTTCTAACTGAATTCCTAAATACCAATTTTCACAGATCTATCATCAAAAATGACGGATTTTCATACAACATTTTTCCTTTTTTCATCACCTTACGGGTTGAATTTCCAAAAATCCTTTTTTAATGCTCACCTACAGTGTAAAAGGAACTCGCATGAAGATTTGCACTGTCCTAGCCCCAGTAGTTTGGAATATGCGTTGATACGTCAGCCAGTCATTTAGGTATCCTATAAAAACTGCCTGGGCAGTTTTAACAAGAGAACCACCATCTTGTTAAAGCGTTGATTGAACTTTGAAGATAATAAAATCATTCTATCCATGTGACTATGGCATAATTGTGTATAAACTCACTTGCCTTAAAATTACGAGAAAACTATCCTAACCGTTATAGTCTCCCGTTCCGAGTCTTGTTCATTGTGGGGGCGAGACTTGGCAGGATGATCAGGTTTCCTTACGTTTTCTATAGCTGTAGGAACCCCCATATATATCGTCAAATGACAGCATCTCTCTTCGTGACGTCACTAAGCTTTTTCCGTAACCAAGAATATAGCTGCTCTCATTAGCTTTCCTATGAGATAAACATCTTTATACGGCGTGGAACGAATTTACCAGTTATGCTCTTATTTGTTTTAAAGAAGTTTGTGATTTTACATATAGGGAGTTGGTGTCTGGAATTTCTAATAGGAGTTTTTGGCGGGATCTTGAACTATTATGTGGTGGTTTTATTTTGCCCTACATTATGTAATGTTTGCGGCATTTTAAGTGATGTAGTTTGGTTATTGTGCACAAGTGAAGTGGATTATAGTTAATAACTAGGGACATGCATTTTAAGTTGCTACAAAAACTACTGCATAGTTATAACAAGGGAGACGCCATCTTGTTAGAGATATAATTGAAGATTACAAAAATAAGTGGTAAAATATTATATTCACTGGACGTTGGCAAAATTGAGGATATACATAGCTGCCATTAAATAAAAAGACTAAGATAAACTTCTAATCCACTTCTGTGCATTTATACAAAAATCATTATGTCTTTTAACTTGTCGTTTTTTCTTGTATATATTACTGTGTCTATTTTTCCTTTAAAGTTTTACCGTATTATAAATGCCGATAAAAAAATATATGAATTATTTGCAGATGCACGAAGATCTTCTTCGTATGCAAGTAGCGATCAGCAAACAGCAGATCCAGATCGACCAGATGAACGACGACTCCGAGAACTGCAGGCGCCTGGTGCAGAGCTCCAGGGAGACACTGCCGCACTCCTCGTTGCCGCGCTCCGGCAAGCATATCGACCTGGAACGACTCGACAAGGAAGTCGCGCAGCTGAATACCAGATGGAACAATGTCTGCACCCAGCTTGCTGAGAGGTGTGGTACCTTTTCTTTAAATAAATTAGTATGATATAGAAAAATACGAAGAGTTACTAGAGACAGAGAAATATTCTAATACAGTGTGCATAAGCACTCACGCACGCATAATGTGTGACATTAAATTAAGTCACGCGTAAGTCGAAAATATTTTGGTTTTAATTTTCAAATAACCTAAATCCTAAATGAACTTTTTTCATGATTGTTTCATTTTAACGCGTATAAGTTTGTACCTGTCTTTTCCTTTTCAGCTTCATTGAAACATTATGTTACTGGGGTTCCCGTAATTTTACCATTTCTTTCGTCTATGTTTATATACATGTTGTTCCAAAATGATTCTATATGAGTTTTTGGCAGGATCTCAAACTGTCATGATTTTTGTTTTTTTAATCATAAATTTGTGTTATTTGACCCTATATTGTGTAATACCAATTGCATTCTATATAATAAAGTTTGGTTATTGTGCATAAGTTAAGTGAATCGGAAATAATAACATGGATCATGAATTCTGAGATGCCACAAAAACTCCCTAGAAAGTTCTAACAAGGGAAGCCACCGTTTTGTTAGGATCCTGAAATCTTCATAAAAATGGAAATGATATTCACTCGATAATGGTCGTAATAGTCTTCAATAAAGATGACCGGTTGCCAAGTTAGGAAGGATAATAAGATTCTATAGAAATGTATTTATTTTGACAGACTCCGTAGCTGCGAAGCGGCTTACCAACTACTACGTAATTATAACGCTGGCTTAGAAAAGGAAGCGGAATGGATCGACGACACGTACAGCAAGCTGCAAGCACAACCGCCTATCGACGTCAGGCCGAAGGAACAGTTCGAACCGACCAGAGTAAGACTACAACGATTTTGTGACGATATATCCTTTTATGTCTCCTTATTTTCAGGACAGAAATCCATCACGAGTATTTTAAAATGTCGAATATTATCAATGCTGTATCTATATAGATATTTTGTCCTAGTTCGTTTCAACGTCACGCTTCATTCAATTGCAATAGTCTTTGGAAATATAATTCATACAGTTGGTATTCCCTAATATATCTTTTAAATACGTTTAACATGAGCATAAGCATGCGTTTAACAATAACTTAATGTTATTTTATACGGTAACTTCTGCACAAGGGGGAGAAACAAAGAAATCACATGTAACTAAAATGGTTGTTAAGAAATTTTATTTACCAAATAGATACATGAAGTGATAATTTACTAACAATCCGATTAATATTGGGATATGTGATGGTTTGGTTCGCAGAATCTACTCACAAGTGTTGTGGAACGGACGCCGAAGATTGAAAAGGTTAATGTGGACGGTGGAAGATTTATAAGGGAGGCAAAGGTAACTATCATATTGGTTGTGTCAAATTATTTTTCTACAAATTTTGATATTATCTGGCATTTTCTGCCATTTCTGAAAATTGACAAGTTTTTGGGTAAATGATTTTTTTTTCGCAGAATATTTAAGACATAAGGAACTTTATGAAAGGTGTTAAATGAGATGTGCGTTCTGTCCAGCGTTTCCTGATCTCTCTTGTCGTTTTTTCTTCGCCCGTGATCTCCTTGTTCTTTACTTGGGGTTTTATTGTTACTTATAGGTTTACTTGGACTTGTTTTTGGTTTATTATCAAAAAGCTTTTTTTTTATATTGAGTGTGACGCTTGCGCCGTTTAACTTTTGAATGCTTTTGCATATTTTTTTTTTAGTTTGCAGCTTCGAAAGTAACTTCTAATGCGTTATAAATTCTAAATAATGCTTTGATTAGATTAGTTGTTTTATATGCATTTTAACGAATTAACATATTAATTGTTTCTGAATGTGAGAGATATTTGTGTGATTGATAAAAAAATCGCTACATAATGTTACTGTCGTGTTGTGACTAAATGAGAATAAACAGACCGCCCAGACAGACTGACATACCTTATTTGGATTCGAAACTAATTTGAAATTCAAATTTATTAATATAAGTTCAACGTCGCAACTTGGAAAGCATTTTGCATGCATTGTGTTATTAAGCCTGAAGCTAGGATTTTTTTTGCCATTTTACATTTAAATCAGTATGTTCAGATCAATAAAAGTTTAAATCTGCTATCGTTTAAATTAATATTTGATGTAAAAAATGATATCGGCTCTTCAAAATTGCACTTTCAGAGAAATCTGTTGTTAATTGTTGCACATGGCATATATGGAATGATGCACGCTTCAGAAACCTGTATTTAAACAGGCCTGAGAATCTTCTAGCATGATTTTATCCTGGGAGGCCTAAAAAATGAGAAAAAAGAATTACTGGAACAAACATCACTGTTATAATATTTATTGTTACGAAGTATGTATGTGTGTGTTTATACGTATGTCTGTTTATGTATGAGTTCCGAATGTATGAACATTTTGAACTAAAACCAAGATCATGTGTCTCGAAAGACCATTTAGTGTTGATGTAAAAAAAAAAGGATTTGTAGTGTTTAAATTAAATTGAAAGGTTTATGAATGCTGCTAATACGTTACTTAATATAATGTGTAACAAATGGCGAACTGTAGTATCTTATTCAATATATTTGAACACTTTATTATCCGTTTTTATGATTGTGTAACGCGTTTTCAATTTCAAAAGCAACAAAAAAACAAACAGTCCGCCAATAAAACTAACCTGAAACCTAACCCGCTACGATCCTAACCCCCGTGATAGATACACTCGTCCCGATGCCAACGGTACGCCGAGTGGCTCTGCGAGGAGGTCCACCCGTCGCTCGACATGAGGCAAATGAAGCGGCAGGCGGACGCACAGCAGGCGGATCGCATGCGGAAACAAGGCAGGAACGTCGATCCGGATCGAGTCCCGGTTGGATCCGAGATGGTCGCTCGGGAGCTCGACGAACTCAACGCGAACTACCAGAAGTTACTAGACATGCTATATGAGAGATTGAGGAGGATAGCCGCCGCTAATCCCGGAGACATTGTCACTCTGGTGAGTGTTTTTTTTATCTACTTTTTGAGATTATGTCAATTGCCTATTCTACCTCTAATGACTGACTGTAATGGTTTCTTCTTTCAAGTACGTAAAGTTTCAGTAGAATAAGCAATTGGTGTGATTTTTTTATGAGATTTTCTTTTTAAGTTGTGAAACATTTTACGTTATTTTCTATTGCCAATACATATTCAATGACAAGTATAGAATAGTTAGGTGATTAATTTAAACATAAACAAGACTTAATTTAAGTATAGTCTGAATAAAGTTTAAGTTCATAATCAAATAATATGTTATATGTTACCGGTCAAATTAACAGCACGTATATTTTATCCCGATTACAGATATTTTAGGGCTTAGGCGGATGTTAGCGGTTAGCGGTGTAAAATATAGGTTAAAAGGATATGTTATTAAAAGTAAATATCATTCTATAATTTTATTCTTGATTCTCTGAAATCGGCATCAGTCTTGTATATGCAAATGCAAATGTGTATGTGCAAATGTATATGTTAATGTCCATTAACCTTGTTTACCGCACCGTAACCTTTGCTCATGCGCAGGACTAAATGATTTCTTATTCCATTTCTTATATGTACATTAAAACTCATTTTTTTATAAAATTTTTTTTGTTGAATTCCGTTATCATAATCAAGCACGGACCATTTAAAAAAAACTTATCTTTCTTTTTCTTGTTTATTTTGGCAAACCATCCTAGTTATTAAGAATTATTATTAGCATTATCAAATGAGTAATAGTTTTGTATTCTAGAGTTGTCTTCTGGTGACTTCAGTGTTGTAAAATGATAGCCTCCTTATTAGAATTTTCCACGGAGTTTTTGTTAAATCTCAGAATTCGTGTTCCATAATTATTATTTCTAATTAGTAAATACGTAAATTAATATTATGTAAAATGCTACCAATATTAGACAATTTAGAGACTCGTAAAGAGCAAGTTTATGAATAACAAAATGAAATAAAAACGACTATATGACAAACTGTCAAAAACTCCCATAAATATTTTTATTCGACTGTAAATAATTGGTTAGTTACGTAACCGAAAACATTGTCAAATTTAACGTTGTCAATTTATTCAAAAATGTCCTTCGAGAAACACGTCCGTTGTTACTCGTGTATTCGAATGTAGAACACGAATTGAAAATTGCGCGTGAGTTTCACCTAATCACCAACCAAAGTGATGTCATGGTGTTACGTCATGATTGGTCCTCGGCGGAGGTTGTTTGGAATAATCGTTAGTTTAAGAATTTATTAGAAAAATATTTGATGTAATAAATCTCAGTTTGTTTATTTTTAGCGTATAGGTAATTCATTATTTTTTCTTATAATATTCAATAGGTTTAATTTTAGACATGACTTGTTATAAAATAGTTCAAAATAAACTTCATCGTGATGAATGTTAGACAAGTGACAGTTAGCGGGGTTGTACCGTACCTATATTCTACTGTGTCGTGACCACCATAAATATAGTGATAAACTTATCACAGTGACTTTCTTTTGGTTTACCGTGATTCGGGATTAGCAAGTTCGTATGCATTTGGTGAGAGGCTTGCAAGCCGGCATGACAGTGACGACCGCCCATAGATTCCCGATTTCTAGGTGTTCGCCGTTGTTTTAGATTGTAGGTACTCTGCTTTCCATCAAGTACTTTGCTATGGTATTATTAAAAAATGTTGTTACTCTTGAGAATAATTTTTATAGTACCACCACATATAAATATATGATATCATCATCAAGACGTTGTGAGCTGGCATTGTGAATAAGCCCGAAGCACCAAAGCCTTGAATCGAAAAAAAAAAACGATCGACTTCCTTCCTGCTCTTCTCGATGACAGGAATGTCCTCCTAACCGGTGGTAGTGTTATACTGTATATTAGTGCATAATTGAACAGTTTTTTTTTTCTTATTACGATTGTGAAGGATAATTTTGCCCTGTATTGGGATAGTTTCGAAAAACTGTTGTAACTTTAATAAGGCTAATAAAAATTTTAAACGCTTAATTTCTTAGTGTGGTAGTGCACAGAAAATTTTTTTTGGAGATTTCTCTGTCCTTGGGGCAGTTCGACTGGTGGAATACCTCTACCCTAAAGAAGATCGCAGCCGAATGAACTTGTGTTCTGTTGCTGGGATGAGTAGGGTCTTCAGTGCACCCTGGACTAGGGTGGTTTAAGGTCGGCAACGCGCTGTTAATACTATGGTATTACAAGCGCTCATAGGATACCGTGGCCACTTACCTATCAGGCGAATCGTGTGCTTGTTTGCCAAGTAAATTAAAAAACACTGAAAGAATTAAAAAAAATCGGTTGTATAAAAATCTTTTGAAATCGATTTAATTGCAGGAACGTGTTTGAATTAAGAATAACGTAGGTGCAGTAACGATTACAGAGAGCAAAATTCGAAATAGGTCGTGATGTTAAGTAAGCCGTAAAGTGAATTAACATTTGTTATCGTCCTACGCCATTAGCTCATAAACAGCGAGTGTGGGTCGAGATTGAAACGTTGCCTAACATAGCTCGATAATCCTTATAATAAAAGAACATTAAAAATTGTTCGGAGGATACGCGCAATATAAAATTACGACATGGTAGGTAAAATTTCAATTCTTGCGTAGTTAATATGAACAATAATGGGCACAGAGAAATTTCTTAGATTTCTTTCTACTTGTAGCAGCCCGACTGGGGAAATACTTCCACCTTGCAGAAGATCTAAAAGTGCTAAATCTAATCCAGAAGTGCTAAAAAGTAATTATTTTTTATCTAAAATATTACCAGATCATTATTATTATTGTTATTTAATGGCAACTTTGTTCATCCCTAATTCTGACAACGTCACGTGAATAGAATATTTTTCTAACTATTTTTGTAATCTTCAAACATAGCGCTAACAACGCGCGGCGTCTCCCTTGTTAAAACTCTCCTGGCAGTTTTTGTGATAACCTAAAATGCTTGTTCCTAGTCCCTAGTTAATATTTATAATCCACTTTACTTGTACATTATAAACAAACTATATCAAATATAATGCCGCCAATATTACCTACACAATTTACGGTAGTAAAATAACGCGTTTTATGAATCAAAGTAGTCATGAATCTATATGACAGATCAAGGTTGAAGCAATGATCGCTCAGTGGTAGCGTGTACGACTTCGCGTCGATTGACGTGAGTTCGAATCCCTGCAATAAGCCTGAGCTTTCGGTGAAGGAAATCATCGTGAAGAAACCATAGCATGTTGATAGTGTATATTCTGATGCCCGCCTGGCTAGCTACCACCCTCAAGTTGAAAATCTGTCGCCAAGCACCAATAGGTGTGTTCCGGCAGCTCCACTTGAGAGCCAGTCTTCTACTAGGTTCGTGATATCATTTTGGGCCACATCGTCACTTAACATCAGGTGAGATTGTGGCTACTACGCTAAAAACCTATATAAAAAAAGCTCCCGCCTTGAAACTCTGAATGATTTTTAATAGTATTACAATCGTAAATAAGAGATTTTGAAAGCTTCTAAGAGGTATTTTTGATGACGGCCTTGGACATGCACGGGTGATGCTACAGTCGCCAAGCCATGCATTGCAATTTTTTATATATACATAACCGAATGAGAAGTCGTTGAACTGGCTAGTTAGTTTTTTGTTGGATCTTTTTTGTTTGAACATTGTTAGATATTTTTGGAATTACAAATTTCTTTTTAAGTTAGCTCATATAATACTTTCTAAAATATATATGAAAAGAAGTCGTTAAAGTCTAATCGTGGATTGCGGTTAACCTCGCGAGTTTTGAGCTCATAGAAAAATAAAACACAGCAAAAATAATCAAGTGTATCATGATTTGTATATGAAATCTATGAATCAGAAAGTTTTGCGGTTTTCCACTACGCAAAACTAACCGCAACGCGCGTTATGACTTAAAGAAGAAGATTACCTTTTTTAAAACTGAAACATTTTCCAATTTATAATGTACTGGCGACCCGCCCCGGCTTCGCACGGGTGCAATGCTGATACTAAATATACCTACCTACTACAGAATGTACTTAAACAACGTTTACAGCTTTTTTGTCATTAGACAATACAAACATGTTTTGTTTAGAGGTTACTCTTGAAAGAGCGACATATAATTGACCATGTTATATAGGGCCGGTACCGCCGCAACGTTGTGTCCCTGCATTTTAAATCTGTAATATCTTCGGAAATATTCATTTAAATTACATGCTGTAATTTTGCCATTGGCCATATTGATCTATATTAAATGGACAATGTATTTAAGGTACTTAGTTGGATAAAGATTAAAGCTGTATTGCTTAAAATCACTTCGTAAATAAGCCATTTTTTCCCGTAAAATGTAAAGTATAAAAAATGATTGTGGGTTATCCTTAAGAGATAGACATATACCATCGCGGACTTTTCTGTTGAACTTTTTAAGGTTTACAATACTGTAGTACATTATTTTGATTTATCTCGTGGGGTTCAGCCAGCGTTTGCAATGTAAGCGCAAAAAATGTGTTTATTTACGACATCACTTAGAAACCTCTAAGTTTACCAGTGTTTCTCTACAATATTATGTATGTATTATACATATAAACCTTCCTCTTGAATCACTCTATCTACTACAAACCGCTTCAAAATCCGTTACGTAGTTTTAAGTTTTAAGCATACATAGGGACGGACAGATTATAGCGACTTTGTTTTATACTATGTAATGATTATTTTAAATTTGAATTTCTATAAGATGTTTGAAGTTACACTAGGTACTTTAGGCGATTTATAAAAAAAAATTAACAGTCAATTTTTACACATTCTAAGAAAAATTCTACACCATGAAGTTGTTTCCTAAACCTGCCGTTTTATTGTTGTGAAGATAGTCACAGTCGATGTTATGTGATGCATAACATCGACTGTGACTATTCAAAGAAGCAAAAATTCTGACGCCTGTAATGTATATCCACTTTTTCTTTCAACTTTACACGGTTTAGCGTCAATCTTATCTTATGTTAAGTGACGATAGCCTAAGTTGATAAAATGTTAAGACTAAAAGCCAAAATTCAAGCTCAAAATTTATTCCTTGATCAGATTACTTTAAACATAAATCTTAAATCACTTCTTGGCTTCTGTCTGTTTTATGCACATAATTTAAGTCATTGATCTGATTACTTTAAAGGTAAATCTTAAGGCCCACCTAGACTACTGCCAGTTTTTTTGTTAAGTTATCCATTAAAGTCATTACTAAATAGAATATAAGTGATGTAAATACAAAACTGATGGCTTAACTGCATAAACGTGTCGAAGGAGGTCGCAACTTATTCGATAAGCGCCCGGCTATTTATAGGTATTAGTAATTTATTTGTCCACTCGTGAAATAGACGATGTTAATGAATAAATTATATATACCGCAGATTTATGTAGAACACGTGTTTTATAATTACACTTGTAATAGATTGTATTAGAGTAACCATAATTTATTGTTGGTTTTTATGAACCAGGTTTTATGTGATAATGCTTAACAATTTGTACAATTTGAACAAACAAATATTAAAATTAATATCACTTAAATTTAAAACTACGTATATTAACAAAAATAACTCGTTCTTTTCCTATCAGATTTTTGTATGAACTCAAGAACATAACTCACGATTCAAATGGTGGATATGCGTAATTCGTTCTTTATTCATGCATATTTTGATGCGTTCTTTGATAAGTTTTCAGGAAAAAAAGAATTCGGGATAGGTTTAAGAAAATACTGCGAAAGACTGCAGGCAGATGTTGGATGCGGCAAGCTGAAGACAGAGCGCTATTGCGCTCATTAGGGGAGGCCTATGTCCAGCAGTGGACTACTATAGGTTGGTGATGATGATTAAGAAAATACTTAGATTCTAACAAGTTTCATATAGTGATCGATCAAATGGTGTCCGAGTTTATAAATCTCATATGTTCATCCATTTTTATATACGTAGATATATAAAAAAATTAACACATCCGATTCGCAAGGTATTCTTATGAACAATGCTCGACGAGTTCATTGCACTGAACGCTAACGCCATCTCGTGGTTTCATTTATATTCACGAGAAAGTTTAATGCTCGTCGCTACCGGCTCGTTCCGAAAGATGCACTCGAGAAACCGCTTAATTTTTAGGAATTTTAATTTTTACCATTTCCTAGGTTATCGCTTTTATATCATAACTAGATGTGCTCCATGGTTTCACCCGTGTTAAATTTCATTCGACCAACTCTTCACCGCGCACCGCCGTGCCGCCTAACGTGTAGCCTATCGTTCTCACTTCCCGTACTTGCCAGATTGCTTGACTTTACAGGCTCGAATTAATCGTACGCTGTTGTTACATTTAATACATGGTTAAGCTACATCTTTAAAATAAACATTTTATATCTGTCATGCAATCGTTCTTATGATGAATACAGTATAGTTCGCTTACTTGCATTTCGTTTATCGCAGAAACTTCAAACTAAACTAAACTTAAAACTAAACCTCAAAAGTATATTTCCGAACCATATTTGTTTAATTTCCACAACTATATTTGACTGTATATGAATTTTATATGATGGCGTGCCGGTTCATACGTGAGGAATTTATAAATTAAAAAGTTTTACGCTCGCTGACGTAATAATGGGTGTTTGGTGATGACTTGATGAAGTTTAAGTTACTGTGGGGTGACAAAACAATATAAGTGCTAGGATAAGCTAGTAAGCAGCATTAACAAAAAAAAAAACACAATCAAAATTAGAAGCTAATTAATCTACTTATATAATTTCAATAAAATTATTTGTGCTAAGTGACTCAACCTTCTTAAACTATTAAGGATAGAAATGTGAAATTTGGCGAACGTATTAATTTTATGTTACAGGTAGACATCGTTTAAGAATAAGATTTTTCAAAATTCTACCCCTAAGGGTCTGAAATAGGGTGGCAAAATCTCATTATAGTAGTTACAGCTAAATGTAAAATCATGCATAAAATTTTTTGCAATTATAGGTAGTAGTAATTACATATTTTCCTCATAGGCTCCTGTGTATTTTTAAATATTTTGTAATCTGTAATGTAAATAAAAGTGGTAAGTATTTACGACTTTTCACATTTGAAGTGCATGCCAAAGAATACCGAACGGGGAAATGGCTTAAGTACTGCGTAATAAGCGCTTGCGCAGCAGCGAACTCACCGCTGGTAGTAATAATATAAACATGAGACACACACACACATGATTTCACACACGGCCATTTAATTAAGCAGAGCTTGTATTGTACTTATAGTAATGAAGCAACGATAGCTCGTTGGTAGCGTATATGGAATAACGCGTTGATTGACGTGAGTTCGAAACTCTACGATGAAACCTGAGCTTTCGGTGAAGGGAAACATTGTGATGAAACTATAGCATGGTCAAAGAATATATAGAAATAGCTCAAAGAATTAGCAAGCTGAAGTGGCAGTGGGCCGTATCTCGCGAAGAACCGACAACCGCTGGGGTAAACGAGTTCTTGAGTGGAGACCGCGACTCAGCAAACGTAGTGTAGAACGTAGCGGGGTGATACAGCCCAACTGGGTCACGATCACGGCCACCATACATATGGTGTTTATCCAGATTCCATTTACGCAGGCTGGTTTGGCTCGGTGATCGCCATCGTGTTTGGATTGTACTGTGCGACTAAAAAAATAAATAAGAATAACAATTATATTTTGAAAGTATCTACGTCATAAATTATATTCACTCCAATCGCTGTTACACGTCAAATATATCATTATTTTCATTAAGTGGGTACTAAGCGGTACCAAAAACACATTACTATCTGCTGATATTTTAACACTGGTCATAATACGCGCGGTGTCACTGATAGAAAATGTAGTGTATATTAAAAAAAAAATAAAGACAAGGTCACCGGTTGTTCAAGAGTGTCGTGTCAAGGGCGGCCGCGGCGACCACGTCGATAAAGCTCTATAAATAAGAATTACGTATGCCAACTTAAATTGTACTGAAGTTTCGTAAATACACGATTAGGATTACATACGAGTACATATAGAAAAAAAAAACTGTTATAAAACACGAATAGTTGTAAAATTATTTACGAATATAATTTATTTTGATTTATATTAACATACGCAACTTTAATTCAAAAAATCATCGTTCTAAGTTAATTAATTAATCAATTAATTACAATTCACAGCAATTGATTCGAAACTTTTTTTAAATATCATCGGCCAATTTACATTTGATTCATGATGCGAAAAAAATCATGAAGTTAATAGTAAAAACCCGTTCTTATGAAAGCAAAGGCTGTTTTTTTCCAAAGATTCAGTCCTTTTTTTAATGTTGAAATTATAAATCAAAATAGTAATGGTAGACAAAACTGGGTGTGTTCTTTTGATTTGGTGTATACTAATATAAAAACACAGAAAATAACGGCGGTATTAATAACGGGTTAATCACCACAATACACATGACAATTTGTCACAGAGACAAGTTTCAGCGACTATCCTTTTTAATACAAATTTCACAGTTTTTTTTACAATAAATTATAAAATCGACCTGTGAAAATTTCGCGAAACGTGCTTCCTTGGTTTATTAAAGCTTCTTTTTATCACAAACTAACATAACATTTCTCACATACGAAACTACGGGTTATTGCTAGTTAATTTTTACACTCTAGTGCGAAATAGCTAAATGTTGATTCGTCTAAGGTAATACGTGAAATTTTTCAGTTCATTCGCAATAAACTGAAGAACATCTGCGAACCCACACAAACTCAAACAAATATGTCTGATTGATCGACCATTGACTGCGTTCGTTTCCATTACATATATATATATATATATATATATATAATTATTTTCAAAAGATCAATACATAAAACTAGAGATACGATATCGAATAGAAAAGTATCGATAACAATTTAGATTTTCTACTTGAAATTTTTAAAGAAATAACGTATAATATAAAGGAATTATTTAAAAATTGAAAGAATAGCAGAACATTTTAAAATTAAATATCTGTGATACCTAATTACTATCTTACGATAATGCTTACAAGGCTCGGCGTTCGATATAAAACCAATGAGATACTCTAATCTATCGCAAGAAAATATCGATAGAAACTTCAATCGAATGAAACCATATGAGAGAATTGGTTTTAATACCGGCGTTTCTAAATATAACTTTTGTAAACATCGCTTGATGCTTTAGTAATTACTTATCTAGTCTTTTTTTTACTAACGGTATGTAGGATTTTATTTCTGTTGGGAGATGAGAGAAAACTATAATTACGTTTTATTTAAAAAAAACTTATTGCGATTGTTGTTCAGGTGTTTCTGAGAACAAACATGTTCTAATAATTAAATGACGTACGAAGACAAAGGTATAAGAGAGTTTGATAGGTCAAGCTGTGGAACTGTCTCCCCCTCCAGTATGTTCACTCCTTCCTACACCATGAAGTCCTTCAAACATAACGCGAAGAGACATTTGAGCAGGCCGGCATCACAGAGACGACTGGTTGATGAATTGCAGATCAACCGTGGTCGCCGATGTTATTGAATTGCATTGGGCTTACCATCAGGTTTCCCAAGCTACGATAAAAAATCATTATTATTTACATTATACATATTATAGAATAATGTCCTCCCGCCGCGTCTGGTCGTTCTGTCTGAATGCAATAAATTCAAAAATTACCGAACTGATTTACTTACATTTTTCATCAATGGATGGAGTGATACACGAGGTAGCTTTACGTGTATAATTCATTAAAGTTTTGTGTAAATTGGTTGAAATTGTCGGAAAAAATGCTGTTGAATGGGAGCTTTACTGCCATGCGCCACATAAAATGTCTTTGTGTTCGCTTACACGTCGGAAGTAAATCGCTTGTCATGTTATACCTACTAAATAAATCAGTAAGGACTTAGTGTTTTCAGGTATTAGTTAATTTAACGTGTTGGTAATCTATATAAAAATGGATGTTGTTATATAAGATTGATAAACTCAAACACCGTTTGACCTATCCCCATAGCAGTTAGTGGTCTAAGTGATTTTTTCATGGAGGATGTTTTTATGCTATCCCCTAACGTGACAGGTGGCGCTGTGGTCAAGTTATTGACCACTGGAAAGGCCAAAACAACGTCTACAAGGCCAGCTAGTAAGATTATAAAACTATAACGATACTTATCTTGTATACCGTAAAATTCCTTAACGAAATAATTTTATTACGCTCGACACTCCAAATTCCACAGATGCTAGGATTTAATTAATAGGAATTCATAGTTTATATGTTTTATTTGAATGAGATTATTGCAACGGATAGAGATAGAAGGCAAAAATGATATCACAAATCGCGAACAATTTGATATGATGACGTGTAACGTCCAATGTTCACGATTGTCGTTTTCCAGTAGCGCGCGAACTACGATCGGTGGTCGACGCTTGCGCCGCGCCGCGGACGAAAACGAATTGCAAATTTGAATTACGAATCGATGAGGGTTATGCGTTGAGTGTTATACAGTGTGTTTATGGTTCTTTTTTTAAATTCAATTATTAATTGTTGTGTAACTGTGAAAATAGATTTTAGAGATTTACGTGATTATATCGTTTTTTGTACTTTTTTTTATAACATTTCGTTGAATTGTTTTATCTTTAGTGCACCGGTTTATGATTATCTCTAGTTGTGTATACAGAGATAAGCGTCGCCAGTTAATGACATAATAAAATACCTAAGAAAATAATAAACATGTTAATTTAGTTGGCGACCTTAACCAACATTATAGTACATGCAACGAGATTGAAATGACATTATCAAGCTTGATTGAGTTTTTACATCAATTAATCTTTATTTCAAAGTCGTGTGAATTAAAAACGGGACAGTTTTTTTTTTCAATTTATTTATAGTTAATTGTACTCTTCCTGGTAATTTCTGACTGGCTCTTTAAAAACCGGCATCAACGAGTTTCTTTTCGCGTAACACTCAGTGCTTGTCTAATCACACCGTTTGCTTTCGTCGGTATGTTTTGTAGTTTCCATCATTATTAGTGCCTTCACTCAGCCAGTATTAAAACTGAAAAAAAATATACAATGAAAAAACTATATTAACATAATTTTAAAACGTTGCTTAATTTTTATAAATATTTTAATTTATACGACATTTTTTTATACATCTAAGGTGGCAAACAAGCTTACGGCCCGCCTGATGGTAAGTGGCTACCGTGGACTATGGACGCTTTTAACACCAGAGGTATCACTAGCGCGTTGCGGACATTAAACACTCCTTCCCGAAGGAAGAAAACCCTTACTAATCGCAGGAATACAACACAATGTTATTATGCTGCGATCTTCTGTAGGGTGGAGGTATTTCACCAGTCAAAGTACCTCAAGTAATGAGAAATTTCCATAGAGATTTCTCTGTGTTCTACCTCTCTTAATTGCATACTACAAAAATGATCAAATTCTATTTTGTTTCACTAAAAAATTCTTAAAACTATCGACCGTAACTAATACTTTAAAAATATTTATTTCCTGAATGTATAATTTCTTTAAAATCTTTATTTTCGTGTCCCACGAGTAATTTTATCGGTTGAAATTATTTTATATATCAAAATTTATAAATACTTTGTATATTTAGTTCATAAATTTGAATTTTATTTGCACGGATATTGTTTGAATTATGAAGTCAACGACAGAACTTCATAGCTCCTAATTCTTAAGCTTGCGCAGTCTTGACCAGTGTTTATATATCTAAATTTTATTTTCGAAACACACTCAGTTACACGTGGTAAATAAAGAATCTTTATCAATTCCCATCGAGAATGATACGACAAGCATGATCTGATCGTGTGATAAAAAAAACATCCCTAATCATGTCAAAGTATTTGTTTTAAGAATTCTTATTCTTGCAGTAAGTAGGTAGGTAGTCTATATTTATCGCTTTATCTGACAACAAATTAAATTTTAATCGATTGATAATGCACCTATATTTGATGTTTGATGATTATACAAAATAACTTGTTGTTTTTTTGTTTGATAATATATTTTATAGATTATCATTATGATATTATTTTTCTATAATATGCCATTTTTATGCTGTACGCTTGAGCGAACGTTTGAACTAGATTTATTTATGTATCAAACTAAATGTGCCCCACGGTTTCGTCTGTGTATGCACCTGTGTGGTAGCCTAGCGTTGTTCTAACATCTCGAACTTGTCTACAGCTACCCAGATTCCTTGAAGGTTATGGTTACTGCTCTTGTCCCTAAGATCGTATCGTGAAATTATATTTTACTTCAACCAGGCTATAAGTTAACTTTTTAAGATATGAAACTTTGTTTATGTATTTTATTATTCTCAATACTTCATTATTATAACAACTGATTAAAATATAAAGAGTCCAAGGTATCTTCTCAAACTAATATAAATTCTTGTCCTATGGATAGGGTTGCCAACTTTGTTAAGATTTAAATGGCATATGCGATCGTTTCAACGTAGACTGAGTGGGAGGGAGTTTTTTATATATACCCTGTTAATACGTTCTAAAGAAGAGATTAATAAAAAATAACATATGTTATGAATTTATATATTTCAGTTATGTACTTAATTAAACAATTTTATACCGGTCGTGCTTTTTATTTAAGTTTATCATGCGTTATATTCTCATTGGAAATAAAATATTGTAGCGTATTGCACGTAAAAATATACAGTACAACTATGCGAAATTAAGTATAGAACTCTTGTCACATATTCGTAGTACGGTTGTCAACCCTAGCTACGAGTGTTAGGGATGTAATCAAGGGACGTCCAAAAATGGACGAGGATCAAAAGGTGCCGGGAAAATTTTCTGATTGTACCGAGTTAGACGATCATATAAAAAACAAATCGCGCAGTAGGTGTATTCCGTGTATTTAAAAGGCATAGAAAAATGGATGTATGCAAGTAGTTTCCTTAAGCGGTGCTATTGTTATAATCAGGGTTACCAGTCGCACTAAATTAAAGTAATATATTTAGTAGGAATACTCTGCTGCACTGTTAAAACAAATTGTAGTAAGTAAAATTTGTCGTCACGTATAAAAAATATACATGGTAGTATGTGGAAGTAGTAGACGGGATCAATCGATACTGACTGAGGAGGAACAGACAGATAAGTCCAGATCGTAGGAGAAATAAGTACTGAACACAGTGTTGAGGATATTCTTTATAAATGAGTAAAAAGGATTGAAATGGTAGAGAAAATTGGTTCTTCTTTATTTCATCGCACCCCACATGGCACGATAATAAAATATTTACTTATCACGTATGACTCTTGCAGTTAACATAATCTAGGTATATAAAAGGATATTATAACAAACTGCCTGACTGACATATTAAGGCACAGCTCAAACTATTGGGGCTATCGTGAAAATTTGCGGGATCCTTTTACACTGTAAACGAGAACTAAGTAAGGAATTTTGGAAATTCAACTTTGAAAATTGAAAATTCAGTGGCGAAAAAGAGGATAACAATTTGTATGAAAATCCATCATTTTTGAAGATCTATGAAATATGGTATCTTTAAAATATTTTTCTACCCGTGTAAAACCGGGGCAGGCCGCTAGTTACATATAAATCGTTACAACCGTGTTTAATGTCGCTCCACTGACCACGATGATATCACAGACTTATTTCGCAGTACGTGAGGAAATGCGTTGGCAATTATTGTCATTGTAACGTTCGATTATGTTTTCCAACTACGGTTTATGTGTCTGGTGCCAATATTACATTTATATTGGAGATTGTAGTTTTGCACTTAAATGGTAACGCTATTGAGTCATATCGGATTTAAGTGTAGGCGTATCAGACCATCGGATAAATTAAGGGAAATTTCAAAGCTTCGTAACACTGAACATGTCTTTTCTAATTTATAGAACTTTAGTAAGAAGAAATGAAATTTGTAGCAGTGGAGTTATTTAACAGCAAAAATAAGTTGATGATTCAATTACAATTGTAACTATTTCAGTGGACCCTGGTGACTCTTCCCCGGAACGTTATTTTAGAAATCGCTGCCATATGACATCGTTTAACATCCAATGAATACACTTTTGAAGTCCTTTCAATATTAAATGTGGAAAATAAATCCCTTTAATGTTTTAATTATTTGAGAAATAATAAAAAAAAGGATTATTATTTCATTGTCTCGTTACATTATTGGATAGGTTAGGCACGTCTCCTTATGTAATCTTTATTCATTTCTACTTTTGCCCTTCCATTCTATGAAGCTTCGTCTTTACCTTAACTTAGCCTTCAGTGAAACTGATTATTAATACAACATCACTACCTTTTTGTGTAATGTAATAGAATTTGTCGTTTATATGGGCATTATCAGGGCGTAATAGACATAAAGGACATTTAATTTTGAATCTTCTTTTTACTCTTTCCTTCTTAATTAGAGTCGGCACATCTTGTTTTCCTCTTCTCTCCTCTGTTAACTGTCGTCTCAGTGTTCACACCCTTAAAGGGTGTAACGCATATTATTCCTCAAACAAACCATCCATAAATTCTTCGGTCTTCCTTTTCTCGTATATCCGTTCACTTTCGTACTAGACATCAAATTAATGTTTATTATAAAATAAAACACGTTTCTTACTTTTAGTATTTTCGCTTTTTTAAATACCTACTCGTATATTCTCTACTATAAATATAATCGCTTATTATTATTTTTTTCAAAATTCCGTTTTGGAAACAGACGCTTGCTTTAATAAAACCCTCGACACCCTAACGGTGTGTAACCCTAACCGAGGGAAGATTTACATCATTTGTTTCCTTTATGAATATAATCCCTTTTGTAATAATTCTCACGTAACTCATGTACGGGTCATGTTTTTGGCATCCGTCCCTAACAAAAAGTATCCACGTGCTCGGTCGAGCAAACTATATTTGTAACATTCGTGACATATGCCTGTTATCCAATTAAAAACAGTTTCACGCAATCGCATAACTGATTATACCGCATTGTTTGTTTATCATCGATAAAGTTTTTTACTGATTCTTTGATTCTGTGAGTAATCAGTTCATTGTTTGGTTCATTTAAATTATGTTTTATTTTACTTATATCTTCCTTCATCTACTTCATTATGGGTTGGTCGTTAGCTACAACAATTAATAATAGCTATAAATAGCTAAAATAAAAATACAGTTGTAGTATATGTATATTTATCTCTTTCATAAACATTACTTCAAATTGCACTATTACTATTATTTTTGTATAGAGAATAAATTTTAACTTATGAGTTATGACTGATGATGATGACAGATTCGTTTTAGTTATTTTTTTTTCTACTTTGTTTATTTTTGTTTTGTATAAGCGAAGCAAAAACTGACGAACGATAGTCATCGTCGATTTAAGAATTTACCTCACCTCAGTTTCATTATTCCGGACGATTCTTTAAAGTGTTAATAAACAAATAATAATGTACTTTGAGCGTGGGTTTTTGTATCTTTTGCCTGAGTCATTATATTTACGAGCACCTATTCTTAATTATTTTTTCTGTAGTTTTTATTTCTTAAATTCTTGGACCAATTAACAGTTTTAATTTTTAAAATATCAGACGTAATTAAACTCTAAGGCATCATTTTTCAAACTTTTTAATGGTGCGATCTACAAGTATATTAATTTCAAGTTTCTTAAAGTTTTACATCGGTCGGTGAGAACTATTTTTATTTGTACATAGAAATTTCTACAAAGTTTGTAAAAGAGGCATCTATTTTGGCTTAGTCTGTTACTATATTTTATTATGTTGTTTTTACCTAGTAATATTTCAATTTCCAACACTGTTTTTTTTTTCATTTGAAGGATTTAAGTACTTTTTTAACACATCGCAACCTATATAGATCGTAACTGTCAGGTTGAGAGATGATGCCTATCTAAGGTCTTCAAAAATGTTTACTTCGAGTCAATATATAATGTGCTTGTTTTTATATTTTATATACAACAATACAAATGTTAATCAAAACGAGTGTGTGTAACCACAGATCTATTAAATGTTCATCAAAAACTTGATAGTAACATTCGCTTCAAATTAGAAGGTAAGAAAAAATTAAAATGATTGTAAATAAGGAGTTGTCACGTAGGTCACGTAGGTAATAGGAAAATGCTAATTGTAAATTAATTATGTAATTATGATTACAAATTTCCGTAACATTCAAATTACTTACTTACAATTTTACGTAACAAATTATGATTACTTATTTACAAATTTAAGTAATAAATTATGATTACTTACGTATTACTTTTCAATATTGTGGTGATTGTTGTACGTTATTATACCTAACGTTTATTGTCTAAAACGAATATAACTAAGTATTTAAAATTCAAGGTCGATAGTTTAGGCATTTCGAACGACTGTTGCGGGCTTAAACTGTTTTCCTTATTCAAGGTTCCTGTCTGAGTGTTATTTACCTGTTTAGCTACTTAGCTAGCTTAGTTTAATTTAACATCATTTCAATAAACTTACGTTAACCTTTTTTACATAATAATAATGCATTTAAACGAAATTCGTTAATCAAAACCTTTTTTTTAATATGCGACTGCTTAGTAATTAATGTCATTTTTTAAATAAGTTTAGCGTTTGATCAAACTCACTTAATGTTAAGTGACGATGTACCCTAAGATGGTAACACGTTAAGCCTAAAAGGAACTGGCTCTCAAATTCGTCTGCTGGAACAGCTATTTAACTTTGCGACAGATTTTCAACTTGATTATTCATAATACAATATGGATTACTCTAGGCGTAGAATACCCTTGCGCTTGTTGCCCTTTGAAAATGTTAATGCCTCCTGGCCAACAGTATAGTCAGTTCGAAAGAAAAAATAGGCGTAAAAAGTGCCTTGTGATAGATTTTCAGGTTGAAAATGCTAATTAACCTGGTAAGTAGCATAAGTCGCCACACCATCTTGCTACAGTTTCATTGTATTTTCCTTCACCGAAGTTTAACTCTCACAACAATCACTGATTTCACTGTAGGTGATATTATTAAATAAGAAATAGTCGTTTTGATAAAAAGGTCAAAAGAGAGACTATGTCATTGTTTGAACTTACTTGCCAATAAATACCGATTTATTATAATGTTGGCTTCGAGACAAAATCCATACCATAAATATGTTTACTAGTCGAAAATGCATACTTTTCAGGGCAACCGTATTAAAGTTTTACATTTTTATGGTTTACCATTCTACATTAAAAAAATCACAAGTGCGATGTAATAATAATTAATTAATAATAAATAATGAAGCTTATCAACTTACTCCTTTATTTAATACATAAATTAGGCAACCTAGAATGCTAATTTGGAATAATTTTTGCTACGGAAATACTGTTCAACAGAGAGGCTGCGATTTGGTTGTTAATCTACGTTGTGTATTGTGAGATTATCATCGATTATTATTTAAATTATCTTGATCAATAATATTCTTGGTAAAATATGTCCTTCTCTAATTTTGATCTTACGTTACGTTAACACTCCATCTCCCTCTTTGGATATTTAAAAAAAATACTTATTAACTACAAAATACACCTAAACACCATTAGGGAAGAGTCATTTTACAAAAAGGAAGTTTATTCAATAAAACTCACTTGCTAATACGATTTGTTTCTCAAAGTTAACTCGATTATTAAGATACAGCGATTCATAAAGTTGGTCCCGTTGATCAATGAATTACATTTGTCATTGAAACGTTATTTTATGTTTTGTAGGTTTACCGTTATGGCCACAATCTCACCTGATGTTAAGTGACGACGTGGCCCAAGATGGGTGTAGTACGCTAATCCTTGTGGCTTAACTGGCTCTCAAATGTAACTCTCGGAATGCTGGCATAGGTGCTTGGCGACATGTTTTCAAGATTTTAAGGGTGGTAGCTCTAACGTGGACATTAGAAAATATTATGGTCTCATCATGTTTTCCTTCACCGAAAACTCAGGTTCAGTACAGGCAACCACTAAGTTATCATTGCTAATAATTCCACTCTTAAAAGAAAATTTAAAAGGCTCTAACTTTCATTTATTATAATTTAGTTAAGGGTAAATATAAAACAATAAAAAATTTTATAACATAAAATTACTATAAAAGTAGTTGGAACTTCGAACGGAAACTCGCTATTAGGTCTCCCGCGCTCGGTTGACGCGTACAGTTCATGCGTGCAGGATTGCGTAAAGCGAAAATCGAGATTTATCGTTTACAATGAAAAAAGTTAATGTATCGCGCTATTAGAGTATTCAGGTCGACGTACTCGTAAATTTAATAGTGACGTTCATTAAAAACACAATATATTTTGTTCACTATATTATTTCATAGACCCTTATGAACTTAATCTTATCTTTTAGATTCCTTTTTGCAATAACTATATATATAAAAACTAGCTGTGGTCCTCGTTTTCACCCGTGGTAAATTTATTCTATTCCACAGAGTCGCTGCCCACTCGTGTAGCCTAACGTAGTCATTTCGCGTACTTGCCTACAGCTTTCCAGTTTGATTGACGCTCATCGTTAGTGCTCCGCTACTTAGGGTTACGAAACTTATGTAGCCTAACCTGCCTCAATAAATAGTATATAAAATACAACAAGAATAGTTCAAGAGATTGTACGTATTGTACGCGTGCAAACAAACAAACAACCTCTTGAGCTTTATTAGATTAGTTTAGATTTAAAAGTCTCGAAATTAAATTGTATGATATTTAATTACGATTAAAATGACGGAATTGCAGTGAAATAAATTGATTGTGATCTGGGAACGGATATCAAAGCGTTAAGGCCGAATGTTGTTGTTACACTTGACATTCTACGCAAACCTTGAAAACGTATGAATGGACTAAAAATTCATCATAGTATGATGTAACGTATTTGTCACTAGTACATACATGATATTTAAGCGCTAATTTTATAAAAGTAATCAATTTACATGTTTATTTCAATGTAGTAAAGTCTAAAATGGTCTTCAGCAAAGCTATTTAGACCGATCGTCGAATCTTCTTGGCAAGGCAAACATCATTTTTGTACGCATATATAATTTGTTAATCGTATTATTGAGCATTAGTAAATTTATTGTTTATATGTATTCAAAATCATTATTATTTTACTGCATTTTAAATATAGTTTTTTTTTCTTGTCACAAGGTAAACAAATGAAACAAAATTTACTTTTCATCTTTGACGATATATTCCGGCAAGGCAGAGCTGGTAATAAGTTAGCTTTAAAATTCAAAATATCCTTCACGTATACGTACCTATTTGTTTATTTAGTTAATATGTGTTCAGCTTTAGCTTACAAGTAGATGTTAATAAGATTAACCATTGAATAGGATGTGTATATTAATCTAAGTCAAAATGTGTTACGATTTTAGATCTAGAATTTTTTTACTTATTTTTTTTATATCTTATGAACGATTTATAACGATTGTAGAATAATCAAGAGTTTCTCGGTGAATGCTCTGTGTCTCATTAATCGCTTCGTTTAATAAAATTAAAAAGCAATTATTTATTTTCGCTTTTGCCTATCCACACTCCAGTCGATATCTGGGTTGATACAGTCTGTTGATTTAAGGAATACTGAAAAGATTCGATTATTCTTCCGCGGAATTGATTACTTTCATTACGTTCAGGCGGCCAGATGGACGCTAAAGTGGAAAATACGTAAATTCATGCTGTATCCCTGTGAGGAGTTATTATTGTTTTGAATTTTAATGACATCTGTTACCATTTCAAAACCCTTGATACTTGCATATTAATCTTAAATAGACCTGTAGGTTTAATCATAGACTTATTCTCCTTCTGGATATTTCAAAGCGTAATGCCGTATAAAAAATTAGGTACAAAGTTTTCTCTGAATTCAATATCAACCGAAATTTTTATGTCTTTTACATTTGTCTCAGTTTCTTGGTTTTCTTTACGATTACGCTATTATTTAATTTTTACCTATCAATATTATTCCTTTAATAATTATTTAGTATATATTTTATAGCGAAACTGGTTATACATCTATGTCATATAAAAATGTGATTTCCAAAGCTTTGGCATTACCTGCGCAGCTGTGGCTGCATTAAACTTGTAGAGTTGAATAGTGAATAGTGATCTATACACTGTATAGTATGCAGTATTAATGCTTTTTACTACATGCATGCAGGCTTAGTAACTTAATCACATTTACTATTAGTTAAGTCAATAATGTAGTTTTATATTTTATATATTCGATCAGTTGCATACAAAGCACTAACAGACTGGTTCGATCGTTTCGTCTGCTGTAGCGAGTGTAGCGCCAACAATTCGGCGCTTTGTTCCCAAACAGTGCGTCCCGAAATAGAATCGAGTCGTTTGATATCTAAATGGAAGTGTTCCGGAAGCGTTATAGCGCACTGTGCATTTCTTTTATTTCTTTCTCTAAATTAACTCTATCCAAATTAATTTATTCTTCAAGGATTTCAGGGTTATTGTCAAAAGTACTAAAAATAAAATTTCGCTTTGCGCACTTTTAATTATATGAATTGTGAAATCTAGTAATTGGATGGATGCAAAAAATATTACAAACACAATATTCATAATATAGCATTTATAAAATATACGCTATAGATATATCTTCTTCCTCTATAAACATATTAACATTGTCCTTAGCATTATAATTTGTTTATTACCTACAGTCATGTATTTATTCAAATGACACAATTTTATGACAGGCATATTCTTATGTTACATTTTTTTCTTCTAATGCTAATTCCACCTAGTTACTCCTATTTACGAATTTTAGTTCTTATTCATAATGGAAACTGCTAAGGGGTAGAAATGACTGCTTGTGTCACATTCAATGTTACATGTCGTCACGCGAAATTTGGATCGATATATGCCAGGCAAATAGGAAAGCTTAAATCTCTGCTACATCTTCACTTTCTTTCAGGCACTATTTACCTAACTAATGAAGTTGTAAGATGTATTTAAATAGAAAATTAAATTCCTTTGTTATTTATATTACCTTATCTTTAGTATGAAGAAGATGTTATCTAGAAAACGTCCCGTTCAAAGGAAAAAGGCCACGCCTTTGAACTCGCGCCATTTACTTGACCGGTGAGCTCACTTCCGATAGCGGATAGAGCTAACATAATTCTTACCACGACTTACTATGGCTTACTTCTATTAATATCGACGCTTACGCTTTATGAAGCTTGAATAAAAATATTTCCATTGTGTATAATGTTATGTTCACGACGATGGAAATACTTATGATCTGAACTCTATCGTTTTTAAATCCATTTCCCAACTCGTTTATATCGATTGTTATATAAGTATAATATACTACATCAAGTTATTTTATGATCATGGCAATAACGTATACAGTGTTCATGCAGTTATAAAATTAACAACAAATATAAATTTGCCCAGTATTAATTCCAGGTGGAATTTGAAATATATTATTGACGGATTTATTCTTTATCTTACAACAAAAGACCTCCCTCCGTGCCAAATTTCAAAATTGTAGGTGTCCGGGAACTTTCCTATAGCTTTTGATTGACTTGTGCCGTATGTCTTATTACGTTAAGCTAGAAACTTTAATAAACATCAGTCGCCATAGGTCTTCTTAGTAAATGATATTATTGTCCTTTTAGAGAAAGAGCTACTTTTAGAGCTACGGAACCCTGAAAATGAGATCGAAAATATAGTGTGTTTGCTCAGTTAATGCTTTCTTCGATGGAGATCTCTCGTCCTGTACCACGTTTGAAAAACAGACGTATAAAGTGGATCCCTTGTTTTGTATTCATTAATTTCAACTCTTTTCCCTGTTTCACGTCAACATAACTAAAGTATATTATCATCATGTATAAGTTATCTTTACTACTATTGTAAAGAGGTAAAGTTTCCGAAGCAATGATGGTTCAGTGGTAGCGTGTACAGACATCGCGTCCATCAACGTTAGTTCGAATCCCTGCAATGAGTTTGAGCTTTCTGTGAAGGGAAACATCGTGATGTAACCGTAGCATGGTGTTAGGGTACTTTATATAGCCCGTCTGACAAGCTACCACCCTCAGGTTGAAAATCTGTCGCTAAACGCCCGTAGGTGTGTTCCGGCAGCTGCACTTGTGAGTTTGTGAGCCAGTCCTCCTCCCACTAGGCTTAGCGTGTTACTCTCTTGGGCGACATCGTCAGTTAATATTACATGAGACTGTGGCCAAACGCTAATTAAATCTTTTTTTCACTATTAGAAAACTACTGTCGGTTTGATTCTTATAGGTTGTTTTATTTTTCGTAATTTTAATATAGTAATTCGCGCATACAAAGTCACGGGCGGTTGCTAGTATAAAATTCGAAGTTTTCGTGTGCAAGACGCATCAATTGAAAACTACTTAACTAATTTTAATGTCATGTTTTTAGATTAATATAGGACAGCCCGAGGACGGTGCTAGACTCCAAATTATGACGCTTTTGCATAGGTGTTAAGCAGTTAGCTTAAGTTAAGCAGTTAATGATAAAAAAGATAGGACGTAATCCTAATGGAACATCATAAAATAAATTCAAGGGAATGGAGTCACGCGCACTAACTAGTTTAAAAAATTAATTGTACTACATCGAAGCTAGGCGCAAATTAAATTCAAAATCGAAACGTTAGTTTAATTATAATTATCAAATTATAAACCCGCGGTGAGTTGGGCTCCTTGGGGTAGGGGGTTCAAGGTCGGCAATGCGCTAGTGTTACCTATGGTATTACAAGCGTCCATAGGCTAACGGTAGCCGCTTACCATCAGACGGGCCGTACTCTTGTTCACCACCTTAGTTGTACAAACAAAACACAAACTCTATTTATAGATATATAGGTACCCAATAAGTGACCGAACATACCGAAGATTTTCCTAAGTCTTATTTCGCGAACACTTTAATTTTTATATTCGAACTAGCGGACTATCGAAACTAGCGAAAAATCGTATCGGTTTGTGAGTAGCGTGTCAGAATTGCTAGATTAAACTGGGCGTCGGGCGGTGCAGTGGCGCTCGGCTGCGCGCGCATCGCCCTCAAATTTTCCTACGCCGTTATCGAATAAGCCAGTCAGCTCTCATAACCTCAAAACGAGCTACATCTGAACAGCTGTTTTACAAATAAAAATATCTAATTACAATAATTTTCAATGAATGTAATAATCGCGCAAACCGTCTACAAACTCTTACGGATGTCGCGCCATTACGAAATGATTTAAATATAGAATGTGTCTACATTTTTTTCGATTTACGGGGTTTTCGTGATTTCATTCAGTTATCGTTCAGTACGTCTGGTGGACTGACGTCACTCTATTTTCTATAAATATACTATTGTTTTTGTTTATTTATTTTATTGTATTATTTAGGTTCATTTTTTTTTAAACTATGAATAATATTGATGTACTTTTTAATATAATCGATGATATAATTATGTGAAATATGTTAGTGTTTAGTGAACATTTTAAAATATAAACTTTTACTGTGTTGTTTATAAATAATAATCGTGTTTAATATGGAGGAGTACGAGTACGACTTCGCGTACGAGTGCCGGGTTTGTATTATTTTTGTCTATTTCCAATGAATATACGCTATCTTTATCATATACAATGACATCGAAAGAGACGCATATATGACGAATGTTTGTTCAAAAGTGTCGTTAAATTTGGCATCTCTTTTCCGATGCGGTAAATTATGAATTGTAATTCTGCTTCAGATTATATAAACATAGAGGAAAATAACAAAATAAAATATGAAACATAATTTAAAAAACACTGGCAATGATTGCTAGAAATATATTAACATGTAATAAAAAAAAAAAATTAAAGGCGTGTTACAAAAAGATAGCAAACGATAGATTTTAAAATTGCATGTGTCAAGAAGGCTCATCGGGTGACATCTTTTACGGTTAACCGGTCAGATACAGAATCGGACCGATCGCTTTTTAAACCAGTCTCAATATACCGTATATGTATGTAGGTATCTACTGTATTTTTTAATGCGACCATTCGGGTCATTCACCCTTTAGGCGTCTTAAGCAATTTTAACTAATATAAATTAAAATTCTCCAAAATATTGTCAATAGGAATACGTTGTCTTTATATTTTATTTCCATGAAAAATAAACAGCCATGGTAGTTATATAAATCTCATATCAAAAGTGTTCTTTTATTCTTTATTACTTTTAGCATATGACTACAATCTCACTTGATGTTAAGTGACGGTGGGACCTAAAATCATACCACGGTAAGCCTAGAGCGGGACTTGTACTCAAGTACAGCTGCCGGACATTACTGATTTTCAAATCGAGGTTGGTAGCTAAACAGGCGTGCTTTAGGAAAAGTCCTACCACCATGCCATGGTTTCATCCCGATGTTTTCCTTCACCGAATGCTTATTGTAGGGATTCGAACGAACCTTAAGCGACGTGGTATCCAAACACACTACCACTGAACCAACATCGAAACTGTAACGCTGTATGGATAGTAATTCTTCTATATTTAATTAAAATAAAACAATACAGAATAAGTAAATAGTTAAATAAATTATTTTTTCTGAACTTTTCCAGCGTCTCGTAGAGGCCATGGCACCTCGTTCGGCGCGGTCTTTCCGTCAAGAATTCAACATGCAAGACCTTACCACAGAGCATACTTATACAACGCACTATACAACAGAAAAGTGAGTAATGTTATTAAATTACATTTGGGATGGTCATGTCTTTGAAATTGATCGCTGTTCTCCAAGGAATTCTTAGCATATTGGATTTATTCTTCGGTTATTATATAAAGATGTAAATGTTTAAGCGCGAAATTTTATATAATAACCGAACGTTTCTCCTACACAATTTCCTACTTAACAATCACTAGGTATATTTAAAGTAAAGTGAAATAACTATAGATTTGAAAATAGAGCTTTGAAATTAACACCTTCGAGATCAGTGTTTTATCTCATCGCAATAAAGTAAACTGCTTTTGTTTTTTTTTTCTTTTTATTTAAGGCTAATAACATTTTCCCCGGTATAAACAGATTTGTCAGAACGTCACATACTACAGAAGTGGATGGTCAATCAACGGTAAAATCAATGGCCAACGGTAAACTTGCCTCGCCTGCTTACACAACAAAGACAATAATCACAGAGGACGACAGGCCTGACGTTAGGAAACTGAAGCGAGTTCATAGAATGTACGAAGGACCGAATATAATTGAATCAAAAGGTATTGTTCACCCGGAAACAAGAGAGATACTGACAGTAGGGCAAGCAATCAGTATGAGAATACTCGATGTCAGAACAGGTAGACTTCTGTCTTCACCTGACACAAGGCAATCTATAACTATTGAACAAGCTGCCCAAGAAGGCCTCATAGATCCTAAACTGGCTGCTAGACTGACAGGACCCTGCGGAATGACTGAAGATGGAAATGAAGTTACGTTATTAGAAGCAATACAGAGAGAGCTTTACGATGCTGAACAAGGATTAACGGATCCAGCTGAGAAAAGAATTAAGGTAACTGTTGAAAGTGAAAAACCTGGTACCCAAGGAATGAGTATCTCGGACGCTCTGAATCGTGGACAAGTTGATTTACAACGGGGTCTATATAGATTACCGAACGGGAGCTATATCACTATTGCGGAAGCCTATGAACGGGGATACCTCATCTACAATGAGATTATCAAAATAAAGTCAAGCACATTGTCTCTATCCGATGCTATCAGTCATGAGTTAATCGATAATACCGGTTGGATTCTGGATAGGAATTCGGGCGATAAGTTTCAAATAGACGTTGCGATTAAAAATGAACTGATAAATCCGAATCTTAGGGAAATCGTTGATCCTATCAACGACACTAAGGTAACGCTTGCTGAAGCTATTGAGAGGAATATTATAAATACTAAACATTCTAAATACGTACATAATATAACTAAAGAAAAGCTTTCATTTAAAGAGGCAGCAAATAAACGTTATATTTGCAAGCCAATGACCCTCAAAGACGTTTGCGATAGTAATTTAATGACGAATGATGGCAAAATATTATCCCCTGCTAATAGGATACCATTAAACATATTAGAGGCTATATCCGCTGGTGTTTTAGATAGTGACAGTATAAAATGCATTACTGACACAACAACAGGTCAGCTTCTTACTTTGTCTGAAGCTCTAGGTGCTAAAATTATACTTCACGATAACAAATTTAGAGACAACTTAACAGGAGAATTATGCACAGTACCCGAAGCAGTAGACCGTGGTCTTATTACCTCGGTTTCTCAGAGATCTATTTTTGATATTGACGGTTTTAGGGACCCCAAGACTGGGGAGTTCGTTTCTTTTAACGTAGCATTAAATAAAGGTTACTTAAAGTACGTAAATGGTGAAACTTTTCTCAAATCTGAAAGTGGTGACTTTGTTTACTTAGAAGACTGTACTAAAGTTTCGATAGTTAGACCGGAAGTGTTAGAAATGTTTAACCGTAAGATAGGCATTTATGAAAATGGTAAAGAATTGTCTGTGCTAGATGTAGTTTTTAAAAATATTCTTGATCCGAAAACAGGACACTTACTTGACGCAAATACAAAAAAAGCCATTCCATTCAATAAAGCCGTAGAAATTAACATGATAACTCCTGAGGGAGCAGCTTTATTAAATTCATTATTGAATATTACACTTACTTTGCAAACAGTAACAAAAACTGTCAAACGCTATGTTACAGTCACTAATACCAGCTCAACGCAAAGATCAGAAACTATAATTACCTTTGGTGAGGCTATACGCCGTGGTCTTATCGATGAAAATACGCAAACGTTTACAGATCCTAACACCGGTAAGGTTATTCCTATCCAACAAGCTTTAGACGAAGGCTTACTAGGGATTGAGAAAAGTGAACCACGAGTAGCACAAACTGCTGATCGTGTCGTTAAAAAAGATTTAGTTCCTGGTCAGTTAGTAGAACTGAAAATCACTAAAAAATCATTCATAAAAGATTTACCTGCGAGCCCTGAAAGTAAAGTCCAGCTTGATAGTACACCAGAAACAATCAAAAGTCCTGACTCTACCATTCATGAGATAAGCCAACCTCATGAAAGATTTGTTAAAGAAATTAGGACAGTTACGACAAAGTCTATCGTAACTGAACCTTCAGTAACTTCACTTACAATTAAGAAAAATACTATAGAGCTTCCTAACGGTGGATGGACTTTAAAGGATGCCATACAACAAAATCTTTTCAACCCTGCCACTGGTACGTTTGTGATCCCGGGTACAGACAGAGTTTTGGATCTCGAAGAAGCTTTGAAGCTTAACATTATTAATGCTGAGTCAGCTAAAGTCGTAGATCCTAAAACTAAAAAACAAGTTCCATTGAACAAAGCTATTGAAATGCATATCATCGATAAAGTTGGACGTTATATGTATATTACTGAAACAATCACTATGCGTGAAGCTATAGAACGAAAATATATTATCTTTGTCCAAATAACGCAATCGAAGTCTTCTCAGAAAGTTATAACAATCACATCAGTTGCAGGTATGCCTGATAAGTTAGAAATATCTGAAATGTATGAAACTCCTAGCAACATTGTTCCTGAAGACCAGACTGTTTTAGAACCCGTTCAAGTTGTACCAGGAGTCATTTATGACCCTGCTACTGCTTTAGTTATTTCTACTGCATCGGGAGTATCTCAGAATATCATAGAAGCTGTTGAATGTGGCATAGTTCCTTCTAATTCAGTTAAAATTTTTGAACCTCAGACAAGGAAACCAATAACTTTAAAACAAGCTATAGACAAGGATATTGTTAATAGCCAAACAGGCGAATATAAAGACATTTCTGGGAATAAAATTAGCCTTGTAGACGCAGCTAAAATAGGGCTTGTAACAGTAGTTGGAGCTCCACTAGTTGCAGCTTCGAAAGTTATACAGGTTGTTAAAAGTACTATGGTAGTAGACCCTCAAACCGGAGAGGAAATACCTATGGAAGTAGCTTATGAACGGGGATTAGTAGATCCAGCCACTTATAAAAAATACGAAGACTCTATTCGTGATAGGTCTCCCGAATCAGAACTAACACAAGAATTTGAAACATCAAGTATAGAAACCGGTACAGTTTCTCAAGTTACAACGAAACCATCACCAACTAGTACAACTACGGTAACCGTACTTATAGATCCTAAAACAGGTGAAAAACTTCCGATCGACGTAGCTTATGAGAAAGGCCTTATCGATCCTATTTCTTACAAGAAATATGAGCTGTCTGTAAGAGGAATTACTCCTGAAATTATAACTCATCATGATATTCAGACTCCTAATATAAGCAAAATAACTTTCTCTCAAGTTTCCAAATCAACCCCTGAAAATGCTGTAACGATGCTTGTAGATCCCAAAACAGGTGAACAATTAACTATGGATGTTGCTTTTGAAAGAGGAATTATTGATCCTATACTCTACAAGACATACAAGGAATCTTCAATAAAAACCGACGTATTACCTGCAATAGCTAAGCATATTCCCAGCTCAAGTTCAGTTACCACTTCTCACGTTCCCACTAAACCAATTTCTGTTGGAGCTGCAGTATCTGAGGGTTTTATTACTGTAGAATCTATTCAAAATAGTCTTTCAGCAGATAATCGTAAAGTAATCGAATCTGCCGCGTCAGATAAAAAGACACGTACCTCTGATGTAATTCAAATTATGAAAACAAATATAAAGCCAAAATATAAAATCAGCATTGCTAAAGAAAGTACTCCTGATTCACAAATCTTGGAATCTAAACCAATTATTCTTCAAAAGTTGAGAAAAAGGGTTGTAACTCCTTCAGAAGCTGTTGAAAAAGAACTTATTGACAAAAATACAGCAAAACTTTTGGAAACGGTTAAAAGTTACAAAGATGATAATGGTTCTACAATAACGTTGGATAAAGCAATTGAAATAGGTTTGATAGATGAAAATAAGGGTAAAATAGTTGATGTCATACATGGTGATGTTTTAACTATTAAAGAGGCATTAGCTCGCGGTATTTTCGATGGTGAGGGCCAAGATGAAATTCTAATACCTCTTGCTAAAGCTCTTTCTGTACCAGAAGTTCTTGATCAGGGATTATTAGATCCTATAACTGGAAAAATAATCCACCCTGAGACTGGAAGTCTTCTTACTTTGAGGGAAGCTATTATTTGTGACATTGTTGATCCACTTTCAATTGTTTCTATTTACCCTGGTAAAACAATAACGCTTGCTGAAGCAATTGAAAATAATTTTATTGACAATGATAAAAATATTGTGAAAACAAGCGACGGTCCATTAAGTTTCATGGAGGCTGTAAATGCTCAAGTGTTTCCAGAGACAAAAATTACAAAACCAATCGAAAATATTCCACCAGCGGCTTTAACTCTTAATATTGCCATCAAAAAGAAACTTATTAATCCCCACACTGGTGAGATCAAACATACACTCACCGGCGAAATTATCCCTCTAGGAGACGCAGTAGAAAAGAATTTGATTATGGCTATTCCATATCCTCAAGCAAAAGAAGTAGTAACTCTAGAAGAAGCGATTGAGAAAGGTCTGGTAAATCTAAAACACGCTACTTTTACCAATCCGAATACAAACGAAGTAATTCCAATAGAAATGGCTTTAGAACAAGGTTTATTAGCTATAAAACAAACCTCTGATGAAAGTATTGGCGTTGTAACGACCATTACCGAAACATTTACTTCGCAGCATACAATAACAACCAAAATGATCGAGCTCCTTGCAGATTATGTATTACTTAGTGCTCATGAAGTTAAGAATGTCAAGACTGGTGAGATTATTTCGATAGAAGAAGCTCGCTTAAAGGGTATTGTTAAAGACGAACAAACTAGTAAAGAACATTTCATTACATGTGATACGAATATCAGCTTCGAAGATGCTTTAAATCTTGGATATATTAATATTGAAACTGGTCTTTTCACTCATCCGAAAACAGGGGAAACACTGACCATAACTGAGGCGGTTAGCTCCGGAGTGCTTGTCACTGAAGCACCAAAAACTTCAACAAAATTATCACCTAAAAAGAAAGAGATGGAAATGCTTGATTTGAATGAAGCATTTGAGTTTTTGTTTGACGAAAGAACGCAAAAATTCCGAGATCCTAAGTCGCCCAACAAGCTTATTACATTTAAAGAGGCACTTGAAAGAAATATTATCAATCCTGATTCTGTAATATATGATGTTGAGGGTGGTAAACCTATATCATTACAAGATGGTGTCAGTACAGGACTTATTGATAAAAAAACAGGTAAATTAAAAGAACCTAAAACAGGTAAATCTGTTGATGTCAAAAATGCAGCAAAAATGGGGTTGATAGCCGTTATCGCTGCTCCTGTACTAGCTGGTATGGCTGTGGTTCAAGGAGCTAAAGCAGTTACAAGCAAAATCATGCAACCTAAACAAGAAGCAGTAGATATAACAGCTGAAGCAATTCCAGTAAATAAAGGATTAAAACAAGATTTACTGTCTGATAAAGCGGTCGAGACGAAGAATATTATAACAAGTAAAATAGTTGAAGAGCCGAAACAAATAAGCACGGAAACTAGCAAATATGTTTCAAAAGAGCATGTAATTGTACCTATTGAAAAGAAGTCTTTGGTCTCCAAAGCAGAAAACGAAACAATTAGTAAAGAAAAAGATTTCATAGATACTTCATCTAAAGTAATAGATACTCAGTTTATAGAGAAATTTTCAGAAACCAGTGGTGTTGATACAACAGTGTCTGAGAAGCAAACTATGATCTTAGATAAACTTTCGTCACAAGACTGTATAGATAAAACAGAAATTGATATTAGTTCAATTATACACGCATCTGATGAAGTTAAATTGCATCCAGCAGTAGAAATCCATAAAAAAACTGAGGAAAGTGTACCCATTTTGCAACAAATCCGTCGTACTACTCCAGAAGGTGAAGAAGTAATAACTGTTACAAAGAAGATTGTCTTAAAGACATCTGACTTTGACACTTTAAAACATACTTCAGAAACGATCGTACCGAATGATCAGTCCATTATTAACATTAATGAAAACGCATCAATTCAGAAACCTATTGAATTTAAGGTTAGCTCTTTACCTGGGCAAAGATTAGACTTATCTGGAAATACTCCTAAAACTAATGAAGAGGCCTTTGGTATTGATACTACTATTCAAGAATTTAGGGAATCTACTCCTAGTGCTGATATACAAACAATAAAAAAAACCGCTATTACCAAATCGGACTCGAAGGAAATAGTTACAGAACATACAAGTACTGTTACAACGTCCTCTAAGTTAACAACAACAGAAGTTTCTCAAAACCAATCTTCTTTGCATTACGTAGTTTCCAAAGATGGCTTACACTATATTAGTGAATCTACAACACAACCCCAACAAGTAGTAGGATTTTCAGATGATTTAATCAGAGACGTTATAAAACCAGATAAGAAACCGATCACAAAAGATTTTATTGAAGATAAGTCTACAGAAAACGTTATCGATCATCAAATACTTACTACTATTGCAAAAGAAACCGCAGTTATTAAAGATCTTTTGTCAACCGATAGCACAAAGCCCGATGGCCGATCAGAAAAAGAGGTTACACATAAACTAAAAGACTTGGACAGTATTAAAAAACCTATTGATCAATCTTATACATCTATTGAATTATCATCAGGTGTCATTTATGACCCTAATACTTTATCAGTTATTTCAACTGCAACTGGTTTATCCGATAACTTACTGAGTGCTATAAACAAAGGTGTTGTACCTAATGAAGCTTTAAAAGTTTTGGATCCGAACACAGAAAAAGAAATATCATTACATGACGCTATTAAACAAGGTATAGTTGATATTAAAACAGGTGAAGTTAAAGACAAAACCGGACAAAAAATCAGCTTGGCAGATGCAGCTAAAATTGGGCTTGTTGCTATAGTTGGTGCACCAGTGTTAGCTGCTTCTAAAGTAATAGAAGTTGTTAAAAACGCTGTTATGGACGATCCCAAAACGGGTAAGAACATTTCATTGGAGCAAGCGCAACAGCAAGGCATTAAAGAACCTAATTCTTATAGTAGACATGAAGAGGTTATAAAAGTTCACACTTCTAAGGATGTAATAGTATCAGAAGTGACCAAGAGTGCTAATAGTTTTGTTTTAGTAGATCCTAATACAGGAAAAAAAATAACACCTGATGAAGGTCTTCAAAGAGGTTATATTGATCTTGATACATACAGGCAGTACGAACAAGTTGAAGAATCGCATAGTCCTGATGATATAAAAGGTTCTAAAGTGCTAGAAACTGTAAAAACTATTGTGTTTGTGGACTCCAAAACTGGTGAAAAAGTATCTTTAGAAGAAGCACGCGAGAAAGGTATTATTGATCCTGAATCATACAGCTCGTTTGAAAAAATGCTCATTGAAGATCCAAACACTGGCAAAAAGTTACCTTTAAAAGAAGCTCTTAAACTAGGTCTCATTGACTATAATAATTACAAACAATATGTCCAAGATTCTAATAATTTAATCCCATCGCATAAAGTAATTACCACGGTTACAGAAGGCTTAAGAACTATCTCTGTAGTAGATCCAAAAAGTGGTGAAAAAGTACCATTAAATGAGGCATTAAATAAGGGTCTAATTGACGAATCTACCCTTAAACAATATGAGGAAGCTTCTAATTACTACACCCCACAGGACATAGTGACTACCACAATTGTTGAAGATGTAAGTAAAGTTGTTGTAATAGATCCAAAAACTGGCAAACAAATCGCATTAGAGGAGGCTCATAAACAAGGTCTTATAGATGACGAAACCTATAAGAAATATCTGGAAGCTGAGAGAAAATTAGACCCTAAAGATCAACTGACATGTACTGTAATGGACTGCAAAAACACAATTGAAATTGTAGATCCGAAAACTGGCTTAAAAATTTCGTTGGATGAAGCCCTTAAACAAGGCATTATAGATGATGAAATATATAAGAAATATTTAGACACTACGAAGACATTTGAATCCCAAGATTCAGTGATATCCAATGTAATAACAGACCTAACTACAGTTACCATAAAAGATCCAAAGAACGACCAAAAATTTTCATTAGAGGAAGCACTTAATCGGGGACTTATTGACGCTGAAACTTACAAACAATATAAAGATCCTAGTATATCAACTACCACCATAACAAAGGAAGTAAAAACATTATTTATAGAAGATCCTAAAACTGGTGAAAAAATCCCACTGGAGGAAGCTTATAAACAAGGTTTCATTGAT
The DNA here is from genome assembly GCA_947532125.1 of Saturnia pavonia. NCBI lineage: Eukaryota > Metazoa > Arthropoda > Insecta > Lepidoptera > Saturniidae > Saturnia > Saturnia pavonia. The sequence goes on along the minus strand of OX383916.1, from coordinate 2,880,896 downwards.
TACGTAACATATCAAAAATACAAAGAAATTTCTACACTTGACTCTCCTAAAGGTATTATCAGCGGAAATATATATCAAGATCTTAAAACTGTTTTGATTATAGATCCTAAGACTGATGAAATAGTTTCTTTAGATGAAGCTTTGCAACGAAACGTAATTGTGTATGAAACATATAAAAAATATATAGACACTGCCATTGCGCTTAATACTGTCGATTCTGTTTCCACAGGAGCCACTGATGATACTGTAAGGTCCATTCTCATTGTAGATCCTAAATCTGATCAACTAATTGCGCTAGAGGATGCTCTAAAAAGTAACATAATTGACACGGATACTTACAAGAAATATCAGGACGCTATTTTGACACGATCGAAGTATCCTAAAGGTATCATCATCTCAAAAGAAGTAGTGCAGCATCATATAACCACTAAATCAACAACAAAACCCGGAGAAATGGTTACAACTGAAACAACTGTAATTAAACCTGCAGTTTCTGAGACAATAACTAGTACTGAACCAAAAGTAATAGAATTCCAAGGCCCAACACATTCCACTATTCATGATGGAAAAATTGTTTCTGCAATGTTAATAGATGCTGAACGACAGCCTTTGAGGGTGATTGATGAGATTACAGAACAAAATGTAACTAAAGAAATATCTGTTTCCGTCAAACCAATATACGAAAACATTCCTTTGATAGACGCAATTGCCGAATGTAAAATTGAGCCTAAAGTTTGTAGAATTATTATAAATGGTATTGAGTCTCCTCTTACTGTTCAAGATTCGCTAGAACAGGAACAAATAAGTAGATTCACGATTGTAGATATCATATCTAAACACTGTGTTGTAGTAAAAGATTCTAAACCAACCTATTGCGTTGCTATCTCACATAGGCTTATTCCAGAAGAACTTGCTGAAATGGGAGTATATGACATTGAGAAAGGCATATTTTTGAATCCTGAAACTGGTGTTAAAATCTCTTTCGAAGAATTAGTTTACTCTTTACAGATTTTCGATCCGGAAACTATTCTAGTGAAAGATTTAGGCTCTAAATCTGACAATTACATTTCTTTCGATGAAGCTATTGCTCGACCCCTTATTGATAAAATAACCGGCCATATGGTCAATCCAAAAACGGGTAAACGCGTATCATTCTTAGAGTGTATACAGTTAGGTTGGATCGTAGAAAAACCCGAAGATGTATTAGTACCTGAAACAATAACGATTGAGTCTGCTGTCGATCAAGGCCTTTACAATCCTAGAACTGGTGAAATCAAAGACATAAATACCGGAGCTCTTATTCCTATAGGTAAAGCTGTAGAGAAAGGTATTGTTGATCAAGAATCTTTACTAATTAATGTACCACGTACAAATGAGGTTATTCCTCTTTCGGATGCCATAGAAAGAGGTGTTATTACTATTCAAGAAGGTGTTATGACAATTGTTGAAACTCGCGAAGTGGTTGAAGTTTCGGTTGCTATTAAACGGGGAATAATTACCGTGAATCGTAGAGCAATTTCTATTGAAGCGATCATTGTAAACGAAATGTATGAATCAAAATCTGGAAAGATTAGGGATAAAGTAACTGACCAGCTGGTTACAGTAGGAGATGCTGTAAATAGAAATATAGTTCATCCAATAATATCCGAGATCAAAGATACATTTTCGGAAAAATTTGTTCCGTTAGTTGAAGCTTTAGATAAGAAGTTAATAGATCCCGAAACAGGTAAAATTAAAGATAATAAGACTGGCAAAGACATTCCACTAGATGATGCGATGAAAAAAGGTATGGTTGCTACGAAAGATGTCACTTTTTCATTGTTTGATATTATTGAACTAGGATATTATAATCCTGAAACTTGTAAAATTTTGAACCCTAAAAATGCCCATATAATTTCCCTCAAACAAGCTATTCAAGAGAAACTTGTGGATCCATCTGACGTTAAAATAAAAGACGATAGTTCCGAGGAAGTTGTACCATTTGATCAAGCAGTAAAATCGGGATTAGTAGATTTAGAGAAAGGAATTATAACTTTACCAGCTTTTAATCTTAAAGATGCTTCCGAAAAAGGTTACCTCCTTAGAGATAAGAAACCTTGGACACTTCAAGAAGGTCTGGTTCAAGGGTTTTATGATCCAGAAACAGGCCTTCTTACAATTGAGAACGTTACTATGACACTAGAAGACGCTATTAAAATTGGTAATATAAATCCCCAAGCCTTATCTGTTAGAAATTCGGTCACTGGTGAAATAATTACATTAGCTGATGCGATAAAAGTAGGAATTATAGATTCTAAGGAGGGTAAAGTTAGAGATCCAATACATGGTGACAAAATATCACTCACAGATGCTTCTGAGCGAGGTTTGATTTTGCCTGCTAAACGTAAACTCAGCTTGCCTGAAGCAGTTTTCAAGGGCTTTTATGATCCTAGGACAGGCAAATTCTCTCATCCACAAAGCAAAGAAAAAATACAGACCGATAGGGCTATCAAGAAACGTATGATAGATCCACAATCCACCTTAGTACATGTAGCAGGTAAAGTCATTCCTTTCGAATTTGCCGTAGATAGAGGTATTGTGGATAGTAGAACAGGTACTATCTCATTAGGAGACGAGAAAATAGATTTCCGAGAAGCGTTTGAAAGAGGTATATTGGTTGAGGTACGCAAACCTTTGTCACTTGTCGAGGCAATTGAAAAAGGTGTCTATAATGAAATTACAGGATTGTTTATGGATCCACAGAGTGGCAAAAAGTACACTCTTACCGAAGCCATCAAACAAAATCTAATCGAACCTAATTCAGTACACATACAAGACAATAGATTAGGTAAATGGGACAAACTTACCCTTCCAGAATCTTTAGAAACAGGTGTAATCGACGACCAAACCGGCAAAATAAGAAATATAAATAATGATAATGAAGAAATTACATTACGAAAAGCGTTTGAAATAGGTTTATTAGTAGACAGCAAAGCGCCAGTCAGCTTACAGCGAGCATTACATCAAGGATTATATGATGATAGTACAGGTAAAATTATTGATCCAACCACCAATCGTAAAATCACTGTTCATGAAGCAATTCGAAGGTCTGTCATTAGTCCTAAATATCTTTGTTATTTTGATAAGAAATCAGAAAAACCGTTATCTTTAGCAGAATGTTGCCGTAGTGAAATAATTGATCGGAGAAGTGGTAAATTCCATGAACCGGGCTCGGATCGACAAGTATCTTTATCTGAAGCTATGAGTTTAGGTCTTATCGTTGACATCGAAAGTGCAAGTTTTACACTTTATGAAACTTTGGCTATGAATATGTATAATATCAACGAAGTAGTCTTTGTTCATCCTGTTTCTGATAGGAAAATGTCACTTAAAACCGCTATTACTGAGGAATTTATTAATCCAGAGACATCATTAATTAAACACATTCCTTCAAGTAAATACATTAAGTTAAATGAGGCTATACAAAATGGAATAATTGATGATGAATATAATGTGTACATATTGCCTAATGGTAATACTATTAATTTGCTAGACGCAAAACACCGTGGTCTTATAGTAACTACTAAAAAGAATTTAAGCCTCGAAGAGATTGTAAGAAACGGTTTGTTTAGAGCTGATAATGGCAAAATAGTCGATCCTAGTAACAATGAATTTGTAGATATTAATAAAGCAATTGAGACTGGTCTTCTTAATCCCGATCTGACTGTTGTGAAAGACAATGTTACCAACAAATTCCATCCGCTTTCATTAGCTATTCAAAGGGGTGATGTAGATGTTACCAAAGGTAGGGTTCTTGATACTAAAGCTAAGAAAACATACAGCTTAGACATCGCGTTTGACAAAGGTCTTCTTGTCACTATAATCCAACCTATAACATCACAAACGGCATCAAAACGATACGTTACCGACTCTGCTACTTCTAAAGAACCAGTTTATAGGGAATTCACTTTAGATGAAGCAATTAAGTATGAATTTATCGATCCTGATACGGCTGTTATAAAAGATCCTCACAAAAATAAATACATTCCATTAAAATTAGGTATTTCTGAGGGACTTATCGATAAAAACGCTAAAGGTTCTTTCGACTTACAAAATAGAGCGCGTACTCTTTGTTTTGTTTTTGAAAACGGTTTAATTGTGTACATTCGTACCCCTCTAACGTTTGAGCAAGCGATAGAGAACGGTTATCTTAATATTGGTACCGCACGATTCACCGATCCGAATTCAAACGAAGTTTTAACAATAAAAGAAGCTACCACATTAGGCTACATCGATCCAGACACAGCGCTTATAAAAGATAATCTCAAGAAAAGGTTAGTCAAGCTCCCTGAAGCATTCCGCAAAGGTCTAATGGACCCTGAAAAGGGCAACATACTTGACACAGAGACATCTAAATTAAACACGCTAACCGCTGCTATTGAAAGCGGTTTGCTCATGACGCCGAAGAAAAGCTTCAGTTTAATCGAAACGATAAACTATGGAATATACAATCCGACAACTGGGGCATTGAATGATCCATTCATAACAACAAGTGTAATGGACCGAAAGAGATTGAATTTAGGCGAGGCGATCCAACAAGGAATAGTAGATGCATCGAGTACGGTAGTCAAGGAACCAGAGACTGGGAAAATTTGGCCATTGGTACAAGCGATTGAACAAAAACTTGTCGATCCTAATGAAGGCAGGCTGGCAATTGACCCAACGAAAGGAATCAGCCTCGATTTAGTGAAAGCTTTAAAGAAGGGATATTTGCTGCCAGCAGAAACAAGGGTGAGTCCTAAATTTGTTGCTTGTGTTGTGCTTCTATAAAGCGAAGGTGTTGCTTTTACATTTCCTGTTTCCATTCTAAGAGGTGATTCTTGTCTAAAGCGTTTGGCTTGAAACATTGGCATGGCACGACACCCACAAGACTAATAGTGTCGAATACTGGAATATCTGCAATTCGATTGGTAATCATAATATAAACGTGTCATACACTAATTTACAGATAAATACTCAAAACATTTACGTTCATTTGTATTTAAATTGTGGAATTTTTACTAGTAAAATTAGATGGCGGCACATGGCTCTGCATTCACATTTTTTTTCTTTTTCAGTAATAATAGTTTCTTTATTAGATTAAAAAAATATGCTTCATAGTTTTTTTTACCATTTTTTTTATACAAAACTCATTGCCTCTTGTGACGTTTTACATGCTTAACATAGGTTATAGTGTTCAAATCGATTACAAGTTTTTCCTTGCAAAGGAGAAATTGGTGATCAAAAAATTGCGCTTACACCCGTTGTATAAGGCTCGATGTATGTTGTTTTTTATTTCCAGCCGTTGCCTGCGATGCTAAAGAACCCTTTTGAGCTAAATCGTGAATGCTTGCCTGTGAGGGATCATATTAACGACGATATAGAGAACCATCACCGTCTCGCCAAATACCTAACATCCCATAATCACTTTGTGCTAAGAATTTACGAAAAAGGCTGAACCTGGTGTTACACATTACATTGAACGCCTCGTTTTGCTTTGATATGTTTGCTTTTTCATAAGTAAATAAAAAATAAACCAGTGTATTATGACAACTGGCTTTTTCCCGGGGGAAATTATTTATAGGTCTAAAATACTCATTCCTTGGATCCGTGCTCACGTTTTGGAATGCATTGTTCGGGTAATTTTTTCCGTGATATAACTTGCGGGGTTATTATACCTGCGTAGCAAACCTTTCCAATGTACTGAAATGGTACAAATACTTACAACAAAACACAAATACCGAAGGTAGTATCTTTCATTATCGTTTGATTTAAAATGATCGACGATTTGAGACTTCATTTCATTTAATATGTAAAGCGAATTGGACGTTTATAAGAGTCGATTGTATTCTTTTTAATGTTGTCACAGTGAAGTTTAATATCGTGAACACTGTACATATTAAGTAATTAAAGTTCTTGTTTAATCTCCATTAAATTCCAACAAATGAAATAAAGTCTCACGTTAGTATTATTTAATTATGTATTATATAAATGTAAATTCGTCTTTTTCAAATTATAAGTACTTATGTGTATTATTTACGATATTACTTCACTGTCTCCACATCATATTCTTGCTTACTTTACTTACTTAATTTTACTTTACATAAAATACTTTTTCAAACTTTCAGATTTTTCAAAGGAGGTATTATTTACTCATAAACTTTTTTTTGTTTTTAATTCTTTAACAATTTAACTCTAATCGAAATATTAACTCTAAATATAACGGAAAATGTTAATTAAAAAAAACCTACGTTTATATAATTATTATTTACATACGTTGTTGTGGACAAATGTCAAAAATACTCATTTTCCAATTTTGACATTTGCTAGTCACTTGCTTGCATGTCACGCTTTTTGCATGTTTTAATTCTTTTGTATATACGCAGCAACTTGGACTTGTTGTGTTGTGTCATCTTCATACTGTCATGTTGGCTCTCTTCGGTGTCGCCTGAGTCTCGTTTTTTTTTTCTATGGATGTTTGTTATCTATGCTTTTGTCTGCGTAGTATTTTGTCTGTAATCTAAGCTTCCTTTCCAGGTTTTTTTTGTGTATTATTTTAATAGCCCGATGCCACAACAACTGGATGTACAACGTCAATATATTTATTTTGCTTGTAATCTCTATAACTGATCCGAAATCAAACAGAAATTTGTAAAAAGCGTAAAAGTTCTTTTCTATCCCACTTCTGATCTTTCTTACTCGTGTGTTCCTGAAACCGTAATGTGTATTTACAGTGAAAATTTTCGGTATCGCTTCGCTTTTATTTATTCCAAATCCAAAAGAAATTTATACAGTAATTACATTTGTATATTTTATAATATTCACTAAATAAGCAAAAGTAAGATTTCGATTAGTGTAGTTTTTACAAATATTATTTTGTTTCACTGTAATGTATGTATGTATGTATGCACTTGGTGTTAACTTAAGTGGTAAACGACGGCTTCGTAAAGTATTATATTATATATGTATATTTTGTCGAATAATTGATTTTCGATTTTGCAAAATTATAGTATATAAATAAATAAATCAGTCAATAAATATAATTTAAAATTTTATTTGCTTAAATATTAAATAGTTACGCAAGTCTACTACTAAAATTTGCAAAGTTATAACTAAGTAGTCTTCAAACAGAGAAAATTTAAAATGTATGAAACTTTTAATAAATACAAAAAACTTGACATCGTTGATAAATATGATCATACTATCACTTTTAAAATTTATCTTTATCTTAAATTGTTTTTTTTTTAGAAAATCGACACCTTTAATATGATGTGGTGTAAATATCTAGTTAAATGTCAACTGGAATTGGTAAAGTGAGAAGTGCTTTACCAATTTCCTTTGTTTGATGAAATTGTTAATTGTATTTTTTTTCTTCAAACTGGCTTTAGTAATAACAATCGGATACTGAACGAGCCTCGTACCACCGCACTGTGTATACATCGGTAGTCATTGTAAAGTTTTCGACGCACTTAAGTAGATGCATTGTACAAACTGCCAAGTCTTGCTCACTAAGAAGAAAGAGCACTGTAAATATTACGAGAGGGTACATTTTGGATCACGGCGAGAGATATTAGCATCAACAACGTTATCAAATCGCGTCACTCAAACCTGTCAAGCAAATCTGTTGTCTAACTTAATTTATTTTAAACGTAGTTTTACGTGTTTCAAAAACACTTGGTTGTCAATATTTTTCGCCGAGAACCGAAGTACCCTTTTAGTAAAGAGAAGAGTAATTTCTAAAGGTGAACTTTTTCGATGTATAGCAAGCAGTCGAAGAGAAGTACAGGCTTTGCGATGACACACTGTCGAAACTACTCGAATGGATCGCCGTCGTTGAAGAAAGGTTGGCCAATCAGGAGGCTGTTAAGGAAGATATCGACGAACTCCGTAATCAGATTAATATACTGAAGGTAAGTTCATTGTGTTATTTTTAAATAAATAGGTAATATATTATGTTTAATAGTAGATTATTTTATATTGTTACTAGCTGTGCCCGCGGCTTCGCTTGCGTGGAGTACAGAATTATTGTTAATGAAGATATCGTGATAATTTCTCTTTTTGATTCCCTTTTTTCCAAAAAAAAACTATCGAAATCTATTCAGTAATTTTTGAGTGATGCGCGCACAACGGTAAAGCCCATTTATTTTATTGATATAGAAGACAGATTAACGCGAACGAATTTGCGGGCGGTTATCCTTATTTAGTTGGGGGTGTGCGAATAAATAAATTAAAAGACATTGAGTTGGTCACCTTTTTTTTTTCAAAAATCTTAAAATTTTTTAAATTAAGTACCTATTATGTAAGTTTTTTGAATAATATGAAAATTTCGAATTATTCGTATTTTTCGAACAATTTGTAATTTTTGAACTATTCAATTCAAAATTGACATAGTTCATTAGTTTTCCATTTTTTGTATTCGTACCTTAAGTTTTTTTTTTATATCTACGAAGTTTTCGAATTAGGTATTCGAAAGTTGACGAATCATTGGAAATCTTCGAATTATTCTAAAAAAATCACAAATAATTCGAAGTGATTCTAATACTAAATATTCGACTCGATTAAAATAATATTCGCACAAGTAGTCAGAGATTTCCATAATTTGCTGATTAGAGGTTACAATAAATAATTCATACTGTACTCAACATTTTTAGAGAAAGTAAAAAGCCAATAATGATAACGATAGATAAATAATAGTTCCTTAAACCCGTTGCAATATTAATCAGCTAGTCTGAAATCTATAAGAAAAGGGTTTTGTAGTGCGTGCTGCAGCGTCGGCGTTTGTCAAACATTAGACGAACGCGCTTGCTCGACAAACGCTAGTGCCTAAGCAGGACGAAGCATCTAACATCGTTTATGGAAACAATAATTCTATCCATCTATTTCAGCTCATCAAAGATGACTTAGAGAGTCACCAACGTCAGGTCTCGGCATGCGCTGACCAGGCTAAGCAACTCCTCGTCTCCGGCGGTGATGTGCTTGCACCACACGAGGTATGAACGTGTTTTTGATAAATCTACCTGATAACTCATATAGTAGCTGGAACAGAAGAGCTCTCCTTTGGAAGTTCGTATCCAAGTGTCTATCGATGTGTGGACTAAGTCATGGTTTAATTTCTAGTACGGCAAAGTGACAATATTGTGCCTGATGATGATAAGCAGAGTACAATGATACAAAAAATTGTAATTTGCGTGTAGGGCTACGCGCAGTGTAGGGTTCTGTAGTTGCCCGTCACAATATGCAGACTTAGAGTGGGGGCTTTAAGTATATTTCAATAGAATTTATACGAAATTTCTTGTACAAGTACATTTTAATAAGTTCATTGACTATTATTCGTTAACTTGTAAAGCCTACCTCTGATAGTTTTCCTTTTTAACTTCATTATATATATTATGAATTTTTGAATTAAATTATGAATTTTTTCACTTATCCAAAAACAGCCATGTAGCTGGCAGGGGGTGGGGACACATCACTCTACATTAACACTTTGGTATTCTTGAAATAAACACTAGCGCGCGATCGTGCTGTGTCTCGAATCGGAACTAACTTCGATCGATTTTCTTTCAATCATTTTTATGTAAAAATGTTAGAATTAATAGAATCCAAGTAAAGATTTATAGTACTTTACGGTGACTTGTGTTTGCACTGTGACGGGATACAGATAACGACGTTGATATGATTCTATTATAACTCGATCATGATTTTCGATTCGGTTTGGTTCAAGAGTACACATCTATTACGAATTAAAAGTGACATCGAATCAGAAACAAAATCAAATTTGAATCAGTTTCAAGAGTAACCCCCCCCCCTGTCCCGTTAAAGTGTCTAATACCAGACTTGCAATAGACCATATAATTATAAGCCATGTCTATGGTGGCATTTATTTTAATTCTTTACTAACAAGTAGCATTGTTGTTTTTGAACAAGGTGGCGGCACTGGAGCGTGGAGTGCGCCAACTGAAGCAGAGATGCGACAAGTGCACGGACAAGTGCGACAAGATGCTCCGAAGGCTTGCCGCAGCCCGGGACGAACTTGGCAAGTTTACGTGAGTATTGTACTGATTCATTACATAGACCACCGGATTCGCTACTAAATAACCTTCAAAATTGAATAAAAGCAGTCAAATTAAACTTTGTGTATGTAAATATTATAATGTACGATGACGTCACGTTTTCTGATTGGTTCTTCCGATCACGTGACTCCCAGACAAAAATTCAATTCTCGCAAGGGACAATTAAATTTATTAATTAAATATTTTCCCATTGTATTTTTAGCCATATTTTATCAATAAAGTTAATTAACTTTAAGGTTTACGTTGCCATTAAATAAGAAGAATTTTATAATGTGGTATGCAATTTTTATTTTTTGATTCCTCACCAGTAATGAACTAAACGCGTTCAACTCCTGGATGGAGAGCGCGTACCGCACGCTCGAGGATAAAGAGGCGGCTTTGTCCAAACTCGACAACCTCTCGGGCCAGAGCGAAGATGTACGAGAGTTCGTCTCTGACGTCATCGCTCATCAAGCGGACTTAAGGTTCATCACCATGTCCGCGCAGAAGTTCGTCGATGAGAGCAAGGTAATCAACAAACCAGGTGATAAGATGACCGTAAGAAACAGAGATCTATCGATTTTTTGTGACGCTTTTGAAAATTCCATCGTATCCTGTCTCGCTCGTTCTTCATATGTATGAATGGGGCAGCGATACTGGGATATTATTATAGGCATAAAGAAGACACGTCATTCAGCAGATTCTTTTGATTTCTAAGAATGTGAATTAAGTTTTATAAACTATGCTCCGACCTGTAATGGTGCATTTAATACTTTGTAAGTGGATACTAGTTGACTTGAGCTAATATTTCGCACATAAATGGATATAAACCGTCTAATAACTTTGCCATGTTAGTTAAACGTTTTGTTAATAGATGGGGTTTTTAGATGGATATATTTTCATTAAGAATGTCATCGCCTGTTGATTATATTCTTTATTAAAAAAAAAAGGTGTGTGTGCGATTCACACACGATAGAAGTGAAACTTCATTTTAAAAGACATTTTCTATTTTATTTAAACAGTGTGCAATATACATACACACCGACATTTACTCTCTCGCTCTGGCTCACACAAAGAGGAGAGGCCGATAATGTGCGTTAAACGTCGGTTTCACTTCTATCGTGTGTGAATCGCACACACACCTTTTTTTTAATGATATTGGTAATTTAATCTTGAGCTTTAAAGTGATATTGGAATCATTAATTTTGATGAAGAATTAAAAAACCCAAAAAAACACCTTTGAGAAGTAATGTATATTATAAGGATACAAAAGATGTTTATTACTTATTACGTATACGCAGGAGTTCCTGACAATATTGAACGAATACCGCACGAGTCTGCCGTCTCGGTTGTCGCACGTACCGGCTAACAGCGAGAGCTTGGTCCGCGAGAGCGCGGCGCTCGCGCGGCGCAGACACTCCGACCTGTGCGCGCGCGCGCAGCGCCTGCAGGAGCGGCTGCGCGGCGCCGCTGACGTCACCAAGCACTACCACGACGCGCTCGAACGTGCCACCAGGTGGATGAAAGAGGTAATCGCAACGTATCCCTTTATATATGCGTGATTATTGTAGAACCTCACAAACAAATATAATTGATTTTATTTTTGATATTTTTTTTGTCGACAATATGAAAAGTGTAACAATGAGCCTGATATTTCGATTAAGGAGACATCGTGGTGAATCAATAGCATGCTGTTAGGGTCTTTTCCGAGGGTTATAAATTCTAAAGCAACTATAAATAAGACTTGATAACTTTGTACGCTTGGTTGAAATAACAAATCGAAATATGGTAACAATACGATTCATATCAAAAGCCGATTGATAAAAAAATATTTAATTTGTTAATGTGTTGTAGAAAAATGTGGTTTTTCTAATCTGTGACAGTATATATCACAATGTGTATGTAGATGGAGCCGCAGGTGAGGTCCGCGGTGTCGGAGCCGGTGGGCGGGGAGCCGCGCGCGCTCGAGGCGCAGGTCGCGCGCGCCAAGGCGCTGCACAACGAGCTGCACTCGCAGGGCCGTCTCCTCGACAACGCTATCGACGTTAGTCTCTATTCCTTTGACTACTTGACTCCTATCAAATTAAGCGCAATAAATAAATATTTGCTTGTAGTATTTGACTTAAGACATCAATATTTATCGATTTCAGATATTAAAAGTGTAAGATGGCTACATTCAAAAATTGTTTTTTTTTTTCTATTTTAATTTTTATCTCTGGTAACGTTGTCGGCCACGTTGTGACGTCATAGGACTCTAAGCTAATTTCATGTCGGGTCTGCACGCCAATAGCTCTGCCACCTGGTGTCGCAAATCAGAATATTTTACTTGCGTAAATTGTATTGTTTGCACAATACTTGACATTGACTTCACGTTATAAAATAATCACATTAAACATAAACAATTATTAATTCTGTACATTTTATTATATTATTTACATTATGTATTTTACGTGGATAGTTACGTGGTAGTAACAGTATTTTTGTTTACTGTGTTCTTGTCTCGTGAACTCAGATAGGATTGTAGACCTGGTTATGGAACATGAGTAGCAATGACAACAGTTGAATTCCATACCCATAAAAAGGTAAGATAATCATGGTATGATTTTTGCTTCAGGCCTGTGAACAACTAGTGAAGTCTCTCGAGGGCAACCTGACCCCGTCGGAGATCCGGCAGCTGGAGGTGCCGGTGGTGGAACTACGCAACCGGTACCAGGAGCTGAGCGAGACGGTCGCCGCTCGCTGCGCCGAACTCGAGGCCGCCCTGCTGCAGTGCCAGGGTCTGCAGGACGCGGCCGAGACGCAGGCCCACTGGTTGGGACAGGCAGAGAACTTGTTCAAGTCAGTACTAGTCACTTTACCCATGCATTTCATCTGCTAATATGAATGGTGAAGACAATATATCCCCTGGTATCCGCCATACAGGAGCCAGCAGAAGGGTGCGTCGTTAGTACGCGAGCGGTTGGACGAGCAGATCCGCGAGCACCGCATGGCGGAGGGCGAGGTGGTGGCGCGCCGCCCCACGCTCGGCAAGCTGCTGTCCTCCGCGAGGGACGCCGCCCTGACGCCCTCGAACGCCAGGATCGCGAAGAAACTTGAGCAGAGAGCCGAGGACATTTACGCGAGGTAGGTATTCTTTTTATACAGGTTCAGTAAAATAACTGCGTGATACAAAATAAAGTACAGTAAGATTCATTATAATACAGTGCATTGCAGTACAGTGCAATTCATTACAGTACAGTGCAACGCGGTACAGTACAGTGCATTGCAGTACAGTACAGTGCAACGCAGTACAGTACAAACAAATCAAGAAACGTTTAGTCAAACGCCATTTTACATGGGGACATTAGTTTTCGTTACTTTGCCCACTTTAAATACCAAATTTTTCTTTGCTCAGATACGAGAAACTGTCAGAGAAATTGATGAAACGCGGACAGTTCCTTGACGAGGTGTCCGCGGAGCTGGCTCAGTTCACGCAGCAAGCCGCGGTGCTCGACGCCGCCCACGCACAACTCGCCGAACAAGCGGACGGCAGGGAACTCGCCAGGATGCCCGCTGAGGAGTTGAGGAGCAGGCTCGAGGACCTGGCTCGTTATAGGTTCGTACGATAATTTATTAGTTATAGAACTTTTAGCTTAATATAAATGTATATACGAATTTCCTTTGATAAGTTTTGTAAAACATTTCATTTTAATTGTGTTTACTTAAATACTTGATAACAACGCGTTCACAGTTGCTAAATAAACCCATGACGATATCTGCAATAACTCAGTAAACACATGGCATTAATTTGACATCACACGTAATTCATATGTGTCACAATTATATAAATATGACTTATATATGTGTTATGTAAAATTAAGGTCATGCGTTTACTGGGAAGAGAATACGAACTACATGAGTACTGTATTGAACAGGGACAAGCAGATGCCGCTACTGGAGGAGTGTCTCCGCAGCGGGAAGCTGCTGCTCGCGAAGAAGGACGTCACGGACACGCACGCCGTACGGGACAAGATAAAGGTAATTTTATTACTGACAAATTGTTTATTTTGGATCACTAGAAGAATGCAGAATGAATAACAATTGTATAAGAAATTCGTTTATTTTGTTCTATTTTATTAAAATAAATTGAGGACAATTCTTTTCATATTCAATTACATTTTCATATTCAATTTCATATTCAATTACAAATATTGCATGTTCAATCCTGGAGTAGACATATTTAAAATAATTGTTTTATACAATTTGAAAATAATACACATGAATTAATGTTTTTCATGATTACACCTTTATTAATTTAAATAAAAAATACGGCATAACAACGCGGCACTACGCGCGCAATCTACCGTGCGTGATGTCATCATTAAAAAAAAACTAATATTAAAGGGCATTTCATGCAAAACTGAGCTTACTAGAATTTATGTGGAAACTTATTTAAATTTAATTAGCACTTATAAAGTCACAATTTAAACACTTAGGAGTAATTTGAGAATCACCTGTCACAAGAGAACTTAATAAGAATAACACTCAACTATGAATATAAGTATTGTACAAAGACGTCACGTTTTCTGATTGGCGTTTCCAATCACGTGACTCGCAGACAAAAATCTCAAAATTCCCAAGGGAAAAATTAAATAAATGAATTATGATTTTCTTCTTGATTTGTATTTTCGTTTTAGGCTTTTTATCAATAAACCAATATTGATCTCAGCTCGCGAATTTTATATGAACATTAGCTTATCTGCAGCTTATAGTTTCAACAGTTAATAATAGTTAATATTTAGTTAACGTTTTGTCCATTCTGTAGGCGCTGGAGAATCAATGGCGCGATTTGAACACGAACCTAGAGGAGAAACAGAAGCTGTCGAAACAGCGAGCGGACCAGCTCAGCCAGTACGAGACCCTCAAACTACAGGTACGTCTGTAATTATTTTAAATAGATTATTTTTATTTACTTTTATATATACACGCTATATTATCTCATTTTATCGAATAATAAATGCAGTTGAACAAGAGTACAGCGGTGTATTGTCTAAAAAATGGTTGGTTATATATCGATTTTGTTGTCTATATCGATATTAAAAACTACTATGTGTCGAAATCAATCTTGATTAATACAATATATGTAGTTATAAATAGATTGCCTCTGTGACTTCGTTTACATGAATATAGTGTTATCACGTGCCTTATCCGGATTAAACATGGTTTGATTTTAACGTCTTTGAAATATCATTTTATCATTATTGCTGAGCTCCTATAGAACAGTGTAAGGAAATGTAGGTCACATTATTCTTGGAAAAGTGCCTCATCTGCCAAATAATTCGTTCCGAATAATCGCATGGAGAAACAGACAAAAACTTGAAAGAATGCGTATTTGGATTTTGCTAACTTGTACATAATCATATCAGCTTTTTATGGAAAAACCATTATTTTGAAATTACAGAGAGACACTTCAATTTTATTTATTTGTGTGATATATTGATTACATAATATCTTAAATATTTTTACTTCTTAGAGTAAAAATATAAAATAAATACACTTTAGTCAGTTTCGCAATTTTATAACCCGGCAGAGTTTCTATACGTATCAGAATAATTTAAATACTTATAGAATAGTAATTATTTACTATTCTCGTGCAGGTGATCGAGTGGCTCCAGTCGATGGAAGGCCGCGTCGGGCGCCTGCAGCCGGTGGCGGTCGACCTGGACGTCCTCAAGCACCAGCAGGACGAGCTCCGCCCGCTCGCCAAGGACTACAGGGACTACTCCATCACCATAGATAAGGTACGTGACGTGCGTCCGCGTCGGCGCTTAAATCGACCAATCATAAGCAGGAATGAGACCCGATGCACACAATCACAAACAGATGCACAATGAGAATTACATGTTTTTGTATATATTATATTTTATCATTCTGTGTAGGTTTAGCGTTTGGTCATAATTTCACCCAATGTTAAGTGACCTAAGATGGTGGCACGCTAAGCCTAGTGGGGAAACTGGCTCTTAAGTGCATCTGCCAGGATACATCAATAGGTGCTTGGCGACGGTTTTTCAACTTGAGGGTGACAGCTAGCTACAGTTCGGCCGCAAAGAGAATACGTTCCTGACGTCGTTCACAACAGCCAACTGCTTTAGCGATACAAAATGGCGGACCATCACGCCATTTGAGGTTACCATTTTTTATCAGAAATGAAAAATCTTTGTAACTACCCATATTTATGGTTGCCTACTGTTTGTTCAAGGAATAAAGTAATATTAAAACGGAGAAGGGACATTTTATTTTTAAATGAACAGTATTTTATCTATCTTAAGTTTAAAAAAAAACATTATTTATGCTATCGTAAAAATAGCAAACCCAAATGGCGTGATCGGCCGCCATTTTGAGTCGCTAAAACAGTCGGCTGTTGTGACAGACGTCAGGGGCACATTCTCTCAGCGGCCGAACTGTAGGCGGGCATCAGGGAATGCCCTTACCACCTTGCTTTGGTTTCATCAAGATGTTTGCCTTCACCTAAAGTTCAGGCTTATTGTAAGATTCTTTGCGCTACTTAGCCATATTTGTTTCAATTAATGATATGTTATTTGTACATTATATGTTATGTTTTATTAGGTTAACGAAGCCGGTGCCGTGTACGAGGCGCTGAACAGAGGCGACCGTGCAGACAGCCCGCACAGGAAGAGACAACTATACAGCCCTACAAAGCGACAGACACCAAGTAAGTATATAACATTTTCTAACTATCTACATCTTCTTTTCTTCTACTTGTTCTCTTCCACGCTACTCTATTAACTGTCATCTCAGTATTCATCCCTTTTATACGCATATCATTCATCACACAATCCATCCATACCTACTACGGATTTCCTCTACTCCTATATTCTTTCCCCTTCATACTTAACTCAACCTTCTATGTTCGTACATAAACTTCGAAATTCCCATTAATCTGAACCAGAGTCTCATCAGTTTTTTTTTTTTCGGATATATTAATATTTCTATGGAGGTGGCTTTTAAACATATACGGAACAATATTTTAGGTATGTATAGGTCATTTCTATAGGTTCGATATTTCAATTGGGTTTTCGTTTCCAGGTCGAACCCTGGACGCGCGGTCACCGTCTCCCGGCAAGGGTCACGTGCTCGTAAGTCCTGGCTCAACGCACTCCACATCCAGTGGCTTCTCGTCACGCCGTTCCAGTCAAGACGGATTCCATCTTGAAGGTACCATATATAAATAACCCAACAAACACATAACTTTAGTTTGACATTACTTTTTTTTTAATACTACTAGCATTCGGCTCACCTGATGGTAAACGATTACTGTAGTCTATGGACGCTTGTAATACCATAGGTATCAAATAGCGCGTTACCCACCTTGAGCCCTCCCATACCCTAAGGAGCTTTATAAACCCTACTCACCGAAAGAACACAACACAAGATTATTACGCTGGGATCTTATGTCATATTTACATAAATTTCTATTATGACGTGTGGTTTACGTCAAATATATGTCACGTGCTCACTGGAAATCAGAATTTTCCGCTTTATATTTTGATAGCAAACTTTGCTATTGACACATTTAAATTCGTTTTTAAACTTAACATGAAAAACTATTTATGCCATCGCCATAACATTAAATATGAGTTTTCGTGAAATTTCCTCGAATTCTGGAATAAGATCGATTGTTGTTATTTGTAGAATTATCAGCCGTACAACAACAGTTATCGGATATCAACAACCGGTACAGTCTGCTGGGTACCAAGCTGTCGGACCGCCAGTCCGAGATCGACGCCATTAAGGAGGAAATGAGGAAGCATCTCGACAGCTTCCGTTCACTAAACACTTTCTTGGACAAGGTACGTCTCTTTACATCTTTAGGTGGGTTATGAAAAAATGTATAGAGTGAACTTTTACGGTGCGCACGCACATTGTAACAAAAACTCTACACCATGAAGTTGTTTGCTAAACCTTTAGTTTTATGGTAATAAAGATAGTCAGTAGCACTCGATGTTATTTTTAAAATGTCGTATCAAAGACATGCAGAAATAAATTACAAATTATGAAATCAATTTTAATGAATGTTCTGTGGTTGACTATGTAGTTCATAATTGTAACGCTAGATGGCAATATTAATGATTTTCAGCCTTTACTATTTTAAAACAAACATTCCATGTTTTTGCAACCCACGTATGTAAAATATACAGATAGCAAAATAATTTCGTATCACTATCCAGGTCCAAAGACAACTGCCAAAGGACTCTGTGCCGAACACGAAGGAGGAAGCCGACAAGACCATCAAGCAGGCTCGTGCGATACTCGAAGAGATGTACGAGAAGCAGAGCATTCTGGACTCCACCAAAACACAGGTATGCGTTATTATTTACTTCCGAAATTACGATATTGTTTTGCTAGCCTGGCAAAATGACTGTACCGCATCTGATTGTTAGTTCGGTACTCAAACAATGGTGACCGTCGATGGTACGGATTTCATCGACAGCCGGCCAGCTGAAATGCCTCTTCACGAATCTTTTGACCATTCCACATCTGTACGGTAAAATGGGTCCAACGTGTGCCCAACGCTAATGTCTATCCGCACGTTGGACGAACAGTGCTGGGCCCAACGTGTGTAGCCGGCCTAATGCTTCGACATTTTCCTTTCGGCCAATTTGATATTTTTCTTTTAAATAGTTTTATGTTTAACTAACCGTAAGCCCTGTGAGATTTCCTATTGACGACGTCTCACATTGCATTTTACTTTTAACGCTCTATTCAAACCCCGTAGGAGATGAGTTTTCAAAAATCTTGTCATAGTTCTTCAAAGAAATCCTGTGCACAATATCATAGTTCTAGACCCACGGGTCCCACTGGTTTAAGCTATGTATTGTCTGACAGTCAGTCGGTAAACCTTCGTATATTATTTTTCAAATGTGTTTTTAGGAGTCCGTACCTCAAAAGGAAAAAATGGCCCCTTATAGGATCACTCCGTTGTCCGTATGTCAGTCTGTCAAGACCCTTTTTCCCAGAAAGGCGTGGAAGTATCAAGTTAACATTAATACCAAATACTCAAGCTTGCCATACCTCGGAGCTGGGAAAAAATTATAACATCTAAGTCAACGTAACAAAAAAATACGGGTGTTTATAGCGCATATTTTGGCACTCGCAAGGGTATCAAAACCTATAGGGTACTTTCCGTTCACCTACAATTATGAAATTTGGGTAGAAGCAATGTCTTATAACACAAGTAAAAGCAAATATGTGAAAATAGTAAATTTATAGTAACATCATAAAAAAAATTGCGATTATAAATTTATTTGCAGTTGGCAAACTGACCGCGATCTATATCGATGTATGAGGACAACAGTTTTCCAACGGCAAAATTAATTTGCTCATCAATCCTTCAAGTTTTTAGGGAATTCTCGTTGCGCGAGTATGGCTCGTACTTAGCAGGTTTTTTTTTTTTGTGGCAACGGTATATCTCCCTTAATTGTCCATCGAAATTAATTATTAAAACATCATTTTAAAGCTTATGTTTCCCACTGTAGGTGAAAAATAATTTAAAATATATTCAACTGATATGAAGGAGGCGCCATCTATTAACAATCTGTTTTAACTAACATGACAGTAGTTAGATTGTTTACATTTTGTAATGTACGAAATATTCACACGAGTAAAGTATTTCTAAGTAGATAATTGTTGAGGATTATTGAATGATATGAGTAAGGGTTTGTTTCTGGTCGAAGGTTCGCGAACTGTTGAAACGCAAGCAAAGCGTGCAGGGCGCGGACCGGCTGCACGACGAGATGGAGGACGTCGCCTCCAGGTGGAAGGCGCTGCACGACGCTTACAAAGACAAGTCAGTATCACTCTGTTCAATTTAAATACTTTTATATGTTTAAAATACACCAAAATTAAACTAAAAACTTATATTCTAAATTGTAAGGTATGATAAAATTGCATCTAATTACAATTTAATTGCATTAATACTATATTTGGTTTATTTTTTCATCGTAACAGGTTTGTTGAATTTCAAAGGAACTAAGGTTATCTATGTACTAACGTCTTGTATAAGGAAATATTGCCTAATAATGTAATCTGAATTCAATAATCAATACTAACAGTATAGTTTGAAACTGTTATTTGATCGTTAATTTGCCTGATTACGCACTTATAAGATGGGCTCCTTTTAAAATCGTCGAAGATTATTCCACCTGAATAATTACAAGTCTAACAAAAGTTTAAGGGATGAGATCTTTGAAGCTGCAAACAAAATTATTTTCTATCTTTTACTGCAAATACAATTATTATTTTGTTTTCAAACTTTTCAAGCATTATGTACAGTTGAAATGGTTTTAGGGTTAGGAATTATCCTATTAATTAAACCGATCGAATTTCTTTCCGTCTCTTCTCGATGTTGGGATGTTTTACATTATTCGGATTGCCTTCTTAGGGTCTGAATTGAATCAAATATTCTTGATTGTCGTCCTTAAAACATCAATAATTCAGTGGATATAAAATGATCTTATTCTCAATTACCAGTCAATAATTTAAGTACTCAGAGAAGGTGTATAGTTAAATATTGTCACAATGATGTTTTCGTCTATATAAGTAAGTTTTGTATTAAATTAAATTTTTAAGGGAATATGACGGGTCAAACTGTGCACGGTTCTCGGTATTTAGGTATAGTCACTTGAAGATTCTCGATTGATGTATTAAGACTAAATTCTAGTCTATCTTCGTATCGATATTTTATCTCGGCCTCGAATATCGCTAGGATATGAATTGGTACATTTGTCCCACAGGATCAGACTAATGGAGGAGGTGAAGGACTTCCACGACACCCACAGCAATCTGTCGCAGTGGCTGAGCGCTAAAGATCGCATGATGGCCGCCCTCGGACCTATATCGACCGATTCTAGAATGGTTCACACTCAAGTGCAACAGGTACGTTTTTTTTTTCTTTCATGCGTTTGTTGATAAAGTTCTATATGAATTAAAATACAATGTTGTTTTTAAAATAATAGGAAACCATACCGGACCTAAGTAAGTTTTTTAGTACAGTCGCAATGTTATTTATGATTGGATACAATTTTATACTATAATGGTGGCAATAATAATATAACTAGCGCTTTGCCGACTTTAAACCCCCTACCCCAAGGAGCTCTGGAAATACTACTCACCGCACTCAAGAACTCACACAAGTTCATTGGGCTACGATCTGCTGTAGGGTAGAGGTATTCCACCAGTCGGGCTGCCCCAAGTAGAGAGAAATCTTCAAAGAAATAATTTATCTGCGCCCTACAATAATTTCAATTGCTTTTTTTCCAACTCAATACACCGATCTAAGTTCGTTCACTCAGATATTTCCATTTAAAACACAGAATAAGTTCCGAAAACAAAAATGTTAATTTTCTATCACCGAAATCATATTCAGATACGTTCTTCGGCAAGGTTTCCGAATACGCGCTATGAGAGCGTTGTACGGATTCGAAAATTGTACAATTAATTCATCGATAGGTACAAGTACTTCGCGAGGAATTCCGCGGACAGCAGCCGCAGCTCACGCACTTGGAGGAAGTCGGAGCCAACGTGCTGGACAGACTCGACCCCACGTCTGCCGATGCTGTCAAACTGAAACAGAAGGTCAACGACCTGCTGGACAGATGGAACGACCTGCTCACCAAGTTAGTACTTACTCTATTAACTGTAATAATGCATCTACAAATATTGGAGATTAAAGACCTTTTTATAACGTGCATTTTTGATGCTGACTTTGATCGTTCTTTTGTTCTGTAGTGACAAGTTCGAAGGAAAAATATATAATTAAACCAATGGAGATGCTTCTTCGTTCTCGTTCCTATATTATTTTAGTTTAATTTATAGTTTTAACATTAGAGTTTCTGTCGGGATCTTGATATTTCATGTAACGGTGTTTATTTTATTTCATTTTATGTTATTCAGTCGTTTATTTTGTAATATTGGGGCATTTTGCGTGATATTGTTTGGTTATTGTGTACAAGTTAAGCGGATTATAAATAATAACTAGGAACATCCACAAAAACTCACTGAACCGTTTTATAAAAGGGAGCCACCATTTTATAAGAGCTATGTTTGAAGATTACAAGTGTAATTTGAAAAATACTCTATTCACGTGACGTTGGTAGAATTCTGGATGAACACAGTTACCATTAAATAAACAGAAGAAGAAGAGAGTTGAACATTTTAACATAACCTCTGCTAATTTTAAGTGATGATGTTTCCCAAAATGGTAACACACTAAGCCTAGTGGGATGACTGACTCTTAGGGCAACTGCCGTAACACACCTATAGGTACTTCGCAACAGATTTTCAAGTTGAAGGTGGTGGAAGGCTAGCCAGGTGGGCATTAAAAAATGTTAACCAGCAAGCTAACTTCCATAAAATTTGCAACTTCGTTCAGGTTGGAACAGCGAGCGGAGAGCTTAGGCGCAGCCGCAGACACCTCTCGCGAGTTCGACGCCGGACTGTCGCGCTTGCGTGACGCGCTTCAATCTATCGGAGACCAGCTCGATGACATCACCATGGACGGCGAGGAGCCTGACGACCAGCTAAGGAAGATCGAGGTTTGTCTTGTTTTTAGAAACATCAGTCAATCGACTACTTATTTGTTAAATTAATTACTCCAACTCGATATTCACGTTCGATTGTACGGGTGATTATTTTATTGGTGCAGAACTTAGAGCGTCAACTGGAAGGCCAGCGACCCCTGCTGGCTGATCTTGAAGGTGCCGGGGCCGCACTAGCCCAGGTGCTGTCCGACCCTGCATCTCGCCAGGACATACAGACCAAGCTAGCGGCCATCGCGAGGCAGTACGACAACCTTCAGCGGAAACTTGACCACAGGAAGGCGGAGATCGAGGGAGCATTGAAGTGAGTACTTTATCGAAGTTATTCCTTTACTTCTGAATAATATCCACACTAATAATTACTATTTCTATATATTTATAGAACATAAATAAATGTTCTTACGGGCATAGTAACATTCAGAGATCAATAAAAACTTTCAAACTTATTTCGTTACCGAAATAAATCGATTGCAAGAATCGTCTTTTTTCACTATTAATACACTCTATAAATTTTCTTTATCAGGGACGGTCGCAACCTAGAGGAGAACGTAGCCCGTACGTTAGGCTGGCTACAGTCCGAGCTGGGCTCGCTGCCCGGTCGCCTCCAGGTCTCAGCTGATCCCAACAAGCTGCAGAACCAGCTGGAGCGGCACGAGCCGCTGTACCGCGAGCTAACGCAGAAGGAGCACGAGCTCATTATGCTGCTCGACAAAGGTCAGTCAACATTGTGAAATTACCTGGAGTCTTCCCATAGACATCCCATATGGAGTACTGTTGTTTTATCTGAGTAAGAGAAATTAGATATAAATTTGGGTCATTTGATTCAGTTCAAGGTCTAGCTGTGAGAATCGTTGACGATCCCAAACTCATATCGAACATTTATATATTAATTGCCATCCAAGGATAAAATATTGAAAATCCAAATTATATTTGTCCAGGTCGTGAGATGGAGAAGAAACCATCACACCAGGGTCTCCGCAAGGATCTTGACAGAATACAGACGCAGTGGGACAAGCTGAAGCGGGAGGCAGTTGACAGGCACACGAGACTGCAAGCCGCCATGGTAACTTACGCTCACTTTTACATATATTTATTTAATTATATACTTTTATAGATACATATTTCGTAACACAAGGCTGTCCGTATGTCATTATGGATTATTAACTATACTTTAAGACTTCACAACCATAATAAGTATTATTATTGAAACTATAAATATATAAAAAAACACTTGGTGTGGCTATGTCAGGGACACGGCCGTGTATTTTATATGAATACGTATCCTCTCAAAGGCTTTAATTTTTACGTTCTCGCACCGCCATAATATTTTGGTGTTGTGTGCGTATTGCTGGATTAAAGTCGACAAGCCCTTTCTAATAGTATATGATTCTTATATTTTGATTTGGCTTTTTTGATGACGAGTATAGGCCAACATTGTATAATATTTTCTTAACACCATATAAGACAGAGGTATTCCATGCTAACATTTTTTACATGCATTTGATAAATCTGAGAGCTGTCGTTTGAAATTAAAACAAGGGTCGTAGGTTCTCAGAGTTATAATTTATACAAAACTGAAATTATGTGACGCACGCGATTCGTCACGATCCTTACTGTACGAAACAAATTCATTGATCCTTCAAATTAAATTTTGAATGTAGATAATAGATATGTAACTGTATCTCCAGAATTTGTTGTCATCAGTTTTTTGAATTTTAAAAGTAGTCTAAGTTACACCTACTACAAGTGAAAGTTCGGTCAAAAACGGTCTAACCGTTTCGGAGATAACCCGGAGAACAAACATATGGACAGACAAAAATGTTTTATTTTTATTTTTGTTATAAATACCGTACATACTTTCATATGTATTTAGTAAATAGCTGTTATTTTTACAAACAGATACTTCAATTTTAATATATGTATAGAAGACAACATCTGACCAAACTAAATAGATTATAATTTCTAGAATAATCGAAATGATTCGGTTTTATGTTGCATCAGGAACACTGTCGCAAGTTCCACAAGGCACAAGAGTCGTTCGTGCCCTGGCTGGCTGATGCTGAGGAGCGGCTCGCGAAGCTGCCCGCCGCCGCCTTCACTAAGAAGGAAGTCGAGAAACAACTGCGAGAGCTGCAGCAGATCAGAAACGATATCTGGAAGAGGTACGAGTGAAGTTCTTCCTTCTTGTTGTTTTGGCGCCGCAAAAAGCACTTGCCAGTGTCAATGTATTTGTCTTCGTAATATTTTTTATATACAAAGTTGTTCCAATAAGATGGTGGTTCTCTTGTTAGAACTTTCTAGGGAGTTTTTGTGACATGTCAAAGTGCATGTTTCCAGTTAATATTTATAATCCAATTCACGAATGCACAATATTCAAACTATATTACGCAAAATGCCACCGATATTAAATAATACAGGGTCAAAGAACCTAAGTCAATGAATTAAAAATAAATACTACAACGTGGCAGCTCAAGATCCCGCCAACAAAGCACGAGTAAATTTATCTTCTATTCATTTATATAGTACAATCCGTGCTCCGCGTTCAATTTTTTCGTTTCTCATCGGGAGCCAACCCGCGGTCGGTCGCCACACAACCCATCCGTCCTATCACGTTCTTGCTTCGCGTACTTTCTAGCCTACATTTTGTATGGCAATTGTTCCGCCCGTGAAGGTCGTCGCATGTGATGTCAGAAAGCCTGTTACCTTCCTCAATTAATTTGTTTTAAAGTTCACAAAGGTTTTACCAAATCGGACTGGTATTTTTAGAGATTAACACATTGAAACAAACAAACGATCTCTTGAGTTTTATGATATTAGTATAGAATACTTAAAAACAAATATTGAAAATTCCTGACAGTACTATATCGATATATTAGTGCAATCAGTTAATGTCGAAACTGTTTTTTTTTTTGCCGTACTCCTCTATGTAATATTTTGATAGGTATCAAATTCGTAGTATTAAATAATCTCCGACGAAATATATGTGACACGAGATGATTTTCCTCCCAGATCTGGTGAATACGAGAACAACAAGACGCTCGGCGAGACGTTCATCTCGGCGTGCGACGTCGACCAGGAGCTCGTCAGGCGACAGCTCGACGACATCAAACAGAGATGGGATAGAATTAACAACGGTCAGGAATCCATTTAACTGTTCATGTTTTTTTTTTACTATTTAATCAGTATTTCTAATCAAGTGATCATTTGGTCGATGGTTCTCTCGCAGTCGGCACGAAAAAGGGTATTTGGTTATTGAATGTAGCGAGCAGAACTATGATAGATGCTTAACGTCATATTCTCGAATTGTAAATGATATATTTCTGGGTAGTAGGACTCGGCAACCGAGTCCGACTGGATCGCGACGCCCATACACCAGGTGTAACACCCGCTGTAGTGGTGCGCGTAGTCGTGTCGCGTTCCAGGAGCAGCCGGTGGTCAACCAAACTGGGCAGCTAGTCGTTGGTTTACCGGGGCACAGTGACTCTCTTTTCTATTGTCGCGTTTCGGAAACAGCCAAGGTCGGCATGAAAGCGATGACCGGTGATAGATTGCTGATACCGCGTTTATCGCTGTTGTTTTTGAATTGTACTGTACTTACCATCAGATATAGTGCCGCCGAAAGTACAGCATAGTTTGTGTTCCCATGTAGAAGTGCTACAACAAGTGGAATTCCTGGAGACCACTGCGAGGAAGCTGGGCGAGTTCGCGGAGCGTGTCCGCGCAGTCGAGACGCCGCTGGAGCGCTGCGAGGAGCGGCTGAGCGACGCGCTGTCCGGTCCGCCCGCCGCCGCCGCCTCCGAGGCTGTGGCGAGGCTCGTCGATCAGATACACGCTCTCAGAGCGCCCCTCCAGGTATTATTAAACGTAAACCGTGATACTTGTTTTAACGCCATCTACCGCTCACTGTCCGTACTACATTGTTAACTGTACATGTTTAAAATGTTTCGATTTGTTTGCATCCAGAGTATAAATGCGGCGGCGGACGACATAGTGTCCCTCGCGCTGGAGTGCTGCGGCGCGGAGGCGGGCGCGCGCGCGCGGCACGTGCTGGACGCGCAGGCGCACGCGCTGGCGGACCGGCTGGAGGAGCTGCACGCGCGCGCAGAGCACGCGACCGGCAAGCTCGCCGGGGCCGCGGCCGCGCTCTCGCACTTCCAGGTAACAACCGATTACTATATAAACACCTTGCTTTACAAACTTTGTACGATATTTCGTTTAATTATAATTTAAACAATCAAGATCCGAATATTGTAACACGTGGTTCTATTTTATCCCAGTGGGTTAAATATCTACCATTTATTAGTTTCTGTATAACAATCGTATTGTACGGGCAAGTATAGGATCATTTGGGTGCAATATTATAGAATTCCATTTTTGCATTGCCAACTACCGCGACCTCTCGAGGAAACGACAATTGTCTCTATGATTGGTCTATTATTGTTGACCACACGCGCTTAAACTCTCTAAGAAATAATACTTAAATGTCTGTAAAAAATAATCATTATGATGATAAGATATAAATCTTCAGAATATTCCAACTTTGAAGTACCCTAAAATAAACCTGTAATTAATATATGTAAAGATCTGAATATAATTAAAACTCTTTGTCCTTATTCTATTTAGGTAGTGTCTTGTTTTTCTCTTTCACTTGACTCTACTGTTATCTCAGTATCAATTCCTTCGGTCTTCTTCTAGTACTCCTATATCCGTACATCTTTATACTTAACACTCTTCTAGTCCGTACTATGCTATACTTCTCTGTCACTGGCGTTACTTTCAGATTTCTTTCTAGTTGTTACTAGTTTAACCACAACGCCAACTATGGGATATAGATATATACAATATACAAACAATAATCTCAAAAAAAAAAACTATATATTATGTGAATATGAACTCAATAGTTCAATAAATAGGATCACTAACAGACTCACACAAGATCTTTATATATAAGATATTAAATCGTATTAACTTCGTATAAAACAGGAGAAAGTGAAGGGCCTCTCGCACGACCTGACCGACTTGGAGAAGGAACTCGATACGATGAAGCATCCCGGTAGAGATATCAAGACAGTGAAACAACAACTGGACGACATCTCCCGTTTCTACAAGCAGTTGGAGAAGGCTGATGATCTGATTGGTGATACGGAGAGAGCTGCGGAGACTCTTGTCGATAGCGGCTACACTGTCGACCCCTCTAAGACTAGAGATCAGGTGAGTTCTTTAAAAAAAAACATCATCTTCGGATGTGGTCCGTGCACCTACATAGTCCATGTTAATACGTATTAAAACACGCAGAGGTATCAAACTATGCAGACATATTACCCAAATGAATAATTAACTTTTTTCAAATATCGGATAGACGTTCACATTTGTAGACCTAATCGTGACTCGGTTAACGATTCGTGATAAATGAAGATTTTTTAAAGACTAAAAACGATCCGTCAAAAATTAATAATCCTTCAAAACGGTTGATCGTTTCGATTCATCATGATGGATTCGTATTTTAACGGATTGTGCTGTGCTCACCGTCATGTGCAATGCCATCACTTTGCCGAGTTTCGATAAAATATATATATATATATATATATATATTATAGTATTTAAAATAGAAATTTTATTGCGTATTATTTACCTATAATGTTTTTCCCAATCTTCTCAATTCGCTTCGGTTTAAGTTGAACGATGCATAAAAATTATGTTTAATTTAAGGTGGAAAGTCTCCGCAAGCAACTGGGCAAGTTGGACGAACGCGCTCGCAGCAAAGAACAAGATCTGGACGATACGCTCAGCAAGTTGGAAGCCTTCTACAAGGCTTACGACTCAGTCATGGACGATGTCCGAGAGGTAAATATTATATATAAGCTAAGTTTTAATTTTAATTTTCATTTGACGACAAAATGTGATGTTAACTGACCATGTGGTCGAAAAATGATAACTCACTAAACTGGTTAATCGGCTCTCAACTGCAGTTAAGTTGAGAACAGAAATAGAGAGCGAACCACTTCTTCAGCTTGGTAGTCAAGAAGTACTAAAAAATATTTCTGCAGGTTAGTTGATGTTCATGGTTATTGCCCTGCTCCTTAGGGTCGTAGCGTGCGGTTATATACCATCTATACATATAATAGAATTGAAGTGTCAGTTTGTAATGTCAAAATAACAGTTTTTACTAAATATATATGAAGGTGTATACAAGGTACTTATAATAAAAAAAAAAACATTTTTTAAATTATTGTCTGTCTGTCTGTCCCTGGTAATCTCCGAAACGGCTGGACCGATTTTGACGGGGCTATCACTGACAGATAACTGATGTTATAAGAAGTAACTTAGGCTAGATTAATTTTAGAAAAATTATTAGGGTTCCGCTCAAACAAAAAATAAGTCTTTTTAGTAGTTCACACGAGCGGAGCCGCGGGTACAGCTAGTCCTCAATGAATATTGTATAAAATGCAGACAGTTTTTTTTTTTCGAAATTGACCGGTACTTCCAGAGATTAGCACGATCAAATAAACAATCAAAAAACAATCGAGTTTTATAATATAAGGTTTAATATATAAACGAACATAATACGTACCACAGGCATCTGAACAAGTGCAAAGCCTGAAGCCGGTATCTTCGGAAGTGGAGCAGATCCGGGCGCAGCAGAAGGACTTCGCTGAGCTGAAGCGGCGCACGCTCGAGCCGCTCGGGCAGAACGTGACGCAGTGCAACAAGATCGGCCAGGGTCTGGTGAGGTCCGCGCTGCAGGGCGTCAGCACGCAGACCCTCGAGAAGGACCTCGAGAAGATGAACGACAGGTGGAACGCGCTCAAGGAGAAGGTAGGGAGGTTTTTCTTGAATCAATATTCATACAACGTAATCAGCTATGATAAAACTGTATTTGCAAGTCTTTATAAAACAGTAGAGATGATATATAAATGTGAACGCAGATGAACGAACGCGAGCGTCGGCTGGACGTCGGGCTCCTGCAGTCCGGCAAGTTCGCGGAGGCGCTCGCGGGGCTCGAGAAGTGGCTCGCGGACACCGAGGACATGGTCAACAACCAGAAGCCACCATCAGCCGATTACAAGGTCGTCAAAGCGCAACTGCAGGAACAGAAGGTACACCGCAACTGTTTCTTTTCTAAAGAGCAGATGAAGGTCAACTCTCTGACCTTTGAGGTCAATCAACATCGTTAAGATTTAATTGAGATTGTATGACTTTTGTGCAAGGTAGTAGGGCTTTGTACTTAGCTGTGTCGCCATCATTCTTCACGTGGTCATAAATCAGTCACTGTGACTTTCTTTTGGTTTCTTGCGGATCAGCCAGTGTTTAGAATTGATAAAACTATTATTTTTTCGATTTCCATAAATATTATTGACTTTTCTTATAGCCTATCGATTGAGGAATAGCATATTATAAGCTTCCCGTGTACAAAATTTTATATAAATCTGACTAGTCGTTTTTATATCTGGGCATATATACAGAGAAACAATATTTTTTTAATGCCGTTTTTGTTATCAATGTCGTTTATGATAGACGCGTTACGGGAAATTAAGAAAAAAAACTATTTTTTTCTTTTATAATAGCTCGGCACATTGACTGTACTGTCCCTGATGGTAAGCACAGTACTATTCAAATACAACGGCGACCACCGAGAGATCGAAATCCAGAGGCGGTCGCCGCTGTCATGCCGACCTGCATAAATATTACACACGTTATGCTTGATGGACTCAATGTCATAAGGTGATAACACATTGACCGGGAGATGGTCCCAGAGCTTCACAGTACGACAAAGATAAGACATAGAGAACAGTTTAGTTCGTGCCGAGACGGAGGTTACCGTAAAACTGTGATTCCAAAGTCCAGCGTGTTTGGTTCTGTTGTGGAAAGGAGAGGGGGAAATTATAATGTATAGACAGCACTACAGGTTTATTAATATAGATAAATAAAATGAAGAATAATTTCCAACAGTTCCTGAAGAAGATGCTGATGGACCGACAGAACTCGATGTCGTCGCTATTCGCGATGGGTAACGAGGTGGCCGCGGGCTGCGAGCCGGCGGAGCGCAAGGCCATAGAGAAGCAGCTGAAAGGGCTCATGCAGCGCTTCGACGCGCTCACCAGCGGCGCGCACCAGCGGATGCTCGACCTCGACCAGGCTATGAAGGTAACCACTATTCAAACTGTTATAAAAGGGAACTCAGTACTGACTGGACAGACTATGAAAATTTAGAAATGTTTCCCGAAACATTGGTTATAAAATATTTCAACAGGATAATCACAGAAAAGGAGTTATACAGTAATAATTTCGCCTCACAGCGACGACAAAACTAAATCAAGCCCCTTCTTTTCTCCTTTCTCTCCCTTCCTCGTCTCTTTCTTTCCTCCTTTCCTCCTTTCCCCTCCTTTCTATCCTCCCCTCACTTCATCTCTTTTCTTCATCCTGCCTTGTCCCTTTTCTTTACTTCGCCTCGTCCTGCTCTACGCTCAGAATAGTGTGCTACATGTAACCATTCATTATTAATCAATAGATTTACTTCGGTTACCAGACATTAAAAAGACTCGAAAACTTTATGTACTCTTATGATGATGGAAAAATCGACATAATGTTTTTTTTTTCGATCCCTTATATGGACCAATCTCTACATCTAACTATTAACTTCGCTTAGTTTTCCGGTAGATTTAACGGCAATGGCTGTCGATATAATCTGTCTCTCGGGCTTCGATATTATTTTTGGAACGCATCATGCCGTTTTAGGATAAGAAAAAACACTAGTGACTACAATTTTGACGTTACACAATAAAATATGATATAATAGAAGAAGTATTAAGAAATATCGTCGATAGTTTGAAACTTGATTCCCATATTTGTAATACAGGTAGCGAAACAGTTCCAAGAGGAACTACAACCCCTGGTAGAGTGGCTCGGCGTCACCGAGCGTCAAGTCAAGATCTTGGAACTGGTGCCAACTGATGAGGAAAAGATACAGCAGAAGATAAGGGAGCACAAGGTATACTTGGAACTTTTATGTTACATATCCTCCTCTACTCTAACAGCAAACGCTTGTATCATTGTATCTCGCTCTCTCGCTTAGACTTATTTGATAGTTGTGTTAAAAGAGCGATAAGTGCGATTGAGTTGGCAACGCTATTAACCACCATAAGTAATGATATACTGCTTTTTGAAGATATTGCAGCAGATTAGTTAACTTTTTAGTTAAACAATAACACGCTTTTATTAACTTCACTTGTAACTAACTAACAAACAATGTAATAAAATCTCACAAGGTAATTTTAACCTACTTCTAATTGTCGTGTCGAAATAAAACTTTGTATGTATATGTAGTTCAGATGTCAACACTATAATTTGGTATCTTGGAGCTAATCTGATAAAGGGGCGAGGAGGTGGATAGTGGTACTCTTCAGTGGCTACTAGCAAACTCCTCGAATTTAGGCTCATATGATTCGTTTTGGCAAGTGAAATAGATTGGGCTTGATAACGAGATGTTAACATAAGATTAAAAAGTTTTGGAATTCTTAGTGCGTGGTTAAGGCATGTTTTTAGTTTTTTAGACTATTTAAACTTATTATTGATGTGAGACATGCCCTGACAAGGTCACACGGTTACGGTAACCATGACATTTAATTTAACGCCACCTGTCACTTATTCTTGTTACTATATTTGTTAGCTGTGCATTTCTTACATAGACGATATTTAAAAAAAAACTCCTTTTTATTTCCCAATTACTTCTTTAAATGCCAATCAGTTTTAATTTTTCACGTCTGCCAGATCGTTGACTATTTTCTTTTCATGAACAGAATTTGCACGACGACATTCTATCGAAGCAGCCAGCCTTCAAACAGCTCACGGAGACAGCTTCCAACCTCATGGGACTGGTTGGAGACGATGAAGCCTCCGCCTTAGCTGACAGACTCCAAGCCGCTGCAGACCGCTACCAGACTCTAGTAGACCACAGCTTGAACATCGGCGATCTGCTGGAGAACTCTCGCAAGGGACTAAGGCATCTGGTGCTGACGTACCAGGACTTGTCCGCGTGGATGGACGCGATGGAGCAGTACCTGGCGAAGAGGAAGATCCTTCCTGTAAATATGGAGAAGCTGTTAAGACAAATGGACGAGCTTGCTGTGAGTTTTTTTATCAATCATTTTTAAGTACTCCCAAGTTTTTTATTGAGGATATAGAACTTACTTTGTGAATTAACTTAGACTTGCTATATAGGTGTATATCACAACATCAGTACTAAGAGAGGATAGGCATAAACATATTGCTTTAGGGGTTTGTCTCTACTTGGGAGAGTCCATCTTGTGAAATACCTCCAGCCTGCAGCAGATCGCAGCCAAATAACTTTATGTTGTGTCTTTGCAGTGAATATGGTTTCCAAAGCTCTTTGAGAAAGGAGGTTCAAGGTTACTGATACCTCTGATATTAATAGCGTCCGTAGACTACGGTAACCTCTTGACATCAGGAGGGCTGTACGCTTGATGGGGCTGGAATATCCTTATTAATAAAAGTCCCAAAAAATATGAACAGTTATAAAAGGAACCAATGCAACAAATATCAACGAATACTTTTAACTAATGCTTATCTTTGTTCGCTATCCCAGGAGAAAACCGAAGAGATATCATTGAAACAAGAAGCAGTTGACAGCACGGTTGAATCCGGCTTAGAGCTCATGAAGCACATCTCTGGAGATGAAGCTCTTCAGCTTAAAGATAAGCTGGACGCCCTGCAGCGTCGCTACAACGACCTCACCAGCCGAGGGGCTGAACTGCTCCGAGTCGCCTCGGAGACCTTGCCTCTAGTTCAGCAGCTGTTCAACAGCCACACGAGGTACGGGAATATCATAACTTCATTAATGCCAATTCAATGATAGTAAAATAATAAAATACCAAGTGAGTGTCGGGCCAGTGCTGTGTAGGGTTCCGTAGTTGCCCGTTACAATGTTCAGTATTAGGGAGGGGTTTTAAGTAATTTTCAATAGAATTTATACGAAATTACTTCTCCAATTACATTTTATAAGTTGATTCATCATTACTCGTTAAGTTGTAAAGTCTACTTACCCCTAATAGTTTTTCTTTTAACTTCATTGCATATACTACTGCCGTGAATTACAAAAAAAAACATTTCGCTTATTAGGAGGGGGAGGGGGCACTTGACTTTAACAAAAATTAGTATTTTAACGCTTAATATCCCAGATCCCTGAATGGAAAAATCGTTTTCGCACATCCGCAATATTTTATCGACGTGCTCAATCAGGAGATAAACGAAAAAAAAAAGTGTGTGTGCACACGATAGAAGTGAAACTTCATTTTAAAAGGCATTTTCTATTTTATTTAAACAGTGTGCAATATACATACACACCGACATTTACTCTCTCGCTCTGGCTTACACAAAGAGGAGAGACCGATAATGTGCGTTAAACGTTTAACATTTAACGCTTGGATGTAGCATAAGAAATTTCACTTCAAAAACATCCCCACTTTACGTGTAGGAAAGATACCCTAAAAAATTTGACACGCTGAACCTAGTGGGGAAGTGGAACACACTCATAGGTGCTTGGCGACAGATTTGAAACATCATATGACTTTAATTGGTTCTCGTAAGGTCGATTTTATAAGAGCAAGAATTATTGTATTTAGTTGGTTATTTGTTACAAGTCGGTTATTGTTGTATTCAGGTTAACGGAATGGATGTCGAGCGCAGAGACCTGCCTACAGTCGGTGGAGCCGCGAGAAGAAGACATCCTGAGGCTGGAAGCGGAGCTGCAGGAGTTCAGACCTGTGCTGGATAACATCAACCTCATCGGGCCGCAGCTGTGTCAGGTCAGAGAAAATATACTAACATATATGAAACAAGTAATGGTGCTTTTAGACGGGAGTTAAAGCATTTTCTTGGGACGACGCTACGTGCCATTCGGCTGGCGTCACGTTTGGTACGATGGGACGTCGCTACGTGTCATCTCGTAAAAAATTAAATAACATTGCTATTTTATTCCATAAATACCTATATTTTGTTTTTATTATTTTTTCTATATAAAAATATGGTTAAATTTAGATGTTTCACGTCTGTCAGACGTCCAATGCTGTCTGAATTTTTTTAATATAAAATTTTGTTTGTCCGTATAACAGATTTCGCCCGGTGAAGGGGCGACCCACATCGAGGGTATCGTGACCCGAGACAACAGGCGCTTCGACGCGATTGCAGAACAGATACAGAGGAAGGCGGAGAGGCTGCTGCTAAGCAAGAAGGTGAGCAATCTATATAGACCAAGCCTATAGGTGTATGTATACTTCCATAATGCATATACCCCTAATAACAATACCAAATTTGGAAAACTATATTCTTATGCAAAGCTATGCAATCACGTGACCTTCAGTTTAATTCCCTTTATTGTAATAAAAAAAAAAAAAACAAATAATTAAGTAATCAGGCACCAGTATTGGTGCTAAATAGCACCGGACCTTGCTATTTTTCCTAATATAACTGAATGAGTGTGTAGATTAATGAAGTGGTTGTGGTTGTCGTAGCGTTCGATGGAGGTGGTGGGCGACATGGAGGAGCTGGTGGAGTGGCTGCGCAGCGTGGACGCGCAGCTCCGGGAGGCGGAGGCGCCGTCGTGCGTCGCGGAGCTGGTGCGCGCGCAGCTCAAGGAGCAGCGCCCGCTCAACGACGAGGTGGCCGCTCAGCGCGTGCGCGTACGCGACCTGCTCAGCCAAGCCAAGAAGGTAGTATACCCTTGATGTCAACGTCAGATCGTTTGAGGCACTCCGATTGGTGATATACCTTCACCTTACAGCAGACCGTAGGACGGTCTACAAATCTTATGGTAGGGGGTTTCAAGGTCGGCCACGCGGCTAATGATATCTCTGGTGATACAAGCGTCCATAGGCTACAGTAACTGTGTACCATCAGTCGAGCCGTACGATTGTTTGTCACTATTCTTCAGCTCTAAAATAAACGGATATATTTTTTGACTAATTGAAATTATGACCTTTATCGATTATCATTACCCAATGAACACACGACCTGTATTTGACATCGCCCGCACGTTATTTGTTTAAAATTTATGTAAGTATGATACGAATGATGTAAATGTGATGTCAAAGTAAGGTCACGTATTCACTGGATATGGCCAGATTAACTGTAAGTAGTGTTTTTAACTTATGTAGTCTTTATAAGGTTTTAAATTGAATAAAATATGTATTCTTATAACCTATACAGCAGATGAAAATTAACAAAAAGTTCATGTATCAATGTCGTCTGAATATGAAGCAAGCTTAGTACTATATATATATATATATATATATATATATATATATATATATATATATATATATATATATGTAGTATATTGTGGATAATATGATTATAATCGTGAATAGGTTCTCCGCGAGTGCCAGTCCACGGACGAAGCGGCAGCTATCCGCGAGCGCAGCGAAGAGCTGAAGGAGATGATGGAGGAGGTCGGCCGGCTCAGCGCCGAGCGGCTCGCGGCGCTCGAGCAGGCGCTGCCGCTCGCCGAGCACTTCGCCGACACGCACCACGGGTGAGGCCACCACGATGTCCTGATTATCAATACATCCGAAGGGAGATGTCAATTTAATAAAAAATCTTTATCGACTTTCGTAGGATGCAATTATTGCATTTAATTAGTATCTTTAGACTTTATTTCGGTAAAAGAAATTGCCCAGTTATACTTGGTTCATCGTAAGAAGACTTGCATGGTACATGGCAAATGTTTATTTTTAAAATGTAGTATATAGCTAGATATAGTCGATAATACGATTAAGCTTTAAATTAATTGAAGGGTGTGTAAGTGGTGTAAATTAAATAAATAAAATAAACTATAACAACAATATTGTAATCGTAATCTGTTACACTTGAATTATTGAATGGCTGACTCCAAACAACAAGATTAATCCTTCCAGTCAATATTCTTCGTTGCGTGTTGTTGCAGTCAAAATGTAGGAATATATATAATAAATTAAATGTATAACGGTGTTCGATCAATTCGATTAATTTTCGATTCGTACGAGATTAATACAATTTATTTTCGATTCCTTGGCTTTATTATTTTGGCCTATTCTACTAGCAACGTAAAATAATAATCATAATTTGATTATTCTCCAGTCTATCGTCGTGGCTGGACGACATGGAGAAGCAGATCCAGATGCTGGCGATGCCCGCGCTCAGACCCGAGCAGATCGTTCACCAGCAAGACAAAAACGAGGTAACTGCAATAATAAAAAAACAACTCACGATTAAATAGCGATAAGAAATTTGTGAAGGAATTTTTATTTTTAGGTTTCACTTCTAACACATGTGAACTGTTGCACATATATATATATAATTTTTCGATGAAAGAGCATATAGTATATAAATAAAAAATCCAGATGCTGCAACAATCGATTGCCGGGCACAAGCCGCTGGTGGACAAGCTGATGAAGACCGGCGAGGCGCTGAGCAGGCTCTGCGGTGAGGAGGACTCCGCCAAGGTCCAGGACATTGTGGAGGCAGATTGCGAGAGGTACAACGCACTGCGAGCTGAAATCAGACAACGACAGCAAGAGCTTGAATCGGTTAGTGTGAAGGAGATAATCCACAACTTTCTCTATCTACTTTTAGCTATAATGATAAGATTTTTTTTTAATTTTTTATTTAACTTACTGGGATGCGTTTTGGAAAGCTATTAGAGTGAGTTTTTGTGATGCACACATTTTAGCAAAAGTTTACACTATGAAGTAACTTTGTTGAAAAACAACACAGCGTTTGTTGAAAAACAACACAGCGTCATCTATTGGTGGAAGAATGGAAACGCCGTTGTTGTTAATGCTCATTATGAATATTACTCCGTTTAAAATAAAGATTTTTTTCCTTTGTATGTACATGCTTAATGATGGCAAATTTCAATTTTCTGATTCGCGTAAAAGTGGTCTTTATTTTTGATGAGTGAGTGAGTCGGTTATAAAAATGCTACTTTTCAGACCTTAATAACTCAAGAATTAAGGATTGTAGGTTTTGGAGAGAGGTTTATTAAATGTACAAAATTTCAAGTGTGTAGGTATAATAGTTTTTGACTTATGGGTCGAAAGTAGTTCGAAATGGTTCTCGTAAATGTACACATTACCGTGTGTCTAGATCCTTTATTTCTGTTTACTTTCTAAAATATGAATTGACAAAGTTTAAACTCACTCTTTATTATAAAATAATATGATTAATTATTAAGTTCTCGCATACATTTTTGTTAGCCATACGTGTTTTAATATATCTGATGGCTGTTTGTTCGTCAGGCGCTGCAAGAGTCCTCACAGTTTTCGGACAAGCTGGAGGGGATGCTGCGCGCGCTCTCAGGCGCCGCGGACCAACTACAGCGAGCCGAACCCGTCTCTGCCCACCCACCTAAGATAGAGTAAGTATTACTTTGATGTGAAACATCTAATGACGTATTTGGGGGTAAACTCAATCATACATGCCGTCACGATGTTGACTTATTTGTTTTAACGCCATCTATCGGTCAACTAAGTCACCACATTGCTAGCTGTACATGTTTTAAATGTTTTATATATTCATGTTATTAATTAGTTTTACTAATTCTAAGGAGGATTTTATCTTATAATTTTTACATCTCGTCCAGTTTTAAAATAAATTAGTTAACGTAACTTGATTTATAGCTATGAAATTAGCATAACAGTACTTAATTTGGGTTTTGCACATCAGCCAGGCGTTCGTAATT
Organism: Saturnia pavonia; assembly: GCA_947532125.1. NCBI lineage: Eukaryota > Metazoa > Arthropoda > Insecta > Lepidoptera > Saturniidae > Saturnia > Saturnia pavonia. Next base: position 2,842,500 of record OX383916.1, on the reverse strand, counting down.
GTCCCCCACCTTTAATTTTTGTTGTGTTTAATTAATAGTATAAAGATCAATTATATAGTAAAAGCATATAAATAAGTAGCTAAATTATTATGTTTTGTATACAGAGATCAAATCGAAGAGAACAACTCTTTAGTCGAAGATCTAGATAAACGTAAGGAAGCGTACAATGCGGTGCAACGAGCGGCCTCTGACGTCATCAGCAAGGCGAACAAGAGCGACCCCGCCGTCAGGGACATCAGGAACAAACTCGAGAAACTCAACAAGTTTGTATTAGTACAATTTACCTGATTTCGAATGAAATTTCTACCAAATATCCAATTGATCGTGTCACGGTTATTTTGATAATATCTTAAACTTGGTTCAATTTATTACTTGGGTTCTTTTCACTCTATCAATTATTGTCTTGATGAAAAGCAATGCACATTTTGATAATTCTTTAGAGACATTTTAATTATTCGGAGTGGGGGGGAGGAATAAATCCCACTTCTGATAGAATCTAAAATATCAAGAAAAAATTGTATTGCATTTATCTGAGATGTGACTCTCCCATCCAGGCTTTGGGACGAGGTCCAAAAGTCAAGTGGAGAACGCGGTCGGTCCCTGGAGAGCGCACTGGAGATGGCTCGCCGGTTCTGGGCGGCGCTCGACGCTGTTATGACGACCCTGGCCGAGTTGCAGGACACCCTGCAAGCCCAGCCCGCGCCCGCAGCGCAGCCGCGCGCCATACAGGCGCAGCAGGTCGCGCTGCAGGAGATCCGCCACGAGATTGACCACACCAAGCCAGAGGTAACATACTAGTCACCATTGCAATGCTAATTATTTTATAATCGCATTTGTTGTAAATCGAAATTGAAACGTTCTTGTCTATCTAATGAGCCAAAAAGAAATGCTTTGGTGCGTTTGTGTACCCACTGGATAACATTTAAAAGAAAACGAACACAAATTATTATTATTTCTACTAGATCGAAATATCGGTTAACCATTACCTAATATCGATAACACTGTCATAATTATTCTATATCGATGATGGATCGTTCTTGTTTCATAATCGCACTGCTTGTCGTGTTAAAAGAGAATAGGTTTGTGTATCCTCATGTGTACATGCGTACACGTACTCATTGGATAATGATTAAAGTAACCGTTTCGCTGTGGAAATATCGATTAACCATAATCGAATATGTATTTTATATCGGTAAAGTAAAGGTGTTCCAAGTTAAAATGTGTTCGATGTCAGGTGGAGAAAGTCCGTAAGACCGGGTCGACTCTGATGTCGCTGTGCGGTGAGCCTGACAAGCCTGAGGTCAAGAAGCACATGGAGGACCTGGACAGCGCGTGGGACAACATCACCGCCCTGTACGCGAGGAGGGAGGAGAACCTCATCGATGCCATGGAGAAAGCGATGGAGTTCCATGACACCTTACAAGTAATTAATCACTATATATATACATATATATATATTACATAAAGGTGTTTCTGTGGCAACGCTATATCTCCCTTAATTCATCAAAAAAATTAATTACTCAAGCTTATGTTCCCCGCTTTTGACAAATAATATGATAGGAGTATTTGTACCCGCGGCTCCGCTCGCGTGGATTACTAAAAAGGTTTATTTTTTGTGCGGAACCCTAATTATTTTTTAAAATAAAAGTAGCCTCAATTATTCTTTATACAATCAGCTATCTGCCAGTGACAGCCCCGTCAAAATCGGTCCAACCATTTCGGAGATTACTCGCAATAAATAAACAGACAACAATTAAAAAAAACGGTCTTTTTATTATAATTATGGTACCGTGTATACTTTCATATATATTTAGTAAAAACCTGTTATTTTGAAATTACAAACAGACAATTAAATTGTATTATATGTATAGATTTGATTAAAATAACGTTTATAAACCATTAATTTTTTTACACAATTCAAAAAAGTCCGTATTACACAATTTCTTTTTAATCGTGTGTTTAAAACTGTATTTATTCCAGAATCTGCAAGAGTTCCTCGACACGGCTGAGGACAAGTTCTCGCACATGGGTCCGCTCGGGTCCGACATCGACGCCGTGAAGCGTCAGATCGCGCAGCTGGCTGCCTTCAAGCAGGAAGTCGACCCTCACATGGTGAAGGTGGAGGCGCTCAACAGGTACGCGCACTATTACTACAACTGCAATCGGCAATTTATAATCAAGCCAGGGTTTTTGGGATATCGATAATATTGACTAATAAATAATTTCTGTGTCCATAATGCATGACATTCTTTGGGGACAAATATGTTTTTTATTATCAATGACGATTATTTTATAATACAGAATTGCTTATCTGTTATATATATATATATGGATTTTTCTAAAAGGGAATGCATGTGGATAAAGGAATAATTCGAAACAAGCGATTAATATTAAATAACAAATATTATTTTTAATTGTCCAAAATATAGGACCTTATTAAAAACATTTTATAATAAGTATAGATTACAAAATTATTTATATATTATAATATAATATTTTTAAGTCGTTTATACAGCAGTTTCGATGTGTACATGCATTGATGTATTTAAAATATATTTTTATATAATATTTCTATAATGAAAAATTAAAAACATGACCTAGCACACCCTGTGTTAACATTCTTCCAACTTAAGCTTTAAAGCTTAAAAAACACAAAAATAATTGTATAGTGCACAAGTCTAAATTTAATCACATATGTATTTAATGTTTACTAACTGTGTATTTTTCCACCCATATCCCCTTATCTGCGGATCGTATCGACGTGCGCAGGAGTTTGACGAGGCAAGGAATAAAGTAAAATATATCAGTGTGTTAGCTTGTTTGTTTGTTCGTTTGTTTGAAGTGTGACGTAGTTTGCATTGTGAATTGTATATCCAATTTTGGCTTGGGGCTAATCGAATCGGTTACAGGGTTAATATGTCCTTTCTAAAATTCTGGTTCGCTAGTTACTTTGAAGTCTCACTGGATGACGCTGTTCTTTAGGCGTCATTAATTTTGATTTTTTTTATTCAACTTCTGATTATCAAATAGAAACAAATATCTGATTCATTTCTAAATATTTTGTTTTCTTTCGTTTTGAGACCAGTGTTTTTTTTCGTATAGTAGACTTGTTGTGTAACGCTTTTTTTTTGTTTTGCATCGCATTGTTACTTATTATTACCGCTTATGTTTTGTATTTAGAACAAGCATTGGTTGATTAAGTGATAGCTTATCTAAATTTTACACATAAATGCAATAAATCCTTAATGAATTTGTAATAAATTGCAGTTATTTTAGAACGTTTTATAGAAATATCTAGTCTATGTTACTATATCTTAGTCTGTATAAAAATCCGCAGTCGAATACATTCAAAAATATATAATAATTATATATAATCTTAAGGTGGCCTGGAAAATCCATTAATATTTTTTTTATATTTTTTTTTTTGCAAATAATTAAAGCATATTGCATTTTAAATTTATTGCTTTGCTTATTATAACAATATAAATATGGAGATTTAATATATAATATAACTAAAAAATTATGGAATATTTGCTATCACTTACTCAGTCATATATTACTTGTGTTCAAACATCGATTGACTATAAATTAACTGATACTCATTTGCCCTATCGAACAATTTACAGTCGGGTTTTAACTATCGATAGTACAAATTTACTATATTTTAAAAAGAAGATACACATACGTAGCCACTTTTGTTGGCTGCAACAAAAATTGCGCGAATGACATTTTTCGCCGTCGTCTCTCGGTCGTCGGATCCTGGATGTTTGATACAGTACTAAGAAACAATAGATAATTTATTTTCAATCGATAGTTCATTTTCCAAATGAAGCTTTTTACATATAATAACCATGAATACAAACTTACAGACAAGCACAAGAACTGACGGAACGTACGTCATCGGAGCAAGCAGTCGCTATCAAGCAGCCGCTGATTGAAGTGAACACGCGCTGGTCCGCTCTCCTGCGCGGCATGGTCGAGAGGCAGCAGCAGCTGGAGAGAGCGCTGCTCAGGCTCGGCCAGCTGCAACACGCACTCCAAGAGCTACTGACCTGGATACAGAACACAACGGACACGCTCGACACCCTCAAACCGGTAAGATCCAACATCCTCAACTTATTTCTATATAATGCCTATCATGTATGCTCCATATTGGAAAAAAAATACCGAAACGCGTAGTCAAGATCCGCGCCGTAGATTTTCCGTGAATACTTCGTTTTCAATTTCTTTTCATGAGGGCTTTCCTCTTATGAGCCGACATCTTATTATTTTTGCAATTTTCAAATGAATACCGATGAATACACATTTCGGCGGTATTTTTATTTTCCTTTGAGCCGTAGTGCTTCCCAAGCTCTTTACAATGATACTCGAATCAACGTCCTAGATAAACGCGTTCTCACATTACATACATTTATCATTTTACACCACGCTAATTCACAACAATCACGCGCAGGCGCTTACACTATCTCGATAACATCATGGGCATAAAAAACTCTGCATAACAAACACGCACAGATATATTCTATCACTTGTGATCTCAACCTTTGTTATCGCATTATAAATCTCGTGGTTATTAGCTATTGAAATCTGAAGGTATTTTACACAAGAAAGTTGGACCGGCTATCACTGTACTTAATGAGAGGATAGACATTTTCACGTCAAAATTGATTTAGTAGAATCACTTAGGTTCGAATACAACAATGAGCCTAAGCTTTTTATGAATATAAATCATAATAAAATCCTAACATGGTGGTAAGATATGTCAACTTGTCTAGCTACTAGGCAAGCTGAACCTCACGCCAAGCATCTCTTGGTGTGTTCTGGAGACTGTACTTAAGAGCCAATTCCTCTAGGCTTTACCGACTTACGCAGCATTGGATTTACATCAGAAAAGATTTTGGTAAAACACCATATCTTACTTGACACCCAGTGTGTCAAGATGTGATTAGCTTAAATTGAAGTGCTTGATAGTTAAATCGGATTCACCAGGTCGCCGGTGACCCACAAATCTTGGAAGTGGAATTGGCCAAGCTGAAGGTCCTGGTGAACGACATAGCGGCGCACCAGGCGAGCATCGACACTCTGAATGACGCCGGAGCTCAGATAGTCCAGCAGGGTACGGGTATGTGCCGGCGCTTCAAGCTTCCTATCATTTTATTTTAATAATATACATGTAACTTAATAACTTACATACAGTTACTTACTTAATTAACAATTAATATTCCCATCGACAATATTTTCGATAAAACAAAACGTTGTTGTGTCAAGGTTTTTTAGGTTTCCGAGTCAAGTTTTTCACTTCAAAATCTTATACAGACAAGATTATTAATTACTACTACATTCTACTTTGTTTTCTTTCTTTCTTGAAAATGTTATTAATTTTATCTTCGATAGAAATAGTTAACTGCGCTTGTATTCAATGTTATCGATTTGATTAATAGTTACTTGAAAATCAATAAAGATAATCGACGGATTTATTAAGGAAGAATTATTAGCGTAAAAGATAATTTTCATTGGGTGGCAGTACACGGCAATTTGTGTCCGATTGTATCGCGACTACCATACAATCGGCACAGTGGCACGTTTAGGCATGTCGCGTTACGAGATCAACTGGTGTATTACCAGTGCTCAAGCAATGTAGTAGTTATCTGCCGACTGGGTCACGACCCCCCATGCGCATGGAGACAAACTGGTTGTAGTGACTCCCTTTTGATTTGTCGCGTTTCGGGATCAGCCAGTGTGCATCATCTTCAGAGAGGCCAAGAGATAAGCGATCCTTTGCTGGTCGCCGCTGTTTTTGTATGTACAGTGACGTCACTATTTCGGAAACCAGCATACATTTAGTTTTATCGACAGCCGAATCTAACATAGCACGCTCTCCCAACGTTCATGCACCGACATCAGTGCAAACAGCTCTAATGCTTCAAGCTTCTATGTGTCTACATTTTACTTGTGTTTTATTAATCCTAATAACTTCACTTTTTTACGTTCATTAATGAGAGAAACGTCTTTGATGATATCCTAAAAACAATATATCATGTAAAGACTTTCTTAACTACTATAATATAGGTTACTTATATACTATAAGTATTATAGAATGTTAAACAATCTAACGAGACTACGCTTGAAGTTGTTTATGATTATGTTTACGTGGGACAAACTACCCAGTTAGGTCGATCCAACTTCGAGAAGGAAGTCACTCGTCGAATCCAACTCGACTGGGATAGCGTTTGGGAAGCTACGTAACATCTTCTCGTCCAAGATACCGCAGTGTCTCAAGACGAAAGTATTTGACCAGTGTGTGTTGCCAGCGATTACATATGTTGCTGAGATGTGTTGTCTAACTATGGGCCTCATAACAAAGCTGAAGGACACTCAAAAGGCAATGGAGAAGTCTATACTCGGAGTTTCTCTGCGTGATCGAATCAGAAATGAGGAGATCCGCAGAAGAATCAAAATCACTGGCATAGCTCTAAGAATAGCTAGACTTAAGTGTAGTCGGCGGGGTACATAGCTCGTAGAACGGATGCCCAATGGGGCCCTAGAGTTCTCGAGTGGCGGCCGCGTACTGGAAGACGCAGCGTGGGCAGACCCACCACAATGTGGTCCGACTACCTGGTAAAGGTTGCAGAAAGCCTATTACTTTTTATATATTAATAGTGTCTAAGAGTACATTAAATATAGGACAGTCAAATAACAGTAGTTCAAGCGTCAAGAAATAGTTTATTGCCAAAACTTTATATTATTGTATAAAAGTGTGAATATATTAAATACCTTATGTATCGCTATAATTAAACATTAAATTTCCGAAATGTAGGTACCGATGAAGCCGGTGAAACTGCCGATAAACTGTCGACATTGAACAGGAAATGGCGAGAGTTACAGCAGAAGGCCAGGGACCGGCAGACGGAGCTTGAAGATGCGCTCAGAGAAGCTCAAAGGTAAACCCTATATTCAAGTGTATACTAGCTGATTCGTGCGAATATTTCGTGCATTATAGAATTTAAACAATATAATAAGTAACAGCTGTCATGGTAGTTAGACAGATTACTAATAGATGGTGCCTCCTATATGTCATTTGTATATTTTTTTAATATATGAAAAAGAGATTTTAACGAAAACATGCCGCATTTTGGGATCTATCTTTGTATATCCAGCTGCAGTAAGACTTGCCGACGTTTTGGTGGTCAACGTCCTTTTTTGGATTGTACTGTAGTTACGATCAGGCCGAGGAGTCACCTTGCCGTGATACTATAAAAAGAACTGTATTTGATTAGCATTACGTATCTCTTACCCAGCTTCAACGCGGAGATCGGCGATCTCCTCTCGTGGTTATCGGAGGTGGACAGCGTGATTACCGCTTCCAAACCGGTCGGCGGCCTGCCCGAGACCGCTTCGGAGCAACTCGAGAGATTCATGGTAAACTTATCTCTCTATACTATGCTATCTATAACAGTGACTAGTCGCTTTTGAAGTTTACTGAAATGCCGTTCCCTTATAGATATAATACCTAATACCGCTCGGGTTGGCACTTTTTTTACTTGGTCTTTATCTCGCTTTTTTAAGCAAGGAAGCCTCTTCTCAAAGGAAGGCACGAGCTGAATCACCGCGCCAGACCACGAAGCATTGGCAATTTCAAACGCCAACAATGAACCTTTCTTATAAGCACTCCACAAGTCACGCGAATCGCGATGCGATTCTCGTCGCGAATACAATACGAAGTGCAGCAGGAAGTGTCTTGAACCCACAGTCGCAGTTTTTCGCGTTTGGTTCACTAAACGATGACGGACAAAGTTGCTGTTACGACCAGCCCATTGTTGTACACATATGCATACTATAACTACCCCTATATTAAAGTGAAAAGCAAATAAAAAAAAAAAACATATTGTATGTAATCCAGAAATATCGAAGTTTAATTAGTTAGACTAAATCGCAAACATTTTAATATACGTGAGGAACGTGCGAGTGTGGAGACTATTCATGTTCGCGGCTGATCACGCGTTCGCAACTCTTTTGACGCGGGTTAAAAAACCGACAAAAAATGGGGAAAACGGCGCCAACCTGTGGAGAATATGCGAATCGACTCTTGTTTTAAGCGTTGTTTCCGTATTCGCGCATGATTCGCGTGCGAATGTGAAGTGGCTATTAACTGCTCAGGTTTCCTCACGATGCTTCCCTTCGCCGTTAGCTAATAGCCAAATTTAAATGTTCGTGAATTCCGAAATATTCACTAGTATATGCCACGTTTCGAATCTGCGGACTTCGAATTGATAATATTTCGCTGGTCTAAACCGGTTGCTCATCACACCATTTTTCGAAGTGAAAACTTCTTTAACACCGTTGTGATTTGATTCAACTCGATGTAACGAAAAGCGACAGTAAAAAAAAAACAACCATATACATCTATAGGATTTCGCCTACGAGAAAATGAGATAGAATACATTTACATTATGCACGGTTAATGCAAGTCATGATTTTCATGATTGTGGTCGTCGTTGGATTGACGCAGTACGCCCGAGTGGTATATAGTTCGAATACCGCTGATTTAGGATATTTCAAAAGAATTTTTAAAGAACGTTGTTTTTTCTTAAGGTTTCTTCTGACACGTGTGAACTGCTGCTCACTTATTTTTTTATCTTCCTATCGGCATATTAGATCAATTTAAAAATAAATATTGCCTTGCTGTTAAGTAATCGCATACAACATTTTATAATACGTGTGTGTTACCTTAACCAAAATACTATCTAAAATAAGTTTTTCAAAAATTTATGGTTTTCTTTAACTTGGTAACAGGAGGTATACAACGAAATAGAAGCCAACCGTCCGAAGGTTGAAGCCGTGCTGCAACAGGGTCAAGCGTACCTGAAGAGGCAGGACAAACCAAACCCGACGTCACAACTACATCACAACCTGAAGAATTTGAAGTCCAGATGGGATAATGTCACTGCTAGGTTCTTATCATTTCATTATTATTGCTATATTCTTAGGTCATTATGAAATGCCGTTTGTTTTCACATAAATAAAAAGAAAAATGAAACAAAATCCACTATGCAGTTGTTCCCTACATTGTGGTCGTACTTACAGTATCTCTCTCTATGGTCCTCTAGCAAATTTCACTTTGTTGTCCAAAACAGAACTGACATTTGTCGGAACACAACTCACTTATATACCCAAATAAAACGAGGGTTTGAAATTTCTATAATGGCCTTGAATTTTTTTTAGCTTTTTTGATTTTTTATGACGTAGTAGGACTGATAAGTTTTGAATACCTACGTTTTTCCGCGATGTCTTTTCTTACATATGAATGAATACATACATATTCGATGTTTCTAGTAGTTTTAGATGTTTCCAGATATTTCGAGAATAGTGATGTTTTTTTACAGATCATAACATTATATTAGTCTAAAATATAATGTTACGATCTATACATACACTAAAAAGTCTTACGGAGATCGAAATACCGCAACCACTTTGATGTTATTAAGAATATTAATAAGAAAATTAGGATAATTTTTGGCCATTTTATTGAAAGAAAATATATCAAAGTGTTCTGTAATGACGACGTCACAGTGAAGGAATCGAGAATTGTATTTATGGGATTATGGTGGTAGTATTGTCTATGGATTAAAACATGTTTCTACTACTAGCTACCATACTCAGGTTGAAAATTAGCTCTCAAGCCCCGTCAATATGTTCCGACGGTTGCATTTCATAGATAAATTATCCAGTGTTGGTAAAACATCGATAGTCATTAGCTCTATCGAATCATCGATAGTTGGGATAAAAATAAAACGACTAGTTTATTTTTTCTAATTACAACATAGATTTGATTTGATTTTATTGGCTCGTCAAGTTACCAAATGTTGTCTGAACAGCGAACGAGCTTTTTTTAGCTTTAGTCGCCCGACGGTTTGTTATACCATGTAATTCCGTTCTAAGAAATAATCGATAGTTAAAAAAAAACGATTCTATCGGATTCACAAACAGACATTGTTTTATCAACACTATTTTTTTTATTTCCAATTACAAATATATCATTTTCACTACTTGACATCCGACTAGATTGTGATCGAAAGCTAGACTAGAATAAAAAATGCTTTTTTAAAAGTTATATTACTTTAGGCGCGTTATGAAAAAGTGAGGAGATTGATTTTTTACGATGCCCACGAATATTGTAACAACAAATGTACACTATGAAATTGCTCGATAAACCTCTTGCTTTATTGTGGTGAAGATAGTAACACTCGATGTTATTCGTCACATAACATCGAGTGTTACTATTCAAAGAAGTATATCTTGTACACGCTTTTTAATTGTTATTTTTTGTCAATATATTATTGTTGGTTGTTAACAGAGCTTCAGATAAGAAGATCAAACTAGAGATAGCGCTGAAGGAAGCCACCGAGTTCCACGACGCTCTCCAAGCGTTCGTCGACTGGCTGACGAGCGCAGAGAAGACCTTGACCTCGGCGAAACCTGTCTCGAGGGTCATGGAGACACTGCTAAGTGAGTATTGATCACTTCGGGGCTAAATTATCTATTTTATTTATTGCTATTTGTATGAGTGACTTGTCTCTCTCATTGCTTCATATCGACTTATAGTCCTATGTTTTGTCCTACGGTTTTTTTATCAGACTCATTTCACAAATCACTGATTATCATTTATCTCACCTCACGTATATATATTAGCAGCGTTAAAACCTCATTTACAGTCAAAACAATCCAACTACAGCCAACAAACTGGAAGCAATGAGGTTCAGTTGTAGCCTGTACGGACATCGCGTCAATTGGCGTTAGTTCAAATCCGTGTAACGAGTCTGAGCTTTTGGTGAAGGAAAACATCATGACGAAACCATAACATGGTTATAGAGTTTTTCCCAATGCCCGCCTAGCTAACAACCACCCTCAGATTGAAAATCTGTCGCCAAGCACCAATAGGTGTGTTCCGGCAGCTGCACTTGAGAGCCAGTCTTCCACTAGGTTTAGCGTGTTATTATCTTGCATCATATTCTCACTTAAGATCAGGTGAGATTGCGGCCACAACGCTAAAACTATAAGGATAAATAAAAATGGTTTTATTGTAGTCAAAGTATGTTCATATATCGTGTTCGGATACACTCGGATGCTTTTCAGACGCACTGAAATGCACGAAATTTGTTTTGTGCTTAGTTTAAAACTTTAAAATTTTATTCCTAGCCCAAATCGAAGAGCACAAGCTATTCCAAAAGGAAGTAGCGACCCACCGCGAGACGATGCTACACCTGGACAAGAAGGGAACCCACCTCAAGTACTTCAGCCAGAAGCAGGACGTGATCCTGATCAAGAACCTACTGGTATCGGTGCAGCACCGCTGGGAGAGGGTCGTCTCGAAGGCCGCCGAGAGGACGAGAGCGCTGGACCACGGCTTCAAGGAGGCGAAGGAGTTCAGCGAGATGTGGTGAGGAATTCAATACATTTGGCTGCGTTTATTTCATGTCCACTGTACATTATTTGCCATCAAGGAGTCATTGTGCCTATATTGTTAAAAAAACTGTTTCATATGATAATAGGACATATTTATCATATGACTCGATGTAGTCTGAGAATAAATACTAGCTGTTCCCCACGGTTTCACCAGTGTGAAATTCATCCGACATACTGCCACCGACGCCCCCTTGTAGTCCTGTCGTTGTTCCATTTCCCGTATTTGCCTACAGCTTGCCAGATTGCCTGACTTTCATAAACAATTTAACAGCTGTCTTGGTAACTGAACAGATTGTTATTATAGATGAATCGTTTTTATCGAGAACATTAAGTTTAAGCTGTTTGTTTACTTTTCGTCTATAGCGCGGAATATAAACTTTAAAATGATGTTTGGATCATCAATTTTGATGAAAAATTAAGATAGATATGGCATTTCCACAAAAATACTTCGTATATAGATTGTATTAAGTTGATTTTGATTCTCATTCATTGCTCTTACTTCCTTAGGAACAACTTGATGAAATGGCTGAACGAAACAGAGGAACAGCTGGATCAACTTAACGCTGAAGCGACGGTCAACGATCCGGAGAAGATCAAGCAAAGGTCAGTTTCATACATAACTGATATAAATGTATGAAAGTTTTCATACATATTTATCATACTAGTTGTGTCCGCGGCTCCGCTCGCGTGGAGTATAGAATGTCGTTGGTCAAGCGCACGAGCAAGTCGTACTTCTCCCGCTCAAAAGAATGAAGGCAAAAATGCTTATTGTGGGTGATTCTTAGAAGATATATATATATGTCGGTCTTTTTACGATCTACAATTATCTAGAACATTAATTTTATATATCTCGTTTGGTTTACTCAGCGTAAGCCATTTAAGCGTTCCAATGCGTTTTTTTTTTTCAAATTAAAAATTCAAAAGCGAGTTGCTATGCCGGACGTTTGGCCACGTGCATGGTGGTTGCGACCCAGTCAGGCAAAACAACCCCACCACCCCGCTATCGCCATATCCTCGTTCGTTAAGCAACAGGATGCAGGTGAGGTTGGTTTAGGCATCTCAGTTCTAAAGACATAATTATAACACCCAAAAAAAATATATATATATATATATAAATAATATATGTGTCTGTCTATATCTATGTTAAATTATGATATACCCACAAAACTAGTCGACATGGAATTATGTTTTAATGTGATACACCAAATAGTCAACAAATAATAATGTTCCTGTTAAAGAATGCAATAAGACATAATATTGTTTATATCAGGTTGAACAAACACCGCGAGTTCCAAAAAGCGTTGGCGGCGAAGCAGCCGGCTTACGACCAGACCATGAAGACCGGGAAGCAGCTGAAGGACAAGGCTCCCAAAGGCGACGAGAACACCCTCAAGACCATGCTCTCCGATATGAAGACCAAGTGGACCACCGTCTGCTCCAAGGCTGTTGATAGGTTCGATATTATTATTTTTTAACTTCATCGGGTTAAGTTTTTTTTTATTTTACTTATTTCATTAGCCAATAGCTATCATCATCAATTTGAAAATCTGTGACAGTACTTAAGTTGACATGAAAAAATCGAGTCTAATTGTGGCGAATAAAAATCAATATAATTCGATTGAAGAAGTAAGACTTCTTGGTATGTCTGGTAGATGTGAAACATTCAAGTTGATTATAATGACAAACACTTATATCAATATTTTTTTAAAATTGTAACTGAGTAATCGTCTATTTCCTACCTACAAATGAAGTAACGTTCGCTACACTTGGTTCATCTTAAGAAGCCTTTTATGACACATGTCAAATGTTTATTATTATAGAGATGTAGCATAATTTAAATTAGAAGTTGTTTTTACGATTATCGATTCTTTTTTAGAGCTAAATATTATCGATAATCGATTATGCTTTAAATCAATTGTCCTGTGTGTTTGATCAAAGCTGTGTAAATTAAATAACAAAAAGATTAGATTAGCGCCATTAGATATTTCAAGTCAAAAATATTGTTTCGCTTGGTAACCATGTAACTTACGTCCGTGCAGACAACGCAGATTGGAAGAGGCTCTCCTGTACTCGGGTCAGTTCAAGGACGCGATGTCAGCGCTCCTGGACTGGCTGAAGAAGCAGCAGAAGGAGCTGGCCGGTGACTCGCCCGTGCATGGAGACCTCGACACTGTCATGGCGCTCATTGAACTGCATAAGGTACGCTCTTACAACTATCACAGTTACATTATCGATATTGTAATTTGATTTAAATCTATCGATAAATTCTTGCAGCTGCCTTATCCACTCTCTCCGATCACATTATCATATTTGCTATACGGAATATTCGGCCAAAACCGTAACCGAATCATATTCCACGAGAACTTCATGTTTTACCTGAGTTAAAAGTGAACTATCTTTTATTTTCTTTAATTGTATTTGTACATTACTGCTTAGTCCATACAGAAAATAATGAATATTCAAAACATCGAAAACTGTATGAAATACATCAGTTTGTTGAATTGTCTCGCGCGCCATCTATCAGCGACCTTCATACAAGTGTCGACAACAATTGTGTAAATTTTATAGTACCGAGACAAAGTGGCGGCACATTGCTTGATGTTAAGCACAGTGCAATCTATAAACGGCGATGATCAAAGAGAGATCATTAACCTATCGACGGTCGTCACTGTCATACTGGCTTACAATGCTCTTAGCAGCTGGCTGATCCCGGAACAAGAAACTAAAAGAGAGTATCTCTGACGTGTTTATCACCAAGTGTATGGTGGTTGCGACGCAGTCGGGTACAGATTTCTACAAACGCTACAAGCATAAGCGTGCCACATGTCCCTTCTTATACCGGGGGTAGAGTTAGTTGCGATGCAGAGGGATATAATTTTCGAAACACCCAGTAAGTTTCGATTCAATCTGTTGAACGATGCGGGTAAGCATAGACCACATATAAACAAACATATATTTTGAATGTAATATTTGTTTCAGCAATTCGAAGAAGATCTTCATTCTCGCGAACAGCAGATGCAGTCTGTCATGAAGACTGGCAATGACCTTGAAGCGACGGTACGTCACTACAAAATTACTTTTTTATTTACACTTTATTTTGGTAATCGAACCTCTTTTATGATATGAAGAAGCAGAGAGTCGTTAAATACAGAACGAGACCAGCCCTTGTCGCCACTGTGAATTGTAGATATTTCCTTTTTCTTCTTTTCTTTAATGACCACTTGTTTGCACACTTATGTCACGTGGATATAATATTTTTTAAATGTTAAAACAGTATTCTAGCAAAATGTTGGCTATCTTACTAGAACCTTCTAGGGAGCTGTGGCGGTAACTTAAAAGTTCATGTTATCTATTATTAAAGTGAAACTTTTATTGTAACGCCACAAAAAATGTCGTTCATATATAGCATGTCGTAATTGTCGCAAATAAAATTGAATTATATGCCGTGTAGTTGATTATAATCATAAATTCATAACTTAAAAATTTAAAAAAGTTTCACTTTTTTCGTGGTTTCATAAAACCACACAATATTTTTAATCAGTTTTGGATACTTATGCATAATCGCCGAGCTATATTACCTGAAATGTCATCTAATTACACAAGGGTCAAATAACGCAAGTTTATGTATAAATGAAAGTAATATATAACAATGGCAAAAATATATGAGGAAATGAAACAAAAGGAATATTACCTTTTGTTTACCAGTCAAAAATTTTGAAAATTATTAATGTATGTCCCACTTCTGACGTCTTTCTTTCTCAATACCTTACAATCTGCAGAGAACTCTCTAATAATTTCTATATATAATTTATGAAATTATTGTAATCGATTTAAATACAGGTACCACTCGATGACGCTGCTAGCATCAGGCAACAGTGCAGCGAGCTGAAGCAGGCCTGGGAAGCTGTACTGAGTCTCAGCGAGAAGAAGGCACAAAGATTAGAGTTGGCTCTCAAAGAGGTAATGATAATCCAGTCTCTCAAAACGTTCAGCTCTGTCGGTGTAACGGTAGCGACTGTCTTTCCGTCGTCACCGTTTAAGATTATACGTTATGTAACCTTTAATTCTCCAAGAGTAGTTCTGGCAATCTGATGAAGTTGTGTTAAAATATATCCTAATAGGATAAAGTTTAAACTCTAGCGATTCTAGCATGAGATTGCAGGGGAATATTATCAATATTCTTTGGATTATCCAAGTTTCTTTAAGTTGTTTTTCGTCATCTTTAAATGATATCAAGTAAAAATACATCATTACATTTTTTTTTTTTTTTTTTTTATTGTTATAGGTTTGGCTTAGTGGCCACAATCTCACCTGATGTTAAGTGACGATATGGCCCAGGATGGTAAACGCTAAACCTAGTGGAAGACTGGCTCTCAAGTGCAGCTGCCGGAACACACCTATTGGTGCTTGGCGACAGATTTTCAACTTGAGGGTGGTAGCTAGCCAGGCGGGCATCAGAAAAAGCCCTACCACCATGCTATGGTTTCCTCACGATATTTTCCTTCACCGAAAGCTCAGGCTCATTGTAGGGATTCGAACTCACGTCTCATTCGACGCGAAGTCGTACACGCTACCACTGCGCCATCATCGCTTCAAATACAAGCTCAGGCGTGAATCGAAGACGCTTGATCAGTATACCAGTAATCTTTAAGTATTTAACATAAAGGCTTACATATATTTGTTTGTCCAGGCTGAGAAACTCCACCGTTCCGTGAACATGCTACTAGAGTGGCTCTCCGATGCGGAGACCAAGCTGAGGTTCTCCGGCCAGCTGCCCGAAGGCGAGGAAGAGGCGCAACAGCAAATAAGAGAACACGAGCGCTTCGTGCGAGAACTGAAGGAGAAGCAGATAGACAAGGAGGAGACCATCACGCTCGCTCACGCCATACTGAGCAAGGCGCACGCTGATGCAGTGACTGTTATCAAGCACTGGATCACCATTATTCAAAGCCGTTGGGATGAGGTAAGATCATTTTATTTCTTTTGTTCACCACGTGAGTGTAATTCCAAGCTGAATGTTTGTGCAATGATTTATATGCAACGTTTCTAACGCAAAGAGTACGGAAAATAGGCCAGAGTGAGATAAAAACTGTGCTATGAACCGAGAGAGATAGTTAAATACGATAGAATAAGACAACTGTGTATAGACTCGCGAAATCAAGCAACAGAAATGAGTAAACTATTGCTATACCGTAGAGAAATAAAATGTTGCGTCACAAAAAAAGGTTCGTACTCCACGACAAGAGTGAAACAAAACTATTCAGGTATTCTCAGTCGAAATCGTAATTAAGTGAAATCGTCTATACAGTACTCTGTACTTCCTTTTATTTCTTCTTGTTTATAATATATATCCAAGGCGCCATCTGTTAATAATCGGTTTAACTAACATGGCTGTTGTTAGATTTTTACATTCTATAATGTGCGAAATATTTTCACGGGTCAATTAGTATATTAATAGTTGGTCTCTTGGAAACGGCTGTAACGATTTGTATGAAATTTTATATTTAGATCATGTTTTACGTTCCAAGTTACCTAGATAGGAAGCATTTTGCAAGACGCTTTCAGATATAATACTATATTTACAATAACAAAAGAAAAAACGCAAATATTGCATCACCTGGAAACGATTGTATCAACTAGGAAAATTACCTTCGTATCAAAATCATTCTGATTGCGCTTTGATAATAAAACAATTAATCAATTGTAATATCTTATCATTGGAACGGAAAAGATTTGATATTATTTTTAATTTAAAATGAAATTAGAATATGTAGTTATGTAATGATACTGCAGTAGATCAGTGTTTTTTCTATAATTTTAAAATGACAACATTATCTCTATTGGGATAAAATGAGTGCTAAAGTTAATTTCGGTTTGTTAGTGTATTTATTTCATACAACTATAAGTTAGGTCACACGTATATAAATAACAAAACTGTGATTATAATGTTATTGCATAACAGTTTTTTTTATTGTATTGTGTTAGCGTTTTTCATTTGAAAGTGAATATGAGTGATAAAAGACATTTAGTGGCGACAGTGTTGCCTGTTATTCGTATATTTAGCAAAGTTACACCGGGACAGGTTTGGCTGTTTTTTTTTTTTTACAAAATTTTTTATGCATTGTTATTTTTCACGCAATTTTCAATAAGTACGATATGCAAAAACCTTTTTTACTTATGTTTAGCGCAATACTAGCATGCTCGAAAATCAAGACCGACGTAGGTGCAAATTTTACAACGACCTTGATCTTTCGGCACAGGAAAACATCGTGATGATAGCATATTGGTGGTAAAGAATGTCTGTCTTTCTGGGCTCAGCGTGTTACCTTCTTCAGCTACATAGTTACTTAGCATCAGCCGAGTTTTTTTCCCTATCCGGTTAATTAAACCACTTTTTGTACAGGTATGGCAATGGGCTATGCAGCGTGGTGGGAAACTAGAGTCGCATATGCAGAGCCTGAAGGACTTAGACCTGGTCCTCGAGGAGTTACTGCAGTGGCTAACTGGACTGGAGAACACCTTGCTGTGTGAGTTGAAAAATTGTGATTTCCCTTTCTTACTTCTTTCACAGCGATAGCAAAAACTTCTTGTGCCTTGTCGCAATTAAGCCTACGAACTCAATATTTTTTTAAATAATTATTAGCTAGATGCTAAATTTGCAAGATTCTAATAACATTTTTTGGTGAAAAGGAGACATTATGAATTAAATATGACATTTCATTTCGATTTGGATTGACTTTTGGACTAGATACTTTGGATCTTATATATCTTTGCCGTACTGTGAAGCCGTGTAACTGTCCCCCTCTGTCTTCCCTTTTTCCAATAACATAGAGACCTTCAGACATAACGTGTAGAGACATTTGAGCAGGCTGGCTTGACAGCAACGACTGATGATACATTGTAAATCCCTCGGCGGTCGCCGATGTTATTGAATTGCAATGGACTTTCCATTAGATATAGTGCTGTCACTTTACAATAAAAAAAAACATCTTTATACCATTTTCCGTCAACTGGATATTTAGTTTTAAGTTCTCTTTTCGAAGATCATTTTTTTGCAGAAATTATCTAATGGACAGTAGCCTTTTAACTAATCTGTCTTGATCGTATATGACAATGTCTCTGCCTAACATGAATTGAGGCGTCATCAAATATTGGGAAAACATATTGACCGCCGTTTTTGTGACACAGCCCTTGAAGCAGAACCTCTGCCGGAGTCCATCGAACTATTGGAAGGTCTTATCGAAGATCACAAAGAGCTGATGGAACACACACAGAAGAGGCAGAACGAGGTTGACCGCGTCTGCAAAGCTTACCAGGTAGTGTCTCAATTGTACATAAGATTTCTGTTATACTCACTTTTCTGTTTAGTGGGTTAACGACATGATGACTTATAAATAATAAAATTTATAAGGCAAAAACACCATATTTATAACTTTTTTATTGGAAAACTAAAACAAACGCGAAACAATTGATTTGAATTTTTTGGTACTAAATTCAAAAACGACCATTATGTTACATTATCCGTTTTTTTATAAAATTATCTAAAATAAATAAAAAGGTTTTATCTATTATTTTATGTGGCATTAAATATTCTTTAATTTGGTCTATATTTCATAAAGCTAGGTCAGTTACTTTTGAAGATATTGAAGGTTTTCTAACCGACCCTTTTTCTTTGCGGTTCCTGTTTATATAATAAATAAAGCCGCTACATGGCAGGCTAATTACAAGTTGGGCAGGCAGACAATGTTCTATTCTTCCCGGTAGTTAATGGTTCGACCACAACGCCACCTATCGGATTCTAGCATATCTATAAACGATCGTCTCGTTTAAACAAATCAATTATGTGAGAGCTTGGTCAAGTCGTTCAGAGGTCACTAATCAATGAATGAATGAATGAATCACTAACAGACGCACACAAGATTTACAAAGTATATGTTTGTATTTAGGTTAAGAGTCAAAACCAAGGTCGGGATAGCACGCCAAGGAAGATTTCAGCCAAGAGCGCCACTAAAGGGGCACCGGGGTACGTAACAACACCAGTCCTATAGAATTATTGTCTGTTTATTTAATACATTTTAATTACCTGTTTCGTAAACTACAACGCTTTCTTTATGTTCAGTGTTGTAAAGTTTTTATTTGTTTACTAGAAATGTGGTAATTTTTAAACTATTCTAGCTTTTTTTTTTAATGTAACCATTATGACAACTTCTTTAGTTAACATTAAAATATAGCTTCTTTTCTTTTTTCCGTTTAGTTAATTTCCAAAATTTTCAGTTAATATAATAGTAGATGCGTTAAACACTCCTTGGTAATATAAAAATACTTTAGAATTTAGTTTTTAAAAAAATTGCCAAAGGAGTTGTAAATGGTCTTGTAATTTTTAATTCCTCTGTCTGTCTATATTTCATTTTGTTTTTCGTTTTGTCCCTTTCCACGTTCATGCACGTCGATCACCGCGTACCTACCTCACATTGTGACGTCATTGCATGGTGTTACCGCTTGAAAAATGTATTGCCTGTATAAAAAAAAACTATAGTCGCGGCTCTCAGCACGATCTTCATAGAGACAGATCAGTGTCGCCAGACTATTACGGCTCTAGAAGATTCAGGTTTGTTTAAATATGTTTTTTTTATCTTAATATTTGGTTTTATAAAGAACTTTTTCACCCGACTTTTCTTATACTGTAATAATTTTTTTAATCTCAAAAAAAAATTTAACAGTAATATTTATTTAAATAACTCATAAATAGTGATAAATAGGTTATTTGACAAATTTCGTTTATGATGCGACGGTGAAAATGTTCATATCGAATTTACATAATTATATTGAGTCACTAAAATTATAATAATATGATCATAATAAAATAATTGAAGGGAAAAAGGAAACTGTTTTAACATAAAATAACGCAGCTTAGATACTATTTAAAATTCTTTATATACATTTAATATTTCATATGATTCTAATATTGGCATTAATTTGAGGATTCTTTTCTGGATAAATATATTTATTTTTACCATAGAAAAGATGTTTTAATAAATCTGCAGATAAACATATTTACATGTGCCGTCTTATTTTTATTAATAAAAAATAGTTTTATATTGTCACATGTAAAAATGTTTTTAACGTCTGCTTGTCAAACATTGCTTTGTCACGCTCTAACACATGTAAACGTTGCTTTTCTGTCTCGTTCTTATGTCGCTCACGCTTCATCACGGCAGGTCCCGGATACACAGTCGAAGTAGGAGAGGAAGGTTTGATACTATGTTAATTTTAGTTTGGTTTTCTTGTTTGCACTTGTAGTATAAAAATGCATTGAATTTGTTTAGACAAATGAGAAAGCTTCAGTTATGTTTTGCCTCTTTTACTCCTATTATAAACTGGCTATTCCGCACGTATAGCTCACCGTTGTTCTCACATCCCGTACTTGCCTACACCTAGCCAGATTGCTTGCCCCGCCACGACCGCCCTCCTCTGCGGCAACTCAAGCCTAGGTCCGATCCATCGGCATGGAGCCCTTGAGACAAGCAGCCGCTCGCGCGATACAAGTGACTGTACAATCGCTAGCTTTCACAGACATACATGACACTGCATTATACACACATGCACAACACACATAGGTACATAGGTTCTGTAATGGACCTTTTTTTTTCTTTTTTTGCCTAGTTAGAGTAGACAAAAATTTCAGACCACTAAATACACATACACATGTTCCTTCCCTCCTCCCAGGGGGCAGAAACATGTATATATGTATAGTTAGTTTAGATCGAATTACGGATAGGGAATTAGTCAGATCGCGACTTAATTGCACACGCGCAACAGTCCGAGCCGAGGTTCGGCCACTTTGGCACCCTCGGATGTTGTTGCTTAGCTTTCGTGGCTGAGTGCCGTAAAGGCTCCAGGGCCCCTCAGGCTAACAATGTAGTCAGTTCGAAAAAAAAGAAAAAAAAACAGCTCATCTCATTCGGTTCAGCTATTTATAGTCATAGTGTGAAGTTATATATCATTATAGCCTTCTTAAAATAATGGACTATTAAATGCAGTAATATTTTTTCTAAACTGACTCGTAGTTCCAGAGGTTAACGCGTTTAAATAAACAAACACAATCTGTTGAACTTTTTAATGACACATCTGAATGAGCCGCGGGCGTCTTGTTACCTACATTGTTTTAAAAACGCTGCATCAACGCGTGCTCGCATGTGAACGGTTTAGCGTTAATATATAGAAAGTCAAGACGCGCGTTGGCAAGTTACAAGCCCGGGTGAAGCTGTAAAAGCCGTTCGAGGCTTCAGGGCTATAAAGGCTAACAGTATACTAAGTTCCAAAAAAAAAAAGCGCGTTGGCAAAACTAGCGCGCTCTTCATCTGAACAGGTATTAAGTTAGTTATGCTTATAATTATGCGCATTCGGACACTTACGGAATGTGCGGAAAGCTTTTATGCAAACAGCATCGCTTTTTTCCCCGTGTGTTATAGACATAGAAGTGAAAGGAGTAGAAGAAAAAATACATGGACTCTGTAGTTTGTTTTTTCCATAAGCTAATTGAATATTGTTGACAAATTTTTGATTTTTACTTTTTAATAAACCATATTAAGTACATTTTGTTTAATGATTCATGATAAATTTAGTTATGTACGTAACTAATGTAAAAATCGGCTTCGTTATTCCTATTATAATTATAGGCTGGAGCGTTACAAAATATTTCATTATGTTCGTAGTCCTTCTTAGTACTAGTTTCGTTTTAGTCGCTTGATGTACTTGCACTATTTGGTTTATCTATTTTATCAATCTTCAATTATTATAACCCTTATTTCATGTTACTTAGAACACAAATTTCTTTACACTTTTATATACTGCTTGAACTCTACAGTGTTAGTCTACCTTAAAAAATAACAATGCTTTATACACGTAAATAGTTAAATGAGTAAGTATTCTTTGGAAAATATAATTCACGCACTCACTCTAACAGAAATTTCTTGTTGCGATTAATTTATTAGCAAAACATTAATTTCCAGCACATAATCAGGTTTTCCCAAACTGTTTCTGAAATGATAGGTATATATTATTTTATTTGATGTTTGTAGACATTAAATACCGAGTGACATAATTAAAATAAACAAAGGCTGTTGTAACTTATCTAGTTTTTCCTTATTTTATCCTTACTATTAATTCGCGATTATTTTGATAAAATCTGTACAAGCTCTTCAGCGATAGAATAATAAATAAAATCTATTATGAAATAATGTATTTCTCAATAGTTTAAATTAAAAAAAAAATTGGCGGATTGGGTAAAAAATCGTCATATTAGTCTACGCATAATACGCAACAATTAGCTAAACGACCTTGATTAGATTTTAGTTATATAATAGCAAAAAGTTTTTGAAGTTAGTATTCATGAGAATATTAAATGACGAAATAGATAAAAAAAAAAACGAATAGAATAAGGACGTTAGTTATATATGTTGGGAACCCCTGATTCAATTACCTACTAACACATCACGAGCGACTCGCACGACTGACGCTTAAAGGATTCACTAACGGTAACGGGATGTCGATGCCAGTTTTCGTGTGATTATAAATGTTGCGTGTATCTACCCTCATAGCCGCGTGAGCCCCGGTCGAGAGACACCCGATCGCAACCTGCCTCACTACGGCCCGAGGTTCCCGCCGAAGGGAAGGTAAGCCGGCCTATACATGTCAACTGCTGAACAAGCACAGTTGCGTTTTTTTTTTAAACCCGACAAGACCACTCTCTCCTGCCGCATCTCAAATCTAGGTCCGTTCCTCCAGAATGGAGCCCTTGAGCCAGCAGCCGCTCTCGCGATATAGTGACAGTGCATTGACTAGCTCAACATACAATCATTACACTGCACTTCAGACATGCTCACCAATCAGACACAGGTCCTGTAAGGGACCTGTAAAAGCCTTCTGAGGCTTCAAAGCCCTTAAGCTTAACAGTATAGTCAGATCGAAAAAATTGTGTTTTTTTTAACCAAAGCGATAAAGTAATAAAGCTGGGAGAGACGTAGGCCACAGAGAAATTTAATTTGGAGATATTTCTCTACTTGGGGCAGAGAGAATGGCCGAGATGGTGAAATCCACTCTACATAAGATCGCAGCTAAATATCCTTGTGTTGTGTTCCTGCGGTGAGTAAGGTTTCCAGAGCTCCTTTGGGAAGGGAGATTCAAGGTCGGCAACGGGCTAGTGATACCTATGGTGCTACTTAGAAGTCACTTACCATTAAGCGGGCCGTATGCTTGTTTGCCACCATAGTTGTATAAATAAAAGAAAAAAGACATGTAATATTGGATACAACTTGCCCGCCTGGCTTGAAAATCTGTCGCCAAGCACCAATAGGTGTTTTCCGATAACTACACTTGAGAGCCAGTCCGCCAATTAACCCAGCTCTGGAAACGTACATTGTATGCATTAAGTATAAGGAAAATAAATTAAAGCGCGATTACATTCATTGTCAGCTGTCAACAATTATTACTAACTGTAGTAACATTAAAAATTAATATTAAATTTTCGATACGAGCGAATATTAATTCACGGTTACATTTCTATTATAAGTAGTAGTTTATTGTTTCGAGCCACTTTACGAAAGTTTTTTGAAGTGAAACTTTTCATGCGACTTCCAACGCGTTAAACGTTTAACGCACATTATCGGTCTCTCCTCTTTGTGTGAGCCAGAGCGAGAGAGCAAATGTATATTGCACACTGTTTAAATAAAACATATTTTAAAATGAATTTTCACTTCTATCGTGTGTGAATCCCACACACACCTTTTTTTCCTAAAAATAAGTTTCAAAAGCGTTCCATCTTTTTCTTATGGCAACTTAATAAAAAAACTTATCTAAAATCACATTTATTAGAAAAATACTAAGCTAAAATCAAAATCAGGTAAATCCTGAAATCCAAATCGTGTGAAATCTAAAATCAAAATTGGGTTATATCTAAAATCTAAATCAGGTGAAACCTATTCAGCAGTTGACATTCAACACATCACATAAAACGAATGCTTTTAGGGTGTTAATGTTCGCTGGGATCATCATGAATGTTTAGGTGGAACGGTATTTTACGGTTTAGTTTTATTTTTGTGTGGCATTTTTTAATTAATAACTACTGTCATTGTTGATACTTTCGTAGATTTAGTGCATATTTTAAGCATGTAGAAATATACTGAACTTAGTAGGTTATACTTAAATTACAGTTGCTTAATTCCCTTTTGAATCGTTTGAAATTTTTAATATTAATTTTACAGAATTACTATATCTAGATATTTATTTTATATTATTATTTTAATTGTTTGTTAAAAAAACTGATTCAGATAGATACAATAATTTCTCATAATTATAACCAATTTAATTTATAAATACAGTGTAAAAGAATTTCAAAAAACCCTCGTAAATTCTGATTAATAAAGAAATCTAAAATTGTTGTATACCATTTGAAATAACAATTAAAATGTTCTTCAAACACAGCAAAGGCGCTGAACCGGAATTCAGATCTCCAAGAGTGAAACAACTGTGGGACAAATGGCGCACGGTGTGGCTGCTCGCATGGGAGCGACAGAGACGGCTACACGAGCGTCTTGCCCACCTCAAAGAGTTGCAGAGAGTGTCCAACTTCAGTTGGGATGACTGGAGAAAGAGGGTGGGTTCCGTTTTCTAAAAATATTGTCATACATTATTTTTTTATATAAAACTCTTATTCAGAAAAAAACATAACAGGACAAGTAAAGATTTTTCAGAACAAATCAGCAGTAAAGAGCCATCAACATGTGTATCAGAGCGTCTCAAACTAGAACTGTCTAGAAACTTCTATATAGATGTGCTTTTGACTACAACCTCATTAATTTATAAACAGTAAGCCTAGAGTGAAGATGGGCTCTCTGATATACTGACACAGTTTCTTGTCTATTTCAAAACGCTATACGCAAAAGCAAACTATAACTGGGTTTTGTTAAGACTTATGATGATGTTTTGAGGGTTTAAGGGGTATTTTAATAGTATGTTTGTAGAGCATTACAGCCCGACTGAATCGTCACCACCATACATATAGTAAAAAGACCGTGATAGTAATTTGCTTATGCGCGTCGCGTTTCGACATCAGATCACCACTTTTATCTGATTCTACTAGCTTACCATCAGACATACCGCAAAAAAATTTAAAAGCGTGTAACCGTCACACGCGATTGATGTAAAACTTAAATGGTCACCATCATATCGACGGTCGTCACCACCTCGACAGTCACCATCCCGACGGTCATCAAGTTTTACTTCAATGCCGTAACGGACTTCCGTTGCACTGTCGTCTAGTTACCTACTAAGATTTACTTCAAAAAAAAAAGAAAAAACATGCAAAAATACAATGTGACATCCCATCAGTGACGAGTGCCCTACATCCAGCTATCGGCAATTTCTCATATTTATAGAGTTCCCGCGTACTGTTAAGGGGCTGGTTTTAGTGCCTGAGATGTAAAACGTCCCTTATATACGAAACTCTAATATTTTATTGTAAAAATTGTCTATTTGTTTGCAACAGTTCTTGAAGTTCATGAACCACAAGAAGTCACGTCTGACTGACCTGTTCCGTAAGATGGACAAAGACAACAACGGACTTATACAGAGAAACGAATTCATCGATGGAATTATCAACACCAGTGAGTACATACTCCGCCGTTCGTAAACGTCCGAGCTGTTCGGAGTTTATCCGGCATTTTTGAATTCCTAATACACATTGTCGTTCATTCTATGGTGCTTTCAAAAGAAAAACTGATGCACGAAGTTGTGTAAAAGTAGTCGAAAAATCATTTTAATCTGACTTTTCTCATGCAAAATGATTTTTTTTATTTGATTGCAAAATAATGCTTTTTTTTAGTTTTTTAGTATCTTATTTCGTTTAAGTTAGAATTTATAATCGAAACTTTAAAACAATGTATATTAGCTTAAATTAAAAATTATTTTAAACCAGAGTTCGATACGTCTCGCCTGGAGATGGGCGCCGTCGCCGACCTTTTCGATAGGAACGGTGGCGGACTCATCGATTGGGAGGAGTTCATCGCAGCGCTCCGACCTGATTGGGTAAGTAATTCTTACTATTTAACTAGAACTCAGTGTGTTAATCTTGATTTTCAAGTTGTAAAATCTATCACCAAAGTCCTGTCTCTAGGCGTGCTACTGTCATTGTCCACATCTTCTAATACTATCTATTCTAAATCTAATCGTACTCTAGTCAATAACTCAATATAAACTATTCAATTTTCATGAATGTGTAAGTAATCTCTATTATAATATTATCTAGGCTGTCGACCGATTTTTATAACAATTGATAAACGCTATCAGATCGAACGTTTCAATTCATTTTGCACCGACAAAATATGTGGTTAATCTTAATATCATTCTTTACCAGTAAGTACCTATATGTATACAGTATATTTTAGTATCGCAAACACTCAAACGTTATTAAATGTAACAAAAAATATGTATAATTTAGAGCGTTAGAATTGAGTGAAAATTAGAATAGATATTCTATATTCATTGTATGTATAATCATAACTATACTTTAATTATTTTTTGTGTTACGGTCGTGGGCTTTACATGAATGAATGAGAACCTTATCGGCATCTAAATTGGGTAGTATTTGTAACGTACAATTTTACAAGTGACAAACGTAGGTACTTTTGAAATTAGTCCAGACAAAAGTGTACTCGACTAATTCATGACCGAAAGTATTCATGTATTGAAAAACTCGTGTTTCAAAGTTTGATACTTTTCGAATTGATTAGAACAATATTAAAGACAAAAGTGAATATAGTTTTATAGGAGTTCGTACTCAACTACTTCATGACCGAATGCATTCGTGTAGTGAAAACTCATGTTTCAAAGTTTGATATTTATCAAATTGGTCACTACAATATTAAAGACAAAATTGAATATAAATTATTCATATGAATGAAGGTCATAATATTCACATTATATTCCTCTAATGAATAACTCTTCCTAGTGACTCGTGGTTTTGTTTTTATACTGTAAACCATAAGGGCCCTGAAGCGTCAGAAAGCTTTTACAGCTTCACCGAGCTTCACTCGGGGTTCTTATTTAGTCCATATGAGTGATTGTTGATATTACCTCGGTGAACGCTGTTGTGGATTTGTGTGTTTTATTTATCCATCAGGTACTATGTAGTAGATGTTCTGAATCAAACCAGTTGACAAATTTAAATTAATTTAATTCCGTTTTAGAAAAGTAACTATAAACGTATTATTTATTATACATGTAGAGATAGAGTAGGTTAGATAGTTATACTTTATTTGTTCGTCAGGTGGAAAGGCGCGGCCCGCCGACAGACGCTGACAAGATCCACGATGAGGTGAAACGGCTCGTGATGCTATGCACCTGCCGGCAGAAGTTCAGGGTCTTCCAGGTCGGCGAGGGTAAATACAGGGTGAGTGTATGTTTTAGAAGAAATAACAGCGTTAACAAGTCTTAGTCTTTTCTATATCAAAAGTACATAGGTAATATGCAAAAGAAAAAAAGCCCTGTTATATCTATCTGGCTGACGTTGTTAGTAATATTTGCATGTTTAGGATTATTTTTTACATATTGTAGAAAAAATAATTTAATTAAATATACGTGCAATAAATCGCTATCGCTAGCTTTGCCGTATTGTGAAACTATCTTTCGGCCAGTGTGTGCCCTTCCTACAATATCGAGTACCTACTTCAAACATAACGTGAAGATATATTTGAGGAGCCCGGCAACACAGCGATGACTGGCAATGATTATAGATCTCTCTGTGGTCGCCGATGTTATTGGATTGCACTGTGCTCACCATCAGGTACAGTGTAGTCACTTTGCCAACGATAGAAAACAGTATTGTAAATCTATATCTATATCTATAAAACTCAATATGTCGGTCCGACATTGCGCACGCAATCACTTACCAAGCCCTAACGTCAACGTTATGAACACATGCAGTGACCTTGTCATGTTGTATTTGAACTTATTGTTTTAATTATTATTACGTGTCGTTGTTGTCAATCGACCCAGACTGGCATCTCTCGGTGGTCACCGTTGTTTTGTATTGTAGTTTTAACTTTTAGAAGCATTGATGTACTTTTGTTGAGTTAAAAAAAAAAGTGCGCGAATATCTTCACCAAATTGTAACAAGATAATGCAAGCATCTTCATAGTGTAGACTTTAGGTTACAAAGTGCTCGCGCACCGTGTAAAATCACTCATATTTTTTCCCATAACTTTAAAGAAACCTGTTGTGCTATGTAAAAATTGTTTCATACAGTTTGGAGACTCTCAGAAGTTACGGCTTGTCCGTATCCTCCGGTCCACCGTGATGGTGAGGGTCGGAGGCGGCTGGGTGGCGCTAGACGAGTTCCTCGTCAAGAACGACCCCTGCAGAGGTATGTACTACTTTTTACGTTTAACGGTGATGGGTCGCCATTTCCTGTCCAAAACTATGTTTACTATGGGAATTTTAAAAATATACATTAATACAATCGTATTTTTATGAAGACATGGCTCTCATATATCATTTTAAATCTAATAAAAAAAATATGTTTTTTTTTAAGAAGCCGTGACTAGGTGTATTTGTATAAAAATCGATAGCAATTTTAAACCGATGCTAAGCCCTTTCGAAGTTTCCATCCAGTCAGTCAGTCGAGCTAAGTTTCTTGCCGTATGTAATCGACCGACCACTGCGACAGCCGACAGGGATTTTTTGTAAATCGCTGTTACTTTCAAGTTCTGAAGGTTTCAATTCTCAAAGGTTTTCATTAATAGTTAATGTTATAATTAATATTCCTTAAGCTAAACCTTTGTTTATATATTCCATTTTCTATTGTCGTGTATGATTAATTAATTAGGTATGCAAAACGTGTTTAAGAATAGACTTTTCTTTTAGTTATGTAGTTCTATTCTAAATAAAATAAAAAATATACATAGACATCTGTGCTTTAAGCGATCACAAGTTCAAAACAAAAATAAAATATTATGGTATTGTAATGTTCTTTGGATTTAAACAATTTTAAATGACTGATGATTCAATACATTTATTACGTTTAAAGTTAGTAAAGGCATTATTCTTAATAAATCTTATGAAAAATGCACAACTATATTAAATACTGGCTGTGCCCGCGACTCCGTACGCGTTAACTACAGAATTATTGTTTATGAAGATATCGTGATCAATTTTTTTTAAGATAAGAACCATATCTACATTCTAAGGACAAGATCTAAAAAACAAAATCATTCCAGTAGTTTGCGTGATGCGCGCACAATGACAAACCTCGATTATTCTATTTATTATATAGATAAAGGAAAAAAAACAAATTTTGTAAAAAAAATGTATTATAAAACACTTTCTCAGTCTGTGTGGTTCGCACTATTCGTTATGTAGAAAACTTTATAGAAAAGGTTTTTTTAATGTTTTGTATGTTGGTTCATATTATTATTTGATATAAATTATACTTGTAGTTTAACGACTAAATAATTTTGGTTATTAGTTATTTTTTAATCTTGCAGGTATTAGGTACCTAATTGTATATTATTCAGATAATTCCCATGTAAACATGTTTTTGACAGAAAGGAATAATAGTTTTCGATCTTGCCACATTAAATTTCAATATATAATTCTTCTAATATCGTTATTATAAACTTGAAAGTATATTTGTCCTTCAATCAAACTTGAACTGCCGTAGGTACTAATTCTAAGGAAATTTGGCATATAAATCGATTATATCGTGAAATAAAATATAGGATACTTTTATTTATTACTAAAGTTTAATTTAAGCTCAGCGAAGCGGCCGGGTAACGACTAAATAGTAGGTACATTAAAAAAAAAATTTGAATAAATTAAATGTTTTTAAGAGAAATTAAACTAACTTGTATTATGTTATGCTTGGTGTATGAATCTCTATATTGTATTACTATTAAATACCACTAAATTCTAAAATTACTTATTTAGTTTTTGTATAATCGTGATATCAAAGCAATATAAGTAAATAAATATCTAAAAGGCGTAGAAGTTTTACTTTACTATAAACGGGCGAAAAGGTTAAACACATTTTTTAATACGTTTTATTTCCGTCCGAAATATGATCTGAGTTAGTTTCAAATGGCGTCTAGAATATTTATTTTAAAAACATAAATTAAATATTTCAATATCGACTTAACAGAAACCACTCTCGCCTCTCAACATTTCGAACGACGGAGTCATAAACAAAGCCGTCAAGTATTTCAAATTTATAATGGACTTTGTGAGAATACCCATACAGCTTCAATTTAAAATTCACAGTAAAAATTTTGGTTATAATTACTATGAACATAGATGCAGTGCACGATTAAATATTAAACAATCAATCAGAGCCTAATGGGCGAATCGATATTTCGAGAACGAATTATATTAACAATGGAATTTAAAATGTAATACTGAAAAATCATAACAGTTAGTTAGATATTGTTATGTTTAAAAATTTATTTAATATAATACATACACAAAAGACATTTAACGTTTGTGGTATGATCGAAAATTATTTAAAAATAATTTTTGTCTACAAAAATAATCAAACCCTTGTCAGAATGTTATGTTTATTTAAAAAATATGACAATTGCCAAATGTTCAATTAATGATTATTCCGTAATATAGATAAAAACCAAGTTGATTTGGTTTCGAAATATAATTACTTTGCTAATAAGCTAGTCTAAACCATATATTATTCGTCGCGTATTTCATGGAGATTTAATTTAATTATTTTGATCCGGTTGTCTCCATTCCAATCTGATTTAACCTAATCACAAATATTTCGTTCAACTTGGTTTTACATTAATACATGTGGTTTTTACATTGCTTTTTTGTATTTAAAAAGCTATGTAAAAGTTTAATTCTTTACATGCGGAATTTAAGATTCCTTAAATTTCGTATGCATGATTTTTGATAGGTGAAAATATATTTCAAAGTGTCAATCAAACGTAACGGGAATATTGTTAATTGTTATTGTGTTTAACAGCCTAACGAGGAGAAATTAATATATTTATATATGTTACATTAATTATGGGAACATAATATACAAATTACTTTGGTTTAAAAAAATAATACAAAAATATTTATTTTTATTCGTTTAATACGGGAAAATCGATTACATTATTATAATAACATTAAAAAACTTATAAATTAGCTGGCAACATCTTCACATTAAATCTAGGAATACTGATAAGAAATACAAAGTTAAATTTCAACTTAAAATCATGTCTTTAACAGATTACGAAATTTAAAAAATATCACAGAACATCTTAATGAGATTATGGACTCAGGTCAATGATTTTGTAGTGGGTTATTTTCGGATACATATTTAGACTAAACTGGAAAGAATCAAGGTCAAACTACCTGTTTCATGTCCTATGAGTCAGATGGTTTCAACTTAAAAATTATTTCTATTTACCATTCTCATAATACAACTAACACTTAAACACTAAAATGGGTGTAACTAATTTTAAGCTTAAGCTGATAAGATTAAGTTGAGGTTATTGCTTAAATATTTGAATGTATAGATTCTAAGATAATATTAGAATTCAAGTCATGTTCAGCTCAAAGATTATTAAAAACTATTCAACTACTTTCATCATAATGATTACCCCAAGTTATAATTAATAGAAATGGAGTTATTATTAGTTCATTTTTAAAACACTACTTTTAAAATTATTGTAAATATTATAGCCATTTTTAAGTTTTGTATCTAACATCTTTGTTAGTTCCTCACGACTATCTAGTCAATAGTTGTCTTCCTAATAAAGGAAGTAAGTGATGAAATCTCACTAGAGGAGCTTGGCAATGGACTGAATTCAATCTCGTCACTCAAATTTTGAGTGTCTGCTGTATTCTCAGTAATTGGCCAACGTTTGTGACTCGGAGCATACAAAAAGAGCAATGCGAATATGTAAATATTCCACATTCCATAGACTCCTGTGAAGAAAGCAGATGTGTACTCAAGTTGGATGTTATCATCCCATTTCCATTGGCCTTCAGCAACTTGACCCATTATAAAGCCAATCACAGTCATTGCACAGCAAATAACGGTTGTCACCATGAGAAATTTGAACCTATATATGATCCCTTCATAACGCAGGCGTCTGATTGAACACATGCTAGGTAATGCTTGAGTTTTATTCATCATGTTCATGAGAACTTGCCAAATCATATATGTAAGGAATAAGAAATATATTGTTGTGCATATTCCAGCCAAGATAATGAATGTCAAGGCTAAGTTTTTTCCAAGTTCAGTCATCCAAATGGTATAGAAGGGATTTCTCAATTGTACACCTCTCTCACACATGTCGAAGATAAATAGAGAAGTACATCCTATGCCAACAGCGCTCAGATGCCGCCAATATTGTTTCAAGGTGCTCTGTGTTGACACTTCCTGGATTATCATATGTTCACCAGCAAATATTAACCAGAATGAGAAGAGCATTGCATAGAATAGTCCTTGACGCACATCCCCAATTAATAACATATATGGGAGGTCAAAATGTAATGTTAAATACTCAATAGGCATGTTCAAGATACACAGCGTAATTCCTAAGCTCAATAACATCTTTTCCAATAACACAGGCTTCCGCTGGAGCATATGAATCCTTCTCCAAAACCAAACAAGCATTGCTATGATGCATGGGAAGAAAGCAGTCTTAAGTGATAGCCACACTTTCGTGAACCCCCCATTTTGATTGATGACAGTTAACCACATGTCTTGTATGTGTCCGATGTGGGTATTCATGTCTGGTGTATCTACTGGCAATCTCACATTAAGTAAATAATAGTCATGGAACAAAGAACCAAGTTCAAACAAAGGTAGCGCTGAACAATTGTATAAGTGTTCAGGGTACTGAATGTCTATGTCACAATCTAAGGTGCGTTGTTCAACAGACTGAGCATATAATTTCCACTGGTCCTCCGGATCACCTTTGTTACGGTATGCGAGACGCGCGTCGATAGTTATTATGCTGTGAGATCTGATTTCCATCATTGAATGATATGCTATGTCCACCTGTATCACACCGATCAAGTTTTGCTGCCATCTAGAATAGTCTAAGAACATATTGTCGCGTGGAACTGGCATTTGGAACGTAAAAACAATATTCGCTTCTGTCAGTTCGTGATTTAAATTCACCAAGTCTAATTTAGTGCACGAACCAACTCCCCTATAGTAAAACCACTTGCTTGTATCATTTTTAGTCACTGAAGTATCCTTGCAAACCGTAGCGAGTATATTTTGTGCGTTTGCCGGTGTTGGCGCAACCAAGCCGCCTATCAAAAAACATGTTACTTGACAAAGCAATAAAAACGTTACTAGCACTGCGAGTTTCCGTCCACTCATATTCTCAATTATTGTACCGGTCATTTTGAACGTGCTTATGACTCGAGACACATTTACAAAGTGAATCAGTTTACGCGTGAGATTAAATATTGATCCATGTTGAATTCCATTGTTCGTGTTTTCTGTTTTGACGCAAATTGCTTTGACAATTGACATGCGCGGATTCGGTGTTGCCAGTTAATAAATTAAAAACGTACCAATTTAATTCAACGGAGAATACCGTTATAATTTTTAACTAAAAATAATTTTAAAATTTTAATTTTAATTTTAAAATAATTATAACGTGCATTTATATTTATGATAAAAAAACTATAATTTATTAAAACTTGCACTTTGCATTTATAGGTTCGCGTAAACACTTGTTGTTTTACACAACATCATAAGAATCATTTTCATATATACACTGCTATTTGTGAAGCAACAAATGCTAATATACCCAAAAACAAGTATCGTCAGTGACCACTACATACAAATTTTGATGTTGCTACTAATTTACTAATTCGTATTCGCTTTGCCCAATCCATTATATCCCGTGATTCCTTATAATTTTTATTTTGTTTTGTATTTTTATATTTCTTAAAATCCCTATGAGACTCCTTTACATAATTTAGTATCATTAGTGCTACCGCTACCCGATCCGAGCAAGCCGGAGCAGCATGAAGCTTGTTGCCCGCTCGGTAAGAATCACGAACTGTTGTGGAACCTTAAATTATTTTGAAAATACAATTTGACTTAACTATTACTGTTACTTAACCACCTTTGAAAAAGGAGGTTCCAGTGCAGGCCGTTTTTGTTGGTGGAGCTTAGTTTTTAATTTTGCAATGGATTCAACGTATTTTAGCCTTTTAACATAAACTTTACACACGTTTGATGCTTTGATTTTATTCAGCTACTGGTTGTTTATTTATGAATTATTATTACATGTGTAGAATGTTTTGTGTTATTGATACATATTTATTAATATATAATCATTTTTCTTTTTAAAGTATCGTGTTGTCGGTGTTTATGATTTTTGATATAAATTATTGCTTAAAGAATCTAATAGCATGAAAATGGATTTGTTTGCATAAATGATTATTTAGATTTCTTATTTAGTAGACGTTAACATTATAAAACAAGAGCAAGATTATTGAAATGTAATTGTTAGGACAATTCTCAAACTATAAGCTTCTAAGCACACCTTAATACTTTTAAACAATTATCCATTTATAATTGCAGCATCGTCTTTATTTTTATGAATATTGAATTAATGAAATTTTCCCACAGAGCCATTACTTACTATTGAGTGTTTAATTTATTTGTATCTCAATACTCATCTTGCCCTTGAGTTATAATTACTGCATAATTATTGGTGAGAGAATAAACTAATTGTATTTTACTGTTCCTAATCCTAAATGCACACGTTTTATAAATCCTATTTTTTTTTGTTTAAAATACGTTTGTTTATGTTTGACTTGATCTGATTTGTTTGTTGTTTTTTTTTTCTTTCCCTCACTACCGCTGCACGTTTTTCCGTTTTTTAACACTTTCGGTGTTATTTTCCTGCCTTCCAATTTACCAAACGGTTTTTAATCCCCATTCCTGTTCCTATCCTGTTTGTGATCCCGCGCACTGGACGCCGCTCGCATGCAGCCAAGGGACGCACCAACATCGAACTGCGTGAACAATTCATTCTGGCCGATGGAGTGTCACAGAGCATGGCTGCGTTCAGACCTCGTACGCCTCGTTCTAGCACAAACACACCTCCAACCACTGGACCTATCACCAAGGTAAGTAGATATGCTATTGATTTTAAATATTTTTTCTCTTTCCTACAGGATAGAACTTAGTATAATTTCGCACAAGTATCATAAAACGCACCGTAGTTGTTGGAGGGAGCAATCGGTGTGGGATTGAAATTTCGCTTTGTTTATTTCTGCATTTTGTACATGGATTGTGTAATCCATATGCAAGGTGCTTAATTGTCGTGAGTGCAGCATGTGTTGAGCTCGTAGCGTTTGGTCGTATTGCATTAGTGTGTCCTTGCTATGCATCGAAGCACTGACTCGTGTAGTGTTTGGTGTTTTCTTTTCTGTTATCATTTTATCCACTGCATTGGAGAGGTGGCACTTCGACGCCTATGGATATTATGGTAAGGTATTTTCGTTCATCCTTTCCTGCTAGATCCTATCATACTCGCATTTCATAAAATTACGCGGTCCTCTAAACATACGGATTAACGTAACAACAGAAATCATCGGAAAAGTCGCGTTCTGGAATAACGATTGGCACTATGAAGCACATATTTTTGTTTTAAATGGATTTATTCTCGTCCCTCCTTAATAAGTGTCCCGGTTTTGTATTGGTGCATTTAGCCGAAGAGTTTATGGAGCAGCTGAGGCCAATATTTGAGGCTCTACGGCAGAGGGAGGAGCTACCGTGCTCCTACCCACTACACGTCGGTTCGACACATGGCACTAAGCAGGCGTTCATATACGGCCATTCAAGATCTCAGGGTTCTACGACACCTGGTGCTCATCATTACTCACATCATCACGGATACCAGCCATCTCCAGGATATCATTGGGTAATACCAAATTGACCATGTGTAATTGGCGTGGTTGATTGCATATGCACCTTCGATCTCTGTGCTGTTGGTAGCGATGTTTCTTTTTTGTTTGTATTTTTGTGTATTCTGTGTTTTATTTGTATTATTTCAGATACAATAATTATAGTTATTGTCAAGTGAATTAGTCTAGCATGTTCAATAGACCCAATTGTTTTCGTTTTGTGATGCTTCTATCACTCCATTAATTAATATTAAGTTTTATTTATCGTTAGCATGAAGTGAATATTTATTTTTCTCCATTAACATAATTAATTAAAGTATTGTTCTTTTTGTTTGAATATATTTTCAGTTTTGCTAATCAACAAATGTAATTATAATTTACGTAGCCAAATCGGCTTCTAATACATAATTTTGTAATATAGGTAAGAGAACGTACAGCCCGATCGGTGCCTATGTCAGCAGCTGGACCTGCTGGCAGAGCTTCGAGATCATCTCTGAGTGCAGGCACGCCAGATTCTCTTAGTGATAATGAAGCTGCTAGTGGACTTGGCAATAAATATAGGAAACCAAGTGTGGGAAGGTAAGTTTTATAGTTTTCCGAATATTTTCCACACGTACTAACCTAACCGTATAGTAACTGCATAACGTCTACAAATCTATTAGGTAATACAAAGGGTTGTGAATTGGGATAATAGGTTTCTATATGTAATTGTTTCTATATTTAATAATTCAATAATTGGGAAATTTAATCGAACAGGATTACTATTGATTTGATATTTTTTGTAAACAAGCTAGAAAGGTCAAATAATAAATAGTTTATCTGTACTATTTGAAAGTTATCTTTGTGAACCGCATTAACAAATTATACCAATTACAGATTTTTGCGTTTCCATTTTTATCCTAAGTTAAATCGTAAATAAATATTTTTTTGTCTTTAGATCTACATTGACACCTGGA
The DNA here is from genome assembly GCA_947532125.1 of Saturnia pavonia. NCBI lineage: Eukaryota > Metazoa > Arthropoda > Insecta > Lepidoptera > Saturniidae > Saturnia > Saturnia pavonia. The sequence continues at coordinate 2,805,145 of OX383916.1, read as the reverse complement.
GGATCACGACCCGGTTCCAGGCCAGGATCAAGAGCTGGATCAAAACCGCCTTCAAGACATGGATCCAATCTATCTCTAGATAGTACAGGTTAGTAGTAGCTATCTGTTAATAATTTTGTAACTGGTTTTCCTTTGCTAAATTGTGATTGTACTTGATACCAAAGTCCGATAAGGAAATATTTGGTAGCAAAACTTTTTTAATGTTTTATATTATTTAATTTAAAATTTGAGAAACATGTATTTTTGTGCTACGTTTAACTCTAATCGAATATATTTATGATTGAAACGAAAACCTTTTTAAATATTGCTTAGAATATGGGTGTTCGCAATGTAGCGAGTATAATACTGATTCTCTTAGGTTGATGATAAAAAATTTGAACGGTTTTCATAGAAAAATTATTCATTATCATATTACTAAAACGGATTGTTTTATTGCACAGTTTGCTTATAGTGTGCTTTAAGTAACAAAGAGTCGGATGAAAACAGATTTCTATTTCATATCGATGTACTTATATCAGATGATGCGGGAACACCATCTCGCATACCAATGAGGAAAGTGACAAATACGCGTACGTCGACGGCGCGAGCGGCTGCAAATGCCAGCAAGCTTGGCCTCACGACGCCCAACGGAGGGTCACGTCCACGCACTCCCACCGGCCTCCTAACGCCCAGTGGCAGGTGCGTTTACTAATTTGTTTATTTTATATTAAGACTAATGAATGTATATGGAAAATTGTTAGCAACTATATTACTTACTAGGGGCCGTTCCTAAAATACGTTTCCAGGTTATTAAACAATTTTGCAATATTTTTCTCTTGGTTATTTATATGTACTTTTCTTATGATATAAACTGATTCGTTTCATATTTGTAAATATATAAATATTTTTACGTGTCTATTTCGGTCATAATGGTTTAATAACCTTTTTGATCTTTTTTTCGACTTCTTGTGTTCCGTCACTATCAGTTCCCTTGTATCTCCAATATCAAAGACAACGGCGCATCCACGCGCTCTCGATTCAATACTTCTTTCTGGCAACCCTTTTATTATTTTAAATAATAAATATTTAAAATTATCCAAATTTGTGTACTATTAATTGCCTTATATCATGTACGAAAGGGGAGGGGGTTAGCGTAGTGACAACAACAAGGAAACCAAGGAAGCCAACAAGGAAAAAGTGCGTGACGTATTTTATGAATGACACCTTACGTGAACAATTTATGACGTTTACAATTTTTTGCAGGAATCTTATATGACATATTGTATTGAGATATTTATTACATGTACTTTTTTATCAATATTTGGTATACTTGTTTTTAATACAGTAATATAATATATGCATTATTAATGACTTACTAGAAAAATAAAAAAGGCTTTATCTACATTCATGTTAAAGGAGAAATAAATGTTGATCGCGTTTTAAACGTAACGTTCTTATCAGTTAATTTTCTTTATTATCTAATGTAGCTTAACATAAAACTAAGTAAAAGCGTCATGGATGACATAAGTTTAATAGTGTTGCTAATTTTTTAAATCAAAATTAATTTAGTAGTTTTCAATTGATATATACTTCTCTAAATGCCTAATCATGTAATAAATTGTCGTATGTTGTAAATTAAATTTGTGTCCCGATGGTCTGCACGGACAGGTACCCCGGCGGAGGGATGTACCGCACTTCAAGTATACCCACATTGTCTCCCGTTCCGCCGATAGTGAGGTACACTATGCGTTTCGACAACTGTTTGTCTAAGTGTATTTTTATGGCCGAAATTTTAATATCTCTCATTAGTGTCGTCTTTTGTCTCTTTTGGTCAGGAATCATACTAATACTACTGTTCCGTTTTAAAATAAAGTGTTACAGTTGTATATGTCCTGTGAATGTCTTGATAAAATTGACCTATAAACGATACTGTTGTTAAGGATTTAAGTAAACTTAAGTGTTATCAACAGCCGAAAATGTTTAAATGAACATAAAGTAGATTAACGGTAAAATAGTTTCATAATTATTATTTTTTGATTTGTTACTAAACATTTCTAACTATATTACATTATTATTATCATCGGCATAAAAAGGACTATCACCATCAAGCCGTGTATCCTTATGGTGTGGTTGGTCCGCACTCGTTTATTTATATAGAAAATGTCATATAAAAAAAGAAAACGCATTAACTTGATTTTAATATGAATCGAGGCAAAAGATGATAAATGTTTTGAATTCTATAAATAATTTATCTAAAATATATGATCAAATAAATATAAATTACGGTCGTAATGTTTGCAATACACTGCGTTCAAAGCACGATAGCTTCAAAAGGGATTATCGGAATGTAGATACGTGGGAATATTTTTGCATCCATAGTACTTCCGATGCACTTTATCATTGTGATGAATTCACGTACTTGTTTTATCTAAATTATAGATTTTGTTTGTATTGTTTTCTTTGTAAAAACAGAAATGGTGGTGGTTCACAGTTATGTGGTTACGGATATATATTATTACAGGCAAAGGCTTAGATTACAGAGCATGGTAACGATATAACACAATAAGAAACTTCAGTGTGAAACTAACATATAATACCGAATACGGGATTTCGTAAAGTGGCGTTAATTTTATTTTTTTTCCTTCCCGCATGCGAAACGCAAATGGATACAAAATAAAACAGCTCAACACATTCCCAGCCATCTTCCATGGCGTCTGAACTTCCAAAATCCTTATCCCATACTCACCCAGCATTCCAAACTCAAGGGTCCACGAAGATCCCTGTCTACGTCGGTAACAGATCACAGAGGAGCCTTTCTATTGAACGGCGACTGAAATTATCTAGAAAATCCCACTCCAGAGATACTTCCCAAGAACCAAGTCCCACTTCCTTGGAACCCTCGAGGAAGTCCGAGCAGAGGAGTCCAGAAGATGACTCCTCGTTGTTCAGCATATCGGGAATGACGAGCGACAATGAATGCGAAAGTAATATAAGTGAATCAAGCGGCGAAGCGTCCAAGCCAACCCAGCGAGACAAAGGGTACAGCTTGTAGCCTGCTAGCTTCGAATTTTGCCCGATTTTGATTGAATTTTTTATTGTTTTTCATCAACGCCACGTCCACGATTCCATTTTCATCGGCCATTCGCTTATTGTATGCTCACAATCATACACAAATAAATCTAGTATTTATATTATTATTTTTTAATACTTATGAATTAGCTACTATAATAATACGTAACGCACTTGCAAATTTGTCTAATGCAGCTTTGCTCTATGGTAATTGCTTATACAAAATAATCACGTGGTGCCTACTTTAGCTAGATCAGACGTTTGGATTTCTTTTAACCCTGTAATTATATTTTCACTTTCTCCTGTTCAGTGATGTACGACGGTGTTTCAAATAGGACATAAATTTGCAACAAAAAAAATGCCTTTTATAAACTTGCTATTCGGTCCTGAATTTAAATTTTGCATATTATAATCTTTGAGTACAAACATCAAGTTAAATATGGTTAAAGGTGAGGTTTCATGCAAAATCGTCTATAGTAAATGTAGCGCTCTGGTTTACTCCAGCACTTCCCCTCCATGGCTATCTATTTTTTGAAGTGCCAAATGGAGCTCTCCAGATTAGTTAGATATAGCAGAAGTAGCATATGCTACGGGCCTTATATGTATATAAATCAAATGTGTATATAAATTTATAACGTGTTGTTTTTTGTTAAGCAAGTCGGAAGTGACATCGCACCCGAACTGCGCACTTGCCCGCTTTGACTTAATTCGGCTCTGGCCGATAGAGACGGTCCTGGTTATATGATGAGGTTACTTTCGATTTCAGTAATGGCATTCATAATATTTGCAATTGGTAGTTATTTTGTCTACAAAATTAAGCCTACAGCATCTGTATATAGGTATATATAGATGCTGTAGGTGATTGTACAGTGTAAAAATATAAGCAAAGTTATGAGATTTACGTTTTTTCACTTATTTGTTGTATAATTTTCGGCCTATTTTTATTAGATTGCCATTCGTCTGGTCACACCGTTGTAAAGGCCATAATCAACTTTTGTTTATTGTAAACTTGTCTTCAATCTGTCTTGAAGGTCTCTTGAGGTTCATGATGATAAATGGTTTCGATACAAACATATTATTACTGAAATATGTAAACTATTACATTTGAAATAAAATTGACCGTATTAATTAATAGATTCATATTTTAAATTAAATAAATGGGATTAAAGTATGTATAGCTTCTCAGACCCGATTATTTTATACGAAATTTTTATTAACCCAAGTTGAGTATGGCTCAAAGCACCATTTCGAAAATTACTAATCCATTTCTGCAAATGTTATCGGACGCTTTTGTAAATTTCATCTTCATTCGTCTCTTTATTTAGTTTATCTTTGATATAACCGTATGTATTGTTTCGTGAATTGAAGATTAATATGTATTCTTTTTTCTTAATATTTGCTTTAAGAGAAAAAGTAATTTTATTTTTATATTAAAAATCAGTTATAAACTATATTTCGAAGTTATACTTCTTTCGCTTTATGTAAAAATGGTAAGAACGAAGTTTTACGATGCGCGGGCATCTAGTTACAATACGTTTACACTATGAAGTTGGTTGCTAAACCAATTTTTTTATTTTAGTTAAGAAGGATTTTTTTAAATACTTTTTTATTACCGTCTAGAAATATGTAATAATAAATTCGTTGTATGTTTAAATCAATTATGGTGAAAGCTCTTTAGTCGACTATATAGTTCATAATTGTATCGCTAGATGTCAATATAATATTCTTTATATAATAAATAGCCTTTACAATTTTGGTGGTGAGATGGTCACACTCGATGTTATGCGTCACATAATATCGTCATAATATATTCAAAGAAGTATAGCTTTTAACGCGTGGACATAAGAACACGCATTCACTTTTTTCTACTTATATTATGTTTTGATCTTTATATTTCGCTGTATGTCTTTTTTATTATTGTTTGTTATTATATAAATGATTAGTTAGTGCATATAATGCAGGAACTAATCGCTTTTCTTTTCTCTGTTGTCTAGTTACTAATTTTCTGTGTATATCTGTCTTTCTTTGTGCTCGCTAACATCATCATAGAAGTGGGTCGTTTGCCTCAGCCGAAGGACAAACACCTGGGAAGAGTCGCATCCCAGTCTTTAAGGAACATCATACTAACTGTAATCTTAATAGGTAATAAGTAAATTTAACAAGTGCTTTTGAGTTTGCGTTTTGTATTTTTTATATTTATAAATATCTATAACCTATATAAATATATATATTTTTGTATTTTCATATTTATCTAAAAAAAATTATAGAAATCGATGAAAATTTACGTATTCAAATGTATTGGCGTTTGTATGACCGCCTTATAATTACGTATTTCGCAAGAGCAAAGCGATAGCAGAAATGGCTGAATGTCTGCTTCAAATTAGCAAATTCGTGTAAGAATTTTGCCATTTTGAAATACATATTTTTAGTGTTTTCTACTATCGCTTTTCTGTTGTGGAATGTTAGCCATGAGTTTTGGTTAAATATTACATATTTTAAAAATAATTTTGTGAAATTTCGTGCATGATGATTAAGTATTAGAATGATTTTATTGGGTGCTTAATTAATTATTTTTATAGGCAAAGGACACCGTCAGGCAGTACGACGCCAGTGCGTTCTGGCCAACAGACTGCTGTGTCGAGGTTACTACGAAAACCTTCAGACGCGTCCGAGAGTGGTACTCCGACCACGCCCGGCGCCCGACGCGCTACTCCGTCATCTCGAACAACGGAGAAACGCGAACCATTCCGATTGTAGACGAAAAAAAAATACGCCTGTATTTTTTCACATCCCTGCTTTATCATTTTACCATGATAAACGGGAACTATAGTAGTTACCTATGCAATGCGAGTCGCTTTGATGCTTTCCAGCCAGTTTTTTTTAGTATATGCGCCTACGATACTCTGGATTTTTAATATTCTTAGCAACAAACAGAGCGGCTAGCATCGGCATAGAAGCGAATGCCGATATAATACTAACATGAATAACCATAAAAAGCGAATTAAGCCAAGCTTAATGAATAAAAACCTATATATATATATATATATTATGAAGAAAAAAATATAGCGAACGTGGCTTTTTTAATATTAAGAAATGATAGGATGTTAATTGAAAAATTGAAGTCTGCACTCGTTGCCTTGTATACTTTTTTTTGTATTTATTACAGGCGTGCAGTTTCTTACACTTACAAAAAAAAAATTGTTCATATTTATTTTGTGATGTCAATTCCTGCATTCAATTTTGAATGATTTATTATTATTTTGTGTATAATCCTTCCCTTATTTATTGTCAACGTTGCCATAATTTTTAGTGTATGTTTTTATTTTTATTACGTACATGTAGTAAGCACGGTACGGAAAATGTGGATATGTAAGATCATGTTTTGTTTCTTTTTTTTTATTGTAAATTTTTTCTTTAGGGACCATTTCGTTAACAGTTTTCGATTATCGGTCATCGTTTTCATTGGACTATATTCGGGCACGTAGTAACGCCAGACTACTTGTACTGAGAGGTTTGACGAAAGCGATCGCCCATAATCTGTTAAGGTGATAATTATAATTTATTAATTAATATTCCCTTATTCCTACAAAATCATGTTTTGTCTTATTTTATGTTGATTCACTTGTCATTTAAAACACATTTATTTGTGTCATAGGCGTATCTGAAGTTAGGGATGAATTATTTCTCATACAGTTTACGCCTTTGTTAATTTTTTTTTAATCAAACCGTTGGACCGGACACTTTCGCCAGAGTTGCCCGGTTCCGGTAACAATATTGAACTGCTCACAAAAATATTCCAATATCTTTTGACATTCTAGTTTCGCGTTTAAGTTTATTTAGGTGATTAACTCGTGAGTACAATGTCGCAAAAGACATTACTTGTTATAAAACACTAAGATTTCTTTTTAAATATAAAATCGCTTTTAAAATGATAACCTTTCAAATGTTAACCGACACTCACACAGATAGCTATGATATTATATTATTTAATTTCTATAATAAAATCTGACTCTGTAATAATTAGTCTGTTATATTATAAGAAATGTAAAACAATTAATCTGGTCATTTTTATTTTAAATCATATTGTTTTATTTGTTGAATTTAAAATCGATGCAAATATTACATTTAAAAGCTTACAATTTTTTTTTTATATAATTATCATTGATTGTATTGAAAAAAAAGCTTCTGTTTTAAAATCTCATTATTGATTTTCAGAATATAAAATAAAGAATAACAAATAATTATCTGTTTTTTTTTTTTTGTTATATTACCTCCTTTTTGTGTAGAATCTTCTACAATAGCAAATTCATTTATCGGTTTTATCAATAAAATCTATGTGCTCTATTCAAAGTCAAGCAAGCATTGGGATCTTATACAAACTAGAAATTAAAATTGACTTTAAAATCTCTGTCTGATCACAATGGGAGAGTAGAATCGGAGCAATAAAAGTTATATTTTTTACAAATTGACAATATTTTCGAATGTGTTGACTTAAAAAAATAAAACTGATGTTTCCGAAACTCTTAAGTGACTATGAAGTAGACTTAAACGAAATGTTAACTTTTTAGTTTATTGGTGCAATACACGTATGGTACAAGATTTTACTATGTGAGAACAATATTAGTAATTAAACCATGGCAATCAGTTTGTAGCTGATTCAAGAATTTCGTAATACAGGATTTAAATAAAAGTGTTGCAGAAGTTCGATTATTTGTAGAAAAAAGTAGTTATGATATTGCTTTACAATTTAAAGCAAATAGAAAAAAGAAGAGAAAAACGAATGTTCGGTTATAAACATATTGATGAATCTATACAATCTGTTGAAATACAGTAAACAATTACATTTATGACAAATATCAAAATACCCGATTTTTGATACATATGCGATATTTATCGTGTACAGAAAAATATGCGAATATCGTAAAATTAAAGTTTTAGATTGATTATAAAACGTTTTTAATATAAAAATAAAACAAAATATGTGTGCAGCAGTTCACACGTGTCAAAGGTGAAACCTGTAGAAACTAATAAAACAATATTTTCTTAAAAAAAATATATTTTAAATATCCTAAATCAGTTGAAATTCGAACTATTGACTACTTGTACGTACTGTGTATGAAGTCTCGTCTTCTCACACCACTACGCCAATCCGACGACGATCACAATCATTTAAATCAGGACTTGCACTAATCGTGCATATTGTAAATATATATCTCATTCTCTCGTACTCTAAATCCTATAGATGTATATGGTTGTTTCTTTTCACTGTCGCTTTTTCGTTTCATCAAATTTAAAATCGGTTGTGATTACTGTGTGAGTACTAAAAAAGTTTGATTTGAAAGAGTTTGATTAATATTCGATCTTACTTAACTACCACCTAAAAAATTACAGTATATTCAATATTGGCTGATTTTAATTATATATATAATCGGAAATCATCTTTTAGCTCCCAGTTTATTTCTCTTTCGGACTCTATCTCAACCTCATATTTCTAGCTTAGACAATAAATATATTGTAACTAATGGCTCAATTGTAATTAAGAGCAATAAAGATATCTTTAGTTCCCTTTTAAAATTAAAAATTGTTTTTTAATCTTTCACCTCCAATCTCTTTGTTATCTTTCTTATGATAGTATAGTCAACAGTTGTTTTCCCAATAAAGGAAGAGTCGAAATCTTATATGACGATCTTGGCAATATACTGAATTCTATTTCAATGCTTCATTTCTGAAGTATCTGCTGTATCCTCCATGATCGACCAGCGTTTGTGATTTGGAGCAAACAAAAACAGCAAGGCGAATATGTAAATATTCCACATCGCAATAAAGAAAACTGATGTGTACTCGAGTGGGATGTTTTCATCCCATTTCCATTGGTCTTTAGAAACTTGATCCATTATTAAGGCAATCACAGTAATTGCACCGCAAATAACGGTTGAAACCATGACAAATTTGAACCTAAATACAACATCTTCATAACGCAAGCGTCTGATTGAGCAGATGCTAGGTAATGCTTGGCTTTTATTTATCATGTTCATGAGACCTTGCCAAATCATGTATGAAAAGAACAAGAAATGTATTATTGTGCATATTCCAGCCAAGATAATTAATGTCAAGGCTAAGTTTTTTCCAAGTTCAGTCATCCAAATGGTATACAAGGGATTTCTCAATTGTACACCTCTCTCACACATGTCAAAGATAAATAGAGAAGTACATCCTATGCCAATAGCGCTCATATGCCGCCAATATCGTTTCAAGGGGCTCTGTGTTGACACTTCCTGGATTATCATATGTTCACCAGCAAATATTGCCTAGAATGAGAAGAGCATTGCATAGAATAGTCCTTGATCCCCAATTAACAACATACGAGTATAAGGGAGGTCAATATAGGTATAGGTATTGTTAAATACTAAATGGCTACATTCAGGATACACAGTGCATTTCCTAAGCTCAATAACATCTTTTCCAGTAACACAGGCTTCCGCTGGAGTATATAAATTCTTCTCCAAAACCAAACAAGCATAACTATGATGCATAGGAAGAAAGCTGTCTTGAGAGATTGCCACACTTTAGTAAACCCTCCGTTTTCATTAATGAGAGTTAACCACATATCTTGTATGTTTCTAATGTGGGAATTCATGTCTGGTGTATCTACTGGTAGTCTTACATTAAGTAAATAATAGTCATGGAACAAAGCACCAATTTCAAACAGGTAGCGCTGAACAACTATATAAGTGTTCAGGGTACTCCATGTCAATGTTACAATCTAAGGTGCGTTGTTCAGCAGACTGAGCGTATAATTTCCACTGGCCCTCTGGATCGCCTTTGTTACAGTATGTGAGACGCACGTCTATTGTTATTGGGCTGTTGGATCCGATTTTCATCATTGAAAGGTATGCTAAGTATGTCCAACTGTAAAACACCGATAAGATTTTGCTGCTATCTAGAATAGTCTAATAACATATTGTCACGTGGAACGGAATGTAAAAACAATGTTAGCTTCTGTGAGTTCGTGATTTAAGTTCATCAAGTCTAGTTTAGTGCACGAACCAACTTCCCGATAGTAAAACCACTTGCTAGTATAATTTTTAGTCTGAAGTATCCGAATATGTGGAAGTATTTGAAATGACCTCTCGGATTGGTTTAAATATCGTCCCAGTAGAGAATATAATTTCGGGAACTATTTGATCCGTAATTAGTCATCTCTAGACAGTAGATATGAACTATATCCAATAAAATACCTGTTCGTGTTCCAGAGAACAATTCCATAAATCTGTTCCAAAATAACAGCCAGTTAAATGATGCCAACTCTTTCTCCTGTTCCAAAATAACAGCCTGTTACATGATGCCTACACTTTCTATTACTATAATTGAAAAGAATAAAGAGCTTGTTCCAAGTCATATTTGTTTGTATCTTTTTACTTATGTGTCACACCTTAGTATGTGGAACAGGTTCATAGTATTTAGTAAAAGCTTTTCAATTTACAGATAACAGTTACAAACTGTTACTTGTAATTACCTGTTATTTGGAACTGAAATTATTTTGACCTTAAATGAAGAAGAAGTGCAGACGGAGGTATTGAATACAACTAATTCATTTTTTTAAATAAACTTTTAATTTCATTAAAATTCATTTAATTCATTTTTAATATCATTTTCTTAAATACACATTTAAAATATCTTTTTTTTTTTTTAATAAACTTAAACTTAATCAAATTTGTATCTTTCCATTTGTTACATTTTCTGTTTGAAAAAAGAATGGGGAAAAGTTGCAAAATATATCATTCTGGGGAAATATGAATATGGGGAAAATTTAGAAATTCAACCTATCACGTCTATCACAGTCACTGTTACCAACCCTACTGTTTTAACAGTAGATTTGCTGTTTTCACATCAATGTCCCCGTTTTCTGTTTCATTCCTAATTTTTACTGTTTTTCAACTAGCGTTCTTCAGCGCCACCTAGAACACTATGCAAACATTTTTTGATAACCAATCCTAAAGCAATTCTGGATCCTGGAATAAAAAAGAAATTCCCTTCCATTGCAGATTTACATTATTTCTTCCCAAAGATTTGTCCAAATAATATAACGGAACTGGATAGAGAATGGCGAATGTTAAGAAATGTCGATTTGTCTTTTGACCAAAGCGAAATTCCCGATATTATTGACTTCTGGAAACATGTACACGAATTAAGAAATGGAGACAAATCTCAAACATTCCCCACATTGTGTGAATTGCTAAAAAAACTTTTGTGCCTACCACATAGCAGCGCCACCGTGGAAAGGTTATTTTCTGCTATAAATATTATGAAAACCAAATTACTCAACAGAATATCGACTACAACTATTACACACTAAATCCGAAATAACCGATTGCTATTCATTTGAAGCAGCAGAAAGGCACATGAAGAAATACAACAAAATATGTATGATTTAAAAAATAATAATGAGTGTGAAAATACTGAAGATTCAATTGAGAATGAAACTGAAAAATAATTTTACTATGATGTTTTGTTTTTTGTTGTTGTGATTATTAATATAACAATGTATGTGAGTTCTGGTATGTACATAATATATGAGCAAATCTGCATTTTTTACTTTACCTACTGTTTCCTACTGTTTTTTTTGGCGAGTTGTTGTATTTTAGTTTTTGGGGTTGGCAACACTGATCACAGTATTACCATGGTCTGTGGTTTTAATGAATGACATTCAGTTTCTGAGAAATAAATAATATTTTTATTAACGAAAAGTGCTAAGAAAACAAGGTAAAGTATCATTAGACATAAAGGAAAATGGTAGGGATCAACATGGACGGACTGGCCAGAGATCGTGTGTTGAAATTGATGGACGAGAAAAACAGAATTGAAGGTGAAATCCGCGATCAAACTGCAGTTTTGGAAACTAATAACATAGATATGCAAGCACCCCTAGTGGATGCTGATGGTTATCCTCGCAATGATATAGATATCTACAAAGTACGACATGCCCGCCACAAAATTGTTTGTAAGTAAATATATTTACTTCTATTTGTATAATATATTATATATTATATTATATTATAATATATTAATAAAAGAGTTTGTGTAACACGCTATTCTCAAAGATTACCAGTCTGTTTTGAAAAATGATTTACAAGAGTATAAATGATGGTTTAAATTTCTAATGTTTTGGCACACGGAGTGAATCGGGAAGTATGAGGGCTGCTCAACCCTCCCTACTCCCATTAAAAGGTAATTCACCTGGCTTGAGTTATTGTCGGTCAAAGTTTCAAGGTTAAATTCGAAATTTTGTCAATATTGGTCACAGAGCGGCAGAAGATACAAGGAGGGTAGAGAAAGCAGTTCCCTATCGTCTGGTACTTTTTCTATAGAAAAATAACATACCTGACCAAAGTTATAAGTAAACATATAAGGTTTTTTTGTGATAAGGCATTGAGTGTTCATTCGTCGACTTTACTCATCGCAAGAAACCTAACAAGCTTGTCAGTTTTTTCAATTACGCCTCGCTGCGTATTTGCTTTTGAATGGCTAAACCTTAGGTAAAACTATACTATCCCTTTTATTTAAAGAATATAAGTTAGTGTTTTTTTTAGTGTAAATTATTTTTCACTATTTTATATTCATTGGAACTGTCAATTTATTTATTAAAAAACCACATGGTATTAGCTATATTAGTAGAACAAAATCATATCTACGCCTGGTGAAGCTGTAAAAACTGAGGCTTCAGGGCCCTTATGGCTAACAGTATAGGCAGTACGAAAATAATAAAACAATAATTTTTATAGTTTCTTTACTATTTCCTTAAGATCTGTTAAGATAATATACAAATGCAGTTCATTGTCAGGTGTTTTTAATGACACTGTTTTGACAGCTTACATTTTTTATGTTTGAGATTTATAATGGTTTTTATTATTTTTCTTGAAAAGGGTGAATTACCTTGTACCATTGTAATCAGGAATCTAATCTCTATCAATTTCAACCCCTAATTGTGGCCAAATGAATCTAAATCAAACCCTAAATAGCTATACTCTAATAATAAATGATCATTTTTCTTTTGTTACTTATATATTGTGTACTAAATGTTCCTTAAATTGAATTCTCAAATTAATTAGAAAGATTTATTTCAAATGAAATCTGAAATCACACCTAAAAGATATGTATTGGCAACAATAGAAACTATAAAACAAGAAGGGCACTTCAAATTATTTTTTTGTGATAAAGTTCTTACACATTGCACTATACACATAAACAAATGAAAAAATATTAATAAGTAAGAGTCATACTGATATTCTACAACACTTTCTAGGTCTTCAGAATGATCACAAGAATATTATGAAAGCAATTGAAAAAGGACTTGCAGATGTTCATTCAAATTTGCTTGGGTCTCCTGAAGTGGCTTCATCTCAGGCTCCCACTACTTCATTAAATGCACAAATTAATCTACAGAGCAATGACGGAATTGGAGTTGGAGATAGTTTTGCAGTTGTTGGTTTTGTTGATGACGGTTCACCAGCAGACTTAGCTGTGAGTACTTTATAAGTTTTTACTCTCAAGTGTCATATAAAAAATATATTGCAATACCTTGTCCTGTAACGCCGGAGTACAGTTTTACCATATTACTGTTTTAATCAGTATTCACTTGCCAATTTAGCATATAATTAAGCTTTTTCTCTTATTATTATTTTTTATACAGTGAAACCTGGATATGTGAGGAATCTCAGTTATTGATAATTAGAATGAGGTTGAGACACTGAAATACCTCTGTTATTGGGAACCTCTTTATATGAAAAATGGTACATTTCGACCTCTCATAGTAGAACCCTCTATAAATAAGAACTGTAATGTTAACCTGCCTATTTGGGAAACTGGGTAAATGAAATTATAAATAAATAAAAAATTAGGTTCCTTCCCATCCCACTTATCCAGGTTTCACTGTATTTTGTTATTTTAAATATATTTGGAAGTAATAATGGCTCAGTGCTAGTGTGTATGGACATTGATACATAGATTTACGGGCATCGAAAGGAGTGAGTTCGAATCCCTGCAATGAGCCTGAACTTTCGGTGAAGGATAATATCGTGATGAAACCATAGCATGGTGGTAGGACTTTTTCTAATAACTGCCTGGCTTGCTACCACCATAAAAAATTGAAAATCTGTTGCCAAGCACCAATAAGTGTATTCCGGCAGCTGCACTTGAGAGCCAATCCTCCCAACTAGGCTTGGCCTGTTACCATCTAGGGCTACATTGTCACCAGGTGAGATTATTACCACAACACTAAACCAATAAGGATAAAAAAACAATGATAATAATAGTTTTATTTCATAAGCTTGATTGTTGTCCGAGCATGCTGTGATAATCTATGTAACAACATTTTAATTTCATTATTAGTTTTTGTTAGAAAATTGTAATGCGCTGTTATGTTAGTGACCTATAATAAATAAATAAATCCAAAATGCATATCATTGCCTAATTTGTTTCAGCACAATATGAAAGGTGTTCAAGTTTATATGAAAATAAATTGTTACTATTTTATATACAATACAATGTAATATTAAAACATTGTTTCTGCATTGTACAAAAATCTCCATCCAGTGCAGTTATTTTGCTAAGCTAGTATAAAATATGATATTATTATTATGGGATTGTGAGATTTTAGGCCTAATTCTTTTAATTGACACTAGTACTTTCCCTGCGTTTCTTAAAAGGGTAAGCCATCTGATCAAATGAAGCAAGAGGTAGAGGGAGCTATTTGCTTTTGTAACTCCAATGTATAGGTTCCTGTGTTAATGGCATCATAGTTTTTTCTGTTATTTTACAATCTTTCAGTAATTGTTATGATCCAGAGAATTTTATTTGTTGTTGCTCGGCAAAGTTTCATGTTTCAATGTTTCAATTTTATACTATGACTTAGAGTTTTGGTGATAGATACTAATAATAAATTGTCTTTTACAATTTCAGGGCCTCTGCGTCAATGATGAAGTTGTCCAGTTTGGTTCCATTAATCACAGCAATTTTTTGGATATCACACAGATACATAACGTGGTAGCCCACTCAGTGGGACAAAGTGTGACAGTTGTGGTGAAGAGGCAACAGCATGTGCTTAGCTTAACAGTTGTGCCGAAACCGTGGTCTAGGCCTGGCTTGCTTGGTTGCCACATATATAGGAAAAACAGTGCTTGAAATAAAACTTCAAATAATACTAAACCCGTTTTTTTATGGTAAATGATATTTTCATAGATAAACCTGTAGGAATATTTTAAAAATGCTTATGTACAGGTGGATTTATTAATATATGCTTATATTAATATATTTATATTTACGCATGCCTATCCATTAAAAATAGGAACAATGTGTGCAGTGTCTGTATAAATAGATTTTATGGTTGCACATATAAGAATTTCAAGATGTTGTCTAATTAGGAACATGGCTTTTGAGTTAATAGATGTTATTGCAAGCTTGTCCTTAATTAAAACTTACATTTAAAAATGAGAAATAAAAGTGAAATTCATTAGCCATGTTCGCATTTTTTACTTATATAAATTTAATTAATGTAATTTAGGGTTATCAACTGTTGAGAAAATATAAAAAAACTATATAAATACTGTGTTTCAATTATTAATTCAACTCCCGCATTAGTAGTTTTCTTTATGAAATTAACAGGGAACTATAAATTTTATAGAATTTCTTGGTTCATCTAATCTTGAATCAATGGACACAGTGAATAGATTTCAAGTAGTTTTAACTAATACCACTATAATTTTATAAACATTTCAAATAATGGAATTGCCAATTTTATAATTATAAATTATAATAGTATCAAAATTTATATGAGACATGCTTTTGTTTCCTTTGTCTTCGAAATGAAACGATTACCGCGCCACCTCTTGTACTATGGTTGTACTAATTCAGAAGTCTAAGCAAGCGTGCGCCAAAGTTTCATCACAGTCCATATGACTGCGAATTTGGAGGAGTTTTTGGCGGTAACTTAAAGTGTCACGTGGTGGTTTTTGTTTTAATTAATAAATTTATGTCATTTGACCCTATATTATGTAATTTTGGCGGCATTTTGCATGATGTAGTGTGGTTGTTGTGCACAAGTGAAGTGGATTACAATAAATAACTAGCAACATGCATTTTAAGTTGCTACAAAGGCTCCCTGGAAAGTTTTAACAAGGGTGCCGCGGCCATCTTGTTGGAGCGATGTTTGAAGATTACAGAATATTTCCCTCGCCTTGTTGAAAAAATGTAAAATACTTGACACTGGCCTAATGCACGAATAGTGCCGAGCCATAATTAATAAGAAGAAGACTGCAAATTTGAATGTTTTGGGAACGCATTAGAGACAAATAATCTATTTTTAACACACTTATAGCTTCACTTGTAACTAACTGACAATGTAATAAAAACTTAGAAGTCAATTTTAACCTACTTCTAATTGTATCGAAATGAAACTTTGTATGTATATGTAGTCCGGATGACAACACTATAATTTGGTATCTTGCAGCTGATCCGAACCCCTCGAGTTTTGGCTCATATGATTCATTTTGACAAGTCCAATAGATTGGGCTTGGTAAATATAAGACTAAAACGTTTTATAATTTTTAGTGCCTAATTAAAGCGTGTTTTTATGTTTTTAAACGATTTGAACTTATTATGTCAGTACTCGCTTTGTCCCACGGTTTCATCTGTGAAATTAATTCGTGCCGCTTTCCGCGGCGCGTCCTGTCGCTAACTCGCCCGTATAGCCTATTGGTGTTCTCACCTCACCTAACTTAACTTTCCTCATTAAATAGCATATACTTAAAATGAAAAAATATTTTTTCAATTCTGACTTGTAGTTTCTGATTAGCGCGATCAAACAAAAAATCTCTTGAGCTTTATAGAAAAAGTAATATAAAAATTTATATAGATATAGACAATTTTATTGTTTTATTTAAACACTTCTTCTAGAAATATATTTTGTGATTAATAACCATAGCTTTCGATTTCTTCTTGACTATTTTTATTTTCACCGTCTGATCTTTGCCAACGATTCTTGTCTCATCGTCTTCTTGCTCGTACGGGACATGTTCTTGTCGGTCACACTCACAATGTATTGGGCGATCGTTCTCTTCGAACATATACTTCATGGAGCAGTCGAAATAAAGTTTATCGTCGACAAGCCGGTAGTCTGGTTTGGTGACAGTACCACGCTCACAATCGTGGTAATAACAGACTATCTTTTCCTGTTCATAAGTTTCGCATGAACCTGTTAAAAATATAAATAAAAATATCTTAAACGAATTTCGGGTAACAGCTGTCGAAAACGTGGTAGGGTATCATATCCCAATAAAAATTACATAGGCTGACACACCTTTAATAGCAAACCGAATTAAATCAAAAACCATGATTGTTGGCAAATATAGTTTAAAGTTTTGCAAGCTAATTTTAGTGAAAATTAAGAAATGTAGGCACGCAACAAATGAAAATAAATTTAATGTACGATCAACAGAATACCCTTTTATATCCTAAAATCATTAGCGACTTAAACCATTTTATGATAAGAATTGCAACTTAGTAATTACCTTTTACCGTATATTCTGTAACTATGGTAATAAGATAAGAAGAAAATAATAAGAAGTACTAAGATGGTGTAAGTTGGTAGCGCGTACGGGCATGGCGTCGATCGATGCAAGTTTGAATCCCTGTAATGCGCCTAAGCTTTCGACGAAGGAAAACAATATAGTGGTAGGGCATTTTCTAATACCCGCCTAGTTGCTACCCTCAAGTTGAAAATCTGTCGCCAAGCACCTATAGGTGTGTTCGGGTAGCTGCACTTAAGTCAGATCTCCACTAAGCTTAGCGTGTTACCGTCTTGGAGCCACGTAAGATCAGGTGCAATTATGGCCAAATCAAGAACAAAAAAATGTTGCCTGAAATTGCCTTTACAAAATTTTGTTAAAATCTAGACAACGTTGAATATACCTATTATATGTAGCTTTGGTATGTTTAAAATGTAAAGGGTCAATGGCTAACGGAAGAAGTATGGACTGTTTCGAATATTAAAACTTAGACACTGGCAGATATGCAAATCGTGACTTGAAAAAAATTCGTTACAACCAGCCTACTTCATGCTAACGATTCGTGACAGGGAGTTGTTGTTGGAATCTTGAACTGCCATGTTGTGGTTTTTATTTTAATTCATTAATTAGGTTTTTTGACTTTATATTATGCAATATTGGTGCCATTTTCTTTTACCTGGCCTTTGAACTCTGACGGTGAGTACAGCTCTTTCAGGAGCCATATGCTTGAAATGTACCAGGTAACAGGCAAGCATTGTTCCTGTGCGCCCACGTCCGTGGCGGCAATGGACGCCTATCACCTTACAAAAAATTCATATTAATAATTATATTAATCTTTATCAATAAAAAACATTTGAAATTTCTTTGCTACTAATAAAAAATAAACTCCAATAATGAAACAATTTTAATTAGCCTGCTTTCTGTGATTTACAATGTATTAATTGAAGTCAACTTTTAAGAGGAAACGCGGTCGACAATGCATTTGAATAATAAGTTATAACAGAAATCTATATGCCCAAACAACGAAACAGAGCGCGAGAGAGACAACTGCAGTTTGGATTGATACCTACGTAAAATGCGTAGATGATATCATCATATTTTGTATTCCTCTGTTTACTCCTCTAAAAGTGAACCGGTTTTTAGTATTATAAGAAGAAATTTAGCTATGCATACCTAGGATGTCTGATAACGGCAATATAATTGGGAAATCTTTGTAATTTTTGAAGGCTCTTAGAAGGCTTAGTTCTTTTACTGATTAATTTATTGAAAAAATCAAGACATAGGAACATGACAGTGGTAGATTTAGATTGTACTGTATAAAAATATTAACTATAGTGCTATTATCGAGGAATAAAACGGAGGAATAAGTATGGACTAATCTGAGCCCGAATTTTCTCTTAAAAACATTTTATTTTATATATTAAAAACGAATAATAAATACTTACGTCGCCCCTAATTTCAGCTCTTTCGCAAATATCAATAAACTTAAGAATCTGCTTCAGTGTCGGCGCACCGAACTCCTTAATCCTTATTTCGGTCCATTTTAATTTTCTCTTAAACTCCATAATTGGTGGGACTCGTTCCGGTGATAAAGTTACCAAGTGATTTATTCCAACATCCGCTAGATAGTTCAGATTCTCCACAGTTTGTGGCCATCCCATAGCTGCTATTTTATTCTCTATAAACCAGGAGAAATTGTATGGTGGATATGCTTCGTACTCTTCCTTTTTTTCATCTTTAATTTCTTCGACATTCTCTTGCACTTCTACTTTTTCTGTTTTTTCTTTGGGTTCTTCCATATATTTGTAAACCAGTTTTGCCAATTTAACGTTAGGTCTTTTTAATATTAATGTGTTCATTTTTGTAAACAAATTGTCGCTGTTACGTGGGATGCGGTAGCAGATTGAAGGACGAACTGACTGAAGACACACCGAGATTCATAATTTAAATTAGTGTTCAATGTTCACAACTGTCTATTTCATTCTATAAATAATTCAAATGAAAATGCAGTTAGCCCCACAACATTTATATTGGCTGGACCTTAACGTAGGGGAAGCATTATGAGCATATACTGCGAAGCGGTAGGACACAATAATAATGACCACTAACCTACATGCATCACGTACTCGCCATAGTGACACGCTTAGGCGTGTTGTGTTTCAGGAACAGCCAGTGTATATCCAGTAATCAGGCGGAATGGTAGGGCTCTTTATCCGGTTACGTCAAGACCACTATGCACATGATGTTATCACGGTGATAGCTATTATACTCGTCACAGCCTCCCTTTTGGTTTGTTGTGTTTCGGAATCAGCCAGTGTATATCCAGCTGCCAAGAAACTTGTAGACTGACATGAAAGCAAGTCCGTCAATGGTAATGACTCAGTGGTCGTCATTCTTTTGGGATTATGCTATAGTTATCATTAAGCACAGTGCCGGAACTTAGCAGTACTAATACGAAAAAAGCTGCTTTTATCCACTTCTCTAAGATCTATCTAAATTAAGATTAGGGATTTAGGGATAGGAGCTAGCTACAACATCAATTTGAGCTGGAGCCCTTAGTAATATTTTCATTGAAAGGTGCATATTTGTGGCACGTCCACAATTTGTCGGAAATTGACTCATTTAGAGAATCCACTATTGCTTTTTAGTACTTGCTGGAGTTTATGGAAGGTTGCACAAACGATTCCCGCACTCCTACTATAAAATGCATGAGGTTATCCTTGAAGTTTTTTTTTTCAATACGAACTTAGATATAGAAGTGAGGTTTATTTATCGGAATAGTTTAAAAGAACAGGTAGGCACAGCAGTTTGGAACTGTTTGTTATCTGTAAAATGAAAAATCGGTGCTACGTACTAGTTCCACATACTTGAGTGTGTATGTCACAAAAGAAAACTATTTCATTTTGAATCATGCCTTTTTCTATTGTTGTTTACCTGTTATTGGAGCTAACAAATATGACTTGGAACAAGCTCTTTTTCAATTATAATAATAGAAAGAGCTGTTATTTTGGACCAGGTTTTTGGAAGTATAATTCCAGGGTCGACCTTGGTGTAGAGCGAGAGTTGCGGTCGCACTAGAAGTCAGGTAGCAAGGGGCGCTAAAATACCAAATGGGAAAAACAATTTCGTTGTACTTTGTATAAATTAATTTAAATTAAGATCGACAGAACGAACGTGATATCATGTTTTCTTTTACAACACCTGCAATACCTAAATAGGTAACAGGTTTTATTATTTAGTGAAAGTATATAGCGATAAGGTGTTTATTTATTATAAATTTTAATTTTAACTAGCTCTGAGTTGTTTATTGAAATAAAAATTAATTTTCCGAAAAATTTTGTAATTATTATTTATGTATACATATTATAAAACTCAATGTCTCGCTGTCTGTCTGCCCGTTTATGTTTTTTTTTCATGCGAAAACCACTAATCCTATTTAAATGCTGTTTATTTTAATGCATAGCTATGTTATCTGGCCAGGTAATAGGATTTATTTTGTAAAATAAAGTAATATGCGAAATAAGAAGTACGATAATGGTGAATCGATTGGGGAAAAAATACTCATTTGGGGCATTTAAAAGGCTTACTTTGTGTAAACTACACGAAATATATCAAATTAATTATCTACATAATTTTAGATTTTAAAATACCTACAATATACTCTGTGATATCATATACTTCTAAGGATCATCCACAATAAGCATTTTTGTCTGCCGCCTTTTGAGCGGGGGCAGCACTTTTTTTTTTATCGAACTGACTATGCTTTTAGCCTTAGGGGCCCTGGAGCCTTTACGGCTTTTACAGCTTTATCGGGCTTGGGGGCGAGCGCTTAAGGCACTCAGCCACGAAAGCTAAGAAACAACATCCGAGGGTGCCAAAGTGGCCGAACCTCGGCTAGGACTATTGCGAGTATGCAATTAAGTCGCGATCTGACTAAGGGGGCAGCACGATTCCCGTGTGCCCTCGACCGACTGCGTACTGTAGTCTACGCGACCGGAATCGCGGGCACAATTAGTTTAACATAAAAAGAAATACAATTTATGTTGTTAAAGTCAACATAGGGCGCCGAAAGATAATCTCGCTTTACCTTGATTAAGGGCTAGGGCCGGCGCGACGGTTGTGTTATCATTCCTTTGGAACAGAAATATGTAAAACAGATTTATTATTTTAACTGTTAGCTGTTATAGCTCACCCCTACTAAAATAATAATCCGATTGCAACGCACACACTATGTAACGGGCACACTCGATATAAGTTTGAGGTTAGGTCATTCGATTTGACTCAAGTCAATCGCCACCTCAGTTGTTTATTTCAGTCGTTTGCCCGTTATAACAGACATTTAAATCTCAAAGTTGGTAGTGTGCCAATGTGCGCGTATTGCCAACATGTATTGGCAGTGGCAGATTTAATGACGTGATACAATCGTTTATAAAGAGAAGTAATGACCGCCAGCACTGGAAATTTGTCTGGAAAGATTACCTTCACAACGTTTACAGTTATAAATTTACCAATTTATGTACTACTAAGGTGACAAATAACTGTCTATGGACGAATCACTGGAACGAACAGAGGAATCACTGGTGCGTTGGCGACCTTCAAACCCCTTCCCCAAGGAGCTCTAGAAACCCTACTAAACGTAGGAACAAAATACAAGGTTCTTCTTTTTCTTAACTTGGCAACAGGTCTTCTTTACTGAAGACCATTACTGCCATTATCGAGTGTATATAGTTTTCAGTCTTATGACGATTTCAGGATCCTAACAAGATGGTGGCTCCCTTGTTAGAACTTTCTAGGCAGTTTTTGTGGCATTTCAGAATTCATGATCCATGTTATTATTTCCAATTCAATTCATTTGTGCACAATAACCAAACTTTATTATGCACAACCCCAACACAATATAGGGTCAAATAACACAAATTTATGAATAACAAACAAAAACCAGTAAACAGTTTGAGATCCCGCCAAAAACCCTAAGAAAAGGTTATTTGGCTGCGATCTTCTGTAAGCAGTAAAGAGAAATCTCTGAAGGCTCTGTATCCTAAATATTTTAAAAGATCTTAAAATAATAACAAGGTAAAAAAAAGTTTTAAGGAAAAAGGTTGAATGTGTATTTTCTTTATGTCTACGGTAAATTATTGCATCTGACGTTAGGAACATCTACGGCAACTGTTGTCATGTAAGCGAAAAAAATATAACGAAACAAGCTCGAAGTCATCCATGACGTCATTACAATGAACATTCATCAATGCATGGTACTTAGTCGAAATTCAGTTGACCACACGATAATAATCCAAATAACAAATGTCTACGGGTTTTCGTAAAAACAGCAATAATGGTGTAGTTAATTTAAAATATATTCCATGCTAGCTGTGCCCGCGGCTTCGCTCGCGTGGACGACAATAATTGTTGTTACCGAGACAAAAATATCCTATGTTACTTCTAATACCTCCAAGAATATGGTTTCATGATTATCGGTTAAGTAGTTTTCGCGTGAAAGCGTAACAAACAAACTTACATTCACATTCATAATATTAGTATGATAAATCGTAGGTCCAATAAATTGTAAATACTAAATTTACGATTAGCCACGTACCTTTTTCTATTTTTTATAATATTTGTATAATATTGAAGCAATGATGGCTCAGTGGTAGCGTGTATGACTTCGCGTCGATTGACGTAAGTTCGAATCCCTGCAATGAGCCTGCCTGAGCTTTCGGTGAAAGAAAACATAGTGATGAAACCATAGCATGGCGGTATGGCATTTTCTAATACCCGCCTGGCTAGCTACCACCCTCAGATTGAAAATCTGTCGCCAAGCACCAATAGGTGTGTTCCAGTAGCTGCACTTGAGAGCCAGTCTTCGACTAGGTTTAGCGTGTTATCATCTTGGGCCACATCGTCACTTAACATTAGGTGAGATTGTGGCCATTACGCCAAACCAATATCGAATTTTTTTTAATTAAATAGTGAAGAGTTCATAAATAAAAAGTTAACTAAAAAAAAAGAACATTTATTTCAGGTACACAATCAATAACGATCACAGATTATTTAAGAATCAATTTAGAACCTTCTTCGTGAGCTCTTTGGCTGAGGAGACAAACTCTTCCATTACTTCACCGGTGACACCAAATTTTAACGGGTTATCCTCAGTGAGATATTCGAAATATCTACCGACAGCTTCCTCGTGTTCAACTGAGTCACATGACCCTGGAAATAACCAAAGAAATGTATTAAAATCTATAATTAGCCTTCAATCACAAACTCGTGGTATTATTGCACCGTAGGGCATTTTCCGATGCTCGCTGCGCCAAAAACTCCACGTGTATTCTTACGCACGACGGGACGGTACAAGCTGTCCTTGAGAGCAAAGTCTGTCTACTTTTAGCGTTAACCACCTACGATAACGATGTTAAATCAGTTTTGGTGGTTTTCAAACGATATTTTTTTAAGTTATACTTCTTCTGGTGCGTTATAAATAAACTAACTGTGCCCCTCGGTTTCACTTTAAAAGAAATCGCTGATTGATGATTTATAATACAATATACAATACAATATTGAACAACCAATGTTTCAATAGTATATAATATTTTATCGAGCGGCCAGGGTTATGCGTCACAACTCACACGGCTCGTTCGCGCCACTACACCTATAGTCATAGACCCAAGCCGAGTGTTAAATTATTTTAATTTTACATTATCTCCCAAACTATGTGTTCAAATAACATGCTATAAAGGGCAAAGTTTATCTTCATAAAATTGTCTTGATGATTTGTTCGCAAGGATTAATATCTCATGCCTAATAATAATCACTTTTCAATAAAACTTTGTCACAAAATACCTTATTGTGACTTATACATAAGGGATAGGTATCTATCTCGCTCTCGCTCAAAGAGGAGAGACCGATAATAATAGGTCTTTACCTATGAAATTGCCGTTCTGCAATACTGGCCATTTCAAATCAAAATAATTTTTGTTTGGCTAAGAATTCTAATTTCAAATTAATTTTATTTTAAAAACATGGAATTCTTTTTCTAAAAGTAGTCATTTGTTTATTGATTAGTGTTACATTTTCATCGCATTTGAATCTTTTTTGTCATCATGGATACGTTAAAAATTCGAGTAATTTTGGAATATGAGTACCGTTGTGGCAGTAACGCGGCACAAGCGGCACGCAACATCAACGACCTTTACGGAGCTAACACTACAAACCAACGCACCACCTTTTATTGGTTTGCTCGCTTCCGTTCTGGGAATTTCGACCTGAAAAATGAACCTCGCGGTCGTCCGAAGACTTAGGTCGACAATGACGAATTAAAGGCGATTGTGGAAGCTGATGATACACAATCTACGGCTGAATTAGGAGCAGCTTTCGACGTTAGCGTCAAAACAATATTGGTCCATTGGCGTCAAATTGACAAGGTAAAAAAGCTTGACAAATGGGTACCCCACGAACTCAATGATCGCCAGCGCGAAGTACACGTCGAGACGTGCCTTGCACTGCTCAACAGACAAACAAATGAAGGAATTTTGAACCGCATTGTTACCTGCGATGAAAAATGGATTCTGTTTGATAACCGCAAGCGCTCAGCAAGTTGGTTGGATCCTGGTTCAGCACCTAAACAATGCCCTAAACGAAAACTTACCCCTACAAAAGTGATGGTCACTGTTTGGTGGTCTAGAGCCGGTGTGATTCATCACAGCTTCTTAACAAACGGGGTGAGCATTACTGCAGATGTGTACTGTGAAGAACTGAACACAATGATGGAGAAACTGGCACATCTCCAACCAGCATTGGTCAATCGCTCGTCTCCGCTGCTCCTGCACGACAACGCGCGACCTCATACTGCACAACAGACGGTCTCCAAGTTGCAAGAACTGGGGTTGGAAGTTCTTCGTCATCCGCCCTACTCACCAGACCTTGCACCTACAGACTACTACTTTTTCCAGAATTTGGATAACTCCTTGGCGGAAAAAAATTCAATACCCGAGAGGCAGTACAAAATGCCTTTGAAGAATTTGTTGCCTCCCGTCCAGCTGATTTCTTTAAGAAGGGCATCAATAAAGTGCCACTGCGCTGGCAAAGATGCATTGATTGCATGAGTGATTACTTCGATTAATACAAATAAAAAATACATGAAAAAATATCGTTTAAATTTTTCCATACAAAACGGCAATTTCATAGGTAAAGACCTAATACATTGCTCTCTCGCTCTGGCTCACACAAAGAGGAGAGACCGATAATGTGCGTTAAACGTTTATCATTTAACGCTTGGAAGTCGCATAAGAAGTTTCATTTGAATAAAAAGCCCATCCCGAACTACATAATGCCCACGCTGAAGACACGGTACATTAATATTCTATAGACTAAGATAATATTATAAAGATCAAGAGATTGTTTTGTTTGTTTGTTTGAACGTGATAATCTCTGGTATTAACAGTCAGATTTAAAAATTTCCTTTTGCATTTTATAGTGTTTTTATTGTGGAAAGTTATAGGGTACATAACTTCACGCTACGACCATAACGAGCGGAGCAGTGACCGTGAACGTCAAGCCATCTGGCAAGCTTTAGGCTAGTACGGGAAGTGAAAGCAACGATAAACTAGACTGGTGCGTCGGCGGCGCGCCAGCGCGGCGCTGTGGAGGGTTACTCGAATAAAGTTAACACGGATGAAACCGCGGGGCACAGCTAGTACTCTCATATTCATAATGCATAACACCTCTATGAAGCTCTATTTTTAATTAAAATAACTGGATTTCACTGAATGGTAAGTCCAGTAACATAGATTATCGGAGAAGAAAGAGGAACCGTAGCCAGTCACTATGCATCGACCACTACTATGGCGTTAGTTAAGTACCTACTTAACTACACATAGGTTGTTTTTAAGTCAACACGACTCTTTTACCACCTTGTTCTTGCTGTTTCCTTTTGTTAATTTATTATTAATAAAGATTGATGTCTCTCAAGATCAAGTACACATCTCTTAACAATTAATATCCGTTTTTAGCCCCAAAATATAAACTAACAAGGTCAAACATCGTGAAAAAACCATAACATGGTGATAAGGCATTTTTGAATGCCTTTTGAGCTAGCTGAGCAATGTTTTCACGCGTAATTTGTTTTGTATAATGGGGCAGGAGTAGAGCTAACATCACCTAAATTGTTGACACCGGACAATAACTTGAAAATCCTCGGACATTTGCGTGAAATAGGGCTTATCACCGGAATTCTTAAAATAAATATATTAAACAAAAACGAAAGAAATCATATTTATCTTTTTTTTAATTTAAACGCAAATAATTGATGCTAATTTTTAATAAACTGTATACAACCTTTTCTGAGGTAATCGAGAAAGAAAAATAATTAGTGACGTGCTTTTTTTTAGGCATCAAATTAGAGAACAAAAAAGGTTTACGTAGGCTAAATAAATATAAATGAAATTTAAATTATAACATAATCAACAATTTAAGGTCATTTAATTAATTTCACCATTTTTTTATTAAAAATTGTTTTATTCGTTTGCTAATCAGTTAATCCAATTTTCTCCGAATGCAAAGTCTCCGGGTTTACCTCATATTGTGAATATTTTGAATAAATTTTACCATAAAAATAAGTTTCAGTTCGTAAAAATTGGGAGTAAATAATTCGTATAAATTTTAAAAGTTATAATAATAAGTTAAATTAAGCAATATTTAATTAAATTCGAGTGGAAATAAAGATAAGAAAAGTACCAATAGGATTGGTTACTTTTATCGATTTATACCTAGTAAATTAATTTGCCAAGCCCTAGCTTTTAATATGGCACTTATATGTACTATGTATTCTTTAGAAATAAGTTATCAACACTTGTACTCACCTCTTCATTTTTATCGCCTTTTTTACATAATTCTATGAATTTCTTAATCTGCTCCAAATTTGGCGCTTCAAATTCTTCCACCGGCACTTCTGTCCACTTTAACCTGGCAATATCGTCTACTGGTGGCTTTTTATCCGCAGTCAGTGTTACCAGGTGTGTGATACCTTGATTCACCAAAAATTTCAAATTCTCTTTATTCCTCGGGAATGCCATTGCGGCTAACTTCTTGGGTATCACCCAGGAAAACTTTAAAGGTGGGTAAGCGTCCACTTCGATATCGGGGAATGGATTTTCGGGAATTATCACAGTCAAGTCGTTACGTATCTCCTTTCTTGCGCCTGCCAAATGTTTGTCTTCCTGTTCGGTGATCTCTTCCATTCTCGTCACAACGTTGTAGTAATCCTCGGACATTTCTGCAAGACCGCGTGTTCACTACCACCGAAAATTAAAAAGAAAACTTTTAGTCTTTGAATTTTAAAAGGACAAAGATATTGACATTTAATTTTCATAAAGCCAACTCAGCTGCGCGATTAGCGCGTCTTAACTGATCGTTGTAAGGGCGGCACAATGTTTGGCACGGGTAGGTACGTCTTCGACTGGAGTGAAACGTAATATTTATTTCTGGAAAGCAAAATCTTTATAAAATGTACTTTTTAAATAAACATACGTTGAGTTTTCCTGTTTGATATTTTATGTATACATATTATAAAATTGAAGTGTCTGTTTGTAATGCCAATAAAATAACAGATTTTTACTAAATGCATATGAAAGTATACACTATACTTATAACAAAAAACTATATTTTTTGGTTTTTGTCTGTCTGTTTGATCCGGGTAATCTCCGAAATGGTTGGACCGATATTGACGGGACTTTCACAGGCAGATAGCTAATGTAGCAAGGAATAACTTACTTTTATTTTGAGAAAAAATGATTAGGGTTCGCGCGCTCGAGTAGAGCCACAGGCACAGCTAGTATGTAATAAACGGGCATCAAGCGGCTCGCTTGATGTAAAGTGGTCATTTTAACCCTAAAAATCTATGGTTCTGTATAGACTGATAAGGACCACACTATTATTTGGTTTGTTATTCCTCACTATACTTATACGAGTATTACCACCTTATAAGGAGGTAATTTAATGTACCACTGCGTGTTGTTTTATGCATCTTGTATTTTTTAATAAGTTTTTAATTCTTATATTTTTGGGGTTTTTAGCAGTTAACATGTCAGCCCAATCATAGTATAACCCTTAGTATATACATAAATAATGTTTATGTATTTATATGCGCCCTACGGTTTTTTTTACCTGTATTAAACTTTTTAAACGATTTACGTAAAATCACCTATAGTTTCGGAGATCTCGAGTTGAATGAATAAGTGATATTTCGCTTAATAAGATGCCATTGATATGAACAGACTAGCTACCTCATCAGTGAAACAGTGGAATTTCTTAATATACATTCCGATAATCTCATTATTTGTCAATAGTTTCAACAAGATACAATCTCAAGTTTAACTGTGGTAAAATACCTTTATTTTAAAGTAGGAATGAAAAGTGACATATTAAAGGTAGGTAAGCACAGTAGAATTCAAAAACAACGACGACCACCGAAAGATCAGCAATTCATTGTCAGTCGCCACTATCATGCCGGCCTCTCGGCTGTTGAATATGCGCTGACTGTTCCTGGAACTCAGCCCCGGGAAACTCAGAAACTTGACGGTGACGAACAAATATTAAAAAAAAGTTTTATCAAATAAATTTGGAAGAAAACATTCTTTTCTGATATTTTTTTTGTTAGCTACGTAATATCGGCACTGAACTTTTTTTAATTTGTTCCACTCCGAGGAGTAAATTTTTTTTTACTCGAAATATTGTCTTTTTTATTCATTCTACTACTCATGGGCAACATGAAAAAAATACAAGAATATAGAGAAAAAAGTAGTTACTATCTTTTGAGTGAGTGGAGTGGTGGTTATAAATAAGTGTTATTGGAGCTAACAAATATGACTTGGAACAAGCTCTTTT
The DNA here is from genome assembly GCA_947532125.1 of Saturnia pavonia. Classification (NCBI taxonomy): domain Eukaryota; kingdom Metazoa; phylum Arthropoda; class Insecta; order Lepidoptera; family Saturniidae; genus Saturnia; species Saturnia pavonia. Next base: position 2,775,659 of record OX383916.1, on the reverse strand, counting down.
TCAATTATAATAATAGAAAGAGCTGTTATTTTGGACCAGGTTTTTGGAAGTATAATTCCAGGGTCGACCTTGGTGTAGAGCGAGAGTTGCGGTCGCACTAGAAGTCAGGTAGCAAGGGGCGCTAAAATACCAAATGGGAAAAACAATTTCGTTGTACTTTGTATAAATTAATTTAAATTAAGATCGACAGAACGAACGTGATATCAAGTTTTCTTTTACAACACCTGCAATACCTAAATAGGTAACAGGTTTTATTATTTAGTGAAAGTATATAGCGATAAGGTGTTTATTTATTATAAATTTTAATTTTAACTAGCTCTGAGTTGTTTATTGAAATAAAAATTAATTTTCCGAAAAATTTTGTAATTATTATTTATGTATACATATTATAAAACTCAATGTCTCGCTGTCTGTCTGCCCGTTTATGTTTTTTTTTCATGCGAAAACCACTAATCCTATTTAAATGCTGTTTATTTTAATGCATAGCTATGTTATCTGGCCAGGTAATAGGATTTATTTTGTAAAATAAAGTAATATGCGAAATAAGAAGTACGATAATGGTGAATCGATTGGGGAAAAAATACTCATTTGGGGCATTTAAAAGGCTTACTTTGTGTAAACTACACGAAATATATCAAATTAATTATCTACATAATTTTAGATTTTAAAATACCTACAATATACTCTGTGATATCATATACTTCTAAGGATCATCCACAATAAGCATTTTTGTCTGCCGCCTTTTGAGCGGGGGCAGCACTTTTTTTTTTATCGAACTGACTATGCTTTTAGCCTTAGGGGCCCTGGAGCCTTTACGGCTTTTACAGCTTTATCGGGCTTGGGGGCGAGCGCTTAAGGCACTCAGCCACGAAAGCTAAGAAACAACATCCGAGGGTGCCAAAGTGGCCGAACCTCGGCTAGGACTATTGCGAGTATGCAATTAAGTCGCGATCTGACTAAGGGGGCAGCACGATTCCCGTGTGCCCTCGACCGACTGCGTACTGTAGTCTACGCGACCGGAATCGCGGGCACAATTAGTTTAACATAAAAAGAAATACAATTTATGTTGTTAAAGTCAACATAGGGCGCCGAAAGATAATCTCGCTTTACCTTGATTAAGGGCTAGGGCCGGCGCGACGGTTGTGTTATCATTCCTTTGGAACAGAAATATGTAAAACAGATTTATTATTTTAACTGTTAGCTGTTATAGCTCACCCCTACTAAAATAATAATCCGATTGCAACGCACACACTATGTAACGGGCACACTCGATATAAGTTTGAGGTTAGGTCATTCGATTTGACTCAAGTCAATCGCCACCTCAGTTGTTTATTTCAGTCGTTTGCCCGTTATAACAGACATTTAAATCTCAAAGTTGGTAGTGTGCCAATGTGCGCGTATTGCCAACATGTATTGGCAGTGGCAGATTTAATGACGTGATACAATCGTTTATAAAGAGAAGTAATGACCGCCAGCACTGGAAATTTGTCTGGAAAGATTACCTTCACAACGTTTACAGTTATAAATTTACCAATTTATGTACTACTAAGGTGACAAATAACTGTCTATGGACGAATCACTGGAACGAACAGAGGAATCACTGGTGCGTTGGCGACCTTCAAACCCCTTCCCCAAGGAGCTCTAGAAACCCTACTAAACGTAGGAACAAAATACAAGGTTCTTCTTTTTCTTAACTTGGCAACAGGTCTTCTTTACTGAAGACCATTACTGCCATTATCGAGTGTATATAGTTTTCAGTCTTATGACGATTTCAGGATCCTAACAAGATGGTGGCTCCCTTGTTAGAACTTTCTAGGCAGTTTTTGTGGCATTTCAGAATTCATGATCCATGTTATTATTTCCAATTCAATTCATTTGTGCACAATAACCAAACTTTATTATGCACAACCCCAACACAATATAGGGTCAAATAACACAAATTTATGAATAACAAACAAAAACCAGTAAACAGTTTGAGATCCCGCCAAAAACCCTAAGAAAAGGTTATTTGGCTGCGATCTTCTGTAAGCAGTAAAGAGAAATCTCTGAAGGCTCTGTATCCTAAATATTTTAAAAGATCTTAAAATAATAACAAGGTAAAAAAAAGTTTTAAGGAAAAAGGTTGAATGTGTATTTTCTTTATGTCTACGGTAAATTATTGCATCTGACGTTAGGAACATCTACGGCAACTGTTGTCATGTAAGCGAAAAAAATATAACGAAACAAGCTCGAAGTCATCCATGACGTCATTACAATGAACATTCATCAATGCATGGTACTTAGTCGAAATTCAGTTGACCACACGATAATAATCCAAATAACAAATGTCTACGGGTTTTCGTAAAAACAGCAATAATGGTGTAGTTAATTTAAAATATATTCCATGCTAGCTGTGCCCGCGGCTTCGCTCGCGTGGACGACAATAATTGTTGTTACCGAGACAAAAATATCCTATGTTACTTCTAATACCTCCAAGAATATGGTTTCATGATTATCGGTTAAGTAGTTTTCGCGTGAAAGCGTAACAAACAAACTTACATTCACATTCATAATATTAGTATGATAAATCGTAGGTCCAATAAATTGTAAATACTAAATTTACGATTAGCCACGTACCTTTTTCTATTTTTTATAATATTTGTATAATATTGAAGCAATGATGGCTCAGTGGTAGCGTGTATGACTTCGCGTCGATTGACGTAAGTTCGAATCCCTGCAATGAGCCTGCCTGAGCTTTCGGTGAAAGAAAACATAGTGATGAAACCATAGCATGGCGGTATGGCATTTTCTAATACCCGCCTGGCTAGCTACCACCCTCAGATTGAAAATCTGTCGCCAAGCACCAATAGGTGTGTTCCAGTAGCTGCACTTGAGAGCCAGTCTTCGACTAGGTTTAGCGTGTTATCATCTTGGGCCACATCGTCACTTAACATTAGGTGAGATTGTGGCCATTACGCCAAACCAATATCGAATTTTTTTTAATTAAATAGTGAAGAGTTCATAAATAAAAAGTTAACTAAAAAAAAAGAACATTTATTTCAGGTACACAATCAATAACGATCACAGATTATTTAAGAATCAATTTAGAACCTTCTTCGTGAGCTCTTTGGCTGAGGAGACAAACTCTTCCATTACTTCACCGGTGACACCAAATTTTAACGGGTTATCCTCAGTGAGATATTCGAAATATCTACCGACAGCTTCCTCGTGTTCAACTGAGTCACATGACCCTGGAAATAACCAAAGAAATGTATTAAAATCTATAATTAGCCTTCAATCACAAACTCGTGGTATTATTGCACCGTAGGGCATTTTCCGATGCTCGCTGCGCCAAAAACTCCACGTGTATTCTTACGCACGACGGGACGGTACAAGCTGTCCTTGAGAGCAAAGTCTGTCTACTTTTAGCGTTAACCACCTACGATAACGATGTTAAATCAGTTTTGGTGGTTTTCAAACGATATTTTTTTAAGTTATACTTCTTCTGGTGCGTTATAAATAAACTAACTGTGCCCCTCGGTTTCACTTTAAAAGAAATCGCTGATTGATGATTTATAATACAATATACAATACAATATTGAACAACCAATGTTTCAATAGTATATAATATTTTATCGAGCGGCCAGGGTTATGCGTCACAACTCACACGGCTCGTTCGCGCCACTACACCTATAGTCATAGACCCAAGCCGAGTGTTAAATTATTTTAATTTTACATTATCTCCCAAACTATGTGTTCAAATAACATGCTATAAAGGGCAAAGTTTATCTTCATAAAATTGTCTTGATGATTTGTTCGCAAGGATTAATATCTCATGCCTAATAATAATCACTTTTCAATAAAACTTTGTCACAAAATACCTTATTGTGACTTATACATAAGGGATAGGTATATGGTATCACAGACTTATTTAGATGTACTAAGGAGCAATATTTTTGTGGAACATTGTATTTACGCATACGGTTGCGGTGTAACCATTACGCCAGCGCACGCGGATAAAGCAGCTATCTATTCTATGTTACATAACAAAAATCAATATTTAAGGCTAGCTGAGAGGTGTAGCCTAATACTTGGTTGCCTATACTATTCCTCGTGAATCTGGCTACAATATACAAAAAGAATTTTTCGAATCCAATCTGCAGTTTCAGAGCGTGTTTAAACAAAAAACTCTTCCGCTTTACATACATATTAGTACAGATATTATAAAACTCAACGTCTCTCTGTCTGTCTGTCCGTTTATATTTTCACGCGAAAACTACTAAACCGATTGACATGTTTTCTTATTTTCATTCATAGCTATGTTATCTGGCCAGGTTATAGGATATATTTTGTAAGGTAAAATAACATACGAAATAAGCAGTGACGATAATAGTGAATCAATTCGGAAAATGACGCTCTTGGGGCGCTTAAATGGCTTACGCTGAATAAACCATACGAGATATATCAAACTAATGTTACACATAATTGTACATCTAAAAAACACACAAAAAAGTCAGCGATTGCATATGTCTATCTTTTAAGGATCACCCGCAGTAAGCATTTTATGATTCCGTCTTTTGAGCGGAGGCAGCAAGATTCGCGCGAGCACTCGACCAACGGCATTCTGTAGTCTACGCGAGCGGAGCCGTGGGTACAGCTAGTTATTTATAATTTAAAAAAATATACTGATTTGTTCAAGTTTCTTACTGGTGTTTAGGATGATTGGGATTTTTAATAAAATATTTTCCATATAGAAATAAATAATCGTTTTTTTTTTATTAATTCAATGGTTTTTTGAATACACTCGTTGGACGTGTTTCCTTTAAATGACAAGAGAAAGTGGGGACGGATATTTAATGTACTAAATATAGTGGATAATGAACTACCTGGTCTGATCATTCTGATGACGTTCATGGCCTGATCGGGCAGGAAGCGGTGGAAGTGGATGAGGTAGCATGCGAGCATCACACCCGATCTGCCTCGTCCTTGACGACAGTGGACACCAATAACCTAGAGAAACGTAACATTTATTAAAATAAATACGAAGAAACGCCCAGACATAAAACTCTTAAAATAGATTCCATTGTCCAAAAACGCCTAAATAAAATAAAAAAAAGGTGTGTGTGCGATTCACACACGATAGAAGTGAAACTTCATTTTAAAAGACATTTTCTATTTTATTTAAACAGTGTGCAATATACATACACACCGACATTTACTCTCTCGCTCTGGACAATCTCCTCTCGACAATGACGAATTAAAGGCGATTGTGGAAGCTGATGATACACAATCTACGGCTGAATTAGGAGCAGCTTTCGACGTTAGCGTCAAAACAATATTGGTCCATTGGCGTCAAATTGACAAGGTAAAAAAGCTTGACAAATGGGTACCCCACGAACTCAATGATCGCCAGCGCGAAGTACACGTCGAGACGTGCCTTGCACTGCTCAACAGACAAACAAATGAAGGAATTTTGAACCGCATTGTTACCTGCGATGAAAAATGGATTCTGTTTGATAACCGCAAGCGCTCAGCAAGTTGGTTGGATCCTGGTTCAGCACCTAAACAATGCCCTAAACGAAAACTTACCCCTACAAAAGTGATGGTCACTGTTTGGTGGTCTAGAGCCGGTGTGATTCATCACAGCTTCTTAACAAACGGGGTGAGCATTACTGCAGATGTGTACTGTGAAGAACTGAACACAATGATGGAGAAACTGGCACATCTCCAACCAGCATTGGTCAATCGCTCGTCTCCGCTGCTCCTGCACGACAACGCGCGACCTCATACTGCACAACAGACGGTCTCCAAGTTGCAAGAACTGGGGTTGGAAGTTCTTCGTCATCCGCCCTACTCACCAGACCTTGCACCTACAGACTACTACTTTTTCCAGAATTTGGATAACTCCTTGGCGGAAAAAAATTCAATACCCGAGAGGCAGTACAAAATGCCTTTGAAGAATTTGTTGCCTCCCGTCCAGCTGATTTCTTTAAGAAGGGCATCAATAAAGTGCCACTGCGCTGGCAAAGATGCATTGATTGCATGAGTGATTACTTCGATTAATACAAATAAAAAATACATGAAAAAATATCGTTTAAATTTTTCCATACAAAACGGCAATTTCATAGGTAAAGACCTAATACATTGCTCTCTCGCTCTGGCTCACACAAAGAGGAGAGACCGATAATGTGCGTTAAACGTTTATCATTTAACGCTTGGAAGTCGCATAAGAAGTTTCATTTGAATAAAAAGCCCATCCCGAACTACATAATGCCCACGCTGAAGACACGGTACATTAATATTCTATAGACTAAGATAATATTATAAAGATCAAGAGATTGTTTTGTTTGTTTGTTTGAACGTGATAATCTCTGGTATTAACAGTCAGATTTAAAAATTTCCTTTTGCATTTTATAGTGTTTTTATTGTGGAAAGTTATAGGGTACATAACTTCACGCTACGACCATAACGAGCGGAGCAGTGACCGTGAACGTCAAGCCATCTGGCAAGCTTTAGGCTAGTACGGGAAGTGAAAGCAACGATAAACTAGACTGGTGCGTCGGCGGCGCGCCAGCGCGGCGCTGTGGAGGGTTACTCGAATAAAGTTAACACGGATGAAACCGCGGGGCACAGCTAGTACTCTCATATTCATAATGCATAACACCTCTATGAAGCTCTATTTTTAATTAAAATAACTGGATTTCACTGAATGGTAAGTCCAGTAACATAGATTATCGGAGAAGAAAGAGGAACCGTAGCCAGTCACTATGCATCGACCACTACTATGGCGTTAGTTAAGTACCTACTTAACTACACATAGGTTGTTTTTAAGTCAACACGACTCTTTTACCACCTTGTTCTTGCTGTTTCCTTTTGTTAATTTATTATTAATAAAGATTGATGTCTCTCAAGATCAAGTACACATCTCTTAACAATTAATATCCGTTTTTAGCCCCAAAATATAAACTAACAAGGTCAAACATCGTGAAAAAACCATAACATGGTGATAAGGCATTTTTGAATGCCTTTTGAGCTAGCTGAGCAATGTTTTCACGCGTAATTTGTTTTGTATAATGGGGCAGGAGTAGAGCTAACATCACCTAAATTGTTGACACCGGACAATAACTTGAAAATCCTCGGACATTTGCGTGAAATAGGGCTTATCACCGGAATTCTTAAAATAAATATATTAAACAAAAACGAAAGAAATCATATTTATCTTTTTTTTAATTTAAACGCAAATAATTGATGCTAATTTTTAATAAACTGTATACAACCTTTTCTGAGGTAATCGAGAAAGAAAAATAATTAGTGACGTGCTTTTTTTTAGGCATCAAATTAGAGAACAAAAAAGGTTTACGTAGGCTAAATAAATATAAATGAAATTTAAATTATAACATAATCAACAATTTAAGGTCATTTAATTAATTTCACCATTTTTTTATTAAAAATTGTTTTATTCGTTTGCTAATCAGTTAATCCAATTTTCTCCGAATGCAAAGTCTCCGGGTTTACCTCATATTGTGAATATTTTGAATAAATTTTACCATAAAAATAAGTTTCAGTTCGTAAAAATTGGGAGTAAATAATTCGTATAAATTTTAAAAGTTATAATAATAAGTTAAATTAAGCAATATTTAATTAAATTCGAGTGGAAATAAAGATAAGAAAAGTACCAATAGGATTGGTTACTTTTATCGATTTATACCTAGTAAATTAATTTGCCAAGCCCTAGCTTTTAATATGGCACTTATATGTACTATGTATTCTTTAGAAATAAGTTATCAACACTTGTACTCACCTCTTCATTTTTATCGCCTTTTTTACATAATTCTATGAATTTCTTAATCTGCTCCAAATTTGGCGCTTCAAATTCTTCCACCGGCACTTCTGTCCACTTTAACCTGGCAATATCGTCTACTGGTGGCTTTTTATCCGCAGTCAGTGTTACCAGGTGTGTGATACCTTGATTCACCAAAAATTTCAAATTCTCTTTATTCCTCGGGAATGCCATTGCGGCTAACTTCTTGGGTATCACCCAGGAAAACTTTAAAGGTGGGTAAGCGTCCACTTCGATATCGGGGAATGGATTTTCGGGAATTATCACAGTCAAGTCGTTACGTATCTCCTTTCTTGCGCCTGCCAAATGTTTGTCTTCCTGTTCGGTGATCTCTTCCATTCTCGTCACAACGTTGTAGTAATCCTCGGACATTTCTGCAAGACCGCGTGTTCACTACCACCGAAAATTAAAAAGAAAACTTTTAGTCTTTGAATTTTAAAAGGACAAAGATATTGACATTTAATTTTCATAAAGCCAACTCAGCTGCGCGATTAGCGCGTCTTAACTGATCGTTGTAAGGGCGGCACAATGTTTGGCACGGGTAGGTACGTCTTCGACTGGAGTGAAACGTAATATTTATTTCTGGAAAGCAAAATCTTTATAAAATGTACTTTTTAAATAAACATACGTTGAGTTTTCCTGTTTGATATTTTATGTATACATATTATAAAATTGAAGTGTCTGTTTGTTATGCCAATAAAATAACAGATTTTTACTAAATGCATATGAAAGTATACACTATACTTATAACAAAAAACTATATTTTTTGGTTTTTGTCTGTCTGTTTGATCCGGGTAATCTCCGAAATGGTTGGACCGATATTGACGGGACTTTCACAGGCAGATAGCTAATGTAGCAAGGAATAACTTACTTTTATTTTGAGAAAAAATGATTAGGGTTCGCGCGCTCGAGTAGAGCCACAGGCACAGCTAGTATGTAATAAACGGGCATCAAGCGGCTCGCTTGATGTAAAGTGGTCATTTTAACCCTAAAAATCTATGGTTCTGTATAGACTGATAAGGACCACACTATTATTTGGTTTGTTATTCCTCACTATACTTATACGAGTATTACCACCTTATAAGGAGGTAATTTAATGTACCACTGCGTGTTGTTTTATGCATCTTGTATTTTTTAATAAGTTTTTAATTCTTATATTTTTGGGGTTTTTAGCAGTTAACATGTCAGCCCAATCATAGTATAACCCTTAGTATATACATAAATAATGTTTATGTATTTATATGCGCCCTACGGTTTTTTTTACCTGTATTAAACTTTTTAAACGATTTACGTAAAATCACCTATAGTTTCGGAGATCTCGAGTTGAATGAATAAGTGATATTTCGCTTAATAAGATGCCATTGATATGAACAGACTAGCTACCTCATCAGTGAAACAGTGGAATTTCTTAATATACATTCCGATAATCTCATTATTTGTCAATAGTTTCAACAAGATACAATCTCAAGTTTAACTGTGGTAAAATACCTTTATTTTAAAGTAGGAATGAAAAGTGACATATTAAAGGTAGGTAAGCACAGTAGAATTCAAAAACAACGACGACCACCGAAAGATCAGCAATTCATTGTCAGTCGCCACTATCATGCCGGCCTCTCGGCTGTTGAATATGCGCTGACTGTTCCTGGAACTCAGCCCCGGGAAACTCAGAAACTTGACGGTGACGAACAAATATTAAAAAAAAGTTTTATCAAATAAATTTGGAAGAAAACATTCTTTTCTGATATTTTTTTTGTTAGCTACGTAATATCGGCACTGAACTTTTTTTAATTTGTTCCACTCCGAGGAGTAAATTTTTTTTTACTCGAAATATTGTCTTTTTTATTCATTCTACTACTCATGGGCAACATGAAAAAAATACAAGAATATAGAGAAAAAAGTAGTTACTATCTTTTGAGTGAGTGGAGTGGAGCAATATCCATGGACAATTTGTAAATCTGTAGGCAAGTACGGGAAGTAAGAAGACCGATACGGGTGCGTTGGTACGGCGCGGTAGAAAGTTGGCTGACTAAATTTAACACGAGTGAAACCGTGGGGCACAGGTAGACATAATACGAAATTTTTCATGAAATAATTTCGTATAATCATGCGATCTTTTATATTCTGCTTGTGACGCGTATCCTTGGACGTCATACTATTTTCTGTACAAGATAAACTAAAATACAAGCGGTATAATTTAGTGGCAATAAAACTGTTCTTGTACGTGAAACGTGCATCAAACTTGTGTTTTTCATTTTAATATGCGAAATGTTTATCTGCAATTTGTTTGAACACAGGAAGGAGTTCGCGTTGTATTCATCAATTATAATCATTTGTTATAAAGTGGGTGGATAACCCGTCGTACTTTGGATTGTCGCGTTTTGGGATCAGTAAGTGTTTTTTTTTATCGTTATAGGTTTGGCGTACCTAGTGGCCACAATCTCACCTGAAGTTAAGTGACGATGTGGGCCGATGATAACACGCTAAACCTAGTGGAAGACTGTCTCTCAAGTGCAGCTGCCGGAACATACCTATTGGTGCTTGGCGACAGAATTTCAACATGAGGGTGGTAGCTAGCCAGGCGGGCATTAGAAAATGTCCTACCACTATGATATGGTTTCCTCGCGACATTTGCCTTCACCGAAATTGACGATCGACGTGAAGTCGTACACACTACCACTAAGCTATCATTGCTTCAAAATCATTGCTTCATTGTATATCCATTGCCGAGCTTGCAAGCCGGTATTGCGCTTACATAAGGCACAGTACCGTAACTTTGACGTACAAGAAAAATACATTTCTACTTAGATAACTATGTAGGTAATTAATATCTATTTAAATATTTCGACAGCTGCAATTTCAATCATCATGTATATAGTCGCGACCCAGTTATGTACACATCTCTACTACCCCGCTTTCATACTGGATAGGTAATGCCTGCTTATCTGGAACGAGGTATGCCTAAGCATGTCATTATCGCGGGTGTTACACCAGGTGATCCGAGATTTAGTCGGATAGACTTGTCGTCTCTTACCAACCAGGTTTTATTATTTGACTTCCTTCGCCGAAAGGCATATCATATCATATGATATGATATGCCTACAGAGTGCCGTCTCTATTGTGGTGACCTCACGGCGACCGCCCACGACGCCCACTAGTTATTTTAAAGATTAAAAGGATTGTTATTTTATTTGCGCGGAACCCTATTTATTTTTCTAAGTGACTCCTTATAATATCAGCTATCTGCCAATGAAAGTCCCGTCAATATCGGTTCAACCGTTTCGAAGATTAGCCGGAACAAACTGACAGACACACATACAAACATTTTTTTTTCTGTTATGCGTACCGTATATGCTTTCATATGTATTTAGTAAAAAGCTGTTATTTTGACATTACAAAAAGACATTTCAATTTTATTTATTTGTATATAGATGTTCATTGTAGAGTTTGAACCAACTACCTTAGATTCTGCAGCTGACTAAATTAACACCGGAAACTCTAATATATTATTAACTAGCTGTTCCCGTGGCTGCGCTCGCTTGGACTACAGAATACCGTCGATCGAGCACACGCGCGAATCGTGTTCGTTTTTCCTAATTATTATTATTTGCGCGGGACCCTAATTATTTTTTAAAAATAAAAGTTAATCAAGTTACTTCTTATAACATCAGCTATCTGCCAGTGAAAGTCCTTTCAAAATCAGTCGAACCGTTTGGTACGAAACAATGCATTTAGTAAAAAGACAATACAAAAAAACACTTCAATTTTTGTAATTTTATTATATGTATAGATAGATAATAATTTTTTTTGATCTTCAAACTTTTAAATATCTATTACTGAATTACGCTATATACATAAATAAAATCAATTGTTCATCTGTAAAAGAAATTATAATTAAGTTGCTTTCGGATAATAATTATTCAAGCTTGTATGTGGCCTACTGCTGGGCAAACGTCCCTTCCCGAAGGAAGGCTCGGGGTTAATCACCACGCCAGTAGACGACATATCGGCGATTTCAAACGCCGAGAATTCAACATTTCTATATTTTTCTCACTTACAGTGGACATTAACATTTCTCAAGCGTTCTGGTTTCTTCACGATGTTTACCTTCACCGTCAGCGGATACTGTTACCAATTCAAATGGGTAATGGCTAGGTTTCGAACCTGCGGTCACCGAATGGATATTCACCCGGTATAAACCACTCGGCCACGACGAACGACTATATTAGTTCTCACTATACATATTTAGAAAAATATAATATTTATGTATAAAATTCTCACCTTTTAATAATAACAACTGAATGTATTGAAATCTAAATTAATACTGACATCGAATGGACAGTTGTTAATTGCATCTGTCAAAACTGTCTAATAATAAATTTAATATTAGACTATAGCGTCATTTGACGGTTTGCTCGTACACGTTTTTTGTTATAATTTCGCGTATAACTTATATCAGAAACGGTAAGGAAACTTTATTATTGAAAATAAATGTATGTCTGTTTGGAAAAAATAAGATACTATTCTTGTAATGATAGTATTAACGTGGATAATATAACTTCACTCAGGAACAGTGTTTATTGTAGTTGACTTAATAACTGCAGGTCTTCACTATACAACAACTCGTTTTTAACGACTATATTTCTAGCTTTAGGGGCTCTGGAACCTCTGACAGCTTTTACAGTTTCACCGGGCTTGGGGCGAGCGCTAAAGGCACTCAGCCGCGAAAGCAATGCAATAAGTTCCAAGGGTACCAAAGGGTTCTTCCCCCTAGGAGGAGGATATGTATTTAGTAATTTGTAAATTTTTGTCTAAACTAACTAGCCAAAAAAAGAAAGAAAGGTCCCTTACAGAACCTATATACTTGAGTGGCGTGCATGTGTATACGATGCAGTGTAATGAGTGTATGTTGACAGCTAGTAAATGTAGAGTCACTGTATCGCGGGCGGCGGCTTGAATCAAGCTACATGCGGCTGGATCGGACCTAGGCTTTAGTTGCCGTAGGGTAACACCTGGTAACCCGTCCTTACGCGGATCGAACATAATCGCGGCGCTCTTCTCCGGATCAATAACAATTCGCCATGTTCGAAACCACTCCCCGAGAGTGGTTACGGCGCGTGAGGCGTAGATGATTGTGTCGTCAGCGTAGAGCCCTACCTCGACCCCGGGGGGAATCGGGAGGTTGCTGACGTACAAATTGAAAAGGCAAGGCGCCAGAATGGAGCTTTGCGGGACGCCCTATCGTATAGGGTGGGCGGTAGAGAGTTCGCCTTCCACTCGGTTGTGGAGGTATTCGCGGACTATATATACTAACTTTTCCGGGACTTCTAATTGGTGTAACTTATGGGTTAGTCCGGCGTGTCAGACCTTATCGAAGTCCTTAGCGACGTCGAAGAAGACTGCAAGCGTACGGGCAGGAGCGATTTTACTTTCAGCGAAATTGCTAGTAATGTGCTGTGAGGCACATGTGAGGTGTGTGTGTGTGCACTTGATGTGTACAACAGTGTCGGGCGCGAAAACCGAACTGTTCGGGCGGGTATAGATTTTTATCCTTTATAACGGTCTTGAGACGGTAAAGAAGGAGCCGCTCGTAAAGGTTTCCTAGCGTGTTCAAGAGACTGATCGGGCGATAGCTATCGGGAAGCGAAGCTTTCTTGCCGGGCTTGTGAATCCTTATCACTATTGCTGTTTTCTAGGCGGCTTAAAAGTAGCAGTGGGTGATGTTTACATTGAAAATGCAGACCAAAAGAGCTATAAGGTGATCGGGAAGAAGTTTGAGTACTTCATTCCTGATACCGTCGGGACCAGGAGACTTTCTAGGCTTAAGGCCTTTGATAACTGAACAGATCTCACCAAGCATGACCGGGGTTAGCGTATCCGCAGGGGTAATCGAGCTGAAATCCTGAACAGTGGTCTCGATAGCTTCGATATGAGCAGTGTCTGCGTTGTCGCATTTCGGGGAGCACTGGCTCTCCAGACTGGAGGCAAGGCATGCCGCTTTATCCTCGCTGTCGAACACGACTAGGAGACAGGGGCCCTTTCGAGGGGCGGCATCGAGGGGACGGGTCTAACTTGAGAATGCTGGTGAGGTTCCAGTAGGCCAGATAGAACGGCCTGAGACCCTCTACGTGGTTATCCCACTGGTGACCTCTGAACTCGGCTATACGAGTTCTAAATGCTCTCTGAAGCTGAACCTAATCGTATGATGTGGTTAATCGATTAGCCAAACGCTAGAGAACCTATTTTTTTCATGCATGTAATAAAAGTTATATGAAACATCGTCTTACACTTCGAATGTAATGAATACAAAACCCACGAGGGTCAACAAAACATTATACCATCCATCAACAATATGTACTGAGTTATAAAGAAATCAAAATTAATAAGAACATGGAGGATAAAGAAAATACTCTGTGTCACACGGACAAACACATCGGTCAACATTATAATTGTATTATAATCGTTTCTAATTTAGATCCAGTAAAATATAAACTTTAACACGATGTTAATAAGGTTGAAAGTGAAGTTTTACAAGTCTGACCCTCACCCGAATGAAATTCGTCCAAATTTAGACGACGCGATTTAGAACACCGCGTTACGTGTAGGTAGGTACAATTTTTTATATAATATTCTTTAAGGTCGTCGTCGGACGTCGCATGTAGTTTGTACGTATTTGTATTATATTCCTAGTTAGTTAGAATACTGATAAAAAAACTGTTTAGTTATTAAATTTCACCGTATAAATAATAATAGCTCACGGGTCAGTGGCGTATTTTAAGATGTGGCGCCCTTGGTCTTCAAGGTTTGCCGCACCATCAACTAAAAAATAGGTCCGTGGCCATTATCCCCATGGTCCTAGGGTAAATACGGGTTTGTCATGGAAGGTGTCTCAAATAACATATTAAAAATACGATCCAGCTTCATCTAAAAAATAAAGATAAAAGAGCTGGGAGCGAAATTGCATTTAAATAACAGGAGCTTTTGAAAAAAAAAACATTTTTAAAAGAACTATAATTCAACCGAAGATTTTGATAACATTTTCATCTTTATTGTGTTCTGTTTTTGCATCTTCTTATTACAATTTTTGTTTATAATTAAACGAGAAATTAATTATATGCCTGGTACCCAAAACACACGTATGTACTTTAAAACGATGCGCGAGTTGATCCCCAATTGAACACTTTAGCGAGAGTCTTTTCATCAGCAAATAAGTACCCAACTATGTGACAACCCGTGCGGTATTAGGTATGTACATAATATGTCTAAAGAACCGGGATTTCGCGAGTCCGCTCACTGTGACAGCAAATTTTACTTCCGTGTTAAGAGGATACGGTTGACATCACGCACTGATAGGTATATACCTACCATTTAAGTAACACGCCTCTGTTAGAACAATGGTCCTATTCGTTTATATTTGCTGGAGTAGGAGAAATGATGGATCATGGATTACAGTATTCTTACCACAATTTCACTTAATTTTAAATGATGATGTGGCCGAAGTAACACGCTAAGCCTAGTGTTGTGACTGGCTGTCAAGTGCAGCTGCCGGAACATACCTATTGGTGCTTGGTGACAGATTTTCAACTTGAGGGTGTTAGCTAGCCAGGCGTGCATTAGAAACTGCCCTACCACTATGCTATGGTTTCATAACGAAGTTTTCCTTTACCGAAAGCTCGAAGCTTTGTTGATCGACTCGTTTGTGAGCACAGTATAATCGCTTGTAAATTTATGTAATCGCTTGTAATACTAAAATACAAATAGCAATGATGGCTCAATGGCAGCGTGTACGACTTCGCGTCAATTGACGTGAGTTCGAATTCCTGCAATGAGCCTGAGCTTTCGGTGAAGGAAAACATCGTTAGGAAACCATAGCATGGTGGTAGGGCATTTTCTAATTCCCGCCTGGTTAGCTACCACCCTCAAGTTGAAAATCTGCCGCCAAGCACCAATAGGTGTGTTCCGGCAGCTGCACTTGAGAGCCACTCTACCACTAGGTTTAGTCACACATCGTCACTTAACATGAGCTGAAATTGTGGCCACTACGCCAAACCTACAACTATTTTTTTTATTAATATTTAGATAGGTATCTACCTCCCGTGCATTTCAGTCAGTCGTTTGAAGTTATCCAGAATAGACGGATTTAGTGTTTCTACGTATTTGAAGCATATACATGTATCTTCTCGCATCTATTTATTGTAATTGAAAACGAAATACGTACGTAAAGTAGCTAAATCCGTTCTCTGTCAGTTTAATTGACCGAGATTTAAAATCTATACTAATACAATATAGGTGAAGTTTTTTTATCTGTTTGTTTAAACGCGCTAATCTCTGGAACTACTAGTCGGGTTCGAAAAAATATATTTATTTATGATCTAGCCAGGTTCATGAGGAATAGTATAGGCTATATAACTTCACGCTATGACCCTAAAGAGCGGAGTAATAACTATGAACGTTAAGCTATCTGGTAAGCTGTAGGAAAGTACGATAGGCAACACGGGCGCATTGACAGCGGAGCTCCGTGGATTTTTTCCAATAAATTCAACACGGGTGAAACCGTAGGACACAGCTAGTCTATTTTATATGGGGAATTGGAATTAGCGGTAATATGTAGAAAAACATCGATGTCCAATAAATCTATACTAATATAAAAAATAGGGATGTAACGATACGAACGATAACGGGCACTAGGCGACCGTTTCTGGGTGCTATCTCTAGCTTTAAAATCTTTATATTTTATGGCTGCTATTTGTAGGTAGTACCTGGAGTTGACCAAGTTTTTAGTAAACTTGTGTTTCTGTTTATATTTTGCTTTCATCATAAACATCGAATATCCCTAATCGGATGAATTGCGCTTCACGAATTTAATATTCAGACAACAAACTACACGAATATAGTTGATAATTGATCAACTGAGACGTCTATTAAAATTTGTCTTCTTGCTCTCTTACGTTTATGTCAATAAATTAGTTTCTTCAAAAAACTAAACTAGGCATTTTTATTTTTAACAATAACTAGCTGATGCGTGCGAATCTGACAGCTGTCATTTTAATTAAACATATTGTTAATAGATGGCGCTTTGAATATATTTTGATTAGCATCAATGGATGGAATTCCTAATGAAAAGATTTTTAATTTTTTTTTTTAACGAAAGCATTAATTTAATCATCTGTGTATGATTCATCAATAGCGAGTAACATAAGCTTTAAAAAGAGGTTTGAATAATTGATTTTGATGAAGAACTAACGGAGATATGAGGTTTCGTGGAAAAACACCTTTAAGAAATAATATATAATTTTAATGTACATTATATTCCTCTTTTAAACGATATTTAATTCTTTTGATGTTGATTACATCATTTTTAGTCAAACGTTTAGGTTTAGAGGTTTAAACGTAAACGTTTAGAGCGGAACAGTATTTCACGGATTTTGTAGAAATAAAAAACAATACAAAATTAATAAAGTATATATTTCCTTATTACATAATACAAGTGTGTACTAACTTACTAGTGTAAATAATGCTATGCACTAAACCTAATTAAATATAAGTATACCCATTTTGACTAAAACACAAATCGTATTTGGACCATTTTGAGCCGATTAGCAAACAATGTGAAAATTACGTCCAAATGTATTTTAACAATGAAGGCAACGCGTGATTTTTACTATAATTTAAAACAGAAAATAAATAATTAAGTACATTTTGATAATAACCAGAGATAACCTGTATTATATCGATTACATTTTTAGTCTATGCAAATAGATTCCGCAAAATGGCGCCCTAAGTGACAAGTCATTTCTGGTCGTTTCAATAAAAAAACAAGCTATTAATACAAGAAAATACAAAAACCTGAAAAATACAAATAAACAATACTGAAAAGTATATCATGTAATATACAATTAGTTTCTATTCGATTTGAAATAGAGAAAAATGTATTAAACCTAAAGAAATAATTTTAATTTCAAAAGTAAAATTTCAAATAGTGATGTAACAAAACTTAATTGGATGTTAAATTAAAACAAAATATCAAGAAATAGCTTTTCTAAATAATACAAAAAAAAAATGTGTCAGCACCGACGCGCAACTGGAGTATTACTCCTCAAGAACGGTCTTGGAATTTAGAATATATACAATTAATGAGAAGAGTAAATAGAGGCATCATCAAATCAGCAGAGGCATCAGGCAAATTTAATTTGCCCTCGCGCGGCGTTCCCGCTCATTTTAACTGTTGATTCGCGTTTGGCGGCTATCGCAGTAAACGAAAAAGAGTTGAATAAATCTCAACTTTATTTCAATAACCCTAAGTTTAAAATTGTTTGCGTGATGTTTCAATTTCAGTCCTCATATTTTTTCATTCTGTGCGCCTTATACCGTTTCTTAAGGAGTAAACTTCAATAATGAAAAAAAAAAACTATCATGGCCGGATTTGGTTGGGAGGCCGCGAATAATTTTGAATAATATTTAAATCTTTAAAAAACGATACCTGAATGCAAGCTTTCTTCTCTGTCGACACGGCAGATATTTTTTATTATCAAAAACATTAAAAAACTCACTGTGGAGGCCTCGTTCGTGTGGGGGTCCGAAGCCCCAGTTGCCTTTCCCTAAATACGGCTGTGAACTCTATCATACATTTAGGAAATCCTAATTGAGTTAGCAAAATTCACCAGCGACTTCTAAGGTTTGATTCTACACAGGTCAGGTACGATTTGACTGATATATTCCTCAATACCAAAGCCCAGAAATGAATTCAAAATGTAATGTAATTATATCCATTAATTCTTTTCATTTAACTGATCTATTAAATAAAGTTTATAAAGCCGACTTTTTATACACATTAAAACAGCGTCGATTGCGTATTAAAAAAAATTTACGAGGAATCGACTTATGAAATATCTTTCAATTTATAAGTAGGTACATAACTCAAATTTAATTGCATTAATTATTATTCATTACAAAGAATTATTTTTATATTAACAAACAGGGTTCTTCTTCTTCTTTATTTGGCGCCGCAAAAAGCACTTGCCAGTGTCAATGTGTTGAAGTCATCGTATGTAGTATTTTTATAAGTTGGTCTAACAAGATGTGGCTCCCTTGTTAGAAATATCTAGAGAGTTTTTGTGACTACTCAAAATGCATGTTTTCAGTTTATATTTATAATCCACTTCATGAATGCACAATAACCAAAATAAATCACGCAAAATACCTCGAATATTAAATAATATAGGGTCAAAGAACCTAAGTTAATGAACTAAAATAAAAATCACAACATGGCAGTTCAAGATTCCGCCAAAAACTCGACAAACATGGTTATACGTTAATAAGCAGGGATGGTAGACAGTGGCCCGATAATCCTGGTACAGATGTCGATAAAAGTTGGTATTTGAAAAAAGCTGGTACATTCAAGCAAATACTTAGTACTTAGTACCCAACTTCAGGAACCTTATTTCGTGTTCTGTGCGCTACGACAACCTTTTTTACCTCTTTAGTGAAAAAACACCTCAGCCCTTGATCAATATTAAAAGTTGATATTATAGCATACGAGTATAATTTTTACCTGGTACATCTCCCATCCCTGGCTAGACATGGAGTTTTAAAATAAACTAGACTGAGGGCCAGATGTCTCACTTAAATAAAAATTATAATCAACCGATAAAGATTAGAATTATTTTAATGTTATTCAGTGTCGAATAAGTAAGACTATAATTTTCAATACTTTTACAATAGAAATTTTAAATAATCAAATTATTTTTAATTCAATTTGTTTAGTAATTTTTGACCACTTTAATAGAAGCCACATACAAAATGAAAATATAATATTTTTCCACATTATACATCAGTTTTACGAACCCTGTTATCAGTACAATAGTATTGCCTAAAAAAGCAACATCAATTAAATTTCGGATAACTTAATAAATTGTAAAAATACCATTTGCAAATACTTGCCCATAAGTATATATCGATATACATGGATTGGAATGTATAAATAGTTCCCCGACACTAGTCGTGAGCACGGCGCTGTGGTAGTGCGTAAGTTTAATACTACGCATAAGCGTCAACAACCAATAGGAAATGACGTCGTTGTGTCAAACGACAATTGACACCGATTTTGATCAATAGTATTATGTGAATTGAAGTATCTTTCTGATACTTCAATAACATTTCTAAAAACTAATGCGTTGATTACACGTATGGAGTAGAATGGAGAGATAGTCACTCGGACCCAGTACTACTTACTGGGCCGAGTGCCCAGCCCTCGCGCACCGTCTCGCTAGCCCACTCATGTGTTGAGTATTCACGGTGCGTACTTGATTCACTGATCGTTTTTTTTTTTTTTTTTGGACTGATTATACTGTTAGCCTTAGAGGCCCTGGAGCCTTTGCGGCTTTTACAGCTTTACCGGGCTTGGTTCACTGTTCGGTATTTGTACACGCTAGTATATGGCTAGACCCTGTAACGCATACGAAATTGAACTCGATGTAAAGTTACAAAATACGTATATTCACTCACTCGCCCGTATCACTTACTCGGCCTAGTAGCATTTTGCTGTCTCGCCATTGTACTCGATATGTGTAATCAAGGCATAAGGTACGATCACTTGACGCGGTGAAAAATTGTTTCACAGAACATTTTATACGGAAGGTGGATACTCATTTTCATACAATAGAAATAAATACAGTTTTAAATAACAACTTTTACTTTAAACTTAATTACTTATGAAACTGAAAAATCGCTTGTCCCATTGATCGATAGCTTACATAATGTGACTACAATCATGCGTAGAACTCCAGCCATGTGTACCTATAGATTTTTTTTTTATAATACTGTATTATAAATGACCACAATATCTTGTACAGTAATGCTGTGTGGCCTAAGATTACAACATGCTAAGGATGGTCGATATTCATCGATGTTGAGCTTAAAAAAATCGACGTTATAACAGTGATATTAGGTCCTTTAATGCATCGTAATGCATTCTTAACAGAACAGAAATAACGAAATTCGATGTTTCCGTCATTGTCCGTTTTAAATGGGGTTCGAGGGCCCTCGTACTACCCGTCGGAAATATCTAGGCGCCTCGAATGTATGGAATACCGCACGCTATGGCGACAAAAGATAAACTTGGGTAAAAAAAAATGTCAGTCAAGTATTTTTTTTTTCTATTTTTTATAACTATATAATCGAAGATATTTCATGAATTCTTTTTTATTATTAAAAATATGAAACAAACTTAAACTATTTTAATACAAAACAAAATAAGCGGCCATGAATGCGACTACCGTGCATGTGGTGTCGGGTTCGATTTCCGGGTCTTTTTTATTTTATTTTCGAACTGTACTTATACTGTTAGCCTTAGGGGCCCTGGAGCCTTTACGGCTTTTACAGCTTTACCGGGCTTGGGCCCCCGGGTCAGGCAGTGTTATTGGGAACGATATGTTGTTTCCCCACTATGTATAGTTTTACACATGTGACTATCAACCATCTAACTAACTCAATTTTGAAAGTTAGTAACAGTAACAACGAATAATTAACGAAACAGCAAAAAAAATAAAATCAAGCGAGCGTACACGTGCGTACGTGCATGTGTTGGTGCTAATATGCCGAGACAGAGGTAGGATGCAACGCGGGACGAGGGAATAGCATTCGTTCGAGGTGCCTAGATTTTTTAGTCTTTTAAAGGTATAGCGTTATAGACACAATCTCATATAATTTTAAGTGATGATGTGGCCCAAAATCCGATGAGTAGAGAAAACACACCTATTGTGTGGTGCTTGGCGACAAATTTTCAACTTGAGGGTGGTAGCTAGCCAGGCGGGCATTATAAAATACCATATCACCATGCTATTGTTTCCTTCACCGAAAACTCAGGCTCATTGCAGGGATTCGAACCCACGTCATCGATATTTCCGACGGGTAGTACAAGAGATCACGCACTAACGATGGTACAATGATTTCTAATGTCGATATTTATCGGAAATCGATCATTACTTACCGATATTGATCGTTATCGATGTTATTTTAATATCGCTCAGCTCTATAACACGCTTAACCTAAAGGGACAAGAAAATCGTAACAGTTTTTTTTACATTATCAACGTTCGAAGGAACAGATTATGTCTTACCTAAACTTTCAAACCTTGTTATAGATTATAAGAACAAAAAAAAACAAAGACCTATAAAAAGTGAGATGAAAAAAGCCCGATAAAAAAACTAACAAATCGCTTAGCTATAACACTATACTATTTAATTAATAGCACCTTCCATAGGAAGTGGGGGATGGGACTATGCAACTCTCAGACACAACACTATTGAGACACTATGTACTAAATTAAACAGTAGTTCATGATAGACGTCAGTACATTCAAAAAATTCCCTGTTTTATATTGACCTATAAAAAAAATTATCTGGATCATTACAATGTTAGGAATTTTTTTGAACTTCCTAGCTCGCTAAAAATTTAAAAAACGATAGAGTACAAGTTTTTTTTTTATATTCAATAATTTATGGGTTAGCCGTAATATATTTTAGTTTGAAACATTTCTTAGTCTTTTGTCCTTTTAAGTGTTTCAAGACAGAAATGGGGTATATGATTCGGACGCCATTGTTTGTCAGTATCTACCAAGTGCTTTTTAGTTTTATGATAGCAAAGGCAAATTTAAAAGATACTAAGAATGGTAGGTTGTCGTTTACAAATATTTAAATATCAATATACGTATTTGCGTAAATGAGGTCTTCATATACTTATAAATTGTTAGTGATCGTATAAATTATGAACGAATTGACCATTTGAGGCCAGATGTTTTGTCTAGACCAAGGCTGCCCAATTAAGTGGGTCATAATTTCTAATCCACGTTAGCTGGCCGGTAACCCAATGGAAAATATTTGTATACAGCCTTATTAGATTCAGAAATACATAGATAAGTTATTTCAAAATTAATAGTTTCATTTAAAGAGAGTTTAATTTATAGTTGGCTAGCAAATTTAAATGCCTTGCAGGCCACATAACACATAATGGTCCAGACAATGGTTTATAGCTATATAGAAACCGATAGATGGCGCTGTAGTCGTTATAATACGTAAGAAAAAACTAATAAGAGATTTATCTTTATGTATATAATCGTTTGTGCGTCTGTTAGTGATTTGACTAACTGACACAATATTTTTATCAAAGTGATGGTTGCTAACTATAGCAAAAGCCGGTAAATGACGTTTTAGGGTCTGTTGTTTGAGACATAGTCAAAAATAGATTGTTAGTTAAATTAACTATTGTTGGTTGACCGAGGTTAGAGCGTTAACTATGACACAGAGAGAGATTACTTTTTCGATATCACTTTTAACAATAGTCAAAGTTAACAGCTATTTCCTCCTCTATACCTCGGGAAGCTATTTTAAAATAAGCAATTGTTTTTTTCATCGCAACACCGCCGTAGTTGTCAAAGATATCTATTCGGTGACGGCTGTATATAGGGACATGTGTGCAATCTATTGCTCCAACAACACTTGGGAATTTTGCCACATTGTATTTTTTTTTACTGTTTCTCTGATTTCTCTTGTTCCTCTAGGCATTGATATAAATTGTTTCAATTTTGTACATATTGTTCTTGAAACGTTATGGATAATTCGACATGCAGTCGATTTATACAACCCAAATAGGTTCCTGAACATTGCTGAATATTTCCAGTGGCATAGAATCTTAGGGTTAATTGGATTTGCTCTAACGGAGAAACAGCGTTAAAAAAAGTATGTAATATAAATATTAGTCGATTTTTGCACATGTACAATATATAAACAAGTAATAAACAAACAAGATAATATTAGTAATAAACATTTACCTAGATGTAGGAAATCGAATGTATCTGCCAATTTCACTAACAATCTACTTAACACTTTCCTTTGACATTCGATAACGAGCAATATATTCAGAATCGTCCCTTATTTCCATTTGCTAAAAACGTGGCCTAATAGTTTTTGGCTTCCGCAATAGTACATATTCTACAATTATTTCGTCGTCGCTTTCAGATGAACTATCATCGTGCAAGTCAAAAATCTTTGAATATTTAAATTCATTTTTATTAGTATTCGAGAAAGATAAAACTTATGCATAAATTGCGAACCAACGTCTGAATGAAACAATACAGCTGTCAAGATTAACATTAACTATCCGCCATATTAGTTAACTACACCAGAAGGCAGCAGTTAAAATTATTTGACTATTGTTAAAAAAATAACTACCTGTTAGGGTAACTAGCTATCAAACAACAGACTTTTGTCAAAATTAACAAATAGTCAATTTAACAAGCTGTTTTTAACTATAACTACTGATGAAACAACAGACCCTTAGTCGTAATCATTAAATTCAATATTTATTGACCAAAATATGCCATTTATACATATAATAAAATTGAAGTGTCTGTTTGTAATGTCCAAATAACAGCTTTTTAGTAAATGCATATGAAAGTATACACAGACATATAACAAAAGAACTATTTTTAATTTTTTTATCTATTGTCTGTCTGTTTGTTACGGATGATCTCCGAAACAGTTGGACCGATTTTGACGGGACTTTCACTGGCAGATAGCTGATGTTATAAGGAATAACTCAGGCTACTTTTATTTTAGAAAATTAATAACGTTCCGTACAAAAACTTGAAAAACGTTTTTAGTACTCCACGCGAGCGAAGCCGCTGCACAGTTAAATCACGAAATCTGTATCCGATAGGGGGCGTTGTTACCGAGTTATTAACTACCGGATACAGCAGAACAATGTCTGCCGAGATGGCTAGTTTTATTATAAGAATCACATTAACCTACTGTCCGACTTTAGTACATAGCGTACGAAAAAACAAATATGGATGTTTTTTTTTAAATTTCATAATTATAATGCAATATATTACAACTAACTCTTATTGTCTCGTAATTATACACAATGGAATGATAACACGGCGAGTACATATCATACAAGTTTCACTATGGAATGTTGTTAATACTACAAATTAAGTTCTAATGAAATGTTTAACCACAGATAATAAATAAGTTTATGAATGAACGTAATGAATGATTGACCGTAATGAATGATTGACCGTAATGAGTCGTTTAAACTTATATATACTTTTAAATATATACGTAAATTGGAATATACAACTTATTTCAAAACTAAATAGACCGTTTAAGTACAAACATTTTTTTTATGTTGTATAGAAAAAAATACGCATAAACAAATAAATTCCATGATTTTTTTTTTCAGTTTCCATTAAATAAAAAATTATAAAATTCAATACATAATTACGATAGATTAGATTTTTTTAATCAAAAGTATTTTCCAGACCAGAGATAATAAAAAACGTTTTTTTTTCTTTGTCTATGGTTATAAAGTATTTGATTTCTTATTCGACGATATAATTATTCTGGCCACAGGCAACAATAGACCGAGCCTTGCATTGAAATAACATAACTAAATGTCTATTATAAAATTGATTGTGACAACTAAAATAATCTAATTTGACACTTCTTAAATAGAAAAATAACGCATAAAATGGAATGCTTCGCTTAACACAGCCCTAACCATAGAGCACGATAACATATTTTTATTTATTTTAATGTCTTTAAAATTACCTCATATCACTTTAATTTTTTTTGCACAGACAACACTGCGATAATTTTCTATATATTTTACCATGGTATCAGGAGTTCGTATCGATATGTAGTCTGTAATAATGCAAAAAAAAATACGAAATCATATTTTTCGAATTTCAATCATATAATTTCTTCAGCCTAGATTTTAGATACTATTTCGAATGTAACTGTTAGTATAATTTTCTATACGCATACTAACTCCAGATCAAACTATTCTTTTAAACTCAAATTCATTTCGACTACCATACACATATACATTTATAAATAATAACATAAAAAAAAGTTACAAAATACTTTCCTGTTTGTAAACGTAACAGATTAAATTTCGATAAACTCATTCCTACTATCGACAAATGTCCCTTCCCTAAACGATTACCTGTGAAAGCACTGTGTATAAAATTAATTTGTTTTTTATACCTATAATACATTATTTGAAACACAGAAGCAGAAATAATTGACACTTCAGTATGCAAAATTTTATCGAATTCTACCGATAAAATCCAGTTTTGAAATATCGATAAAATCCGTACACGGAAAAAACACGATGATGTAAATTGTTTTAGGCCGTCACAGGCAGTTAATACCTTGTTTTATTGTACCAAACATGATTATAGGCCTTGATCAGATCCACCATTGGTATCTTTCCCCTATTAATATCGATCATTTAACTATTGTATTACCCGATTATCATTTACAAAAAATTTCACTGTCACAATTTACCCGCATATAGTTATTAAATGCCTGCACACTGTATTAGAACTTCCAACGTCTCTGTTGAATTCTTTTGATATCACATTTGCCTTCGGGTTTCCTCATACAGAGGCGAGACATCTCTTCGGCCCTGGCCGTTCTATACCTGTCGAGTATGTACTAGAGATGTAGTACTTGCCCGTCGTCCTTCGAGGGGACGTGCGGGAACGCCGTTTGTGATTCAGTTTGGTCTTCCAACGTGACCGCCGTCAGGTCGACTATTTCATCTTGTTCATCTTGATCGAATCTGGAAATATAGTTAAAAATATAATCTATGCTACATCACTCTCCGGCATCAACCGGTGACGGGGTCCGAGATTGCATATTTTTGCAAAATAACCACGCTGTTGCATGAGTAGGTACTTTAAATATGTGGTGCTTGTGCGTGAGAGTCGTTTGACGCGGAGCCCCCCCCCCACCCCCGCCGCAACCGCCCCCGCTCCCCGCGCCCCCCACCGCAACCCGTCGCTAGATGCTCAGTTCAGTCAGTTCACAATCCGAAGAAGATACAAATCGAGCTGATAATACATCTACTACGCTAAAAGACATTCGACTAAAAATGAAAAAAATCTTAAGACTTAACCAACATAATAACTATAACGATAGCGTGGAACTCGTGGCAGAAATACCAGAGAACTTAGATTCACAATCACTGACAAAAGATTTTACATTACAGGAAGATTTACAATTACAGACCCGGCAAGAAGTAGCGTCTTATACCATTGAAACTAAAAAAAAGAAGGATTTTGATAAAATACTAAAAAGGAAATGACTGCATTTGAAAGTGAAGGAGTTCGAGGAGAATACTTGTCTGCTATTCATGATTATTTGCTGACAATTAAACCGATAAGTGTAGAAGCTCAGAGAGCCTTCTCGGAAACACAGGCTACATTTCTCGCGCTATTAGCGTTCAAGTGGATTGGTAGATGACGACACAATTTGTTTCCTAAAATCGTTTTTTCAAACAAAAAAAAGTTTACGATTGAAAAAAAAAATGTGGAACAAAATATTCTATTCAATTTAGTCCCTAAGGAGGCACTGATGGACGTTAATACACTATTATTACCAGTTCGGAAAACATCCCACAATCATCGAGGATCCGACAAGAAACCCAATGAGGTTCAACAATATTTATTATTTTATTTTTTGACTGTGTAATTTAAGACAGTTAACAATTATATTATTTCAGGATGTACATAGAGAGACAGAGTAATTTTCAGAAATCACTATCACACACTTAATAATCCAACATGTTCCTTAAACTTATTGTCCGGCAAGCCGGTAATATGCTTGGCGATTTTATTATAGAACCTAATACTATTACATAAAAAACTTACCTGTCCTCATCGGGCTCGGTGGAGGGATGCGAGGTCCGCGAGACAGTCTCCGGAGGGGGCGGAGGGCCGCTGCGCTGGTTCGCCGGCCGGACCGTGATTATCAGGTTCGAGGAATTCGCCACCATCATATCAGTCACCTGAAAACAACAGAGGTAGAAGCGATGACGGGAGTTTTTGAGGGGAACTTACACAGACCGGTTGTATATATTTTAAATTATAGATTTTCGTTATTTGACCCTATACTGTCTGACTAGATGTGCCCGCGGTTTCACCCGCGTATAATTTAAAAGAAATCGCTGATTGATAATTTATAATACATCAGTATAGACAACATTTTTATCAGGCGGCCCGGATTAGACACTTACAGTCATAGACCGGAGCAGAGTGTTGCATTATTTTAATTTAACATTATCTGCCAAACTGTTCGTCCTAATAACATGCTATAAAGGAAAAGGTTTATCTACATAAAATTGTCTTGATGATGAAGTAACTTTCGTTCGTAAGGATTAATATGCCATGCCTAATAATAATGATCATAAATCATATTTCAATAAAACTTTGTCACAAAATGCCAGCGCACGCGGATAAAGCAGTTAGGGTGGGTCCGCTTTATTATTATAGTATATTGTGTGATTTTAGCGGCATTTTACGTGATGTATTTTGATTATTGTTTACATATGAAATTGATTATAAATAATAACTAGGAACATGAATTTTATGTTGCCACAAAAACCGCCTGGACGGTTTTGACAAAGGAGCCACCATCTTCTTAGAGCTAATATTTGAAGTTTACAAGAATAATTAGAAATATATTTTATTCATGTGATGTTGGAAAAAAATTGTACCACAGTTGCGTTTAAATATAAAAAAAAGAAGCGATAACGGCTAAGTGACAGCGCTTTTTACACCGCATGTATATTGATATGTGTTCCAAAATTGGTGGTAAGACTTAGACGACGTAATTTTAGTAAAGACAACAATATAATGTGTATTAAATATTTTATTTATTATATTTGTCCCAGTTGTATGCATAAAAAATATTTATCTGAAGATATATATCTCAATACCGTGTATACCCCACCCCCCGTCCCGCGTCCCACAAACCTTCAGGAGAGTTGCGCTTACAGCGGTACGGCCTATACCTCTATTTAATTAACATATTGCATCATACCTATTGTAAGGGATATATATAGTCAATCCGGTCTTTTTTTTTGCTTATTATCTGAGCCATCCTGGCACAAATCTGACCAATATAGATGATTTGGACATGGAGACAGATAATCAAAATGTTGATTAATTAAGCTCATAAGCAGATCGTTTATCAAACTAAGTGTAAAGTTAAGATTATTATGATGACGCTCACCTGATCGAGGGTCTTGTTGGATACGTCAATCCCGTTGACTTCTAGAACTTCATCGTTGACACCGAGCAAGCCGGTCGACTCGGCCAGCCCGCCCGGCACCAGACGCGATATGAAGATGCCGGGGGAACGCTCCACGCCATTCGGTGTCACACGGACCGATGTCCCATCTCTGAAATCGTATGGTAACATGTTTATATTTGCAAACGTCTTAGGGTAGATTCGACCAAACAAGAGTAAATCTTAATCTTAGAATAAATCGTCAGTTAATTGAGAGTAAATCAATTTTACGTTTTACCACCTACAATTCTAAAAATAGATGGCCTATTCGGGAATTGTTACTATACCGCCGTTTCGCACGGAATAACGGAGCTGTTCCTAGAATAATTTAATGGCGTCAGTCAGTCCAGTCATCTGATTTCTGTTATTTCACAAATATTTATTCTGTGTTTTAATTTCAAGTCAACGCAACGCACTAAATTAATAGTCTGGCATTGTATAATGCACTGTATATTCATTGTTTACTCGTAATGTACTATTGTACTGGTCTGCAATAATTTGCCACTGAGCTAATTTTGATTTAATAGTCACTCCATCAGTTTTTTTTTATTTTCTATAATATTAAAATAAAATTCAACTAGGCTCAAAATAAAATTCAACTAGGCTCAACAGAAGTTCCTTTTCAGACGACAGCCAATTAAGACTGCGTTTATGCTTATCCTTCATCATTTTCACTTGCTAACGATAAAATATAAAACCACACGACAAAACTTGATAATTCCCTCAAACAAACAACAAATAAAATTAATACGTTTGACAGCTAGCTAGCTTATACTACAGCTACTTTTTCACACTATAATACGGCAAAATCGAGTTGACATGATGTATGCTCTTACACTATCCCGTTGTAGAACAACATATATTTGCCGGGTTTTATTTTCGTTCACCATTCTCTCTGCTATTCGCGTATTGTTATTCTTAGCGTAAGTATACTATCGATTACGTAGAAACGACTATGGATTTACTCGAGATTAAAATCATGGAATAGATTATTCCTGGTATAGTTACTCGTGTATAAATTTAAGTTTGGTCGAATCCACCCTTAAAGATAGAGAATCTTAGTCCGGGAATAGATAAACTGTTTAGACACTTTATATGTTACGCAGCATTATGACCACGTGACGTCATCGTCCAATAAATAAATCGTAAGGTTGATCGTCTTTACAAATTTTAAGCCACTATTTCAACACTTAGTAATAATAATTCTATGGTGACTGTATAACAACTCAACTATTTATGTTTACTGGACGATGACGTCACGTTCTCCGATTTGCGTTACCGATGACATAACTCGTAGACAAAAATCTTAATTTTCCTAACCACACGAGCTGAACTACGGTGTCAAAGTTTTAGAAGAGATATTTATGCAGGCCGGCATGACAGCGACGACCACCGATGAACTGCCGAGGTCGATCTCTCGGCAGTCACCGTCGTGTTTGGATTATAATGTGCTTATTATCAGGGACAGTACTGCCAATTTGCCAAACTACCACATATATTCGATAGATTCACATAGTTCAATATATGTAGTTAGTAGTACTTACGAGATATTCCAAATCAGTGTTGGATTCTAGTTCGATGTACTTAGTTCATAATACGCACGAGATATTCAAAATCAGTATGGGATTCTAATTCGATGTATGTAGTTGGTAAATCGCAAGAGATTTTCCAAATCAATGTTGGATTCTAGTTCGATGTATGTAGTTGGTACAACGCACGAGATATTTTCCAAATCAATGTTGGATTCTAGTTCGATGTATGTAGTTGGTACAACGCACGAGATATTTTCCAAATCAATGTTGGATTCTAGTTCGATGTATGTAGTTGGTACAACGCACGAGATATTTTCCAAATCAATGTTGGATTCTAGTTCGATGTATGTAGTTGGTACAACGCACGAGATATTTTCCAAATCAATGTTGGATTCTAGTTCGATGTATGTAGTTGGTACAACGCACGACATATTTTCCAAATCAATGTTGGATTCTAGTTCGATGTATGTAGTTGGTACAACGCACGAGATATTTTCCAAATTACTGTAGGATTCTAGTTCGATGTATGTAGTTGGTACAACGCACGAGATATTTTCCAAATCAATGTTGGATTCTAGTTTGATGTTTGTAGTTGGTAAAACGCACCAGATGTTCCAAACCAACCAATTTACAATAATTTAATAATTAATTATTAGAAAAATATTCTATTCATGTGACGTTGGCAGAATTATGTATAAATACAGATGCTTTTAAATAAATAAAAAATTGACACGTCGGGCACAAACATTCGCGACAATTGATAAAACATAATATGCCACTAACGTATGTCTGTTTACTTCAAAAGGGATGCAGTATATTAGCATAGTTTGCTCACCGAATAAAGAAGCCCAGGGGTCGATCTGATCCATGTTTCAGCAGCTTCACCCTCCGGCACGTTTCAGGAACTATGTCGACGTCTATTATTGCAGACACCTGAATTTTTTTTATGTATGAAGCATTATGGTTCAGTGGTAGCGTACACGGACAACCCGTCGATCCATGCGAGTTCGATTCCCTGCAATAAGCTTGCCCTTTCGATGAAGGAAAACATCGTGATGAAACCATAGAATGGTGATAAGATATTTTTAATGCCCGCCTGGCTAGCTACCACCCTCTTGTTGAAAAACTGTCGCCAAAGACCTATTGATGTATCCTGGCATCTGCCAGGATCTGTGCCTGGCATCTGTGCATCTGCACATGAGAGCCAGTTTCCCCACTAGGCTAGCGCTTTCGCTAATCTTGTAAAAGTTTCAAATAATAGTAGAATCTACAGATGTAATAGAGACATTTTGAGTTCTTTTTTAATATTTTGGATAAAGTTTATTTTCTACGCCAGGGGGAAAAACGGACAATGTCCTTTTCGCTAGTCACAGGGGTTACACACCTTTTTTGGTGTGGTTCAATTTATACTGAAAGTTCAAAGTTCGTATCAATGTCGGAAATAAAATAAAATAATTTGACATTTTTATTATTATAATTACATACGTACATATAAATGATGTTATGATTATATATTTACTTTGTCCCGAGTTGAAAATTAAAAATGTAGTAAGCAATCGTGTTTAGTGCATCATTAAGATCAATTTAGATTTAATTAAATTCATTCAATCAGTTTTACTTTCATTCTCTGATGACGAACACGTGAAAAAGTCATTTACATAATACAAAATTAGAACAAAAACAAATAATCAAAATCACAACTGAAAACGGGTTTGTAATCTCCGAATGTCCATAAATTCCAGAAATTTCATTAAATGTTTAAATTATTCAACATTTATAATAACATTACCAGATTTACTACTAGGTACTTTTGGTATATGTAGTAACATGTTATGTTAAAATAAACATGTCTAAGCACAATTCACATAAAGACGCAGCGGCTGAAGATACGTACGTCCATTTAGTATCAGTGAGTGTGGATAGTAAGTAGTTCGCGTCGAGCTGAGTCCACGGCGCGAGTCTGGAGGTGGCTAATAAACTACCACTGAGCTATCATAGCTTCAGTTAAATTGCAATGCTTACCATTCTAAAGTCGTGTGGGTTGGATATAGCGAGTCCTTTGTTCTTGGCCGGTGTGCCGCTGAGTATTGAAGATATGATGTTACGTGGACGCATCGTCCCATAACCGTTCAACTCTTCAAGACTGTCGCCTGCAAGAGAAGTATAAATAATCTTTTACACATAATGGCCTATGGCACTTTGTTAAAGAACGTAGACCTCAAACTATCATATTTTAAAATATCAGCATTTTTAGATAACATGGTGACTTAATAGTTCTTCTTTAAATATAATGGCAACTGTTTATCCACAGTTAGCGAGTTGACAATATGTTTAAAAATTAAAGATAATTATTTATTCATATTGTTTTATTCATAAAAAAGCCTAAAACAATACAAATCTGTAAAACAATAATTGTCGATATGTTTTGTATAGTCACTTTGTTGGAAAAGCCAATCAGAAAACGTGACGTCATCGTACACTATTTACATACACAGTTGAGTCTTATTAGGTTATCTTGTTACAAGTGACTCTAAAATTACTATTAAGCGTAGAAATAGTGACTTTATAAGTATATAACTACGTACTGAAGAAATTTCGTAAAATTCTTTCTACTAAACTCAACTTTGGCTATAATACTTTAACCTTCGTTTTATTTATTGAATGATGACGCCACCCGCGGTACTATTAACAAAATACCACGTTTTTGAGACATATTTTTATTAAAATTATAAAATGTGTACGTAATATATATTTAATTCACGAGTATTATTTTCAATACCAATAAAGGGCTTAAAACAACTTTTCAAAAGTTGTTAACTGACAGATTTTTACAAAGAAATCAATTTTCTAATGATCACCCACAATAGGAATTTTTGCATTCAGTCTTTTGAGCGGGGACAGCATGAATCGGCAGGATTGCAAAATCGGTAAAAAAAGATAACTATCAATTTTAAAAGTTAATATTATCGTAAAAACGTAGAACTTTTATAAGCTGTATTAGCAGCCGGATTTAGCGTTAGAGCTCTGAATGGATATGACTAATCTAGCACACCTGGCGGCCAGCCCTTGGAATGTATTCTATATTTGGTAAGTTATTACTTATTAGTGATTGACAAACAACATTCATGAGAAAACGTTATTGTAATTGAAGAAGAATGCCGGAAACTGTCATGGTGTCCACCTGATGTTAATTGGTTTTGAGTCAGTCGGTAATAGGCTTCTAGTCCTGGGGACTGAGTTGGTAAACATTTGTATCTAATAATGGATAAAGACCATGGTCGCATTCTCATGTGCTTTGTGTGATGACTTAAATTTTTATTCTAAAACTGCGAATAGATCAGTCGCTGCTCATAATTAGAGCAAGCAATGATGGCTCAGTGGTAGCGTGTACGACTTCGCGTCGATTGACGTGAGTTCGAATCCCTGCAATGAGCCTGAGCTTTCGGTGAAGGAAAACATCGTGAGGAAACCATAGCATGGTGCATTTTCTAATGCCCGCCTGGCTAGATACCATCTTCAAATTGAAAATCTGCACTTGAGAGCCAGTCTTTCACTAGGTGTCGCGTGTTATCATCATGGGCCACATCGTCACTTAATATCAGGTGAGATTATGGCCACTACGCCAAACCTATAAGGACAAAAAAAGCACTAGCTTGTTTGCTCAAATGCTTACGTGCCTCGCATCAGTAGGGGGATTGTACATTTCCAGCGCACCAATCACAGACGAGTATGAGAAGGACTTTTTTTGTTACAAGGGGAAACTGGGGGTTTTCGACTACGCCCGATCGATTGCCGTCATCCCTTTTCTGATATCTCTACTCAAAGATAGCTTTCAGGATTCATTATCTCCACTACCCTCTAATGATATCATTAACCCTTAACGCGATAACGATAACAAGGAGCTCGCTTCCATGCATTGTCCCTTAATGTTCTCGCGCGATAACGATAACAATGAGCTCGCTTCCTTGTATTGTTTCCTTAATGAGGTAATTACTAATCACTTGTTGTTTTTAAAAATAATAAACCGTTTCCAAATCTTATTATATGACTTTATTGTATAAATATGTCTTAAATAAATGCGATAATATTATATCATTTTCTATCGTATTACTATTAAACAATCATAATTCCTTACATTTGTAAAATTTTCAAGGGTAAAAGTATTCCTAGCACTCGCCGTCCGCTGCCGCGGCCCGCTCGCTTCGCTCGCTCGTCTCGTGCATTATTATTACAGTTCCAACCTAACCTAACCAATCCAGTTGTTTTATAAACCTATGAAATTCTAACTCTTACCGATACTTGAACTGTCAGGCAATCAATAAATGATAACACGCTTTTATTTTTTCTCAACAAATTCTTTATTTATCAGCATATCTTATTATATTACTTTATCATAAAAATATGTCTTAAATAAATGTGACAAAACTATATCACCTCTATCGTATTACTATTAAACAATTTAACAAAATAATTCATAGAATATCCTGTGAACATATATAGTAAAAATACATTATGCAGTATTCACCGCAAACAGAAGTGAACTCATTTTGTAGTGTATGTATATTGAAATCCCATCTCCTTGCATTTCTTTCTAGAAATAATTTGTTGTATCCAGTCGGCGGTCGTCCATATGAATCGAAATAATGTCCGAAACCATTTTTATCGATGTATATAGCTATCCAGTGAGACCCCGGTTTTGTATCTGGATCTAAATTACTTATAACATATGTTGGAGCTTGCATACGTATTGGGAACCGGTTGGCGGCGTATACATTACTTTTTAAGTTTGGATAAATATTACTTAAATGTTTTTGTATATGTAGTGCATTCATAACTGACTCACACAATCGCAATAATTAATTCTCAAAACAGTAGTTCATATGTTATAGGTATTATTATAGGTTATAACCGGATATTTAAATTCTGATGAAGGGATGAAAATAAAAAATATATTTAGTTAAATACATGTTCCTAATTTTATTTCATTCCAATTACATATTATATATACATTTTAACTTTAAAGTATGTATTACAATGATAACTCAACTACTATATATAGTCTACGACTCTACGCTTACATTACGATTATTATCAAATTCATTATACACAATACAGTTGATAATTTGTGAATGAGTTGTAAATATTATTAATTTCTAGTAAGGGGTCCATTTCCCCCATTCAATTTTATTCTTAATTTTTTTTGAATACTTGTCTCCACTCGTCGGTGTTAAGAAAACTTGTTCAGCCGATGTGTGTCCTGCGAGATCGTTTAATTGTAGCTGGTTTATAAATTCACACCTCTTTGGGTTTCCAAGATAAGTCAGTGGTACTTTTCATATCTTTCAATGCCTTTGCAAATGTTTCCCAACCTATTGGATAACTTTTCTTCAGTGGTCTTAGCGAATCATTTACTAAGTCTACAATATTACTTCTAGGAACTTTTTCCTAGTCGTCCCAGTCGTCCCGCCGACTGGATACAACAAATTATTTCTAGAAAGAAATGCAAGATGGGATTTCAATATACATACACTACAAAATGAGTTCACTTCTGTTTGCGGTGAATACTGCATAATGTATTTTTACTATATATATTCACAGGATATTCTATGAATTATTTTGTTAAATTGTTTAATAGTAATACGATAGAGAATGATATAGTTTTGTCAC
Source organism: Saturnia pavonia (assembly GCA_947532125.1). NCBI lineage: Eukaryota > Metazoa > Arthropoda > Insecta > Lepidoptera > Saturniidae > Saturnia > Saturnia pavonia. The sequence continues at coordinate 2,739,510 of OX383916.1, read as the reverse complement.
ATTTATTTAAGACATATTTTTTATGATAAAGTAATATAATAAGATATGCTGATAAATAAAGAATTTGTTGAGAAAAAATAAAAGCGTGTTATCATTTATTGATTGCCTGACAGTTCAAGTATCGGTAAGAGTTAGAATTTCATAGGTTTATAAAGCAACTGGATTGGTTAGGTAAGGTTGGAACTGTAATAATAATGCACGAGACGAGCGAGCGAAGCGTGCGGGCCGCGGTAGCGGCCGGCGAGTGCTAGGAATACTTTTACCCTTGAAAATTTTACAAATGTAAGGAATTATGATTGTTTAATAGTAATACGATAGAAAATGATATAATATTATCTCATTTATTGAAGACATATTTATACAATAAAGTCATATAATAAGATTTGGAAACGGTTTATTGTTTTTTAAAACAACAAGTGATTAGTAATCACCTCATTAAGGAAACGATACAAGGAAGCGAGCTCATTGTTATCGTTATCGCGCGAGAACATTAAGGGACAGTGCATGGAAGCGAGCTTCTTGTTATCGTTATCGCGTTAAGGGTTAATGATATCATTAGAGGGTAGTGGAGATAATGAATGCTGAAAGCTATCTTTGAGTAGAGATATCAGAAAACGGATGACGGCAATCGATCGGGCGTAGTCGAAAACCCCCAGTTTCCCCTTGTAACAAAAAAGACCTTCTCATACTCGTCTGTGATTGGTGCGCTGGAAATGTACAATACCCACTACTCGCATCCGAGTCGACATCGAGCGCGCGTACGCTCACTCGTAACTCGATTGCATTCCTCACGTACTGCGACCGTATTTCGAATATAATGGCGTATTGAGATTAAGAAACCATTTAATTTATTTACCTTTATAATAATTATAACGGCTTCTTTTTTTATCAAACTGTGAATTTTAAATGAAAGCGTCTGCAGCGGTCGACACATGTGACGCCATTTTAGATTACCACGAGCGCGTTCCCCCTCAACCCGAGCGGTTTAGTATTCGTGAGCATATTAAGGGGTTGAGCAAAAGCGAACAAATATCACGAGAAATGAAGCTGCTTATCTCCGGAATTGTATATTACCTATACATTACTTATATGTTAAGCATTAAACATCATATGGGTTTTATTAACTCGTCTGCCTAATTACATTCCAAGTATTAAAAAATCATACATGATGTTCTTAGAATTTAAACATTATGTAATGACTAGCTGTGCCCGCGGAATCGCTCGCGTGGACTACAGAATGCCGTCAGTCGAGCACACGCGCGAATCGTGCTGCACCCGCTCCCACCCACAACTCACGGCGGTCGCACGCCGGATTGTTTAAAGACAAAAATGCTTATTATGGGTGATCCATAGAAGATAGACTTAGGCTATTGCTGACTTTTTTGTAGGTCTTTTTTAGATCTACAATTATGTGAAACATTAGTTTGATATGTCTTATTTTTCACTCAACGTAAGCCATTTAAACGCCCCAAAAGTGTTATTTTTCCCAATTGATTCAACATTATCATCACAGTATATTTCGTACGTTACTTTGTGTAACAAAATACATCCTATAACCTGGCCGGAATAACATGGCTATGAATTAAAATAAAAAACATGTAAATCGGATAAGTGATTTACGCATGAAAAATCATAAACAGACAGAGAGACGTTGAGTTTTATAATATGTATAGAAGAGTTACTGCATAAAAATATATCTTATTTCTCAAAGGCGTTTTTTCTAGCAACGGCCATGTCTCTCTTAATTCTTCATCAACATTAATGATTCAAATACCATCAAAGCTCATGTTCCCCACTTAATGAACGATAGTTTATATTCAAGTAACATTTTTTTTTTCGAACTGACTATACTGTTAGCCTTTGGGGCACTGGAGCCTTTACGGCTTTTACAGCTTTACCGGGCTTGGGGGCGAGCGCTTAGGGCACTCAGCCACGAAAGCTTTGCAACAACATCCGAGGGTGCCAAAGTGGCCGAACCTCGGCTCGGACTGTTGCGCGTATGCAAATAAGTCGCGATCTGGCTGATTCCCTATCATTCAAAAACTAACTATACATATATACATGTTTCTGCCCCCTGGGAGGAGAGAAGGAACATGTGTATGTGTATTTAGTGGTCTGAAAATTTTTGTATAACTAGGCAAAAAAAGAAAAAAGGTCCCTTACAGAACCTATGTACCTATGTGGTATGCATGTGCATAATGCAGTGTCATGTGTGTCTGTGAAAGCTAGTGAATGTAGTCACTGTATCAATTCAAGTAACATGTAGGAGATAGCATCTATTAACAATATGTTTAAGTAAGACGACAGTTGTTAGATTGTTCGCATTACATAATGTGCCGAATATTTGCACAGGTCGACTAGCCATGTTCTATTTATTACTCATTCAGTAAAAAAACAACAATCTGTATTACCAGTGTCAATCAAAAAGCATAAGTATTTTAAAATACAGTATAACGGAGATATTTATGACTGCAACACATTTGTGCGCGCATCACGTAAAAAATACTGGATAGATTTTGATAAAAACAACTGTTGTTCTACTTCTTAGATATATGGTCCTTAGGGGACGTTCAAGTACTACGTAAAGCTATTTGGGAGGGGGGGTGGTTCAAGGAAAACGTTACGATGCGTTACAAGGTCGGGACGGGGGTTCGATCAAGGCGTTACGTAACCTTTTTTTTATTTTATTTAAATAAAAAACAGCAATTAAAATTTCCCAAGTTCGCAACCCTTTTCGTTTATGTTTTACGGGGAATCCCTCGATTGTATTTTACATCATTTTTATTTTGTTCTCCCAAGATGGCGACGCTTATCATTTATGTTTATGCGCAACATAATTATGACTTTTAGGAAAAAATTGTCACGTTGCTGATATGTAACGTTTAAGGACGGGGAGGGGGTACAGAAAAATTATAACGCGTTACATGGGGGGGAGAGAGTCAAAAATCTTCAAAAATTGCGTTACGTAATACTTGAACGCCTTTATTAAAGAAATATATCATATCTTTATTGTGTATCACAATAATTCTGAAGTCCACGCGAGTGGAACCGCGGACACCGCTTGTTAACTATAAAACAGGTGAATGCGATCAAGGCAACAAAAGGTGCAATGCATTGTCGGTATCTATTGGCGCGTGACCCTATGTTTAACACATGTGATCTTTAGACAGAGCGCAAAGCATAAGAGGCAGCGATTAACGACGAGCAAGAAATTGCGATTAAAAAAAAGTGTACCAATGTACCCACGTAAGAAGTTATACTACTGTGGCGTAAAATTCTTCTATGAACAAAAGTTATTAGAATCATGAAAATTCCGGCTACCCGACTAATCACCACTATGAATGAGAAGTCGAGGTTTCGATCACACATAGGACAATATGTGATGATCATGATTATTAGTCCTCATTCCAAGCTATGATTCCATATAAGAAATATATGTGATTATCATTAATATTAGTCCTCATTCCAAGCTATGCTTATGTCTAAAGGGTATTATTATAGGGTGGGATCACTACGAGTATGATAGTGATGTTTTAGAGTAATAATAACTGTAAACATTCACATATGGTGTTAATATAAAATATATTTTGTTATATAAATTTATGTTTATAAAAAGCAATGATGGCTTAGTGGTAGCGTGTACGACTTCGCGTCGATTGACGTGAGTTCGAATCCCTGCAATGAGCCTGAGCTTTCGATGAAGGAAAACATCGTGAGGAAACCATAGCATGGTGATAGGGCTTTTTCTAATGCCCGTCTGGCTAGGCTAAGGCCCGTCAGGCCCTCAAGTTGAAAATCTATCGCCAAGCACAAATAGGTGTGTTCCGGCAGCGCCACTTGAGAGCCAGTCTTCCACTAGGTTTAGCGTGCTATCATTTTGGGTCACTTAACATCAGGTGAGATTGTGGCCACTACGCCAAACCTATAACAATAAAAAAAACCGGATGGAGTCTTGCCGGCTCTTTTCGTTAAGTGGGATGTTTTCCGAACCGGTGTTAGTGTTTTGACTTTCATTCATTCTTAGGACCTGGATTGAATAAAGTATTTTTGATTTCATTTATACATTTATATATATAAAAAAAAACAATAATATATCTAGCTAATATATAAGCTATAATATATAAGCTATACGCTTATAGCTTGAATGTATACAAAATGAGATATATTTACTGCATCAGATAGTTATTCGCGTGTCACGGTCAGGATTGTGTGTAACGTATGATACAAATTGATTCAAACACAACCGTGCTTAATACAACTGAAGAGATGAACAGAAACACTGCATCTATATACCCACCAAGAAAATAAGGGGAGATAATTCTCAGAAAACTTTTCTATACCGGAATGAGGAAGTAGGAATTGTTCTTATCTAGTGCCGAGTTAGTAAGTTAGTGTTGATCAGCCGGTGTATATCCAGAAATCTAGCGGGGTGATTGGAATCTGTAAACATGGGTCGCGACCACCAATCACATAGTGGGAATCCCGTCACAGTGACTCTATTCTGGTTTTGGTGGTTTACTTTGATTGGAAAACACTTTGACGAGCTTGATTTTGTCAAAGACCAGCAGTTTTACTATATATAGACATAAATTAGTCGTACCGTGTTTTAGACTTAGTAAGACTAATAAACATTGTTTAGGTAATAGTGTTAGGTTTTATAAGATTCCCACGCACATAACTGATTTGCCGGACAATGAGTTGAAGGACCATGTCAAGCAGGTTTTACTATCAAAAGCTTATTTGTAGGATTGATCATTATGTGAATGATAGTGATGTCTGGAACTGACTACCTCTCTGTGCATACATTAAATTATAAATATGTTAATATGATAATTAACTGTAATTATTATTTACACAGTTGGGAGAAAAATAATTAAAGAAAGGTAAGCACGATCTAGTTTCTTGCCGGTTCTTTTCAATGACTGGGAAGTTTTCCGAATCGGTAGTAGTATAGTAGTGGTTGACGTGTATATGAGCCTTCTTAGGACCTAAATTGAATAAAGTATTTTATGATTTTAGTTTGCCGCTTTTCGGAATCAACCAGTGTAAAACCAGCTGCAGAGAGGTTTGCAGGCTGGCATAACAGCGGTGACCGGTAACGGATTGTGGAAAAGAACTAAGCAATGTGATTTTATGCGAGTGTGCGTGTGTCTTTATGTATGTATTAATTACATATATTCAACGAAGTCTGAATAATGTTACGGTTGGAACAAAAAGAAAATAGAAAAAAATCACCTTTCAAGAAGTTTCAAATAGCGTCCGCAAAGTAACCGAAAGATCGTGTGTGTGTTATCATTGTGTAGTCGTGTGTCGTGTAGACAAAGGTACAACGACACACACATAGAAAATCTTATCGCTAAAACTGTCAACAAACAATGGGCTATAAATTAAACGTTCCCCTCGTTTTAAAAGCGATGACGTAAGTTGTTTAAAAAATGTTAAAGAGTTCAGGGAACTTCCAGAGATTTCGGGATCGAATCATTTAGATACATAAGGGAGCTCAGTTGCGAGACGCGGCAGTTCCAAGTCCGGTGAAGCTGTAAAAGCCGTTCGCGGCTCCTGCGCCCTTATGGCTAACAGTATAGTCAGATCGAAAAAAAGAGACGCGGCATTTATAAATTCGAAAGCCAAGTGGCAACAAGAAGCGAAATAAGAGAGAAACATACAGTCTTATTCTGTAAGTACATACAGGCTTATTCTGTGACAATATTCGGTGGACGATTTATGCGTTTGTTTTTTTTTTTTTTTTTATTTAATTTGTAATATCTTAGTACGAATAAATTACTTTCGTGTGACACTGCGGCATTTCATTACCCACGGACGTAACAATAACATCAATCGCTTTTTTTTTTAAGAGCTGCATTATTATCAAACAATATGTCTCAAGTTTCTGCCTTCATATTATATGAGTGTGTACACCTTATCAACACTGAATGACGGGCATAATTGGTCTTAGGTATGCGTTCGTGGAAGATCCGAGCCATACTACCCGTATGTACCCGTTTTGTTGTAGACCTTAGATCAATTCTTTATAACAAATTTTTGTTATTTATCAATTTATATAAGAACATCAGATCAGCTACCAAACATCTTTGTTCCAGGGTTAACATACCCAACTCCTGTAGGTTCTCGTTTATGTTCGCAGACTAAAGCATACCCCGACGCCTCAGTATCTTCAAAAATTTATTTTGAATCTTCTCAATTCTACGGCTATGTATATTATAACAAGGAGCCCATATTTGAGATGCAAATTCCAAAAGACTTCTTACATAAGTACAAAGTAAAACTTTAATAGATGAAATTTAAAAGGAACTGATAATCAACTTATGAAGCCTAACATTTTATAAGATTTCTGAGCATAGTGATCTACATATGACAATGTATGATCGAGATTTATTCCTAGATCCCTAACGCATGACACTCTTTCCTCTGTGGGGAGGAAAGAAATATACGTATATGTATTTAGTAATATGTCAATTTTAGTCTAAACTAACTAGCTAAAAAAGAAAAAAGGTCCCTTACAGAACCTATGTATGTAGAGATGCAGTGTAATGGTTGTATGTTGATATCTAGTGAATGCAGTGTATGTGTATCGCGCGAGCGGCTGCTTGGCTCGAGGGCTCCTTGCTGAAGGAACGGACCTAGGCTTGAGTTGCAACAGGAGTGGGTGGACGTGGTGGGCGTGCGGGAGCGAAGTTAACCGTCCGTCCCCGGCGGAGGGAACGTTGGATTCGCGAGTGTGGGCACGAGCACACTTGGTTTACAAGGACGGACGTGTAGTACGCGTTGGCTTTCTCGATCTCGTCATGAGGTCGGTAAAGATATTCCGCGGTCGGCGTTTTGCCTACGGGGCGTTTTGGGACTGGGGTGTAATTTGTGGCGGCTACCACTATCGAGTTTTTAAAAATGTAAACAAACCCATAGCAAGCGTTAGCTATACAATTTCTCTTCTATCATCACTCTCTAATTGAATTTAAAAGTACAACTTAATTCTACGTGACGTTCATCAATATTTCACCAATTACTTTAGTGTATTCTGATTTTTATAGCCAAAAGAGTTTCTAAACTTTATTTATCAACTATAGCTGAGCCCCACGGAATTAATTTTTATTTGTATGTAGGAAATCGCGACTCCGCCCCCGTCACTATCAAGGACTAGAGCAGCTGACCTACTTAAACACATGAAGCTACATTATACGTCGGCTCGTAGCACATTCACGGGTATTCAGGTCATGACCCCCAAGATCACTAGGCTCTTACCACCCTCCTCAGAGAGGAAAAGCTAGGATACTACTCCTACGCCCTCGAAGAGGACCGCCTCCTCCGAGTAGGTAGTGATCCACCGTATCCCGGTGGAAATCACGACAAAGGAGGTAAAATGCAACCTCATAGCCCAGTCACTCTGCTCGCAACTGTTACCTCCGTCATCGATGCGTGAAATGCCTCGAGGACCATGCCACCAGCGAGTGCACGCGAAAGCGCGACTCCCCCGGCCTTTCGAGTTGCGTTCTCTGCGGCGTAACGGGACACCCCGCGAATTATCGCGGCTGTCCCCGTGTCGCGCATACTAGGCGCCCCCGTTAAGACTAGACAGTTCGCCCCTCAGATGGCACCTCTCGCCTCAGTACCTCGACCGCAGCCTCTATTAACACCAGAGGCTTTCCCTAAACTGGTTGGTAGCTCCAAAGATTTGCGTTTGCCAACAAACAAAAATAAAATCTCATGAGCTTTCCCTCAAACTTGAACACAGTTTAGATTATCACAGTCATACAGTTACACAGAAAGTGAATGCTTATGACTTATGACTAAGATAATTTAATTTGAACATATCATTAACCGCTAAATTCACGGTGCCGTGAACGCAGCCGCACAATGATGGCGAGCGTCGGTGCATGACGGACAGGTTGACGGATATTTACCATTAATTTCATTAAACCGATTTACTATGAAATGACGTCACCCAGAAGCTGATGCATCGTTGTAACCTCTGAATATGGGGTCAGAAATGCGAATGTTACAAAAACAAGTCTTAAACATTAAACTTTAAATTGCAAATTGCAATTAACATTTTTTGTTAAGTTATTATTTGTTTAATGTGCTAGCTTGTAACACAAAAAAAACGTTAATGTTATGAGACGATATATACAAATATTAACACTGCTAAACCTAGAAGGATGTTTGTTATAGTATCACGGCAAAGTAATAAAATTGAGTTAAAAAACTAAAACGAAAAATATCGTGCTTTGAAAAGTACAAAACGGACTTTATATCCTCCTCTAATGGGTGTCATATTGAAGTCAATGTGGTCATATTGGTTATAACATTTATATAAATAACCAGTGGACGAGTAAGAAGCTTCTAATGCTTTTCTTCTAACATTGGTCCAATTATGGGTAGGTAGTTTAGAAGATATGCGAGAACAGATGACGCACACCCGCCACGTCCACCCTCTCATGTTGCAACTCAAGCCTAGGTCCGTTCCTCCGGCAAGGAGCCCTTGAATCAAGCAGCCGCTCGCGCGATACACAGACACTGCATTCACTAGCTACCAACATACAATCATTATACTGCATCTCTACATAAATAGGTTCTGTAAGGGACCTTTTTCTCTAGTTAGTTTAGACTAAAATTGACAGATTACTAAATACATATACGTATGTTTCTTCTCACTTCCCAGAGTAAAGAAACATGTATATATGTATAGTTAGTTTAGATCGAATTAAGGATAGGGAATTAGCCAGTTCGCGACTTATTTGCAACTACGGCAACAGTCTAATCCGGCTACTTTGGTCTCCTTGGAGCTCGTTGCCATGCTTTCGCGGCTTAGTGCGGTGTTATGCGCTCGCCCCCAAGCCCAGTGAAGCTTTAAAAGCCGTCTGAGGCTTCAGGGCCCTTATGGCTAACAGTATAGTCAGAACGAAAAAAACAATTTTATTATTCCAACTAAAACAAACTTAATTTAAAATTTTAAAGTCTTTTATCAACTGAGCTAGTAAGGCGTTGCATAGGATATCATAATAAAACATCATACAATAAGGGCACCTTAAACCATTGGTACAATGTGAATTATTCATATTTTAAGGTCGTGTATCATTCTATGGTAATCAACTTCCTTCCAGTCACTATGGGTTGTTTAATGTTATTGTTCTGTTGTTTTACATAGGAGTGTTAGATGTAGAGGCAAGCTTTTTCACTAAATACCTTTTACGGTCGACGTCGACCAGGCGCGCTGAGCCAAGCCGAGCCTAATAACAATCATTCTCCCTAATTAGAGTCCATTTTTTAATTCCGTGGAGTAAAATTACATTTCATGTGTTGCTAATTATTAATCGGAGTGAAAAAAGTGATATCCACAAAACTGAACTCATTGTAACATTGTACGAGATATTATTTTAATAGTTAAGTTTTCTGTAAAATCACTGAACCCACAAAAGTTGAAAAGGACTAATAAGGTAGACGAAATCGCGTCTGTCATGGACAAACCGAAGTATACTTCTGTGTAGTCATCTTTTTCCTAGATTATGTAATGATAATAGATTATCGAGTATGATGAATAATACAAAATATTTCAAAAAATACATAAAAACACACAAATCAGTATAAAAAATCTTACGACTTAACTAATTAGAACGTAAAATAAATGGACGCAGTACACTACAATAACGAATGTGGCAAAATTATTTTCAAGTTTGACATTAGTGATTGTGATTGTGATTTAAATTTACTCCATGGAAAACGGAGTGTACATAAAATATGAAACTGCTTTAATTAATCAGCTATTATGTAGAATTAATACGATTCGGCTCAGCGCGCCTGATGAACGGCAAGCTTTAAAGTCCTCCTTTAAAATGTACTCTCTTTCTGTTGATGGGCTGCAATATCACTTGATTTTATTTCACAACATGGGTAAAGACGGTAACATGCTGAGATTTATGTATAATATGCCTTAGAAATTTGATTTCTTTGGACAGCCACACTCGATGTTATGCGTCACTATCTCCACAGAAATAACACAAGAGGATTAGCTGGAAACTTTATAGTGTAGAATTCTTATTACAATATGCGCGCACATCGTAAAAATTCACTCTCATCACTTTTGAAGTTATAATGCTTTTGGCGTGTTAAGTAGAGGGTAAAACTTAGAGCTGCGCGCATCACGTGAATACATTTTATACTTAAACTTCACCATGTTCTTGGCACACGGGATAACATTTATGGAGTTACTTGTTTTGTCACAACAAAGAAGTATTACTTAATACATGCGTACATACATACACAATTATTATTTTAAAACTTGCCAACTTCAATAAAATATTATACATTTTTACACATACCTTTCCTCTGTATAATGACCCTGAGTAGAGGCCGGGCTGTGAGTAGAGCTCTGGCCAGGTTATCATCATTGTTGATTGGCAACAAGTCACCATCGCTTGGATCCGTATATGAGATGAGGAATGCCACATCATGTAACCTGTGCAACTTCTCTATCAATGCTTTGAAATCTTCATATTTCATCTTCTCCAAACGACTTAATGAGAATCTCCGGAATTCAGCATCAAACTGAATAGAAAAAGTTAAATATTAACAGAAAATATTAAGAAAAGTATTAAGTGGTTGCATACCATCAGTGACCATCATACACAAAGTGTACACCCGTCCTTGTGACACTCGTTGGCATGTCGCGTTCTTGAATCAGCTGGTGTATATTCAGTTTAATGTATATCCAGTACTCAAATGGTATGGTAAGGGTTCTGTCCCTGACTGGTACATATTACATGGTGCCCACCATAATGACTCTTTAAGTTTGTTGCATTTCAGGATCACTAGTTGTTTATTCAGCATTTTTTTTTAATTATCGTTATAGGTTTGACGTAGTGGCCACAATCTCACCTGATGTTAATTGACGATGTGGCCCAAGATGATAACAGACTAAACCTAGTGAAAGACTGTGTCTCAAGTGCAGCTGCTGGAAACCTATTGGGGTGCTTCGTGACTGATTTTCAACTTGAGGGTGGTAGCAAGCCATGCGGGCATTAGAAAAAGCCCTACCACCTTGCTATGGTTTCCTCACAATGTTTTCCTTCACCGAAAGCTCAGGCGCATTGCAGGGATTCAAACTCACGTCAATCTATGCGAAGTTGTACACGCTACTACTGAGCCATCATTGCCTGCAGAGAGGCTTACAGGCCGACAGTGATGTCAACCAATGGATTACCAATATTTTGGTGGTCACTGTTGTTTATGGATTTTACTGTGCTTACCAGCAGGCATGGTTTGTCATGCTATATTTAAAAAACTCTGACTCATCTCAATTTTCCATATCTGTACCTGAGATGAAGAGTTAAATGGTTGATTAAAAAATAAAAAACATTATAGACTTTTTTGACTCATTTCTTGACAACTGAGCTATGACTCATGTTTGTCTATGACTCAGGTTGACAACAACCACACCTGATAATAATTAAAAATACATCAAGTCTAGAAATCGGATCCTCTCCCAAGTGTATATTGATACATGTCAAATGGAGCTCAGTGACAGATTTTTCATTTGAGAAAGATGTATTCACAGAAGCACTAGTAAAATACCCTACATCTCATACTCCTTGCAAGTATTCTTTCCTGCCTAAATGCCTGATGATTATCCCTAAGGGTGATGCTCAAATAAAACTGGAGTCTTTACAATGACATCTTCATTACTAATTAGATGAACCCTACAGTTTCACCAATGTTAGAAGATTCATTCACCCAGTTCTACACTGCACCACCACTAATGCATCCTGTAGCCTATGGTCATCCTCACTTCCCTATATATACTATATAGTCTATGACCTTCCCCAATAAAAAGGATATACTTAATTTAAAAAAAAACAAGTTGAGTTTTATTATATTAGTACAGATGTTAATTCATAAGAAATTTTAATTGTAAACAAAGTGTTTACTCTCAACCACAAATAAGTTAACAATAATTTAGGTTAACAAATTCAAATAAACTTGTGGTTAACCAACACATTCCCTATTTCTGCATTCTAGTTAGAAATATGTTTTGTGATAATTTCGTCCTTTAAGTAACTAATGTCTTTCTGCCAATATCAAGGAAAGGCATGGAGCCAATTTGTAATATCAACAGTCCAACTAAAAGATCATATTATCATTATTTTTTATCAATACATTAAAAAATCCCTCTACAAGACAGGCAATAACTTATTGTAGAAATTATACTTATGGTTAATAGTTAAAGTACCAATAAAAATTATTATTATAGGAAAAAATTATAAACATGACTATTCATAAATTTATTTATAATAGCTTTAAGTTCACAAAATCTAAATCTAATCATAGCTTGATAAGTTAATACCGATTTTAATAAGTGAGTTAATTAATTAAAACACTGTTGTGTTCACTATCATCAGACAGTAAGAGCGGTGATCTTACTAGAAATATGTAAAAGTATGCAATATTTGCTCTCAGATTGGGTTATGAATCCAAGAAACAAATTATATTTGAAGTTATGAAAAGTTGTATCCAAATAATGTGTTTTTACAGTTAAAACGAAGCTTTGACTATAAAAAAATGCCAGGTTAAACACAATGCCAACGGTATATACATTTCGCACATATTAAATTGTCAAGGCGCACAACCAAAACATTATGCTGATTATGTTATTTACATCCAAATAGAGATTATCGCTTCCTATCATTTCAAATTCAGTTTGAACAACAACTTATTCAGGACCCAATAGAGCAAACGGCGAAGGATATCTGTGTAAATACCATTATTTAATGTATTAAAAGTAGATATAGCAAGGTCTCATGACCTTAACATATACTTACAGGAGCAAGTTACTCTTCGAACGTTAAAAGAAATTAGAAATTTTTCACTCACCTTCGTCTTGACTTCAACACTTTGACTGTCAATTCGAGCCGCTATCTTGTTTTTAGACATTTCGAAAGCATTTATTATAAAGTACTAATAGTGTAAAAATTATATCCAAAACGTTTAGGCACTTTGTTTTAAATACAACATGGTAAAATATCAAGTTTTATTAGAATTTAGGATGCCCATTCAACAGATTCAACTCGCGTCGTAATTCTGTTAGTCTGTTTTCATTCGTTACATATTTGCCGCATTAGTAATATATGAAGGCTTATTGACCAATGAAAAAGAAATTCCTTCTTAAACAATGGACTATACTTATTTTAATTGGTTGATATATTTGTTCAAAGATAACATTTATATCTTTGTAAATTGTAATACGTTTCATTACACGCAGTAACACTTTCAAATTGTTTGTTGCATAGTGCTCCATAAATTAATAAATGGTTAAAACATTTGAAAATCATTACTTAAGGAGACTTCTGGTTGCCTATAAATAGTATAAATTATATTAAATATGATTTGTTACTTGACTTTTGAGTTGTAATAATAATATGGAGATAAAGAGCGATTTATTAAAAGTTGAGATTGAGATAGGTAATAAAATAAAGGAATGATTACCAGCGTTGCCAGATGGCTACATTTTCGTAACTTTGACTCTCTTGTGTAACATGAAAGTAACTTGACCATGAAGGATTTTTTTTTTTAAGAAATCTGCAGTTCCTAAATTCAGATACCATACATACTAAATTAACATATTGGTTTAGTTAAGATGATTTCAGTTGTTTTACATAAGAAATAATAATAATCGTATATCCTAACGAAGCTATTAATAATTATTTGCATCTAAAAGAACTTAACAATGGCATTTTGTGCAAGTGTGTATGTGTTGATAACTTCTGTGGATATTTGTATATTTATTAAATATAATTATTGAGCTATACTAAATTTGTAAATAAGATTATCTATACACATTAAAACGAGTAAGCAATAAAATACAATGAGCTGTTTATTTTGCTATGTTAACAAATCATTCTTAAAGTACCTACATAGATCCATTTTTGTATTGTGTATAATTACCATTTATTATCACTATATATTTCATGGTTAACACCGTTAAACATGCATGATAATAACATTCATTTTTAATTTACTGCTTGTTTTTGTTTTTAGTAATTTCCTAAATAATTATTATATTATATATAATTTATTAAACAAAAAATGAATGATTAAATCGATTTACAAAAGTTATTGTGTAATATAAACAAAAAAAAGGTGTGTGTGCGATTCACACACGATAGAAGTGAAACTTCATTTTAAAAGACATTTTCTATTTTATTTAAACAGTGTGCAATATACATACACACCGACATTTACTCTCTCGCTCTGGCTCACACAAAGAGGAGAGACCGATAATGTGCGTTATAACACAACCGAATTAAGAGTTTGCTCCTTTTGTAGTAGGTTAAAAATGGCGAATATACATATAAAAGGCTTTTTATTTTATTTAATGTATTTTTTTTTCAGTAAAACAAACGTAATTTTATAAGTAAGGGCTCTGGTAACACTTAGTTTTCAAAACATCGGTTTTCAGAATCATTTCAGAATTGATCAACTAATACTAAAAATAGACATAAATTATTCGTACCGTGTTTTAGATATGTAAAACTAATAAAAGATTTTTAGGTTATAGTGCTAGTTCTATAATAAGATCCCGAAGCACATTACTGATTTGCCAGACAATGAATTCTATATGTTCTAATGAAGGACTATATCAAGTAGATTTTACTGTAAAATGGTTATTATAGGGTGGATTATTGTGTGAATGATAATTATGTCTGGAAGTGACTCCTTCTCTGTGCATTAATTAAATTATTAATATGATTATGAACTGTAAATATTGTTTATACAGTTGGGGAAAAAAAAATAAGCACGTTCGAGTTTTTTGATGATTCGTTTCGATGACTGGGATGTTATCCGAACCGGTAGTAGTGTTTGACGTTCATAAGTGCTTTCATAAGGCTTAAAGCGAAATAAAGTATTTTTCGATTTTGATTGAGACTTTCGATTTCATTAGCCAGCCCTAAGAACTTGACAAGCAAAAAAGAGAAAAGGTCATTGCATGCGTCCAAAGGTTACGTACTTTAATAACTTGGCGAGCTAAAAAAAAGGTCGACCGCGCATTTTTTTTTGTAATCACAGGTATATCCCGCAAAATGTATTGAATATCAACATTCGATTGTTTGATAGTCCTAAAAAATATCCATTAACATATTTTAGTAACTAGGCAACACTGATGCTAATTGCTAACGTCAATTTGTCGGAATGAATGAATTTCATTCAATGAAAACATAACCTTAAAATCAGGGACCCGAATAAACAAACGGAAAATCCTAAAAGTAAACGAAAAATTAGAAAGCTGTCAGACTTTAAGATGACGAAATTAAAAAATAAAGATGCGGCAAGATTAAATCCATGCCTTAAGGTGCAATAGATTTAAAATAGCGCTTTATATTGTTAACAAAATTATATAACTATAAAGACATTATTTTACAGGAACAAGAACAATCATACGAATGTTTGCATAAAAATGGATTTGATCACGCAAAGTGTGAAGCATATTTTGATAACTATAACACTTGTAAGAAATTTTGGGTATGGTACAATTAGAATATTAATCTATAGAGTTAAATGCCTACATCATTCAATATCTTCTAATTTTTCCAGGGCGAGGTTTATAGAGAGAGGAAATCTAAAGGTATTGTTCCTTATTTGCCAGATGTTGAAGACAGAGATAAAATCAAGTCAGATTATTTTAATGCAGTTAGAGGTGAATCAGTTAAATAAGATACATTCAAAATAAAACACATTAGCTAAGCAATACATACATCTAAAATACTTATAAGTTATTACTTTAAAAAGATTTAAAGTAACACAGCTTTAAAATATGCACAGGGAATTATAGTTCTGTGTTCAATAGTACAAGCATTTAAAAAGATACACAAACTTAAAGAAATTAATCTATGTAAGTATTTACATAAGATAAATTTAATATTTGTTTAAGGATTCCTGTTATACTAACTACGGTCACTCCTAAGGCATTATATGATATTTACTGACCTGTTATCTCTTTTTTATTTATTTAAATATGATTCAGATATCTGATATAGATTCAAACATTTGTTCAAATGTGACCTGATGACATAATTAAGAGGTCCAAAATCCGAAGCAATGGTCCCAAGTCACCTATATATATGCTAGACATTACTTTTGAAGAGCAGAAAGATAACGAGAGAGTTATATAATAAAAGGATAAATCGATTTTACCTTTTCTTAATAAACTCTTACAAAAAAAAAAAATATATTTGAAAATGAGATGTAAATATTGAGTAACTCATAATATTTTGTAGATTGTAGAAATATTTGATAAAAATTAAAAAAAATATTTGTAATTTATTTTTGTTTCCTAAATGTTTATCACAATTCTATTTTTTAACCATAAGACACGGCCCTCGAGGTGATGAGTAAACAAAGGCTGTGAACTTATAGATTATAGTAAAGAAGTATAATTATTTTAAAAACCTTGTTTAGAGGCAGTATAGATTTCAGTGTTTAGCTCCCAATCCTTCATTAAATTAATATGACTTATGGTCCATGGATCACAACTTACAATATGTATATTCAATTTATTAAACTATGTGTACCATCACTGAAGCAATGATGTCTCAGAAGTAGTGTGTATGGACACAGCATCAATCGACGTGAACTCGAATTGCTGCAATGAGCTTGAACTTTCGGTGAAGGAAAACATCATTATGAAACCATAGCATAGTGGTAGGGCTTTGTCTTATGCCCGCCTGGCTAGCTACCACCATCTTGTAAATCTGTCGCCAAGCACTAATAGATGTGTTCCAGCAGCTGTAAATTGAGATCCAGTCTTCCACTAGGCTTAGCGTGTGCCATATCATCACTTAAAATTAGGTGAGTTTGTGGCCACAACGCTAAATCTATTAAAATAAAAACTGTACTACAACTTTTGTTTCAAATAGCTGCTCTATTGCGTTAGTACAATTATGTAAATTATTAATATACACAGGTGTCGATTCAGGGATGGGATAATGGGTGCAATCTAACATTTAATCTATGCGTGCAATAGTCTCTCCTGTCCTGTTTCACGGCCATTCTTTATTTGACCAATTTCAAAATTCGAATCAGTATTTCTGTCATTCTGGAAGATAAGTATAAAGTCGCACAAAAATTGCCCCTCTGCCTAGTGTTGATAAAATATTGATAGTCATTAGCACTATCGGACAATACATTGTTGGGATAAAACTATCGATAGTAAATTTTTGTGATTATAACAATTATTTGCGGCAAATGGGCTTTTTGTAGCTCGTCAAGTTACCAAAGGACGCAAATGAGGTGGCATAGATCCAGTACTAAATACAATTTATTACTATCCGATTTGCAAACAATTAATGTTTTACCAATACCTGTAGTAGTGTTTTACCAATACAGTATCCTCACCTGGATATAGATCTTCAAAAGATTGTAAATGCTTACCATCGGGACTCGTTTTTTTTCTCGTACTGACTATACTGTTAGCCTTAGGGGCCCTGGAGCCTTTTACAGCTTCACCGGGCTTGGACGGGTATTATATGTCCAAGATAGCATAATATGGATCCTGCATAAAAATCATTATTACATGTCTGATCAAGTTTATTTGATGTATTTACGACAGTTTCTTAGTAAGGTGAAAGAATCCACATAAAGAGAATGGAACGTAAGTAAAAAATAAAAGGCATTATACAAATTACAGTTTATTATTTTTGTGACTTTCATTGAAAATGCGGTGAAATCATTACATCGTGTAAAAGCGAGTTTTAAGTAAGTACTTAATTACTAAATTATTATTAGAGTTACACTGAACATCAAAAAGGCAATATAATAGGAAGTACTCGTTGGATTAATTATTCATGCAAGCAACTTGAAAACGTTTTAATAGATTTATTTTGTACAGAACGTTTTTTATTTACTCTTGGTTTAAAGACCCGTAAACTTTTAAGGACCAAATGTCTCCTGCGCGTGTTTTGCCTTACAAATAACACAAAAACATGCACGGCAAAAAAACATTGTTTATAATATACACATGCCATCTCCTGCTTCATAGACTTGGCGAACGTGTGAAACATTTGCTGCATCTAGTGCCATAAAACAATGTCAAAAATGGCGTCAAATGTAGAATACCTGCAATTCTTGAAATTGTTAATTTACTTATGGCTAATAACTTTCTGGAAATATTAATGTTTATCAAGAATTAAAAACTGAAGATCGATTTGGCATAGGAAAATTCTTTCGTAGTTCTATGTTAACAAAATATTTTAATAAATCAATAAAAATAGGCGGTTTAACAAAATACACAGTACAAAGTGTACAGTTCAGATCTTCACTCAAGAGACAAACTCGACAGCAGCAAGTATTCTTCGCATCTAAATCGAAACAAAGTCTTTCATTGGGACCATTCGGTGAATCTCTGGAAGCAAATCAACAATTCTGAAGCATCGCATCTTGAATCGGCTATTTAATAGCAATAAATGTGAGTCATATCGAAGGTGGCCCCTCCCTACCTTCGTCATGCGACGCTTTCAAGAGTTATTGAGAAATTATTGTACTTCGCTCTCCTTTATCTGCACGGGGGAGAAATGTTTAGATGTTTTCTGTCCGACATCAACATAAAAAAAAGCTTGATAAACAAAAATTTGTAGCGAAACAATGGTTTGTGTAGGATATGAGATTGATAAGCTTCATCACTATTTCACCGAAAACTAAGAAAGTTTGTAAATCTGTGTTTTTCTCATGGAGAGAGTTTGTATGTTATCCTTGAACGCGATAGATGGCGCTGTGGTCGTATTTATTGATTATTGGAAGGAGCAGAACAACGTTTGCTGAGCCAGCTAATATCAACTAAGTGACAAAACAATACAAAGACAAAACTCGATTAATAATAAAGTCCTTACGGCAAAACACGCGTAGGAGACACGGCTATAAGTAAACGTGATGGCAATTAACGTATTTATCTATAAGATAAGACAAACAAACACTTTTCAAAAATATCATTAATATAATAAATGTTGTTTCGTTCTAAATTTATTGTGCTCGACAGTTAAAAAAAATCGAATACTTGTGTGGCTAATTTCCCAAAATTGTGACTTTCATTTTGGTGATCTTAATAACGTTACTTGGGCTATAAATTTTTTTAATGCACTTTCGCGTTCGCACTTTTAATTCTATAGTCCTTTCATTAATGTAAAGAAAATTGTGTATAAAATTTACCAACAATATATATTTCATACTATTTTAAAATGGCCTTAAATGAAATACAGTTTATTTATGACCATAAAGATCTGTAATGAAATTCGAACATTAACCAGTAATAGTGGGAGCAATCTTCTTGAACTTAAGTTCAATTCTATTATTATTGAAACAAAATTTTACCCATATAGTGGAATTATTTAAAAAAATACCTACATTGTTTTCATCGTTTGACAAGGAAGCTATCTTAATTGGAACACATTTTGATCATTAATCACTGTCTGAATAACATTTATACATTATTATTAAACTATGATTAATAATTAAATTACAATAAACATACATTTAAGACTTAAGTGCTATTTGTTATTACATATTTTTATGATTTAACTAGTCTTTGTTATGTGAGAGGCACTTGTTTTGTGTTTATTTTGTACTGTGTATATAGTTCCCATCACGAATCGGGACATATTACCCTACGTGGGTGTCATTTGGTACATAAAATTCGAGGGAAGCTCTAAGTCCATCTGGCAACAGTGAACAGTGCCTCATTTAGTTCCAAATGAGCATAATTTAGTAGGCAAACTTTGTTGACACACCAGTATTTATCACAAGGAGTTCAAATCAAATATGATAGAACATTATTAGTTTCTCGATAAATATAGACAACATAAAAAAAACTTAAAAAACTAGGAAATTAACGTCTATGACCAATCAAGCATTTTTATATTATGAATTCACTAAATGCATATACAACCTTTGGTACATCAGATATATTACTAATTTAAATACACAGATTTGAGAAAAAGGCAGATGGAACCGAACAGAACACGAAAATGTCTCTAATAATATTAGTATATGTATTCAATTGTGTCAATTTTGAAAGGAAACGTCACGCAATGTCAGTATCCCGTGTGTTTTAATATTATATATTTATATATATTATGCCGTCTTCTGTGTAATGACATAGTAAATGTTCTTCCTGAAGACAAAAAAGGAAGAGGGAAAATCGTTTCATAGGTTACAAAGCTTATTATGATATTATTTTCTCTGTTATTTGTTACTGAATACAAAACTGCTACAGTGTTGCTAGGTTACAATGACATCCTGGAAGTTATAGTAAACTAAATGGAGTTGGAAGATCATTTTATTTACAACCTATCATGAAACTAAAGGTAGGGTAACATTTGTCACGTAATAGTTTGTTTGTTTGACAGCAACCTTCAAACACTGAAAGAGATAGCGTTATGGTTCCAAAGTAAAAATTATAGAGACCCTGGACAATACCTGGATGCCAGTGGAAAATCTAAAATCCAAGATAGTCGCCAAAAATTTCATATGCTTACGACAACGGAACCATTAGGCATAGGTATGGTAAATTAAAACAAAAGTAAATAAATAAAGAGAACCAAGAAATAGTTATTGCTAATGAAAAAAACAAGATAACAGATTTAAGTTTAGTTGAAAATTAATGTTTAAAAGTCCTTGGGGCCCTTCATTAAGTACAATTTTTTTTTTAACGGATTATGGTTTAACGACTACACTACCGAAGTGGTAAAAAATAGTAAAACTTAAGTTAACTACCCTGGCAACATTATTCACACGGTCTTACGTGTTGTTATCTGGTTGCCAAGGACACCCAGCTAAATGCATGTCCCACTTTTGTTGTTCGAGGCTGCCTTTGACTCAAATCTGTGTTTAAATAATTGAAAATAATTATTGAAATAGAATATAATGTATTTAAAAATTGTGATTTTTTCGCAAATAATAAAAATAAAGTCGACGAATGGATTCATTGTAATGTTATAATTAATTAAATTGTGAAATTTATTACTAAAATTTACATAAAAGTACGCCTAAAGTATTTAAAAAAAAACAGATTTTTGAGTATTACAACGGTATATATATATAGTATTTTCTTATTAAGTATTTTCATTATTTATAACCTAAAATCTTATAATCCTAAAATATATGAACCACAAGTGACGTGTAAACAAAATCAGGGGTGTTATAGCAATCAATAAAGAAATCATTAATAAATTAGCTTCATATAAAAGGTTTCGATATTTATCATAAGAAAGATTGATAGAAGAGTAATTTTTAATTTAGAGATGTAGATGTATATTTAGAGATGTATTTAGCATTACCTGAATCGAGTGTTGATTGTACAATTGGGTACACGATTCGTTTTTAAGCAAAATATAATCGATAATATGATTGTGCTTTAAAAGAATTGAGGCGTGTAAAGCTATGTAAAAGAGATAACAAAAATCATACATAAACAAAACTACATAAAAATGTAGGACTTACAAAAACATACACTTTTAGAATTTAAATAAACCTACTGATAATTTACATTCGCTTTTATTTTTATTTTCGTCCTGTCTAGTTTTTAGAACCATAGAATGTAACGCCACACGTTGTTCTCAAAAATCTTTATATTCAGTAAGTTATTTACGATTTTATCGTGAATATCATTATTTATTTCTAAACATAATTGATAATCAAAATGTATTGTTTAGGTTATGTCGAATTTGTACGACGGAACAAATTACTTCTTATGGATACTTCATGCAACCTTTCATATTATACTTTTCTATTATTTAAATCATTTTAGAGGAGTCAAAGCAAAACTATCAGTAGCTATCACGCATTATACTGAACGAAATTTTGCATTAACGTTGACAAGAGGTGTAATTCTGAACAAAATCCAATAACGTTGTAGCTAGTCCCATCAAGACCTGGTTTAAAAAATGCCCGGTTACTTTGAAATTTCGTAATATAGAAAACACTTCGAGAATTTTACATTTTCAGACAAGACCCTGTAGCGAAATAGAAAAGGACGATCCAAACCAATAAATTTAATGTGATCTTATATCATTGTTACATTTCAAATATCGTTTAGTGAGCACAATATAGCAGGAGCTTTTTCTACCGTTTAATTGTCGATAACATTCGCGATTGCCCTACTTCTGATAAGGCAGTCGACTATAGGGTGTGACAAGACACAAAATTCTTTAAGATTACGGAATATTTCCCATGTTTCTGGGAAACGTTGAAAATTTTCCCAAAAGATAGAACTTTGGGAATATTCTCGGGATTTTGTCGATAGCATTCAATAATAACTTGAATGCATATTAAATAATTGGTATTAATATGATTAAAAAAAAACAGCAGCGATAGAACACGCGTGAAGTATGTGAAAACTGACTCATTTAAATCGCCGAAAACAAATTATATTGAGATACCTAAGCTAATATGGTGCCATAGTATGGCTTTCTGAATAAAATAAATATTATGGTTACATTTGTTCGCAAGCTTTTACGAACTTGCAAGATCACTTTTACTTAAAAACAAAGACAAAATGTAATATAGTTAAAATTATACACAAGAAAAATTAACCATAATTACAAGTACTATTAATTTGTAGATTGTAATTTTTCCATCGATGATAAAGTGGTTTACGTGATAATAAATATAATAAAATATAAACAATAAAAAATGAATAGACAATGCGCGCTATAAACACTTATTAATAAAGACGTACACAGTGACGATACTAACAAAAAAAGACCACGAAATAAATGATAGATCAATAATGGGAAGTATTATTAATTCATGTTTGTCTGTGTTTCAATGACAATCCAAATATCAAGTACTAAACTAGTAGAATTTCGTTTTAAAATTTTACAATTCAACATGTGTGTACAGCCTTTACAAAATAACATAACTTGGAAACAACATTTTATGAACAGTAAATAAGCTTGCAACACTTTTTCGGTTTTCATTAATGAATGTTACATAACTATATAGTTTTTATGGGCCTAAACGCCAGTGGTAGTCAAAAGCGTTAAAAAAATTAAGGATTTCTTTCGGGACTCGGCTAAATATTTGACCTTGTTTAAAAAAAATAGTAGGAACATATAAGCTCCATATAGTTTTGTACCTCAGTATCAAGATCCGACATTTATTGAGTATACCAATTAATATATTATGACGTCATAATTAATGTTGTTCCATTATATAACAGTACATTACATATCGATAGATCCAACGTAAGAAACAGAAATTGGAACGTAGATGATACCCAAAAGGACCAATTGAAATCGTTCACGTTCACCAGTGTTGCAAGGTTACTATTAAAATTCCCAATTTGCTAGCACAAAGGAGAACAATTCAAATTGAATAATTTATATACAATATTGCAAGATACAATTGCAAGATTCATACAACACACTTCGTTGTATGAAAAACTTTAATGGTCCCGATAGAAAAATATTTTTTGTACTCACTAAAGCAATTTGTGTAATTTTTTGTATTTGCAACACCGTACAAACACCTACATAAATATTCGTTTCTAATTTTAGAAGTTATAATTCATTTGGCGCATTTAGTAGAGGGTAAAACAGCGAGCTGCGCACGCATCATGTGACTTAAGTGTGACATGATGAAGTTACTCATCGATGATAATAATGTCAATACATTTTAATCAAATTAAAATAATGTTTATTAATACAACGTGAAATTAGTTTAACAATAAAAAAAAAGTCAGTAAAAATAATTCACATGATTATCATCGATGGTTAACTTCATCATGTTGTTGACGGGCGGGATAAAATTTATGAAGTTTTTTTTTTTTTTTTCGAACTGACTACTGTTAGCCTTAGGGGCCCTGGAGCCTTTTTGGATTTTACAGATTCACCGAGCTTGGGTTATTTTTGTGTTGCTACGCCAAAGTACATAAGTACACTTTTTTAACCGACTTCAAAAAAAAAACGAGGAGGTTCCCTATTCGAAAGTTTTTTTCATGGATGTCCTCCAGACATAACTGCTTTGTTTATAAACCGATTTAGACGATTCTTTTTTAGCTGGAAATGGGTTTTCTCAAGAGTGCTCCCATTTTAATTACGAAGATACCAGGAAACTCCTCAAAATAAGTTGATTTTCTTTTTGTTAATAATTGTCTCGTTAAATTATATGGACATTTAAACTCATCGGCATTTTAAAAAGTGGTCTGAAACTTAATGCATGTTTAAACTTCACAATTTCACCTCTGACTTTAGTCGTAAATATCGAATATTACGTAGGAACCATCAACATATAAATCTATTGTACTGTCTGTAGATAGTTATGTCATTTAGCACGCATTGTCCTCTAAGAGTCAATCGGTACGCCGCTTTATATAGAAACAGTTTATTCGGAAGTGATCACACATCTGACGTACCTGAAGGGAGATAATCCATTATTAATAAAAAAAAAAGTTTTTTTTTAATTCTCTATAGGTTTCACGTTTGAACAGAATCTCACCTGATGGTGACAATATGGCTTATTTGGCATGACCGGCTTTAAAATGTAGCTGCCAGAAAACACCTATAGGTTTAATGTCAGGCGGGCATTAGAAACAGTCCCTACCACCATGCTATGGTTTCCTCACGATGTTTTCCTTCACCGAAAGCTCAGGCTCATTGCAGGGATTCGAACTAATGTCTATCGACGCGATGTCCGTGCACGCTACAACTGAGCCATCATTGCTTCAAATCATTTAAGTTATTTTTGCGCGATGCGCGCACAAACGGCAAACTTTAATCATTATTTATATTTTTTTTAAACATTTGCTTTCCTAAAAAAGTGTTTTTGTTTAGTAACGGTGTGTCTTTAAATTTGCGAAGTATGATAACCTGTAAACGACTCACCACACAAGTACCGTAGTGGACGTGAGCCAACACCACAAGAACGGTCACAGCGTAGAACGTGACCGGCTCGTACTGAGGATAAGCGAGCGACAACGTAGCAGCACCCACTAATGGCCAAAGCAACCAGTTGACAGCCTCACAACGTTGGTTACTCATCTGACTTACTATTAATCGGCACTAAAAATTATTAAAATTATTCTAATTTTTAATATTAATCATCTAATGGCGCGTTTGGACGGGAGTAAAAGCGTTGGGATGTCGCTACGTTCCATTCGTCTGGCGTCACGTCTGATTGGCTCTTTTCGACTCGGCGCTTTCCTCTCAACATTTATATTAAACGCCTCTCTCTCTACTACACACACTGACTAATTTACGTGTTTGTTTGTGTATCAACATGGTTGCTTATTGTAACCTTATTGGTTATAATTTAAACTTATTAAACTTTAGCCAAGCGTATCATGACACCTCACATTTGTTTTTGTAGATGTGTATTTGTAGTTAAAAAGTTATCAAGTCACCTCGACGATCGACTGAACGGTCAATCATTGACATAAAAATTGACAACCGCTACAATTGGTTTCACATTACACGCAGATAAACGATACAATTGACAGTCTCAATTGATCGCCTTGATGGATCCACTAGGGGGAGGACATAGCCCAGGAAAACAAAATTATTTCTTTCTATCATAATTATCAGATCATAAGCCATTAGCTTTGATTAAAGGATTGAAGAGAGAGAGATTGAGAGGTCTCTACTTGAAGCAACCCGACTAGTGGAATACCTCCTCCCTACAGAAGATCGCAGCCAAATGACCTAGTGTTGTGTTTCTGCGGTGAGTAGGGTTTCCAGGGGTAGGAGGTTCAAGGTCGGCAACGTGCTTGTGATACCTATGGTATTGCAGGCGTTCATAGTCTACGGTAGCCGCTTACCATCAGGCGGGCCGTATGCATGTTTGCCACCTATGTAGTATAAAAAAAATGCGATGGACTTTTAACGTGATAACTACCTCGTTTTGTTGACACGTGTGTAATTAAATTATCCATAAAGATACGTAAATTAGTTTTTTTTTAAATACAAAACTCCCTAAATTTAGGGAAGTTTATAAAAAATGTAAAGTAAGGTAAGGACTTCCTGGAAAGATAAAAATAAGAACACTCACCGCCACGTTGCTAAATAATGTACCAATCAGCAAGAAGAGAGCTCTCAGATCATAGTCGGGTAAATTCACCGACTGGTGAACCCACAACGTGCAGATTATGAAGACTGATAATAGAGACCACAGCGGCCTGATTGCTTCTGGGAACGATCGCATTTTCCCTGTGCCTAATTTGTACGATCTGCAAATGACATAGTATAATTGTACCATATAGGTATAGTATATGAGACAAGGTGTGCCCCCAAAGTTTGACGCGTCGCCGCTAATGCACTAGTGTAACCTATCGTTTACTCGCTTCCCATACTTTCCTACAGCTTGACAGAATACTTGATGTTCATGGTTACTGCTTTGTTCTGTTATACGGGGCCGCCGAAAAGGTGAAGTCGCCAAAGAAATGAATTAATGGTTAAGAAGTTTCATTGATATAGTAATAATATAAATTGTAACTGATATTATGTTAGGAATTAGTAAGAAAGAAAGAATTTATTTATTTATCCATCACACAACACAAACATAAGTATATAAAATTATGTATGAAGAGATACAAATATAAAATAAACACAACTAAAACATAACAATAAGTATTATGTTGTGTGGGAATAAACAGGTCCCAGCCACAGATAAAAGCTGCACTCAATCAGTGCAGCGCTGGTATTCTGACTGGGCCTCCTAAACCGATAGTACTTAATAATATTACACGAAATTAAGCCTAGCGGCCACTTAGACAGACAGGACGAGACTGACTTGGATGGGAAAGCGAAGAAGCTAGCTTTAGAGCTTGAAATGCTGATTTAACAGGATTAGGGATGATGT
Organism: Saturnia pavonia; assembly: GCA_947532125.1. Lineage (NCBI taxonomy): Eukaryota > Metazoa > Arthropoda > Insecta > Lepidoptera > Saturniidae > Saturnia > Saturnia pavonia. The sequence continues at coordinate 2,712,660 of OX383916.1, read as the reverse complement.
AAGTCATCACGCCACACATCTTAAGGATACAACAGTTCCTTAGGGTCGTAACGTGAATTTATATAGCCTAACAAACATATTTTTTCAACCTTACTGGTAATTTCAGAGATTTCCGCGTTCAAATAATCAACACTTTGTGTATTATAATATTAGTGTAAAAGTATAGATCGATAAACTTCAATAACGTTTGACCGATTACCATAAAAGTTGGTAGATCTAAACGTTTTTAATAGATAACGGGGATTGTCTATCCGACTCAGTCATCTTGTAAAACGGGCCTCACTACCTGTCTCACTCACATTTGGAAACAGACCGTCACTATCCGTCTCTCTCACACCTTACATTTTCGGACTTAGAGAGAGACTAGCGAGCATTTCCATTAAGTAAAAATAAATAGATTGAAACCGGGTTTCTTGAAAATAAATATTTTTTCTTAACGTAAGAAATAATCTACCAGGTCTTATACCATTATGGAATTCAGACTAGATACTCCATCTTTTAACGTTACTTGCCAAAAAGTGTTTACATTATTTTTTTAGTAAAGTGAGTTAAAGTTAAAGTTAGGCGATTTAACCTTAGTGGTCTTACTTAACCTTCAGTATTGGTTGGGCAACAAAAGTGATATTTCCTTTAAAACTGAGGTAGTTGTGTTTTTAATTTAGACTATAATGGTGTAAGTTTTACATAAAAATTAAACTTGTATTATTGAGCATTGACGATGCACTGACCTGACCAAAAACAGTTATTACACTGCAGGCTATGTTGACGACCTAGCTATTCTACTTAACGGGTCACATGAAGGCGCACTCGGTAACCTAATGAGGGGTGCCTTTCGTATATTAGAAAATTGGTGCAAAAACAGGAACTCACTGTCACTCCGTCGAAAACGGAACTGGTGCGGTTCACTAATAAACGCAGAGTAACTTTTTGTTACCAAAGTTATTTGGCACGGACTTAGCACCAGTAGCTGAAGTCAAATACCTAGGCGTAATTTTAGACAGCAAGCTACGGTGGAATAAGCACCTTGAGAATAAACTAAATAGGGTCTAAATTACATACTAGCAATGTAAAAAAAAATGACAGCGCCCATCCCCGAACTGCGATTATCGTGGCGACTACTTAGTCTTAATAAAAGTTATGTACGTGTTACGGTAGACACTACTATGTTCTAGGTGTTACTGACAGCCCCATGTGCAGGGCATGCATGGAGGGAAGAAACCGTCATTCACGTAATCCTCGAATGCGTTGGAACGGGGAGAAACCCTCAAATACCCTTCGCTTCGAGAAGCCTGTGAATACCCCAGGAAGCTTCTGGTCGGAGCTGGGCTGGCTGGAATAGCCGACCAAAATATCTTCGCACAATGGACCTATCAAGAGTCTAAGTGCGGACTGATGGAGCTCACATAACATACGTGAAGTGGATTATAAAAAATAACTGGAAACATGCATTATGAGTTGCCACAACAAAGGGAGCACCATCTTGTTTGAACTCACTCTGAAAATTAGAAAAGCTACGAAGGCTTAGATTAAAGGACTGGTATCCAGTGGCCATAATAATTATTAAAAAAAAATGCAAAATTAAGAAAGTAACAAATAATCTTACTTGTGTATATTATAAAGCGCCACGGGTAAATTTGTGACGACACCGGTTGCGTAAATGCTCCACTCGAATACATTGGCCACTGTGTACGATCCGAATACATATTTCTTGTAGAATATTGTTCCATTGACACCGGTCCATATAAAACATAGCGTAGATGCCTGAAATAATATATATATAAACATATTAAAAAAAACTTTTTATAATTTATAAAAGTATTAGTGACAATTCTTAAATGCCTTTGATCATGGAATGACTTGTATTCCCCATGTACAAAATTTCATCAAAATTCGTTGAAGATAAATTTTAATGATTTCTAACAGTATTACTAAAAATTCTTATAGCCAATCAATTATTATTTGAGAATTTGATTATTATTATGACAAGCATTAGGTATACAAAATTTGATAAACATCGGTCATGCTCTTTCTTGAGTTAAATACGTACATACAAACAGACACAGAGATAAAGAGGTTTTTAAAAATTTACTGTTTTTTTTTTAGTTTAATTTAATCTGTTGATTTGTGTATTGATTTTATTTACAAATAAATGAGGAATATTGTGATAAAGTTTGTTTCCATAATCAATTTTTTAATTTATTTAAGTTTTGCAAAAAAATGGCCTTACTAGACGCCCGTACCTTATGATATTTTATTATAGATTAGTATAGATAATTTTTATACATACCCACATGCTAAAATCGTAGCCCCAAGGAAGGAATAAAACTCCAGTATTGTACTTCTCCCAGTGACTTAAGTAAAAATTCAAAAGTAGAGTCCACATCACATAGTATATCCTATAGAAGGCAATATCGTGTAAGCATATACGGCGAAGAGCGACGATTTACATTTACTAATGGAACTTTTCTTTATACATTAAAGGCGGCAAACAAGTATAGGGCTCGCCTGATGGTAAGCGGCTACCATAGCTTATGGATGCATGTAATGCGATAAGTATCACTAGCGTGTTGCCGACCTTGAACGCCTCTTCCAAAAGAGCTCTGGAAACCCTATTCACTGCAGAAACACAACACTAGCTCATTTGGATGCGATCTTCTGTAGGGCCACCAGTCGGGCTGCTCCAAGTAAATAAATTTCAGAAAGGATACTTTGAATAAACTATATATGATTTTATATCAAACATGCTGATACACTAGCTTGTATCATCGTTTACGTCCGCGTGAGGTAAATATATAAGTTATTTATTAGTTTATACCGATTTCAAATCCCGCCTTCAAGAGTTGAATTTACAAATTCTGAAAATAATCTTTAAATAGTAATTTCAAATAAGACGATAATCGCCTGCGCGCCATCTTCATTACTTGTCAAAATTGTACTGTCAGCACCAAAGTTTTTATTTAAAATGCTTACGTAAACAATAGAACCCAGTTTTAATACAGATAATACAAGTAGTTTCAATGGAAAATTAAAAGCATTTTTACTTGAACGAAGTCGCAATCTCTAGCTAGCTGATAATAGTATCATTGAAGACGTAAATCGTCTTTGAATTTGACTTGAATTGAATACCAAGCTGATTTAACTGCATCGCCACTTGTATTTTTTAATTTTCTCATGATGATAATGTCAGTCTGTAAGTGTGCCGCTGCTGGACTAAGGCCTATTCCCAAAGCACTTAATCATCACGCCAGTCCACGATTTAATGGTGGTTTCAAACACCGAGAAATCAGCCAGTTCTATATACCGTCGTCTGTTTTGATTTCCTCAATGTTGTTAAAATGTCTTCCTTTAATAGGTTTTTCCGTTTCGCGAATAGAAAGAAATCAAAGGGGGCTGGCTATGTCTGGTGAATACGGTGGTTCTGGCACTACAATGGTATTATTTTTGGCTAGAAATTCGCGCACAAGCAATAAGGTGTAAACTGGTGCGATATTGTGGTGCTGACAATAATATTGTCAGATTGCCAATCATAGAAAATCTCGTGTAGCTTTTTCGACTACCAGCAACAGAATATAATTTCAAAACGGTTGCCACTACCAACGTACGCTAATGACATGTATACAAATACACAAAAAATAATAATAAGACAATTGGAATTTTGAAACTTGAGGAATAAAAAAAAAATTTAACCGAATTGAAAAAGGTTTTCAATACGAACGTTCAGTCATAACTTCTTTGTTTATGAACTGATTTAGACGATTCTTTTTTCGTTGGAAAGGGGATACCACTATTTCATTGGCATTGAACCTTCAACTTCGAAGATACACAAGGGAACTCCTCAAAATAATAGAAGTAGGTTTTTTTATCAAACCTCTTATAGTAAAAGTAAAATTTTCACTTAGTAGATTAGATTACCTAATAGGCGGTATGGAGAAATCCAATCTCCCAAATATAGAGTAAAGGCACGCCGGTATGAAGAATACACTGTAAGAGTCCAGGCCGTGGTCAAAGAGTTCGCCGAGGGGACCGGAGGTCTGTGTCCTCCTAGCTTGCTTCCCATCGATACCGTCTGAAATAAATATACTGAAGTGTAGTAAGGCAATCAGTAGCATGATAATATTTTTTTTTTTTACCTACATACTAGTTAGTGGCGTTCAACTATTACGTAACTAAATTTTTGAAGATTTTTCATGCTCCCTCACCCTATATAATGCGACGTAACATTGTTCTGTACCACCCTACCCTCATTAAACGTTCCGTACCACTCAAGTGACCATTTTTACCTGAAATTCATAATTATGTTACGCATCAACATAATGGTCAACAAAAGGGTCGCGAACTTGAGACATTTCAATTGCCTACTTTTAAATAAAAAACAATGACACGTAACACGTTGTTCTAACCCTCTGTCGTCCTTGTAACGCATCGTAACGTTTTACAAGAACCCCCGCCCCCCAAATTGCTTACGTAATACATGAACACCCCCTTAGCGATTGACCACAATTTCATCTTATAATTTTATTAGCCGAAGGCTTGCTTGATGGACCACCCGCCATAATGTCATATCCTGGGATCAAATGGTGTATATAGCAGTCTGGGTCACGATCACCATACACATGGTAACAAACCCCTCAACTTGAAAATCTATTGGCCAACAACTATCTGAGTGTTCTGTAGCCGAACTTGAGTTCTTTTAAAAAGGGTAAGGCGATACGGAAATGAAGGTTTATGTTTTTAGCAATCTATAATTATGTAATAGAAGATATATTTGAGTGTGTATAAATACTACTCTAGCGTTATCTATCAGCAGTTCTAAATAAAAATCATGTATCCCTGTAATCATGAATCATGAATCCCTACCATCCTGCTTTATTCCTATTTATACACCAGGTAACCCCGGAACGCGACATACCCGCAAAGACCTCTCTCTCCAGCGGCAACTCAAGCCTAGGCCCGTTCCTCCGGTTTGGAGCCCTTGAGACAAGCAGTCGCTCGCGCGATATACTGACACTGCATTCACTAGCTACCAACATTCAATCATTATAATGCATCTCTACACACACATGCACACCATTCAGGTACATAGGTTCTGTAAGGGACCCTTTTTCTCTTTTTGGGTAGTTAGTTTAGACAAAAATTGCCAAATCACTAAATACATATACACATGTCCCTTCCTTTCTCCCAGAAGGCAGGAACATGTACCTATATATGTATAGTTAGTTAGCTTGAATTTCTGTGGATAGGGATTTAGTCAGATTGCGACTTTTTCGCATGATCGGCAACAGCCCAAGCAGAGGTTCGGCAACTTTGGCACTCTTGGACATTGTTGCCTAGCTTTCGCGGCTGAGTACCTTCAGCGCTCGCCCCCAACCTCGGTGAAACTGTAAAAGCCGTCTGAGGCTCAGGTTTAAAGCGCGATCCAGTCATACGTTTGTCAAGTTCTACCAAGCAACCATTCGAATACAACACGACGTATTTTCTTTTATCAACACATACATACCTAAAGTGTAAGCCGAAAACAGGAACACCGCTATCACAAACCACAGTTGCTGGGGTATAACTTCCGTATGGCCGTTTATAGAACTGTCAGTTAAAGTGCTGTTATGGGACGGGTAACTCGCCGCGAAGTAATCATAATCGTAGTACGACAGCATTAAGAAATTGACTACAACAAGAACGAACCCGCTGAAAGTGAGAACATTCGGAGCCACCCATTTTGGTACGAGCTGAAATAGAAAACATTATTATTATTCAGAGATATTTTTTTATCTTTCTACTTAATAAAACTCTAACGGTACTGTGGGGGCGTTACTTACACCTCCACATTAATAGGTCAGTCAGTCGTAGTAATAAATAAATACTAGGCAATATCTATAACTAATGTATTGCTATAATATACAGAGATTAACAATTAAAGTATATGTAATGTCGGCGAGTCTATATAATATATAAGTATATATACTACATAAATACTTATATATACATGTATGTCTAATCATATATAAGTATATGTAATGTGCGCTAGAGGTGGACGTCTCGCTCTGAACGTAGGCGCACGTTGCATAGCTCGGTGCCGTGAGCCGCGATGGTGGTAGCATGACGTCACATATTATACCGCGGTATAAACTTCAGTAGCGGAGCGGGTAGTACTCCACAGTTCGTTCTCACGTACATCCGTCATCGTCGATTCGTGACAAATGACGATTCTCTATAGACGAATAGATATTTACATTTATTTAAAAAATCAGACAAGCAGCGAGTAGAACTCGCGTCCTGACGGTTCAGTTTCCATACTGTCGACAATACATACCGTACATTATTGAGCCGTCTTTTACATAAGATATTGTTTGTATTATCCTGATATTATCCGCTCTTTAAGTTATATAACTTAAATAACCTTCTTTAATAAATAATAGACAATTAAAATGCAAAAACTGTTTTTCAAATCTAACTGGTAGTCCGTTAACGCGTTCAAACAAATAATCTCTAGCCTAGTTAGTTGCTGCCGATGGATTTTGATCTCTAGGTGGTCGCCGTTGTATTTGGACTGTACTGTGCTTACCATCAGGGACAGTACAGACAACGTGTCGAGCTACTATAAAAAAAAAAACCATAACGGTGAATATATTCGGATAGCCCCTCACTTCAGAATCTCCAGTTTGTAGGCTTAGCGTGTCACCATATTCGATTACATCGTCATTTAACATAAGATGAAATTGTTGTATGACATTTTAATTTTTTTACACTACACTACAGGTGTTTTTTGACGAGATATTGATGTGTCATGTGGTGTTTTTTTTTTTAATTTTTATTCATAAACTTACGTTATTTGATATTATATTATGTAAAATCGAGGACATTTATTTCGTGTGATATAGTAACATTTTTATGCACAAGTGAAGCGGATTATTGATAACTGGCCCCCATCTTTTCACCCGTGTTCAATTTATTTGACCAATATCCACCACGCAGCCTGCGTAACCCTGTAAGCCTATCCTTGTTCTAACTTCCCGTAATTGCCTGCAGCTTGCCAGGTTGCTTTACATTAATTTTAACTGCTCTTCTTCTTAGGTTTGTAGCGTGAAGTTTGTATTTGTCTTCGTGTCCAATTTTTAAGACTGTAGGTCTCCAGGAGGTACCTTATAGGTTTTGATAATCGGTCATTAAATACTACTTTTATAACTTTGATTGAACGGCTGTGTCCATTTATTGTGTAAACCTAGCAACTTGATTTTTTAAGCAGTATAGGGTCATAGACCTTGGTAATTTATATTAATTTCAACATTATAACTTGAATTCTTTTTGAGAGAAAAAAAATTGGCTTTTTTTTTTCGAACTGACTATACTGTTAGCCTTAGGGGCCCTGGAGCCTTTACAGCTTTACCGGGCTTGGGAGCGAGCGCTTAGGGCACTCAGCCACGAAAGCTAAGCAACAACATCCGAGGGTGCCAAAGTGGCCGAACCTCGAACAGATCGTCACTCTCCCCGCGCGCGATGTTTTAAGTATGTCGAAACGTTTCTCACAACCAGGGTTGGGCAGTATTTGAATTACTTGTAATTAAAATACGTAGTTGAAATACAAATACATATTTTGTATTTGTATTTTAATTACTTCCTAAAAATGTATTTTGTAATTGTTATTTCAAATACCTGACGCAGATGTATTTTGTAGTTAGTATTTCAAATACTTATAGCTTGAAAATACATTTTAACATAAATACATTTGGCGATCTTATTAATGGGTGCGTTCTTTTTTTTTATTATTTAAGTGACGATGTGGCCTGAGATGGTAACATGCTAAACCTAGTGGGTCGACTGGCTCTCAAGTGCAGCAGCCGGAACACACCTATTGGTGTTTGGCGACAGATCATCAACTTGAGGGTGGTAGCTAGCCAGGCGGGCATTAGAAAAAGCCCTATCACCATGCTATGGTTTTCTCACGATGTTTTCATTCACCGAAAGCTCAAGCTCATTGCAGGGATTTGAACTCACGTCACTCGACGATAAGTCGTTCACGCTACCACTGAGCCATCATCGCATGATTCTGCAGAAAATAGCACTCGATAGCTTTCGTAAGCAAAATGGCGACCGCTAAATATGTCAATCTTTAAAGTTGTCAACACTGCACCTGTACCTACTGTAGAATTTCTGAACGCTTACTAAAAAGCGCCCTCCAATGTGAAAAATAATAAGTATACATATCTGTCTGTCATGGCTGTTGTAGAAGTTATGTATAAGATGTTATAAAAATAAATACAGTTTGGGAACAGATTAAATTGTTGTTCATTGTGAAGAACCGTACACCTACTACTGTACGTCAAATTGTGAAATATCTTTTCAATAGTCATTTTCATTCTTAAACGGTTAGTTTCACGAAACCGGGCTTAGGAGCGAGCGTGGAAGGCACTCGGCCGCGAAAGCTAGGCAACAAGCTCCAAGGGTGCCAAAGTGGCCGAACCTCGGCTTGGGCTGTTGCCGATCATGCGAAAAAGTGGCGATCTGACTAAATAACTATCCATAGAAATTCGAGCTAACTAACTATACAAATATACATTTTCCTGCCTTCTGGGAGGAAGGAAGGAACATGTGTTATGTATTTAGTGATTTAGCAATTTTTGTCTAAACTATAAAAAAAGAAAAAGAGGTCCCTTACAGAATCTATGTACCTGAGTGGTGTACATGTGTGAAGTGCAGTGTCATGTGTGTGTGTGTGTGTGTGTGGATAGCTAGTGAATGCAGTGTCACAGTATCGCGCGAGGGGCTGCTGGCTCAAGGGTTCCATACAGGAGGACCAAACTTAGGCTTGAGTTCCCGCTGGAGAGGGTGGTCGTGGCGGGTGTGCGGGAGCGAAGTTAACCGCCCGTCCCCTATGGAGGGAACGGTTGTTTCGCGGGCGCAGGCGCAAACATGCTCGACTTGAAGAGACGGACGGGTATGACGCGTTAGCTACCGTGATTTCGTCATCGGGATCGGTAAATATGTTCCACAGCCTACGTTTTGCCTTCGGGGCGTCTGGGACTGGGAAAACGTTGTGACACATGCTACTAATGAATTCGGAAGATTTGATCGAAGGAAGTTCCATATCTAGTTCTATTCTATTTACATACCTAACTTCGGACTGTATTTTGTAATTTGTATTTTAAATAAAATAGTTAAAATACTGTATTTTGTATTTTATATTTCAAATACACAACTTCAAAATATTTTGTATTTCGTATTTTAAATACATGCGAGATAGTATTTTGTAATTTGTATTTTAATTAAAGCAAAGCATGTATTTTGCCCAGCTCTGCTCACAACCATAGATAAAACATCTTAATCAACAATACTAATCTTATTAAAATAATAAAAAAAAAATGTAATTAAATATTTATATTTACATAATATATACATTAGGGTGGCCCAGTAAACTAATATTTATTATTTTAAATTGTTACATGAAAATATGTTAATTTAACATGTTTTAAGAAACCTCTCCGGTGATAAACCAACTCGATAAAAAATAATCACTGAAGAATTAAAAAAAAACAAAATGGTTAAAGATTGTTTTATTATTTTTTCGATTATCAAAGTAACATACTTTAGATGCTTTCTTTTATCGTTATTAGTTTGGCGTAGTGGCCACTATCTGACCTGATGTTAAGTGACAATGTGGCCCAAGATTATAACAAACTAAACTTAGTGGAAGACTGTGTGTTCAAAACAACACACCAGTTATTGGCAGTAACTCTTTATTTAAGATACAAATGTGTTAAAAAATAGGATTATAACTCACCTCTACAACTCTGTTCCAGAACGGGTGCATAACATAGACACTAAGCGGGCTAGTGTCTATTGCCATATACTGAAAATAAAAAAGATATAAATTTATTTTTTAATATATAATTTTAAAATTGAACCCACAACAGTATTAGAAGTATATGATATGTTCTAATAATATATATACATATATAGATTATGCATATATTATACTAGCTACTGGCAGCAACTTACAGTGTTGACTTCAGAGTTGGATCCAGAGAAAAATGATAAAAATGTTATTTATAGGGCTAAAAAGTATCTTACATGTTAATCCAGGTTATAAACTATCTGTTTTTATCCACATCAGTTCAGGCATTTTTGCATGATTGAGTAACAAACATCCACACACATTCACATTTATAATATATGTAGGTTGTATATTGTGTACTAAGGTTTTAAGTGCTATAGTTATACAAGGTTTGATATACATGAACTTGAAGAGTTCTGCCTCATTAAGACACCATGGCAACTTAATGACGCTCTCTCGGACTTTAGTACAAACTGACGATGTAACCAAACTGTCGAGACACCATGGCCACTCAACATAGCGACATTCGGACGCCTGCGCCAATGGCAACGTCACCATGGTGTTTTAATGAGGCAGAGCTCTAAAAAAATCCCATACAGAGATTTTTAAACCCGCAAATGTGGAAAAACTGAGCATACAATGTAGATCCCTGGCACTGAAAGGGTTAAAAAATTAAGTTTTCTATATTTCGTTTTATAGACTATAGTCTGTCCCTACTTAATGAAACATCATGAAAAAATATAATTTGAGACTCATCATGATATGTAAAGTTTTTCCATAACATAGAAATATTATTACTGAACTATGTTAAAAATGCACAGCTGGGAAAGAGATGACTGGATGAATAACTTTCACAAGTTGAAATTAAGCAATAATTTTATTTTAATTTTTTAACAGATTTCGACTCTTGCTTATACCATCTCACGTATACTCATTTGTTTATTTATTTCCCCACTAGCCGCATTTTTTTTAATAACAATAACAATATCTGTCTGAATAGATTAATACATCACTCGAGTAGCTTACCTACTTAAAAAAACTGCGAATCATGGACTAGTGCATTATCACTAGAATTAATTGCGTATAAAATGAATTTAGGTTATGTTTAAGATCTCATGGAATTTACGACACTTCACCAAAAAACACTTAATAATGTTATCGAAAAATACATTTAACAAATAAAAATATTCTATAAATATAATATTATTTACCTTATAATTGTCAAAACCTTCAAGATGATAACGGCTAAGATATTTATAATTAATCATTTTGACGATTTTACTTATGGTAAACAACTTATAACTAAATTTATGAATTAAAAAATATTATGTCTCTATTATATTATATATTTCATTTTGATTTATTATATAATAGAATTTTAAAAATATATAAATTGTGACAGTTTTGCTTTTTACTCTTTTAAAAATCCAGGGTTACCAACTCCTAAAAAAAATAGCCCTAAGATCAAGATAAAATAGCCCTAAATAACCCTAAATGCAATATTCGAAAGCCCCAAAAAAAGCCCTGTATTGTGTATCTACTCAAAAGTATTGTTTAAATGAGTTTCCCGTTTTATTAAGGTAATAAAACTATAAAGATAATAGGTAGGCAGGTAGGTATAAAGGTAATAGGGAAACTCTCCTATTCCTAACTTGACCATAGATTGACAGAACTACTGCTTTTTTTCTCGTTTTGATCAATTTACTGATCCATGAAATGAGTTATTATGCTAAGAGTGATAGTTTCATACAACGTGCCGCGCAAAGTTGAAGCCAAAACTAAATAGATGTGTACGTAAGTGACACGTAATTACACATGCCAACACAAACACAAACGCACGAATGATATTGCAAGGAATTGAAATGTTTACAAAAAAATGGGGAATTTAAAGTATTCCGTGCGTGTTGGTCTCATTCATGGCAATAATTGAAATGGTTAATTATTGATATTGATAAACCAGAAGAAAATCAATGGTGATAACTATGTGTCTGGTGGTCGCGATCACTACCACCTCTCTTTATTACTGCATATACACTGGCTGATTCCATAACGCGTCAAACTAAAACAGAATCAGTGTTGCGTGTATTACTACGTGTATGATGGTTGCGATCACTAATGCCCCCATTCATTACAGCATACACACAAGTTGACCCCGTAACGCGACAAAAACAAAATTAGTGACCGTTTATCACTATCTGTATGATATGGTAATTATTATTAATAACTATTGCTAGTATATACATAAACCAATAACAATCTTAGATATACAATGTATGGGTCGTGGTAGGTGTTGTAGCGTTATCGCCACAACCTTACAGGATATTTAGCTTGTATGAATTCTATTATTATAAATAAAATACGAGTTGGTTCATATACGTGTATGTATTGCTATATTGTAACTCGACGTTCTTTTTATTTTTATACATTCTAATTGTTGACAGCTGATGTATCTTTTACCAAAGACAAATAACCAGCCAGTCTATTACATTACATTACATATAAAGAAAAACTATTTGCTGCGGTTAGCCGCCACAAATGTATAGCTATCTTCCCAGAAGCTAGTCCTAGATAGCTAGTTTTCCTTCTCTCTACGTTATATCATTTTTCGCTCTCATGTAATGAAACGTGTCTAAATCTAACGAGTCCTTCAAAACTTTCAATTCTCGTCTAATTGTCGAATCACCAACTGAGAAGTTTCATTTTAAAAAGCTTGATGAAATATTTTCCGACAACTAGCAAAATTTCATTGTGATGTCGTCGTCACTGTGTTTGCACTATGACTTAATTTTTAGCAATGTCACACAGAGACGTAGGTAGCCTTTAAAGGCTAACTAAAAACCTGCGTGCAAGTACTGCCGTTCTGAGTGTTTTAATTCTATGCATGAAATACTATTTATGGCCTTAAATTTTTTTAGGCCCTAAAAAAAGCCCAAAATGCATATTTCCGCCCTAAATTTGGGGTTAAAAGCCCTGAGTTGGCAAGCCGTTGTCTTGATCATAAAGTACTCTTTGCTCTAGTGATGGCCAATGCGAATGATTCTTTCAATTAATCATTCAAAAGGGCAGTCATTCGAATTAATCGATTGCTGAAAACAGCTATACGAGTTAATCGAATGAATAAAAGTATTCGATTGAAAAAATGCTCGAATGAAAATCTTACTAATATTACAAATGCGCAAGTTGTGTGAGTGTGTGAATGTTTGTACACACGTATCTCCTAATATTAAAAACTCTAATATGCTGTCAATCAATTGTCAAATGTATTTTCATTGCAATTAAAAATTGTTAGGTATATTTTAAAATTTATATAAAATTAAAGTTTTTATAAATAAAATTAGGAACATTTTGGTTTAACAATATTTCATTGTAATGAACAGGTCCTAATGTTAGGATTGAAGATAAAAAAAATTGGCACCTCTGCTACCATAACAAACAAAAGTGAAATAATTATTGGCACAACTACTACTAGACTACTTTAGAAAAATTAATAAAACATTAATGTAAAACAATAAAATTTGAAAACTATTAATTTAATTCCAGTTAAGAACCCATTAAAAACTTAAGGAAATTCTTGGTTTAACAATATTTATTATAAACAACAATTTTCTATAGTTACTCACAACCATAAATAACTTAAAATTTTGTACCAATGAAAAATAAAATAAAACGATCCGATCATCGATGACCAATAAGAAAGCAAAAAAATTACGTCATGATACTTTTTCTCCAACTCATGCATAAAAGCGGCGCCTGCTAAAATTCGAATGATTCATTAAATACAAAACAGTAACAAGTCAATTAAAAGACGATGTCATTGTCATCTGTATGTATGTATGTAAATTAGTTTCCTATCTTTTCAACGATTTTTTAGTTTTTGAGACCATAAGGTTTGTTGGGTCCGCGTCACTTCCCTCGACTGAGGAGAGGGGGGGTGACGAGTACCCGGGAGGGGGACGGGCGAAATTTGTATGTGCCGGATGCCCGTCTCGTGACACCCCTACTAATGTGCCGGCGACTCGAAGCCTCGAAGCGGATATGAAAGGTCCGAGGAGAGGGGGGGGGTGCAATATTGCACCTCAATATCCACCCAAAGCGACGACTCTTCAATAAAACGCCGAATCTTCTTATACCGGAGCGTTTCCTAGGCCGACCAATCTTCGTTTTGCTGCTATTGACATCTGTTGGATTGACATCTATCTATAGACGCTAAATCACATGCCCCAGTACAAAACTCGCGAGCTTAAGTACTCCGAGGCGTTACCTTAAAGAGAGCCCCTATCGCCTAGAGAGCTCGGTTCACTATTGTTATCTATTTTCACTTTGGTCGGCCTATTTCCCGCTCTATAATTCTTTATTTATAATCCTTACATACATGTATTATACATCATTATTTTCCTTATTTTATGCTCTATATAATGCAAATTAAATCTTATTCGTAAAAATTACCATTTTATAATAATTTACAAAAAACCTTAATTTCTATGGGCGAACCCGCCGTCCGGTCTATGTATTTTATATATTACTATTAAACTATTATAAATCTTATTATTATCTTTGTTGCATTCTATTCTGTATCTATAATTCCATAATATTAAACACAAATTCAATACATATTTCAATAATTAATGGTTACTTAAACCGATGAAACATACATCTCAAGAAAATCGTATTATCTAGTACCAACCCTATACATATTCCATACATTGTAAACAAAATATCAATATTCTATTTCTTAACACATTCTTAACATAATTAAATCAAATTTATCTATGAAAATAACTTATTTGTATGTCTCTATTCAATAATTACATATTCGTATGTCGCCAACATCCTCCCCCTCGTGCGCAGCACCAACTCCAGTCATGGCGACATTGCTGAAGGCTGTCCGGAACCGGCGTCGCGTTGCTCGTCGCTCGTCGCTGGAACCAGCAGCACCACCTTGGAGCTCGGTCTCTTCAGCGTCCCGCATGCGGTGCGCACTTCCACTATCCGGATGCGGCCGTCTGGTCCAGGGTGCGTTTTGGTTACCACACCCCTGGGCCACGTGTTTCGTGGCAGCGTGGAGTCCACGATCAGCACTGTGTCCCCACACTGCAGGTCCCTGTTGTATGTCCCTCCATTGACCCTCCTGGTGAGTAAGGTGGGTAGGTACTCCTTGAGCCACCTGCTCCAGAAATGGTCAGCCATGCGTTGTGCCACTCTCCAAGTCTGTCGCCCGGCGAGGTCTTCATCAGTGAAGCTCCCAATCCTTGGAGACCCGCAGGATCTCCCGATGAGAAAGTGATTTGGAGTCAGGGCTTCTTCGTTTTCATTTTCTTCCGTCGCGACGAGCGGTCTTGAGTTCACTATGTGTTCTGCTTCTAGCAGAAGCGTATGTAGTGTCTCTTCTTGTGGGCATCTCTCTTTCAGGGTAACGGCCAGGGCCGACTTGACTGACCGGACCAGGCGTTCCCATGCTCCTCCCATGTTTGGTGCTCCAGGTGGTATGAACTTCCACTGGACACCTATCTTTCCCGCAGCTGTAGCGAAATCTTCAGTCCTCAGGTCCTTGGCTGCTTCTTCTAATTCCTTGTTGCTCCCGACGAAGTTGGTACCGTTGTCGCTGTATATCACCTTGGGCATTCCTCGCCTTGCCGCCATGCGCCGGAGAGCTAGTATCATTGAGTCGGTCGATAGCGATGCCGTCAGTTCCAAATGTACGGCTCTTGTTGTGAGGCATGTGAACAACGCTCCCCATCTCTTCTCGTGGCGTCGTCCTACCGTGACCGTCATGGGGCCGAAGTAGTCGACGGCAGTGCACGTAAACGGAGGCTCGCCGAATCTCAACCGCTCTTTCGGAAGGTTTCCAGTAGGTGGCGTATGTGGTGCGCTTCGATATACTTTGCACCACTGACACTGATGCGCCACTGTCCGTACCGTTGATCGCAGCCCGAGAACCCAGTATCGCTGTCTCACCTCATTAATCACGGTGGCATGGTTTCCGTGGTTGAATGCTGCGTGGTAGTGATGTATGAGCAGCCTCGTGATTTTATGCTTGCCATCCAGGATCACGGGACGTCGATATGCTCTTTCCATAAACGTAGCTGCGTCGATTCTTCCTTTTACTCTCAATAATCCGTCCTCCTCTATAATATCGAGTTTCTTCAATCTTCCTTGTCGATCGGAGGTCGTCGAACTTCCAAAACTTTCGTTTTGGCTTCTCTTCAATAATAGCTTCTCTGCCTTCTCTAAGTATGTCTTGTCTATAGGCAGGAACTTCTCTTTTCGTTTCAGCATCGTAGGCTTCATGTTACTCTTGATTTTCCTCTTCTTCGCCCTTCTCCAGGTTGGATCTTGTTTTTCCATCTTCCGGGATATGCAGGTGAGCTCCTTCCGCTTACGGCACAGGTCGATGAATTGAAACACTCTAGCTGTCGCCCTCCATAATCTTGTCCAGCTGGAGAACCGATCAGGCTCTGGTGTAGGTAGCTGCTCTTCTGGAGTCCTTGTAGCCGCGACAATGTGCTTCTCTTTCTCTTCCCCTGTTGGCTCCGTCTTGAACGTTCGAGGTTCAGGCCAGCCGGTCTCTTCTAGACGCAGGAAAGCGGGCCCATTGAACCACCGATGATCCTTCCCGAAGTCTCGAGGCACTCCTCTTGTAGCGTCGTCCGCCGGGTTTTGGCTGGTCGGGACCCAGCGCCATTCTTGTGGTTTCGAGAGGTCCTCTATTTCTGCAAGCCGATGCGCTACGAACGGTTTGAAGGTCCTCGGATCCGACTTGATCCATGAGAGGACCGTGCTTGAGTCAGTCCAATACGTCCGTTTCTTGATCTTCAAGTCCAGTTCTTCTTCCACCGTCCGTGTCATCCGAGTGCCCAATAGCGCTGCCTGCAGTTCTAGCCGTGGGATGGATACCGGCTTCAGGGGAGTCACTCTTGCTTTGGCTGCCAGCAGTGCAACATGGTAGCCTCCATCTTCTTTGCGCACTCTATAATATACCGCGCAAGCGTAGGCAGTCTCGCTAGCGTCGGTAAACGTGTGCAGCTCCCCCTCGTCACTTGAGTGCGTGAAGCATCTTGGAATGCGCAGAGTCTCTAGCACCTGAGCATTCGCGAGATACTCCCTCCATGCCTCTTGATCACTTGCGGTGACTTCCTCGTCCCAGTCAATGCCGCTTCTCCATATGTTCTGTATGAGAACCTTCCCTTGTATGAGAACCGGTGATGCCACTCCCATAGGGTCGAAGGTGGCCATCACGGCGCTCGTCACTTCCCTCTTGGTAGGTCCTCTTCTTTGCTGGACGTCTTCCTTAAATTTCCCTAGACACGTCCTGAATCCCAATTCGTCGTCCTCCGTGTACCAGCGTAAGCCCAGGGTCTTCTCCTCCTTTGGTCCAAGGTCGATCTCCATCTGCCCAGTTTCCTTGGTGAGGCTTCTTAACACGGAGGGACTATTGGATGCCCATCCTCTCGACTCGAATTTTGCCTTCTTGTGGATGACGTCGACTTCTCTGGCTATCTTGGTTGCTTCGTCCTCTGTATCGAAGCTCTGCAAGTAGTCATCCATGTAATGGTTGTGCTCCACTGCACGAGCGGCCTCCGGGAACTGATCTTGATATTCAGCAGCGTTCTTGTTCTTGACGAAGATCGCAGCACTTGGAGAACAAGCGGCCCCAAATATGACTGATGTCATCCTGTATTCCTTGATGGGTCCACTCGCTTGCTCGCCCTTCCATAAGAACCTCAAGCTATCACGATCTTCTTCTCGTATTCGTATTTGAAGAAACATCCTTTAATGTCAGCCACCACGGCGATTGGTTTCTGCCGGAACCGTAGCAGGACACCGAAGAGTGATTGCAGCAGGTCTGGCCCAGACAAGAGCAGGTCGTTCAGACTCTTCCCTCCTGTTTTGGCTGCAGCGTCGAACACCAGGCGTTTCTTCTTCTTTGTGGGATGCGTGACAGCAAAATGTGGCAGATACCACTTCCGTCTTGAGGTTGTATCTTGATTGGCTTCCTCTGCATATCCATTCTTCACGAGGTTTTCTATTTGATTTTCGTATTCTTTCTTCAGTTCCGGATCTCTGTGCAGCTTCTTCAAAATTCCATGTAATCTCACTTCAGCGGCTTTGAAGTTGTCTGGCAGTTCCTCTTCATCATTCTTCCAGAGGAGTCCAACTTCGAAGCGTCCATCTTCCAAGCGCCGGCTGGTCTTCTCCAGAATGTCCAGTGCTCTCTGGTCCTGGTCTGTGCTCGGCAACCTCGGCAGGACCCCCAGTGACTCCACCGCGAAGTGATCCTTCATCAACTTCTCTAATGCCTCTTCACGGGCTGACACGTGTGCACATGTCACGAAGTTGACTGGTCGCGACGTGCCTCCATCGAAGCCATGCAGCACCCATCCGAGCTGAGTGAAGGATGCCACTGGCTGGTTCTTCTTTCCTTTGCGCGTCGCTCTCGATATGATGAGTTCCCAATTGTCCTGTCCTATCAGCAACTTGGGAGAACCCTCTTCGTAGTACAGTTGCTTCATCAGCTTCTTAAGGTGAGCGCAGTTCTCTATGGTGCTCTTCTCCAGTCGCTGAGGCGTCAGGTTCATGTCGTCAATGGTGCGTGCCCCGGTGACTGTTCTCTTCTTTGACTGGTGCAGTCCTCTTATCTGCATGTTGAGCTTCATCGAATCCTTCTTCACCATGGATTGCCCACCCACGGTTTCCAAATGAAGCGTCTCCTTGGGTCCCTCGAGGCCGACCTGCTCAGCTACCGTCGAGTCCAATAGGGTGACCGTTGACCCCTCATCCAGCAGAGCCAAGACCCTGGCTTCTCCTGCTGGTCCATAAACCTCGACAGGAATCATCTTCAGGTACGCTCTCGATGACCTGGTGCAGTTCACAGGAAGTCTCACGTTGTTGGCCACTTCTTTTTCTTGCTTCGTTTCTTCTCTTCTTTCTTCATGCAGCAAGCTATGGTGCCAACGTTTGCAGGTTGGGCATGGAGGGTGACGGCAGGTCTCCTTTCGATGTCGTCCGCTCAGGCACTTGTAGCATAACCGCGATTCCTTCGCGATATTCCATCGGTTCTTCACAGGTGCTTGACGGAACTTGGGACATTCATGTAGAAAATGTCCCTCGCGGCAATGTGGACATGCAGTCTTCTCTCTTCCTCCTTGATCAATCCCCTGCTTCTCTATTCCTGGTCTTACTTCTTCGATGTGATCAGTCGTCGTATGCGCAGCTTGCCTTCTTGGTATCTGCTTCCTCGTAGCAGCCTCTGGTGTGGCGTGTGGTCCGCATCGATCCGCCATCCTGTTCAGGAACCTTGCCATCAGGTTCAGGTCAGGATCCCCTTCAGCCTTGTCCGCGACGTAGTCATACCATCGGTACTTCAATATGGCTGGCATCTTGTCGGCGATGCTCCTCAGTATCTCTGGTGACTGGAGGTATTGTGGCTTCCGCAGTCCTCGTATCGCCGCCACGGTGTTGTTCACGTTGCTTGCGAGCAGGCACACGTCGTACGGGTTGTCGCTGATCGGTGGCAGCTTCCTTATTCTGTCCAGTTCTGCCAGAACCAGCGCGTCCGCTCTTCCATAACACCGCTTCAAGGCTTCCATCACTTCCCCCGGTGTGCTCTCGGAGTATAGTTGACTGCGGACTCCTTCTCTTGCTTCCCCCTTCAAGGCTCTTCTTAACCCTGCCATGTTCTGTACGTCGGAGAAGAGTGGGGCTGTGTCCTCGTAGACGGCTTTGAATGCCATCCACTCCCTTGAGTCACCATCGAAGAATGGCAGCTGATGCATGTAGTCCGGTTGCAGCACTTGACCTTGGATGTGAACGCTCTTCATTTCTTCAGCAATAGCCCTTGCGAGTTTCCTGTGACTCGTGTCCATATCTGCCTTGGTGTCGGGCTTGTCGGCGGAAGGTGGGGGAATCCTTATGCACCCCTCCTTGGATGCCTCCCCCTCGTGTCCCTTCTTGGAGAATCCTTCTGCAGACTGCTGGACCCATTCCCTGACGTGGTCCACCCGGTCCAATGGCTCTTCTATAATTGAGTCTTCATCCTCTTCATTTTCGGCTTGTATGACTTCTAAGCGCAGCCTGGCGGCTACCGTGGCTGCTTGTGCTTCCCGAAGCTCCTTCTCGGCTAACTCGGCGCGGGCCTCCAGTGCCTTGCGTCTTCTTTGTGACTTCACTGATGCAGGGCGGTTCCTCCTCACGGTGGATGCTTCCTTGTCTTCATGTCCCTGGGAAGTCGTCGTTGTGTTGCGCGTCGTGCCGGTCATGGTGGTCTCGTATGAAGTGAACTCCGTAGTTCCCGAGCCGCTCTGCTGTGCTTGAGTCCCTGCCGCGATGGCTTCTGTGTTTTCAGGCGCCTGTTCCCTCGATGAACCCTTCTGGCTTCTTGTGACTGGCATCTCGTAGTGGTGTTGAGGATCCGGCTCGAAGGACCAACTGTTGGGTCCGCGTCACTTCCCTCGACTGAGGAAAGGGGGGGTGACGAGTACCCGGGAGGGGGACGGGCGAAATTTGTATGTGCCGGATGCCCGTCTCGTGACACCCCTACTAATGTGCCGGCGACTCGAAGCCTCGAAGCGGATATGAAAGGTCCGAGGAGTGGGGGGGGGGTGCAATATTGCACCTCAATATCCACCTAAAGCGACGACTCTTCAATAAAACGCCGAATCTTCTTATACCGGAGCGTTTCCTAGGCCGACCAATCTTCGTTTTGCTGCTATTGACATCTGTTGGATTGACATCTATCTATAGACGCTAAATCACATGCCCCAGTACAAAACTCGCGAGCTTAAGTACTCCGAGGCGTTACCTTAAAGAGAGCCCCTATCGCCTAGAGAGCTCGGTTCACTATTGTTATCTATTTTCACTTTGGTCGGCCTATTTCCCGCTCTATAATTCTTTATTTATAATCCTTACATACATGTATTATACATCATTATTTTCCTTATTTTATGCTCTATATAATGCAAATTAAATCTTATTCGTAAAAATTACCATTTTATAATAATTTACAAAAAACCTTAATTTCTATGGGCGAACCCGCCGTCCGGTCTATGTATTTTATATATTACTATTAAACTATTATAAATCTTATTATTATCTTTGTTGCATTCTATTCTGTATCTATAATTCCATAATATTAAACACAAATTCAATACATATTTCAATAATTAATGGTTACTTAAACCGATGAAACATACATCTCAAGAAAATCGTATTATCTAGTACCAACCCTATACATATTCCATACATTGTAAACAAAATATCAATATTCTATTTCTTAACACATTCTTAACATAATTATATCAAATATATCTATGAAAATAACTTATTTGTATGTCTCTATTCAATAATTACATATTCGTTTGTCGCCAACAAGGTTGTTGTTTTGTTTTTATTCCTATCGTTTTATTTTATTTTCATTCTAGTCAAATGTAAAATTGTGCAGAAAATTTTATAGTAATAATTGTATTTGGTTCCCTTATTGTTTACCCTGAAAGTTAGAAGAGACATATGTTTTTTTTTAGTTTTGTTACGAGAAGGTTGTCGATTTTTATTATGATATAATGTTAATATTAATATCTTAGTTTTATTATTAGTGGATGGAAAAGCATGCAGTTTTTCAATTAATAGAAAAAAAAAACAATTATCCACAGAAATCGTTTATTTATTTATTCTAAAATTGCTTTTTGGCCAATCGATTTATGTTGATTAAATATATATATTTTAAAATAATCGATTCTTTTCAATCAATGTCATATCCCTAATAGAAATGTAGATTATAAAGTTATATAAGTTTTATATATTGTAAGTACCTAATGTACCTACAGAAAAGATAGTGTTGTTAAACATCGATTAGCACTCAATTAATCGATTGTTTTTAGGACTATCGTACTGTTGATATCGATTGTTGACATCCGATACATAATACGGTGTATTTTGTGATTACAAGGAAGATTTGCACAAACGAACTTTTTTTTGCCCGCCAATTTAAGTACGCAACCTTCAAAAACAAACACACATATTCGTACTAAAAAATGGTCAGTTCGATCAATTTCTGACATGTGACATCGCGAATCATCGAAGAACAAGTTTTAAGAACTTAGTTTCTCAATACATCTTGGATAATATAATGTGTGTTCAAAAGTTTTTAGTTACTTTTGACCTTGTAAATGACAGACACAATTTTAATACTAGAAATAAATATAAAATAGTCATTCCATCTTTTAGATTAAGTAAGACTAATAAATGTTTTAGGTAATTGTGGTAGGTTCTAAAATAAACTTCCAGTCTTAGTCTAAGTATATTACCGATTTGGCGTATAATAAGTTCAAGAATCATATTAAGCAAGTTTTATTGGCAAAAGGATATTATAGGATGAATCATTACGTGAATGAAGGTGATGTTTGAAAGTGATTGTCTCTTTATAGATCTATTAAAAATAATAATTATTGTAACAATAAAAATACTGTAAAAACAAAATTAAAAACCCCGTTGGAGTTTTTTGCCGGTTCTTCTTGATTGCTGTGACGTTTTCAGAACCGGTAGTAGTGTATTAAGTGCCTTCTTAGGACCTAAATTGAATAAAATATTTTTGATTCGAACACACGATTACCTTTTTTGCTCTTAAACTTATTACAGGGCATGAACTTTGAGAAAACGATGCGGTGACCCTTTTCTTAGTCGTAAAGTATCTATTGTCTGAAAAACGTATCTTTTACAAGACGACCTATAGAATTTTTTTTGGTATAGTTCTTCTTTTCTAGTTGAAAGAAAAAGGCAAAGGTATCTAAGACCATGCAGCCAAGTCAAATATTGTATATTATAAAACTCAACGTCTCTCTGTCTGTCCGTTTATATTCTTTTCACGCGTAAACCACTTATCCGATTTACATGTTTTTAATTCATAGCTATATTATCTGGTTATATGGTATAATTTGTAAGGTAAAGTAACATAGGAAATAAGCAGTGACGATAATGGTGGATCAATTCGGATAAAAGACGTATTTGGGGTGCTTAAATGGCTTACGCTGAGTAAACCATACAAGATATACCAAATTTATGATCTACATAATTGTAGATCTTAAGTAAACGATACATTATATTTAACTTCTAAGGATCACCCAGAATAAGTATTTTTGCCTAATAATCGGCGGGCGACCGGTGGGAACGGGGCAGCAGGATTGACGCGTGCGCTCGACCGACGGCATTCTGTAGTCTACGTGAGTGGAGCCGCGGGCACAGCTAGTTTATACATATAAAGGCCGAAGCCGTGTCCTGTTTTTCTTCTTATTTTTCTTTCCAGTGTCAATGTTTTTAAACCTTCGTAGTCTTTTCTAATCTTCAAAGTGAGTTCAAACGAGATGGTGCCCCCCGTTAGAATTATTTATAAGGGAGTTTTTGTGACAACTCAAAATGCATGTTTCCAGTTTATATTTATAATCCACTTCACGAATACACAATATCCCAAAACATATTACACAAAATGCCACCAATATTACATAACGTAGGGTCAAAAACATAAATTAAGGAATTAAAATAAAAAGTCAATATATCAGTTCAAGATCCCGCCAAAAACTCCACTACCTATAGAAAATAAATTACAATATATTATTACTTTTTATAATTGGCTTACGGACTCGGGCTGTTTTGGTTTTTGAGCTTACTGTAAAAGTATTTTTATTTCTTGTATTTTATATTTGCTGGAATATTATTGGACATCGATGTACACTTGTATTTCTGCAATTGTATTGTTTATTGTATGAATTTATAATGACTCTGCAATATTGACTCTACAGCCTTCAGTAGCAGACAACATCTTTCATTGGTCTATCGGCTTTATATTAATGAAAAAATTGGCGTTGTGACGTTAATGTTATTGTTGAAAGCGACCGTCATGTCGCCGCGTTGCTCGAAATCTCCATACCATTTTATTACTTCCCCAGAAGACCGAATAACTTGGTTCAACTTTTTGAAATTCCGTGACCGCGCGGAAAAACGTGTTGTAATAGTGCTTTGTTGAGACGTTTCAACATTTCATCAAAATTGGTAAAGCCATAGTAGTGTTAAATCACTAAAAAAATTATGTCGTTATTACTGTCCTTTTCTAACAGACGCGACGTTTCTCTATCAGGAAAATTAGAAAAAATGCATGTACAAACATAACTACACCCTTTCTAATATACGCGCTGCATTGTCTTTTTATTAGAGTGCATTATCATTAATCGTAATTGACATAACAGAAATAAAATATAACATTTTGTTCACGAATATTAGATGAGCTAGCGCGTGTTTATTTTTTATTAGTAGCACAGCATAGTGGCGGAATTGTGCTTTAGATGGTAAGTAAAGTATAATCCGAAAACAACGGCGATGTACAATGGCTAATCTTGAAACGCGACAAATCGAAAAGGGAGTTACTGTAACGGGCTTATCACTGTGTATGGTGAT
Organism: Saturnia pavonia; assembly: GCA_947532125.1. Taxonomy (NCBI): domain Eukaryota; kingdom Metazoa; phylum Arthropoda; class Insecta; order Lepidoptera; family Saturniidae; genus Saturnia; species Saturnia pavonia. Next base: position 2,688,395 of record OX383916.1, on the reverse strand, counting down.
CGCAATCCATTCGAATACAAGTATCAACCCACAGACTAGTTGGGGCATACTACTTAGAGGTTATATTACGTATGACCACACTGTCAGACCGTCACTTAATATCAGGTAAGATTGTGGATAAGCGATATATGTGTATATAAAATCTTGTGTGCGTCTGTTAGTGATTATATAACTTCTTGAGATCATATTTACGTAATTTGTTTAATCAAGACGATGGTTTATACTTATTATAGGATCCAATAGATGGCGTCAACGTCTGCTGGGCTAGCTAGAACAAATAAAAAAAATTTAGGATTCCCGATTCTAAGTAACTACCAAAAGAATTTTTTCAAGAAATTTTCCTAAAAAAAATATTTCATCGAAATATATTTGAGAAAAATTGTTTTTTAATAAATGCCACCCGTTATGTATGATTCAGTTTTTTGTTAACAATTTATCTCAAACGCTGGAGAATGTTAGCGTCACTATCAAGTTTCTGCCCCGGATCGAAAAAAACCGTAGATCCGGGACCGGTAAGTGCAGGTGACAAGTGACAGGTGGCTGTGTAGGTGACAAGTGCAGGTGTTAGGTGATTAGTGTGTAAACGACCACGGTAGTAGGTAAGTGAAAATTGCAAGAGCGATATACATTGATAGAAGATTTGTCTATTTTTTCTGTAAAGTAGGTAATAAGTTAAGTAGCACACCCTGCTTTTCCACTTACACCTCGAGTTCGCATGTCTCCTGAACTAAAACTATAGTTAAATTCAATGTTACATGTCGAAATAATATCATTTTATCATGTAGACGGCAAAAATATACACTACAAAATAGACACTTTCGATTAGCAATAACCACTAATCGCAGCGTGAACGTTTTGTTAAGAATTAATATTTTACAATTCTTTTTGGAGGCAGGCTATAATTTCGATTCCATGTAAGCCGACAGCCTACTCTCTAAATAATCATTGTTAGTCATGTATAATCCTCATATAAATAGATAGATATTTAAAAAGAACAAAACTTTCGGTTAAGAATAGCTTAAAAATGCCAAGCGCGTGTCGGGCCACGCGCAGAGTAGGATTTTGTAGTCACCCGTCAAAATATGCACACTTACAAGGGAGCTTTTAAGTAATTTTTAATTTTTATAAGTTGTTCGACTCTTACGTGTAAACTTGTAAAGCCTACTTGGCCAAGCTGGTATTTAGGTGCTCCCGCCCAGAGATGACAGCACTTCTCTATATGGGATCCATATATATAACTACGGAGTATTCTCTTCTTTTGCATCTCCTTCAAGGTTGGATAATTTTTAATCTGTGACTCTAATCTTGCAGAATTCATCGGCCTTGGAAATATCATCCTCTTCCCGCTTTGTGCTTCATGATTAGATATCATGATGTCATTCTATAAAAAGTCCTATCGATAAATTGAAATATAAAATTTAGATAAGATAACTTACACGTAGGTGAACCATTCGATAACAAACAGTTTCACGAGTCAGTTACACTTGTACACATTGATAACATTGTTATTAGTAAAAAAAAACAATGAATAGAGAAAATGAAGTTTCTGATAACCAAACATATCCATGGTTCAGTGTTTCAAGACGACAAAAAGGGAAGAAACGTAACGGTAAGGTGAATCAAATGACAATGAAAATTAAAAATGAAATTGGTGATTATAGTACAGAAACAAGTGATACAAACGATGAAGTCGATGGTATAGTAAAAAGAGGTATTTCATTAGATGGCGATGGTAAATTAGCAGTTGATGCTGTTCCCAGTAACTATCCTAGAATTATGATAATAGAACCTGAAGAAGTCAATCCATCGGAATCTATGGTAAATCCTGAACAGAGTGGATTAGGAAATATAGAGACTCCGACAACTCCTACACTTAAAACTACCGAAAAGCTCGAAGAAATAACAACACCCGTTGAAAGTGGATCAGAAAATATTATTTATAATACTAGAGCTTTATCGAAGTACGCTACTACATACGAATTGGAAAAGTTTGAAAGAAATGCGCTGATCATTTTTAATCAGGTGAATATTGATGGTTACTCTAAACCGCGACATGGAACTGAAAAGGACGTTGAGGCTTTGAGAAACACATTTGAGAAATTTGGTTTCGAAGTGGTAGAACATAAGGATTATACGAAAGAGAAAATTTTTGCAGAGCTCAAGACTTGTATGTATTGTTTTGTATATTTTTAAATAATAACATGACAAAATATTGGCATTGTGCCTGATGGTAAGCACAGTATAATCAAAAAAACAACGGCGACCACTGAGGTATCAGCAATACATCGACGGTCGCCGCTGTTATGCCGGCCTCTTGGCAGCTGGCATTGGGTGATCCTGAAATACGACAAACAAAAAGAGATTCACGTTGACGGGTTTATTGCAAGGTGGTGGCGACCCAGTCGGCTACAGATCCCTAGCACCGCACTTTATTACCGTATATCCTGGAATACGACATGCCTAAGCTTGTATGTAAATCATATATACTTGGTGTATGATGGTCACTATCCTGTCGGTCACAATAGTCTTGTCCTGCTACCCAGTAAAACAAAATATTATCAATAATTGTATTTATTATTGTGTAATTTGTAATGACAGCAAGATCGTCCGATCGACGTAGATTAAAATATACATATCATGAGTCTAAACTTTTGGTGAGGGAAGACATTGTGATGAAAAAAAAGGTGTGTGTGCGATTCACACACGATAGAAGTGAAACTTCATTTTAAAAGGCATTTTCTATTTTATTTAAACAGTGCGCAATATACATATGCACCGTACATTTACTTTCTCGCTCTGGCTCACACAAAGAGGAGATACCGATAAACATTTAACGTTCAACGTTTAACATTTAACGTTTAACGCTTGGAAGTCGCATAAGAAGTTTCACTTCAATAATCTTAGCAAGGCATTTCCTTTTGCTCACCTGTTTTTTCTTTAAATATGCTGTTCGACGTTTGGCCTCAATGGCACTTGATGGAAAACGAAGATAACCCGATGATGGTACACGATCATTTAGTAAAAAATGATACAAAAGTACCAAACTTACCAACCTTAAGCAAAAATCTATCGTCAGTCATCTATTGGTATATCTGGTAATGACAGTACAAAGCTTTTCACTGACATAAGTTGACATCTTGCGTACATACTTAGCTACAGTGGCGGGGCAAGACCTAAATTGGATGTGGGCAAGGTACAGTTAACGAGGCCCTCTGGTGGCACTAAAAGACAGATTTTATAAGATAAAAAAAGTTGAAACAGCCAAATCTTTATCCATAAAAAATGTATATCATATTCTATGACTAATAAGATTAGTGAAATAATAGAAACAAAAATTTCCTGCTTTTAGCGTTACTGAACTCTTTAATAATTCTGTTGTAATTACTCTTACATGATATATCTGCTTCAATCGATATAACTGCCAAAGCTGAAAGCATTTCTTGACACATTGCATTTCTTGAAAATAATCCTTTATCAGTTTTAGCCTTGAAAGGCTCCTTTCGGCGGTGGCTGTACCTATTGTGATATTGTTAACAGAATTCGAACGACAGTGTAAAGATTTGGGTAAATATCTTTCAGATTATTTTCTGTTATGTATTGGAGCAGCTTTTTCACATCTTTAATGAAGTTGAGTATATTTGGGATCATTGTTTGTAATCTTTCCTATAGTCTGTATGGTTGGAAGTCGCTGCTCTCACTCATTCGCAGAATTATGTGTAAATCTTGTCAGTTTTTTAGAATATTTGCTCTTTTGGAATATTTAACCAAAATTTTCAAAATGTTGATTGATATAAAGACATAAATCTCGAAATCATAATCGTTATGGAGTCAATCATGGTGTTAAAAAATTTTCATTACCAGCTTTTTGGAGATGACCTTCATAATCGAAAATCCTTTTTTTTTTGTAGTTATCCACTTGTTTTTAGTCTTTGGACAGATCTTAACTGCATTTCTCAATAAACTGATAAGCATCAGACAAGCATTTTTCGAATCCAATTTGTTGATATTCTTTGATGCAATCACAAAATGTACGTAAATGTTCAAAAGCAATGGCTTGCTTATGATATTAACTCGTGATAATATCTCATAACATTATACATGTAAATTCCAAACTGAGTATTTCATTTAAAACAGAATCACAATCACTGGGTTTGTCTGATTGTTCCGTTAGATTTTTTAAGCTTTCGTCGCATTCAACATCATCATCAAATTGCAATAATACGGCATTCACTGTCTTGATTCTGCTTTCCCACCTTGTGTCTGATAAAGGCTTCATAATAAGTTTTAATTTGTCGCTAATTAAATCCCAGCATTTTCTGGAACTTGAAAATAGCAAAAATATTTTCTGAATAAAAATAAAAAAATGTTTTTGCTGACACAAAAGAATTAGCTGCGTCCACGGATAACAGATTCCAGCTATGACAAACGCAAAGTTTACAAACTGCCCTGGCTTGATGGGTTACTTACTGGGTCTAAGTGGACGTAAATTAAGCTCACTGTTATTGTATGAGAGTTCATATTACCGAGTGTGAACAAAACGCCATTGTTTGTGACGTAGTGGGTTTACGCCACGCCGCCCGATATAGTTGCCAAAAACAGGCTACGAGTCAAAGTTAAATAATGTTTTATAATTGTAGAAAAATATAAGTAGTACTGCATAAACCATCGAGGGGCGAGGCCCCTCAGATCGCGAGGCCGTAAGCGGTGGCCCACGTCGCCCACGCCTTATGCCGCCTCTGCTTAGCTATACCATATTCGCCAACAATATAGCATCTCTATACCTGCCTACAATTTAAAAAAAAACATAGTTTTTCATAAAGCGAAAGCCACGAAAAGAATTTTTTTCTCACTTTTCTAAATAACCTAGCAGAAAACTAGACATTGTGTCCAAAACGATGTATCAAGTAAAATAAAAACATAGAATAAACGCCTTTATTTATCTATATGACGAATGAAATATACCTAATATTTTTTGGGGAAATTCCCGAATTCGAGAAAGTTCTCGGAGAACTATCAAAGATTAAGTTGAGTGTATAACAAAAAATCATCATATTTATAGAAACAGTTGATTAGATACTTTAGTATTTCATATACAAAAGTACCTAAGTAGTTTGTGTAGCTAACTACCTATTCATACAACTAAAAACTTAAAATCCAGACCCTTTTAATTGTAATAGATTATTTATTGTATAGTATTGTTTAATTACAAGGGCGCGAGGCGCGAGCGGTTGCCTCTCAAGTCATGTCTGTAACATACTGATCTATGTTCTTATATGAAATCTATACATATAATAAAATTAAAGTGTCTGTTTGTAACTTCAAAATATAAGTTTTTTACTAAATGAGTAAGAAAGCATACACGTCACTTATAACAAAAAAAAGCAAATTTTAAAATTTTTGCTTGTCTATCCGTCTCTCTTTTTGTTCCGAGTAATTTCCGAAACGGTTGGACTGATTTTGACGGGACTTTCACTGGCAGTTAGCCGATGTTATAAGGAATAAATAACTATAACTAAAAATGATGAGGGTTCCGCACAACAAACAGGTTTATATAGAATATGCTCAAGAAAGTCCCTGAATATCGATGTTCGCGAAGACGACCGCATACGGTGTTACCATAATTTTTTATCCAAAATGTACCCAACAATACTGAATTTCGGTAATATACCAATAAAAACACTGACCTTCCAAAATTATTTAAATATACTAAAAAAATATTAAAATACTGAATCTTGACACTATTCTTGTTCTTATTATTTAATGACAGCGTGTGTTCATCCACGATTCTGCCACTGCCACGTGAACATAATATTTATTTATTTATTAATGTGATCTTAAAAAATTTCGCTAACAAGATGGCGGCTCTCTTATTAAAACTGTCCAGCGAGATTTTGTGGCATTTTAAAATGCTTGTTCCTAGTTATTATTTATAATCCACTTCACATGTGCACAGTAACCAAACTACATCACGTAAAATGCCGTCAAAACTACACAATATAGGACGAAATAACAAAAATTATGAATTAAAATAAAAACTACCAAAAGACAGGTTAAGATCCCTTCAAAAACTCCCTTTGAAACACTAGTTTCTATCCGAGTTGTTTTAAAATGGTTTAATTTTTCAGTTACAGAGAGAGATTTTACGGACTACGGTTGTATTGGTGTTGCCATATTGACCCACGGTACGAATCATGGTCTAGTCAGAGCTAAAGATGTAAAATACAGTGAAGTTGAAGTTATAAACCATTTCAAGGTACACAACAAGCCAACGTTGGTCACAAAACCTAAGTTCCTTCTTATACAGGTATGTAAATAATGCTTAGGTATATTGTATCAGGTAGAGTCGCAACCCTAACACCGAGGTTTAATATTTTGCCACCACATAGACAGTGACGGAACTAGATAGACAGATCATGTAACCGGGTGTGAAATGCTACAGTGTTATTATTTTTGTTAGTTTCCATAAAATTTACACAAAACATTGTTCAATGTCAGATGCACAATAACATGTTACTTTACTTTATTCTAGTTTAAGAAAAACCACGACAAAATACTATATTTCAACCTCGACTTTTTTAAAACTGTGACGCTTTTAGCACCAAAAAAATAGTCACAGCGATAGAGACAGAAAATCCATAGCCCTTTCATTTAATATTTTTTGTATGTCGCTCTTTCAGTTCGTAATGAAAGATTAAGAAATATCCCACACTCTTTTAGTTGTTCCCTCGACGCCACCACACATTCATAGATTAAATAATTAGACAAAATTTGAAATTATTAAAAAAATACGCGATTCAAAGTTTTATTGACATCTCAAATAAACATTGCTAGCTAGGTATTTTGATAAAATCTACATTCTCATTTCTCCACATAAGGATTACGACGTTAATACGCCACATTATAACTGATAAGAATCTCACTCGTCATTTGTTTTTACTGTTATCAAATGCATCAAAACAATGGATGGAGTTAGAAATGTGTTTAGCTATGATTCACAATCATATTGAATTATTGAAATTCTTTATTGGATATATGTACCTACATCGCTAGGAAATCCGGTTTTGTGTCATTTCAGCTTAGTTTATCATATAAGGGATTTGATACGTTTATATATTAATAATATTTATCATTTGACTATAGATTGGCAAAGAAAACGATGTTTTGGGTAATCCCATAAGCAAAACATTTTGTCTTGTCAAATAAACATAAATATATATGAAAAAATAATAATTATTTTTTTGTGTCTAGACATTATATGAAAACAAAAGACTATTTAATATTTATACTTTCAAATTTATTCCAACGAAAACGTGCTTTAAAAAAAATTGCCAAGTGCGTGTCGGGCCACGCGCAGTGTAGGGTTTCGTAGTTGCCGTCACAATATGCAGTCTTAGAGAGGGTGGTTTAAATAATTTTCAATGAACTTTGTACGAAATTACTTCTCCAAGTACATTTTATAAGTTGATTGACTATTTCTCGTTAACTTGTAGAGCCTACTTACTTCTGATAGTTTTCCTTTTTACTTCATTATATGGACTTGTGCTGTTGAAGATGTTGTAGGAGTCATTGTTATTACGTACGTCCGTTTTCTTGAGCCTTGAGTTTATAGCAACAACAACCAAATCGTAAAATTCCACAACTTCTAATAAGAATTAATTATAATAACCTTAATATCTTGTCATAAATTAAAATATTTTTTGTTCGTATAATAATTAGGCACAGTAAATTCTAAAGAATGGAATTTAACGAGTAAAAGGTAGGCCAGATTTTAACCAAAATTACTCGTTTTCTTATATCCATCTCCTAGACATGGCTTTTTATAAGATTTCATTACTTTTTGTGGAAAAATCACCTGAAACGAGACTTGGCACGTTGTTTACAGCGTGTTTTGTTGGGATTTCGCTTCTTATTGTGTTTTAAATCCTAGATTTTATTGACCATTAGAAAACGCTCATCAGATTGAATAACTTTTTCTAAAGCGGCATTTACATAACTGTTATAGTTTGACGGGGCTCTTAGGTTCCATATCAGTTAGTCCAGACCTTCGATTTTAATGTGCCGTCAGAAAACTATCATCAAACTATTAAATAATTTTTATTAAGGCAGCATTTCGATATCTATTATAGTTTAGCTGGGCTCTTGGGCTTCACATCAGGGTCATCAAGTGATCTAGATATTCGAAAATCCAGGGTTTGATAGTTTTCCTTTCATGTGGGTATTAAACCCTATCTCTGTGCCGAATTTCAGCTCTCTACATATTGGGAAAGTACTAGTTCCATTTTGATGATCATGAATCAGTTAGTGTGGAATTTTCGTAACGTTGTATCCTTATAACTTCTAAACGGATGGAGCTATATATTTAAAAAAAAGTTAAAGTTGTAGAGCTACATAAGTACTCCTAGTAAACAGAATTCCAGCCTTTTACAATAATCTAGTGTTGCTAGACAGAGGCGTGAAATACTTCCTGTAAAGATGGTACAGCATTTTGTCTTGGGCTCAACTTTAATACTGCAGTGCCCCCAGATAAATATAATTGGAAGATAAAAAATAATTATTTAGTTTAAATTAAAGTGAATAAACGAAAAAAGGTCCCTTAGGTATGGCTTTGGAGAGCGATATCTTGTGTTATGAGCGGTTATCTTCGGTCTATCAACCCACCCTCGTGCTTCAGCCCAGGCCCCCGATACATGATCCGCCCGTACTATTATTTCGACGAGTTCGTTCTCTCTTAGCGTATCTTCTGACCTATACCTTATATGATGTAACTGCACTGCTCCTAAGGGTCGTACCGTGATAAACGTCAATAAATTTATACTAATATTAGCTGCGCCCCACGGTTTCACCTGTGTATCATTTAAAAGAAAACGCTGACTGATGATTTATACTACTTCAGTATAGACAATATTATTATCGGGCGGCCAGGATAATGCGTCACAACTCACACGGCTCTTTCGCGCCATTGTACCTATAGTTATAGACCCGAGCCGAGTGTTGAAATATTTTAATTTTACATTATCTATCTATTTTTTAAGGATCATCCACGATAAGTATTTTTGCCTTCCGTCTTTTGAGCAGGGCCAGTACGATTCGCGCGTGCGATCGACCGACGGCATTCTGGAGTCCACGCGAGCCCCGCCACGACCGCCCTCCTCTGCGGCAACTCAAGCCTAGGTCCGATCCATCGGCATGGAGCCCTTGAGCCAAGCAGCCGCTCGCGCGATACAGTCGCTCTACATTCACTAGCTTTCACAGCCATACATGACACTGCATTATATACACATGCACAACACACATAGGTACATAGGTACATAGGTTCTGTAAGGGACTTTTTTTTCTTTTTTTGCCTAGTTAGAGTAGACAAAAATTTCAGACCACTAAATACACATGCACATGTTCCTTCCCTCCTCCCAGGGGGCAGAAACGTGTATATATGTATAGTTAGTTTAGATCGAATTACGGATAGGGAATTAGTCAGATCGCGACTTAATTGCATACGCGCAACAGTCCGAGCCGAGGTTCGGCCACTTTGGCACCCTCGGATATTGTTGCTTAGCTTTCGTGGCTGAGTGCCCTAAGCGCTCGCCCCCAAGCCCGGTAAAGCTGTAAAAGCCGTAAAGGCTCCAGGGCCCCTCAGGCTATCAGTGTAGTCAGTTCGAAAAAAAAAAAAAAAAAGTCCACGCGAGCGCAGCCGCGGGCACAACTAGTTTAAGAAATAATATAATTTTATGATCAAATTTAATTACAATATCGGAAACTACATTCGTACATAATTTTACAAGACTACCACATACGTGATTTTATCTTGTACTGGTGACGACTAACGAGTGAATTCCAAAGTAAAAAGTGAAAGCAACTCATAAAATAGAAACAAAACAATTCCAGGCATGTCGTGGGACAAAAACTCCACAAGGTGTCCCTGTATTCCAATCAGGGAAGATCCAGAAGGACTTAGTAGAAGAAGAAGTGGAGCCGTACGTTTTACCAGTCGAAGCTGATATGCTGATTCTACATAGTTCTTACAGTGGAAATCCTTCCATAAGGTTGACTATTTTACTTTTTTAGCTTAAATACTTCTTTGCTAGGATTTAAACGGCAGGCGTTAAATGTACAGAACCAGTGACAAAGCTTAACAGATGCGTAGTTCCTTTCTAAAAAAGTGGTATTTTTAAGGTACGAATCGCTAATATATATAAAAATTAATATATGTATGTTATATATCTCCACCTGATGTTAAGTGCTTACTGCAGCCTGCACCTATTTATACCCAAGCTCAAAGGGACTGTATTTCTAAGTAAGTTCAGTCTCAACAATCCTGAGGATTGAAGTGGATCGCCTCCTGTGACGTTCCTTGTTGGCAAGTACACATCGGCTAGAATACTACTGTTTTCGGCAAAAATAGGCAGCTACCGCAGCTGCACCTTGCAGGATTTCTATCATTATTCGTTTCTCCAGGGCTTAAATAAATATGATACCTAACTCTGTTTTTTTTTCCTAGACACGAAATAGACGGGTCTTGGTTTATACAAGCGTTATGCAGAAAAATAGACCAGCTGTCCAGTACACAAGACTTAGAATCGATTATAACTGAGATGAAACGAGAGGTAGCGATTGATAGATCTCACGAGGAATACAACAGGCGGACCTACGAAATGGAGATCAACAAACAAATGCCAGTGTTGACTTCGACGCTGATAAGGAAATTATATTTAAGAAAGTTCGGGGATGCTCCGACGCTACTGACCTCGTATGCGAGTGTGGTCGAGTCGTCAAAAAATGAAGTTTTAGATTCTGGATCGAGTACGCCTCTGCTCGTGCAATTTGGACCTTGTTCGTGTTTTTTGGATCATTTCGATTATATTAGAGATTGTTTAAGGTAAGTATTGTGGATAATAAATCTATGGCTTATTCAACCTCGTGTCCCTATTAACAATTTAGCAACGGTAAAATTGTTTTGCTTCCTTTAAATTAATTTATCTCTTTTTACACTCTTCTCTCGGAATGTATCCTTGTGTCATATATAAATGTTGTTAGCTTTAGACAAAAATGACTTGCAGCCTTTAGTTGAACCTAACATTTCGGTGAGGAAACCATAGCGTAGTGTTACGGCATTTACCAGACATAAATGCATTTGATTGGCATAATTAAAAATCAATTTAGTCTATCTATGTAAATGATTTAAGTATGCCGATGTGCGCGCGTCACGCAAAAACTGGATAGATTTTGATCGTATTTTAGTTTTATTCCTTAGATAAATAAAAAAAAATATCTATATTACGATATCTTCATAAGCAATAATTCTGTAATCCTCGCGAGCGGAGCCGCTATTAATTCCGACTTACTTAACAAAAATCAATATAAGGCTAGCTGAGAAGTATAGCCTAGCTGAGTGTAGCTTAATGCTAGATAGCCTATACTGTTCCTCGTAAATCTGGCTATCATATACAAAAATTATTTTTCAAATCCGACTGGTAGTTCCAGACATAATGGTGTTTAAACAAACAAACAAACAACCAAAAACTCTTCCTCTTTATTACATTAAGTATATCCTATTATCTAAAACACATGAACAGATTTTTTGCAATGTTTTAACTAAAGAATCGATTTCATTTGAAATTAATACATTTTTTATTTATTTCAGACATTATCTTAATGAAAACTGTGGTGATGAGACGGCTCAGTCGTTCTTGGACGTCGCCAACACTTTCGAAGACGAAGAAAAACACAATTCATCAAAAGAGAAAATGGCCAAAGCGATATGTAAACATTTGATGAAGAACGCTAAGCATTATGAATTCTACAAATTTATATACTTTTACAAGCATTGATTAATACGTTAAATAAATTTGTTTGGTTTAATTTCAATTCAACTTTCAGTTTACATGTCGTTAGGTATAATAAAATTGGGTATAGTGGAAAATGAAGATATATATATATTTTATTGTCTCAGATCACAATGATAGGTGATATCAAGTACAATTGCGAACAAAGATGCTACTCTGTAGATGAGCGGTTTCCAAACCTTTAAAGCTACGGAATATTCAATAAATAACTTTTATAACTATTATGAAATTCTTAATTAAAATATAAGAGTCATTGTCACGGAATCATTGGGTTCCACTGAAGCCACATTAAGAATTATTGTTGTGGCTAGCACGTTCATCTCGTGACAAACCATGTGATTCCAATTTGAGAATCAATATTCTCAAATACAACTCCGGGAATGTACTAAAAATTAGTATCTTGAATTTTTTAACTTCAAATCTTATAGAAACTCCAAGTTTCCTCTAATAAAAATTCCAACATTCTAACTCCAAGTTACCTAGACATTCACTAGAAACTAGAAATCCTAATGGATTTCATAGTGGTAATCCACTATGTCAAAGATTCCATTAGGATGTTACCACCAACGGAAGTTAAGATTATTTAAAAATAAGCAACCACATTTCTGACTAAATATTATGAATGATTGTATTTTAATTACGGCTAAGAAAAAAGAATTTGTGGTTAATTTGGATATATTTTTGAAGCTTGGTTTATAGTATGTTTACGAACAAGTTTGAATAAACGGAACACACTTAGTCATTATATTCAATCTGTATCAGTATAATGTTGAACATACACCTCCCCCAAAGTTTACCATTGGACTCGATCTTACTTACTTAAATTTACTGCCATTTAGTTAAGCTTTATCCTTTGTGCTATGTCTACAAAGGTTGTCTATCTAATAACCGGGGAAGTTTTAACCCGTAGAATATAAGAAGTTCGTGAAAATCGGTGTCAGATTCCTAGGGTCTAGGGAGTAGGGGATGTAAACCAGCGCCCACACTCGGTGGAAAAGGCAATAAGCAATTTTCTTTGGGTAGTGGGTAAAAATAATGGTCTTTATTCATCACCGTCTACGTAAACAAATTTAGAAGTCGTTTTAGAAATCAATAAATATTTTAGTGATAATCTCACTCATGTTTTAGACTTTTTAAAACCTTACTCTTTTAGACGCTTAACATCAGGCTGATCACATGCTTGTTTTATATCATAGTGGCATAAAAAATATACTTTGTAATGTTTTGGTCAGAGGATGAAGACATAAATGATTTTAAAAACAGTTTGTGCTTAAGACGACGATACTTAACGATGACGAAACACATCATTTCAGATTTTATCACTATCAGTAAAAAATACTCATACGAGTTTAAATAAAAAGTCTACTTTAAATAATTCTTTATACATTGCACAATTTTGACTCAGTGATGAATAAATACTCAACGCAATCTGCTATAATTAAAATTAAGAAATATGCAAATCGTTTTTTTTTCACTAAATTAAAATAGTAATATATTATGTTTAGGGTTGTCAAATTGATGAAATAACGATTTGTACATTCAAATGAAATCGTACCCGTGAGGTGGCCCACTGGGGAAATTATTATCTGCAAACCTAACTTAACCTGTAAGTTTATTATTTATAGTATGATTTCTATTTTACTTGGTAAAACATGATACATCTACTTGTACTGTAACAATAGAATATAAAAGGCAATATCCTGACAGAGTCATCATTTCCCAATCAAAGTTATAAAAAGAAAAAAATTAGAAATTTCGAAATGTTGGAGTCATCGTTTAGGAAGGGATTTTTGGAAATTCAACCAGCAATAGTGAGAAAGAAGAAAGTTTGTATCAAAAATAATATTTTTCTGTACAGATTTATTCCAGAGTAAGTTTTAAAATCAACCTGGTGATTTTTGCACCGGTAACAACAATAAATAAATAAATATATGATAAACATAACTAAATATTAACATACAAATTCAATGAAAATTAAATAAATATACAAATACTGTTCACGCAAGCGAAGCTGCAGGCGAAGAGATAGTTTTTTAAAATAGTTATCGGTTTGGCGTATTGACCTGATGTTAAGTGACCAAAGATGATAACACGCTAAACCTAGTGAAAGACTGGCTCTCAAGTGCAGCTACTGGTACACACCTATTGGGGCTTGGCGACAGATTTTCAACTTGAGGGTGGTAGCTAGCCAGGCGAGCATTAGAAAATGCCCTACAACCATGCTATGGTTTCCTCACGATGTTTTCCTTGACCGAAAGCTTAGGCTCATTGCAGGGATTCGAACTCACGTTAATCGTCGCGAGTCGTACACGCTACAACTGAGCCATTATTCCTTCATTGTTAAAATATAAGTACAGAACCATTAAATTCAGAATAGTTTTTCTTTATTAATTGCTGCGCTCCGCATTGCATTTAGTAACCTTTAGGTTACTAAATGCTGTTAGTTAGCCTTCGTCAATAAATAGGTTATGGAATGATAATAATAACATTTCAAATCTGGCTTGTAGTTCCTGCCGCTTTGCTCTTAACGCGTTCGAGTTCTGAATGAAATTGAATAAAATTCGATTTGGTGGCATTTGGCACTCTTGAAATCAACACTAGCGCACGATCGTGCTGTGGCCCGAATCGGAATTAACTTTGATAGATTTTTGATCTAGCATTTTTATTTACAAAATGTTAGAATAAAAAGAATCCAAGCAAAGATTTATAATACTTTACGGTGACTCGTGTGTGTACTGTGGCCAGATACAGATAATGACGTTGATATGATTCGATCGTAACTCGATCTTGATTTTCGATTCGATTTGGTTCAAGAGTACGCTTGTAGGATCGAGATCGAATCGAAAGTGACAGAAATAAAATGAAATTCGAATCAGTTTCAAGATTAAACTCCCTGCACGTTTAATTAGTGCGTTGAAACAAACAAGTGGTTTTTGTAGGTCTTTTTAAGATCTACAATTACATGATACATTAATTTGATATATCTCTTATGGTTTACTCAGTGTAAACAATTTAGGCGCCCCAAATGTGTCTTTTTTCCGAATTAATTCACCATTATCGTCACTGCTTATTTCGTATGTTACTTTATCTTACATAATAATATATCCTATACAGGTTATAGGATGACATAGCTATTAATTAAAATAAAAAACATGTAATTCGGATAAGTGGTTTTTGTGTGAGAAGAACATAAACGGATAGACAGACAGAGAGACGTTGAATTTTATAATATATATAGATTATATTATAGTATACAGAATAGATAGACAGTAAAATAAAAATAAAACTTTTTTACTGAATTATAAGATGTCATTTGAATTACCGCCCGAATGGGTCGCGACCACCATACACATAGTGAAAAACCAGAAATAGTGATTCGCTTATGCGCATCGCATTTATGGATCACCTGGTGCATATCCAGTTTCTTTTTACGCATCACAGAGGCGACTAGCGATGCATTGTTATACCGAGATGGTCGCCGCTGTTTTTGTGGTATTTCAGACACAGTTCTACGAAATTGTATATCTTAAAAAGATTTTTAAAAAATATATATTTTTAAATAATATATTTATCTCACTCTGCCCCATATTATCTACAATGCACCCGTGCGAAGCCGGGGCGAGTCGCTAGTACCATATAAAAAAAACAATCTTACCTGATGTTAAGTGATCAGAGAGAGATATTTCACTTGACAGTGGTAGCTCGCTATGTAGGGATTAGAAACTTCTCTACCATATTTGATTGAAGAAGGCATTACTTTGCTGAAATCCATTTTAAATAATTTATCCGAAATTTCTTTGCTACTTCAGCCGGAAATCTACCATCATATTTTCGGGATAAATTTTAATATCTGATTTCCATTCTTTTGTTTCCTGTAATGTTCTTTAACTCCAGTAATTTTCATCTCTAGAGGCAACCCTGCAAACTCAGTTTGACCTAGAGGGAGGTGATGTAAACTGTTAATTAAATCATAAACTCATTTGCGATTTTAATCAAATGTTAATTGACAATACGGATGCCTGAAAAGCAGATGGCATGTCGAAGAAGCGCCGTTTTATTGAGATGTTTATCAAGTGCTTTTTTACTGAAATTCTTGAAGAGTAGTCTTTGTGAATTAGCTTACTTATGTGATAATAGATTTTAAATAAATCCACAGGTATCAATTAAAACCTTATCTGGACGTGGTAGAATTAATGTGAGAGAAGATTATAGCAGGGTGATAAGCCTGAAGAGTTGTTCAATTTAATTCCCTCGTCTCCCTTTAATAGCAGACCACACGCGCTGAGCTCTGGAGCCACAGCTTTAAGACAACCTCCATCTTGGCACGAACAAAGAAGTTTCTACGTCATATCGTTGCCGTACTTTGAAACTGTGGTCCATGTATTGAACTGACTAAAAGTATTGAAATGTCTCCCAGTTATTGTTTTCCTTCCTTCCTACAACATGGAACTCTGCAAAAATCTCGTGAAAAATTATTTTTTCAGGCCGTCATGACAGCAACGACTGACGCTGGATAAGATCTCTCGGTGGTCAACGTTGTTTATTGTTTTTGGATTGCATTGTAACGTATAAAATTTTAAAATAAAGCCGCTGTCCGATCTGGCCAGCATGATAACGGCAAAACTCGAGGATACACGTGACTTGAAGGTCATAGATTTATTACATATTAGATCATACTTTCGTCACTTGTTGTTGCTCTGCTTTCGAGGCTGAGTGCCTTGAGCGCACTTAAAAAGTACATGTACAGAAAAAACAACAGATTTAATCAGAAATGTGACACGATAAATTACTCACTGTTTTTCACTACGTAGCTATCTATACCTACATAAAAATAATAAAACTTAAGACATTGTTTGTTTATTTGAACGCGTTAATCTCTGAAACTACCGTTACAATTTGAATAATTCTCTTTAAATATTATAGCCTATTTTTTTAAGAAGATTATACACTATATAACGTCACGCTACATTCTTTAGGAGCGGAGCAATGATCATGAACGTTAAGCAATCTGGCAATCTGTAGGCAATTACGGGAAGGCAGAACAACGACACACGGGTGCGTTGTTGGCTGCGTGATGATGAGTTAGTCGAAATTTAACGCGGATAAAACAGCTGGTTATAAAATGGACGAGTAATTTTACAGTAATGAAAATTCTTGATTAAGTAAACAATACGTAATTGATACTTTAAAATATCCTTGAAACAGTCACCTAGCACCTGCTAATATCGGAGTCAAGGTTATAACGTTTCCGATGTTTTTGCATACAATAATGACATCAACACACAAAAATGTAGGCGTCTGTTATTATTATTATTATTTATGACGGCACTCCACTTCGTTGACCGTATTAAGTAAGTACAACCGATATTTATACTATCTATACTATATAATATAATAAAAGGGGATAAAAGGGGTGTGTTTTTGTTTGATTTTTTAAAGACACTAATCTCTAAAACTACCATTCGTATTCAAAAAACTATTTTTGTATATGATAGCGAGATTCACAAGAAATAGTATAGGCTATCTAGCATTAGGCTACAACTCGCAGCTAACCTTAAATATTAATTTTTGTTAAGTAACTCGGATGATATAGCGCACCCTTACTGCTTTATCCCCGTGCGCTGGCGTTATGGTTAGTGATACGTAAATACAATGTTCTACAAAAATATTACTCGTTAATATACATAAGCCACAATATGGTATTTTGTGACAAATTTTTATTAAAAATTGAAAAGTAATTATGAGCATTATTATTAGGCATGGCATATTTATCCTTACGAAGAAAATTTACTTCATCATCAAGACAATTTTATGAAGATAAACTTTGCCCTTTACAGCATGTTATTTGGACGTATAGTTTGGGAGATAATGTAAAATTAAAATATTTAAACATTTGGCTTGGGTCTATGACTATAGGTGAAGTGTCGCGTGTGAATTGACGCATAACCCTGGCCGCCCGATAAAAATATTGTAAGGCAATACTATAAGGTATGGAACCTGTGAGACAAGATCCCGAAGGTCACCATAATCCCTTTTATACGCACTTTTATATAATTGTATACGTAGTCGCATTATGTTGCGTGATGTTGCACTTTTAATTTCAGTTCTCATATATTTTCATACCGTGCCGTACCTTATATCGTTTCTTAAGGCGTAAACTCACCAGCCTATCACTCATCACTCTGCACTCACTCCCCGTACACGCATATCCTCTTTCACACGGTCCATCCGTCTTTTTAGGGCGCCCTCTTCTCGTTTTACCGCTTACTATAATCCCCATTGTCCTTTTCGTTAATAGCCACTCGCTCGCAAACGAAATATTAAAAAGCGTTTTTACCGGTTTTTTTTTATATTATTAGGGTGCCGCACCTCATTAGTAAAATAAGATATGAGATTTAAAAACAGCTCTCGAAAGGACAACATATATTTCTGTTTCTTTTTATCTCTTTTTGACGGGATAACAACAATAAGGGAAACGTCCAGGAGAGCGCAACAGTCGTCTCATGACGACGTTTCCGGCTTACCTTTGAATTAAGATTTAGGCGCACCGAAGCAGTGATTAATAAATATAATAGTGAATTTTATTTTGCAGTCAAGCACTGCATCTTTAAAAAAAGGCGTCCGCCGCTTCTAGTGCCCATTGTACAATAAATAGCAAAATAGAGATTTAACAGTTAAATTCCTTTATTAAAGAAACTGAATGAACATGTGTTAGAGGGCGCCTATGCGTCCCAGATCGGCGCCTCCGGTACTCTTTATGACTTAGGAGAAAAAAAGGAGAAAAAATTAAAATATCGAAATGGGGAATGTTTTTTTAGGTACAGTTAATTTTTCTTTTAAAAATAAGAAAGCGTTGGTATGCCGGGGCACTTTAAATAAGCAGAAGTTAATCAGAAAAGGAGGCGCCTTTGGTGCTAAGGGCACCGCGTACACCTACAAGCCTTGGCCGCCAAGAGTCAAGAGTCACTTTCGCCCCTTGGGCCCCTGGAGCAGCCGCTCCATTCGCCCTATGGATGGGCCGACACTGAAGGTATGTATCGTATATTTCGGTCCGCACCCGGTCCGCGTACTGGTAAGCTCGCACCGAGTATTAATACCTGAACCATTATATACGCCTCATGCCTAGGTGCCGATATCGCCGAATCCCCGGTACAAATAGCAGATATCAAAATTCCTCTAAGTATTGTATATGGGTGGATGTGGTCTCGCTAGGTAATCTTCATCTATGCTTTACGTATGCCTATACAATGTAATGAAATTGGATTTCATTTTAATATAATGTATCGCTGTTGAGATAAGTGATTAAATGAATCATTCTTTGCTTAACTCTATCAGCTAAGGTAAACGAGACAAAAAGTGAAGGTCAGTGGTTAACGTAATCACTTCAAAATCACAACTGACATAAAAAATCAAAACATTATCGACGCACACAAAACATCGTAAATTTATACGTATAATAAAATTGAAGTGTCTGTTTGTAATGTCAATATAACCGCTTTTTACTAAATTTGTATGAAAGTATACAACCATAGGTTCCTAAACTTTTTTCTCATAGACCACTTTCAAAATTTTGCTGGTTCCGGTGGACCTCCTGCGGCTATATTTCTACCATTTTCCAAAAACTCGACAAAAAATGTGAAGAATTAGGTCTAATTATGGAAATTTGCGTTGCGACTGAGTTCCACCCACAATTGACATGGTCAAACATTTATAACCGGTAGATGGATTTACGTGTTACTTTTGATATATGTATAGATGTAATTAAATAAATAAATCAAATATCTTATCCGCGTTTAGCCCAATGCCATTGCCATTATTGGCCAACGATGACTCAGTGGTAGCCTGTACGTACAACACGTCGATCGACGTGAGTTCGAATCCTTGCAATAACCCAGAGCTGTCGGTGAAGAAAAAAAACGTAATGAAACCGTAGTTGTTAACCATTGTTACGGTATTTTCTAATGCCCGCCTAGGTATCTACCATCCTCGAGTTGATAATCTGTCGTCAAGCACCTATAGGTGTGTATCTGCAGCTGCACTTGAGAGTCAGTCTTCCACTAGGCTTGGCGTGTCCATCTTGGGTCACACCGACACAAAGTCAGACGAGATAGTGGCCTCTACGCCAATCTATAAAAAAAAATGAATAAATATTAATTCATTGGTATTGTTTACGGTATTTTGCTGTGGGGTTCAGTAAGGTGAGGTAGATACCATTTTTATATTACAAAAGCGGGCAATTCGATCAATATACAATATGAGACCATGCGAATCACTAAACAACAAGTTCCAGGAATTTAATATCTTAACTTTGCCCTCTCAAAACATGCTTGGTAATCTAATATATAAAATTCTCGTGTCACGGTGTGCGTGATTGAACTCCTCCGAAACGGCTCCACCGATTTTCGGAAATCTTAGCGTGCATATCGGCCAGGGTGGAGATTCAGACAACATCTATTTTTCATCCCCTTAAAATTTTAAGGGGTCCACCCCTCATTTTTTTATATATTTTTTAGACAAATTTTTTTAGGTTTCCGCACAAAAAATAAAAAAGGTTTTTTAGTAGTACACGCAAGCGGAGCCGCGGGCACAGCTAGTATAATATATATTCGTAAAAACTTTGACAAGATAGATTTTGTCAAGGACCAGCACAGTTTTAATATTAGAAATAGAAATAAATTAGTCGTACCGTGTTTTAGACTTAGTAAGACACGTCGTTTAAGTAATAGTGTTAGGTTCTATAATAATATCCAAGAGTTCAAAAACCATGTCAAGCAAGTTTTACTGTCAAAAGGTTATTATAGGGTGGATCATTATGTGAATGATAGTGATGTATGGAAGTGACTCCCTCTCCGTGCATCCATTAAATCTATACTATTAATATAAAAAAGGTGTGTGTGCGATTCACACACGATAGAAGTGAAACTGCATTTTAAAAGATATTTTATATTTTATTTAAACAGTGTGCCATATACATACATACCGACATTTGCTCTCTCGCTCTGGCTCACACAAAGAGGAGAGACCGATAATGTGCGTTAAACGTTTAACGTGTTGGAAGTCGCATAAGAAGTTTCACTTTAATAAAACGGAGTACGCTAAACCATGTGGAGTGTCGTCATCGTATACTATGTGTAGGTAGTTATATATTTGGTATCATGGTTATATCATTGACAGTTATTTGTATGTTGTTGCAAAATGTACATTTCCAATGGCACGTTAATTTACGTATTAAAACCGCAATGTTGCTTGCTGACGCGGCGCGCTCATTTCAATTCCGTTAGTATTCAAATTTTACATCCTATCACTACTTCGTGTTTCAACTTCAAATCGGTAATAAATTTCGCATTTTATTTTGTCATATTATTGACTATTCTTATAGCATATCAATTGAGGAATGACGTAAGCTTCCCGTGTACAAAACTTCGTCATAATCGGCTGTGAATTAATGTTTTATTTTATGCAATGTTTTTTTAAGATGTGTATAAGTATTATTGACGTAAGTATGTATCTCGTGTACAGAATTTTATAAGAAATGAAAATGGTATGTATTGGTAAACGTATGAAATTGGAGTGTATATAAACATTATACGATGACGTCATGTTTTCTGATTGGCGTTTCTGAACGAAATAATGTTTTTTTTTTCATATTTATGTTTCGCTATGTCCGTCTGCCTGCCTGCGGCTTAGCTCAGAGATTCTTAGTACTAGAAAGCTGTAATTTGGTATGGGTTACTCATTCATCACGCCGACAAAGTGGTAACAATAAGCTCTTGAAAAAATATTGTTTAGGATACCTCCCCTAAACGTAAAGTGGGAGTGAATTTATTTTTCTCATCTCGTGTTGGGTGTCGTTGCATATAGGTCGTTCAAAGATATTTTGGGCCTGCGAAAACCATTTTATGATTCAGGGATCCGTTTGCGTAATATTCAACCTTTGAAGTGCTCATTTTTGTTAGATTCAAGTGTCCCCCACCTTCTTGCTAAATGGTTGTTTTTGGATATGTGAAAAAAAACATGGTAGGAGTATATATAATGAAGTTAAAAGGGAAATTATCAGAGGTAAGTATTTGTTATAAGTTAACGAGTAATAGTCAATCAACTTATAAAATGTATTTGGAGATGTAATTTCCTACAAATTCGATTGAAAATTACTTAAAAACCCCTCTCTAAAGGATGATTTATGTTACACCGGGCCGGGGCCGAGCCGGATCCCTGCCACTGTGCCCGGCTGGAGCACGATGGTAGGGATCCGGCCCGATGTATCATGAATTACTTCATAGAAAAGTATACTATAAATGTTTGACTATGTCCCGACCCGATGTAACTTGAACGATCCTTAAGTTCACATGTTGTGACGGGCAACTACAGAATCCTAAACTGCGCGTGGCCCGACAGGCACTTGTCAAATATATTTTTTAGTTTTTTTGTCAATAAACCAATGTGATGTAATAATTAACTTTAATTTTTAAACACATTGTCAAATTTGTCAATTAATTTATAAACGGACGTTTGTATTATTGTTTCAACAGATAATGGGCATCACTGTACATTTTTGATATCATATACTTGCTTGCACCCAAAGCTAAAAACAATTGTGAGGCAAGAAATCAAACCCATCCTCTTCGTGATTCATCAATAATTAAACCAAAGGATAAGCGACTTTAGCTTAGAAAACACACGATACATTATCGTGTGGTCAGTGTTGGTATATATGGTAGTTATTTAATGTTTTGAATATAAGATACCGTTTTCTGCTGCAGAAATAATCAAAACGATTGCACAAATGCAGCGTCGTCCAAAATAAATGTTGATGTCGTCAGTCTTTGAAATTAGCATGTTGTTTTGGCGAAATTAATTTATTGTTAAAGTTGGGGATGTTTATAAATCGTTTATATTATACCTACTTATAAGCAACAAAAGGACAGCCGAGTTAGTGTTAATTAAACATCGATTTTCTATCGCAATATCGATTAATCTATCGTGCGCTATCGAACAATTGATTGTTAGTACATCTAAAAAACAGTTTGCAACACCATATGCCTATCTCTTATATATAAGTCACAATAAGTTGTTTAGTGACAAAGTTTTACTAAAAATTGATAAGTGATTTATTAGCATTGTTATTATCATGGAATATTAATCATTACTAACGAAAGTTACTTCAAGCTTTGCCTTTTATAGTATTTTATATGGACGAATAGTTTGGGAGACAATGTACAATTAACATAATCCAACACTAGGCTCGGGTATATGCTTAGCTCGACTATAGGCTTAGCGTGTTACCGTTTTGGACCACATCGTCATTTAAGATCGGGTGAGATTATGGATGTAACGCTTAACCTATAAAGTATTTAAAACATACTTACTACGAAGTTATTTTTGAAAAAAAAAAGAAATTAGGTTCCCTGTTTTGCTCCGAATTTAATTAATTTTGCACAAATTATATCGCCAAAATGATAGAATATAGGATAAAACAACGCAATGGCTGTGGTGACTAATTAGTTTCCACCACGGACCCACATCTTTTTTAGTATTTATGTGGTTTATCTCAATAAGGCCAATAGGTACAGTTGCAAATTCTGATAAAAAAAACGAAATTTTTCATATCAGCACACCGACTACCAAACCACCAGTGACTGTTCATAGCCTCTTTAACCTGTTATTGTTTTTAAAATACGGTTCATTATTATCACAGTTTCCATGACGTCTATATTTATGGTTCACACTAATACGTAATGCATGCTATTCTCGCAATTCCAGAATTCGATTATAATTAACGTTAATTCTCATTATTATTTCTTGGACACACAATAATAGAATTCAGGGAAGGAAACAATTAATTAAAACAACACAGTTACTGTTAATTATATAAGGCCTTGGCCTGTTTAACTCGGGAATACCTATCAAGAAAGAGATTATACCGTTCGCTTGATTTATGACAATCGAAGTGCAGGTTAAATGAACAACTGGCTCATATACCAATACGTCATACATGTTTTACTACCGACTACAGCGAAACAAAAGGAGGAAGGAAGGAAAATAAACTTGCCAAGATAGATAGAAATCCCGTATCAAAGAATATACCAAAATCTTTTGTAAATTAATTGAAAAACGTACATTCCTACAGCTACAACTTAAGGAACAGCTATGGAATTTGACACTCGTAAGATTGCAGATTTTTTATCGGTGACAATTACCCCGAACATCGTTTCTACCGATCTTGGCCTCTTTTAAACCCTCTTTTACATTTATGTTTTTTTTTGGATATCATTACTTATTGAAAAGCTACACAACGCTACACATCCTCCATACCAGGGTTTGTTACCCAGTGGGTATCATCGCGTTCCGTGAATACGGGGTGGTTCTTTGGTACTTGCTAACGTAAGTGGATTTCGTCGTGGCGACGATGATCAAGTTGTGAGGCGATGGCTTCGTCTTTTTGTCTGGGGGCGAGCATGCAGCGGCGCGATCCCTCTGACGAGGGGATGGCACCTCGCGTCCGCTCTCCGGAACGGGTTGGTGGCCTGTCGGCCAATGGATGAGTTAAGCTCCTCTATCTGTAGGTCCCGCGCTACTGGGACGTTCTTAACGTAGCGGATAAATTTAGGTTAGAGGATAAATTTTGAATGAATTCTTATTAAATCTTTTTTTATTCGACTGACTATACTGTTGGCCGGGAGGCCTTAACAGTTTCACCGGGCATTTTTTTTTTTAGAACTGTCTATACTGTTTGCCATACGGGCCCTGAAGCCTCAAACAGCTTTTACAGCTTCACCCGGGCTTGGAGTTTCACCGGGCTTGTGGGCGAGCGCTTAAGGCACTCAACCGAGAATATTATTAAATCGTCCTTATTCTAATGCCCTTATTAATCGGAAAAACAACACGCTAGATAGTCTAAGTTGGAACAACGCCATCTTTTAGTGAGAAGATGGAACGCCTTTTTATGAGTATCATTTATAAACTATTTTTTAAAGATTTTTTTTGTATCCTTTGTATATGCTTTATAGATCATTAATTCCAAGTTTAAGTTTCTGTGTCACCTAGAAGTGGTCTAGATTTTTAATGAGTGAGTGATAAAAATGCTAATTTTGAGATACTAATAACTGAAGAACTATAATAGCTTTATTCGTGAAATTTGGTATTCTTGGTTTTCAAGGGAGGTTTATTAAACATCAAGTGTGTATGTGAATAGTTTTTACTTATGGAGGGTTCGAAAGTAGCTCGAAATGGTTCGCGTATTTCTTTTTCCGAATTTTGCTGACACACTGCCGTGAGTTTAGATATGTAGGCAAATGCATTATAGGTTGCAAACTCTCTACAAAGTTTTAAGAAGGGAGCCGCCATTTTGTTAGTGATTACAAGAATAATAATAAAAGATGATATCCACGTTATTGTCGCAAAATTGTGGATGGGCACGGTTACCATTAAATACAAAGAAGAGGAACTCTCATAATTATAACTGCCTTTTGAAAATGTTGGACACGCATCCACAGAACTCATCCCAAAAATGCCTATTATTTTACCAGTCTAAAAGTGTTTAAGCTCTATAAATATTCAACACTTCTTACAATACATTTATAAGTTTATTCCCTTAAATTATAAACAATCAAACACCTAGTTTTTTTTTGAATATAAAATAAATTTAATAATAGATCTTTATAATTAAATATATATATTTGTTAAACACAGTATGAAAGAGAAATAGGAAAGTTGTGAAATCGACACACACCAGTTTACAACGTTCCAACTGGATGTCGAGTATAAAATTAATAACAATTTTAAAAATAAATCATAGACGCGGCTATACAAAACTACTATGGTTCAGTATAACCTATATTTAATATAAGAGTTGTTAAAGTGAAAATTTCTTTAGCACCGTTGTGATTTGAAACTCGATGAAACGAAAAAGCGACAGTAAAATGAGACAACAATAACATTTATAGTATTTAGCCTACAAGAAAATAAGATAGAATACATTTACATTTGCACGGTTAATGTAAGTCCTGATTTTCATGACTGTAATCGTCGTCGGTTTGGCATAGTGGTGTGAGACGACTAGACTTCATACGCAGTACACATGAGTGGTCGATAGTTCGAATCCCGCTGATTTAGGATGTTTAAAAATAATTTTTAAATAACATATTTTTTTCTGAAGGTTTCACTTTTCACACGTGTGAACTGCTGCACACTATTTTTTTGTTTGTTTGTTTAACTGCGCTAATCTCTGCAACTACCAGTCGGATTCGAAAAATTATTTTTGTATCCAATAGCCAGATTCATTAGGAACAGCGTAGGCTATCACTTCACGCTCCGACTCTAAAGAGCGAAGCAGTAATTATGAACGTCAAGTAATCTGACAAGCTGTAGGCAAGTCCGGGTAGTGGAATAAGGCTAGAGATCACTGAGCCATCGTTGCTTCAAGCTTGAGAATAGAATGAATATGAAACTTTTCGGATTGAAAAACGAGACTTATACAAACGTCACGATCCAGTCGGACCGTAAAAAACATAAGACTTGTGTATTAATAAAGCGAACAAAAGGTTTTCCTCTTTTTTTAAACTGAACCTTAAATCGAGAAAACTTACATCGAGATGAACTAGTCGGACGAGATTGAGAATTGCATTATTTTTTTACCATCCGACATTAATTAAATACCGCCATCTGTAGACGATAAGTTAATACTTGTGGGAAAGTGTTACATTGAAGCTATGATTACTTTATTAGAGGAATAATGATTCAGAAGACCCCCCCAAATACGTTACGTAATACTTGAACGCTCCCTAATGTACTTTTCTTTGAAAATACACTACCGATACCTTAATGCCCGACCATCGACTAATCGACTGTAAAATTTACCAACACAATAGGAGAGCATTCGAACACTGCGTGGATTGACTTGAGTTCGAATCCTGGAGTTTCCGGTGAAGGTATTGCTTTTTAAGGTATGCTACAACATGCTTCTGCAAATAAGCATGTATTTCACTTGATGTTAAGTAGTCTGCAGCCTATAGCTAATCACAACCAACTTAGAAAAGACCGCAGTATGGAGGCCAGTGATAATAGGTTGCTACTCTTGAAGCAATGATGGCTCAGTGGTAGTACGGACTCCGCTTCGATAGACGTGAGTTCAAATCCCTGCAATGAGCCTGAGCTTTCGGTGATCAAGCATCGTGATGAACTATAGCCTGGTGATAGGACATCTTCTTAAACCCGCCTGGCTAGCTACCACTCTCAAGTTGAAAATCTGTCGCCAAGTTACGGCAGCTACATTTAAGACCACTCCTCCCACTAAGCTTAGAGTATCTTACTACTATCTTTGGTCACATCGACGTTGATAGCTATATATATCATAAAACTCAACTACACTCTGTCTGTCAATTTATGTTCTTTTCACGAGAAAACCACTGATCCGATTTACATGGTTTTTCCTTTAATTCATAGCTATGTTATCTGGCCAGGTTATAGGATATATTTTGTTACATAAAGTAACACACGAAATAAGCAGTGACGTAGACTATAAAGCTAAAAATGACTATAAAGCTCATGATATTGTTTGTTTGAACGCGCTAATCTCTGGAAACCTCCTTATCCCATTTACATGTTGTTATTTTAATTTATAGTTATGTTATCTGGTAAAAAGTACCAAGTATCGTATAAAGTAATATACGAAATAATCAGTGACGCTAATGGTGCATCAATTTGGAAAAAGACGCATTGGAGCGCTTAAATGGCTTACGCTGAGTAAACCATAAGAGATATATCAAATAAATGTTCTACATAATTGTAAATTTTAAAAAGACCGGAGCAGTAAGATTCGCGCATGCGCTCGACTGACGGCATTCTGTAGTCCAAGCGAGTGGAGCCGCGGGCACAGCTAGTATATTATAGTAGGAATTGGGACTTAAAACATGAGCCCATCTTTTAATCTAGAAGACGTATGCGAAGTCAAAGTTTGGGAAAACACTTATAAAATTGATAAGTTACGTACAGTCAGTCTGTGTATTGAGCGTATGATTGAACTTATGAGGTCACTGGATAATGTAATCTGTCATATAAATTACAAATATACATCAAACCGCAACATATTTTCAACTATAAATAATCGTTTTATTTATATAATTGGACAAGCACTGATTGACGAGGTATGAAATCACTTCAGCTAAATATATAATTACTAGATATGCCCCACACGGGTTTTTTTTTTAACTGACTACAATGTTGGCCAGGATGCCTTGACAGCTTCACTGGGCTTGTGGGCGAGCGCAGAAGGTACTCAGCAAAGGAAAAAGCGCAAGGGTGCCAAAGTGGCCGACCTCATCTTAGGCTGTTGCCGTATATGTAACCATCGCGAGCTAACTAATTCCCTATCCGTAATTCGATCTAAGTAACTATACATATATACATGTTTCTGCCTTCTGGGAGGAATGGTGGTAGGGCTTTTTCTAATGCTCGCCTGGCTAGCTACCACCCTCAAGTTGAAAATCTGTCGCCAAGCACCAATAGGTGTGTTCCGGAAGCTGCACTAGGGAACCAGTCCTAACGTTTAACCATCATGGGCAGTGGTTCAATATTTCATCATCATCATCACTTAAGATCAGGTG
This sequence comes from Saturnia pavonia, assembly GCA_947532125.1. Lineage (NCBI taxonomy): Eukaryota > Metazoa > Arthropoda > Insecta > Lepidoptera > Saturniidae > Saturnia > Saturnia pavonia. Next base: position 2,659,954 of record OX383916.1, on the reverse strand, counting down.
TGAGTGTGGCCTTAACGCTAAACCTATAACGATAAAAAAACCGTATGGTGTCGTGGGACACCAGATAGGAGCGAAATTTCTTATTATAAAATATTAATTTCAAGTTCTATTCGAGGTATAAAGAAAATAATTATTCGGGTATACATTTTTTTATTATGATTTTTTTATCGATAATAATCATAAAACTACTTTACAAAATTATCTTAACACCTTTATTTTATTTACAATGATTTATCAAAATATATAATAATAATATACAAATAATATTTAACAAAATCAAGCCTAATTATGTTCTACACTATTATATTAAACACTGTATAGCCATCATACATAGACTATACATAAAAATCTTATGCTTTTTTTAACGTTATGAACGTTTTTTGCCGGCTAGGGTACCCCTCCGCAACGCCCCATAACGAACTTCGTTCCAAAAAAAAAATGCCGTTTCTCATAAGAATTTTCAAGACGCTTTAGACTTGCGTAACCCAATGGAATAAAAGAATAATATCCTAATCAAATACGTAAGTTATACGACGTACTATTTATTATACGGGTCTTAAAAAATCCTTTAAAAAAAAACATCCACGTATATATTTATTTTAACACTGTTTCATATATATATTAGTTAATATTTAACACTGAATATGAAATTATAAGGACTCTTGAGTGTCACAGACCGGCTCTGAGAAGGAACTGAAGTGTGGTCTAGAGGATCGTGAAAGGAATGGGAAAAGTGCTGACGCTAAATACTAGGAAAGCCCTGAGGAGGATATGGTTTTGTGGTACTAAGGAAAGGAATATTAGGGTACACGGTTCGAGTATAACAGTACGTACATACAAAAGAATTTCATTAAAAAAAAGAGGCCAGTAATATGTTAGTCAGGAATATTTTAGTCAACCATTGGAACAGGTATATCATTAAGGAACTATGAGCAATTGAATATACATTTGTATAATAAAGTGGGCACTGCATGTAGCAACGCAGTTTGATACAATTAAACCACAGATGTTTATTGGTTTTCTAAAATTAACCCTTAGCCAATACGTTCTGTTTCCAATAAAGTAGGATTACGGTGTGCGAGGCGGCCACAGTCGGCCGCGCAGACCGGACGACGTGACTTGCGACTTTTACGTGGCATGCTGTAAAAGCTCTTTATTCGCAGGGTTTTTTTTTTTCGAACTGACTAATGTATAACGCGGTGTCATGTGTGGCTGTGAAAGTTAGTGACTGTAGAGTCACTGTATCGCGCGAGCGGCTGCTTGACTCAAGGGCTCCATGCCGATGGATCGGAAAAATTTGCGGGGTATATCTTCCGTAAATATGCCGCGAATACAGAAACCGTGAATATGGAATGGTAATTTATAAGGGATTATAGGGGTATAGGGGATACGTTCCTAGGTGACAAAATAAACAACAAATACATATATAAAAATCAATTTAATTGTAATTTTTGACCATATCGATTAATTATTATCTTCAGGTTTAGGCAATGGTTTAAAGAATTTTGTGAGCTTTTCTTGCTTGGCAGTTTTTAAAATCTCCTTCAATTCAGACTGATGCCTCTTAAAAATAACACTTCGTTCCATAGACGGATCAATTTTCAATCAAACAATCAAGAAATCACAAAGCTCATTTGCCATTCTTAAAGCTTCACTAAGATTTTTCAAATTAAATATCACATTTCCAGTGCTTGTTGAAACCCGTTCTTCAATGGGCAGTGAATTTAACATATAATTTAACAAAGCCGAACCAATACAGCGGCGATATCATTTAACAAAATACTTTAGGCATAGTTGTAATAAGGTCTATTTTACTTTTTTATTAGTCCATTGGACGACGCGTTTACAAAGGATACTCAATCCTTTTTAAATACTATGTATGTACCGATGTACCGATTAGATCCGCGAATTAAGAAATCTTTAGCCGCGAATATGGGAATTGGGTCGCATTTTTTTAATCGGCGAGTATTAAAAACGCGATTGAAGGAAGCACGAATAAGGAGCTTTTACTGTGTTCGAAAAAACTGATATTTTATAAGATATAGGTAGAAATGTATCAACATATAACAGCGTTACTCTCATTATTTAAATCATAATCTTTTCAAAATTACGGCATGGGAATGGAGCTAGACATAGTAAATAAAAAAAATGCATGTAAGTATTTATACTTCATTGAAGTAATAAAAACTCCAAAATTTGTATCCTGCGAACCAACAACATGATTGTCAAATAAAAAAAATGTTTATTTCAAAATAACACGACGGACGTTGCAAAAAGAAAAGCTATCAATCAGCTCCAGGCGGAAGTAGCGTAGAAATTTTAGTATACAATATAATGGACGCTAAGTATCACCTTTGTCAATCAAGTATTAAAAAAAATAAAAATAAATAAATTAACAAATAACTCGACAAATTTTGTCGCGCGTCTGCATCGATCGTTAACGACGTCACATCATAATCGCACGATCCTATATCCTGTCTACATCAAACGTTTGAATGACGCGTATGAAATGAATGGTATGTTTCATTTTGTTTAAGAATGCGGCGTGGGCGAAGCCTATGTGGCGAAGAGAAATGTTTATAAAACTTTCAAGAGCTTACTGCAATATTTCATAAATAATTTTGATGCGGATTCAGAGAATCATCTAGAACATTTTTTGTTAATAGGCCAATAGATTAGTCGTTATCATCATCTCAGCTGAAAGGCATTCTCTCCTGGATATAGGCCTGCCCTAATTATCACCACAATGACCGGTTCTTCGCTGATTGTATCAGTTTTGGTAGAGGATGATTTCGTCTATTTTAGATAGGTACAAACAGTCCGAACTGTAGTTGTCTCTTTAACGCTCTATACACTTGTTCGGGAATAATTCAACAGCGATATATTTTTGTTAAACATATTCTTCAAATGTTTAGCTGACTGCTTTTCCTCTTAAGGACGTTCTATCTATCTCTAAATCTATAGCTATCTCTAAAATATACTCTATCAACATATTTCAAACGGCAATAGTTTAACAAATGATTAATCTTGTAACCGTTTTTTTTATGTCAACCACAAAGCAAATTGGGTCGCGTGCTTTTTAACATAAAAACTTTCCAGACCGTTCCTGGAATTGCTGATTATTTTTGATTGACGTTTTTTATTGATCGATAAATCAATGTGACCGAAATGAGCTTCACATTTTGTCCTTCGTTCGTCTTTCTGTGTACAGGCGAACCGTTTTACCTGTGATAATGTTGGGTAGATTTTTATCCTTTAGTCGAAGTGTTTTACTGCAACTTTCGGTAATCTGGTTCCAAAAAACTGCGTTTGCGGCCGTCGAGAGATAAGGGTACGTCAACGGTTAGTTGACAAATACGATTAATCTTAACGCTTCGTTTGATATACCTGATATCACATGAGCGCAGAATTCCTGTCCTTGTTTTATGGATGTAATTCGCAGCTTATGTCAGTTAATGCTGGAGCTTCGCAAGGCTCTGTACTTTCGCCCACACTTTTTCTGCTGCATATCAATCCCGCTAACAGTCGAGGAGAAACAGAAAAGTTCTTTCTCTTCAGAATTTCATTTTCGCTACATCTCGGAGACTCGCAATCTTGAAAAGGGTTCGATGGTTTTCACACGCCTTATCAAATGAATTTGCTTTACAAGGCACAAGTTTGGCCTTTTCGCATCTTTGTATACGTAATAAAGTTTTAGTTTCTGAAAAAAAAGGATACATCGGTACATCTGTATTTTTCAGTTTAATATTTTTAAAGTGCAAATTAAAAAGAATACATTTATTAATATATACATTAATAGTTGTGCCCGCGGCTTCGCTTGCGTGGACTACAGAATGCCGTCGCTCGAGCGCACGGCAAAAGACAAAGACAAAAATGATCATTGTGGATGATCCTTAGAAGATAGACACATTCTATCGCGGACTTTTGTGTAGATCTTTTTAAGATCTGTATTTATGTAGTACATGAATTTGATATATCTCTTATTCTTCATTGAGCGTAAGCCATTTAAGCGCCCCAAAAGCGCCTTTTTTCCGAAATGTGTCACCATTATCGTCACTACTTATTTCGTTTCTTACTTTATGTAACAAAATATATCCTATAACTTGAACAGATAACATAGCCTATCTATGAATTAAAGAAAGAACCATGTGAATCGAATATAGAAGAAAATATAGATGTTGATCAGAGAACCTACTTAATACCTAATTAATTTTTGTTGTTAATTGACGATAAAGAATAATATCGTTAGGAATCTAGGGTACAACACATGAAATATTCTCCCAGAACTGTCGTAAGACGAAATATCATAGAGTGGACAATTTCACACTATATTTTTCTACGAGTAGAGGCTTTTGTTAATAAATGTGTTTAAAAAAAATAAATGAACGATAAACAAAACAATTACGGTAGTTCTTTGCGCTTCTAATACCTGAAACCCCTAGCATGCGATACGATTTCAACGTTTTTTTTTTTTTTTTTTTTTTCTAACTGACTACACTGTTAGCCTGAGGGGCCCTGGAGCCTTTACGGCTTTTACAGCTTTACCGGGCTTGAACGTGGCGATTTCAACGTGTAGGCGGAGCATACTCGTAACATTGCAATCGTCCTGTCAAAACTAGCCCCTAGCATGCGATACGATTTCAATGTGTAGGCGGAACATACTCGTAACATTGCAATCGATCCTGTCAAAACTAAATAAAATCGTTCGTTGTATTAATATAAATAAAAAGTTAAAACAATTGAATCGACATTGATCGAGTATTTGGTGTCAATTGTTAAAATAAATTTGTAAATTGACTTTGTAGTTTGTCCTTCTTTGGTGCAAAGTACAATTCCGCTGAGTGGTATAAAATAATTTGTAAATTGAAAGAAGAAAATCTATACATATAATAAAATTGAAATGTCTGTTTGTAATGTCAAAATAACAGGTTTTTACTAAATGCATATGAAAGTATACACGGTATACACCTGTAACAAAAACCCATTTTTTTATTTTTCTTTGTCTGTTTGTTTCTCCGAAACGATTGGACTGATTTTGACGGGACTTTCACTGGCATATAGCTAATGTTATAAGGAGTAACTTAGGCTACTTTTAATTTAGAAAAATAAGTAGGCTTCCATACAAAAAATAAAAAACCTTTTTTAGTAGTCCACGCGAGCGGAGCCGCGGGCACAGCTACTCTATACTAATATAATAAAGCGGAAGAATTTTTGTTTGCTTTTTTTTCTTTTATCGTTATAGGTTTTGGCGTAGTTGCCACAATCTCACCTGATGTTAAGTGACGATGTAGCCCAAGATGATAATAACACGCTAAACCTAGTGGAAGACTGGCTCTCAAGTGCAGCTGCCGGAACACACCTATTGGTGCTTGGCGACAGATTTTCAACTTGAAGTGGTAGCTAGCCAGGCAGGCGTTATAAAAAGCACTACCACCATGCTATGGTTTCCTCACGATGTTTTCCTTCACCGAAAGCTCAGCTTCGTTGCAGGGATTCGAACTCACGTCAATCGACGGGGAGTCGTACACGCTACCACTGAGCCCCCATTGCTTCAAACACGCTTCTTTGTTTAAACACGCTAATCTCTGAAACTACAAATCGGATTCAAAAATTATTTTTGTATATGATAGCCAGATTCACGAAGAGTAGTATAGGCTTCTAGCTCTTAGCTAGTCTTAAATATAGATTTTTGCTAAGTAAGTAATAATATGAGTATTGACGCATAACCCCGGCCGCCAGATAAAAATATTGTCTATACTGAAGTATTATAAATCATCGATCAGCGATTTCTTTAAAATTATACGCAGGTGAAACCGTGGTGCTCAGCTAATCTATATACGAGACCTCCGAAATTATATGTCGGTTTGACATGAAATTTAGCATAGTTACTCCTTTCGGATTTTAGGAAATTCAACCTCTCAGGGTGTAAAATAGAGGGTTGTAAGTTTGTATAGGGAGGGTGAAAAATTATTATCGTTTGACATGATATTTTGTACCTACTTAGACAATTTAATAAAAATAATGTAATACGTAAATTGTTTAGAAAGGGACTGAAATTTGTTTAATAAAAAAATATTTTTGTTTATGTACATAATTAACTAATAATATAATATTTTCTTATATTTATGTACACATAATATGTTTATTGACCTGAAACGTAACACGCATACTCTTCAATTTATGAAAATCAACTCTTAAATATGTAAAATAAACGTTGTGTAGGGTTTCCAGAGCTCTTTAGGGTAGGGGGGTTCAAGGTCCTACAGTATTACAAGCGTCCATAAGTTACGGTAGCCGCTTACCGTCAGGCAGGATGTATGTTTGTTTGCCACCTTAGTAATATAAAAAAACCATACGATAAAAATATAAATCCAGATTTCTTTTGACTTAATGTCTTGCAAGAAAATGTTGGTATTAATAATACAAGACATTGGTGTTGGGACATGTTATGAAAAAATGATAGAATCCCTACAAGGACTGCGAAAGCACCACCGCCACATCTGTTTCTGACGCAAAAAAATAGTGGTCATGGAATTATATTATTGACTAGTTTCAGTTAGGTCTGCAGTCACTTCTGAGATTTGTTATAAATAGCTATATACCTATCCCTATATACGTTTAACTGATCATTGAATATCAGGTGGACTAAATGTTTTTTGCTTAATGCAATAACATTGTTCTACGGTTTTATGTGTCGACTTAAGTTTGCTAGTTACTATGTCAATGCAGTGGCTGTCATCGCAAGCCCGGTAAAGCTGTAAAAGCCGTAAAGGGTCCAAGGCCTCTAAGGCTAACAGTATAGTTATATTGAAAAAAAAAGGGGCTGTCATCACCAGACGCACACTCAGACGGTATAATTGACTAGCAATTACACGTATTAGATGCATTCGAAGAAATAAAAGAACATTTAGAGCAATTGCAGCGGGGACCTTGATCGAGTTAACTTGCTAATTGGTGACTTGAGGATCGTTAAAAAGTCCATGAAACTGAAGTGAAAAATACTTACTTGATCATGATTAAATAGAATTAGTAATTATGGGCTAGCTGACAGCGTGATAAGTGGATTACCTGCCTGATGTTAGCAATCCCGAGATACCTTTTAATGAAAAAAAAAACAATGAATTTCCAATTTCTTGGCGTTTAACAGAAACACGGTCGGTAAGATATTTGAAGAATAAGTTGTCATACAAATCTATTGCTGTCGCAATTACTAATGAGCAAGAGACTAATTCCAAGCCTGGTGAAGCTGTAAAAGCCGCAAAGGCTCCAGGGCCCCTAAGGCTAAAATTATAGTCAGTTCGAGAAATTAATTAACTGACTGTACTTACCTACACAAATAGATGAAATCAATTTTTTTTTCTATTTCTATATTTTTTCCCTATATCCTCTTTTTCATCATCTCAACATCTGGATCTTTTTTTTTCAATAATAATAATAAGCTGGGCTTTGGCTATGCCCATTGATATAAATGGCTATGTCTAATTTGTTTGCTGGAGGTCTGTCTGATAAAGAAGGTAGGACGGTAGGCTATTTTAATAATTTTAGGACTCTAGTTCCTTTAATAATAAATTTGTGTAAAAATCAAAACATAGGAACATGACAGTGATACCTACAGATTTTATTGTGTAAAAATATTAGTATTAAACCTTTATTTTAATTTGATTAAAATGTGAAATTAATAAATCTATATTGCTATTATAAGGATTGATTGCGAGTTTGTCTGTAAGGGGTAATCTCTGAAACTACTGATCTGATTCTAGAAATTCTTCCACTAACAGCTCCTTGATGGTTATAGGCTATATTTATTTAGATTAAGTTTTATTGTAATGAATATTAGGTTTCCTTTGAAAATCTAGTCGGAAAAAATATCCCGTTTTGCTGCTATATCGGCGTGCGCTGACTAAACTGATTGAAATGGATAAAAATAATGTATGGCAATATTATTGTATGCTAAAAGTTCTACAAAAAAGTCCGCGAGGTTATATGTGTGAGTTGTACAGATATGCATAAAAAAAACATTTTCAATAATTGTCTTTTGGCCACTTTATCGGCATGAGCTAATCAAACGGTCTGCAATAGATAAAAACAATCTAATATAATATTACTAATCGCTAAAAGATCTACAAAACAATGTTCAATAGTATATATTTAACTTTTATAGAAATCACAATAAAAATATTTTAGTAATTAATATGGCGTTTGGTCGATTTAACGGCATGCGTTAATTAAAATGTTTCAAATAGGTAAAAATAATGTACTACGATATTGTTCACTGTTAAAATATCTACAAAAAATCTGTAATAGTATATACGTATCTTTTATAGAAATCACAATAAACAAATTTTAATAATTAATACGTCGTTTGGGCGCTTTACCGGTATTCACGGATCAAATGGCTTGCAACAGGCTTGCAATATCTACTAAATTACTTGTCTTCTTTTTCAATCATAAAAGTTCTGGAAAACGATCTAGGATAGTATATGTGTCAATACAGAAACCCTGATAAAAATAACTTCAAAAATTCAAATACTGCTTAGCTACTTTGTCCGCCTGTGCTGAATAGTTAGAATAGTTGAAAATAATGTGCTACAATGTTCTATATTAAAAGATCTACAAGACGGTGTGAAACATTGTACAGGTTGGATTTTTAGAAGGTATTTTATGATCAAAATGTTACTGTATGATATGAGAAAAAAATAGGATGTTTACTTTTTTGAAAATGAAGTTATTAATAGAATAATTGAAGTTGACAATGATATAATTATTATTTTTGACTTTTTTTTTCACAAATTAATTATTTTTTATTTGCAGTGTTATTTTTTATTTAAATTAATAGATCTTAACATAATCCATACACGGAACGAAGGTGGACGTACATAGCGTGATGACATTTTGTCAACTGCAGTGATGATAATCTGAGTGATACCCGGTAAATTATGGTGAATGGTTGGTATCAATTATGGTCTTTTTGTGGTCAGACGGAATATAAAAAATCATCAGACGTGATTGAAATAAATTTTGAGACCTTCGAGTGTCATCTCGGGGTTCAGATTGATTAAAGTTTATTAATTTGTTCTGAATAAATAAAGGAATGATAACATTACGGTTATTGAACCCGTCGCGTCCCATTCGGACTGTCAACCGTTTTGTTTACGGTCTGAGTGAAATTTTAATGACGGGATCACTTATAAATCAATTAAGATGCTATAAAAAATGAAATGATTATAATGATACTTTAAATATCATCTCGTCCATTGGAATTATTGAACGCGTTTTTTTTTTCATTCTTTTTTTTTCTGAATATTTGTCGATGATGTCGTCTACAATTTGTTGATAAACGCTCGGTGCGCTTTAATAAATTCAATCAGTATAGTTATTAGTTATTAATAATTATTTTACTCTATGGTTAAATCTTGGCTTTTGTTGCAGTCAGACGAATTGTATATATTGGCGCGCCCGTTACTACTTCTAGTGTACTCATATCGCTAACTATCGATAAAATCTAGTACTTCGTATGTAATAAATAGATTATATATTAATTACATAATAAATCATCGTAAAATATTCTTAGACATATTATAATATTATAATACTACATAACACTTTTTTATTAATTTTACATAAATTCTTTATAAACAACTTTATGAAATTGTCTATTATTGTAAGTGATCAATTGAACAATAATAAAATTATCGTGTTTTTTTTTTATAAATTAATCTTCATCATATTTCATTGTTTTAAACTAATTTCATTAATAATATTATGTATTTATAATAAGAATTTATTAAATGTTTAATATGACTAAATGGCATTATCAGTAATGTTTGCTTTAAAAACAAGGAGATTCCGTATTTATTTTTATTAGAAACAGTTAGGTAAGACTTCCTACAGAAATAATATTATTTAGCGTATAGATACTAGCAACACGGCACATAAATCTTAAATAATTGTAATTTAGCTAAATCAATATACCTAAATATGACAGATCCGTTTTGATACTTCTATAATTATTTCCGGACAGTAGCGACGATACACTGTAATAATTGTTTATTTATCACTCTTATCTTTTAATTATAAATATTAATTTCGCCTTAGTTCTTTCCTCATTACTTCATTTATTGTGTTTTCGGTTGCTATCTATCTATAGGTCATTTATTATATTAAGATATTGTTAGACGAACTTCTTTTGTGTTGCAATATACGCAAATATAATATAATATGCAATATATACAAATATTGTATTCAATGGCTAAAAGAACCTTATGAATAAAAAAATTAGAACGACACTAGAAAATAATTGAAATGAGACATCACTGATTATGACTTACCAGAGAGACGTCCACGGCAAAACATGTGCAGTCAATTATAAGATTTTTATAATTTTATTTTACATTTCTTATTGTATATTTATTTGGAGTCACTCTTACCAATCTGGAGTCCAAACAGAAAGTTATTTTGTTACTGCAAGGGACCCCTTGCATTGTAATTGGTATTCGGAGGATTTGAAATTATTCATCCAAAATTGTCAAGAGTCTAGATTTATTATTAAACTAATGGAAAACCTGCCGGACGCTTACATTAATGCTGGCTTGGCGATGCAGTTATAGAAATGGTAGGGAATGAATATGTAATGCTTGTTTGCCAAATTCATACCTACACACAAGCACTTCAAGATGGATTTTTACTAGCAGCTTTGGTTCAGATGATGCATAAACGTGGACTATCTTTACAGTGAAAGATTAGTAAATTTAATAGGCTACAATTAAAGGTATCCTGTGTTTTATAGTTCACTTTAATTGTCAAATGTCTTCGGAATACACATTTAAATCCATTTTGAATTTAATTTCATTAACCTTTTAATATATATTTTCCGGTATTTATATCTATCTAATTGTCCACGCGACAACACTGTACTAAATTTGTACGGTATACGTAATACGGATTGTACGGTAGTGTAAATGACTATCAATTAATCAATGTTTGTAAACATTACCAAATGACTTTGAGTGAGATTGTCCCCGTTTTTATCACGCAGATTCATCTAAAAAAAACAAGATCGTAAATACCAAAGCGTTATCATTTATCTTAAACATATTATTATGTACCTAGGTGCGGAGTTAAATATTCCTTGTTAACTTAGTAAGTATATAAGTATTTACGACATTGTGAAATTTCGTGTTCATAGATTCTTGAGATTCCTTCTCTTTCAAAAATTCTTCTTTTTATTGGTGTAGGTAACTTATATTAGAAATTTTGCTGGTATATCTGTTTATATAAAAAACTAGCTGTGCCCGTGGCTCCGCTCGCTTGGACTACAGAATGCTGTCGGTCGAGCGCACGCGTGAATTGTACTGCCCCTAAAATGCTTATTGTGGGTGATCCTTAGAAGACAGAAATATGCTATCGCTGACTTTTTTGTAGATCTTTTAAGATCTTAGTTATAACTTAGAAATTTTAAAATTATACTAAAGTTCTTTCCATGTAAACGAATACGTCGTCATTTCGGGGCCCCGCACGTTTCCCGCTTACTCTTATGGTAAAGACGGAACTGAGTATTTTGTAATTAAAAAGTCTTATATTGTATGCTAAGATAAGCAGTTTTTATGCACGAGAAGTTACCCGAAAGACACGCGATAAAGTACAAACACAGAATTTTGGGTTCGGCCGAAACCTAATCTTTGGCGTAACCTAGAATTTTTGGACGAAATTGACCGAAACCGAAACCGAGTTTTCGGTCGGACACTAATTACAAGTAACAGTTTGTAACTGTTATATGTAAACTGAAAAAGCTGTTACTAAATACTACGCACCTGTTCCACATACCATGGTGAATGTTCTGAAGAGATGTTCAATCTAATTCCCTCATTTCCTTTCCACAACAGAACCACACGCGCTGGGCTTCGGAATCACAGTTTTACGATAACTTTCATCTCGGCACGAACTAAAAAGTATTATGTCTTATCTTTCCCAGTCTCCCGGCAAATGTGTTCCCTCCTTTTTATGACATCGGGTCCTTCAAGCGTAACGTGAAGATATATTTCTGCAAGCCGGCATGACAGCGGCGACCACCGATTTAAATCGCGATCCGAAAAAAAAAATAACTATTCGTTGATGTAAATTACCAGTTCATATGAATTTATTAAGACGTTATTTATAAGGAGTAGTCGAGCTCCTCAAAAAAAAAAAAACACGCGAGCTGCTGCTTTTTTTGCTTTCTGTTAGCAGATGTGGTGCTCAACTTGGTGAGAGATGGATGCGTCATAGCTGGTGTTGTCGCGCCGCTGGTAACTGCACCGGCTAGCAATCTATGGATGCATAGTAGGCTCTGTCCTGGAAGACGTCTCTTCTGGACGCGTGTATTGTGTATTGACTTGTTTAATAACCATACGTTCCTTTACCAGATTTTAATGCAGATCATTCTGACGACGGTGAGGAGACCGCTAGTACCCTATCCAGTCACGCGTGCGCATCTAAACGGCGAACACAGTCGGGCTGAAGATGCTGATGATGCTGATGAGAAGTGCAGCCGGGAACGACGCACGATCAGGAGTGGCCGTATTAGCGGATTGTTAAATGTAGGAATTGCCATTTTAACACGGAGCTAATATTAATAACTACCTTACTGATTATATTCGTAGTAGTCAGAACATATATTATTAAGATCAGAACTGTACATAGTTCTTCTAACCTAACAGTATTATTATTATATTTATGAAAATGGTTTTCCTGCTCGAGCTATGCTCGGTGTTTACCGTACTCCCGTCTTGAGTCTCTCAAGGAAGAAAGGATCCGGTATGTCCTCTGGCTCCTTGTCGTCTCTGGCTCCTTGTCGTTCCTGGCTCCTTGTCGTCCCTGGCTCATGTCGCCTCTCGCTCCTTGTCGTGTCTTTGGCTCCTTGTCGTCCCTGGCTTCTTGTCGCTTCTCGCTCCTTGTTGCCTTGTCGTGTCTCTGGCTCCTTGTCGTCTTTCGCTCCTTGTCGCCTTGTCGTGTCTCTGGCTCCTTGTTGTCGCTGGCTCCTTGTCGCCTTGTCGTATCTCTGACTCTTTGTCGTCCCTGGCTCCTTGTCGTCTTGTCGTATCTCTGGCTCCTTGTCGTCTCTCGCTCCTTGTCGCCTTGTCGTGTCTCTGGCTCCTTGTTGTCCCTGGCTCCTTGTCGCCTTGTCGTGTCTCTGGCTCCTTGTCGTCTCTTGCTTCTTGTCGCCTTGTCGTATCTCTGGCTCCTTGTCGTCCCTGGCTCCTTGTCGCCTCTCGCTCCTTGTCGCCTTGTCGTGTTTCTGGCTCCTTGTCGTCTCTGGCTTATATATATTACCATGCATTTTTAATGAAATAGATTAGTATAAAAAAGTATTTTATTCAATAAGAAGTTTATTGTGTATGTAACTGTGCCTGTCATTTACAAGTTCAAAAGTATCAATTGTTTTTGTTTTATACTACAAAGGTGGCAAAACAGTGTTCAGCCCACCTGATGGTAAGCGGCTACCGTAGCCTATGGACGTTTGTAATACCATGGGTATCACTAGCGCGTTGTCCACCTTGTACCCCCTTACCCCAAGGAGCTCTGGATACAACACATGGTTATTTGGCTGCGTTCTTCTGCACCAAAGAAATTTCTCAGTGCCCTACATCTTTTCAAACATACATTAAATTGTCCAAGATCCATTGGGAGGGCAAAGTTAAGATACTAAATGATTGAAACTTGTCCTTTAGTGATTCGCGCGATCCCATGTCATAAATTGGTCGAACAGTCTTTGTAGTACAAATATTATGGTATCTATCTCAGCTGCTGTACAGATATAAAGATTCTACTATCTTCTCTTAAGTAAGTTGATGTTGTATTTTACGCCCATTAGTCAGCAGTGAATTTTAAAAAGGCCTAAAAATAAATTTGTTTCTTCACGAAAGAAATATACATTTGTGCATACTGTTGAACGAAGATGACATGTACAATATTGTTATGTCGACCTTATTACAAAATGCAAATAGAATAAATATGCGTATTTTTAAATATACTTACGTATGACGAAGCGCCCCGCAGCTCCGCACGGTTTTAATACGCAATAATTATTTTCATCTCGTAGTTTTGTTTTTTTTTTCTGTTATTATTGATTGACAATTCATATAGCGTATCAATTAAAGAATGATATTAAAAGTAATATTGTTATTTCTTATAGCATATTATTTTGACCAATCACAAACTTACGCTTCCCGTGTAAAAAACAATCATATAAATCGTATCAGATATACAGACATTATCTTTTATAATGGCATATTCGTAATCAGTGTTATAATAGGCCCGGCCCACCTGGTGTCCACCCGTTTCGCTTGGAGAAATTTTGTATTTTAATCGGGTATTTGAAAAAAAAAAGAATATCGCATTTTTAAGGTCCTAGCCCCAGTAGTTTGTGCTGTACGTTGATATTCCAGTTAGTCAATTATTCTTGTATATGTATGTCTAACAGGGGATTTGGAAAAAAATACATGTACAGAAAGAAACTACAGATTTGAAGACACGAGTTGATGAAGGGGTCATGATGTAATTTATAAATAACGAGAAAATGGCCAAGAAAGTTTTGTTACTTATTATTTGTCCACAATGCGTTTGTTAATAATAAATTAATAAATGAAATTAATTAATAATAATTTTGACATTTTGATGATGCATTGCATAATATTCGCTCAGTATTGTTCAGGTATATACAGGACTAGCTGTGCCCGCGGCTCCACTCGCATGGGCTACAGAATGCCGTCGCTTGAGAGCACGTGCGAATTGTGTTACCCCGCTCAAAAGACGGAAAACAAAAATACTTATTATAAATAATCTTTAGAAGATTGATATATGCTATCGCTGAATTTTTGTGGGTCTTTTAAGGATCTACAATTATGTAGTATATTAATTTCATATATCTCATATGGTTTACTCAGCATAAGCCATTTAAGCGCCCCAATTATCTAGGTCCGTTCCCCCGCTAGGGAGCCCTCAAGCCAGCTGCTCGCGCGACACAGTGACACTGCAATCACTAGCTACCGACATACATTCACTACACTGCATGAACACACATGCACCACACTCAGGTACATAGGTCTTGTAAGGGACCTTTTTTTTCTTTTTTTTGTGGTTAGTTAGCCTCAGAAATTTTTTCAGATCACTAAATACATGTACGCGTGTCTCTTCCTCCCTCCCAGGAGGCAAGAGACATGCATACATGTATAGTTAGTTGGCTCGAATTCGCGTAGGAATTTAGCTAGGTCGCGTATGTTGCAAATACGGCAACAGCTCAAGCCGAGGTTCGGCCACTTTGGCACCCTTGCGCATGTTGCCCAAAATTTCTCGGCGAAAAAAAAAAAAAAAAAAAAAAGCCCCAATTATGTACGATAATTTGAAAATGTTAAGAATTCATAAAAGAAAGACTGTACGTGGTGTAACACGGAATAAAGGAGCTAATCTAAAAGAAAGGACAAACTGAGCAGGCGGGATTCGGTTAAGGCCTGTGGCGTTTGCTAATTTTGTGCACTGACGAGCTAAAAAAAGGTACACCGAAACGGAAACCCGTAAAGTACGATAATTCTGGCCCAATATACAATTATTCTACGTTGCTGGCATGACCAGAACACAGCAGCGTGAGGAAAATCTGAGGACGACTCATTATTATTTTTTAGTAAAACTTGGTAATAGGTCTTCACCAAAGACATCAATAGATTAAATACATGGTCTTCCAAAATTGAAAACGGTTTGTTATACAATGCTATGATTTCTGCTGAAACTGTATGAATTTGTACAGAATGTATGTCAACGATTTGCTGCTAGCAGAAAAACATAGTATATATCGGTAATAAAATGCCAAAATTGCAAATAAGTTGTTGTTGGTTGACAAGAAGCTGTTATACATACAATATTGCTCGAAGTCGTCGGCAGATGAGTATCAAGATTTGACTCCATCGTGAATTGGGTTTTGTAGCTGTTTCTTAATTACTTACTTACTACTTACTTACTTACTAATTCATAGTGACAAAAATGAAACGAAGTTCGGCCGAAGGTCGCCAGATGTCGGCCCATCTCTAATGAAAATGTATAGCTCCCACAGAGTATAAATTCGGTCCACTTGGTTCTTTTAAGAATACCTACCCCTATTATTACAGGTCGCAAGTAGAGCTAGTTTAAAGCATGTTCTTAGATATCTATACTAATATGATAAAGCGAAAGAGTTTTTTGTTTGTTTGTTTATTTAATCTGTTTTATCTCTGGAACTACCAGTCGGATTCGAAAAAATCTTTTTTTTTTATATGATAGCCAGATTCACGTGGAATAGTATAGGCAATCTAAGATTAACCTACACTTCTCAGGTAGCCTTAAATATTGATTTTTGTCAAGTAAGTCGGAAGATACAGTGCACCCGAACTGTTTTATCCGCGTGCGCTGGCGTAATGGTTAGTGATACGTAAATACAATCTTCTACAAAAACATTGCTCATTAGTACATACCATAAGCCTATCAATTATAAATAAGCCACAATAAGGTATTTTGTGAAACACTTTTATTAAAAATTGAAAAGTGATTTATGAGCATTATTATTAGGCATGACATATTAATACTTACGAAAGAAAGTTACTTAATAATCAAGACAATTTTATGTAGTTAAACTTTGCCGTTTATAGCATGTTATTTGGACGAATAGTTTAGAAGATAATGTAAAATTAAAATAATTCATCACGCGGCTCGGGTCTTTGACTATAGCAGCAGTGACGCGAACGAGCCATGTGAGTTGTGACACATAACTCTGGCCGCCAGATAAAAAGTTGTCTATACTGAAGTATTATAGATCATTACTACATCTAATGTAATGATCTACAAACTACATCATATAAAATGCCGCTAAAATCATCTACGTAATATAGGGCCAGATCACATAAGTTTATGAATTATAATAAAAATCACAACATGACAGTTCAAGAACTCTGTAGCGTTTTATTTTATACTACTAAGTTGGCAAACAAGCATGCGGCCCGCCTGATGGTAAGCGGCTATCGTAGCATATGAACGCTTATAATAGGTCTTTACCTATGAAATTGCCGTTCTGCAGTACTGGCCATTTCAAATTAAAATAATTTTTGTTTGGCTAAGAATTCTAATTTCAAATTAATTTTATTTTAAAAACATGGAATTCCTTTTCCACAAGTAGTCATTTGTTTATTAATTAGTGTTACATTTTCATCGCATTTCAATCTTTTTTGTCATCATGGATACGTTAAAAATTCGAGTAATTATGGAATATGAGTACCGTCGTGGCAGTAACGCGGCACAAGCGGCACGCAACATCAACGACGTTTACGGAGCTAACACTACAAACCAACGCACCACCTGTTATTGGTTTGCTCGCTTCCGTTCTGGGAATTTGGGCCTGAAAAATGAACCTCGCGGTCGTCCGAAGACTTTGGTCGACAATGACGAATTAAAGGCGATTGTGGAAGCTGATGATACACAATCTACGGCTGAATTAGCAGCAGCTTTCGACGTTAGCGTCAAAACAATATTGGTCCATTTTCGTCAAATTGGCAAGGTAAAAAAGCTTGACAAATGGGTGCCTCACGAACTCAATGATCGCCAGCGCGAAGTACGGGTCGAGACGTGCCTTGCACTGCTCAACAGACACACAAATGAAGGAATTTTGAACCGCATTGTTACCTGCGATGAAAAATGGATTTTGATAACCGCAAGCGTTCAGCAAGTTGGTTGGATCCTGGTTCAGCACCTAAGCAATGCCCTAAACGAAAACTTACCCCTAGAAAAGTGATGGTCACTGTTTGGTGGTCTAGCGCCGGTGTGATTCATCACAGCTTCTTAACAAACGGGGTGAGCATTACTGCAGATGTGTACTGTGAAGAACTGAACACAATGATGGAGAAGCTGGCACATCTCCAACCAGCATTGGTCAATCGCTCGTCTCCGCTGCTCCTGCACGACAACGCGCGACCTCATACTGCACAACAGACGGTCTCCAAGTTGCAAGAACTGGGGTTGGAAGTTCTCCGTCATCCGCCCTACTCACGAGACCTTGCGCCTACAAACTACTACTTTTTCCAGAATTGGGATAACTCCTTGGCGGGAAAAAAATTCAATACCCGAGAGGCAGTACAAAATGCCTTTGAAGAATTTGTTGCCTCCCGTCCAGCTGATTTCTTTAAGAAGGGCATCAATGAACTGCCACTGCGCTGGCAAAGTTGCATTGATTGCATGGGTGATTACTTCTATTAATACAAATAAAAAATACATGAAAAAACATCGTTTAATTTTTTTCATACAAAACGGCAATTTCATAGGTAAAGACCAAATAATATCATAGGAATCAACTAGCGAGCTGCCGACCTTGAATCCCCTACCCCAAGGAGCTCTGGACACCCTACTCACCGCAGGAACACAACGCAAGGTTATTTGGCTGCGATCTTCTGTAGGGTGCTGCGTATCCTTTTTTTCCAAATTACAGTCCAAAAAGTTGTTTTTTTATTTTATAGGAACATAAAGTGTACTAATTCTGGTATTTATGATGTATGTTCCCAATCTGTGTGCACATTAAATCATATAGACATGTTTTCTTCCATTGTTATGAAGAGAGGTTTTTTTTACGTTTTGTATGCTTATATAACAGATACCCATCACTAACGACCCTGAACGTAACAAACGATTAACGCCCTTCATTAGAAACGTTTACGGTCGCTTTTGGAATTGACAATAATAATGTTTTTCAACGACCCGTCAATCTTAATTTCAGGTGCCATAAACAATACTCTTAAGTCGGATCGTGGTCTGGGTAAGGCTGAATGACTGTGCGCCTTCGTCATCGGAATGCACAATAAGTAAACTTGTAATATATTAATCTTTGCACGACTTACGTCACTTTCGAATTTGGAATGTCAAACAAAGCGCGCGAATCGTTCCATCATGGAGAGCGTAAATAGTTTTCGCGGTTTGGCCACGGGAGTGATCGTAAAATGTATTCCAGGTGCAACGACGTGCTTCGATTGTGCGCGAAGTACATCAACAGTCGGGTTGTTGTTAACGTATTTACTGCTTGCTGCTAACCTAAATTTTTAATGATATTACCGCTAAGAGTGACTAAGGACATTAATTCTTCATGTCCACAATATTTGATGTAACACTTTTTGAGAATTTATTTATGTGAATAAACGCAACGTCCTACTTTCTTACAAAGAGAGCTGTGACCGACAAATAACATAACATACACACCGATATACACAGTATTGAAATAATAACCTATATCTTAAGATAAAAGCAATGAAGGAATGATGGCTCAGTGCTCATAAACAACTTAGAAAAAACCGCAGTCTTGAGGCCAGTGATAATAGGTTGCTGCTCTTGAAGCAATGATGGCTCAGTGGTAGCGTGTACGACTTCGCGTCGATTGACGTGAGTTCGAATCCCTGCAATGAGCCTGAGCTTTCGGTGAAGGAAAACATAGCATGGTGTAAGAGCTTTTTCTAGTACTCGCTTGGCTAGCTAACACTCTCAAGTTGAAAATCTGTTGCCAAGCACCAACAGGTGTGTTCCGGTAGTTGCACTTGAGCCTGCTTGACTTGACTTATCATCATCTTGGGCTACATCGTTACTTAACATCAGGTGAGATTGTGGCCACTACGCCAAACCTATAACGATGAAAAAAAGATAAATATATATGCATGTTATTGCAACTGTAAAAGGTATCTCATGATAAATTAGATAATTAATATAGATTATATCGCTATCTTTATTAAAATGGTAAACAAAAAAACGACTATATTGAACAAAAATTGTACGTGTAATATTTACACGTGGTTAAAGTAAAACTTCTTTAAATTATTTATCACCTATACTAATATAATAAAGCGGAAGTTTTTGAAGTGAAACTTCTTATGCGACTTCCAAGCGTTAAACGTTAAACGTTTAATGTTATATGTTAAACGTTTAACGCACATTATCGGTCTCTCCTCTTTGTGTGAGCCAGAGCGAGAGAGTAAATGTCGGGTAAATGTGTATTGCACACTGTTTAAAAAAAAGGTGTGTGTGCGATTCACACACGATAGAAGTGAAACTTCATTTTAAAAGACATTTTCTGTTTTATTTAAACAGTGTGTATGTTATCTCGCTCTGGCTCACACAAAGAGGAGAGACCGATAATGTGCGTTAAACGTTAAACATTTAACGTTTAACGCTTGGAAGTCGCATAAGAAGTTTCACTTCAAAATAAAAAGGTGTGTGTGCTAACTAACTTTTATAATATATAAATTAAGTTTATACATATATACTTTAGAAATCAGGGTAATATATTAATTTTGTGTCCTAATATTATACATTCGATATATATGACTAACTGCACGTCGCTATAAGAACAGCAATTTGCTCCTTTGACAATTTATACGAAACTTAATGAGCGGACAAACTTCAAAACGGCCATCATAGCGTGCAGCTTATATAGTGTACTTATTCCGTTTTTGGTCTCATCTTATTTGACCTATTGCCAATCTATACCTACTAAATACAAATAAAATACAATATTACATCATACTAAATCTATGATGGAAATACAATATTTTGTCCACAAATATTAGGTAAAACTATTTATAACCGATAAACAAGAATAGTCTCTTACACTTTGATACTCTTGAAGGCAGTTTAAGAGACACATATATTTTTTTTTTGATTTTTCTATATTTGAGGAACACCGCCTGTTAAATAACACCACCCTACAGAAGATCGCAGCCAAATAACCTTGTGTTATGTTCAAACGGTGAGTAGGTGAGTAGAGTTTTCAGAGCTCCTAGGGGTAGGAGGGTTCAAGGTTGGCAACGCGCTAGGTAGCCGCTCACCATCAGGCAGGCTGTTTGTTTGTTTGCCACCTTAGTAGTACAAAAAGATGCCGTGATGGCTTTGGTGTCTGCACCTGTTTCCAACAACACCCATCAGATCGGAACACAGTTCTGCTAAAAAACGTGGTTATTAACAAACTCGAATTTTCTACAAGTTTTATAGGTTGTGCCACACCTGTTTGCTACATTCGTTTTTTCTTCTTCTTTTTTTCCTAACTTGGCAACCGGTCCTCTTATTGAAGACCACTACTGCCATTATCAAGTGAATATAATTTCCAGTTTTACGTCGAATTCATGTTACTAACAAGATGGCGGCTCCCTAGTTAGAACTTTCTAGGGAGTTTTTGTGTCATATCAGAATTCATGTTCTATGTTATTATTTTCTATTCACTTCACTTGTGCACAATAACCAAGCTTTATTATGCAAAATGTCACCTGTTTCACACAATATAAAGTTCATAAACGCAAATTTATGAATAAAAAACAAAAATCACTCCATGATAGTCTGAGATCCCGCCAAAAACTCCTACATTCATTCCATAAAATAAGAATCCTAAGCAGGTAGAACTGCGGGAAAAATTCAGTCAACTTATTCCGTATTATGCAGCGCAAAATTAAACCATATCAAATAGATTACGTGCTTTGGTTTATGTTAACTCTAGGTTTATGGTATATGAGTTTGATTTACTGTTTTTAAGACTTCGATCCAGTACTTTAGTTGGATTTAGCGTGTAGGAAATTTATGAAAAATATATGCTATAGTTATTAATATATCTCCTATATATGGCTGTTTGACATCCATGAAAGAGAATAAAAAATATGCAATAGAATTATTAGTAACCTCGTAACCAAGTATAAGTAACCCCACGGTTCCACTCTTGTTAAATTTACTCATCATCGCGCGGCGCCGCCGCCAACACGCCCGTGTAGTCTTATTCGTTGTTCCACTTCCCGTACTTGCCTTCAGCTTGCAAGATAGCTTGACATTCATACTTACTGCTCCGCTCCTAAAGGTCATAACGTGAAGTTATATAGCCTATACTATTCCTCATGAATCTGAATCTGAATTTTTCGAATCCAACTAATCGATTCTGTGATTAGCGGGTTTAAACAAACAAACGAAATTCTCCAGTTTTATTACTCTATTATCTAATACTTAATGTAATAAAGCGGAAGAGTTTTTTGTTTGATTGTTTAAACACGCTAATCTCATAAACTACCAGTCGGATTCGAAAAATACTCTTTGTATATGAGAGCTGGATTCACTAGAAATAGTATAGTCTATCTAGCATTAAGCTACAGCTCTCAGCTAGTCTTAAATATTGATTTTTGTTTAGTAAGTCTGAAGAAATGGCGCACCGTAACTGCTTTGTACGCGTGCGCTGGATTAATGGTTAGTGATACGTAAATACAATTTTCTACAAAAATATTGCTTCTTAGTACATCTAAAAGAAAGTCCACTATACCATAAGCCTATCTCTTATGCATTAGCTACAATAAATTAAACGAGCCGTGTGAGTTGTGACGCATAACCCTATATTATAAATCATCAATCAGCGATTACTTTTAAATAATACGCGGGTGAAACTTCGTGACACAGGTAGACAAAATAGCGGCAATGTGCCCAATAGTAAGCCGAGTATAATCCAAAAATGACGGCGACCACCGAGAAAATGCCAGTCCATCGCTGGTTACCGCTGTCATGTAGGCCTGCAAGCCTTGGCAGCTGGATATACCTCGGCTGATGTCGAAATACGATAATCAAAAGAGACCTATGACGAAGTTATCACCATGTGCATGGTGTTCGTAACGCACTCTGCCTCCGGCTTGATTACTTGATATATACCGGCTGATTTACCGTTGACACCGCTGACACATGTTTTATAGTGTAAAAATATTTATTAAATTAATTACAGGATGTCATAATTTTTCCAACACTTTCTTGTATGTATCGCTTGCTGTTTGGTTTATTTGTACAAGTTGTAAAATTAATATTATTAATTAATATACGTGAGAGGTCGTCTGGAACGCTTGCTTGAATTAAAATTTGCTCATCGTCTAAATATGCAAACGTTTTAGTGTTCTGCAGACATTAGTTTACTGAGGTAACTATAGCGATAATCACTGTTTTAAATCACCTGAGATTACGTCAATCATAAGATTTCGTTTTTATTAGGAGTAGGTAGTCCAAAGAAATAAAGCGCTATTTCTTCTTCTCAGGTTTGTCAAGTAGGTCAAGTTTGGTCCAGTCCCAGACGCCCCGAAGGCAAAGCGGCGACCGCGGAACAATTTCACCAATCCTGATGACAAAATCAAGGCAGCTAATGAGTTTTACCCCACCGTTCTAAGAAACCAAGCGTGCTCGAGCCCACGTCCGTGAAACCACCATTCGGCGGACGGGCGGTTAACTTCGCTCCCGCATATCCGTCACGACCAACCTCATTTTTCTTTCGCGCACGCGCATCGTAAAAAGTCATTTTCATATTTTTTAACCCCAACGCAAACAGTGGAGTCTTATAAGCGCTCGAACGGCTGGACCAAATTTAATTTAGTTTATTTTGTTTTAAAGGTTGGTTTGGGAGTGTTCCTAACTATGATTCAAGAGAAACTGTTCAGCCATTTGAAGATTATCAGCTCCTCTCTAGTTGAGCATCTTTAACAAGTCTGAGTGAGTCAAAATTTGGTATCCTGTTATTTCAATGATATTGTAAGAACCTTAACTTGATGCTCCAGCGTGAACTGGGATCTGCAGCACACCAAACTCCTCATAAACTTATAGTAGAAGTATCGTGTTTGGAGCTCATTGGAATGATCTCGATGAATAGGTTATTTGTGTAGGCGTGCTTTAACATTTTTATTCACCTTGTTCCATAACGGGCCTGTATTTATATCATAAAATAAAGTCTTCCGTTGTGGTTTTTCTGTCTGAACGGATTTTAATACGGTTTTCTTTAATGGACTGAGTAATTCATGAGGTGTGTATTTAATTAAGGTTTTGTGTAAACTGGCTAAAATATGATAACGAAGGTTGAATAAGTCGGAAAAATCTTGCTGATTCGGAGTTTTACTGGCGCGCGCGGCGTAAAGCAATAGCCTATTAACTACATAATAGCAATTTACCTATATATATATTACTCTGCTACCCGTGCGAAGTCGAGGCAGGTTGCTAGTAGAAGTATAATTAAAAAAAAGAAGTTATATTTATAAGCGGATCCCTAATTTCAAACATCATATTACATACCTAGCTATTGCATACTGCATACAACTTTGAATGGGTTTCTGCTTAGTCTCATACGGTCCGAATATAACCGCTTTAAGTACATATTGAACTAAAAATAATATAGAATTGCTGTAGTTAGTTACAGTCTTGTCTGCACGGATTCGGTTTGGAATACATAAGTTGATTTTGGCGGGATCTTCATCTGTCATGTCGCGGTTTTTATTTTAAATCCTTAAACTGCGTTATTTAGCCCAATGTTATGTTATATTGGTGGCTGTTTTAGTGATATACTTTGGCTATTGTACACGAATGAACTTAATGTAAATAACTAGAGGTGGCCTGCAACTCCGCACGCGTTTTTTACGCAGTAAATATTTTCAACCTTAATTTTATTTTTTCTCATATTACTGACAATTCATATAAGCTTTATGAGGATAATAATTAAGGAATGACGTATACATCCCATGTACAAAATAACGATTACGACGACATAATGCTTTAGCGCTGCAGCGAACTTTAGTTCTAACTCTTACCAGTAATACTTTATATGCTATCTAGCGCTGCATGTTTTAATAGTTTGGTTAGACGTCATAATTAATGTTTTAGTTCTGCAGCGAACTTTAGTTGGTTAGTAGGCGATGTGGCCTAAGATGATAACACACTAAACCTAGTGGAAGACTGGCTCTCAAGTGCTGCTGCTGGAACACACCTATTGGTGCTTGGCGACAGATTTTCAAATTGAGGGTGGTTGCCAACCAGACGGGCGTTACAATGTATCCTACCACCGTGACAAGGTTTCATCACGATGTTTCCCTTCACCGAAAGCTCAGGCCTAATGTAGATTTAGAACCTACGTCGATCGAACATGCTCGATAGTCGTATATCAGAACATGCTACCACTGAGCCATAATTGCTTTAACATGTTTCAAAATTATAATCTAAAAATTCTTTATTTAATTTATGCCTAGAGAAGGCACTTATAAACGCTACTACCCGTTCGGAAACATCCGAGTCATCGCTCTTAGTCCAGAGCCGGCAAGAACCTCGATTGGGCTTATCTTTTTTTTAAATATTTTTCCAACTGTACAAATAATACTTACAGTTAATAATGATATTAATAAATTAATGGATGCACAAAGTGGGAATCACTTCCAGGCATCACCATCATTGACATTTTGCCCTTTAACAGTAAAACTGGCTTGATATGGTCCTTGAAGTCATTGTCTGGCAAATCAGTAATGTGCTTCGGGATCTTATTATACAACCTAACACTATTACTTAAAAAACTTTTCTTAGTCTTACTAAGTCTAAAACACGGTACGACTAATTTATGTCTATTTCTAGTATTAACAATGTGTTGGTCTTTGATAAAATCTAGCTTGTAATAGTTTTTACAAATGTACATTAAATTATCAAGAATATATTGAGAGGGGAAAGTTAAGATATTAAATTCGTGGATCTTGTTCTTTAGTGGTCTGAATGTTCTATGATAAGAATTTGGTCATTGGACATATTTTAGCAATCAGGGAGTAAACAACTTATGAAAATTTGTTTTAAACACTGTATATATTGTAAATAATACCCGCGACATAATATTTATTCATTATTACACCTTTAAAATAATACCCCGCAAAAATGCAGCGTGACGTCATCGTTTAATGAATAAAACTAAGTTTAAGGGTATTATGCATAAAGTTGCCTTTACTAGAATTTCAGTTATGAAATTTCGTCAACACATAACTTTAAAGCCACTATTTCAACGCTTAGTAATAATTTTATAATCACTTATCACAAGACAGTACTCAATTGTTCATATTCATTGAATGATGACGTCACAATTCTGTATGGCGTTTCCAATAAAAAAAATCGAAGGCAAAAATTAAGTAAATAAACAATCAGTTTTTTTTTTCGGATTTGTGCTGTTTTAGTTATTTCTAAATCAAAAACCCGTATTATAAAACAATTGACTGTAATTTTTAAACATCGAGCCAACTCGCTAATTCAACCTTATTAAGTGCACTTTTTAAACGTATTAAGCCAAGAGCCAAGCAGGACAGGTAACAAAGTAAGGTTGAGGTAAATTGAGTGGTCGAGCATTATGAGTAACAAAGCACCTCGGTAGAAAAAAAATGCTGCTATTTTTAAGTCCAAGAGCGCAGCCAGGTATGGGCAAGCAGGACAGAATTGAGTGGTCGAGCATTATGAGTAACAAGCACCCCGGTAGAAAAAAATAATATAAATGCTGCTATTTTTAACAAACAACTTGGGTACATTGTCATCGGAGTTTCAAAATAAATATTTCTAGAAAAGGCAATGCTGCAGCGAGGTATTCATAATTAGATAGTTAATAATTAATTTTGCCTGTCTCCATAAACAAAATCCTACCTACATCCCTGTCTTAGACAGTTTATAAGGTATACCAGCTGTGCTTGCGGCTCCGCTCGCGTTAACTTCAAAATGCCGTCGGTCGAGCGCACGCGTTAAATGTCCCACCCCCGTTCAAAAGCCGAAAAACGAAAATGCTTATTGTAGGTGAACCTTAGAAGATAGGCATATGCTATCGCTGACTTTTTTGTAGGTCTTTTTAAGATCTATAATTATATAGTACATTAATTTGATATATCTTGTACGGTTTAATCAGCGTAAGTCATTTAAGTGCCCCAAATACGTCTTTTTCCCGAATTGATTCACCATTACTGTAAGTGCTTATGTTCGTATGTTACTTTATTTAAAAAAAAAACCTATAACCTGGTCAGATAATATAGCTATAAAAAAAAATGCCAAGTGCGAGTCGCGCCAAGCGCAGTGTCGGGTTCCGTAGTTGCCCGTCACAATATGCAGATTTACTGGTCACCACTGCGCCGGCCCGGTGTAACATGAATCATGCTTTACTTCGTACAAAAGTATACAATAAATGTTTGACCGTGTCCCGGCCTGGTGTAATATGAATCATCCTTTAGATAGAGGTCTTTAAATAATCTTCAATGGAATTTGTACGAATTTACTTCTCCAAATACATTTTATAAGTGTATTGACTATTACTCGTTAACTTGTAAAGCTTACTTAACTCTGATAGTGTTCCTATTAACTTCATTATATATACTACTACCAGATTTTTTTTCATATATCCACAAATAACCATTTAGCTGACTGTAGGGGGAGGGAATACTTGACTCTAACGAAAATTGGCACTTCAAAGCTTAATATTTCGCAAAGGGATCCCTGAATAGAAGAATGCTTTCACAGACCCACAAACCTTTGAACGACACCCCACACGATAGGATAGGCGAGAAAAAAAACATTGCCACTTTACATATAAGGGTACATACATAAACGATGTTTTTTCAAGATTTTTTCTTACAACTTTGTTTTCGTGTGTAATATGTATATCCTTACCAAATTACAGCTTTCTAGTACTAAGAATCTTTGAGTTAAGCCGCGGACAGACAGTCGGACAAAGCAAAACTATAAGGGTTCCTTTTGACTTCCGATCCCTAAAAACCATGTAAATCGGATAAGTGGATAAGTGGTTTTCACGTGAAAATAACAAAGGTAGAGACTGACTGAAGAAGATATGAAACAAACGGTTTACTGATAAAAATTAAATATGGGACGGGATAATTATTTAATTAAACTGTTATTTTCCTTAAAAAACCATTTTAAGTTATAATAATTATTATAAACAAGTTCTCTGAAATTAAGATAGGATTATACCTCACTTCCCATTCATCAGTACTGAAGCGGTCACCAACAGATATGTGTTCCGAGAAATTGCTTATGTCACCGTTCTATTACTGAAAACATCACAATACGGCCCAAGTAGTGAATCATTGAGCAAAACTAGAGACATTACCGTAGAATAAAACGTATATACACAGTTTGTTTGATTATATTTCGTCGCCATATTAAAATCAGGTGTTCGTAAGCGCCGGCCGCAGTGCATTCACGTACCGCGCGCTATACTGACGTTCGAACATTCGAAAAACATAATACGACGCGCTCTTTGAAAGTGACAGCTCGGTTTCTTTATTATTTTTTAGTTTGGTACAAAACGAACTGCCAGTGTTTTCAGTTTATTTTTTATTTAACCGTGTATACAACAATGGGGAGATGACGATTTATTTTTGTTTCTCTATAATTTAAAACTCTAACTTTGTGTTGTATATTGACTTACTTAAAAATTTTAAACTTTTAATATATTTTTTAACTTTTAACTGGCTGTGTTTTGTTGTCAGTGTTAAACGCCGACATGACGAATATGTAAGTGTAACATTTAATTTTAATAATATTATAAATATATATTATACAAATTTTACTTTTGTCTTCATATTAACATATTTTCAATGTTAAATGTAATGTAGTCCGACTCAGACATTTGGTTATGTATATTTTAAAGTTGGAGTTGTATATAATTATATGAAAAAGGGTTTTAATTTTTTTATTAAACGCAGTGTTGCCATCCGTACCCCGGATTTGTCCTAGTTTGAAAAACGTCCGGGGAGCATCCTGGGAATATCTGGATGAACTTATTAGAATCGTTTAATTAAAAAAATTTGGGTCTGTTAGTAGATGACTTTAATTTGTTGATTGTGTTATGATTGTAATTTTATACAGAATTACTTAATAACGTACGGAAATAATTTTTTATATTTTTATTTTCATGACAAAAAGAATATCAGTACGAATTACCTCAGATAAAGGAGAGTACATAGGTGTAGTTTATTAATAATTTGTTAGGTATTTCATTTGTTTTGTATGGGTCGATGCTCTTATACATTACAAAATAAATCGAAAACAAACTACATATTTAAATCAAATAAAAAAGAAAATAAATATGAGTGATGTAATATTCATGGATTATTTTTATCGTTATTGGTTTGGGGTAGTGGCCACAATCTCACCTGATATTAAATGACGATGTGGCCCAAGATGGTAACACGCTAAACATATTGGAAGACTAGCTCTCAAGTGCAGCTGCCGGAACACACCTATTGATGCTTGGCGACAGATTTTCAACTCGAGGGTGGTAGCTATCCAGGCGGGCATCAGAAAAAGCCCTACCATCATGCGCTATGGTTTCCTCACGATGTTTTCCTTCACCGAAAGCTCAGGCTCATTGCAGGGATTCAAACTCACGTCAATCGACGGGAAGTCGTACACGCTACCACTGAGCCATCATTGCTTCCAATTAAGTTATTATCCGGCGTCCACAATTTAGACTATTTAAGCACTGTCGACAATAATTTTATTTAATCTTCGTTAAGTATTTGATGAATAAAGAAATGAGGCTTATTTAACAATGTAATAATAGATAATATGGTTAACAATAATATTATACGGTTAACAGTGTATGATGATCAATATTTTTTCTTTTAATAATTTTGCTTAGTTCGTTTTTAGTTGCGTAAATATTGATATAAATTTTACATCAACCTACTAATAGACTCGTGCGAAAATTTCGCATATTATATAATGTAAACAGTCCAACTGTTAGTTAGTTAAAAAGATTGTTAACAGATGGCGCCTCTTACATGTTAATTTTAAACTATTTGTCTATATTTCGTCAATAGTGAGGAACATAGGCCTTAAAATGATGTTTATATAATTAATTTTGATGAAGAGTTAAAGGTGATATGACGTTGCCACAAAACTAAACCTTTGAGACATACAAAGATGATACTAGGTTCTATTTAACTATATATATATCTACCTATATAGATATATAGTATTATTATAAAGAGGTCAAGTTTAAATTTTAAACTAGTGATCGATTTTAAAAAATCTTGTAATAATATAAAGCTACATTATCACCGAGTAATGTAGGCTATTCTTTATTTATATTAAACTAGCGTTTAGATTATAATATTGGGCAATGTGAGATAAATATGTACCATCGCGGACTTTTTTTAAGATATACAATTCCTTAGAACACTAATTTTATCTATCTCGTTAAGTTTAGCCAGCGTTTGCGTAAGATCACAAAAATATGTTTGTTATGACATCACATTACAAATCTTTTAATTTTTCGGCCTTTCTGTACTATCATGTGTATGTATTATACATATAAACCTTCCTCTTGAATCACTCTATCTATTGCAAAAAACTGCATTAAAATCCGTTGAATAGTTTAAAAGATTTAAGCGAACAGACAGCGGAAGCGACTTCATTTTATACTATGTAAAGATTTTGTATAAATGTAATTAACGGGAATGAACTCCCGAGCGGTTGCTAGTTTGTTATAATCAGTTTTCGGCTCTAAAAGTAATTAATTACTTGGTGAAGCAAAATACCATATGTACACATCTGTAAGGGTTACTTTTTATCGATATGTGTATGTGTATGAGAGGTCCCGGGTTCAGTTCGGGACGGCAAGCTGCGAGGAGTGAAAATCACTTCAATATCCATCCACGTGGTGACTGAAAAACTACCACTGATCCATTATCGCTTCATGATCGTGTAAATCGGATAAGTGGTTTTCGCTTGAAAAGAACATGAACGGACAGACAGACAGAGAGATGTTGAATTTTATGATATGTATAGATATAGATTATGTTTATTACGTAAATAAAATATATTTCAAACTTCGAGAACTTAGAGTTCAAACAACGTTTAAACAAGATGGCGTCTCTGATGTTAAACTGCCTAAGGAGTTTTTGTGGCAACATAAAACTCATGCTTCTGATTATTATTTATATTACACTTCACTTGTGTACACAATAACCAAATTATATCACACAAAAAGCCACCTCTATATTAGGAAATATATGACCAAATAACGAAACAAATTTATGAATTAAGATAAAAACCACAATATGACAGATTAAACGCCAAAATCTCCGGTAAGGATAAAACCGTTTCGGCAGCCAAGCTCTTAAAACATAGATTCAAAAGAGAGTAAGGTTCCTCCTCTTCCTATGAATCGTAAAGTGTGTTTATACACAATTCTGCCAATGTCACGTGAACATTTATTTGTAATTTTCAAACAACGCTCCATTAAAATCTTGCTAGAACTTTTTAGCGAGTGTTTGGGGCAACTTAAAATTCATCTTCCTTATTATTCCAATTCACTACACACGTGTACAATAACCAAACTTTGTCAAGGATAATGCCACCAATATTACAAAATATATGATCAAATAAATAAATTGAATTAAAATATAAAGCAATACATGACCGATTAAGATCTCGCTATAAACTGTAAAAGAAGAGTTATCTATACAGATAAATTAAAGAACCAATGCGGAATTAAAATTTATGACTAAATAAATAGATAATTAATCTATCTAGATATTTAATCTTGTGTAATACGAGTAAGCAAAGTTTATCAATAGATAAATACTTATGATTTAAACGTAGCAATTATCCAGTGACGACGTTTATCAGTACAAACATGACTTATCTTTATATTATTTGTTTTGTACTGATTTGTTTGAAAGTATAATTGCTCTTAGATTATCTGTAAACGAATAATAGGTCCTTACATATGAAATTAGCGTTTTGTATAGAAAAAGTTAAACGGAAAAGATATAATGAAATTGTACATTTAATCAATCGAAGTATGTACCATTATTATCTATGCACTTTCGCCATTTTATAGGTAGTTAATTGATTCCATTGCTGAAACAATTGTGGGAGCGAGAGTCAATAAAACCTTTGAAGGCATTTTGGACAGTCTCATCTGAATTGAATTTTTTACCTTGCAAGAAATTGTCCAAATACCGAAAAAAGTGGCAATCTGTTGGACCAACGGCCGGGGAGTATGGTGGGTATCGGAAACATTCCTCTAATTTAGCTACCGTCTGTCGTGAAGTATGGGGTCCAAGCGTTGTCCTGCAGTGGGCTAGAGAGATTGACCAGTCTGGGTTGTTTAACGGCTAGCTTTTCCATCATGGTTTGAAATTGTTGACAATACAGATCTGTAGTCATTAAAATTGTTTTATCACTCACACCGAATCCTGCCGCTAACTCTGACGTGGTTTGCGATAGATCGTCTCCCACGATCACCTTTAATTCTTCATTATCAACTAGGGTCTTCGGCCATCCACAGGGTTTTTTATTTTTTTATCATTATATGTTTT
Organism: Saturnia pavonia; assembly: GCA_947532125.1. NCBI lineage: Eukaryota > Metazoa > Arthropoda > Insecta > Lepidoptera > Saturniidae > Saturnia > Saturnia pavonia. The sequence continues at coordinate 2,627,801 of OX383916.1, read as the reverse complement.
AGCGTAGTGGCCACAATCTCACCTGATGTTAAGTGACGATGTGACCCAAGATGATAACACGCTAAACCTAGTGGAACACTGGCTCTCAAGTGCAGCTACCGGAACACACCTATTGGTTCTTGGAGACAGATTTTCAACTTGAGGGTGGTAGCTAGCCAGGCAGGCATTAGAAAAATCCCTACCTCCAAGCCATTGTTTCCTCACGATTGTCACTATGTTGTAGTTTAACCAAAATTTTTTCATTTACCAAATATTTTTACTTCACACGTTCGAACGTAACCTCCCCTCTATCTTGGAAACTGTGGAACCGTCTCCCGGTCAGTGTTTTCCCTACTTCTTACGTCATCGGGTCGTTCAAGCGTAACGTAAAGAGATATTTATGCAGGCCGCCATGACAGCGCCCACCACCTATGGATTCGTCTCTCGGTGGTCGTCGTTGATTTTAGATTGTACTGTACTTACTATCACGCACAGTGATGTCATTTTTCTGTTCTTCCAAATAAACAAGATGTCACTTTGGGCATTATAAGATTTAGAGGACAAAATATTTCATTTAATTAAAATAAGAAGAATTAGTAATTCACTGGCATTGAGGAAGACGTTTTTTATCAATAAATATATTTTAAAAGTAGTTATTACCTAGTTCCTTAATATTAAATTACATTTATGCGAGCGTAAATGATTACGCGGAAATAATTAATATTATCTATCTAATTAATATTATTATCTACATAATTAATATATGAGACATTCTTATATAAAGTGTGTGTAAGTAACAATATAATAGCAGCAATAGTAAGTGTCCCATTGCTGGGAAATGAGGCCTATTCCCAAGGGATTTGACTATACTTTTGGTTATAAGTGCCCTGGAGCCTTAGACGGCTTATACAGCTTCACCCGGACTTCGGGGCGAGCGCTTAAAGCACTCAGCCGCCTGACAACAAGCTCCAAGGGCGCCAAGCAAATCTTGTCTTGGACTGTTGCCGGAGTTGCAAATAAGTCGCGAGCTGGCTAATTCACTATCTGTTATTTGATCTAAACTAACTATACATATATACATGTTTCTTTCCTCTGGGAGGAGCGCAAAAGCACCAAGACTTTAAAAAGTTTTTAAGCTAAATTTGTGTTATTAATTATAACTTATTTAACAATTTATTAAAGGACTGAAATAATTATGTAAACGGGACAATAAATTTATTTTTGTACTTCGATAACTCATAAACTGGGTAAATGGAATACTTACTTCTTTAAGTTTGTTGTCCCTATAGATCTCTCTTATCCAGATATCAATGTATCAACTTCATGTTGTAGATCTATGTCCTAACCTTCAATGCGGGATTCAGGTTTCCGTTCGAAATACACTAGACGATCTAAATTTTATTCAATGTTACCTAATAGACGATAATATTAATATTTTTATGTTTCAAATTTTCTAGGCCAACTCGACGACTAATGTCATTAAAATTTTTGAATTTTTATGAACACTGATTACTATGTCCATTAACAGATATATGTATTTAAAAAAAATATCGAGTTTGCATAAAACAAAGATTGCAAAAACACTAGACATATTAGCCGTAATCGAAGTCAAAATCTGAAAATTCTTTATTCAATTTAGGACTTAACTTATGAACGTTAAAATAATACCACCGGTTCTAAAACATCCCAGTCGTCGCGTCAAGAAGAGTCGGCAAGAAACTCAATTAGGTTTATTATTTTTTACTATGTAAATAATGTTTACAATCCGGGTATAGAAAACTTTAAAAAAAATCTTTTAAGCATTTTATATGTTGAAAATAAAACCCGTGAATTAATATTTATTCATTATTTCACCTTTCTTAATTTAAATAAAAAAACATGCCACAGTCACGTGAATCCCAGACAAAAAATCTCAATTATCCAAAAGGGAAATTTAAATAAATTAACAATTATTTTTCTCCATATTTCAAATAATTAAACTTTAATTTTTAAATATACTCGTATTGTCAACTTGCGAATTATATAATATAATAGTTATCTTATATTTAGTGAACGTACTGAGAGGGAGTCATTTCCAGACGTCGCTATCATTCACGTATTGATCCACCATTTAATAACTTTTTGACTACTTTTGACAGTAAAACTTGCTGACATAATCCTTTAACTTATTATCCGGCAAATCGGTAATGTAAAAAATAATCTTATTTTAGAACCTAATACATTACATAAGAAACTTTTATTGGTCTTACTGAGTCTAAAACAAAGGGATGCCTAATTTATGTTGATTTCTTGTAATAAAGCCGGTCGTTTACATTTATTCTTAGCTTCTTACAACCTACACCTTCTTACAATATATTATTAGTGTGGGCATTAATGCGCTATTTGAGAGTCTTCGCATGTCTCTGGTCAATTTTGTCAGGTATGCGGAAGACATCTTTTATAGCCTTATTCAAATAACATGCAGTGTAAATGGGCGTTGTCAAACACACCTTTGTATCTAATCGTAGCAGAGCGAATACTGCAGATTTACGAAAGAAATAGATGTGGCGGTAGTGTTTCCGCAGGTACACTAATATAACTAAGGGCAAAAAGCGTATAGCTAGCTTGCCGGTAAGCCTTGAGCATTGCCTATGGACGCTTTTACACCAGAGGTATCACTAGCGCGTTGTCGAACTTGAACCACCCTTCCCCGAGGAGCTCTAGAAACTATAATAACCGCAGGAACACAACACAAGGTTATTTGGCTGCAATCTTCTGTAGGGTAGCATTATTTCACCAGTCGGACTGCCACAAGTATAGAGAAACCTCAAAAGAAATTTCTCTGGGTAACCGAGTGACCTATAAATAAACTTGGAAAATTAAAACCGTTTCCGAGAAATTGGTTACGTACGTATACACAAGAATTTAGTATAAAATATTGAATGTTATCACATTATTTATAAATAAACATAATAAACATTGAACTTATTAGTAATTCTGGACAAATTGAACGATTTACATATAATTAACCTATTAGACAGGTGTGAATCAGAACATAAACAGAATTTATTCAAATCTTCGTATTGTATTTAAATTAGGTTATGTAATTATAATTCCGAACATAGACTAGAAGTAGACGAAGTTTTTTTTTATATTTAACAAAGCTCACACTTTGCGATAAATCGTGACGTATCGTTCGATATATGTAGTCGGTATATACGATACAACTGAAAATGCAACACGACATGTCGATTGAAATTAGAATTACTATGACGATTTAGTCCAGAACTAATATATTCCAAGTGCCATGGGCCTATGCAAGGCCTTTGCGAGCCATATGTTCAACCGAAACAATACCAAACTACTTATAAAGCAGTTGATCAAAAATAAAAATGGTGTGTACTTATGTACTTAAGAAGTTATTTTTAGCGTACCTAGCATAACAAAAATTACTCCAAAAATCTTATCCCGTGTGCCAATAACATGATAAAATTACCCATCAATGATTTATTGTACTGACTTTAATTTGTTGTAATTGTGTATAAGTAAAGAAAGAAAACATTTATTCATAATGACAAGACACAGCAATACACAATACATACAAGTATTGTAAAGAAAAAACCGTGTGGTGTCGTGGGACGAAGTTCCTTCGGCTAATGTAGAATCGATACAAATTGCAAAAAAAAAATCGTGCTCAATTTTATGTAGGTTTTCTTGATTTTTCTCTTAAATTTTGCTCATTAGTTTTTATTTAAGTAATGGAAAGTATTTAGGAAATTCATTTAAATTACGTAAATAATTTTAAATTACGTAAAATAAAAAATAACGTAATTCAAATTATATATACGACTGTCGCGCATGCGCACGTCTCATTTAACGGTTTTATTCCACGGACTTTTTCTTATGGTTTTACTATCACATTTTTTTTCAATTCGGTCGCGCAGCAAAATCCCTATCTCCTCCAAGCCTGCCGTAAGGAACTTCGTTCCAAAAATAGGAAACTGTACATAGAAAAAAAAACTCATTTCTACATACCTACATATAAAAAACAAAACAAACAAATAAATTAATAACAATACTATATTTAGTCCAGCAGCGTGTCCAGTCATTAAGAAAAGGCGTCCAACTCAGCATAAATGCTGAAGTGCCACGGGGCACTCAGCGCTGATTTTCAGCTGGAACCCCATAGCAAGTCACGGTCCGCCCAAAATTAGAGTAAATAAAATGTACTGAATTAAATAAGTAATTTAATGGTGTATAATTAAATTTTATATTAAGTTATTGAATTGAATTGAAAATAAGCTTGATGGCCAACTTCATAATTTCTCACTTCTGTCACATGTTCCGCGAGTAGCTCTCAATTTAACCTACAACTTTACGTGGCAAAAGAAGTATAACCTCAAAAAAACAACGTCAATCCTCTTTCAATTAAAAGCAAAACAAAAATATTTGATCAAACTACAGTGGAATTAATAGTGTTATTTAATGTACCTATTTTTGCATGACTTTGATTACATCATGAAGGCAAAACTATGTTTTGATTTATTCAGGGCAATATGTATTTATTTATTTATTTATATGTATGTGGCCATGTATTCATTTATACAATATTTAGTGTTTCAAAAAGGTTTCCGTCGGCAAAAAAGTTTTAAAACAGAATTAGAAGAGATACAAATAACCCGTCCATCATAACGTAACTAATACTTACCTCATATTTCAATATGGCACAATAAATAAATATTTTCTGAAGTATTTGACTTAAGAAACCATTATTCATCGATTTCAGATATTAAAAGTGTAAGATGGCTACATATTTTCAATTTAAATATTGTTTTTTTTTTCATTTTTAATTTTGAACTCTAAAAACGCTGTCAGCCGTATTATTCTACATATTATCTTTGCTGTGACGTCATACGGGTTGTAAACAAACATTTGACATTTAACAAACGTTGTCATTTTAATAAAAGTATCGAGCTTTTTACAAATATGAACGTTTGCTAAATGTCAAATGTTTGTTTACAACCCGTATGACGTCACAGCAAAGATAATATGTAGACTAATATGGCTGACAGCGTTTTCGCCTGTTTACGAAAAGTAAACTTTTAAAATAAAGTTTTGCTGTTTTCTAGGTCCTAAAAAATATGGTAATTTTTTCCGCTAATCGGACAAGAGTTAAAAATTTAAGACCTACTTTAAAAAAGACACAACTAGCCTATTGAGGAATTATACGTAAACTCGCATATATTTCAGTTTTTTTTTTTGAAGTGAAGACTTTTAAGTGCCATTGTAATTTGAAACTCTATAGAACACGACAACTAACGAAAAAACGACACTAAAAAGAGACAAACACATACATATATAGGGTTTAGCCTACGTGAAAATGAGATAGAATACATTATACAGAGATCCTATTAGTTTGAAGGTTTCACTTCTACCACCCGTGAACAGCACACATGTTTTTTTATTAACAAGTGATCTGTTCCGCCCATCTGAAAGAAACAAGTTCGGTTTCCCGTGTACTACACTAATAATTTATTTCCAAAATAGTCTTGAGAAATATAAGCAAAGTAGCATGCGATAGACGATGTAACCCGAGTCCACTGCTAGACATAGGCCTCCTCCAATAATCACTACAACGAGCACTCCTGCGCTGTTTGCATCCAACGGGTTCCCGCAACTTTCGCCAGGTCGTTGGTCCACCTTGTGAATGGTCTGCCCACTATACGTTAAAGTATCGATTTATCGTCGAGTGTGAATCTGATGTTCAGATCAACAATGCACAACACTGAGTCGATTAGCTCTAAATATTCGAAATATTCTATTAGTACATGGTTTTTATATGCTTCTTATGTTCACTTATAGTTTATTTATTTTTCAAACCACTGCACATGAATGCTGTCTATATTTTTCAGCTTGTGATTTAAGTTTAGGTTCACCTACTGTTATATTGTTACAAAGACCGGCTTCCCCTATCAACACATCTACATCTAAACATATTATAAAACTCAACTTCTGTCTGTCCGTTTATGTTCTTTTCACGCGGAAACCACTTATCCGATTTACATGGTTCTTTTTTAATTCATAGCTATATTATCTGGCCAGGTTATAGGATATATTTTGTCACATAAGAAATACGCAGTGATGATAATGGTGAATCAAATAGGAAGAAAGACGCTTTTGGGGCGCTTAAATTGCTTGCGCCGAATAAACAATAAGAGGTATTTCAAATTAATGTATTACATAATTTAGATCTCAAAAAGACCTACAAAAGGTCAGCAATAGCATATGTCTATCTTCTAAGGATCACCCACAATAAGCACTTTTGGGGCAGTACAATTCGCGCGTGTGTTCGACCGACGTTATTCTGTAGTCCGTGCGAGCGTAGCCGCGGGCACAGCTAGTATTAAATAAGATAGTACTTAATATAATTCAAAATTGGATGTACTGATTAATAATTTATTTATTTCATAACTTACTAACAAAAATCCTAAATCAGCGGGATTCGAACCGGCGACCACTCGTATTGTACATAGATCAGTGCGTTAATAAATAGCGAAAGGTGCTCCACCAACTCGTAAAAAATAAATATGTTTCTGTTTAAATATAGTTTCTCGTACAATCCTTCGATCAAGGCAATAAGATTAATTTTTATTCAAAAACATTAAATTATTTATGGATGTATGAAACGAGCATAAACATGTTAAATATTTTAAAATGTTTCGATATTAATAGGTCAAGTGGCACTGAAAACGAAATTAAACGGTTTATCACTTTGAAATCATTCGAACTCGTGTTTAAAAAAATAAACAGATTTATAGTTTTGTTTGCACGTGCGATTGACTTGGAAACCTATCATTATTATGATAGTTAAATATGATTGTTTTGATAGAAATGTTTTTGTATTAAAAATAGACGGTGGGCCAAATATGTTTGTGAACCTACAGTCTAAACCAGAGATGTTCTCGAACACTTTCAGTTCACATCAAACTTCATCATCATCAGTTCAGCCGAAAGACGTTCAGTGCTGGACATAGGCCTCTCCTAAAGATCGCCACAACGACTGGTCCTGTGCTGCCCGCATACACCGACATCCCGCAACCAGGTCGTCGGACCATCTTGTGGCGGGTCTGCCCACGCTGCGTCTTCCAGTACGGGCTGCCACTCGAGAATTCTTTGTGCCCATCCGGTACATGGCCCGCCCACTGCCACTTAAGTCTAGCTATTCTTCGGGCTATGTCGGTAACTTTGGTTCTCCTGCGGAACTCCTCATTATAATTGTCCACGCTGTTCTCTAGGCAATCAAAACGGTTTTCGAGTTCCAGATGAAAGCTCTTAGGGTTCTGGAGTTGGATCGGTGCTGGGCGGAGCGTGGATTCATCAGTAGAGATCTTTCCAGCTTCAAATAAAATTGAATGTGCCACTTACCATACGGTGATCGCTTTTGACGCATCCGGTTGATAGTCCGGCATGACGATCCGGTTTTGTCCGCAGAGATATCATTGAATGTGTGCCTTTTCATCGACATGATGAAGTCTATCTCGTTTTTCGTTACACCGTCAGGGCTCATCCAGGTCCACTTCCTATGCTCTCGCTTCTTGAAGAAAGAGTTCATTAAATAAAGGCCTTCTTTCTCCATGAAGCCGGCCAGTAGTTGGCCCCGATGATTCCGGTTTCCTACTCTAAATTGCCTCACTCGCAGCTCATCGCCGTCTCGTTTGTCCAGTTTTGCGTTGAAATCCCCCATGACAACTGTAAAGTGGGCTTTGGAACTATGCATGGCTTTAGAAAAATCCTCATACATAGCCTCCACCCCATCGTCGGAGTGCGCCAAGATCGGAGCGTACACCTGTATGACCTTCAACGAATACCGTTTGGTTATTCTGAGTATAAGGCACGCTACCCTAGTCGACACACTCTCGACTTTCACCACGTTGTTCACAAAGAATTCGTGGACGATAAACCCGATACTTCCTTGGAACTGTTTGTTGCTCTCCCGGAAATAGAGCAAGTTACCGAATTTAAGGATTATCGTGTCCTCTCCTTCACTTCGGACTTCACATAACCCTATGATATCCTTAACTTGCTCAATTATGCTCGAGTTCGACAATTTTTTCGTCAGTTCGCAGTGAGCGCATGTTGTAGGTTGCCAGGGCCAGTGTTCCTCGGTTGTGGTAGCCGGGTCTCTGCCGGGAATTAACTATAGCACCCCCTGCCCCGCCGTTATCATGACCGCTACCGGAGCCAGGAATAGCGAAGCTGCCAGGGACTGCGGTTCTGGGTTCCGTTTTTACAACCATAATTGGAGGGATTTGCCATAATCGCCACGCTTACAGGTTCAGTATTTTGCATTTTTTCGTTTATACCAGCTCCTGTTTTCTATTCTCCGGAACTCCGGAACTCTCCACCGTACCGTACCGCCGCCAACGTCCCCGTGTAGCCTATCGTGGTTTTCGCATCTAACTTGCCTACAGCTTGCCAGATTGCTTGACATTCATGGTTATTACTCCGCTCCTTAGAGCAGTAATCGTAAAGCTATCTAGCCTACAACCTTTGTCAATTAATATGATATAATATAAAAAAAGAATTTCTCATAACTGACAGATAGTCCCAGAGCGCGTTCAAATAAACAGACAATTCTTATAATATTAGTAAAGTTTACATAATTCAATCGCGCACCATTATCATATTTTATCTTTTAGTCAATAAATCATTAGCTTAATTAAATTCCATGACACAGTTAAAAAAGTTATTAACTACATTTGCATATTGCTCCGACAAGCCCTACGATACCTACTTAATTTTTTTTTCTGTGTCAGCATCTTACAGATGCAAAAACGACAATAAATACCTACGTGTACGTCCATTGAAGTTTGAACTGAATTTGCATAGTCTTGAATTTTATTTTTATTTGATCAAAAAGTGGAACTTGGTCTCGTTTTAATTGGGTACCGTGTCGCTTTTGAACCATTGCATTGTAATAATTATGTTAATGAACTGGCTAAGAATAAGGGATAATTGGGACCAGTGGAATTGCATCCGTTTTTATCAAATGTATTTTATTTTATTTTATGCAGGCTAGTTAATTACATGCATTGTGTATACAAATGATACAATCTATTTGTTTGTTTGTTTAAACGCGCTAATCTCTGGGACTACCAGTCGGATTAGAACAAATATTTTGTGCATTATAGCTAGATTTATGAGGAATAGTATAGGCTATCTAAATTTAGACTACACCTCTCAGTTAGCCTTAAATTCATTTTTGCTATGTAAATCGAAAGAAAAAAACCCTCCCAAATTGCTTTAAACTAGTGCGCTGGCGTAATAGTTAGTAATACGTAAACACAATGTTTTACAAAAATATTGCTCCTTAGTACATCTAAAAAACATTTTCAATATCATATGCCTACCTCTTATAAATAAGCCACAATAAGGTATTTTGTGACAAAAAAATATTAAAAAGTGATTTATGAGATTATTATTAACTTTGCCCTTTATATCATGTTATTTGCACGAATAGTTTGGTAGATAATGGAAAACTAAAATAATTCAGTACTTGGCTCGGATTTATGACTATAGGTGTAGTGGCGCGAACGAGCCGTGTGACTTGTGACGCATGACCCTGGTCGCCCGATAAATATATTGTCTATACTGAAATATTATAAATGATCAATCAGAGATTTATTTTAAATTATACGCGGTTGAAATGCGGGGCACAGATAATAAATAATATTCCAACGTTGCAAAACAAATTCTTCATTCAACATCGAAAAGGACTCCATCTCAGCATATTGTGCTATAGCAAATTGGCATAGCCCTGATTTTTAGTTCGGTCCAAACTAATACTCAATGGCTTTAGATTACATTCGATTAGATAAAATAAGATAGATAATTATGTCGTCCACCATTCAATAGAATTTCTTTTCTTTTTCCTGAATTCAATTTCTTTGCCCACATGGATTGCTTCCTTTACATTAAAAATATATTGATGTTTTATTAATAATGTACTGAACTCGTAAAATACGTACGGAACATTCTTAGCGAATGTTTTTTTGTTGACAGTTATCGGCGAGACATGGCGCCGGCGCCGATTAACAATAATAAGACCGCGGCCGAGCGGCGCGGGCGCACACAACTCGCGAACATAAAAACGTTTCAACCTTTCCACAAATGACAGTTTATTAAAATATGAATTTTGATATAACTTATGCATCATTAATTTAACAATATTACTTAATATGACCGCTTTTATTTTGATTATTTATTTTTTATGCTATGTAATGATGGCTCAGTGGTAGCGTGTACGGACACCGGACCGATCGACGTGACTTCGAATTCCTAAAACGAACCTTAGCTTTCGGTATAGAAAAATGCATTTTCAAATGCCCGCCTCGCTACTTACCAACCTCATGTTGAAAATCTGTCAAAATGTAACATATAGGTTTGCACTTGAGAGCCAGATTCCCGTCTAGGCTTAGCGTATCTATGTCATCTTGGGCTACATCATCACTTCACATTAGGTGACATTGTGACTATAACGATAAAACTTGTGAAGAATAAAAAAGCGTGATTCTGTTAATAACCGACTCCCATTAAGTGATATATTATTATTTTGACAACTTAGTTTATTTAATTTTTTTCTTGAGTGGCCTATCCTTAGTTATGGATAAAATAAAGGCAAGAGAAAATTTATATTGTGTATACCTCGTTGCAGCGTTGCCTTTTCTAAAAACATTTGAAACTCCATTGACAACGCTTCCAAAGACCAACGTTCATATTTTTTAAACCAGTGTTTTATACATAACTATATGTGCCCGCGGCTCCGCTCACGTGGACTAACAGAATGCTGTCGGTCGAGCGCACGCTTGAATTCTGCCCGAAAAATGCTTATTGTGGGTCAGCCGTAGAAAATATACATTTGCTATCACATACTTTTTGTATGTCTTTTTAAGATCTACAATTATGTAGAACATTAATTTAATATATCTCTTATGGTTTACTCAGCGTAAGCCATTTAAGCGCTTCAAATGCGTCTTTTTTTCCAAATTTATTTACCATTATCCTCATTGCTTATTTCGTATATCTTACAAAATATATCCTATAACCTGACAGAGAATATAGCTATGAATTAAAAAAGAACCATGTTAATCGGATAAGTGGTTTTGGCGTACCAAAAAAACATAAGCGGACAGAGAGACGGAGAGACGTTGAGTTTTATAATATGTATAGAAGATATAGGATAGGATACTGGAGTTGACGACGTAACTTATGCGACTAAGTCTAAAACAAATAAAAAAAAATTACAATGCGTTAGTATTTGCGTTGCGAGCGAGTCAAGTCACCGAGCACTCAGCTTACCCATATGGGGTATACCCCTGCTATGGGGTTCCCTTCTTACTCGTACCTGGCTATGCCCTTGGCTTTAGAGTAACCATAGTTCATATTATGTGAACAAAGAAGATATCCTGCAAAGGGCGTACACTTTATATCTTATACGATCAAAGATTTTTTAATGTGAAACGGCCCTTAACACCTTAACAAAAATAATGTAAGAAATATATATAAAGAAAAATGACGCGCAGTTAAAACTGCCTACACCATCGTTTGTAAACAAGATTATACATCATATAAGTGATATATAAACAGAGTTCTCCAATTCATAATCGGACGGTAAGCAATCGCCCATAAAGCATGGAATTCCAGGGTCAGCAGCGATGTCAACAATTAACACTACTCCGGCTGCGTCACAGTCCATACGTAAACAGTGGAACATTTAATTTTTTTGCAGTATAACTTCTTTCGATTCAACTTGCGAGAGAAACTCAGATCTTCTTCGGACGGGAGAAAAAACAGTAAAATCGACAGTATTTCTTCATATTTCCTTTTATACTTCTTACAATATAACTTCCTTTTATACAATACTTATGATAAAAATCATTTTATCATTCAATCTAAATAAATAAAAGTTCGTAAGCGTATCACTTGAGAACGGCAGGACCAAAATAACGTTTTTCTTTAATGTTCGTTATAGTTAAGAAAAGTTTTTAAGAAAAGAAAAATCTGAAGTTACCCGGAACAATAATTATTTTATACTCAGATCGTAAAAATTATTTCCTCGCCATATGAATGAGTTTTAAATATTTTTTTTCCTTATTATTATTCCAAGTTGTAATTTATAATCCAGTTCACGTGAGCACAATAATCAAACTACATCACATAATAAGTTTATGAATTAAAATGAAAACCACCACAGACATTCCGAGATCCCGTCAAAAACTCATTTTTGGTAATGTTGTGGTGTGGTATCGTTTGCCAATCGACTGTGACGTTAAGATTTTATCAACGGATTTCGCTTAAATGTCCGTCTCAGCTATCATTATGATATAATGTAAATATTTTTGTTTAGTCTGTGGTGTTTGACCATTTCAGTGACCGTGGTGTTTGTCTATATAACTTTGCTGCGAAAGTTTACGTTTATTTTTGTTTCCAACAAAGTAACCTTAACATTAGCAGTTTAGCTCAAAGATTCTTCGTACTAGAAAGCTATAATTTGGTATGGGTATACATACATATTAATCACACCGATAAAGTGGTAAAATGAAACGTTGAATGATTGATTTTGAATATATGAAAAAAAATCACGACAGTAAAAGGAAAACTATCACAGTTAAGTAGGTTTTACTAGTTAACAAGTAATAGTGGATCAACTTTTACAATGTACTTGGAGAGATAAATAAAAAGGAAAATTTCGTACAAATTTCATTGAAAATTACTTACAGTCTCCTTCTAAGTCTGCCTATTGTGACAGGAAACTACGGAAACTTGCACTGCGCGTGACTTGACTTGGCCGGTTTTTTTTTATATGACGTCTTAGGGTTTGGTAAGCCACACAGGGAAGCCCGGGCAAGAAGTATAATGCGGGTAAGAAGAATAAGAGATTTTTCCAAAAGTCTATAATAGTTGGCGCTAACTAGTTTTTCTTAAGTCATGTCATGTGTGACAGACGCGGCGACGCTAAGACAGTTTAACCGAAACAATATTCTAGTGCGTTTCTCTTGAAAAAATGAAAAGGATTTTTGGTGGTTTGTTACGATTTTTGCAAAGATTTGTATACCTATATTTTGTATTGCTCATAAGTTATCTATTATTATATTTTATTTATTCAATTACACGTTTATTTACAACATTTAAAATATTGAGTCGTTTCTAATAGTGTCGCATATTACTGATTTGCCGGACAATGAGTTTAAGGACCATGTCAAGCAGGTTTTACTGTCAAAAGGTTATTATAGGGTGGATCATTATGTGAATGATAGTGATGTCTGGAAGTGACTCCCTGCTGTGCACCCACTAAATTAATAACTGTTAATATTATTTAAACAGTTGGGAAAAAATATTAAAAAGATAAGCCCGATCGAGTTTCTTGCCAGTTCTTCTCGATAACTGGGATGTTTTCCGAACCGGTAGTAGTGTTCGACGTTCATAAATTGAATAAAGTATTTTTGATTTTTATCTGCGATCGTAGGGCGGAGGTGTTTCACCAGTAGAGAGAAATCTCTAAAGAAATTTATCTGTGCCCTACCTCTCTTGAGCCACTGCCAAAAGGCTTGCAGGCCGGCATGACAGTGACGACTGTCGATGGATTTCAATCTCTCGGTGGTCGCTGCCGTATTTAGTTTGTATTGTTACCACCCCCTCCAGTGTTATCATTTTGCCTTGCTATTATAAAAATACAGCGCAATTGGTCAAAGCTTAATATCAGATTACTGAGTATTAAGACAATTAACTGTTATTAAAAGATCAGACAGTTTCTAAATGAAGGCCTTTCAGCATCACAACAGTATCATATTTACGACAATTGGCAGCAGCGTCGCTAAACTTCGAGCTAATGATTGATCTCTTAGGAAGTAAATTGATGTCTAGGTCGAAACGTAATAATATTATTTAGTTTGTTAGAAGCTTAGATATGTCTTACTATTTTGCAACTAGAATTGCGTACCTCAGTGGCGTAGCTAGTAGGGGTGGTCTTGGGCTTCAAATACATCGATGGGCATCGATATTATGTTCCTTAAAACATCGATATATAAATGATATGCATAAAAACTACGAACACACCGATACTTCACACGTGTCTGTTATGTAAAAAAAAGTCGTTTCAAAAGAAAATGGCATTAACAGTAAAAGCTTCATCGGAAATAAGAAAAAAGTCTATCCAATACTAATACTGGATGACTGGTAGTAGTTCAAGAGATTCGCGTGTACAAAAAAAAAACAACAATCTCTTAAGTTTTATAATAATACTAGTTGTGCCCCACGGTTTCATCCGTGTCAAATTTATGCAAAAAAACTCTCCACGATGCCGTCGCGCCACCAAAGCCCGTGTAGAGAGAGCCCTATCGTTGTTCCACTTGCCGGACTTGCATATTGCTTGATGTTTGTAATTTCAGCTCCGCTCCTTAGGGTCTTAGCGTGAAGTTATATAGCCTATACTATTCCTCGTGAAACTGGCTATCATATTCAAAATAATTTTTCGAATCCGATTGATAGTTCCAGAGATCAACGTAATTAAAGAAGAAAAAAAAGAAATATCTGTTCAGCTTTATTATATTAGTAAAGATTACAATATATAATAAATAAATAAATAAAATAAAAAGCCTTTTATTTTTCCAGAAAATGCTAGTTTACAAGTATATTAGTATTGTTAGTATTTTTACTTAATGGTTAGTAGTTTCATTTTTATATAAAGAATTTTAGATACATTATAATCATAGGTATAACATATAAAAAAAATTAATAAAATTATTCTGTAAGAACCCCTCTGTAGGTAAAGGCCTCCTACAAATTGAGCCAGTTTTCTCTGGATTGTACTGTTTGTGTCCAGTTTGGACCCGCTATGCGCTTGATTTCGTCTTCCCATCTGCTGGAAGGTCTCCCTTTCTGTTTTTTTTTTAAGATTACAATATAATCTATATAAACACATAAATAGGTAAAAACAAACTCCGAAGAGACACTGAAGAAATGCGCTATTAATTTTTTATCACTGTAACTCCTTTTACGGGAGAGGTGACCCGCATTCAAACGGTATCTTTCACGATAGTATCGTTAAGATAAGTAAAGGTTATTCCGAACGAAATGACTTTCGATTTTTTGTATCAATGACCTTAATATGACTGGAATGACTGTTCTAAAAAATTAATAGCTAGGTACTTTGCAAATTTTAAGAGCTAACGAGTGTACATAGTACTTAGTTTTACATTTATGACCATCATAGACCGTGACGAGTGGACTATATTTGGGTGATTTTTACTGTTATCTTTCATTGGTCATACATAATCGAATCTATTAATAAAATTTTGTATAAATTTAATCCTCAGTAACATAATTCACTACTATTATTGTATAGGTTGCAGTCGAATGAAAACTTTCAGTAGCTTACTTATATGTCAGACCGTGTCATCTCCTTTCATAAGATTTGAGCAAGACTTTAAAAATGTTACAATATATAAATCATAAATAAATGTAATATTTTTTATGATGAATGTTTATAAAATGTATTGATGTCAGTACCGTGGTGTGAGTAATTTGAAATTTTATTTTCATCTTAATCTTCTTCTATACATATTATAAAACTCAACGTCTCTCTGTCTGTCTATCCGTTTATGTTCTTTTCACGCGTAAACCACTTATACGATTTACTTGATTTACTTGAATTCATAACTACGTTAACTGATTCAGTAATAGGATATATTTTATTATCTATACAAAGTAAAGAAAGAAATAAGCAGTGACGATAAAAATAAACAATTCGGAAAAAAGACGCTTTTGGGGCGCTTAAATGACTTATGCTGTATAAACCATAAGAGATATATCAAATTAATGTTCTACATAATTGTGGATCGTGATGAACGCTCAACGGCAAACCTCATTATTTTATTTATATCTATACTATAGATAAGATATTTGTAATAAATCAAAGATAATATTTATAATATGCGCGAGTTTGAAGTAGAATGTCTTTGACCTTGTAGCAGATATTACGATTATACTAAAAAATTGATAAGACATGTGATAATTTAGAGGTATGTACTATGTAGGCATTGATAGTATAATTACAGTCTGTATGTATCTGCCTTATGCAAATACATTCATATTTATGATAAGCATTACAGATAAATCCGTTATTTTATTCTCGATTAATAAGCACAATAAAATTGTTTGATCATATTACATTGTGCAAAATACGGTCTGTGACTGTCATTTCAAACACGATGTTGTTAGATATTTGTCTGTATGAATATTTGATCCATACTAATTACCTGCTGTTTGTACTATTGACTCGCACTAATGACGGGCGGCGATAGCAACAAGTGTGCTCTGAGACCGCACGCATTATATAAGCAAGCCATGACAGGCCTGAAAATACCTCAGCCAGATCGCAACTTTCTCGCATGTACCGCAACAGCTCAAACCGTTATTCGGGTACTTTGGCACCCTTGAGCTTGTTTCCTCGCGTTCGCAGCTGAGTGTCTTTCGTGCTCGCCCCTAAGCCTGATGAAGCTGTCAAAGCCTCTAATGCCTCCAGGGCCGTTAAGGCTAATAGTATAGTCGGTTCGAAAAAATCTCGCTCGAGCTATCGGACTATTCGTAGTCCGAGATTCATAGTCGACAATTCGTAGTACTTGATTCGTGGTCTTTTATTCGTAGTCAGACAGTATACTCTTAACAGTGATGTATGTAGCAATCATTATGAAATATTATCAGCAAAATAACTGAATCAACAATATCCTATAACGGAACTATTACAAACCATATCTTCCTATATTAACACCTAAATGACGTAATACAATATCATCATGGACTTACTAATAACTAAATAAACAGCGTTTATTTACGGAAACTGTTTTGTACAAAACTGAATGAACTAAACGCTGACAGGCCCGTTAAACCTTCCCTTGTTCTGCTAAATTAAAAAGTGGATGAATCCTGCTTGATTGAACCATCGCTTCATAATGTATAAAGTGACCAATTGTTCACTTATAAGTAGAACGTCCATAGCATGGCGGTAGGGCTACCACCCTCAAGTTGAAAATCTGTCGTCAAGCATCTATAGATGTGTTCCGGCAGCTGCAATTGAGAGCCAGTTCTCTACTAGGCTTAGCGCAATCATCTTGGGCTACATCGTCACTTAACATCAAGTGCGATTGTAGAAATCTCTTTGGAGAATAGAAGATCGCAGCCAAAGTTGTCTTCCTTCTGTGAGTAGGGGTTTCCAGATCTCCTTGGGGAAGGTTGTTTTCAAGGTCGGGTTTTACAAGCGTTCACAGGCTAAGGTAACCGCTTACCATCAGACGGGCCGTAGGCTTGTTTGCCACCTAGGTTTATAAAAAAATATATAGATTTAAATTTAAATAACATTATAAAGTATCGTTATTTTACATTAAATATCTAGGCAATTTTTGAAAATAACATACATATCGAAAGTTGCCGGTCTTTTACCTTGATGTATTGTCGCTAGTCTGTTTTGAAACTTATGTTTGAATTATCACTGCGAAAGGCACAGCTCCGTTGAATGTCACCGAACCACGTCCCACTCACCTATAGGCCGACCCCTGTAAGCGCGACTCTCGTTTTGGTTTGCGGGACGTGGGACGGTGTGCACGAATATACACGGTATTGACATATTACCTATATCGTAAGATCAATATTTTATGCATGTTATTGCAACTGTGACAGATATCTAATGATAAATAAAACAATTAATATACATTACATTGTTATCTTTATTAAAATGGTAGACAAACTACTATACTGAATAAAAATTATAAAACCGCGTGCAATATTTACATGCGGTTAAAGTAAAATTCCTTTGAATTTAACAGCATATATTGACAATATAATTTATTCAGAACGCGTCAAAGCATTACTTTTCATTGATTTTATAGTGTTTTCAAATGCAACGCAGGTAATTGTAAATGAGTAAAATAACCTCTTGTGTAGCAGTCACAAAAATAATACCGCGAAATCTCCTCATCCGTCAAACGTCTATTGCTGCCGACGGCCGGCAATAGATTAGCTTATTGGTCGGTTTTTCCCCCCCCCGCGTCTCGTGGGAGAGTCGCGCTTACAGTCAGCATATCAGAGAGAAAAACGATAATTCTACTTTTCATTTTTCTTAAATTGACAACCAATCCCAGTTATTACCCACATTATCAAGTGGCTAATTATTTGGTTTTACAAAGTTAGTATCTTCTGATGATTTTAGTGTCCTAACAATGTGGTCCCTCCGTGTTAGAATTTTTCAGGGACTTTTTATGACATCTCAGAATTCACAGTCCATTTACATTATATATACATTATATTATACACAATTATGGTGGTAAACAAACTGACGGTGAAGGAAAACATCGTGAGGAATCCTAAAACTTTTGAGAAATATTTTCAGCACAATATAATAGGAAAATAAAGAATGATTTTATCAGCATTTGAAATTGTATTCCTACAAGAGAGTCTACCTACAGTTCTTCCTACAGAGGTCTTTGCCCAACTGAGGGACTTTTAAAGACTTGTGATTACCTTATTTTATTAACGCGTGAAATGTCAAAACAAACCAGAAATGTAAATGATAACGTAGGTTTAGTTTTATGTCACTATTGAGTAACGCCCCTAGATCCGGCTACAAGTACAATAAACTGCTAAGATTAAGATAACATAACAACTAATATTTACTAGGTACATTTACAGTTCGGTCGCTGAGAGAATGCGTTCCTGACGTTGTAATAAAGTTAATTTTAACAAAAAAAAATAGCTTCTATTATTTTGCAGAGATCCCTGGTGTCCGAAGGTCCAAAAAAAAGAATATTCTAAATTTGTTCATAAACAAAAAAGTTATGGCTGAACATCCATAAATATTGAAAAAATCATTCGAATTGGGAACCTCCTCCTTTATGTCGGTTAATAAATGCAATGTAGTTCGTTGGTAAAAGGATCAGTTGAAAACAACTGGATCAATTTGACTGATTCCTTTTTAAATGATAGTAATAGTCCAAATAACGTATTTAGGGAAAGAATTCTTCGTCTTGTATAATGGCTACGCAATAGAACATTATTTTGATATCTTATCTCTTTTTTTACTTAGAGTAAGTAAAGGAAAACTTATGTAATCGGTTTTCGCGTGAAAAGAACATAAACAGACAGACAGTCAGAGAGACGTTGGGCTTTATAATATATATAGAAGATATAGAGGAAACGTGTGCACAATAACCAAACTACATCACGTAAAATACCACCAATATTACCTAATATAAGGCAAAATAACATAAGTTTATGAATGAAAACAAATACTACAACATGATTTTCTTCTTGTTTGACGCCGCAGAAGCATTTGCCAGTGTCATTGTTTTTAAGCCTTCGTAGTATTTTCTAATCTTCAAAATAGAGTCTAGCAAGATGGTGGCTCTAGGGAATCTTTGTGGCCATCTTACATTATCTCATATCTAGCCAGTTTATATTTATAAATCCATTTCATGTATGCATAATAACCAAACTATATCACGTAAAATGCCACCAACATTACATAATATAGGGT
This sequence comes from Saturnia pavonia, assembly GCA_947532125.1. Lineage (NCBI taxonomy): Eukaryota > Metazoa > Arthropoda > Insecta > Lepidoptera > Saturniidae > Saturnia > Saturnia pavonia. The sequence goes on along the minus strand of OX383916.1, from coordinate 2,608,258 downwards.
CAAAGAACCTAATAATGAATTTAAATAGAAACCACAACATGGTAGCTCAAGCTCCCGCCGAATACTCCATTATCTTTGTCAAAATCTGAAATAAAAAGTAGAATAAAATACCGTGGACTGTACAATAGTATTGTTACATTAAAAAAAAACTAATTTGAATTTAGAATATTTCGGTTCACATAAAACGTTAGACAAGCAGATTCGATGACAATCTCCGAAATAATGTAGCAATATGGATTTTGCTACAAAATTTTAGAACTTACTACACAGAATTAGATTTTTAACCGCAAAAACTGCTTTGCGTCGCGACGCGGTGCGCGGTGACATGTCAATAGTATCGTAAATTTAAAGTTTAAAGCCAGGAGACTTTAGGCGGTTAAAGTGATTTATGATCGGTGTAATAATGTATTCACAGAGTTATTTTTAGATTGGTAACATGAGATCTAAGGTACGGATTCGTGACTATTATTACTGCATACGCTAACCTCAAATTTGTACTGACAAATTTTAGAAATAATGATTTCGATCTAATGTAATGGATTTATTTCACACTAACACGACTTCAACTGAACATAATTTTAGTAAAGTTAGTTTGTGACGGGATTCTCTTTGATCAATTAGTGTTATTATTTTTAATTCATAAACCTGCGTTTTTTCTTTGGTTTTTAAATGATGTTTGAATCATTAATTTTGATGAAGAGTGAACTGAGATATGACTTTTCAAAAAAAAGCACCTTTGAGAAATAATGTAATATACACAAGTATGATATTCGTAATCAGTGTCCTTTATAAAAGATGTGTAACAAAAATTTGGAAAAAATACATCTGCGGATAGAACTACATTTATTAACATACATACAAAAAAAACAATACATATATTACTATACAATTCCCTTAAAAATCTAATTGAAAGGAAGTCGGATTTTGTGACTGAACAAAGATATAAATTTTCTACGTACCTACTAGATTGAACATTCGGTACAATCATTGCTCTATTCAAGTGTTATTCCCGATATAAATTTAATGAAAAAAAATCTAGTGAAAACTAATGAATTACTCAACCCGAGAATGACTATAAATTTAAGTAACACTATTTCAAGTTATATAGTTTCTTCTGTCGCGTTTAGTAAAAGGTACAATGAAGAGTTGCGCGCGCATCATGCGATAAAATTAGTCATCAATGCTAAAAATATGAATTCATTTTAGTTATTCGTACTTTAATTTTTTTACGGTGTAAACATTAAAAAGGGCTTAATAAGTATAAATTTCTTATTTGCGTACATAAGGACATACAATTTTTTAGTACATAGTTCAAATTGTAATATTTTATGATATTAAAAAGAGATGCGCTGAATGTTCGACTGAGTATTCGTATTTTATTTCATTTTTATTTTATTTCGTATTTTATTACTTAAAAACTAAAATGTTTGTAAAATACATTTTGCTATTCTATGATATTCATCAAGTTATCATCATCAGAGTATCATAAAATTGAAATGAAGATAGTTCAGGATGTCTTCTTCTTCTTCCCCTTCCTAACTTGGCAACCGGTCTTCTTTATTGAAGATCATTATTTCCATTATCGAGTGTATATAGTTTCCAGTGTTATAACGATTTGTGTATCCTAACAAGATGGTGGCTCGTTTGTTAGAACTTTCTAGGGAGTTTTGTAGCATCTCAGAATTCATGATCCATGTTATTATTTCCAATTCACTTCACTTGTGCACAATAACCAAACTTTATTATTCATAACGCCACCTGTATTACACAATATAGGGTCAAATAACCCACATTTACGAATAAAAAATAAAAACCACTACATGACAGAGAAAGTTTGAGATCCCGCCAAAAACTCAATTCAGGATTAAAATATGAATAAATTTTTGAGTAAAGTGTTTTGAGTTATCTTCATATTCTCCTTGGTATTTTGCTCATTAGGTGAACTCCCGATAGAAGTAACCTATTCATTGCGACAATTCCAATGAGCCCAAACACGATATCTTTGATGTAAGTTGGTGAAGAGTTAGGTATCCTACGGCTAACAGATGATGCTACATCATTAGCTCAATGTTGACATGTTCTTCTAATATAATTGAAGAATACTAAATATCTAATCAATCACACCTGTGAAAGATGCTCACCTCTATTTATCAACTAAATAAGAGCTGATAATCTTCAAATGGCTGAATAGATTTTCTTGGATCATGCTAAGAACACTCTCGATCAAGTCGCTTTTCAAACAAAAAGACTAGATAACAATCGGTTTAGCAGTTTGGGATGCCATATACCGACAGATACACAGATACACACTTTAAACTTATAACACCCTCCTTTTGCGTCGGGGGTTAATAAACATTCGTTCGTTTTTTGCCTTATTAAAAAGATAAACTAACGATTCTGATGGCTATATACATATATCAATGTACATGACCTTAATTGTTTTAAAGCGAAAATATTATAACATGAGTTTATTCCTAAATTTGACCTAAATACTAATAATGTCTGTAAATTAAATTGTACAATATGTCCCAGTTACAATACGTTACAAACTTAATGGTCAATACGAGACACAATGCCAAAGTAATAAAGACAAACAGTAAAACATATGTAGCTACGTACACATGTCACTAATTCTGGCCATTCACAATAATAAACTATAAAAAATAATTGTTTTAATTCACACGTTATTACGTTTTGAATTTTATAAAGCAAAAGTAGAATTATATATATTTTTTACATCTGGCAATAACGTTCAATAATGGCCGCTAACATTGACCACCATTGACAAAATTGACATTTTGGTGGGAAATTCGTAGATAAAGATTTGTATTATTATTTTGGTGTAGGGAATTAAAAACAAGTGATCGTGTTTATTGCATCGACCTTCTTTTATTTGGTTCAAAGAAATTTATATCCAAAAATAAATAGTTCACTTAATGAGAATAAGTCAGTTTTTTGTTACAGTTTTTGTAATCTTAAAACATCCAGTGAATTAAAAATGACAATCACTTCTTTTTATTGTTTAAAACAATAAATAAATAAAGATTTGTGTGTATATCATTGACATATATAGTACTATATGTACGAACCGTTATTTAATAAACAATCTAGTCAGATTATAAACTGTAGATAGATTGTGAACGAACACTAAAATTTGCAATCTATCGGTTAAAATTTCGTAGGTTTATTAACTAAGAGGATTAGTTAGGTTAGTTTGAAACTGTGATGAATTCACATTTATCAAATTCTAGTATCATGATTTTGTTTATTTAATAGAGATAACCTCAAATTCAAAGTTATTAGTGTCCGTTCACAATCTACCTATAGTTTACAATCTAACTACATTGTTTATAAAAAGTTCTTACAGTTATTATCGTCTAGTTCAGTATCTAAATAAATTTTGGAAGAAATCAAGGAGCTTTTTTAAAAACTATAATTTACGCCTGTGGTCTGTAGTAGATAATTTAATAATGAAAATTTTATTAAATGGTTTCGCATACATTTATCTCTCGCAGGTGGGCTATATTCCAGAAACAATACCTAAGCATTCTCACTGTACCTACCTGATGTTGTTATGCCTACTCAACATTTTGACTCATAAGAACGATAACTCTACGCGTAGCACGGGAATACGTAACTATGTCGATTTAATAGTAAATATTGACTTTTTTCAAAAACTTCCACTTCAATTTTAAGTAGGCTTACGCGATGATTGGATGAACATCTCTCCGTAGTCACTAATGTTTTTGTTGAGTATTTTATATTGTAGGCTGGCTCGATTCCTGGTAATCAGGTAGTAGGTATATACTTTTTTAGAATATGAACAGCAAACAATTTCTAAGACATTTAATGCGTATAAAAAACTAATGTGAAAATGCAGTGTGACAAGGTATAGAAAAACAAATTACATACCTAGATAAAATGTTGCAAGATAAAAAATGTGTTAAACAGTTTTAAAACTAAAGCTACCTAGTAGATATATAAGCTTAACGTTTGATGACAAACTCACCTAATGTTAAGTGACGATGTGGCCTAAGATGGGAATTATATCTATATAATATATAATACTAGCTGTGCCCACAGCTTCGCTTGCGTAGACTACAGAATGCCGTCGGCCAAGCGCATGCGCGAATCGTGCTGCCCCCCTCAAAAAACTGAAGACAAAAATGCTTATTGTGGGTGACCCAAAGAGATAGATATATGCTATCGCTGAATTTTTGTAGGTCTTCTTAAGATCTACAATTATGTAGAATATTTATTTGGTATATTTCGTTAGCTTACGCTGAGTGAGCCATTTAAGCTCCGGGAATGCGTCTTTTTTCCGAATTGGTTCACTATTATCGTCACTTCTTATTTCGTATGTTACTTTATCTTACAAAATATAACCTGTAACGTGGCCAGATAACATAGCAATGAATTAAAATAAAAAACATGTAAATCGGATAAGTGGTTTTCGCCTGAAAAGAACATAAACGGACAGACAGAGAGATGTTGACTTTTATTATAGGTATAGAAGATATAAAAGATAGTATAATTATATTTATTAATAATAAATTAAATTTTTAATGAACTTAAGACCATAACTTATGATTCGGATGATGTATATATATGCGTATTCTTTTCTGTTCGTTGTGGTCCTGAAAAAGTTTTAGGGAAAAAATCGGTACATTTACCTTTGTAAAGTCGGACAAATCTAACTGCAAATAAAAAAAATGTATAAAATTTTGTACGATAAACCCTTGATCATAACTGATGATAGGAACTACACATTTAATTAATACGTTTTAGTGAAAGCAGAATATCTTTTTAATAAGCTTTATGGTCCACAGACTACAACTGGAAATCAGAAAAATATTACTAATCCCGAATATTTGTTCCTGAAAGCTTATCTAGGACCATAAAAACATTACATATATTCATCGTTTCCATTGGGAGTAATGGTTAAACATTATACGGATTATTACAGCCGTACAGCCGGTACAGCCGTTCTCAAGTCATACGCTTACCGATGAATAGCAATACTTTTTATTAATATAGATTTTATCTTCAACAGAATACCTCAGCTGTTAATATTCTTCGCGGTTTTGGCGATTGCGATTGCTTACTGGGGCCCAGACCTCCCGCAAGGCCCTTTCTGCGGGATCACAGGACAGTGCTGCAGGAACAGACAAGATGGCTGCTCTTATAGAATACTTGGTAAGTATTTTTTGTTATCCTTCTATAGGAGCGTTATGAGAAATGATGAGAATGAATTTTTACGATGCATTTGCTATACAATGAGGTTATGTGGCAAGCGTTTTGGGTACGCTTCCTTCTGGCGGCGAGTTGTATGGCATTCACAACTTGTAGTTTTGTTTTAAATTATTTCACTTCAGACGTGTAATTAAAATTAACAACAGAGGTTCAAAATCAAAACAAAATCTCTTTATTTTTTATTTTTCATTAAAATCTCTAGTTATTTAATTACACTAATTAAATCTTTAAAGTGTTTAAAATTTGATCTATTTATGTATTAATCATATTCTATATATATCCGAACATATTTTAATTATCATTATTTATAATATCACCTTATGTTGGTATTGGCTTGAATCTAGTGAGCACTTGCAATATATGAATTAGATTTTTTCAATAATTTTAAAAATGCATCGAATACTTTTAAGCGAACAATTTTTCTATATATGCAACTAGCTGTGCCCCACGGTTTCACCCGAGTAAAATGTATGCGACAGACACTTCACAGTGGTTCACTAACGCGCCCATGTCACCCTATTGTTGTTCCACATCCCGTACTTATAGTTGTCCAGATTTGTTGATGTTTCTAGTTAAGTACAAAGATTAAGAAAAGATTAAGAAGACAAAAATGCTTATTGTGGGTGATATTTAGAAGTTAGATATATGCTATCGCTGACTTTTTTGTAGGTCTTTTTAAGATCTACAATTTCTTAGAGCATTAATTTGATTTATCTCTGAATACGGTTTACTCAGCGAGCCATTTAAGTGCCCCAAATGCGTCCTTTTTCCGAATTGATTCACCATTACCGTCACTGCTTATTTCGTATGTTACTTTATCATACAAATATATCCTATAACCTGGCCAGATAACATAGCTATAAATTATAATAAAAAAACGTGTAAGTCGGATAAGTGGTTTTCGTATGAAAAGAACATAAACGGACAGCCAGACAGAAAGAGAGACGTTGAGTTTTATAATATGTATAGATAGATTGGTTTCGCAGAAAAGTTCTCTAGCAGTTTGACTGACGTTATCTATTTACACATACATAAGTTTTTTTATTTTTTGGCAATATTTTTTTCAAGGTGGTCTCTTATATATTTATTAATATAATAATAATATTACCTTGTGATGTTGTAATGCTAACACCCGTGTTTAATTTATTCGAACGATTCTACACCGCACCCCTGCCAACGCATTCGTATAGCTTATCTTTATTCTTACTTCCTGTACTCAAATACAGCTTGCCAGATTGCTTAACATTCATGGTTACTGCTCCGCTCCTTAGAACTGTAGCGTGAAGTTATATAACCTATAACCTACCTCAATAAATCTATACATATAATAAAATTGAAGTGTCCGTTTTTAATGTCAAAATAACAGCTTTTTTACTAAATACATATGAAAGAATAAACGGTGGTTATAACAAAATACCAAATTGTCTGTCTGTCTGTCTGTTTGTTCCAGCTAATCTCCGAAGCGGTTGGACCGATTTTGACGTGACTTTCACTGGCAGATGGATGATGTTATAAGAAGTAACTTAGGCCACTTATGATTTAGAAAATAATGAAGGATTCGCGCGAATTAAATAATAAGCATTTTTATTTTATCGACGGCATTCTGTAGCGGGCACAACTAGTGTAATACATGCGCGATATTACCGCTGTGTGTATTAAATAAATAATAAGTTCTTCTTTGTTCAAGACTCACTCTGCTACTGTGACGAGTTCTGCAATCAGTCGAGGAGCCATGACGACTGTTGTCCCGATTACGAGAAGGTTTGTCTCGGCATTACCGAACCACCGCCCTTGATCATCGACCCGTGCCGTCATAAAGGAAAGATCTACTTGCCTGACGAGACACGGATGGACGACTGCAATCTTTGGTGAGTTTATATATTTTTAGGATTTCGTTTTTTTACTACAAAAGGTGGCAAATAAGAATACGTCCCACCTGATGGTAATGATAATAGACGCTTGTATTATCATAGGTCACTAGCGCGTTGCCGACCTTGAAGCTCCCTAACCTAAGTTGCACTGGAAACCCTCATCATTACCATCCTTGAAGATTTCGGTTACAGCGACATATTCTGCTGTTTTAATTTGAACTAGAAGCTTTTGTGGTTAGCTCTAATGAGGTCAATGTATCCTATTTTAGTATTGAACGATCTATCACAATGTTTGCATTTTAAGATACTATTTGCATAATTATAGGTGATGATTGCAGGTGGTCTATTTATCAGTTCGTCTCGTGTCTTGTCCAGTTCTTGCCTTCGTCAATTTTTTTATCAATATCATAAACGTTAAGCTTTACTAATCCTACTCGCCGAAGGAAAACAAATTTATTTGGTTTCGATCTTTTGTAGGGTCGAGGTATTCCACCAGTCGGACTACCCCGAGTTGAGAGAAATCTTCAAAGAAATTTCTCTGTGTCCTACCTCTATTATCGTAGCTAGGTTTAACGAAAAAATTGAACTCTTATATGATTACCTTGTAGTTGTTTTTTCTTCTTGAAATCAGCTTAAGGTGATTCCATGTTGAAAGTTGAAAGTAATACTGAATAATACTAAGACTTACGACGGAGTTCTTGGTGGCCCTTTGGCTGTTTACCTGTCATCTGGTAGTTTTTATTTTAAATTATAATCTTATGTTGTTTGGCCTTATATTATGTTAATATTGGTGGCATTTACGTGATCTAGTTTGGTTGTTGTGTACGAGTGAAGCGGGTTATGAATAATAACTAGACTTTGGACAATTTTAGTAAAGGACCCGCAAACTTGTTAGAGCTATGTTTGAAGATCACATGAATAATTAGAAAACTCATTTTTTATCCTTCGCGTTTCGTTGTAATATAGGTCGGGGATTTAAAAAAAGCACCGAATAAAAGATAAATAACATATGTCAGAAAGTTAGGTGTAAAAATTGGTACAGCAATTATAGTTCTCGGTTGGCGTTGTGATCTCAAAAACAGATATAGATTGCAAAGACGGAATGTTAAACAGCTTACTAAATAATATCACTGTACAAATAATAAAGCCGTCTTTGACCTACATAATATATCTATGTCTTTATTTATATTTTCACTTTAAATTGCTATCAAGGTAAGCAGAGTTATCTGAAAGTATTTTCTTAATATAATACTTAGAAAGAATCGCGGGTGGTGATTAGACGACTGTTCCGTACTTATTAGCAGGTATGTAATACAGAATCATATTGCCAAGTTTAGCCCCTTTGGCCATGGATTGGGTAAATTCTCTTAGTGGTTAAAAAAAATTAATTTTAGGATAAACGAATTTGCATGGTCTTTTTTATACAAGATTTTATAGACCTTGATAACGACCTAAGAGTACTGGTCGAGATGAATACAGCAAATTTGAACACGGACGAGGATATCTTGTTTTGTTGAGACGTTGGTATGTTCAGCATCCAAGTCCATCATCAGATCAGCGGATGCATATTATTGCATTTTAATCGAAGTTACATAAGTATTCCAAACAGTTTAAACGCATAAGTGGAAGTAGTTCAAAAGTAGTTGCAAGATTAGACCCATAAATACTAACATAGCGAGTTAAATAATAATTAATGTCGGTTTGTCCTCTATGCATTCCTAAGCCATTCGTGCGATTACAATGAAACTTAGGGAGTTGATTTGCCCACACTTTCGAACGAAACGTGACGTTTTGTTTCGAAGACAACGGCAATCAACTTACTGGCAAAAGCTAGTTATATGTAAACTTCTCCAAACTTCTATCTCATTTCGTAGATTCTTATCAGTTTCAGAAAGAGGATGATCACTTCGATGACTCCAAAAAGAGACCTAAGTGAAACATTAAATTCTTCTACGATAGTAGTGTTATTTTAAGCCGTGAGTTGACCTAGTAGAAATGATACAGGGTTTAAATATAGTCGTGACCCAGGTGGGGTGCTTGAAGCTTCATCAATCGTTGTGCTTGGCGCGAGTCCAGTTAGTGGCATAATACATTAGTGTTGAGATATTATTATGATTAATGTAGCGGCTTATCGATAATCGAATGTAATTCTAAATATTTAAAGTTCCTTTTGTAATTTTTATATATGATTCTCAAATGCGAAAACAAAAGTAAAGGTTAATATTTAAAGCTGTTTGCGAAGGTTCGATCTCTTAGAGTCTGCTCCAGAATTTTAAAATCGGTTACATGGTCCAGTTTTTAGGTATTTGGATTAGAAAACAAATGCTTTTTTTTTTAAATACAACTTGGGTGGCAAACGAGCGTACGGCTCACCTGGTAGTAAGCTGTTACTGTAGCCTAAGGACGCTTGTAATAACAGAGGTTGAAGCAATGATGGCTCAGTGGTAGCGTGTACGATTTGGCGTCGATTGACGTGAGTTCGAATCCCTGCAATGAGCCTCAGCTTTCAGTGAAGGAAAACATCGTGAGGAAACCATAGCATGGTGATAGGACATTTTCTTACACCCGCCTGCCTAACTACCACTCTCAAGTTGATAATCTGTCGCCAAGCACCGATAGGTGTGTTCTGGCAGCTGCACTTGAGAGGTCTTCCACTAGGTTTAGCGTGTTATCATCTTGGGCCACATCGTCTGTTAACATCATGTGTGATTGTGGCCACTACGCCAAACCTATAACGATAAAAAAAGTATCATTAGCGTGTTGTCGACCTTGAACCACTCTTCCCAAGGAGCTCTGGAAACCCTACTCATCTCAGGAATATAACACAAGGTTATTTGGCTGCGATCTTCTGCATGGTGGAAATCACTAGTCGGGCTGCTCCAAGTAGAGAGAAATTTACAAAGAGATTTCACTGTGCCCTACCTCTCATGTTTTGACATTTGCTTTTGAAATAAGATGTGTACATTTATGATGTAGGAGAAAAGAAAAATATAGATTTTGATGTATTTCTGCGTCTATAGCGTATAACAGTTGATAAGGAAGTTTTTGAATACATTAATTGAAAGTTAAAACCGATTTGAACCTTTCGCATAGAAACGGCTTGAATTTGACGTGGTATTACAATATATGTGTAAATAATTCTTAATATTAATAATACAGCGAATACATGTATTTGTTACTTTCTGTTGTTCTATGTAAATTGACTTTATTTTTAGTCTAATCTTTAACGTTTTCCACAACGAAGAAGTGTCATTTCAACCGCAACAATATTTATCTTTATTAATGGATAAATTAAAATCTAAAGTAGCTACAATAAACACTATTATATCAAGATGTGATTCTGGGACGGATTTTTGTGTGATGACCAAAATTTTTCATTCCGTGGATGGATGTTAAACATAAATGTTAATATGTGTATAACAATTATTTGGTAACCACAATTCATACAAGCTATGTTCTCTTTGGAATAAAATGGTCATTTGTAATCATGTGTCCCAAATATTTACAAAGCTACCGACCTTTCTGACAACAACTTAATTGACACAAGACAAGTTTAAGCAAGAAACATTGTAATATATATAGATATTAGACTAACCGAACTAGTATTTGAAGCCATGTTTTATTGTAAATGCCTCGACTATTTACTTAAATAGTCAATTGTAAACAAATGTCGTCGACTATTTGACGAACTCAGTAGAACTTTGTGTTTATGGAAAATATGTAGAGATCAATTTTAGTTTTCTAAATTGTGTCTTGTCTTACATCTCTCTATTCTGATTCCATTACTCTCAGTACATCCAAGAATTTAAATAAATCATAAATTAAAATTTATGTCTGTGTAGATTCACGAACAGACGCGTAGTGTATCGATTTTAACATGACCTAAATTTTATCTCATTTCTGTTACTGTACTGAAAAACAATTCGATAAAACTCTATCGACAGTTTAAAAAGTGTGTCAATTATCGATCTTTATTTTATGACTGATTTATGATACAACACTATTACCTAGCGATCTCAAATCTAGATCAAGTGGTTTTATATATTATTTAAATGTAAATTTATATAGTAATATGAAAAGTAATCTTTTATCATTTTAAAATTGGTACAATATAGTAAAATGGTTTCGGTACAACACCTACGTGTACCTAGCTGAAGCGATGACACGTTGGTAGCAAGTTCTAACAACGCGTCGATCTATATAAGTTCGAATCCCTACAATAAGCTTTAACTATCAGTGAAGGCTTTCATCAGATGAAACCATAGCATGTTTACCACCTACCGGGCGTTTAGTCTGGAGGGTTTGGTTGTTTATACCGCGGCATACGAGATGTTCCAAGTTCCAACAGGACAAGTAACTTGACAGTAACTGGCCTAAAATTAATGTTAAGGCACAGCTATACAGATTTCACAGCCAGCTCTAGATACGCCATGTTGAATAATCACGCTCCTTAGAGATTTAGTGGAGGAATTACGAACACAAAAAAAAATAAATTTATGTTCTTGAAGTTGTATATTTGACTTTAGACTTTACATTAAATAATTAGTCAAGTAACTTAAAGTGTGTAAATTCGAATAATACAATGAACCTGAGCTTTCAGTAAAGAAAAACATCGTGATGGTAGAAAACAGTCTAATGTCCGCCTGGCTACTTATCGCTCTCAAATTGAAAATCTGTCCTCAAGCAACTTATAGGTGTATTTTGGCCTTGACAGTTTGAATCTCTACGCTTATCGTGTTACCATCTTACGCCATATCGTCACTTAACATCAACTGAAATTTTAGTCAAACGATTTAATACCCTCAAACATAGAGTTATTATGCTAGAGTGATAGTTTCATAACACATGCCGCTCAAAGTTGAAGCCAAAACTAAATACGTGTGTGCGTAAGCGACACGTGATTACACTTGCCAATACAAACACAAACGCACAATTGATATTGCAAGTGATTGGAATTTTTACCAAAAAATGGGGAAATTAAAGTGAGTGTTGGTCTCATTTATCCTATCGTCATTTAGATTAAATAGTACAGGCAGTAATTGACATGGTTAATTATTTATATTGACAAACCAAAAGAAAATCAATGATGATAACTATGTGTACGGTGGTCGCGATTACACCGGCTGACCCCGTAACGTGACAAAACAAAAAAAATATTGGGTGGATATATGAAACCACGATGCAAGTGAAAATTAAAAAAAAACTTTAAAACTAAGTGAAATATTTATTTAAATAATTGAATCGTTGTCAACTTCAATTATTCTATCAATAACTTCATCTTCGCCTCGAGTCTCACAGTTCCCTACTCTACGGCCAGCTGTAATGCGACATGCGATAGAATGAAAGTTTCACTTTAATCATTGAAGGATTTATTACTATATGTATGGTATAGTAAATATTAATAACTACTATATAATATGAATCCGACACAATTACCATCCCAATAAAACTATCGGTCCGACCTAGTATAAACCAGCAGTAAGATATAGATTGATATATATAGCTATCTTTTTCCTTCTCTCTACTTTATTTATATCATTCTTCTCTCTCATGTAATAAAACGTGCCTAAATCTAACGCGTCCTTGAAATTTCATTTTCAATTCTCGACTAATTATCGAATCGCCACCTTATTTTAAAAAGTGTGATAAAATATTTTCCGATAGTTAGCAACATGTCATTTTAATGGCGTCTGTAAATTTTAGAAATATTTGACTTAAGAATATAAGCTGCACGGTAGTGCTTTCCCGTTAAATAAGATATTTAAATATTTCTGGTGATTATGTGATGAGCTGTGACGCTCCTTCAGTGCGTAGCAAGTCATATTTTGTCAAAATTACGGAAGCTGTTTGCACTATGACTTCATTTTTCGCACTGTCGCGCTTAGACGTAGGTAGCTTAAAGGCTAACTTGAAATGGCTTCACTCCAGTCAAATAATTTTCTACAAGGGCTAGTGACGTACTCACATCAGTATTTATAAGCCGTTATTGATAAAACATTCCGTTAGCGTTTTGTTTGGTCTCCAGTATTTTTATAGGCTTTTAAAGGTTTGTTTTCGTACGTGATAATGGTGTGTAATATGTTTTTTTTAAGTAATTTATTACACTGTGTCAAGATGAAGGTCTTATTACTACATATTAAATATCCGTCGAAAAGCGTCAAATTAGGATGGCGCTACGGTAATATATAATTATATATACTACGCATGCTAAACGACATTATAATGCGATTTCTATAAAATTTACACATATACTGTCGCGAAATTTTTTTAATCATCGCGAAGGAAGTTTCATTACTGAATGTTCTTTTAGTACTGATATAGTTACTTTTTAGAATTAAATCAGTCGTTCCAGAGATTACCATCTACAAAATTTACTTCTTTATAATATAACTAAATATAGTTCTTTATCCATGTTTCATTGTGTTATTAATTAGTTGATTAGCTTGTTTAATGAATTCATGTATGTATTACAATAATGTTGTCTGCGGCTAGGCCAACTGGAAAATTAATATTGAAATATTACACAATATTTATGTCAATGTTAATATGAAATCGTCCTAAGAATATCACACCGTCAAAAATCATATTATATTCATCGTAAGAAGGCTTACATGACATATACACAGATCTTAAATTGTTACGCCGCGCCGTCACATTATGACGTAACCTAAAACGTGCATTTCGACTATCAATTAACATTAACAACAATTTTTGATACTGATAAACGTTATAAAAACATTTTGCACGACAAAATCCTAAATAACTTCCTCTTACAATGATTTATGTAAATTTTCGTATTTATCACCATTTATGTTACTTAAAAGACCAGTTTTTTTTTCGAACCGACTATACTGTTAGCCTTAGGGGCCCTGGAGCCTTTACGGCTTTTACAGCTTCACCGGGCTTGGGGGCGAGCGCTTAAGGCACACAGCCACGAAAGCTTTGCAACAACATCCGAGGGAGCCAAAGTGGCCGAACCTCGGCTCGGACTGTTGCGCGTATGCAATTAAGTCGCGATCTAATTCCCTATAAAAGACCAGTGTTCATATCACTACTAGACCGCTTAGTAGACCAAAATATTCAATATGGCCTATGCAGGCACTTATGAACGTCTATACTATTACCGGTTCGGAAAACATCCCAGTCAACGAGAAGAACCGGCGAGAAACTCGATCAGGTTTACCAAGTTTTATAATTTGTTATTACTTGTTTGACCTATTTGACTGCTGTATTGCAACAATCATACGATTCCAATAGGCACAATCGTAAATATACGTTGGTCTGACGTTGACGACTCTAATGTCTTTATCGTCCTGTGAAACTGTCTTTCGCCCAGTTTGTTCCCTTCTTCCTACAAAATGGGGTCCTTCAAATTAACGTGAAGAAGCATTTGAACAGGCTGGCATGACAGCGAAGACTGACGATGGACTGTAGATCACACGATGAACGCCGTTGTTGTTGAATTGCAATGTACTTATCATCAAGTACAATACCGTCACTTCACCATGCATCGATATTATTATTTTTTACAAAATTATGTACGCACCTGTATATATTGTCTCTCAATATTAAAGTTATGTATAAAGTGTGTGCCCATTATTTTTCTTTATTAGTGGAAAAAAGATAAATTATTAGTCATTTTTATCACACCGTCGTGTGTAGGATATTTTGTCCTAAATTACAACGGGAAGGATACGATTAAACTAATAATCGCTTTGTTCTAAATTTTTTAATCTATGAAATAATGTATTGTTTACAGTTTTTAAAAATGTCCTAAAATTTATATTGTACAAGTAATACAATTATATGCCCACGCACCAGGAATGAGCTGAATCTAGAGTTGTTAATTTTTTAAACTGCATGTAATATATTCATTCTATAATAATACATATAAATATATTGTACACATAGTTAATAAAATGTGTAAAGAAAACGTTTATAAAGTTTGTAATTTGGTTAGTTTTTGATGCTTATCTAAAAATTAGACTAATTTAGGTACAATATATATTACCTATGCCTATTATATATATATATATATATTAGCAAAATGACCTAGTGTTGTGTTCCTGCGGAGAGTAGGGTTTCCAGAGCTTGGGGTAGGGTAGGTTCAAAGAGAGGTAGGGCAAATAGAAATTTCTTTGGAGATTTCTTTATACTTGCGGCAGCCTGACTGGTGGAATACCTTCTCCCTACAGAAGATCGCAGCGAAATAACCTTGTGTTGTGTTCCTGTGGTCTGTAGGGTTTCCAGAGCTCCTTGGGAAGGGGGATTCAAGGTTGGCAACGCGCTAGTGATATCTATGGTATTACATGCTACCTAACGCTACGGTAGCCGCTTAACATCAGGCTGTACGCTTGTTTGCCACCTACGTATTGTTTGTTTTATATTATGTATATCCAACTGGCGAGAGGCTAGCAGACTCGTATGACAGCGACGGATTAATTACCAATTTCTCGGTGTCCGTCGTACCATCAGGAAAATGCAGTCATTTTGTCATGTTCGTAAAAAAAGAACGGTTTCTAAATATCCCTATTATATTTAAGATTATTGAATTCTACCGTACCTCAAGCAATCTGATACAAGGATATCTGAACAAAGATAAGCCACACGGGCAGGGATAGTAGATAGCGGGTAGGTACCTAAAAGTTGGTATTTGAAAACAAAAGTTGGTCAAGTAAACAGCAAATACTTTAGTACCATCATCGGCCTCTACAGGGCTTTTTTTGCTTGTTGATGCACAAAATTGACAAAATCCAGGGGCCTTCTTCCGTCTTCTGTCCCGTACGTCGACTGTTTTTTAACTTAACACAGCAAATGGGCATTGACCGTTATTGAAAGTTGGTATTAACGCGTACTACATTAATGTTTATATGGTACATTGTTCGAGACCCTGAAACCTGGTACGTCCACCATCCCTGTACACGGGTGAGATAAAACCGGCGCGGTGGAGATTTGGTCGAATAAATTTAACACTGTTAAAACCGTAGGTCACAGTTAGGTATTTATTCAATAATAATAGTAAATATTTTAAACATAAACCATCGTTGGGACACGGTGCAACAAATGACCTCTCTTATTGTATGTGTCTTAACAAGAACGTTATTCTCATGCAAATGTTCTGTTTGAATACTTCTGAATATGAAAGAACGTATGTTTTGCCTTATTGAGTAGATCTTGTGTACCTTGAAAATTTTGTCACCAGTTTTAACAATAACATATATAATACGCATAAATATATTACGATGTTTTGGTTATAACAATATTTTTTATTTGAATAACGAAATACATGAATCTGAACCTTATTTCTAGGTGATACAATTATTCGTTATAAACTAATGAATCCTAGCGCCTGAACTAGGCCGGCCTGTATCTCAAGCGCTAGTCTTTTCCCGTGAAATATTATTACAGTGCGACACAGTATTACAAATTTTTTATAGTATTTTAGTATTAAAGTATTTCATAAAATACCTCTTCTCTTTTTTTATTTAATACGCTAACTAAATGTTATATTAACAAATAATAATACATCATGAAGAATTTAGCGTTTTGTTTGAAAGCGAAATGACGGCTTATTCTTGAATCAGCTTGATGGTAAGATCAATATAATCCAAAAAAAGCAGGACTATCGAGACATTGGGTATCCATTGCGCGTCGATACTGTCTTGTCGGCCTGTACGTCTCGGCAGCTGTATATACATTGGCTTATCCCGAAATTCCACAAATCAAAAGAGTTACAGTAACGTATTGTATTTCTGCAGTGAGTAGGGTTTCCAAAGCCCTTGGAGAAAGGGGAGTTCAAAGAGAGGTAGGGCATTAATGAATTTCTTTGGAGAATTCTCTCTACTTGGGGCAGCCCGACTGATGGAATACCTCCACCCTACAGAAGATCGCAGCCAAATGACTAGTGTTGTGTTCCTGCGGTAAGTAGGGTTTCCAGAGCTCTTTGGGTTATATCTTTGGGTAATGCGCTACTTGATACCTATGGAATTATAAAAGTCCATAGGTTACGGTAACTGCTTACCATCAGGCGGGCCATATGCTTGTTTGTGACCTTAGTAATATACATATGCATGTTAACTGTGGTTTGGATCACTACTAGTTCGCTTGATTTCTGGATATATTCCGGCTCATCCTGAAATGCGATAGGCTTAAGCGTGCGTTGAATACGACGATCGAAAAACAGCCGAAGGATAAAAATTATCTATTAAAATATATATTAAAGAACATTCGAAAGCAACACGATAACACTTAGGTATCTAGATTACGTAACGGTAAATATTTCGGTGTAAATGCGTGCGCGAGATGTTACCCAACCGAACGTGTGTACGTCGGGATGCATTCATAATGCATTCTTACATATTCCAAGCGGTATATCTTAGTAATAAACCTAGATCAGTTAGTATTCCGAACCAGTTTTGAACAAATGAAACTGTTGATAGCGACTAAGAGAAATTTCTTGATACTTGTTCAAGAAAATTACTTCAGTAAAACTGTTGCCAGGGATGGTAGACGTACCGGGTCTCAGGGTTTTGTACCAGTTGAACATTAAGCTGGCACGCAATAACACCAACTCTCAATATCGATTAAGGACCCAGGTGTTTTGTTTAGCGAGAAGCTAAAAAAAAGGGTCGTCGGACGGGGCAGAAGACGTGAAGCCTCTGGTGTTTACCAATGTTGTGCACCAATGAGCTAAACAGACGGAACTAAGCACCTGATATTCGCTATCTGACTATTTGTGCGAGGGTACTTACCTGGTGGTTATTTCAAATGCCAACTTTTAGAGACATCTGTACCAAGATTATTGGGTCCCTTGACTGTTGCAAAAATCATTGCAAAAGTCACTTCTTCATCCTTTTATTTAATAGAAACTGCCTTTATTCTTAATTCTTCTAACGTCACGTGAATAGAATAATTTTCTGATTATTCTTGTAATCTTCAAACATGGCTCTAACAAGATGGCGGCTCCCTTATTAAATTCTTCACGGCGCTGACGCCCCTCGCCCTTGTAGCACTATTGTTGTTCCACTTTCGTTACATGCCTACAGCTTGTCAGAATGCTTGAAGTTCATAGTTACTGCTCTGCTAGGTATGGTACAGAGAAATTTCTTTAGAGATTTCTCTCTCCTTGGGGCAGTCTGACTAGTGGAGTACCTCCACCCTACAGAAGATCGCAGCCAAATAATCATGTGTTGTGTTCCTGCGGTGGGTAGGGTTTCCCGAGCTCCTTGGGTAGGGGGTTCAAGGTCCGCAACGCGCTATGGCTATGGCTATTTTTCGTGACCACAATCTCACCTTATTTTAAGTGACGATGTGGTCCAAGATGATAAAAACGCTAAACCTAGTGGAAGAATGGCTCTCAAGTGTAGCTGCCGGAACACACCTATTGGTGCTTGGCAGACGGATTTTCAACTTGAGGGTGGTAGCTAGCCAAGCGGGCATTAGGAAAAGCCCTACCACCATGCTACGGTCTCCTCACGATGTTTTCCTTCACCGAAAGCTCAGGCTCATTGCAGGGATTCCAACTCATGTCAATCGACGTGAAGTCGTACACGCTACCACTGAGCCATCATTGCTTCTACCAGGCGGGCCTTATGCTTGTTTACCAACTTTTTAGTTTAAAAAAAGGTCTAAACGTGAAGTTATATAACCTATTCCTCATGAATCTGTCTATCATGTACAAAGCGATTTTTTCGAAATCGACTGGTAGTTTCAGAGATTAGCGCGTTTAAACAAACAATTAAACAAAAAATACTTCAGCTTTGTTATAGTAAGTATGTACGTAAGTACGTCCAGTGAGTTTTATGGCAACTTAAAATGCGTTAATTAGAATCCACTTCAATTGTGCACAATAACCAAAATGCATCACGTAAAATTCCGCGAAAATTACACAGTATAGGGCCAAATAACATAAGTTTATGAATTAAAATCATATCACCACATGACAAATCGAGATCTCGCCAAAAACTCCAATTTAAATTCATCATGAATATATTAAACTTAATAGTTGTGCTAAGGGTAATTACTATTTATCGATAAAATACGCAGACGATAAGCTGAAGAAGTGTCGAAGTGAAATCTTACGTCATCGTTAGGCTAGTTTTATATTAGTTGCATTGCGTCCCACAATGCATGTTACGTTAGGTACGGGTTTTGTTTTGATGAACCATACCAAGTTATTACGCATACAAATAAGATTGGTATTTTGTAGGAATGAGTATTGTGGTTATATAGTGCTATTCGAACCGCAAATTTTTATGTTATGTAAAAACTTGAACAAATATTATTGTTATTCCGTTCATACTATTATTAGTAGTATACTATTTATAAGTCTCCGAAGATTACCTTTCATAAACAAACAAACTTTACATCTTTATAATAATAGTATGGATAAAGATGATTAGTTTGTGAAGAATTATATTTTAAAAAATCAGAATAGAATCGTAATATAATCTTGAAAATATTTGAACGTATAACGGTATTGTACCTTGATATTTGTGATAATAAGCCATCTTACCATTCTCGATGTTCTAAATTTCAAAATAAAATAAATAATTAACGCAACACGAACGAAACTATTCCTAGAGACATGAAGCAATGATGGCGTGTAAAGACAGCGCGTCGATTGACGTGAGTTCGATGAGTTCGAATTACTGCAATGAGCCTGAGCTTTGGGTGAAGGAAAACATCGTGAGGAGACCGTAGCATGGTGGTAGCTTTTTCTAATGTCCGTCTGGCTAGCTATCACTCTCAAGTTGAAAATCTGTCGCAATAGGTGTGTTCCGGTAGCTTCAATTGAGGGCCACTCATCTATTAGGTTTAGCGTGTTATCATCTTGGGCCACATCGTCACTTAAGATTAGGTGATATTGAGGCTACAACGCTAAAATTATAACGAAAAAAAAAAAATATCTAAAATATTTGTTTTATCTACACATACAAATTTACATCAATCAATTCATGACATTTCTAAATTAGCTTTAGCACCATCAACTTTCGCAAAATAAACCGAGACGTAACTAATTTGTCCGTCAGACGGCACGTAGCGCAAACAAATTACAGTCTTCCGAATTAGTCGGAGTGTGATCCGCCTACATCAATCTGCGTTGACTGGAAAGGTCTTTCGGCACAATAATTAATCATAATCATAATTATCGATAAACGTCGACCTCGCGTTTCAACACTAGCGAATGAAAGTGACACCTGGCTACGTCGCTTGGACGATTCATCTTGCTGCAATTTCGCGCGCTATTTTTATGTTATGTTTTTAATGATAAAATGTTCGTGCAAAGGTAACACGATATATTCAGTTTAGTTACTATTTTTGTTTAATAGTTATTTGTGACTAATCAGTTATTACATAATATGCAAAAATCTTTATTTTATAGATATGTATTAAGCTTAATATCATAACTATTATTATATGTTATTGATTTTTTTGTGTTTTTTTAATTGTATTATACTAATAACTTTTTAATTAATGGAATTACAACGATACAATAATTATTAAGATAATAATAACGACATTTTATCTTTAAAAGAAAAAAAATATAGAGCGCTCGGTCTATTTATTTAGAAAACTGAAAAATAAAAATATATTTTGAATAAAAAAAAAATATGTCCCAGTATATTTTTGCCTATGTACAATCATAACTATTATAATCTGGGCTAATGCGTTTTAAGAAAAAAACAAAACCAGGTCTATTTAGAATTTGACAGTCCATTTATTTTCGCGTAAATATCATTACCGCTTGCCTTTGCCTACATATAAAAAAGTCAACGCACTTTTTATTACGTGAATATACAGGAATAATTGAAATAAGTAGGGCGGTGTAATATTTTTTTTAGATTATATGTCACGAGTGAACGTGGCGGCTATTCTAATTCACATATCGTCAATCACTTTCTTAACCTTGTATACCTTGTATATAGGCTGACATATGCGAATTGCATAAAAGCCTCAAAAATTTAGAATTTAAAAAAAAACCTTGTATATATATTTTTATAGTGCTCAGCGAAGTGACGTCATAGTTCAAAACGACGAACACTGAAAGATCAATATAATTGATCGTCAGTTGTCTCTCTCAAGCAAACTTCTTGGTAGCTGGATTTAAACAGACTGATCCCGTATTACAACAAATCAGAAGACAATTACTGTTACGGGTATATCACCATCTGCATGATTGTCGCGAATCAGTAGGGTACAGAACCCCTCACAATCAATTGCGATAAATCTTATATGAGTTGTTGGTCGCATACTTGTGAAGGTTCCGTATTAGTACAATGACTTTACCATAGGTGGCGCGTGAGTAGTTTCATTTCAAAGACGCGGGCAAAATATGCTGTTACTAGCGGTACCCTACCTTTACACCCGTTTTAAATTTATTCGGATAACTCTTCACCGCGCCGCGCCGCCGACAACGCGCCCGTGTGGCATATCGTCGTTCTCACTTTCATATAGCTATATGCATAGCATATACATATAGCTACCCAGATTGCTTGACGTTCATAGTTACTGCTCCACTTCTTAGGCTAGTAGCGTGAAGTCATGTACCCTATAACCTTCCCCATAAAATTTTCTATAAAATGCAAAAATATTTTTTCAAATCTAAATGGTAGTTTAAGAGATTAACGCGTTAAAATAAACAAACAAAAAACAATCTCAGATAAACCGTAATAGGTCTTTTATGTCATACACAATAAATAAAACAATTTATTAAAGCGTTGAAAAACATTGGTTCATGTTTATAAAACCAATTAATTTTCGTTTAACAAGTGTGGTGACATCATAAATGTTTATTTCCGCGTTGTGTTTTTTTTTTATAAATAAATGTAATGATATATAATTGATGACGTCAGGAATGTTCGCTAATATGCGGCAGTTTATATAAATTATGTTTTATTTATAACCCGGTAGACGACTGTTCTCAAAGTTTTTCCACTAGCCTCTGTGCTGTCCGTTGCATACATAGGACACCAAAATTGTTGGAACCTCTACAATCTTCAACTGTGGAAGCGCTAACATCACGCAGCCGTAGGGCATGTGCTCTGTGCATCCACTTAAATAATGTAATTATTAATTCTAAACATTAAAAAAAACACACACACACACTCACAAACACATATGTTTTACACAGAAAAAAAATTTATCAACTTAATTGATTTTCTTGCCGGCTCTTCTCGACTTCTGGGATATTTTGCGAAACGGTAGTAATGTATTGGTATTCATAAGTACCTTTTTATGGCTTAAGTTGAGTAGAATATTTTTGATTTTATCGACATAATAGAAAATGCCATTCTAAAACATAATCTATATGAATAAAACTATAGTTCAAATTTCCCGGTAGACATTATTATATGAGCGATACAGTCACATATAAGCCATTAAAATTATTTTTTTCTGTATATCTGTCTGTTTGTATATCTGGATTTAACTCAAGAACGACTTGACCAATTGTTATGAAATCTTGTAGACGGGAAGCTTATGTCATGGGTGAAATGATAGGTTACAAGAAACTTCAGTAATAATTTAAAAAAATGTAAAAGTACAAAAGATTTGTACAAAAGATGTATGACATATAATTCCTCAGTAATATTATAATAGGCTAAAAATGTTATTTCAAGTAAAATATATTATAATACTAAAAATAATATACTCATATCTATGAGGACATATTAATATCATAATATGATGTATTGTGGTTTGTGATAGCTGTATTTAGAACGGAATATTAAAAACATGCACATTATATAATTAAGGTTTTCCCGACCTATTTATAAAATTCAACCGCAGGATGCATCAAATATAAACATACTAGCAACCCGTTCCGGCTTCGTCTGGGTAGCAGAGTAATACACAGTAAGACAGACAGACAGACGCGACGGGGACGACTTTGTTTTATAATATATAAAGATGCGTGGACTTAAGAATAGAGTCTTTACCAGGATGAAAAGTAGCCTATGTTCTTATCCGGGTTATAAGCTGTGTGCCAAATTTCATCTAAATCCATTTAGCCGTTTTTTCGTTATTAAGTATAACAAATAAATAAACTAACTTTCGCATTTATTATATATTAGCTGTGACCCTCGGTTTCACCCGCGTTTTTTAAAGAATCCTATGTTACTTCTAATACCTCCAAGAATATATGTACAAGGTTACATGATGATCGGTTTAGTAGGTAGTTTTCGCGTGAAAGCGTAACAAACAAACTTACTTTCGCATTTATAATATTAGTATGATATATGTAGTAAGTATGGTTTCGTCGTTTTTGCACACACATAATAAGCAGTCCTTGCGGCAGTTGTCTCTTGCGCACTCCGTTCGGTCATTCGGGCACAGCGTGATAGCAACAGATTTCTGTTAAAACTGTCTTCAAATTTGCCGATCGCGTTTCCTCTTACCGGCAAACATTCATGAATATGATATACAATTATCGTAACTAACCTAACATATATTAAAACCAGACCGGAGTACATTTTAATGCATTATAATAAGTATCATGTATTTTAACGGATTTTTTTATAGCAGCATGGTATAGTTACGGCACTGTGCTTGATGGTAAGCAGAATACAATCAAAAACAACGACAACTACTGTGTGATTGGCAATTTGGCCTGCAAGTATCTGCAGACGTATATACACTGGCTAATCCCGATACGCGACTAACGAAAAGAGAGTCACTATGACGAGTCCCTACCAACACCGCTTGAATACTGGATATATACTGGCTAAACATTAGGCCCGATCCATCGGTATGGGGCCCTTGAGCCAAGCAGCCGCTCGCGCGATACAGTGACTCTACATTCCTTTATTTTCTTTTTTTGTCTAGTTAGTTAGACCAAAAATTTCAGACCACTAAATACACATACACATGTTCCTTCCCTCCTCCCAGGGGGAAGAAACATGTATATATGTATAGTTAGTTTAGATCGAATGATAGGGAATTAGTCAGATCGCGACTTAATTGCATACGCGCAACAGTCCGAGCCGAGGTTCGGCCACTTTGGCACCCTCGGATGTTGTTGCAAAGCTTTCGTGGCTGAGTGCCTTAAGCGCTCGCCCCCAAGCCCGATGAAGCTGTAAAAGCCGTAAAGACGCCAGGGCCCCTAAGGCTAACAGTATATCAATTCGAAAAAAAAAAAACCGGCTAAACGTGCCGCTAGTGTTGCTAAAGTGTTGTAGTGTTGTTTGTAAATCTGATGGTAATCGATTGTTTTTTTTAACTATCGATTAATAGATTTACTTCATTTTTTTTAATTGTTATTGGTTTAGCGTAGTAGCCACTATCTCACCTGATCTTTAGTGACGATGTGGCTGAAGGTGGTAACATGCTAAGTCTAGTGGTAGGACTGGCTCTAAAGTGACACACCTATTGTTGCTTGGTGATAGATTTTCAACTTGAGGGTGGTAGCTAGCCAGGTAAAAGCCCCCACCACCATGCTATGGTTACATCACGATGTTTTCCTTCACCGAAAGCTCAGGCTCATTGCAGGGACTCGTACTCACGTCCATCGGCGCGATGTCCGTATAAGCTACCATTGAGCCTTCATTGTTTTTAGATGGAATGTTGTAATGATTGCTTTCTCTATTTTAAATTTTAAAGATTCTTCAATCTAAAATACAATCTTAGTATACGACCTACTTATTATATATACATATATATGAATGTAAAAGAAGTTTGTTATACAATATTTAAATAATAAACTAAAGAGATGCCTTCGGAAAGCAACCGAAAACAAAATAAATTAATTAATGAGGAATCAAATAAGGTGAATTAAAAATATAATAAAAAGATTAAAATGATCGAGAAAGCAATCATTACAATGTATGCCAGCTGAGGCGACTGTGGCAGCGAAAAGAAGACAAATCGCGTGTTCCGTAGATTGTGTACTTTAAAGGCTTGACGAGCTAAAAAAAATTTAATTCGCCGTTTATCTTTCTTGTAATCAAAAAAATAACAATTGATTGTTATTTTGATGTCAGTCAGTATGATTGTCAGTCGGACACTGTTGTCGTATCCTACCACCCAGAAGTAATAAAATAATTAATTATCCATTTAGGAAGGCACATATAAAGAGGCTATAAATGTAGGTACAACTTTTAGATTTCGCTGATCAGTTAAATCATTATTGATTGACAACACATAAATGATGTCAATTGTCATGCAATCAATCAAGATTGAATGGGTTTGTGACATATAACGTAAAGCGATGAAAGGAGAGCCTATGACAGCGTTGGTATTATAGTTTGAGATTAATTGGAAACCTTGGGCTAATAAATAACATAATACATCACAATGTTCTCATTCATTTGACATATTCATTGTCGTTAATAAATATAAAAATGTCATCAGTTAAAAATAAAGGTAACCACTAATAAAAATATTAGCTCAGTCCCACTGTTGGGCAAAAGCTTTGTCCTTTGTCATGATTACAAACGTTGAAAAATCTACAGTTCTGTATTTTTTCCATTAGGGTAATACAAGAATATTATTTCTCAAGCGTTCAGGTTTTCTGAAGAAGTTTCCATCCACCATAAGCTGATATTATTAGCGATTAAACATTTTTTTTAAATCTTACTTATCGAAGGAAGTAAGTACAGAAGTTGGCCTATAATGTCTAATATTATAAATATATTCAAAGCCTAAATCTATTTAGATTATTAATATTTATTTAGTTACGGGTAGTATTTATACAGTGGTACATCCATAAAGACCATATTCTCGATAAAAAAGCCATTTCACCGTATTATTGATGTGTTCATTCCATTATACTAAAAGTCGGTTATTATGACGCGTTTATCAAACTTACAAATAATTCGATTAACTTCGAGAAACGAGCCAGACGAGCGCTCGACCTATGTTTGTCACTCACACATAATAAAGTATTGTTCGATATATCGTGAAATTATATTATATACTTTATGAGAAACAACCGAAAGTACGTGGAACCACTTTATTTCACACAGTTTGATTTCTCTATGATTCATTTTATAATAAATAATTGAAAGATCAAAAAAGTTGATCGTAACTTTACGAATCTGTAAATACACCGAGCTGTTGCCGCGCTATAAAACTAAATAAAAAGTGCCTGTTTTTATAAAGAAGGCGGTTTTAATATTATTTGATATACGTTATTAATGAAAACGTAACAAATATAAGATCTACTTAATCCCCTATCTGCACTGATATCTTATGATATTTTCATAAAAGCCCACGCTATGTAAATTAGATAGGGAGCAGAATCTTTATGTTGTCCCTCGCGCAATATAGTCGCGCATCTTATATTGAACACGTCTATATATTCACATCATAGTCTACATACTCAACTTGCTTGTATACAGAACTAATAATATATTTAATATACTAGCAACCCCCCAACTCCGATTATAACAGTTTGACAGATTGTGTTGAAATAAATGAATGATGAATCCCTGCAATGTGCCTGAGCTTTCGGTGAAGGAAAACATCGTGAGGAAACCATAGCATGGTGGTAGGGATTTTTCTAATACCCGCCTGGCTAGCTACCACCCTAAAGTTGAAAATCTGTCGCTAAGTACCTATAGGTGTGTTTTGGCAACTGCAATTGAGAGCCAGTCTTCCACTAGGTTTAGTGTTATCCATCTTGGGCCACATCGTCACTTAACATCAGGTGAAATTGTGGCCACTACGACAAACCTATAACGATAAAAAAACAATATACTTTTTTCCTACCCTTAAAAACCAATATACTTTTTTTTATTTCATATAAAAAGTAGCAACCCTATATCGGTCTCGGTCCTCAGTTATCGCAGCCGAGTGGGATTAGAATATGTATTTTAAAAATTTACATAGGTTTAATTAGACCGCTCCCATAATTTTGTAGTAATGGACTATACTTTTGAGCCCAAGCTCGGTGAAGCTGTAAACCCAAGCCTGGTGAAGCTGTAGGCTCCAGGGCCCCTAAGGCTAACGTAGGTTCGAAAAACTTTTGAGGTTTAAGATTGTCTGTGCAATTCCACGGCGTCCAGGTCTACGCGGTGCAACAAAAGATGGACTTTTGTGTAATGAAAATTAATGTTACTTCTGTGTCTGGTTAGTTTACACAGTTTGAGGATATATTTTCATGCTCCTACCCCGCGTAAGTGGAGTCGACACAGTATGATATGTCCTTCATGTTGTGAACTGAGATTTGCCTTAGTGTTTTACGATCGGTCGCCTGCCTCATGCCCACCCTACTAGAGATCAACCTTCTCCTAGATCCGGTCCTCCGGCATGGAGCTTTTCAGCCAAACAGCCGATCGCGCTATACAGTGACACCGCATTCACTAGCTACCAACAAACACTCATTACACTGCAATTTGAAGCAATGATGGCTCAGTGGTATCTTGTATAAACTTCGCGTCGATTGACGTGAGTTCGATTTCCTGCAATGAGCCTGAGCTTTCGGTGAAGGAAAACATCGTGAGGAAACCATAGTATAGCACAGCAAAGTACCGACACTGTGCCTGTCCAAGAAAGAGTCACTATAACTCGTTTATTACCATGTGCATAGTAGTCGCGACCCAGTTGGTTACAGATCCCTAGCACTCCCCTTGATTCACTAGCCACTATGGTAGGCGTTACACCTGCTGTATGGTGGTCGCAATTCTGTCGGACATTGTTTTGCCCTACTAACCAGCAAACAAACCACCTGTCACTTTAAATATTAAAAAAAATCTTACCAATAAAATACTTTTAAAAATTTCTAAAAATTCTTAAAAATTAAATATCAATTTGTACGGTAAGGAAATCGTTTGCAAAACTAGGTATATGTAAATTTTGTATATTGATAAGAATATTGACTTCCTCTGTCGGACAAGTTTTTTCTGTTCAAACGTCAACTTGCAAGCAGGGTTGCCAACTTTAGTGCATTAATTTACGAGACATTTGCAACAGGAGTGTTGTAGAATTCCGTAACCATAACTATTGGATATCTGAAATAAAAAATATCCGAATCCGTAACCGTAATCTATGTAAATGTTTCGGATAAATTCGGATAAGGGTGGAGTCGAATAGAAAAGTGACTTATTTAACTATTAATTATCTAAAATAAGTTAATATTATTCACTTGAAGCAATGATGGATCAATCAATGGTAGCGTGTACGAAGATCGAGTTGATCGACAACAGTTCGTATCTCTGCATTGGTCTTGAGCTGTCGGTAAAGGAAAACATCGTGATGAAACCATAGCATGGTATAAGGCGATTTTCTAATGACCGCTTGGCTAAGTACAACACTCAAGTTGAAAATCTTTCACCAAGTAATCTGTCTGTAGTAAGTGTGGTCCGGTAGTTGTATATGTAAATCAATTCAAGGCAGGTGAGGAAAAAACTAGAAATGTTCAAAAGGTGCATATTTTCCTTCGAAATACAATTATTTCAAAAAATGTAATATCTATAACTGATCCGATCTATCCGATACTATTGATATCTGAAATAATATCACATACATTATACATAACCGAAATCAATGAAATACTTTTATGTTGGTAGACAGACGTGCGGCGTATTTCTTGGAATAGTTTAAAATAACAGATATTTAGAAGTAACAGCTTGGAACTGTTATCTGTAAGCTGGAAAAGCTGTTCCACATACTGGTGTGTATATATTATAATAAAACTGTTTCAGTTTGGAACGAGGTCTTTGCTCTTCTCAGCTATAGTAATAGAAAGAGATAGCACCATGTAATAGGCTGTTATTTTGTAACATATTACTGGAAGTGTTATTTCTATGGAGCAGGTTTCTTATTTTATTTACGGATTTTAGATATCTATAAACAGATCCGAAATCTCATATCCGTAACATCCCTTATTTGGAGTCCATAATGCGGGACGTGGATAAAAAGGCGGGATTTAGCAGCCAAAGTGTTTCCTACACGATGAATACAATCTACCCTTCACTTGTCATATTCAACGTACGTTCACATCTACTTTTGCCAGAAAGTTTATGCGTAGCGTAAAGCAGCACACATCTATCTCGGGACGCATGCTCTAAGGGTCTAGAAAAGCGACGTCCCGCCTCTCGTAGGACGGCTGGCAACCCTGCTTGCAAGGTTAAATTTAGTGTTAACGACAAACACTATAGCCTCGGACGATGACCTGTGTTTTTTTGTTAAAAGCGTTTGTGCAATACCTGAGTTTTTTAAATGATATAACCGTTATTTAGAGATCTTGGGTGTATATGTAAAATCCAATTGTATATTAAACTGGTTTTTTTAATAAACTATTTTTTTCGTAACACGGCAAAGCGTTGTACAATCCAAAATCAACGGCGACCACCGAGAGATTGTCTATCCATTGACGATCGCCGCTGTCATGACGGCCTACAAGCCTCTAGCATATGCACTGGTTGATTCCGAAACGTAACAAACCGAATGAAGCGATGATGGCGCAGTGGTAGCGTGTACGACTTCGCGTCGATTGACGTGAGTTCGAATCCCTACAATGAGCCTGAGCTTTCGGTGAAGGAAAACATCGTGAGGAAACCATAGCATGGTGGTAGGGCATTTTGTAAGCCCGCCTGGCTAGCTACCACCCTCAAGTTGAAAATCTGCCGTCAAGCACCAATAGGTGTGTTCCGGCAGCTGCACTTGAGAGCCAGTCTTCCACTAGGTTTAGCGTGTTACCATCTTGGGCCACATCGTCACTTAACATCAGGTGAGATTGTGGCCACTACGCCAAACCTATAACGATAAAAAAAAAACAAATGAGAGTTACTGTGGCGGCTTTATCACCACGTGTATGGTGTTTGGATACAGATCCCTACCACCCCACTTGATCACGGGATATGCACTGACTAATACCGAGACGCTATTTACCTAAGTGTGTTACTTTGGTGGGTGTTACATCTGGTGTATCGTGGTAACGATCCTATCGGACACAAACTCTCGTGTCCTGCTCAGCAAATACAATCTATATAGCGTTAAAACAACATCTCTTCTGATATGTTACATGACGATGTGGTAGAAGATAGTAACATGCAAAGCCTAGCTCTAAAAATGGATGCAATGATGGCTCAGGGGTAGTGTCTGCAGAAGCAGCGTCGATCGACGTGAGTTCGAATCCGGACAATGAGTTTAAATTTTCAAAAAATATCTTGATGAAAACATAACATGGTGATGACCCTTAAGTTGAAAATCTGTCGCTAAGTGTATTCTGGCAGCTGCATTTGAAAACCATTTCCCTTAATCTTCGCGTGTTACTTTCTTGGCCCACGAAGGAAAAATTGTGGCCATATGCTAAAAACTTGTAAAGTATAGAAGTATCTAACATTATTTATTCTTTTTGTTAACAGCAAATGTGTCTCGGTATCGAAGACCAACACCACCTGGGAATGTGAACAAGACAAGTGCCTTATCAGCGACGACGTGGTGTACGGCGTCAACCAGCCCGGGTCGAGCTGGCGAGCGTATAACTACAGCCAGTTCCAAGGGAAGAAACTCAAGGACGGATTGGTATATAAACTCGGTAAGCAATTTCCTCTGTCAGTCATCGTATTAAATTAATGTAAACAGGGTAGGCACCTGAAAATCTGATATTAATTGATAGATTAGTTGATTGAACACGGAAATCTCTGGAATTGTCAGTCAAGATATGAAAAAAAAACACCTCTTTGTATTTTATAGACCATTTATTGAGGAAGATTATAGACCGGTATCTAACGTCACCCTACGACCCTGAGGAGCGGTACAATCACCATACAAAGTGTAGGTCAGAAAGTACGCTAAGCGAGTACAAAGTAATGGGTACTGGGGATCGTGTGTATAACACTATACAAAAAACAATTGAATGGCAAGCATTGTGTAGACAACAAAGCTAAGAATACAAAGTGCTAATCAATCTGTTAACCTAGAAAGTTGGTGAAAGCAAACGTAAAGGATAACTGATGATTCAGGCTTATTAGTCGAGCGCAATTTCTTCTGTACGTACCTACCTACTATGTATTTAAAATAAAACGTGTTTTTTATTGTTTATACTTTCGAATTGCTTAACCAGTGTATCTAGATCTAACTTATAGCGAAAACGCAGTACGTAGTTTATAGCTAGGTATATCAACTGTGTTACTCGTGTTAAATTTATTCGACCAACTCTCGAACGCTCCAGTATATCCTACCTTTATTCTCAATTCCCGTACTTGCCTACAGCTTGCCAGATTGCTTAATGTTCATGGTTACTGCTCCGCTCCTTAGGGTCGTGGTATGAAGTTAAATATCCTATAACCTCCTTCAATAAATCGGCTATAAAAGCAAGACATATTTTTTCAAAACGTGCTGGTATTTCAAGTGATTAGCGTGTTCAAACAAACAAATATATACAATAAAAAAATAAAATAAAAAAAGACTATATTTCAGTTTTACAGCCATATGTCTATAACTTATTAGATTCATTTTTACTTGACTAAAAGTATCTTTGTAAATGAAATATATATACCCTACTAGCAGTTTCACCCGTATATAATTTAAAATAAATCGCTTATTGATAATTGACAATACTTCAGTATAGACAATATTTTTATCTGGCGGCCAGGGTTATGCGTCACAGCTCACAGGGCTCGTTCGCGTCACTACACCTATAGTCATCCCGAGCCGAGTGTTGAATTATTTTAATTTTACATTACCTCCCAAAGTATTCGTTCAAATAACATGCTACAAAGGGCAAAGTTTATCCACATAAAATTGTTCGTAAGGATTAATAAGCCATGGCTAATAATAATGTGCATAAATCATTTTTCAATGATCAATAAAACTTTTTCACAAAATACCTTATTGTGGCTTATATATAAGAGATAGACATATGGTATCACTTTTTTTTTAGGTGTACTAAAGAGCAATATTTCTGTAGAATATTGTATTTATGTATCATTAACCATTACGCCAGCGCACGCCGATAAATAGTTAGGGTGCGCTATTTTTTCCGACTTACTTAATAATACTAAAAATCAACATTTAAGGTTAGCTGAGAGGTGTAGCCTAATGTTAGATAGCCTCTACTATTTTCGTTAATTTGGCTGTCATGTACAAAAATATTTTTTCGAATTCAACAGGTAGTTCTAGAGATTAGCGTGTTTAAACAAACAGAAAACTCTTTATTATATTACTATAGATATATTTAGGTTTCATTATATCGTTTATAAAGTAGTTAAAATACATAATGAGTCAAAAATAGGTATCATGATGTCAAAAAATATCACAGTTGTTTTTTAAACGGTTCTTCTCGGACCAAGGTTAATAAGTTACGGTTTTATTTATATTAGGTATCGATATCGTAAGGTTATTTACTAGCTGTGTGTCATCATGTTTATTTATAGTTATGACGTATGAACTATGAGGTAGCTCATAGTTATGACCAAAGATAACATTATGACGCATTCGACAGCTCATAGATATGACGTGTATGGTAGTTTCTTTTATACATATTATAAAACACAACGTCTCTCTCTGTCTGTCTGACCGTTTATGTGCTTTTCAGGCGAAAACCACTTATTCGATTTACAGGTTCATTTTTTTATTCATAGCTATGTTATCTGGCCAGGTTATAGGATATATTTTGTTAGATAGAGTGACATACGAAATAAGCAGTGACGATAATGGTGAATCAATACGGAAAAAAGACGCTTTTGGGACTCACGCTAATTAAACCATACGAGATATATTAAATTGATGTTCATGATAATTGTAGATCTTAAAAAAACATACAAAAAAGTCAGCGATAGCATATGTCTATCTTCGAAGTCATAATAAGTATTTTTGGTTTCCGTCTTTTGAGCGGGAGCAGCACGATTCGCGCGAGTACTAGACCAACGGTATTCTGTAGTCCACGCGAGCGGAGGCGTGGGCACAGCTAGTACTGAATAACTCTAACAGAACTAATGCTAAATTATATACTATGCATTGTTTGGATTGATTTTATTCCTATATTATCGAAGTTATATTTTTTGAACGTTTAGTAGAGGGTAAAATTGAAAGTTTTCGCGCGCATTATGAAACAGACGTGCTTGCTACATGATTAAGTTAGCTTTTAAATGTAGTTGTCTTTAATTTATTTTAATCGTGTAAAATTAATTTAACGTTGTATAAACAAAGATCATTTTAATTTTATTAAAATAATGTTTATTTATACACCTCTAAATTATATATATATATATATATATATACAATTTAAAAAATAAAAGTCAATAATATGAATTCACATTATTATCAATGATGGTTTAGGTACTTGATGTAGTGAATCACCATGATGCATGTTGATGGCTCGCGGCATAAAGTTGTTGGAGTTATTGTTATTTTGTTACGACAAAGATTAACTTCTTATGGGCTTACAAAAGTACACAAAAAATGGTATTAAAAAATGGCTTCACTTGTAACTACTAACTAACAATGTAATAAAAATTGTAGAAGTCAATTTTAACCGACTTTTAATTGTCGTATTGAAATGAAACTTTGTATGTATATGTAGTTCGGATGACAACACTATACTTTGGTATCTTGGAGCTGATCTGATGATGAACCCAGGATGTGGATAGTGGAACTTTTTAGTTGTTACTAGCAAATCCCTCGAGATAAGGCTCATATGATTAGTTTTGACAAGTCAAATAGATTGGGCTTGGTAACGAGATATTATTAAAGACTTAAAAGTTTTATAATTTTTAGTGTGTAGTTAAAACGTTTTTTTGGTTAAACTATTTATATATATATAAGTTAGCATTTTACCTCAATCTGTATTGATGTTAAATAATGATGTGGTTACGCTAAATCTAGACTGTTGACTTTAGAGGGACTGGCTCTCAAGATCAGCTGCCGACACACCTATATTCGGTGACAGATTTTTAATATAAGGGTGGTAGCTAGGCAAGAGAGCATAAAGGCTGTATCATGATTTAGTTTCAGCACGTTTTCCTTCACCTACCACAGCCATCATAAATTATTATGAGGTCTATACAATATACAGATATAATAATACATCAGAAAGTGAAAATACCTTGTGAAGGGCGCAATTAAAGAAGAATTTTCGAACGGTGCAGGAGGTAGCTTATAGTAAATAATGCAGTAGAAATATTATACTCTTCACTTTGTCCCACTGAAAGGAACGTTTCACGAACGTTGAACACCACTATGGCAGAGGACTCCTGGTGTAAGGAGGCCGCGATCAAGTCGGAAACAATATCCATATACTATCACCCAGCAATTTTTTTATTTTATACTAAGCTCGGTAAAATGTACTGTACAGCACTTAATGGTAAGTACGGTACAGTCCACATACAACGGTGACCGTCGGTGATACAAATCTCAACGGCAGTCGTCGATGTCGTGCTGAAATGCCTCTTCACGCCTCGTTTGAAGGACCCAATATCATAAGAAGGAGTAAACAAGTTGGCGGGGAGACTATTCCACATCTATACGGTACGGCAAAGATAAGAATTTGCAAACTTGCCATGATAGGGACTACCGTGTAGCTGTGGCTCCGTAGACCAGTCCTCGTGGCTCCGTAGTGGAAGGAAGATGATGGGATAAGGCCAATCGATTCTTAAGAATATTCACCATGATACAGACGATAAAGCACGCTTAGCAAAGCAATGTCTCTACGAGGCTGAAGCGGTTCTAAATAGTTAGTGACATCTGCATAATGCGGACAGCTCGTCGCTAGTAACCTGTCCAGGGTATCGAGAAGGTAATTGGGTGGAACCTTACCAGAGATGCGATCAATATTTCAAGTACGACCGAACTTGAGCCTTATAAAAAAGGTGCAGTTAGCCGGGCGTGAAAAAGCGTCGCTCTCTGTTCAGGATACCCAGTCTCCTGGACCTTGGATAGAGAACACTACCAATGTGATCCCTGAGATTGAGGTCAATTTGAACCATTACAAATGAATAAAATTTGATTGAAATTGAAATTGAAAAAGATTTTTAATTTTGGATGTAATCGGTTTTTCGTAAAAAAGAACTTCGTAGTAAATAGCAATTTATCTTCCAGGAACATTCCCTCTAAGCCAGGAGACAAGGCGAATGGGCCCGATACGTTACGACAAGAACATCGACTACCCAACTCACTTCGATGCTAGGGATCACTGGCCTCGCTACATCTCGCCTGTGATTGACCAGGGATGGTGCGGTTCTGACTGGGCAGTATCTATAGCTGGAGTAGCTTCGGACAGGTATTTCTTTTGACAATCTCACATACAAGTTTTAATCCGATAGTAACCAGTAGCTTATACATGAGTCACTTAGAAAGCAAAACAAGAAACAAAGTTTTTTTTTCATTGTTCTTTTCTTTATACATAACTAGTTGTGCCGCGCAGTTTCACCCGCGTATAATTTAAAATAAATCGCTGATTGATGATTTATAAATTATAATACTTCAGTATAGACAATATTTTCATCGGGCGGCCAGAGTTATGCGTCACAACTCACACGGCTCGTTCGCGCCACTACACCTATAGTAATAGACCCGAGCCGAGTATTGAATTATTTAAATTTTACATTATCTTCCAAACTATTCGTCCAAGTAGCATGCAATAAAGGGCAAAGTTTATCTATATAAAATTGTCTTGATGATGAAGTAACTTTCGATTGTAATGATTAATATGCCATGACTAATATAATAATGCCCATAAATCACTTTTAAATTTTCAATAAAATCACTTCAATTTGTCACAAAATACCTTATTGTGGCTTATGTATAAGAATAGGCATATGATATCGCGACCTTTCTTTAGATGTACTAAGGAGCAATATTTTTGTAGAACATTGTATTTACGTATCCCTAACCATTACGCCAGCGCACGCCGATAAAACAGTTAGGATGTGCTATTTGTTTACTTAACAAAAATCAATATTTAAGGCTAGCTGAGATGTGTAACCTAATGCTAGATAGACTATACTATTCCTCCTGAATCTGGCTATCATAAACAAAAAGATTTTTTCGAATCCGACTGGTAGTTCTAAGGATTTGCGAAACAACTCTTCTACTTTATTACATTACTATAGGCAGCATAATTTTATTGCTCAAGAGCTATTGCTCTCTTTATTTTTCGAGTGATACACAATATCAAAGATTATGGTTACTACGTTTTCTTTTATAGCACGTCATATTGACTCCACTGTGTCTGATGGTAACGGCCACATTAGAGTCCAAATCCAAACGGCGACCATCTGATCCTAAAACGCGACAATTCAAAAGAGAGTCACTATAACGGGTGTATCATTATCATGTGTTTGGTGGTCGAAATCCAATCGGGTACAAGTTCCTACCACCCCGCTTGGCTATACACTGGCTGATTCCGTATTACACATTATGTGTGGTGATCGCGCGGACGCATTTATCATGTCCACTCCCAATCACCCAGAAGCCACCGTTGTGGACCCTGACAAAATTATTCACTAGCTTACAATAAAATGAATTCCATCTCAAAGCGTATATTTCTATAGTATCTTAACAATGGACGATACAAAAATATTTCAAAGAAATCAACTTTAACATCCGAATCATTCGAAGTTTTGTATTAAAACAAAACAGTCAAGGTTTGCGTTGTTTATCTCTTCATTTTGCATAACTCGTGAATATGTGGAACTATAAATAGCTTCAAGGGTTCTCGACGCTTCCATGTCTCGGAAAAACTGGTGCAGAGACACCAGCTTGTACACTTTACCTGACAAATTTCTATTCTAACTGTGTTCATCCACTATTTTCTGCCAAGGTCACGTGAATATATATATATATATATATATTTTTTAATTATTCTTGTAATCTTCATAAATAGCTCGTACAAGATGGCGGTTCTCTTGTTAAAACTGTTCAGGGAGTTATTGTGGCATCTCGAAATGCATGTTCCTAACTATTATTTATAATCCAATCCCCAATAACCAAATTATATGACGTAAAGTGCTGGCTAAATTACATAACATAGAGCCACGTAGGGTTGTCAGCCCTCCTATATAATATAGTATCCTACTATATTAGACGTACGACTAATATATTTGTAAAAAATATAGTAGGCGAAACTGCTATATTTTTATTGGATAAAATAATTAAGCAATATTATTTATTCCAAAATGTTTAAGCGTAAAATGGAACGTAAGCCGCAGCCTTTATCTCTTTCTGAATTAGACTTGGTATGCCATTGTCAATTTGATTATTTGTCATTATCATCATTATCTGTCTATCAAGCCGAAAAAACATTCCTTTAAAAATGAAATATTTATTTGGAACCTATTATATTTTTTTAAGTAATGGCCTCAATAATACTATATTAAATATATAAAAAAAAATTGGCAACCCTAGAGCCACGTAACATGAGTATATGAATTAAAATAAAATCCACCACATGACAAATCAAGATCCTACCTAGATCTCCTAATAAAGATATAACTTACATTTTATTAATTTTATGTAATATACTAGCCCTGCCCCAAGGTTTCACCCGTGTTAAATTTATTCATACAAGTCTCCACGGCGCCGCAGCTGACGCGACGCATCCGTGCAGCCTATCCTTGTACTCGCTTCACGTACTCGCGTACAGCTTGTCAGATTGCTAAACGTTAATGGTTACTGCCCTGATCCTGAACGTGAAGTCATATATCCTATAACCTTACTCATTAAATAGGCTATAAAGTATTTGACTGACGAAGGCGATACTTTGCGGAAATCTATCGCAATGAAATTTCGGATAAATTATTTAGTCTATAAAATACAAAATTAATTTTTCAAATCTGACTTGTAGAAAAGTGTTTTTTGTATTATATTTTTTGTTATTGATAGAAAGAGCTACAAACTTTGCTAATTGTTTTTCGGGTTATTGGAACGAGTTCCTTATGGGGCTTTTTTTTTTTTCGAACTGACTATATACTGTTATATATATATACTGTTAGCCTGAGGGGCCCTGGAGCCTTTACGGCTTTTACAGCTTTACCGGGCTTGGGGGCGAGCGCTTAGGGCACTCAGCCACGAAAGCTAAGCAACAACATCCGAGGGTGCCAAAGTGGCCGAACCTCGGCTCGGACTGTTACGCGTATGCAATTAAGTCGCGATCTAACTAAATCCCTATCATTCGATCTAAACTAACTATACATATATACATGTTTCTGCCCCCTGGGAGGAGGGAAGGAACATGTGTATGTGTATTTAGTGGTCTGAAATTTTTGTCTACTCTAACTAGGCAAAAAAAAAGGTCCTTTACAGAACCTATGTACCTATGTGTGTTGTGCATGTGTGTATAATGCAGTGTCATGTATTGCTGTGAAAGCTAGTGATTATAGAGTCATTTGTATCGCGCGAGCGGCTGCTTGTCTCAAGGGCTCCATGCCGATGGATCGGACCTAGGCTTGAGTTGCCGCAGAGGTGGGCGGTCGTGGCGGGTTCTTATGGGGCGTTGCGGAGGGGTCCTAGCCGGCAAAAACCGTCCGTAACGTTAAGAAAAAGTTAAGGCGTTTAAACAAACAAACAAAAAGCAATCTTTTGATCAATTGAACTATATAATATTATAATAAGTCTTTACCTAAGAAATTGCCGTTGTATCTAGAAAAAATCATTTTTTTTTAATGAAAGTATATTAGTCGTAGTAATGACCATTATTGTCGATGCACTTTCGCCATTTCCATGGAAGTTCACTGATGCCACTGCTTTAGAATTAGAATCGATGAACTATTTAAAGGCGTTTTTAACCGCCTCATCGATTTGAAATTTTTCTCCCGCAACAAACTATCCAAATTCGGAAAAATAAAATGGAAATCAGTTAAACAAGGCCTGGTGATTATGGTGGGTGACAAACAGCTTTCAACGACATTAAAGAAAAATGGGAAGGCGGGAATATAAATGCACAAATTTTTAAAAAGAAATGTCTTAGATATATTAATAAAATTAATATGACTTTGCAGTATTAAGTAGAATGAAAGATATCGACATTCACACTAGTCAATTTTTTTTATCGTTATAGGTTTTAGCGTATTCGGCACAATCTCACCTGATGGTAAGTGACGATGTGGCCCAAGATGATAACACGCTAAACCTAGTGGAAGACTGGCTCTCAAGTGCAGCTGCCGGAACACACCTATTGGTGTTTGGCGACAGATTTTCAACTTGAGGGTGGTAGCTAGCCAGGCAGGCATCAGAAAAAGCCCTACCACCATGCTATGGTTTCCTCACGATGTTTTCCTTCACCGAAAGCTCAGGCTTCGAACTCACGTCACTCATCGGCAATTTCATAGTCAAAGACTTAATAATACTTAGTAGGTATTATATACATTGATTAATGATTGTTTTCCGCGCTGCATCAACTAGATACCGTCCTTACGGCGTACTATAAAAAAGCGGCAATCAAAACTACTTGGTTCGGCGTAGGTTCTCGAGTCAGTGTAATGCCGACAATACTGTCACGTTGCCAAGCTTTATTTCAAACAGTCACTACACACTACGGTCTAAAGTTGCCGTATTCTAGGAGCTATTGTTTGTAGGTAGCGCGGTATCTAGTTGAAGTTCAGAGGAGATCAACGACTAATCTATGAGTATGCATATCTAACCGTGTAATCTTACTTTGTATCCTTTCTTTGAACTATAAACTATTCACTATACGTTATAAAGTATAAGTTAGTTTAGTATAATAAACTTTACTATCATAGGATGTCGCGGAGATGAAATATGTGGCTTGGAGGCATTCATTTATTAATTAACTTTACAGAATAATTAAGTGATACATTGTTTTGTGTATAATATATCTTTAGATTTACCACTGTCCTTGTAATTGAACTAGCTGAGTTCTTCTTTCTTATGGTATGTGCTTGAATTTTTTTCTTTTTTTGTAGTGACGTTGTGTTACTAAGGGCTTTAGTTTTTCAAACGACCTCATTTTTCTTCATGTATCTTGTTCTTCGTAATATAAAATTATTAGTCCGAGTTTTTGGTATTTTTATATAATTTATTTATTTTATAATGGATACATCTTGACATATATCTAGGTTTCGTCTTTTGGGGTGATATTTGTTTTTATGTTTATATACATGATATACATCTATATATATATATATATATATAAAACTTAACGTCTCTCTGTCTGCCTATCCGTTTACGTTCTATTCACGCGAAAACCACATATCAGATTTATTTTTCCTTTTATTCATAGCTATGTTTTATCTGGTTACGTTATACGATATGCTAGCTGTGCCCGCGGCTCCGCTCGCGTGCAATACTACAAAAAAGCTTTTTATTTTGTGTGTGGAACCCTATTTTTCTAAAATAAAAGTCAGCCAGTCTAAAAGTCCCTTCAAAATCGGTCCAACCGTTTTGGAGATTACACGGAACAAACAGACAGACAGACAAAAAAAAAAGAAAAAAAAATTTACGCACATTATCGGTCTCTCCTCTTTGTGTGAGCCAGAGCGAGAGAGTAAATGTCGGTGTGTATGTATATTGTACACTGTTTAAATAAAATAGTAAATGTCTTTTAAAATGAAGTTTCACTTCTATCGTGTGTGAATCGTACACACACCTTTTTTTTTGTTATAGGTATTGTGTATACTTTCATTCATATGCATTTAGTAAAAATCTGGTATTTTGATATTACAAACTGATACTTTAATGTTATTACGAGTATATGTATAGATTTTGTTTGATAAAGTAAAATATGAAATAAGCAGTAAGAAAAGCGTGCGCTCGATGTTAGTCCACGCGAACGGAGCCGGGCACACAGTTAGTGCTATATAAAGGACATTATGCACGAAGATGATTTAAAAAAATGCCTGTTTATATGTCCGGATTTAACCAAAAACGACATGATCGATTTTTATGAAATCTCGTACACGGGAAGCCTTTTGTCATTGCTCAAATAATAGACTATAAGATTTTTCAATGATACTTTTAGAAACCGTAAAAACAATTATTATAACTCATTTTCATGATAATTGTACACAAGAGCATCTTTTATAGCTGGCTATATGAGTTTTCAATAATATGAGTAAATATAAAATTACGGAATGAAAATAATGTCGTTGTAATAAACGCGCCGAGTCCCGCGGAGCACTGTTATTATTATGTCATTGTAAGGTCAGGAATGTTATGTGATTATTGCTAACTTCATCATATCGCCACATGATGCGCGCGCAGCTCTTATTTTTAACGTGCGCCAAACACAATGATGAAGTTTTTAAACTGGGCGCAAATAACAATGATAAGGAACCTTGAAATTTGTATAAAATGTAACCCAGTTTTCGACAATCCGAATGCTTTATTCAACCGAACATATTTTAGCAGCTGAATCATATGACCTTCGTATCATTACAAAATGAATATTTTTCAGAGTAAACACACATTTAGGTTTATCTCGAATTATATTTACTACTTACTTACGATTTTTCGAACACTAGTCTTATTTTTGAACGTGGCCCCCTAAAAAGGCCCTGACTTCCAGATTGAAAAACGATGGCTAATAGGCGATAGGAAATTAAAACGCGGATTATGCTGTCGTTACGCCCGTGGGTAGTAAAATGCCGTAGTGTTTCACGAAAACAATTTATTCGTACTCAAAGTATTATAAATTAAAATAAAACAAAACAAACTAAAAATTGCTCACCGAATGTACTCGCAAAATCAACCTTTATGTACTCACAGAATAAGCCTGTATTTACTCACAGAATAAGCCTGTACGTTTCTCTTTTATTTCGCTTATTGTTGCCACTTCTCTTTCGAATTTATAACAGCGCGACTCGCGACACGGCTTGCTTATATATCCAAATAATTCGATCCCGAAATTTCTAGACGTTTGATTTGTAGCCCATTGTTTTTTGACAGTTGTAGCGATAAGGCTTTCTGTGTGTACGTCGTCGAACCTACGATTAGAAGACACACGACTACACTATGATAGTGCACGATATTGCGAATACATTCCGGATGATACTTGAGATTTTGATAAACGCGATTTTTTTTCTATTTACTATTATTCTTTATATATTTACTATTACTCAGACCGGTAGCACTATTTACTAGGAAAGTACTATGTTATGTTTAGTTATATGATCTTCAATAATAAGAGTAATTTACAAAGGTTCCAATGTTTTATCTTTTATTATAGGTTCGCGATCCAGTCGAATGGAGCTGAGAGTATGATCCTCAGTCCACAAACTCTCCTCTCTTGTAACGTGAGACAGCAACAGGGTTGCAATGGTGGCCACATTGACGTCGCTTGGAACTTTGCGAGAAGTCACGGGTAAGGAAATTTACTGTTTCATCAACCAGACTGTTAGCTATACAAACTGGTGTATTTGCAACATAGCTCAATTTTCGTGACTTTTCTTAATTGTGATTGGCTGCAAAGGGCATTCAAACAAGCGCTGTGTTTTAAACGTGTGATAGGAATTAATGCAGAACAACCATTCAACTTCGGAACGTTATGTTATTTTTTTTTCTTTATTTATACATCTAAATTAGCATACAAGCGTACGGCTGATGGTAAGCGATTTCCGCAGCCTATGGACGCTTGTAACACTAGAGCTATCAATA
Source organism: Saturnia pavonia (assembly GCA_947532125.1). Lineage (NCBI taxonomy): Eukaryota > Metazoa > Arthropoda > Insecta > Lepidoptera > Saturniidae > Saturnia > Saturnia pavonia. Next base: position 2,565,641 of record OX383916.1, on the reverse strand, counting down.
ACGCGTTGCCGACGTTAAACTCCCCTTCCCTAAAGATCTATGGAAACCCTACTCAACGCAGGAACACTACACAAGGTTATTTGACTGCGATCTACTGTAGGGTGGAGGTATTCCACCAGTAGAGCAGTACATTAATGATATCTTACATGTTTTTTTAGTTTCGTTGACGAAGATTGTTTCCCGTACAAGGCTAAGAAGACACGTTGTCCCTTCAAGCCTAGAGGAAACTTGCTGGACGATAGATGCAGGCCAGCCGTAAACATGCGCACCTCCAGGTACAAGGTCGGACCTCCCGGCAGGCTAAAGAGTGAGAATGATATCATGTACGACATCAAGGAATCCGGCCCAGTACAAGGTACGTGATATTCAGTCAATTAATAATAAATTTCCAAAGTAAAAAAAGGAAAAAAATAAACAGGTTATTATCGTATTCGATTCGTATTGTATTCTCGTATTTAAAGACCCCGTATAAAGACAACTTCCTATAGATATATATTTTGTACCAGCCGCACTAGAGAACAAAGTCAAATCGGATACAAAGTATGCTCAAAAAAAAAAATCATAAACCTTGTTCATCGTACGAAGGAATGTCATGTCCACTATGGACTGAAATGTACTTCTTTGTACATCTACTAAATTAATTTCATTATTAACTATAAACAATGAAGCAATGATGGCTCAGTTATAGCGTGTACAGTTCGCGTCGATTGACGTGAGTTCGAATCCCTGCAATGAGCCTGAGCTTTCGGTGAAGGAAAACATCGTGAGGAAACCATAGCATGGTGGTAGGGTTGTTACTAATGCCCGCCTGGTTAGCTACCACCCTCATGTTGAAAATCTGTCGCTAAGTACCTATCGGTGTGTTTCGGCAGCAGCAATTGAGAGCCAGTCTTCCACTAGGTTTAGCGTGTTATCATCTTGGGCCACATCGTCACTTAACATCAGGTACGATTGTGGCCACTACGCCAAATCTATAAAGATAAAAAAAACATTATTTATTTACACAGTTAAAATGTAAAAATAAACCCGATCGAGTTTCTTGCCGACTCTTCTTAATGACATCTTCCTAACCGGTGGTAGTGTTTTAAGGTTCATACGAAATAGAATAAATTTCATTAAATTTTTGTTCTCGCAGCTGGTCCAGTAGTTTACTTTATCAGGCAGCCTTGTGCGAGATTCCGCTATCGGTTTGAATTCCTTGTGCAAATAAAAGAAAACGGAACAACACTACCGAACGCTCTGATTTGATAATATTGAGTGCTTTAAGATTATATTATTTGATCTAATGATTTAAAGAGTTTACCGAATCTCAAAGATAAGGAACTATTATAACCATAACAACTGCTTAGAGAAATACGGTAAAATGATTTTCAAGGTTTATATTCTCTCACTTTTTCCGTTTGTTTTTAGCGATGTAAATGGTCTAAACCTTAGATTAATGATTTGCCTCCGCTGCGTTCCTGATACTTAATTTAAGGGTCTAACGATCGCGGCGAAAATGTCGATTGTCTTTTTATTTTTGTTTTGAAGTGTCTATTGCTGTTGTTCTTTACAGTCTTTACAGCTTCGGCGAAGTTTGTGCCGAGCGCAGAAGGTACAAAGCCGAAATGGCAACAAGTACCTTGGCTTTGGCTCTATTACTGTGCATACAATTTCGTGATCTAAATGTCAATTCGAGCTAACTACGATATATAAATATTTAAGAATATACGTAGCTCTATGTATTTAATTTACACTTACTCGAAAAAAGGTTTTTAGTGTTAACCTTAAGGGCCCTGAAGCCTCAAAAGGCTTTTACAGCTTCACCGGGCTTGGGGGTAAGCGCTGAAGACATCTCAGCCGCGAAAGCGTGGCAGCAAGCGCAAGGTTGCAAAAGTGGCCGAATATCGGCTTGGGCTGTTGCCTTATATGCAAACATAGCGATCTCTCTAATACCCTATCCGTAATTAATTCGATCTAACTAACTATACATACATACATATTTCTGCCTTCTGGGAGAAAGCATAACACATACCTTAATGGTATGCATTTGTGAAGTGCAGTGTAATGATTGTATGTTGATAGCTGGTGATTGCAGTGTCACTGTATCGCGCGAGCGGCTGTGACTCAAGGGCTCTATGCCGGAGGACCGGACTTAGGAACTGTAGCTTGCCTCAGCTTTCCCCGATAAAAGTTGAATGTATCCGAACGAAGCCGTATTAAATTACAATCCCTATTTTGACTACAATAAAATCCTTTTAGTGTGTTATGCGTTGTGTAATTTTTTGGACGTAAATGAAGCCTTTACGCCGCTATAGATGTTTTAGAAATGTATGAAAAAATGGTCATCTATGTACGTAATAACTCCACAAAGGTGGAAAGTTGAGCCCATTTACTTTGTTAAACTAAAGCGATACATATTTACAATCCGGTAATGCGTTTTCCAGCTATAATGACGGTGTATCAAGATTTCTTCCATTACCACGACGGCATTTACCGTCATACGAGACACGGTGACAACGTGCTTCACGGTCAGCACAGCGTGAGGATCGTAGGATGGGGTGAAGAACGCGGTGATAAATATTGGGTAAGTGGCTTGCGTTGGACGGCGTTACCACATCTCTGCTAATTTTAAAATAAACCGTTCTTTTCAGAACGTACTTCTTATTTCTAAGTGTACATTCTGTAATACAATTAGTGTCGATAAAACATCGATTAATAATCGATAGTTTTTAGGACTATCGAAAAATCAATTGTTTATTATATTTTTAGTATTTTTGTGATTATATAGTAGATTTTTGTGAACGAGTTTTCTCTGAACCCAATTTTTGAAGTCCACGCAGACGAAGTCGCGAGCAGAAGGTATTATTAATAAATGAATTCAGGAACCTTTTGTACTTTTGAAAATTAACGTGAGAACTTTTCGAAACAGATCGTTGCCAACAGCTGGGGGATATCGTGGGGAGAGAACGGCTACTTCCGCATCGCACGCGGCTCCAACGAGTCCGGCATCGAGTCGTTCGTGGTGACCGTCCTGAGTGACGTCACCGAGGCTTACCAGAGGAAATAACACCAAGCGCACCTCGTCATACCGCTCTGCGTCACCACCAGGGTCGTTAACACCGGGAGGGGTGTTGTTTTGTTGAATACCACTCGGGATTTTGGTTAACGTCATGTTGAGATATATCTTTTAAAGAATCACAAATAAACAAATAATAGCAAGGGTTTAAAATTGGGCCAATGTGATTACTGATATATTTTAAACGCCTTTTTAATATGTTATGTTAGTGCTACTGGTAATGAAAAAGTATTGTTTTCAAGTCCATAGAAAGTGACTTGTTCAATAATTATATAGATGCCACCAATTTTAAGTACCTATATAACTCCCAAAACCAACCAAGAAAAAAGCAGGAAATATGAATGCATTGTTATAACTTATATAGCTAAAAATTAAAAGCGATTATTAATAGAGACAATATAATATTACATACATGTATATAATATAACATATATTATATACATGGGTTAAAATAAGATCAAATTTATGAGCCGGTTTAAAGATTTTATTTAACTTTATACCCTTTTCAGTTTTCACCCCCTTTATTGTAACTTCACTTTTAGATTTAGATTTTTAGTTTAAATGAACTTAGCCGAATTTTGGATAGAAATAAAAAAAAATGAAATAATAGATCTTAATTATGACTTACAGAACGAAAAACTTTAAGTTTTTTTTGTTCGCTATATTTTGAGACAAATTTAGTTCGGAATATCAATGTGATTATCACAGCTCATCTCTTAATAAATTTCTACAACTAAATAAATTAAAAAGATATCTTATTTACCAACGTTATCCAAAATCCTCGATGTTACTTTTAAGTCGAAGAAAAATTATAATTTTTAGTGTACGATCTCCGACCGATTACTTAAGTAAGAAATAAATATATTTTCAACTTGGCTACCCGCGTAGTTATGTTAGAACCTGTCCAATTGTGGACAATAATTAAATATTTAAGGCGGTCACTTAAATTTAAATTATCGACTTTAATTTGAATCATTTTTATATCGATTAAATTATGTCATAGATTTTGTGCAAGAGTTGTTTACACTTGTAAAAAATTTTTTTGATGTTTTTTTTTTAATTTAGTCTGTTATAAACAGTAAAAAAAAATTGGTTAAGTATATAATTATTGGTGCAGTCTGTTCATTATAAAAACCCTTTCGTTCAGGAATTCGTCGCCCTGGTAGGGCTGCCATATTTCCCCTACGGTACCTCACAAAATTAAGGTACAAGGAGAACGTTAGATAAAATTTAAGTATTGATAAATTGTATGCGACTTTAATTTAAGCAAATTTTAGTATGAAGGATTTATAGTTGACGATCGAATACCGAAACAAAACTAAAACATAAATAAATTATATTGCAAGATATTTCACACAGTACTATTTTGGCCATATTACATTGGCAATCAATACATAAACACAACATAAAAGGGACAAGTTATGGTGAATGGACTGTATATTATTAAATTTAAAATATTTTTTGGAATTAATACGTCTTGTATGTAGATCTTTTATTTATATAAGTTACTATAAACTAGTATTTAAGAAGTAAGCCCTTATATTTTTGCATGTTAAATGAATATCATATCTATATAGATAATTACGTATATCGACAGTAATATAAGAATAGACATATGATACTTACAGTAGAAATAAAAACACGAAGTGAAAGAGAAAAGAGATAGGTCACGTGAATAAAACTACATTATATTTAAACTTGTATTTATTATACAGTATTTGTACACTGTATTATTTTTTTGTGAATTGTAACTGCCATATTAATCGTGGAATGTAATAAACAAATAAACATTTTTTTGTAAGTAAAATGAACTTAACAATTATTATTTAATAGTGTTTAACTTAACAATTATTACTGAATAGTGTTGAAAAGTAAAATAAGTCTTAGTATTTAGATCACATATCTCAACTGCTTAATAGACAATAAAATCATTTAGATCAGTTCATGGCTTTTTACTGTTCCCTTTTTTATATTATACTTATTTTGACCTTGTCTAGAAGCGATTTCGCCGCGAATCAACTCGCGTGAATTCATACGCGCGTCCGCGAGTTGTTTGAGCGCTGCGCATCGCGTCCATTAGTATCGCGAGAGTTTAAAATTTGCGCATAACTCGCGCGCAGTACGCCAAGCTCTCGGCTCGCGCGTATATGCGTTTCATGCGAGCCGAAGTTATCAGAAACTTCTAGGTTACGCCCAGTTTACGTATGAACTTCGAGCGAGTACACGTATGTAGAGAAATGGAGCGGTCAAACTTTGCAAAAAATAAACCATCAAATGATTTTATGGTCATACGGCAATAATAAATATTTTAAAAAAATGTTCGCATGGCGTCTTCAATTTGGATACAAACTTACTATGTGTAATTCTATCATAGAGAACTGGATGTACTAAGCACTTTTTTTAGTTTTCCTTCGTTTTGTTGTCTCTTCCAGCAACGTCAAGCTGGCCACAACCCGACCGCTTCGTCCAACTTCATGTTAAATACTAACCAGTATTATTACTATAGACTTTGTTAAGTACCGCCTGAATCCGTGCTCTAATGCGCATGCGTAATAAATTTCTTCGAGACGCGAAATGATACGCGGCGAATTCGCTCCTTCTGGACATCGCGGCATCGTAACAAAATGACTACACTATGAAGACGCTTGTCCTTTGCCTCATTGTTTTAATGTGGTAAAGATAGTTACATACCATCGAATTTGACTATTCATAGTATAACTTCTAATGCGCATATATAACTATACGCACACTTTTTTCTTGTCTATTCAATAAATTAAATGAAGAGTTTGGTATTCTGTTAATTCAATTATATTAGAAAAACATGACAATACTGAACATCGCCAAGTTACAGCAAAAATATAATTTTTGGAATGGTCTCAATGTATAGCGTACGTGTATTGGGGTTTGTTAATGTTCTATTTACCTTCTATTTAATGAAACATTATTTTTTAACTACCTATTTGTATATTGAAGTGAAACTTCTTATGCGACTTCCAAGCGTTAAATGTTAAACGATAAACGTTTAACGCACATTATCGGTCTCTCCTCTTTGTGTGAGCCAGAGCGAGAGAGCATTATATTATCGGTCTCTCCTCTTTGTGCGAGCCAGAGCGAGAGAGTACATGTCGGTGTGTATGTATATTGCACACTGTTTAAATAAAATAGAAAATGTCTTTTAAAATGAAGTTTCACTTCTATGGTGTGTGAATCGCACACACACCTTTTTTTTATTTCTCAAAATTAATTATTCAAATATCATGTTAAAGCTTATGGTCTCCGGACTAATAATTAAAAATGCTTTTTATGGACAGTCACGTACATACAGAATAATTTGCACATTTTATTCTTTTTCCGTTTGTAAATTTTTCAGTGAAGTTGCATGCGAAATGCGTATAGATGGCGGTTTCAAAATTATCTTCCTATTTCGAACGTATAGTGGCATTGGTATGCCAAAGGCACTCACTTGTTTTTTTTTTTTCGAAATGACTATACTGTTGGTCTGTTCAGCGACCACCTCCTTAACAGCTTCACCGGGCTTGTGGGCGAGCGCTTAAGGCGCTCAACCGAGGAAAAAGGGCAACAAGCGCATGTTTTTTTTTCGAACTGACCATACTGTTAGCCTTTGGGGCCCTGGAGCCTTTAAGGCTTTTACAGCTTCACCGGGCTTGTGGGCGAGCGCTTAAGGCACTCAACCGAGGAAAAAGGGCAACAAGCGCTTTTTTTTTTTTCGAACTGACCATACTGTTAGCCTTTGGGGCCCTGGAGCCTTTATGGCTTTTATAGCTTCACCGAGCTTGTGGGCGAGCGCTTAAGGCACTCAATCGAGGAAAAAGGGCAACAAGCGCATGTTTTTTTTTTCGAACCGACCATACTGTTAGCCTTTGGGGCCCTGGAGCCTTAATGGCTTTTACAGCTTCACCGGGCTTGGGGGCGAGCGCTTAAGGCACTCAGCCACGAAAGCTTTGCAACAACAACCGAGGGTGCCAAAGTGGCCGGCTCTGACTGTTGCAGCGATTGCAAATAAGTCGCGATCTGGCTAATTCCCTATCATTCGATCTACACTAACTAGACATATATTCATGTTTCTTCCCCCTGGGAGGACGGAAGGAAGATGTGTATGTGTATTTAGTAAACACAAAGTTTTTGTCTAACTAGACAAAAAGAAAAAAAGGTCCCTTACAAAACCTATGTACCTATGTGGCGTGCATGTATGTAGAGATGCAGTGTCATGTGTGTCTCTGAAAGCTAGTGAATGTAGAGCAGCGACTGTATCGCGCGAGCGGCTGCTTGTCTCAAGGGCTTCATGCCGATGGATCGGACCTAGGCTTGAGTTGCCGCAGAGGAGGGCGGTCGTGGCGGGTGTGCGGGAGCGAAGTTAACCGTACGTCCCCTGCGGAGGGAACGGTGGTATCGCGGGCGTGGGCGCGAGCACGCATATGTTGCGGGAGCGGACGCGTAGAATTCGGTGGCTTTCTCTATGTTGTCATCGGGATCGACAAAAAGATTTCGCGGACGGCGTTTATAGCGTTGGACAACTGGGATCGAATTGTCTAGGTTGTAATTCGCGGTGGCTTTTACGAGCTGGTTGGAATTATTCGAAGCGATATCGAAATATGTCCTAGTGGGATATTTCACATAGGCTTCTATCGAGGGAAGCCTCATGTCCCTGTGGAGGTCCATGTTCCTAACGAAGACTGGAGGGTCGACAAGGCAACGGAGAAACCGATTTTGGACTCTTTGCATGCGGGCAAAGTTGTGTTTAGACATATGTGCGAAAGCGGCGCAACTATATGTCGGAAACAAGCGCAAGAGTGCCAAAGAGGTGTGTGCAAACATCGCGATCTAGCTAATTTCTATCCGAATTCGATCTAACTAACTATACTTGTATGCATGTCTCTTGTCTTCTGGGAGGAAGGAAGTAACATGCGTACATGTATTTAGTAATCTGTCAATTTGGTCTAAGTCTAACTAGCCAAAAAAAAGGCTCCTTACAGAACCTATGTACCTAAGTGGACTCACTGTATCGACTCTGGTATTTATGTGTAATAACTAAATATTTCTTACCTTACTAGAAACTAACTTTGGAATAGGTTTCTTATAAAATATAACGCATAAAAACTTTTAAAATACATTATAATTTCGTGTCCGACCGTAAGTGTATTAAATGCAGATTTGGTGTTTTATTTCTTTACTGAAACCAAAATTTCAACCAATGAAACTTCGGTCAAACTAGAACTTCAATTATATAAAAATATATATATTAAGGTAAAACCACCAGTAATTGACACTGCACCAATAGTTGACACTCTGACGAAGAAAATTAAATATTTGATACTAAATTGATTTGAAGTCTTGAGTTTGTTAACCGACTTTTATAACTGACTGTACCTATATGTATTTATAACTTTAAAAATATATCAGTAATCAGTGATTTTGGCCATCTCGATCTTTGGCTTCCTTTTTTTTCTTAATATTTAATTTTCTTCGTCAGAGTGTCAACTATTGGTGCAATGTCAATTGCTGGTGGTTTTACCTTAGTTGCTCTGCAATACTTCCCGGGATAAATAATATAGAAAATTAAGTATCCTTATATTTAAACAATAATAGATACAATTAGTCTTTTCCTGGAATGATATGGTCAAAAATGGTAATTTTCTTCCTTAAGTCGATCCCTTAATCTTTTAGTTTTTCTTCGATTTCCCATTTCTGTATGTTGTCAAGTAATTTTATAAAACTTTATAAATTGGATATTTATTTGTCTAACTAGTTGATGGTTTTGTCGAATTTATTTTGTTTCTAGCTGCTTTCTCTACATTTGCTGCTCTTGTCTGAAATATCAAAATAGTTTGTCAATTGGTCTACTGTGGTTCTGATGAAAACTTCTTCTATATCTATACATATTATAAAACTCAACGTCTCTCTGTCTGTCTGACCTATTATTTTTATTTCACGCGAAAACCACTTATACGATTTATATGTTTTTTTTTTTATTTTAATTCATAGCTATGTTATCTGTCTAGGTTATAGGATATATTTTGTAAGATAAAGTAACATGCGAAATAAACAATGACGATAATGGTGAACCAATTCGGAAATAAAACGCATTTGAGGCGCTTAAATAGCTTACGCTGAGTAAACCATACGAGCTATTTCAAATTAATGCTCTACATAATTGTAGATCTTAAAAAGACCTACAAAGAAGTCAGTGATAGCATATATCTATCTTCTAAGGATCACCCACAATAAGCACTTTTGTCTTCAGTCTTTTGAGCGGGTGCAACATGATTCCCGCGCGCGCTCGACCGACGCCCATAATTCTGTAGTCCATGCGGGCACAGTAACTCATATATAAACCTAGAAATAAAATCTTCAGCCATTATATAAGAATGACTTACTTGTAAAGACTGTACTCTCTTATGTAAGGTCATCATTGAGTTCGATATTACCATGAGTTTCTCTCTATTTGTTGCTATGTCTGCCAACTGTAAAGGTAAGAAAAATAGAAGATAAAAAAACGCTATAGGAAACTTGGTAGGGCATTTCTGTGCAATTATATTGCCGATAGATACCACGATATTACAAACTAATGGGTTATGTTTATTCACCCAAATCACATATAGTCTATTCATATATCCGTGAGACAAAATGTAAACAAAGATACCAAAGCTCTTTATGACTATGTACTCCTTACTAATATTATAAATATGTAAGTGAGTTTATTTGTTTGTTACTCAATCACGCAAAATCGGCTAAACGGATTTGAATGAAATTTAGCACACAGATAGTTTATAACCAGGATTAACACACATGATTCTTTTTATCTCGGTAAAGACCCAATTCTGAAGTACACGCAGACGAAGTCGCGAGCAGAAGCCAGTAATATATAAACCTATATATTAACCAATAGACGAATCAAGAAGACATATTTCACTTTAAATCTTTTTCTATACATATTATAAAACTCAACGTCTCTCTGTCTGTTTGTTCGTTTCACGCGAAAAACACTTATCCGATTTACATGGTTATTTTTTTAATTCCTATCTATATTATCTGGCGAGGTAATTGATTATATTTTGTTAGATAAAGTAACAAATGAAATAAGCAGTGTCGAGAATGCTGAATCAATTCTGGAAAAGACACTCTTGAGTCTTGAGGCATTTAAATGGCTTGCGCTGAGTAAACTATAAGAGATATATCAAATTTAGGCCCCACATAATTGTAGATCTTAAAAAGATCTATAAAAAAGTCTACAATTGCATATATCTATCTTCTAAGGATCACCCACAAAGCATTACTGGGGTAGCACAATTCGCACGTGCGCTCGACAAAAAGCAAAGTTTATATATGCATCTTAAAAAAAAAAGATGAATAAAATATGCAAGCGTTCAAGCGTTCATTGAATGAGATATTTAACAATCACAAAAAAATACATACTAACAATAAACAAATAATAAAACTAAATTTATTAAAAACATAACAGAAACATAATCTTAAAAAACTATTAAATATTTTTATAATTTTGAAGTATTAAATATTTTAAGATTTGCCAGTTTATCGTTAGATAGCTACTTCTACCGTGCAAGACATGATTATTGTAGTAGTTATTTCATTTTAGTGTGAAATTCCGTAAATTGCCGAAATATGTGTCAGGACAACATTATTTTAATCTACCTTAATTTATTTTCACCCTTGTGCACCTGAAAACCATCAATACCTTACAAGTGAGCATTATCACTAACTCTGATAAAGGCTTTGAGGCTCTATAGTAAAAATAAATATTTATCTCACCAAAGCATCAAGCATAGCATCATTTTGAAGATCTTCTAACTTTTGCCGCTCGGATGTGATCATATTATGAACAGAGCCTTGTTTTTCTCTGTGAATTTGAATATATGAAAATATTGGACTCATTGGATGTAACAAATAGGCTAGTGGTTCATATGATGTTTACATAAGGCTAGTGTTCTTCTCACACTGAGGAGCAGCGTATGTGTAAGAATCGAGCACTTTATTACAAAAAATGAACTTATTAACATTGTTTTACGTATATAAATCACGGAGATTGGCGCAAAACTAAAACAACTTGAGCTGATTGGTAAGCGCCACGGACAATGCTGAGGATTGACGTGAGAAGAAAACCAACCTAAGATTTTAACTAAAGCAAGCCCCCAGTTTATTACTGAGATATTTACAAAGTTGCTGCTCTTGAGAAATGCACGGTATTAGCTACATTAGGAGGACAACATAATAACACATAAAAACTTCTTAATTATTAAGCTCCTGTGAAATATATACACTATACAAATGCAGTTCAGAACATGTAGGCAATTGCATTTTTTTTAAATAGTGTATTATGTTCCCTTTCAACTCCCAATTTGTGCCAAAGGATCAATGATAGACTACAATGAGAACATATTCTAACATTTCTAATAAGAAATTCGCTTAATCAAATTCTCAAAATGAATTAACATACAACGCAAAGCTCAACCAGTGGGTCTTGAAACTAGAAATCTTGGACAGAAGTTCTTTATAAAAAAGTACATAGGTGGGCAATAAGAAAGGATTATAAAAAAATTATCTGGTTCAACTAGAGATTACATTCCGTTGAGTTGAAACTTCAAAACTTTTTTAAGTCATATCACTTTATAAATAGACCAATTAGAAAATTTTACACTGAGGAAACAATTTGGAAAATTAATTTTTTAGTTAGCATCAAATTAAGTTATAAATCACAATACATTCCCAAAAACTATTTTTACCGCACTTCTCTACACATCAAATTCAGTGGCATGCAATCTAACAATTCATTTTCGAATAGGGTTAAATAGAGGGTGAAAAATAAGAAGACGCCTGAAAATATTGTTGATGGTAAATCCCGTCGGGCACGAGGTAGAAAGATCATGAACACTTACATTAATTCTTTCAAATGCGTGTTAATAGTAGTCAGTGGCGGCTCATATAATTCCAGTAAACCTTTAGCTAATAATTTTACTGGTTTTGTATCCTCAGAGGTAGGGTTGCTCGTACTACAAAACAAAAACAAACTTTTTTGTATGTTTACATGTTAAGGTTATGACAAAATATTTCATAGACTGAACTAACATACCTTTCCATACTGTATGTATATAAAGTAATAATTCTATATAGACTCCAAATTTATTAAAAATTAATATTTACAATTTACTTATGCTGGGTATATACGCATTTATATTATAATCAACACATCAATCTATGTTGGCGAATATGTCTAATGTCAAAAAGGAAAGCAAAAACCACACAGTAAACAACTATCAATAGGTCAACTGGTATATGGTGTTACCACTTACCAGTTTTAGGGATAAATAATGATCATTCAATTTATATATATATAATAAAATTGAAGTGTCTATTTGTAATGTCAAAATAACAGGTTTTTCTTAAATGCATGTGAAAATATACAGGATAAAAAAACATTTTAATTTTTTTTGTCTATCTGTCTGTCTGTTTGTTCCTTTCGACTATAGAGGTGTGAGGACGTGTTTTTTAGGTGAAGATTTTGTACTTAAGTAATTGCTGTTATACGAAGTAAATTATTATAATACCCTTGAGAATATTTTATTCTACACACAAACCCACATTAATGTTTTATGCTCAATAGAATAATCCTAATTACACACATTTACTCTTTTAAGTCATTAGACTGACAAATATAACACCACTCACTCCATAGAAAAACCACAATCTGTTTTATAAGTCAGTGAAAAGGTACACAAATAATGGCGTTCTCTTTTATTGGCAAATTGGGACCACATGACTAATCATGTATTTTCTTTCGATTAGCTCAAAATATATTGCCTATCGACGTCAGTTATCAATTTAGAAACATATTCATTAGAACTATGTAGGTAATTTTTCTATCAATTCTATATTTGCAGAAATATTTACATTATTTTTTTTATCATTAAATTTTTCAATGGAGAAGAAATATTTTTATCAGATTAAGTACTTACCGTTAAAATTTACTTTACATTCATAACAACATGGGGCGCTTGGTTTACAGCGGCACAATAAGGCGGGACGTACTTTTAAGATGATCCATGTACGTCTAATATTTTATATGCTTGCATAATAATGATTATCTACAGTTAACGAACATTTTATTGACAGAAATTAATAATTTCTCATTATCTTATTCAAGTTATTAGAAATTCTTTGGCACATTGGTTATTACCCGTGTGCCTAACTAATACTAACTAAACTAATATACACACGAGCGCCCACTTGCGGTCATTATAATTAAATATAAATAGCACGGAGGGAGAAACGAAAAATTTAAATAATTAATAACAAACTTCAAATTATAAATTGTGTAAATAAGCAATAAAACGAATTTAATAAAATACTTATAAATAAATGTTCACCATGTAATATGAACATACATATATTATATTACTTATACACTTTTTATTTATATGTATATATATAAACATTTCTTTTTTTAACTATCACTTAAAAAAATTGAGCGACCACAGGTAAAGGTACACAAAAAAATGTATTCGTGTGTCCCGCAGCTTGCTTAGTTTGCTAATTTGACGAGCTAAAAAAAAGCTCATTTGCTTAAAACTTTGTTGAATAATCAATACTTAGCGATGTTTTACCAATTTAGCGACCTCTTCATCTACGTCACGACGACCACATCTTTTAGAATGTGCTATAGCAATTTGCATATCAAAGTTAAAATAAGAATCACCGTCAGATAGCTGTCTAATAAATCGAATAATAAAGCCATATTAATCTAACATATTTAATCATTTTGTAAATAGAATTCGGACAAAAATTATGTGTGATACCTAAGCAGACTGTCAAGAAACTGATTTTTTTTCATATATTAACGTATCTTAGCCGTCTGTGTCACTGTGTGATACTATAATATTCATTTCTACGTTATTGTAACATAAAATATTATAGTCTCTTAACCGTGTGAAACGCGCTTTAACAAAGTTTCTTATTATAAGTTAGATGTGGTTTAACTTTATACTCATTATAATTTCATTCATAAATAAGAATGTTATCTTTGTCGTACAAGGTACATACAGATAGTATATACAGAAAAGGAATTGATTCCTTAGAGGTATCGATGCTTTGCTTTCGATGCCAAGTATGTTTGGAATTGATATTTAAGTTTTGATACTAAGCCCAGTATTGATACTTTTCATTGGTATCGTTACTTTACAGCTCTACTGCAGCTATAGGGCAATCCCCAACCAAAAGTTACTAATAGCAGTGTTGCCAGAAAATTATTATGTGAATTTGGAATTCATTGAATGAATTACAGAATTCATTGGATGCGTTTGTTTCTTTTGATTTGAAAATTTAGCATCACACAGATTTTTTGCTTGTCACATTGAGTGAGACAAATTACTTTTATTATACTACCTTCACCAAAATAGTGACGTCTGGAAAACTTTCGGGAAAAGGACGACAACACTGCATTATGTGAAATATGTTTCAAAACTGTTAAAACTAGTGGACACACTTCCGATTTACAAAACATTTGACAATAATAATAAAAGGTGCTGATTAAATGAATCCTTAATGATCCCGGATCTACAGCATCAGAAACGCGTAACAGTTTTACTGGTAACTTATTATTATATATGGTAACAAATCAATGTTTATGTTAGACTGTGATATATGTGACTGGAAATTGTATTTAAAAAATAAAAATTACTTTTAGCTCATCACTTATACTTTTAATGAATGTACGTGTGTTTACTTGTTTTTAATTATTATATAAACGGCCTCAATTTAATTAGCTGTGCTTAATTTGCCTTCTATTCATTTACACAAATAAAAACATTCCAAAGTACTCGATACCATGGTATTGAAACTTATTTTTCGAACATTGATTGGAACCAATACATTTGATACGATACTAGTAGGTACCGTATAAAGTATCGATTCTTTTGATGCGGTACCGTATCCTTTGTCGTACCTAACCGTTTCTTCATACGTTGATGCGATACGATGTAAAAGTGCAATAATAAAAATATTCTACGTACAAACGTATAGACTTTATCACTAAGGTAGCATTAGTAATAGTTATAACTACAATATATTTTTTTTAGATTAATGCGTTTAGACTTTTGCGCTATAGAATGAAAATCATAGAAAATTAAATATCTGGTGACACGAAACGAAACGCAAATATTTTTTTATGGCCGACGGGTTCTTTGGCTTGTTTTGACGTTCTTTGATCTTTCATTAGATTTTCGGTGAACCGTGAGAAGATTTTTCTTTATTCTCTTTCCAACGAAAATCAGGTGAAACCTACGTCGCCTTTTATTATCGAATAATATATAAATAAAGCTATCAATCTGGAAGTATTACAAGTTACCAGGGAGGACGCCAATATGACGTCCGTCGCTAGAACACAGGAACAAGATGATTCGGGTGAATATTCGGACGCATCGCAAGATATCGAGAATAGTAACTCTTTGAACGTAAGTTTGGACTGTCACTACCTATACTTTCGTTTTGGCGCTAAAAGTATTACGCGGATACTTTCTCCGTAACTCTCGCGTGTCGGAATGTACATTTCTTTTCGTTATATTGAGGTCATGATCGGGCACCACTCACTGCATCGCCACCGTACTGTTTGGACTTTAATTTTAGAACGCCACGTAAATTGTAAACAAGTTTTTTCTCGCGTAGCATGCAGTTGTTGAAAGTTGAGAATTGCTTGCAGGATGGTCAGCAGGAGTCCGAATATGACTCGCAGGGCAGCGACTCCGACCGCTCTGATAGAGATCCTGAAAATCAGGTAATATTATTTTTATATTTTGAATAATTTCATATTAACAGCATTAACATATTTTTAGAAATTGAAAGTGTTAGTTCTTCAAATTAGAAAGTTACTAAATAGTATAATGAAATGATATACATTTAAAATGTAACAATTTTATAATAAATGGTAGGTATTCTATGAGACACTATGAAGAATTGATGTAATGTATCAAATTATTAGAGATATAAACAGATAAACTACTATTATTTTGTTATTATAAATATTTGTTTTATTTCAATATTTGTCTGTTTAATTATTAGATCACTATATTGTGTCATTATTGGGATCAAATTCAATTCTTGAGCTCTTCAACCAGAAGGCATGCATAAGGCAATATTGTTTCTTCCAGTATGTTTTTGTTTGGAAACAATCCACTTTCCCTTCTATCAGCCTTAAAAGGTCCACACCTTGTCCAGAAAAGCACCCCCAAATTTTAATATTTCCTCCATCATGCTTTAATGTCACTTTTGTGTACTTAGGGTCTATTTGGAGGGCAACATACATATCGTTTTCCATCAAAACATACCCTGTTTATTTTTGTGTCATCAGAAACCAGTAAATGGTAATACTAGGTTCAGATCTAATATATAAAGTTTATTTATTTTTTAGCCAATCTTGTGTATCAAAGAATGTACTGCTAGCATGGAAAAGTTTTACGATGCCGAGAGATATACAAAAAAACATGCAGTTAGTTATACTTGTTAGTTTGAAAAGATCATTCCTTTAAATAAGCATTCTTAATTGTATGACCACAACTGTATATGTGAATCTGTTTTGTTTAAAATTCCTGTAAATTTTCTGTCTACACATTCAGTTATGGAGTTGGTTCAATGTAATTATAATATTAGTTATATCAGTTTACATCACAGGACCTTGGGGCTAAGGGCTGACGAAATTATACATTGCCCTCTTGCTTAATTCATGATAATTCATCAGTGGCCTTGTTGTATATAAAGAAAGGCCCTGTTTAGTCTACATATGTTAATTTTTGATGAATATCTACGTATTCGTATCCATGCTTAAAAATGGTGTATGGTAGAAAAACTTTTTCGTGATACGGATGATATTTTAATGTAATTTGCAATTGATTGATTCTATTGGTACATACTGTTCTTCCTTCTTAGGATGACAACTAATTTACCTTTTTGTGAAGTAATTATGTAAAAGTTATAGTTAAGCTTGTGGTCGGTGGAAATGAAAGTGTAGCATGTAAATATACATTTAATTCATAAAACTCATTTCACTCACTGTGTGTACGGATGAGTGTGGCAATTTTTGTTATGCAAGAAAGTGCTACCCGTTTTTATTTCTTCATGAACTCGGCTTCACTTTTATCAGTTTAAAATAAATTTGAAATATACCTAGTAAGTATACAAATAATGCCCTATAGTTTATCTAAACTAATATTATAAAGAAGCAAGATTTGTTTGTTTGTATGCATTGAATAGGCTCTGAAACTACTGGACCGATTTGAAAAATTCTTTCACCATTAGAATCCTACATTATCCCTGTTGAGTATAGGCGATAGAACATTTCCAAAAAAGTTAGGGATCCGTATGAAAACTTCGATAATGTAACCCAACGTGTGAAAAAAATACCGAAAAAATCGTTATATCGCGTACGCTGCGGAAATTATTGACAATAGAGCAAAGTGATGTAATACAATTTTATAGAGAACATCAATATCTACAAAAAAGTCCAGGATACCATATGTCTAACAATTACAGTTATGTCCCAATAACTACTTTATGTTTAAATATGCAATAGTAATGCCGTAGTAGTTTTGTAGATATGATCTTTTTACAAACATAAGAAATAAAAATAAAATAAAGAAATAATTAAACAAAAAATTATAAAAAAAAACCTAAAAAACTTTCTCTATGATGTATTCTTTCGTAGTAACCCCCGACGCAAAAAGAAAGGTTTGTGTGTATGTTAAAATTTATAATTAAAGGGCCAAAGCAATATACGTCACATTGTAACAAAAAGTCTACACTATGAATTTGTTCGATAAACCTCTGTTTTCATTTTTGCCTATTTTTTGTGATGGTGGCTGACTATCATCATACTAGCTCAGTTCTTTAAAGAAGTCCAACTGTTGCTAAGGCTGGTTCATCATCATCATCAACAACCTATAGTAGTCCATTGCTGGATATAGGCCTCCCCTAATGAGCGCCATAGCGCCGCCTTCAGCTTGCCGCATCCAGCATCTGCCTGCAGTCTTTCGCAGATCGTCATCCCACCTGGCCGGAGGGCGTCCTACAAGTACGATTGCCGAGTCGTGGTCTCCATTCAAAAACCCTACCCCAGCGGTTTTCGATTCTTCGCGAGATATGGCCGGTCCACTGCCTCTTCAGCTTGCTAATTTTTTGAGCTATGTTGATAACTTTGGTTCTCTATAGGATGTAGGCTGGTTAGTTAAATATTAACTGGTAAGTTGATATTTAACTAACTGGTAAGTTAGTTAGTTAAATACTTTTGGAAGAGTTTTCACTGTATCAAGGTGCTTAACCCAATATTGGGCCAGGTCTTTGCACTCTAAGAGCATGTATCTGATTGTCTCCCTTTTCCATGCACACTGGCTTTTTGTGACAGCTAAATTAAAGAGATGTTTGCTGTAGTGTCTATGTCCAGTTAAGGCTTCGTAACCATTCATGCTTGTCATCTATCTGTTCAAGCGTGAAATGGCTTTAGAGATTTTGAGGTTGACATAGGGTTGTGATTCCTTTGCCTACCTGCAGTTTATCGAATGATCAATATTAGGGCTGACGTGGTGCAATCACCAAGGGGTTTTTGTTGAGGTTAATTGTATATGCAAATTTCATATTTGTTGCAAAAGTTGTGAAGCATTTATATTGTGAAGTAGATCAAGGTGGTCGGTTATTAAAGAAAATATTTTATTACTGTTAAGAAATCTACTAAATGTTTATTATTACATTTTATGTGGTAGGAAGGTAAGCATTAGTTTTAATGGTTGCTTTTACTTTTTTTTAGGTTACATAATTTGTTGGTACTTTGAAATTAAAATTATAATCATACGTAATATCTTAACATTAGTTGATTTAAAACTGAATAAATTGACAAAAGTAACATATTATAGAATGACTTTCTAAAAACTATAATAATCGCTAGTTTATTTGTTGTTTAATGTTTAATAACATTTGTTGATAATCCTGTTAATTGAAGAGCATTCTCTGCAATACCTCATTTTGGGAAGGTGGTTTCTATCTGATTAGCCACCGCAAGGTTGAAGGTATTTAATACTTTTCGCTTGTTCCTCGATCGACTGTTTGAGCAATCTGTCGTATGGTATACGAGATCGGAAAAACAGATGCAGGTAGCTCTAGTAGCGCGTTTCATTGCTATGCGATTCGCATAATGAACACAGATACGAAGAGCCCTTATCTATACTAATATAATAAAGCGGAAGAGTTTTTTGTTTGTTTGTTTAAACACGCTAATCTCTGGTACTACTAATCGGATTCGAAAAATTCTTTTTTTATATGATAGCTGGATTCACATGGAATAGTATAGGCTATCTAGCAACACACATTACTTACATTCCACATTACTTATTTTAATGTTTCTAGTAAATCTAATTCAGATATGCGAACCTATGTTAAGTTCTCACGATATTCACAATGATATTAAAACATTTGTAATCTAACGACACAGCATTGTAAGGAAAATTATTATTATTCCTTGTTCATCATACGAAGGCTTGCATGACATGTCCACAGAATGTAAATTGTTACGTCGTGCAAATTATAACATAACCTAAAACATGTATTTTGACTATCAATAAACATTAACAAAAGTTTTTGATACTGATAAACGTTATAAAAACATTTTGCACGACAAAATTCTAAATAACTTATCCATACAATGATTTTTTTGAGATTTCCTATTTTTTTTTGTTACTACGTTCATCGTTACTCTCTATGTCACTTAAAACGAGAGAGACCAAAATAATAAAAAAAAGGAATCGAAAATTAATCGTACGAATCGAAAATCAATCGAATTGATCGTACGCCGTGGTACATTTAATTTATTAGTTTCTTTTTTAGTTTCGAATAAACATATATGTTTACGTAATTCTTACATTTTGACTGCAGCAACACGCAACGAAGAACATTGACTGGAAGAATTAATTTTCTTGTTTGCAGTCTGGCTTCAACCAATTTAAATTATGCTACATCTCTAAAATAAACATTAGTCATGCGACATGCCAGCCTTCTTACGATGAACCCAGAATAATATAATAATAAAAAGTTAGGATATTACTAACTAGCAACCCGTCTCGGCTTAGCACGGGTAGCAGAGTAAGACATATAACTAACTCTATTGGTTTACCGTCTGTAAGATTTTTTCCGACATCTTCAAAAATCATCGTTATATTTCAACCAATTTACACAAAACTATAGTGAATTATATACCTAAACTTTCCTCATGAATCACTCCGTCCATTGATTAAAATACGTTCGGTAGTTTTTGAGTTTATCGCGTTCAGACAGACAGACGCGGCGGCTTTGTTTTTTAATATAGTAAGATTTGTATGAAATGTTGTCCATATGAATTAATCATATTTTCTGATAGACAGCCTATATAAAGAAACAGATGGCAGATGGCAGGATTTAACTCAAAAACGGCTTGACCGATACTTATCTATCAAGTTTTGTACACTTTATATACTGTAAGAAATCGTAAAATAAAAGAATTTCAAATAAACATTTTTATTGTTCCGATCGCAAGATGGCATCACCCGACGAAAACCGAAATAAATTAAACGCCAGTGAAACCACGGGGCACAGCTAGTTCTGCATATTGTATATCCAATTTATATGTTCTTTATTTTAATTTATATCTATGTTATCTGGCCTAGTTATAGGATATATTTTGTAAGATAAAGTAACATATTAAATAAGCAGTGATGATAATGGTGAATCGATTAGGAAAAAGATGCATTTCGGGCGCTTAAATGGCTTACGTTAAGTAATCCATATTAGATATATCAAATAATGTACTACATAATTGTAGATCTTAAAAAGATACACAAAATAAGTCAGCAATAGCAAATAACTATCTTCTAAGGATCACTCACAATAAAAAATTTTGGGGCAGACCATTTCGCGCGTGCGCTCGACCTACAACATTTTACAGTTCACGCGAGCGGAACCGCGGGCACAGCTAGTATATTATTATAAGTGTGTTTGGATATTTGTTACTCAATTACGCAAAAATGTCTGATCGGATTTGGATGAAATTTGACACAGCTAGTTTATAGCCTGGATTAACACATAGAATACTTTTATCTCGGTAAAGACCTAGTTCTGAAGTCAACGCAGACGAAGTCGCGGGCAGAAGCTAGTTTTGAATAAAACTGTAACCACTACTTAGTCTGTATTGTTGCACATTGTGTTTAAATATTTGTATGAAATAATTATGAGTCAGTTAGTTGCATAATTACTTTTGTTATTGTAATTTGTTAGTCATAATATGAGAACGTTATTGTCGCCTTGTGTGTATTGGTTCTGGATAACGTAATATGTTTATAAAATATTTAGCTACCAAGTGATTGACAGCCAAACAACCAACTATTTTTTTTAAAGTAATTATGCGTTAATTTATGTTAAAAGACCTCTAAGTACCAAATTTCAAGACTCTAGGTCTCTGGGAAGTAATCCGTATGCTTTGATAGATAGTCGGTGAATAGGCGGAATTTTAACCATGAAGTGGTATGTTTTTAATGCGTCGCTTAGAAACTTGATTTTTACAGCAATATGGGTCTGTAGACTTTAGTATATGATATTAATCTCAAGTATTTTTCGAGTCAAGGGACATTATGGGACATCTTGATTCACGGACAGACAGACAGCCAACAAGCTTTTTTATTATGAAGTACGGAACCCTAAAAAACATTGTTTATGCAATTTGGGTTCAGATGCTCTGGTTTTGAAATGTATACGGGAAATTATACTACTCTGTCAAAAAAGTACCGGGAAAAGATACACAAAATGTTAGTTATTCATTCAAAATTATTTTATGGCCTTCAAAGTATGCTCCTTCAGGAACGATACACTTACGCCAACGAATAATCCAGCCATCAAAAAATTTTTTAAACGCTGTTTCCGGAATCGAGTTTAGTTCTCGTCGCGAATTCTCCTTTATGTCTTCTATCGAATGAAAAGTGGTAATTTGAGTTTAGGAAAAAGAAAGAAGTCGGCTGGAGCCATATGTGGTGAATAAGGTGGTTGCTCGATGGTATTTGATGAGTTTTTAGTCAAAAATTCGTTCACATTGATGGCCTTGTTCGAAGATGCATTATCGTTGTGCAAAATCCAAGAATTTTCTTTCCACAAATCTGGTCTTTTTCGTCGAATTTGCTCTCTTAAACGCCGCATAACGCTCTAATAATATACTTTATTTACCGATTCACTTTCCGATAAGAATTCCGGGTGTACAACAGCGCGACAGTCAAAGAAAACTGTCAACATGACTTTTGATCGACTTTGGCGTGGTTTTTCGGTTTCGGTTCAGTTGGAAGGCCCGCTCCGAAGCTTGTTGACTAGTTTGCATGTCAAAATCATAAACCCACATCTCGTCACCAGTAACAATGCGTTTCATGTCTGTTAGGTCGGAATTGACTCGTTCTAGCATGTCCTCAGCGACTCTTATGCAATTGAGTTTTTGGAGAAAATTCAAGCCTTTTGGGACTAGCCGAGCGGCAACATGTTTCATACTGAATTGATTATTTATAATGAAACGGGTCGAACGAAAGATGTTGATGGCTTACCAGGGCGAGGCAAATGCTCCAGCATATCTCGACCGCTTTTGAACTCTTTTTAACACTCATATTCACAGGTTTTTGATAAAGTCGATTCACCGTAACCTTTCTGTAACATTTTCGGTGTCTCCGTACACGAAATTCCATTGGCGATGCAAAATTTAAGATAACTCTTTGTTCGATTATTTTGTCCATTATGAAATTCGCAATACACACTAGATATGATCTAACTAAAAACAGCACTGTATTTAATCTAAATGATAGATGCAAATCAAACTCCGCGCCAAATTGAAAAACAGTTGTGCCAATCTAAGAACAAAAAAAATATACAAAAAATTGAATTTGGAACCATAAGCAAATCATCTATTCCCGATACTTTTTTGACTGAATGTATGTAATACCTCAAATTGGATAAGTAACGGATATAGTTAGCCGTCGCAAAACTTACAGGATATTTTGTACTTTTTGGGAATTTCTGCGATCGACTGTCGATTCCAGTGAATAGAATTATGAGATTTTTTTAATATTATGTTTTTTGTATAATTTCAGGAAACAGAACGCCGAGTAGACGATGACGAGGACCGGAGCAACCCTCAGTATATACCGAAAAGAGGTACCTTCTATGAACACGATGACCGGACGGCTGCCAGGTAATATCGCCCTGCATTTGCATTAAAAAACAAAACTTTTAATCTTTTGAAAATATGTAGTTAATAAATCGTTTGCACAGTATCCAACACTAGCGTGTACTAGGAAGTATGATGTGTCAAACAAAATTTAACTTTGACATGAGCACTTTTCGCTTCAAAATGACTAAAAAGCCCGGTTTGGAACATTGCCAGAAAACAGAGTTTTGGTAGGGAATTTTTTAAATAATCGTCTGGGCTAGTTAAAATTTTCAGTTGCCAGATACCTATCAGTGTTTCCCGGCAGATTCTTTTTCATGTTAAGAAATAACAAACGGCTGTATACCATGTCATGTTAATTCGTATAGTAGTGAGTATACTGAAATACTAAACAGACTTTACTTTAGGTGCCCGGACCGGCCCCGGCCTGGTGTAGCATGAATTCCTTCATACAAAAGTATTACTATACATGTTTGCCCGTGTCCCGGCCGGCGCTCGGCTTGATGTAACATGAATTATCCTTTAAAAGACCCCCTTTTTTAAGTTTTCAATGGAATTTATACGAAATTACTTCACATTACATTACATTTTATAAGTTGATTGACTATTGCTCGTTAACTTGTAAAGCCTACTTACCAATATTTGAGACCGCAATCTGGTACACTTGAATTATTCAAACAAGGTTAATTCTTCGAGTCAATATTCTTCATTGCGTGTTGCTGCTGTAAAAATGTAGGAATTACGTAAATATATATTTTTATTCGAAATTAAAAATAAACTAATAAATTATATGTACAACATCGTTCCATTAATTTTCGATTCATTGATTTCATTATTTTGGTCTACTCTAGTTTTAAGTAAGAAAGAAAGTAACGGTGCATGTAGTAAGAAAAAAATATTCGACAAATCACAAAGATCATTGTATAGAGGAAGTTATTTAGGAACTTATCGGGGAAATGTATTTTAATTGGATTTTGAAAATAGTGATGTTCCAGTCCATCTGAACTAATAGTAAAAAAATCTTACGAGATATTCATATCGTAAGGTTTTCTGAAAAAACTAAACACACAAATTATGAATTATAACAAAAAATAATATTTCAATGAATTAATAAAACCCTCAATTCAGTAATTGAAATATTAAGATTCAAATAATTGGAATATAAGATATAAAGTAACAGAACATTACAAAAATGAATGTAACAATATTATTTTTAAGTTTGACATTAGTCATAGTCAGTTTATTCTATGAGCATAGAAAACGCTATATATAGACTTAAAGGAAAATGGGTTTGAAAGAGTTGCATATCATATACGTTATATCACGGCCGTTATATGAAACGTTGAATAATGCGTACATGTATTGCCGGTAATGACCGAGCTGTTCAGTGAGGCGCAGAGCTATTAATTATGGAAAGTTAAAATTTTATTCACCTGTACTGCTAACACACATTATTAGAAGCATTGTTGGCTCAGTGGTAGCGTTTATGGACACCGCATCGATCGAAGTGAGTTCGAATCGCTACTATGAACCATAGTATAAGTTGAAAATCTATTGCCAAGCACATGTAGGTAGGTGTACACTGTACAGCACTTAAAGAGCTACTCCACGCATACACTTTTATTTCAAAACTAGCTTCTCACTTCCCGTACCTACTTGCCTACAGCTTGCCAGGTTGCGTAACGTTCACGATTACTACTCCGTACTCTATGGTCGCAGCGTGGTTATATCTACACTATATATAATATATTATAATAAAGCGGAAGAGTTTTTGTATGTTTGAACACGTTAATCTCTCTGCTACAACTCTCAGCTAGCCTAGAATATTGATTTTTGTTAAGTAAGTCGGAATAAATAGCGCATCCTAACTGCTTTATCTCCGCGTGCGCTGGTGTATTGGTTAGTGAGACGTAAATACAATGTTCTACATGGATGAATAGTTTGGGAGATAATGTAAAATGAAATAATTCAACACTCGGTTCGGGTCTATTACTATAGGTGTTGTGGCGCGAACGAGCCGCGTGACGTATGACGCATAACCTCTTTCTGTACAATAAAAATATTTTCTATACTTTTGTAATATATAAATTTCTCGCGGGGCACAGCTAGTATCCTATAATATTGCTTGATAAATAGTGTATAAAATTCAAAAAGTATTTTTCAAATCTGACTGGCAGTTCCAGAGATTAGCGCATTCAACCAAAAAAAACAATCACTTGAGATTTATGATATAAGTACAGATTATAGTATAGAGATGACTAATCGTTTTAGCGGTGAGGATACGACAAACACGACATCTGAGGCTGCATCAGAGAAGAAGGAAGGCAGCGAGACGCCGGCCGAACGACGTCGTCCTCCACGCAAATCTGACATCGTCAACAAATGGTCTCATGACAAATACATTGAGAATGAACAGGTGAGATATTTTCTATATGATATTTGTGTATACCAAGGCTGCTCGAATCATTCGATTCCATCTCAGCCTTTAGGAGTGTTATTATTTGTGGACCACACACTGAATAATATTTGCTTACAGTCATGATATAAATAGATATATATTTAAAACTAGCTGAGTGCCAAGGTTTCACCAGTGTTCAATTTATCCGACAAACTCCATGGTGCTGGTCCTGTAGTTAACTACAGCTGGCCAGATTTCTTGACGTTCATAGTTCCTGTTCCGCTTCTTAGGGTCATAGCGTGAAGTTATGTAGCCTATACTATTCCTTGTGACACTGGCTATTACTTACAAAAGTAATTTTTCGAATCGGACTGGTAGTTCCAGAGATTAGGGTGCGTTCAAGTATTACGTAACGCAATTTTTAGTTTTTCACCCCCCTCCCCCATGTAACGCGTAGTAACATTTTTCTGTACCTCCCTCCTTAAACGTTACGTAACACCCTAGTGACCAGTTTTACCTCAAAGTCATAATTATGTTGCGCATAAACATAAACGAAAAGATGTGCCAACTTGGGAGAACAAAATAAAAATGACGTATAATACAATCGAGGGATTCCCCGTAAAAAATAAACGAAAAGGGTTCCGAACTTGAGAAATTTTAATTGCTTAGTTTTTATTTAAATAAAAAAACAATGTTACGCAACGCGTTATTCGCATCCCCCTCTCGCCCTTGTAACGCATCGTAACGTTTTATAAGACCTCTCCCCAATTGCGTTACGTAATACTTGAACGCCTCCTTAGTGTGTTTAAACAAACAAACAAAAAACTCTTCAGCTATATTATATTAAAAATGAACAAAGCTTTCAGTAGTTATCATCATCATCATCAACATATTAAAATGCACGCTACCAAACGCGTGGTGTCCCGCTGCTGTTGGCGGGTCGTTTTCTGGCCCGCGGGACTAGGGTTGTGCCGCCTTGGTATACACCATCAGCGGTCAGTTAAAATTTGACATTTATAAAATCGATTCTGACTGATATCGACCAATTTTTTTTCAAATTGCCCACATTTAGGCATTAAGTCATACATTTAGGGTTATTTATAACTTGCTAAGCAGCAAGTGAAAGTGATACTTAAGCGAACACTCGTTTAAGTAATAAATAAATATAACACAATTTTAAACTAAATGTAGGTTGTATTGTGGTAACTAAACGGCTTGATATATATACATATATAGATATTTAACGATAGACGAAGTTATAATCGATTTGAAAGACTTTACGACATCTCACGTCCTGGAAGGTAATGATTTTTCGTGTTGAATTTTTATTATGGCTATTGGTAGTATTCTTGTTTTACTAATCTCTAGTGCAAGCCATAATGCAAGTTGGATATATGTTGAGTTTTTCATTGTTTTTTTTTACAGATACCAAAAACACGTGATGAGTTGGTGTCTATATATGGTTACGACATTAGAAATGAGGAGGCACCGCCCCACGCCAGGCGTAATAGAAGATATGGGTAACTTTATTCTTCATATCTTTTCTATTTTTGATTTAAGCCCAAGTAATTTGACCACACAAACTAGTATAGCGCCTTTCGCAAAAATAAATTCCGAGTCTCCGAGATGACACTTTATCTACAGTAGGCGATAAAAAAATGCAAACAAAAGAAATGTCAGTGTCAAAGTGAAGTTTCAGGGTTAGTGAACATTTTCGTACATAGTCTAATTATTAACTTATTCCAATTCTTAATAAATATACCTATAATATTTTTATGAATAAGTTGTTTATGTATCTTTATTTGATAATTTGATAAACATCAATTTTTATCGGACATAAAATATGGATACATGTAGAAATTACTATTCAACCCGAGTCGGTTTTACTTTGTTTAATTGTTATACATCGATATTTTCTTAATGATTATTTTTTTACATCTCTAATTTTTTATAGGTTTAGTGTTATGTCGATAATTTCGGTTGATTTTTAAGTGATATTGTGGCCTAAGATGGCAATACGCTAAATCTAGCGGGGAAACTAAGTCTCAAGTGGTGCTGCCGGAACACTTATAGGTTGTTTGGCGACAGACTCTCAGTTTGAAACAAATTAGAAACTGTCCTACCACCATGCTTGGTTTCAACACGATGTTCTCCTTCACCGAAAGCTCAGGCTCATTGCAGGGATTCGAACTCACGTCCATCGACGCCGTTTGCGTACACGCTACTACTGAGCCATCATTGCTTTATATAATCTGGTGATAAATTGTAAATGATAAATTTTTCTTACTCGCTTTTCAAATGGAGATTCCGACATGTGAGGCGGTCAGTGTGCAGATAATATATTGCATGTTCCTGTTAAGTAACTTTTATTCAGAAAGCTTCACTATTTGTATAGTGATTTATTTGCTTTTTTTTTTGTAAATATTTTTATTTATTGTTTTTCTTGGAGTTTTAAAGTCCTGTGCATTTTATGGGTTTTATTTGCATTTAAATGTATAAAAACTGTAACAATCAAGTAATAATAAAATTAATATTACTGCAATACGTTATGTTGTTCAAAAGTTACACAATCATTAATAAATGCAGACAAGATTTTTATATGACGTCATTGGTGATGGTGATGATGTCATTAAATATCACAAGTATACACTTAGGTGCAGAAATATTACCAGCTTAATTTCATTGAAATTGTGCATGCTTGTGGCTATATTTAAAAATTCTAATATTATTTGGATATAATTAAGTAATAAATGTTGTACAGGCGAGGTCCAAATAAATATACAAGAACTTGGGAAGACGAGGAGGCGTACAGACGACAGAACGCTGCACAACCACGGAAACCGCCGAATCCCGAGGACTTCCCGGAGCTAGAAGCTTCTGCCAAGAAGCCGGGGTATGTTCAATATCTATAGTAAAATCTACTATATTTTGATTTTTATTTTGTGATGAGAAAGAGATTTCGTATGGAATATTAAAGAGTCTGTAAGAAAAATGTAGACATTTGACTCAAATTCTATGAAAGGCCACACCACCTGCTGTGTCTGTAGCAATCAAGTTTCAAAACGTTTTTGTTAAACTCGATTTTTATGGGCGCCATAACTTTTATTATTCGCAAAGTGTGCAGTGAGCGAAATAACGTTGAGAACCTATACTGTAAAGTAGGCGTACTAAAACAGTTGATCGCGATCGACCAGTCGATCGGGAAAGCTTCCCGAGTCGATCGCTGGAATTCCCAGAAAAATATAAAATGAAGTTTTGCAACCACTTACTATATCTAAGCCACATATCCAATATAACGCATAGAAGATAATTTCCCATATACATCTCAAAACCAATGGCATGTGATACCAAAATTCATAAACATAACGTGTTTTTCTTTCGTAAGGGCGATATTGATGAAATTGTGTAGCTACACATGTTGGCGTTATACAAAAAAAAAAAGAAGTACATAGGTAGGCAGTTGATCGCTTGCTAGCTAAATATTTTGTGGTAGATCGCCGATGCTATAAGTTTGAGCAACCCTACTGTAAAGCATAAAAATAATTAAATCTGAATAAATCTTCTGAAACGTTACTATGCGTTACAGGGGCGGGAGGGGGGTATAGAATTACTAGTTACGTAACATTGTTTTAACCTTCACAATGGTCGCGTAGAGTTTTTTATGAATTTTTTATGACTTTAAGGTAAAAATGGTCACTTGGTGGTGGTTAATTAACGTTTTACTAGGGGGGGGGTAAAGAAAAACGTTACGGCGCGTTACATAGGGGGAGGGGGGGTCAAAAATCTCCAAAAACTGCGTTACGTCATACTTGAACGCTCCCTAATATTGTCACAGAGGAGAAAGTAAAATAAAGAAATATATGGTGTACAATTATAGCAGAAAACCCCGCGTCCAGCGACCCCGTTCGAAATCTCAACCCACCTCCAACGAGTCTGCGGACAGCGGGCCCCAGCTCCGTCGCAACGCGTCGATAAAAACGTCCCGACCTAAACCGGTGGCCAGACCGGCACCGGTTAATAGGAACACCGCGCCGAAGAACATGCAGAAACCGCAAGAGAAGTTACCGCCTATTGAGAATCTCACTATAACTACAAACTTGAATAATAGGTGAGGTTTCAATTTACGTAGAAATTTCGGGTTCGAAGGACCGGTAGCTAAGAAACAAGGGCTCGAAGGACCAATCGTTTAGAAACAATTTCAGTCAAATTACTGTATAAACACTATTCGCTTTGGGTGTTACATACTGTTAATAAAAACCCGTTATTCATTTTTGCATTATTTATCTTTGTAACTTATTAAATGCCCGCGGCTTCGTTCGCGTGGGCTGCAGAATACTGTAGGTCGAGCGCACGTGCGAATTGTGCTGCCTCTGCTTATTGTGGGTGATCTTTAGAAGATATACATATGCTGTCGCTGACATTTTTGTAGGTATTTTTAAGATCTACTGTTACGTAGTATGTTAATTTGATATATCTCTGATAGTTTACTCGGCGTAAGCCACTTTGTCGCCCCAAAAACGTATTTTTTCCAAATATGCTCACCATTATCGTCACTACTTATTTCGTATATTACCTTGTGTAACAAAATATATCCTATAACCTAACCAGATAACATATCTATTAATAAAAGGCAAAACCAAGCAAATCGGATTAGTGGTTTTCGCGTGAAAAGATAATAAACGGACAGACAGGTTTGTCTGGATCTTTGTCCTTCAATCGCGCTGAGAATACCCGGGCTGATCTAATAATAAACTAATAATGTCGTTTTTAGTTTATCATTTATCACAATCAACAGGGTGTGATACTCGTGAAGTTTTCCCCGTTAGTTTCTTGGAGGTTTTTCTGGTATGTAGACAGTGTGTAAGCGGATGCACTTTGTCCCAGTCAAGGTCAGAATCAGCGGAAAGTGAACTCGAGCGTCGCGCAGCAGCGGCCCGTGCCGACCGACACCGCGAGGAGGAAGCCCACAAACCAGCCTCAGGTGACCTTCAATCATCTACTACATATAGTCTTATCCACACTTACACTCCCATATACACTTAAAAATACACTAGTATTGGTAAAACATCGGTTTTTAGGTCGGTAAAATACACCAATCTATTGTTTTTAGCCAGCAAAAAATCGAGATAAAAAATGTTGTTTGCACCAAATCTTCCCTATAATCACAAAAAAAAACCCGTTTATGTATTGGACATCGACAATCGATTGTTTTGTTTCAACAATTGATTTTTCGATCGTTTTAATAAAAATGGATTAATCGATTATTAATCGATGTTTTGCCAACACTAAAACACACTCGAAAACAAAACTCTTATACAAATTCACACTCACACCCAACTCACTCACACCCACATAAGTCTATTTCCCTATTCTGTCTTCACAGTGCTTACTTTGTGTTTGTGTTATGGGAAAACATTTGACCTCTGTTTCATTGATGTCAAATGACAGTATGGTCCAGAATGTTAAGTCTAAAATGGTTTCCTCAACTGCAGCTACTCTTCACATTGGTACGTGCTTGTCGACAGAACTTTTAAGTTAAGATAGATTATCATCTAAACTCTAGGATCCTGCACAGTGTTAAATTATAAAAACAAAAATTACCAACCTTTTTTATTATATAAACAATAAAATTTCTCTTAAACTCACAGCAGCAACAACAGAATCCAGTGCAGAACACTAATAAATTATCACAGCCGCAGCAGCAACAGCAACAAAACCAACAGCAACAACCGGCTGGTGAGTACTCTCTCATGTATATATATAAATATATATATTCCTCCTATCCGATTACAGCCTCAGCGACATCTCTGGTACGCATAATTAGTTTAGTTGACTGGTTACCTGCTCTACACTATTATGAGCATGCTGATGAATGACGTAGTCCACGTCAGAACACCCCTAAAATAGTTTTAGGAAATGGTCACAACTGGTCGGGCTTTGACACAATCACCGTTAGCATCAACCATGACTTTTTGTTATATCTCAAAACTAGACATCTTTTGAGGTACAAGGCGTCTCCATCCCGTTCTCTGCGCTGCTTGTATTCGTAATTGAGAGGATTCAATGTTGCAATGCTTCATATCACTTATGCCATTTTGTGTTATACCATCAAAAATCAGCTTCTTATGCATACAATTTGTTGAACAACATTGATGAGAGGATTCCGATAGCGCTGATAGTGCGGCAACCTTATAGGCCAAACCCGTTGTAGTATTCGCCTGTGCATGTCGGGTTTCTTTTTTGATGTGAAACATCTAATGGCGTGATTGGACTGTCGTAAAAGCGTTCTGATGGGACGTCGCTACGTGCCATTCGGCTAACGTCGCGTCTGGTCGGCTCTTTCCGACTCGGCGCTCCCCTCGCAACTTATTGAACGCTTCACACTAATTACTTTACGCGTGTGTCGGTGTATCAACGTGGTTTCTTATGCTAAACTTGGTACATGGCCAGCGATGTCTTTTCTTAACTAAGAATACATTAATGATATACCTAGTAGATTCTATACATCTACACTTTTCCAGATATTTCGAGTTTGGTGTTTTTTTTTATTCCATCTGATGTAGTTTAGTTTTGCCAAATTCTTAAAAATCATATGCTGTCACAAGAAGTAGATTAAACGATTAAGTGACGTTGATAATGAGTAATATATAAGTAGGGTATTAATATTTATTTATTTTGAGATTTTATTATTATATTATAGTTTTGACAAAATTTTGTATTGTTTTATCGATTTCAGTGTGTATTGTAATATTGACATATCATGTAACATTACCGTTATAATATGATAAATATATAATTATGAATTATGATTGCATAGAAGGACGCGGCGGAAGCAAGCGCTACAGCAGTCTGCGGCAGCGGCCCCTGGGGGACTCCTACACGCCGCAGCCGCAGCCGCAACAAAAGCAGCAACCGCAACAACAGCCGCAGCAACAGTTACCGCCTCAACAACAGCAACCGCCCCAACAACAACAACAGCAGCCGCAACCGCAGCAGCACAGATATCATGCTGGTACTGTGAGTTTTTCAACAATATTAAACATAATGACTGTATACTTATACAAGCTGTGCTCCACGGTTTTTTGTCAGATTTCTTGGTTTGCCAGATTACTGCTCCTCTCCTTAGGGTCGTAGCGTGAAGATTTTTAGCATACTAGCCGTGTACCCGCAGCTCCGCACGAGTTTATTATTCATCCTAAAAGTACACTGATCACGACTATGCCCAAATATGATTATTTTTTTGTCTGTTTATATTTCCGGATTTAACTCAAAAACGGCTTCGCCGATTCTCATGAAATTTTATACACGGGAAGTATAAGTAATTCCACAATTGATCAGCTATAACAATTTTCAATATTATTTTTATAAAACGCATAAAAAAGAATTTAAAATAATTAAATTTTCATCTATTCTCAACCGATTCTGATCTAATTATGTAGACGCGGGAGACTTACGTCTTTCCATAATTGATAGGCTTTAAGAATTGTCAGTGTTAACAATACATTTAGGCATCGTAAAACATATAATATTAAAAGATTACGTGAAGAGATATTTATGCAGGACGGCATGACAGCGGCGACTGCCGATGGATTTCGATCTCTCGGTGGTCGCCGTTGCGTTTGGATTATACTGTGCTTACCATCAGAGACCGTACTACCAACGTGCCGAGCTAATATAAAAAACATAAAACACGGGGTATATGTATAATATGTCATTCTTCTATTGATAGACTATATGAATTGTCAGTTGTAGGATTATAAGATGTATGATATAATGAAAGTATCGAATGTTTTACAGGATCAGGTGAATATCCCAGTGGCGGTAACCAAGTCCAGCCTCCACCCGCCAACGCGGCAGCTCAGCAACACGCGCCGCACCCGCAGCACATAATGCATCCAGTAAGATTTTTCTCTTATCCACGTCTAAAGTATATCCCGCCCCCTAATTGTTTACGTATTTCGCAAAAGAAAAACGATAGTAGAAATCGCTAATAACAGCATCAAAATGTGAAATAACGATTGTCGTGTTAGTTAAACATATTGGTAATAGATGGCGCTTTTTTTAACCGAAAAATAAATGTATTTTTTGGACTATTTGTCTTTTTTCATCAATAGTAGGGAACGTATGCTTTAAAATTACGTTTGAGTCATTAGTATAGATGAAGAGTTCAGGGAGATATGGTGTTGCCACAAAAAAACGCCGCGGACAAAAATTGTAATATATAGAGAGTTAGTCGACGCGTTTGAATTATTTGGTCTGTCGAATCAATGATAGGAGTGTTACGTTGGGCTATTATTTGTGTGAAGGTACACCGTAACGCGGGCGCGCCCCCGCCCCCGCCGCCCCCGCACCCGCCCCAGCAGCTCGCCGCGCCGGCGCACGCGCAGCAGGTACTCTACCGACACTATACCTTCACTTCTCATGTCTTTACAGCGCTACGTAGACACTATTGTGTTTTTTTTTTTTTTATGTGAATTTAACATCACTATATAGTTTGGCAGATTTTTTGAATTTTCTTTTTTTTTTGTTACTACGTGCGTCGTTACTTTCTATGTTACATTTTTTTTTATTGTTGTATGTTTGGCGTAGTGGCCACAATCTCACCAGATGTTAAGTGACGATGCGGCCCAAGATGATAACACGATAAACCTAGTGGAAGACTGGCTCTCAAGTGCAGCTGCCGTAACACACCTTTTGGTGCTTGGTGGCAGATTTTCAACTTAAGGGTGGTAGCTAACTACTTGAAAGTAGAGTGGTCCAAAATAATAAAATCAAAAATTAATCGTACGAATCGAAAATAAATCGAACGTCGTTGTTGTACATTTCATTTATTGGTTTCTTTTTAATTTCGAATAAAAATAGATATTTACTTATTCCAACTTTTTTTACCGTAGCAACACGTAACGAAGAATTTTGAATGGGAGAATTAATCTTGTTGTTTGGCGTCAGCCATTCAATAATTCTAGTGTTCTAGATTGCGATCTCAATTGATGTTGTAATTTATTTTTGTTGTGAACCTTAGTTTTTGTAAAATTAGACTGGAATTGGGTATTTGAAAAAAGAAAATCGTTTTTTTTTTTAATGTATTTTAAAGCTTCGTCGTAATTTTTTATTTTTATTTTTTTATTAACTAATAATAAACAATTGAAAATTGTAATATTTTAAAAAGAATCACATGACTACGAACGCGCCATGATCGATCGTCAGGTTTGTGACGTCATAATGTTATAGGAATTTCATCGAATAAGAGTCAAAGCACTGTACCGGTTGTGTGCTACAATGAGTAGAAATTAACATTGTGACGTCACACACGCTCTGATTTATCCGGGAACGATCGGCGCGTTTTCGGTACTGAATTCAAAAATTAGGTTTTATTTTGAATTAACTTTTGAAATAGTGCTAAAAAAAAAAGTATGTTATAAAACTTATGATCTTTATTTCAAATTCAAAACCCAATTGTTTTGGTCACGATTTACGCAGAGATTATTTGCTTGTTTAAACGCGCTAATCTCTGGAACTACTAGTCGGATTCGAAAAATTATTTCTGTATATGATAGCCAGATTAACGAGGAATAGCATAACTTCATGCTACAACCCTAAGGAGCAGAGCAGTAACGATGAACGTCAAGTATTCTGGCAATTCATATTTGTTAATACGGGAAGCGGAACAACGATAGGGTAATACGGACGCGATGGCAGCGGCGCCGCACAGTCGAGAGTTTGTCGGATAAATTGAACACGGGTGAAACCGTGGGGCACAGCTAGTATTTATTATATACAATGATTTCATAGGTGAGATTGGGAATACTGGACCAGCAACAACTTGTTCCCCATCACAGTCTACACAACATACCGCCTCAGCCCCACGCTATCGGTATGTAAAATCAATTTCCAGTAGGTATAATAATCCGTACAAATCGTGAATACTTTGACAAGACGAAAATGCATACTTTCATAGTGCTCTATTTTTGAAAAATTCAAAAGTGCGTTCTACAATTAGATAATAAGTAAACCTATCGACTTGGCAACCTAGATACCAAATTTGAATAATTTTGAAATCTAATACAAGTCGACTCGTGGACCTATTCACGACTTGTTGACTTATTCACGACTTGTTGACCTATTCACGACTTGTTGACCTATTCACGACTTGTTGACCTATTCACGACTTGTTGACCTATTCACGACTTGTTGACCTATTCACGACTTGTTGACCTATTCACGACTTGTTGACCTATTCACGACTTGTACAGTATATGCTCTTTTTAACCTTTAACTGTTTTGAGACACCCGGTAGAAGCGAAGCCTGCTATTTATTTAAGCAGATTACAGACTATACAACTTCACTCTCCTACCCTAAGGAGCGGAACAGTTACCGTGACAATATGGGCAAGTACGGGAAGTGATAATAACGATAGGCATCGCCGCGCACCGTGCGGTGGAGAGGTGGTCGAATTAATTTAACACGATAGAAGTGAAACTTCATTTTAAAAGCCATTTTCTATTTTATTTATACAGTTTGCAATATATATACACATCGACATTTACTCTCTCGCTCTGGCTCACACAAAGAGGAGAGACCGATAATGTGCGTTAAACGTTTAACGCTTGGAAGTCGCATAAGAAGTTTCACTTCAAAAGAGGTGTGTGTGCGATTCACACATGATAGAAGTGAAACTTCATTTTATAAGATATTTTATTTAAACAGTGTGCAATATACATACACACCGACATTTGCTCTCTCTCGCTCTGGCTCATACAAAGAGAGACCGATAATGTGCGTTAAACGTTTAACATTTAACGTGTTGGAAGTCGCATAAGAAGTTTCACTTCAAAATACAAAAACTAAAAGACATGTCAAATATTTGTGAAGATATGTTGATGAGATAATGGATATTACTTATATCCATTACAAAATAAAGGGTCACTTGACGTTTCTCGATAACAGTCGTTGATAATCACGAACTAGCTTTGTTCGAACGTTCCACCATTAAATAATTAAACCAGACACGTAAACAGTGATGTTGTTTGCAAAACTTTAAGATGTTAACAAACTATGATGTTCTCTTTACTAAAATAATTGTTTAACAGTATTTATAAGTTCTGAAATCTATTTATCCCTTTTCGAACGACACAGAGTTGCGTTGAAACGAAGTTATGTCGTTCGGCGTAATCCACCATGTACCCGTAGTGCTGTGACTGTGTTGTGTTCCCGCGGT
Source organism: Saturnia pavonia (assembly GCA_947532125.1). Classification (NCBI taxonomy): domain Eukaryota; kingdom Metazoa; phylum Arthropoda; class Insecta; order Lepidoptera; family Saturniidae; genus Saturnia; species Saturnia pavonia. The sequence goes on along the minus strand of OX383916.1, from coordinate 2,528,730 downwards.
GTTCCTACGGTATTAGAAGCGTCCATAGGCTACGGTAGCCGCTTACCATCAGTTGGGACATATGCTCGTTTGCCACCATAGCAGTATAAAAAAAAACTATTGGATGTTTCATATCTACCAATGGTCCCATGGCTCTTCACATATTTTTTTATAAGTTTGAATTTAAATAACAGTGGTATAGTATATACTATACCGGCTGTAGTTTTTTTTAATAAGTAACTTTATTTTTTTGTTATTCGCAGGTCAAATACCACCCCCATCACAAGGGTACGCGCCTCCAGCGATGATGCCTACCCAGTATATGCAGGTTTTTATACCGAACTACTAATTATCTAGATTGAGAAGCTTCAGGTGTTTTGTCTTGTTATTATCTAAATTATTATTTTCTCGGTAACATTACTTCAAGTTATCGGTTCAGATTTTTTTTCTTGAATAAAAATATAGAAATTGTTGTTGACGTTTGTTCTGTACATTTTTTTTGTGTAGCAATTTTTCAATTATCAAATTAATTTAAATATACATACAGTTACTTAGAACTAGCTCGTATTCAAGTGTAGAATATTTCTTCACTTATCGAGGGAGTTACCGAGCTTCAGCTCGTCAATGGCCAATAACATCCACTCGCAACCAGTATACAATTATTAAAGAAAATAATAATAAGAAAATAGTAATAAGATAATAAGAAATTTGACAGGGCTGTAGCCAGGATTTTGTAAAAAACGGGCTGGGGAGGGGGGGAGGCGAAAACCCGAAAAAGGGAAAACTAATATGTGTACTTCGCTATTACTGAACTTATATCACGCAAAATGTTAGCAATTTTAATAGTATAGGGTCAAAGAACCCAAGTTAATGAATTAAAATAAAATAACCACAACATGGATAGTTCAAGATCTCGCCAACAACTCTCTGCTACGTCCTTGTACATTTGATTGCGTCAGAATATTATTATTGAAGTGAAACTTCTTATGCGACTTCCAACACGTTAAACGTTTAACGCACATTATCGGTCTCTCCTCTTTGTGTGAGCCAGAGCGAGAGAGCAATATATTATCGGTCTCTGCTCTTTGTGTGAGCCAGAGCGAGAGATCAATATATTATCGGTCTTTCATCTTTGTGTGAGCTAGAGCGAGAGAGCAATATATTATCGGTCTCTCTATGTGTGGGCCAGAGCGAGAGAGCAAATGTCGGTGTGTATGTTGTACATTGCACACTGTTTAAATATCTTTTAAAATGAAGTTTCACTTCAATCGTGTGTGAATCGCACACACACCTTTTATTTTTTTCGAGTAAGGAGGGTTTTTTTTGTCTAACGAAGAAACTTTTTAGATGTACTTACTCAAAAAAACAAAAAAAACTGACGCAGTTTTTTTTTTGTTATTAGTTAATGTTTTTTTCTGTTTGTAGCAGAGCGGGAGCGGCCCGGTGTATGGGGGCGGTGCGATATTCGCACAGCCGCCGCCCGCGCCCTACTCGCACCAGATCTACACACCGCATCATAACTATGTAAGTTTTTTTAAGTCTAATACATTTGGGCGCCACTCAGCCATAATTTTGAATACATCGACTGAAGTAAGCGTAACAGTTACGCGTTATGATACATATATACATCGTATGTGAGTGACGACTAAATTTGACAGGCCTCGTTGCGCAGTGGTAGTAAGGTTTGCAACCGAGAGGTCGTGGGTTTGATCGCCAAAATGTGATCAAAAAATCTATTCAGTTATTTTTGTCATACTGTGAAGTGTGAACCAACCGCGGAACATTGAGAGTGTGAACCCAGGACAGTTCGCACTGTATTCGCGATTGAAGCGTGAGGTGTTGAGCGACTATTCGGAAGTGTTGAGCGACTATTCGGAAGTGTTGAGCGACTATTCGGAAGTGTTGAGCGACTATTCGGAAGTGTTGAGCGACTATTCGGAAGTGTTGAGCGACTATTCGGATATGTTCGCGGACCTGTTGGGTTCCTGGTATATAGAGTATTGCAATGCGTGCAGGCGACTCAGGCCGGCGGCGTGACGTACTACAACTGCGCGGAGCAGGAGCAGCAGCCGGCGGGCGCGGCGCCGCACCCGCCCCGCGCACACCCGCGCCGCCCCACCGCCGCCATACCGATCGTCCGCCCGCACCCGCCCGACAGGTACACACTGGAACTACTACTTACGGCTCTCAGCTATTTTTCACCAACTTATATTCCTTTAGGCGCGTTTAGTAGAGAGGTAGGGCAATGAGAAATTTATTTGTAGATTTCTCTTTACTTGGGGCAGTCTAACTGGTGCAATACCACAGAAGATCGCAGCCAAATGACCTGGTGTTGTGTTTCTGGGGTGAGTAGGGTTTACAGAGCTCCTTGGGATAGGGGGTTCAAGGTCGGCAACGCGATTTTGATACCTATTGTATTGGAGGCGTTCATAGGCTACGGTAGCCGCTTACCATCAGGTGGTAGTATGCCTGTTTGCCACCTTTATAGTATATAAAAAAGTAAAACTGAGAAGCTTTTCTTTCCTTAGTTTAGGGTTGCCAACATTTTTTTTCGTTAAATATTAACTATTGTATTTTTCGAAATGACTTTTAAAATATTTGCCAAGTGCGTGTCGGACCACGCGCAGTGTAGGGATCAGTAGTTGCCCGTCACAATATGCAGACTTAGAGAGGGAGCTTAGAAGTCAATAGAATTTATACGAAATTACTTCTATGAGTACATTTTATAAGTTGATTGACTATTACTCGTTAACTTGTAAAGGCTTCTTACCTCTGGCAATTTTCCTTTTAACATATAGGTACTATTATCATGACTTTTTCAATTATCCAAAAACAACTATTTAACTGAAGAGACACGAATCTAACAAAAATTAGCACTTTAAGCTTAATATTTTGCAAACAGATCCCTGAATCGAAAAATGGTTTTCATATTCCCGTAATTTTTGAACTTGTCCAACGATATCCCACACGATGGAATATACGAGCAATAAGAAATTCATTCCCAATTAACATGTAGGGGAGGTACCCTAAAACAAGTTTTTCCAAGCTTTATTTTAACACATTTTACTAAATTACACGTTTCTAGTACTAAGAATCCCTGAACTAAGCACAGACTGTGACATACCGAAACTATAAGCTTTCCTTCTTAACTTCGGAACCTTGAAAATATAATCGCTACATTACAAAACAATTTGGTATTTTACGGCAATAGTAATAAAGACTAAAATATGTATTTGTTGTTTAAAATATATTAATTCTTGTGGAGTTTTAACATCTTAATAAAATTGTCTACTATTCAATTGTTATATAATCCGGTGGATTCATTTTGCTGAAATATTTGCATACCATTATATATTTCTTCAACAGTATACAATATATACAGATGAAATGTAGCATAATAGTATAATCTGTATAATAGTATATATATATATAATAGTTCGGTTGGCTTATTGGAGAAACTCATTCCCACCAACAGACCGGCGAATCCCACGGAGAAGGACCACATAGACAGGATCGTCGAGAATATGTTCGTGAGGAAACCGTGGCCGGCGCAGGGATCCGGTCAGTATTAATTCATTAATTAACCCCCTTACTTCCCAATCACTTATTGTTTTTGTAGTATACACTAGCAACCCGCCCCGGCTTCGCTCGGGTACCAGAGTAATACATATAACTCTATTGGTTTACGCGGTTACAGCCGGCATGATATTTTCCGACATTTTCAACGATCATCGTCATATTTCAACCAATTTACATAGAACCGTAATGAATTATACACCTAAACCTTCCTCATGAAACACTCCGTCCATTGATGTAACACGTATGTAAATCTGTACAGTAGTTTTTGGGTTTATCGCGTTCAGACAGACAGACAGACGCGGCTGGGAACTTTGTTTTATAATATGTAATGATACCAGCACACCTGGTAGTAAGCACTATACAATCCGAAACAGTAACGGCGATCACCGAGAGATTACAATCTGTCGACAGCCGTCGCTGTAATGCCGGCTTGCTTAAATGCCTCTTAAATTTCATATCGAAATAATGTAAGCGATGATGGCTCAGTGGCAGCGTGTACGACTTCGCGTCGATCGACGTGAGTTCGAATCCCTGCATTGAGCCTGAGCTTTCGGTAAAGAAAAACATCATGATGAAACCATAGCATGGTGGTGTTTTCCTGATTAGCTACCACCCTCAAGTTGAAAATCTGTCGCCAAGCACCAATAGGTGTGTTCCGGCAGCTGCACTTGAGAGCCAGCCCTCCACTAGGTTTAGCAGGTTATCATCTTGGGCCACATCGTCACTTAACACCAGGTGAGATTGTGGCCACTACGCCATACCTATAACGATAAAAAAAATCATACGGGTTATTATTAATCTTTGTAAGTTTTCGGTTTTGGTAGCACCATTTCTATTGCCACACCTATGTTTCCCTCAAAGCCTCTGAAGGGTGCGGTTGATCACCAGGGCGTGTCTTTACAACTTACGGTCTTACTTATAAAAATCAACTAATCATCTGCTTAGCAACCAATTAACTAAGTATTACTTAAAGTCTTAAACAATGATTAAATTGTTTGTACTTGTAAACGTTGCTTAAGCGCGACTTAGTTAATGAATGTTTATTAACAACAAAAATATTTTACTCTTGCCACACTTGGTTAATACTATCATGTGTTGACAGCAAATAAATGGTTTCCGTGATGATTCAACTAAAACTTGTTAAATGGCAACAATTTTTCACGCAAAAAAAAGTTAAATTGTCAGTTGTCAAGAACAAATCTATGAGCAAATCAATGAGAACAAATTCTATGAGGTCTTACAATAGCGAGTTCAATGTTATTGTTAATAAAATTGTGTAGTATGATTTCAAATCTATTGGTATGCGAGTGCGACTGTCTCGATGATATATTTTCAAGTCGTTCTTTACAATGACAATTATTTTCATAATATTTTGTTTGGTAAATCTATATCTTTGTCAAAATTCTTTATTGCTGAAATCCTGATCAGATTTACCCATTTATTATAAATATTTGGTTTCCTAGCCGTTCTCGTGTTATTATTCATAGGCACCTATGTTTTTTATATTCCAAAACCGAATTTGCGTAATATGTTTTATCAAAATATCCATATTAAAAGTAATATCATAACACTTTTGCTCAACAAGACATATGACAGAGGTAAAATCAGCTGATATACATTCGCCATCTTGTTACTTAACGCGTTAAGAAGGCGCTAAACAAGGCGCTAAACAAGGGCCCACTGTTGTTTAATTTGACAGCTATTTAAGACGTCACTAATCAACTGATTAAAGATAAGTAACGTTTATGAGTAAGAAATATTGTTAAATTACTATTAATCATTACTTAAAATTTAATGAACGTTTATAAGTAAGACCGTTATTGCTTAAGTCCAACTTAGTTCTGTTTTAGTTATTAAAATAACTTTAGTTTGCTTTGTCTAGACACACGGCGGTGTGGAACGAGCGATACAGGCCAGTGTGTGTATATTTACATGTACCGTTTTGAGATACTTTTGACCGCTCTATAAATCAAAAACTATTTTAACTATTATCTTGAAATTTTGTGTTTTTAATTATACCTTAGGGAGGAAATACGTACAAATCCAAATTTCACGAATATACCTATTATAGTACTTAAGTATTTGGGTCAGTAAGTAATACACAAAGGAAAAAATTAAAAACTTGCATTTTTGTTTTTAATACTGTTTTGTATATATTTTTTTTGTATATATATGCTTGATGATTTACCTTGGTGCTAAATTTCAAGTTTTTGAGTCATCTAGAAGTGGTCTAGGTCATCTAGATTTTAGATGAGTGAGTGAATTAGTGATAAAATGGTAATTTTTTAGACCCTAATAACTCAAGAACTCCAATAGGTTTATTCGTGAAAGTTGAGATCTGGAATCTAGAGGTTTATTAACCATACGAAATGTGTGGGACTCACGGGACTCACGTCAGTGATAAAATGGTAAATTTTAGACCCTAATAACTCAACAATCAACATAAGTATATTCGTGAAATTTGGGATTCTTGTTATTCCAGGGAACTTTATTAGTATACACTTAGTATAAGTGTGTGGATCGAATAGTTTTTTCCTTATGGAGAGGTCGAAATTAGCTTGAAATGGTTCATGTAAATATGGGTTATGAGTTATTCAGCAATTAGATTGAATCAATAACAAACATATGTTTCTAAAAGATGATGAAAAATAGGAAGATGAATTATTGATGGGTGTATGAAATACTAAGGAAGAGTGGTTTTGGATAAAGTATAAATGGGAGAATTTGAGTTGACTTGTGCCGGTAAATCCTTTGAAGTTAGAGATGAGATATAACAGATGGTATTTAGTTATTGTGTAAAAAATTATTAAAAAGTGCATCTTTAGTTCTGATTTTGCTTAATAATGCTTTTAATTTATCAAAGATTGGGTATGGACGCAGTTGTCGTTCCACACGTGGCTGCGCGTGCGCCACGGTTTTAATAACTAAACCACTTGAAGAGATGAGAAGATTTACTTATTTACAACGAGAAGGTTTATTATTTTAAGTTTGTTTTTTGTTAGTATACTATTTCGTATATATGTAGTGTATATATTATTGTATTGTAGAAATGGGATTATGGAGGTTTCAAATAATATAATATATAACTTATTTATATATTTTTTATTTGTAGAAATAGTGAAACTGTGAAGTAGTGTAAGCAGTAATTTAACGGAAATAAAATTCTAACAAAAAATATGTTTTTAGTTAAATGTATTTTTTTAGTTGTATGTTTGGAATATCTCTGAAATATAATTAAAAATAGGTATCATTTTTGAAATATTTATTAAAATAGATAAACTATTAGATTAGTGGTAGTTATTTAGTTTTTTAACGGACGGTTATATGCGTCACTGGGCATTTGGTATGTTTTTAAATGAGTGAAATTGCCGATTTTTTTTTTCTAAATTATGTCTAAAGTAAAAACTTTTGTCTTTAAAAATATCTAAAAGGATCATTTTATAGACATGACGTAGGTAACTTAAATAAATATTTATTTCTCTGATAACAACTTGCTACAAAAGCTTCCTTGACAGTTTTAACAAGGGAGCCGCGTTCTTTTTGGCTTTATTGCTATAATGGAATATTACGATGATAGTACGAAAACATTAAAGGACGTATATCCAGGGGTTTTAACAATTAAAACAATAACAACGTAAACTTATTTTCGCCTTTAACGATACGGTGATTTCAGATAAAGAAAAGTCAGCGGAACCCCGTAATTCCCAGGAGCCAGCCAGTAAAGAGTCCTCCCAACCCAACAGCCTGACGTCCAGCTCTATATCGACGGACTCGAAACCGTCAGAGAACAAAGAGGATAAAACAGAGGACGTCAAGGATGACGACGTGAAGCACAAGGACACAGAGGTCGCGCCGCAGGACAGCATACCGACGGACGTCTGACTGATAACTATCAACTTATACGACAGTTATCACGGCGCGTACTGCACTGGGAGGTAACTTATTTATAATGCGGATCGGTCGTGTACTAAGTTCCTTCGGTTTCTGAGGCCTTGGTACTTGTTCCTCGTGTTTGATGCTTTATCATAGGGTTATTTATATATGTAAATAATTTGAATGTTTCTTTTTTTCTGTGTATTATTAATTGTACCGATGTATAGTTTAAGATGGAGCAGTATATGAAGAAAAACTTGACTGTGTTTCCTTTATGGCTGTATCGATCACAATACAAATGTATAATCATGAATTTTAATTTTAATACGAGAATCTACGTAAATGTGATTTTTTAATTTGTGATACCGCATCCGTAGAAAGCGACATTGATATTGTGTTTATTACATCATCTCTGTTTTTTATATTATCATTTAAAATCAAAATATAATCCTTTATCAACTATTAAGACTGCTAAAGGTCTTATATATATGTATAATTATCGTGTTATTCGAAATGTTTGGAACTATTTACCTATAAACACTGCCTGCCCCGTACTTACCCGATCATCGTGTACAGACTAATAAATAAAATATATATTTAAAGTGTCCGTTAGATGAAGTTCTCGGCTTTTATTTCCACATAGATAAGGTATTTATTAAGTTTAATATTACGTCATATCTTATACATAGTTGAAATAGTCGATATTTATTTTTATTTAAACGCTCTCAGAATTTAGCTCGAAAATGTTAAGTATATTAATGTTTAATAATCGTTTTTGTTTTTCATTTTTATAAATAAGTAAACACGCAAATGATTACGTACGTGTGCGAACACGCAGGTACGCTCGTGAATACGCAGGTACGCACGTGATTACGCAGGTACGCAACGCAAACACGCACGTACGCATGCACTTTTGATAGAAATAATTGCAATTTCGATACTTTAAGATTGAATCAGTTCTGTTCTTGTTTCGTTATCTGTTTTTTTTTTTGTTTTTACAAGATATAAAATTTGTTGCCGACTTTTAAATCTTAATTATTTGATTTTACATAACTTGTGTGGTAGAAATATAACTGCGAAATACATATACTTTTGAGTTCTATGTATTGTAATAAATCATAATTACAGGCTAAGGTAGTTACAGTCTGAACTCGTGGTGTATTCCAATAATGTATAAATTCAAATCGAAGTCGATGTTTTTTGTCCATTATAAAACAAATAGGGCGACTCGGAAACAATGAGGAACTAAGAAGGGAACACGACCGTCTGTTATTATTAAAATCTGAATTATTTATACGTTGTTTAATAGATTTAATATTTCTAATTACCATTTGGCTGTGCTAGGCACTATGTATGGGTTGTAAAAAATAATATAAAGCTATAGATATTTTTTTATTACAATTTATGCTTTGCAATCTTTATTGCCAGTGGTAAATAAATACCCTTTCGACTCAAAAAAAAAAAAAAAAAAATCATGACAACTTTTTTTAATCAAGGTAAAACAGTAAAAATCTGCTTATAGACATTATAAAAAAATATAATCACCGGAATATCTTGGTATTATTTTTATGTATTGCACGTTAATATGGCAACATTGTTACCCTTTAACGTATTTCCCTTTTTATTTAACTTAAATATTTATTCATTAAAAATGGGCAAAATGATATAATTAAATACTTTGATAATCAAAATTTAATTATAATATTTAACCAAATTTTAAGGGTTTTCGTTAAAATTTCATGCAAAATAGATATATGTATATACACATAATATTTTTTACAATCCAATGTAATAAAAAAACTATAAAACTTATGAATCGAAATAAATACCTAGTTAGATATTATACTTAATCTTCGTGTAAGAAATTCTAAGGTTTTCAAGATGGTAAGGACAAGTTATATTTTCATAACAACTATTTTTCTTTTTTTATTAAATATAATATTTCTGGGCTTAGCCAATGGGCTCCTTCCTATTTGTGCTTTATTGTATCGTTCTTTCTAGAACATCCTCAGAAGTCCGGTGTGAGCAATCATAACGTTTTTTCCGACGTGGTATATGTAGAAGATTCAAGAAATGGTATTGTTAGTCTGTAATAAATCGCAGTAGCGTACTGTACGCTCTGCTAATCGATAACACGATACAGCGAATCTTCTATCTATACAGTTCAGTGTTACCAAACTAAAAAAAATTCCTAAAAAGCAAATAAAAAGTCATCCTTCTTCTTCTTTTTCCTAACTTAGCAACTAGTTCTCTTTAATTAAGACCATTACTGCCATTATGAAGTCAATATAGAGTGTCTCAGTGTCCTATGATGTTTCACTATTCTAACAAAATTGTAACTTCCTTGTTAGAATTTTCTAGAAAGTTTTTTTGGCATCTCAGTATTCATAGTCCATATTTTTATTTGCTGAAAGCTTTTTTATTAAGGCCACTGAATGCATGTCTTTTAGGCCTAATTTTGTATCATTTTCAATTTAGTATTCGAACAAATTGGTGGCCTCCTTACTAGAACTTTCCAGAAATATTTTGTGTCACCTCAAAATTCGTCCTGCTCATTATTATTTCTAATGCACTACTTCTCTTGTGCATAATAACCAAACTATACCACCTAAAATGTCGTCATTATTAAGGGACGGTTAGAGTAAAATTGCCAGAATGTGTTGCCAGTTATCACCCCTAATCACTTTTGTTAAACAACGGCTTTTTACCCGTGGTCTTATAAAGCCTCAAAATGATATATGTTTAAAAAATATAACCTTGTATTAATGTTATCGATAATGCAGTGCAGTCATATCGGCGTATGAGGAAGCTTCTACATTTTTGGGGCTAATATTTTGAGTTGTCGAAATTGTGGGTTAATTAAATAATTATAGCGACTGATTTTTTTTTTATACTTCCGTATGCGAGAACGTGTGAACTTTGAATCAACCTTTTCGACATTGACAATATTAATTGAATAGAATCATATCATCAATTTAAATGAAAGAAGCTATGTGTGACAATATGTAAATGTTATTTTTGATCTAATTAGTAATTTAATAAATTTTTAGCCTGAATTTATATGAAAAATGTATGAATAAAGATATTATCGAATAATAATGCGAACTAAAGTTATAGATCAATTATTCGTGTACATGAAAAAGAACAGGATTTGACTATTTACTCCAATCGTGTATCCTTTGAACACTGACGTAGCCGCGTAGGTTCACACCACTCGGACCTTTTTTATCTTTTTGGCTTTAGACTTGGACCAAAATTGCCAGATGACTAAATACATATACGCATGTTTCTTCCCTCCTCCTAGAAGGCAGAAACATGTATAGTTAGTTAGATCGCATTATACGGATAAGGAATTAGTCTGATCGCGACTTATTTGCATGTACTGCAACAGCCTAAGCTGAGGTTTGGCCACTTGGGCACCTTTGTGCTTGTTGCCGCGTTTTCGCGGCTGAGTGCCTTCTGCGCTCGCCTCCAAGCCCAGTCAAGCTGTCAAAGTCTCTAATGGCTCAAGGGACCTTAAGCCTAAAAGTATAGGCAAGTCGAAAAAAAAGAGTAAGTTCTGTGGAAGGTATATCCTATGGTTATTTGCCATCTGCTATCTTTGTTTAAAAGCGTTTCTGATGTAATCTAATGAAATGAAACTCTGTCGATGACGTCAGAAACTTTAATAATTTCGCTCAAAATACACTCCATTTTCCCTATTTCGTAGACATGTATATTTTTATTTATGAAGTAATTAATTACAGCGCTTTGTACTTCTTATTCGTTATTTGAATAAAATTGTCTACTACGATTGACGTCACAAGTTAGCAAAGTCCTGCGAGTGACGTCATAAATTAGCAATGTTGTTATCAATGTTAAAAAGAACTACCAATTATCGACATATATTGAACTTTAGGTAATTTCTGTATCTGATAATTGTTTATACGTACTGTCTGTTCTATTTTTTTTTTGATGACTTATGTAATTCATAGTGTACATTAATTTAATCTATACATACTACTGTTTATTACCGTAATAGATTTTTTAAGCGCAGCGACTGGTATGGTATGGTATTTTAACGATATAGTCACGGCGGCATCTTCCAGTTCAATTTTTTAGGTAATGGTCGTTACGAGTGTAGTAAGCATTGTTTCTTTTTGTTGGCTAATCTTGTTTTTAACTGGATCATGTTTATTTTATTTAGTTTTGATCAAAACATGTTTTTTTTCTTTTACCATTTTTTTTTTCAATTAAACAATTTTTACTATACGATTACGACGCGTAAGTAAAATGTAAATTATAACCAATGTTGTTTAAACTAGTCTTTTTGTATAAGTATCGTCAAGTTTCATTATCGTGGTCGGGGACGTTTCTTTTTAAATAGAAAATAAAAAAGTTCATTATTAATATATCATTATAAATCACACAATTTAAATAAACAGAGAATCAGGAAAAATAATATCGAGTATAAGGAACAATATTATTTTCTAAATAAAAGGCAATGGAAAAAAAATAAGAAAAAAATATACTTCTATGAACTAAACTGGTTATTTATTGTAATAAGTAAATCTTCTAAAATTATATATATTTTTGTTTTATTTCTATATATAAACGCCTTTGTTTTATTGCCCCTTTCCTCAGAAAGGTTCTAGGCTATACTCAACTTTACGCTAAGCCACTAAGGATCAGAGTAAGCATATACATGAACCAATTTAGCTATCTGTAGACGACTACACCAGACGTGTACGATAGCTGACAAGGATGCGGGTATAATCTATATTTAACGCGAGTGAAACTACAGGGCAAAGCTAGTATTTTATAATTAACCTGATAATTAAAGAAATATTTTTAAAACAATTTTGTATTTTTCATTCATCACAATTACAGCTGCCTTAAAACTATGATAATTTGTACGTTTATTCTTTATTATACAAGGTTTACAAAAGTTTAAAGACAATTCAACCCTAAATTAATAACTAATTTATTCCTATGTATATAAAAGTGTTATCATTAGTCAATTGAAGAAGAGACTTCTGTGAAATTTGAGGTGACTATCCAGGGCCGTAGCCAGAAGGGTTTTGAGAGTCCAAAATCATAAGGTATGTAATAAATACTTCAGAACTCTACGAAGAACTTTTTTATTATGACATAGGTCACTAGATGTTTATTAAAAAATAAATTACCACCCATCTATAAAAATCGTATGTAGGATAGGTAACTCGGGATTTAATACGAAAACTGACAAAAAAAACCGCAAAAGTTTCTGAAGTCAAGCTTCTATAAGACTCACATTAAGTTAGTCGTTTAAGATATTTTAATGAGGTCATGGTTATACATTATTAAAATCCAATAACTTGGGTCAAACCTCGAAACTTTGATAGGTTATCTACCTTAAAAATCTGTGATGGTCAGTTAAATAGTGATGTATATATGATGGCATCCTTTTTGGTGTTGTTTTGATGGTATGCACAAACACAACGGCGACCACCGAGAGATCGAAATTCATCGGCAGTCGCCGCTGTCATGCCGGCCTCCATAAATATCTCTTCCCGTTATCCGATGTCATAAGAAGGAGAGAACACATTAGCCGGGAGATGGTACTATTACCACACTATGGTTTCCATCATGATACATTATGGGTAATGTACTCACCTCAATTGACGGTTTGTCCAGACACTACTACTGAGGTATAATGCATTGCATCAAATTGGATTTTCAAAGATTTGTTAGAGGTTCCATTACCTACTCTTAGGGGCCGTTCATAAAATAAGTTCGCACTTATGTGTTTGGGAGGGGTGTCGCTTATTGTGACAAGGGGGATCGAGGGGTCTAAGGAAACGAGACGAAAGTGAAACTTTTATTCTAACTCCCCAGAATTTTTTCGTTCATCTATCGCACGTCGCATTACATTAAATTGTCGCAAATAAAATTGAATTTTATGCCGTGCAGTCAAGGATTATAATAGTAAATTCGGAACATTGTATATGTTAATCTGTGTTATTAAAGAATGTATGTTACATGTCTTCAATATTTTGTAATTTTTTTTTTTAGTTTCAGTTGCGTCGTGGTTTCATAAAACCACATAATATTTTTTTATTTCTTTGGTACGATAGAAAGTCAGTCTTTTCATATTTGTAAATATATAAATATTTTTACATATGTATTTCCATAATAATTATAAATAACAGAAATATTTATTATTACGTTTTATTATTGCAAATAATAAATATCGAAATTTTGTATTGTTAATTGCCATATACAAGGTACGGGAGAGGCGGATCTATCATTTGTGACGCAACTTTGATAGGGTGGGAGGTTGCATAAAATGTGACATAGTGTGACGAAGGGGGAGGGGGTCTAAAATAAAAAAAGAAAAATTTTGCGTAACGTACATTATGAACGGCACGGACATTGAAAATTTACTATTTTATAAATATATTTATAAAATATTTATTTTTATATACTATCATTAGGCATTGTATAAATACGTGATTGGTAATCACATAGATATAAATCTTATCTCGCTTCAGGGTACTATTTTAAATCGTGATCTACGAGCAAAATGCGCTTCTGATAAAGTCGCCAAATAAATAATGTTATTTGGGGTTGATGTATCATAGCCGTTCATTATCTACCTACACACAGGTACTTGCACACTGTCCTTTATTTACCTACTAGCTATGCCCGCGGCTCCGCTCGCGTGTGCTACTAAAAAGCTTTTTATTTTTTGTGCGGAATCTCTTATTATTTTTCTACAATTAAAGTAGCCTAAGCTATGCCTTAACACATCAACTATCTGCCATGAACCGTTTCGGATATTACCCGAAAAAAAAAAAAACAGACAGACAAAAATGTTAAAAATGGGGTTTTTGTTATAGGTATCGTGTATACTTTCATATAGGTTTAGTATTGTGACATTACAAACAGACACTTCAATTTTATTATATGTATAGATGAATCACTGCATTTACAATGTATCATAAATCTTGAATTGGCCTACATTGTCCAATTGATGTTAGATTATTTTGTTGTATATCGAAATAAATTCTCTATTGACTACAATCCATTATTTCGATTGATAGCATTTCCAATATTGATAATTGTAAAATGTGTTGTTACTGAAAATTTCAGATTTTGTAACCTAAAAAGTCTAAAATGTGTACTATAATCATTATCCCTATCTCTTAGTTCTTCATCTACTCAATTTAGTAAATATATTACTTTCCATGCAAAATGAAGAGTTTTCAGGACATGAACATATAAATAACAAAACTTGTCTTTTATTATTAGAAACTGTATTTTCGATTTTTCATATTATTATCTTGGATGATTTATAGCTAATATACGTACAGGTTGTAGGTATAAAAAATATAACTGTATGTATTCATATTACAACAGTTAAATTCATCGATGTCGGTGACTAGAGTAGACAATATTACCAATTATTAAATAAAATATGGCAACATGGAATGATAAGTACCTACAATTAAGGGAGCTTTTAATTGGCATACAGTTCTAACAAGGGAACGGTCATACATTTTACTTATATTAAATCTATGGAAGCCACTACCTTGTTAGAGCTAAGTTTGAATAATTCACAAATAGTACGAAGTTATACTTAAAGGACGTTTATCCAGTAGCCTTAATAATAATAAAAGTACGATTAAGGCAACAGTATACATATGAGTTTTTGGCGGGATCCCAAACTGACATTTAATGGTTTTTATTTTTTATTCATAAATTTGTGTTATTCGATCCTACATTGTGTAATACAGGTAGCGTTATGCATAATAAAGTAGTTTTGCATATCCATTACAGAACTGCGATAGTTATATTGGGCATATCTTAAGTTTTAATTTGTCTAGTCAATTTTTGGTATAATTGACAAACATTGCCAGCGTTTGACTAAAGTTTAAGTCGACAATAGTTAATAGAAGCGTTAAGATTTGATATTATTGCAAAAAATATTACAATTTTTCATTCAAATCACTTCAGAGACAAATATTTAAAAAATGGGCTCGTTGCCATTTCTTTAAACAATCGCACATTAGACGCATAGGTATGTCTACACATGGTTAGTTTCGACGATATCTTCTCCCTTTTTCCTTCTCTTCTTCCCTTCCAAGTCCGCGTAAATGTCCTCCAGACTCCTCTTCTTTGTCTCCGGCACGCAGAAGATTAGATAGAAGACGTTTGATAGGCAGATGAAACTGAATATCCAGAATATTGAATGATAATCGATTAAGACGTAGAGTGGTGCGAAGAGTTTTAGCAGAGCGAAGTCTATCGCCAGCGATATTGCCATTATGAGAGTCGCCACCGTTCCTCGAAGCTGTGGAAAATAGTAATGTTAGTTACAAAGAAGTATACTTAATAAATTTTATAAAATAATTAGAAATCAGTTTTTTTTTCAACTTACTACTGTTGGCCTTAAGGGCCCTGGAGCTTTTACGGCTTTTACAGCTTTACCGGGCTTGGGGGCGAGCGCTTAACGCACTCAGCTACGAAAGCTTTGCAACAACATCCGAGGGTGCCAAAGTGGCCGAACCTCGGCTCGGACTATTGGGCGTATGCAAATAAGTCGCGATCTGGCTAATTCCCTATCATTTGATCTAACCTAACTATACATATGTAGACGTTTCTTCCCCCTGGGAGGAGGGAAGGAACATGTGTATGTGTATTTAGTGGTCTGAAAATTTTTGTCTATCTACCTAGGCAATAAAGGAAAAAAGGTCCCTTACAGAACCTATGTACCTAGGTGGTGTGCATGTGTGTGTATAATGTAGTGTCATGTGTGTCTGTGAGAGCTAGTTAGAAATCAGTGATTTTAATGTATTAGGGTAGGTCAATTCTCCATTACTCTGTTTAATTTAGGTGTGATTCCTGATCCACTTTTTAATACCTAACGAAGATAAGGGATCTTGTGTCTTCCAAAATAATTAAACCATGTGTCCGTTCCTGCTATGAGGTGTTTCCCAAATGTTCCCATGCTATACTGGTTAACAATTTTAGATTTACTTATTCTAAATTTTCTTAAAGACAACAAAGCTTCCTCTTCTCTTTTTAATAACTACTCTATCCTTATGCTATCCTATTGGCTACATTAGCCATCTTCGGGCACACCAGCGCCATCTCTCAGACTAGGGGTCTAAAGTGGTCACCATGGCCGAAATCGGTCGGAACAATCATCATCCTTATGTATAGCAAAAGCTTCCCTTCTGTTTTGATGTTCTTACTCTACAGAAAGCTTCCCTTCTCTTTAATTCTTACGCTAACATACCTAGATCCAACATATCACAAAGGTGCGTAAATTTCAACAATCTATTAATCAATCTTTTACTGCAATTCCATTATTTAGTGGAATGCAATTACATTGTCTTTGGACTTCACCGAGTGGGACGTAGAACTAATTTTAATAATAAATATCGTTTTATGAAACATGCGAGTGTTTTAAGCATGAATAATGCTTTTTTAATAAATAAATGAAATTAAGTTCGTTTAATTGAATATTAAATGGCAATCAATGTGTTCTGATCTTCTGATTATTATTAAAAAGTTTTTCCCACGCTGTTTTTTGTTATCTATCTCGTTCTTACTCATGGTGTAACGGTACGCGTTATAAAAAAACCGCACATCACCGGCTAAACATTTGGATAAGAAATCTGCTATGCTCTGCGATCCGTACCATACTTATAGTATTTTTATTTTACATTGTAAACATTGATGGGACTTTTAATTACAATTTATTACCTAGCAAATGAGATAGTTACCTAACAAACGATATAATCACCTAACAAATGAAATAATGTATTAAACTAAAATTAACAACGAAATTGCTAGGATATCAAAATTTACCTGGAAGCTGAACATCTCAGTCATGATTACGAACGGCAAAGGCTGCAGTCCCGAAGCGTCCGCGAAAATGCATATACACAAAGCGACAACTGGCACCCATCCTGGCAGGAAGACTCCGACGCTCTGCAGGTAGAACCATACTCCCAAGAGGCACATACTGAATCCAGCCACCACACTCGTCACGGCTAGGAGAGGCTGGGATAAAAAAAAGTATGAATAATAACCTTAAATATCAATTATGATGGTAAAACAATATGACTAAGATATAAATTGTATAAGTAATAGCTATGCCCGCGGTTTCACCCGTGTATCATTTAAAAGAAAACGCTGATTGATGATATTTTTTTTATTTTAAATTTTATACGTATTGGGTGAAGGCGATGGAGAATATCGTGAGGAAAACTAAAGGCTTGTAGTAAAATATAGAACTGCAGATTATTATTATTAAATTCTTTACCACAGAGTCTTTACAAAAATGTACATGGCTGTAGAGAAGTCCTCGAACACCTCGATTTTAAAAACTTGATATTTTACAAACTAACTGAGTATTAAATGTTATTAAAGACATCGTAAAAGTTAGTAAATAGCAATTTTTTTTTTAGAAATGCACTGTGTGTCCTTGGCTTAAAATTTCTGCTATTAAAAAATATATTTATAAAGCGTTATTAAAAAGTTTCTTTATAATAAAGAAATGCCTACATAATATTGGGTTTTATTTATTTTATATACCTACTTAAGGATGATTCATGTTACAACTTTATACAGAAAATATTTACTTGTCGACACACCAAACAGATATTTATCAAAAAATTCAATTTGCGGTACAGTTTGGTGTTGGTTTGTAACCTATGGCTATTGCAGGTGAATATTATAGAGTAAATTTTATCTGCCTGTCAGACATTGGTTTACGCTAAAGTATTCGAACTTTTAATATTAATTTAAATTTATTTCATTGAAACTGAGTTTACGAATTTCATGATTACAATGTCGATATTTTATGAGGAATTCTAAATTACACATTAACTTGAAAACCTTGGATTATTTTCTGTTATTTATTATCTCGATATGACTATGAGCGTGAGTTATTATATACATATAATATTATTTGTATATTTTGTATTATTCAGGATCAATGATTGGTTTGCGGTTGCTGACTAATTCAGTTTTAGTGGCAAGCCGTGAAATCGAGGAAAACGTGTTTTCAGAATTCAATTGTGTGTTGTTATTAAAATACATATCTGACAAGGAAGAATATAACTCTTTGTCGTAGTAACAATTAGGGTTGTGCGATTTTGAAAAAAAATTAAACACTTATAACAATTATATACAGAAAATTTTGAAATTCAAATACCTACCTATCGATAAAAAGCATATTATCAATATTAGATTTTGGGAATAATTTTTCTTCATTATTTTTAAAATGTGGTACCTTAATTAAAGCGAAATGTACAAACAAGTGCTTGGTAACATATTTTCAACTTGATATTGCGAATCAAAGAAATACTTTAAAAACGATTCTATAGTTTTTATTTATATTATAATATATATATATATATATATATATATATATATATAATAAATTATAATATATATTATATACATATATTAAATATATTCTATAGTTTAGATTTTTTTTGCCTTCAACCATAAACGAAGGTTCCTTTGTAGAATATTATATTATATTTTTAGACGCTGTTTAAAACCTATAGCTGTCATTTATTTATTCGATTTGATCTTTTGACTACCGGAATCAGATACCTATTTGTTTTATGCTTAATCTCTCTCATGGCAAACATACATCGTCTAGTAATGTAGTTAGCGGAAAATAACTGAAAACATTCGAATAGGTGCAATTTAGTCAACACGACTTGTCGCTTTACATGTCAGAGACTGTAAGTAAGTAGGGTTGCTACCTTTTATTTAAGCAAATAAAGTATACTGGTTGTTAAAGGTAGAAAAAAATACATTGTATACTGTTCCTAACATATCATAATGATATTGTAAGATATCAGCGGAGACAGTGGAGTAGCAGGCCTTGCCTTACTTCATTACCAACTTTTTATGTATTTTACAGATTTACATAAAATTAATCCTATATAAATTCAATCTTGGTAAAATCAAAGATTTATTTCTGCTTGGGTGAAATACTGGTTAATCACAAGATCGCAATCAAATAAACTAATGTTTTGTTCCTGCCGTGAGTAGGATTTCCAAAGCTCCTTGGGGAGTAGGGAATTACGGTCGGCAACTCGGTAGTGATACCGATGGTGTTACAAGAGTACATAGACTACTGTAGCAGTTAGCAATTAGGTGTAGCAGATGAAGCAATGGTGGCTCAGTGGTAGCGTGTACGACTTCGCCTCGATTGACGTGAGTTCGAATCCCTGCAATGAGCCTGAGATTTCGGTGAAGGAAAACATCGTGAGGAAACCATAGCATGGTGGTAGGGCTTTTTCTAATGCCCGCCTGGCTAGCTACCACCCTCAAGTTGAAAATCTGTCGCCAAGCACCAATAGGTGTGTTCCGGCAGCTGCACTTGAGAGCCAGTCTTCCACTAGGTTTAGCGTGCTATCATCTTGGGCCACATCGTCACTTAACATCAGATGAGATTGTGGCCACAACGCCAAACCTATGACGATAAAAAAGTTAAGTATCAGGCGAGCCGTGCGACTGTTGTACATTTTTCACATAGGCACCTAATTTATTAGTTACATAAAGAATAGTTGTATAATTGTCCGAAATAACGTGCATACAATATTTTATTATTAAACACGGGCGACAATTCTAATTACAAGCGCCAAGGTGTTATTTCTTTGTAGACGGGGTTTCCTACAGCTTACATGGCTTAGGTATATTTAAGAATTAAACATAGATAGGTAATAAGTTAAACAAATAAGTACCGAATGCTGTTTAAGTTTTTCCGTTAGGTGTTATTATTGAGATTTCTTTGAATGTTTTTTTTTTAATTTATCGGAAAATACATTCAAATACTATGTAAAGTAGATTGTATATAAAAGTTATTATAGTCCTGGATGAATTAAAGTGATATTTCGAAATTGATTCTCTCTATCAATACACAGTATAAAATGATAATCAAAATGATTGACTGATGATTTTAGTGACTGTAGATATATTTATTTTGATACATTTTATAACTATTTGATATTTAGTTAATTTGAGCAGGAGTGCCATCGCTGTTATGAAAAAGTGTCCGTCTAAAAGCGTCAAATTAGGGTGGCGCCACAGTAGCAACAAAAGTTATTATTTTTTAATTTACACCTACTTGGACTACTTTTCACTCCAAAAACTTTTCTCATTATTGTTCGATAATTTCTTGTAAGTTTTACAACAGTATAAACTATAAAATCACGAAAAATTATCATTCCCTCTTGCTACGCTAGCGCCATTTCGGTGGGTTTTTAAATTATAATTTGCTGCTTGCTGCTGGACACTTTTTCAACTGTCCGCTATTAAAAAAGGTTCTCCTTATTTCTAACCTCTATAGTTTCTCCTTAGGACACCATTCAGATACAGGGGAGGGTAAGGGTTGTACAAAACTACAATTGTATCGGACTGGATCGCGATCAGAATACACCAGGTGTAACAATCATCTTTAGTGGCACGCTTAGGCGCGTCGCGTTCCGGAACCAGCCGGTGTATATACGGTAATCAACCGGATCGGATCTGTACTAGTCTGGGACGCGACCACCATAAATACAGTGATAAATCTATCTCAAAGACTCTTTTGGAATTTCGCATTTCGGTACCAGCTGCTGAGAGACTTGCAAATTGGCATTACAGCAGTGATCGGCGATGGATTGCCAATCTCTCGGCTTAAACGTTTTTTTTAATTGTACTTACCTTCAGGTACGGTGCCGTTATTTTGCCATGTTACTATAAAAAGTGAGTTAATAAGTTAGAAATTCGAATTATCGAATCTTGAACTACGATATCATTACTTGAGACTTAAAAATTGTATAAACCCACCTTTCTCCCAGCTCTGTCGACCAATTGACACGCTAGGAAGGAACCGATGATCTGAACTGTGGCAAGGAGGATCGACTGCTTGTTGGGTGATAGAGCGATGCTGGTGTCTGGGTCTTTCCCGGCCTCAGCGAAGATGTGGCTTGCGTAAACCAGCACGACGATGCATCCGCAGAACTCACGAGCGAGGTTCACGATCAAAGCCACCCAGAAAGCTTTGATTGTTAACCTATCTTTAACTGTGGACAAATACATAGATAATTGTATTTTTTATTCTTAATAGGGTTAACGTTTGGCTACAATCTCACTTGATGTTTAGTGACGATGTGGCCCAAGATGGCAACACTTAGTTAGGGGGGACTGGCTATCAAATGCAGCTGCCGGTACATATCTATAGATGTTTGGCGACAGATTTTCTATTTGAGGGTGGTAGTTAGTTGGTTACGCGTAGTGCTTACAAAAATCGTAGTTTCTCAAAACTATAATAACTGTTTATTGAATGAAAATGTCGTGGTTTTTTTTTCGATAAGAATCAAGTATCTATGGAGTAAAACAGGAAAAAGTTCATTAAAATCTATCCAGTAGTTATTGCGTGATCCGAGCACAACAGCAAACCTCTATCATTTTTTTTAGTTAGATAGTT
This sequence comes from Saturnia pavonia, assembly GCA_947532125.1. Lineage (NCBI taxonomy): Eukaryota > Metazoa > Arthropoda > Insecta > Lepidoptera > Saturniidae > Saturnia > Saturnia pavonia. The sequence goes on along the minus strand of OX383916.1, from coordinate 2,506,835 downwards.
TCCTATCATGTTTTATGTGTTTACCATAAATTTATGTATATTGTGATCTAATGTTTCATATTCGGCGACATCAATTTATATTCGGTGACATTATCTGTCATCAACTGTTCATTATCATTCATCATAAATCATTTCACGGGATGCATCGGAGATGATAACTGTATAAAATCTCAAAGATCTTTGCGACTGTGTCAAATCGTTTGCTGATATCTGTCATTGATTCATATCATTTTAAGAACAATATTTTGTATATGCATCTATATAATAAAAAATCAGGTTTGTGTGAAAGAAATTATTAGGAAAATCTACGGGAAAAGTCGAAAATTTGGATGAAATTTTTGTATGTCAATCTCAATAACAATTGTGACCTTTAGTTAGACAATATTTTGGTTCAATTCACACAAATTCAAGGACAGTTTCAGCTGGATGAATAAATCCATTCTCGACGAAGTGGCTGACTGACAGACAGACAACACACAGCCTCAATCACCGAAGATAATTAACATTTAACATTTTTTGGTAAGCGCTCTTCTCATTTTTTCATTAGAAGGTTGCACCAGTGCGAATCCGGGGCGGTTCGTTGGTAATATTTAAATTCGTGAAGAGACGCATTAATATTACAAGAAAAATACTTTATTGCATTCTCTTGTAAAATATATAGAAGCTCTTCAGTTTTTTTGAGCGTTCATGTATTTTGATATAAAACAACACTATATTTTAAAAAAAAGTATATAAAACACAAGCGATGAGTTCACCTAGGTAACCTATGGCGTCATTCAGTTATACGTAAAATGCTCGCCTTGTTTAAATAAACAGATACCAGGAAAATATAAAGGTTTAAGAAGTATATCATTACCTATTAGTATAAAAATATTTACGCTTGTGCAAACAAAAAAATAGTGGGAAAAGTTTTTTATCTGTAAAAGAACATTCGAGAGTAATGCTATTTTGTACAAAAGAAAACAAGATTAATGAATCATAATTATGTATTATAGCGTAGTGCGCCGAGGATATTAAACAATTTAATTCAGTTTCGTAAGTAGTTTTACAAGTAAACAACTGGAGCTTCTGGTGAGATCTCGTTGTAAATTGACTATCTTACGCTATTTAGCCCTATATTATGTGTAATAATGGTGGCATTTTGCATGATATAGTTTGAATAAATTGAATTATTACGTAACAACTAGATGTAGCCCCGACTTCGTTCACGAGGATATCGGAAAACAAAATTAATTGATAACAGTTGTTAAGCCAAGACATTTGCCGGGATAAAAAGTATAGTATATAGTAATCCAGGTTATAAACTAGACGGTAATATTCTAGTGTTTTCAAATATAACAAGAAAAACAAAAAAATACAGAAATAATACAGACTAACAAAAAAAAAAGGTGTGTGTGCGATTCACACACGATAGAAGTGAAACTTCATTTTAAAATATATTTTCTATTTTATTTAAACAGTGTGCAATATACATACACACCGACATTTACTCTCTCGCTCTGGCTCACACAAAGAGGAGAGACCGATAACATATTGCTCTCTCGCTCTGGCTCACACAAAGAGGAGAGATATATGTGCGTTAAACGTTTAACATTTAACGTTTAACGCTTGGAAGTCGCATAAGAAGTTTCACTTCAATAATACAACAATACAACGTGGTATCAGGAAAATATAAATTTGTAAGAGGTTAAACGTTATAAAGACAATTGGCCCGAGAACACAACATACATTTGCCAATTGACTTTGTTTACGGCATTTGACACCATGCAAACTAATTCAACCGAATTATAAATGAAGCGAATTGAAAACAATTATCTATGCAGGGTTTCGTGGTCGTACGACCTTCAAACATTGTTCACTGGAATATTATAAGTGGAAATTTTATCACCGTTATTCTCAGCCTTTGTGTTTTTTCTTTTTTGACGTTATGATAATCTTCGTATTAACATTTTTATCCTATATGAGATTACATACTTTACATTACTCATCTATATAAAAATAATAACATTGAAGTCTGTTTGTAATATCAAAATGAAAGCTTTTTACTAAATGCATATGTATACTGTCTATAATAAAGCGGAAGTTTTTTTGTTTGATTGTTTGTTTAAACACGCTAATCTCTGAAAGTACCTGTCAGATTCGAAAAAATCTTTTTGGATATGGTAGCCAAACTCACGAGGAAGACTATAGGCTATCTAGCATTAGGCTACACATCTCAGCTAATCTTAAATATTGATTTTTGTTAAGTAAGTCGGAAGAAATAGCGCACCCTAACTGCTTTATCCACGTGCGCTGATGTAATGGTTAATGATACGTAAATACAATGTTCTACAAACATATTGCTTCTTAGTAAATCTAAAAAAAAGTCCGTGATACTATATGCCTATCTCATATACATAAGCTAGCCTAACAATTATGTTTTTTGACAGTTTTTTATTGAAAATTGAAAAGTGATTTATGAAAGTAAAAGTAAAAAGCTTCGGCTAGTAAAAGTGTATACGGCCGTTATAACAAAAAAATATTTTTACAATTTTTGTCTGTCTGTATATTCCGGCTAATCTCCGAAATGGTTGGACCGATTTTGACGCGACTTTCACTGGCAGTTAGCTGATGTTATAAGGTGTAATGAGAGAGAGTTTATGTTCCATTCTGTATTGCAAGCGAGCGGAGCCGCGGGCATAGCTAGTCAGTTACCTAAACCTAAACCTTACCGCGTTTCGTGCTCTATATCTGCCCTTTTCTGAAACCTGACATGAGAGTATTTTTGTTACAATTATTCATAATTTGTATTAACTATCCGCGTGTCAACCCTACGGCGGGTTCAAGTATCAAGGCCGCTAACGGATAGAAACAATACCCACATGGCGTCCGACATCGCCAATTGGCATAATAAATCTGTTTTGCTAATGGGAAAGTATTTATTTGATACTATGTTGCATTTATTTAGAACGAAATATAGGTGGTATAAATATATTATAGGTTTCATTATATTGGTTTTATGAACGTATGTAAATTATTTTTTTATAAGTTTAGTTGTGTGTTGGCGATAGTATATCCCACCGGCAGCGTTCTAGGTATCATTCTATTAATAGCCCCCCCCCATATTCATAAATCCTTAACGCTCAAGTTACAAAAGGAATTTCTGTGTACTAAATAGGGGAAAGTTTCCTTTTTTTCACAAAATGTATTTAAATGTGGTGTTTACGTGTCAGTCCCTGGCTTGAACATGTTAATATACTTTACACATATTATAAAATCCAAGAGATTGTCTTTTTTTTATTGTTTTAACGTACAAATCTCAGGAATTACCAGTTATATTTATAGCCTATTTATTGGGGAAGCATACAGGCTATATAACTTTACGCAACGACCCTAAGGAGCGGAGTAGTAACCATGAATGTCTGGCAAGCTGGCAAGCGCCGCGCCGCGCCGGCGCAGTGGAGAGTCGGTCGAATACATTTAACACAGGTGCAACCGTGGGGCACAGCTAGTCGAAAGTAAGCGACGAACGTATTGAAGATATCAACATCATATATCATAGATCAACATTTTAGGTAAGGTAAACTAAAAATAAAGTATATGTATTTAAATGTAACTACATATGTATTTTAATTTAAATATCAGTCCCCGGCTTGAAATTCTAATATATTTACATATAAAATTGTTGACGTTTCGAAGATTATTACCTTATTTTTATTATGATAATTTAATAGCGTAAATTATACATTGATGACGGAGAGAATTGTTTATTGCAAAACTACGATAGATTTTTTACAAACGAGATTAAAATTTTAAAATACTGCCCATGAACATTCGTATTTTCGACTTATTTATTTCAACACCAGACAAATAGATCGTATTGTTTTAAATAGCGCTGAACCTGTGGTTTAGTTCCTAGAGGAAGCGTGATAGTATTGTAAGTGTAAGCAAGTGTAAAGTGGTGTTTCATCCGTTGTGTCTACTTTAGTAGACGTGGCGTGATAATGGCGTGAAAATAATAAAATAAAATAATGTTAAGTTAATGTACACAGTTATCCAAGTAACTGAGTAAGATCTAAGGAACCAAAACTGATATATTGAGCCATTCGCGGTATCGCCTTAATACGGCTTGCACTGAGACATGCATGGCTTAATCTTTGAGACAAGCATATAACTACTGGCAGGATCAACCAGGGAGCTATTACTCCTTCCTTTTTTTCATCGCGTACGCTTCTCTGTGTCTGCGAAACGATGAAGGAATATTAATTATTATTTGTTTTCTCGAACTCGAATCATACGTCAAGACGGTATCTCACGTCGTGACGATGACACGCGAGCCGATTGAACGACAGTCGTCGAATGGACAGAATTACTTACACAGAAGTCTAGGAGAGAACTTGGGTTCGGCGGTGGTCTGTTCAATAATGAAGCGGTCGACCTCCTCGCTTACCAGCTTGTGATCGGGTGGCAGTGAGCGCAGCCAGCCGATCACCTTTGCCGTCTCCTGTAAAGAAAGCAATGATGGTTCAGTGGTAGCATGTATGGACACCGCGTCGATCGACGTGGATCAGAATCCTTAAAATACGTTGGAGCTTGCGGTGAAGATTTCGTGATGAAACCATAGCATGTTGTTAGGGCATTTTATAATGACTAGAACTTAGAGTTGAAAGTTAAAAGAGAACTCTATAATGATTAGTCAATTAACAGTAGATTCATTTTGTTACAATAAACGAAAAAAAAAACTTCCTGCGGAATTGATTGAGATCTAAACTAATTGATTCAATCTAATGATTGAGATGAACTCCCGGGAGTTGACAAGATTTTTTGGAAATTTTATTCCTCTTTAAGAATCAACTTCTCTAGCACTAATAGTTTTCAAGTAATTTGTAAAAAAACTAGACAATCTTTAATTGTTTATAACTTTTACAATTGTTTATGTGCGGGTTTGGAATTTTCGCACATTTTTCTAGAAATCATTACGAATTCAACAAGGTATCCCACGAATTTTAACTCGCAGTAACAAGAATTAACACGATGTTTAACTTGTTGAGTAGACTAATTCAATATAAGGCCACTGTCGTATATTATAGGTACATCTTATAAATTTCGGTCAACTATAACGATTCAGCGCGGAGATAGCTTTCCGTTAGTACCCTATTTGGCCTATTTCGTTTATCGCATAGGTTAGAGAGTGGCATGACGGTTTCTTTTGTATAAATGTTTATTAATATGTCCTCTATATAAATTAATCTCTTTTTTATTGAGTGAACAAAGGAGTCGTTTTTAACACGCTTATATTAGCTTCACTTGTAACTAACTAACAATGTATTAAAATCTTAGAAGACAATTTTAACTTACTTTTAATTGTCGTATCGAAATGAAACTTTGTATGTATATGTATATATGATAACACTATAATTTGGTATCTTGGAGCTGATCTGATGATGAAGCCAGGAGGTGAATAGTGGAAACATCAGTGGCTACTAGTTGACCCCGAGTTTGGACTCATATGATTTGTTTTGACAAGTCCAATAGATTGGGCTTGGTAACGAGGGTCTGGTGATAGAGCCAGGAGGTGGATAGTGGAACTCTTCAATGACAACTGGTGAAACCCCTCAAATTTAGGCTCATATGATTCGTTTTGATAAGGCAAATAGTTTTAGCTTGGTAACGAGATGTTATTATAAGACTAAAATAGTTTTATAATTTTTAGTTCGTAATTAGTGTTTTTATTTTTTTAAAGTACTTAAACTTATTATTATATATCTAGCTACAGCTATAGCTATCTATGTACAAACGAATAGCATTTAATTTTAATTTATATAGATAATTTCGATTTCATAACAAATTCATACAATACAATACCTTTATTTGTCTCAATATGGTAATTACAGGTATTAAATTAGACAAAATAGCTTCATCATATTCTGCCACTTGTGGCGTGCAGATTAAGAAATAATTACATTAAAAATTAGGGTTCATGCTCATTACAACAAATTATAACTTTGATTATCGTCATAGGTATAGCGTTGTGACCACAACCTTATCTGCCATTTAGTGACGTAATTTAATAACCTATAACAATAATGAAATACCCGAAATAGTTAATATTTATTAGATTAAGTAAATGTTATATTCATGTAGATTGTAAGTGTCTTTAAAAAGTCATTAAAGCGATAATAAAATTTACAGTTCTAAATAATTTTAAGTTTAAATCTTTATAAGCGTCGGTATTTTGTTATAGATTTTAGGTGCAATACAAAAAATATTTTTGTAGCGTGTACGACTTCGTGCCGATTGACGTGAGTTCGAATCCTTGCAATGAGCCTGAGCTTTCGGTGAAGGAAAAAATTCGTGAGGAAACCATAGCGTGGTGGTAGGGCTTTTTGTAATGCCTGCCTGGCTACCTACCACCCTCAAGTTGAAAATCTGTCACAAAGCACCAATAGGTTTGTTCCGGTAGCTGCACATGAGAGCCATTCTTCCACTAGGTTTAGCGTGTTATCATCTTGAGCCACATCGTCACTTAACATCAGGTGAGATTGTGGCCTATAACGATAAAAAAAACTTTCCATATAAGAGAGTAGTCCTAGAACTGTGAACACATAGTTGAGAATTACCATTATTGAATTATCATTCACAAATAATTTTACAAGTTATGTGTCTACATTCATTTATCTTATACAGTTACGTGTGTATCGTCTGGAAAATACGATACTATTAAAATAGAAATTATCAGTTGCCTACTTTTCCCTTTTTCAAATTTATTTACAAAAATTGTTCTACTTTTAAAGCGGCAAAACCGTAATTAATTCTGGAAACTGGTGTTCTAAATAATATCATATTACTTTAAGTATATTATTTACATTTATGTACATTATACGTGTTTTCCGCTTGTAAAACGATTCTGCGAAAAACACAGTTTTTTTTTTTACAAAAATAGCAGGATGATCTGTCTAGTTTGGACATTTGCCAGGATTTATATTTATTTGCGTCGGTCTAGAACAACTTTTTAATTACGTTTTTAAAAAGATTATCAGGTGAGAATTTAGGTATAGTATTTCAAATGGACTACTCGTAGTTATAGATTCTAATATTGGTCATGTACATGAAAATCTGACTCGTTTGGATAAAGAAAATGCTGCAATTGATTTCAGATGGTTAGTATTTGGAAATTTCTCTCTGCTTGGGACAACCCGCCTGGTTATCCACCCTATAGATTTATAGAAGATCGCAGCCAAATGACCTAGTGTTGTGTTCCTGCGGTAGGGTTTTCAGAGCTCCTTGGGCTACAGGGGTTCAAGGTCGGCAACGCGCTAGTGATACTTATGGTATTACAAGCGTCCATAGGCTACGGTAGTCGCTTACTATCATGCGGGTCGTATGCTTTGTGCCACCTTTGTAGAATAAAAAAAAGTTGTGCAATTTTTCAAAAGACAAATAAAAATTTCTGGGCTTCGATTAAATACTTTTGAAGGTATAGATATTTCTTATGGTGCGTGTAGTAGAGGGTCAAATTGAGAGCTACGCGTGAAAGTAATGGATGAAGGTAGTCATCCATAATAACTGACTTTTTCATTTAACATTAAAAAAAACAATTATTTTCAAAGTATTGTTTATATATAACTTTATAAATTATTATAATTAATTATTCCTTCATTATGTTGTTGGCATTTTATGACGCGGTATAACATTTTTTGTGGAGTTTTTTGTCCAAGATTGGAGAAACGACCGTTCTTTAATCGATGGTAGACATAGACCAACAATAGTGGTGACCGTTGGGAGACACCTACTACCGTCTTAACCTATCACGGCTTAAGCCACTAATTAGTTATGTATAAATTAGCTGTTCCCAAAACATGAAGCTTCGAAGCGAGATACTTTCACTGAATTTCACTATGCATATGGTGGTCGTACTCAAGTAATGTGTCTCCCCAATACGCTTCTATCATTTTACATCGTTTAAGTTCTTTACTAAATTGTTCAGTAGGATGGCCGTATATGATACAGGCCGAGGTATAGGTATAATTAAAAAAGTAAAAAAATCTCGCATTTTTAGTCCACAGTATGACACTTTTAACGTACTCCATAACTCTCTTCTTCACATAAATAAACTGACGCCCATGGGTGGCATTAATGCCAAAAGCCAAAGGGTCAAATTGTAACGTCTATGGCGATAATAGTAAACAGTAATAGTAAGTTGATTGAAAATTTAATACCGATGGCAACCGTGGGGTACAGCTAGAAAAAAATAATTATAACACTTACCTCATTCTTATTGCATTTAATTAAGTAAGACGGTGTCTCCGGAAGTCGTAATGTTATGCAGAAGTGGACAAACGGGATGGCCAATAGAATCCATAGCACAATGTGGAAAGGAAGTAAGTCTCCGAGAACAAAGACGAGTAGGTTTCCCGCGGTCTGAAATAAAATTATTGAGTTAGGTGTATTTCTATGTGATTGATGTCTTTCCTGATAAGTTTTTGTTGTTGTTTCTAACTACAATATCATATAAACGTTTCCGAAAGCTGTGATTAGAGATATAGGATAGCGGAAACACGCTAGCCAGGAGACAATTCATTATCTTCACAGTACGGTAAATATAAGAAATTTCAAATTACGTTGTTAGTACAACCATGTGGAATAACTTCCTAACATCAGCCAACGTGGTTCTGTAGTGGAAGTAAGATAATGGGATACGTCCAATCGCCTCTTCAGAACATTCACTATGGTACAGAAGAAACATACCTTCATTGAGGTAATTTTTCTTTTTAACTGAAACGATTCTAACTTCTTTGTGACGTTTGTATCATTCACATTGCGATCAACCTGTCGTTACCACCTACCCAAAGCATTAAGTAGGTTTTGGGCAGATCCGTTACAGAGATGCAAACAATATTCCACGAACGGCTGATCTTAGATCTTATACAGAAGACATTAATGATTTGATTAACGTTACAAGCAAAACTAAGAAATGGGCGGTGCGACTGTCGAAAAACACCGATAGGCGCTTCTTGACAGATTAAAACACAAATTGAATACACCTTATCAATCAATATCTCATGATGCGATGTTTCGAAGCACTTGTTCCAATCTCGAAGATATCTTCACATTATGATATGTATAATATGTTAAAGACATTTTAATATAGATGCACCGATAACACCGTTTATCAGTGAGTGAATGAAACCAAAGATATGAATGTGCTACTTGCTATATTTAGCATTAGGAAAAACGGTCCGTTCCATTAAACTTAGGTTCAAAAACTACACTTAACAGAATTCAATTTAAATAAAAATTATTATATTATTTATTACAAGAGTAATTTTTTTCTTCCCATAGGTTTGGTTCACTGTTATGACTACAATCTCATCTGATGTTAAATGACAATGTGGTCCAAAATGGTAACAACTTAACCCCGGTGGGGGAAGTGGCTCTCAAGTGCAGTTGCCGGAACACCTATAAGTGCTTGGCGACAGATTTTCAGCTTAAAGGTAGCAAGTCAGGCCGGCTTTAGGAAAAGCCCTGTTATGGTTTCATAACTATGATACAAATGGATTCAGATGTAGAAAACGTAGACATGATTTCAGTTCTTGAAATTTTAAATTTGGTACCTATCGAGAAGAAATCATAGATTACGAGTAAGTCTTTACTTATCCGAAATATATCATTTATCAAGAATTAAATATAGTAGATTGATTCGGCTTAGGTATTCTCTGTTCTATATTAATAAGATTTATTTATAGATCAACAAAAATTGGCGTTGTGTATCAATAACAAAATACAATGTACCGTGCGAGAAAATGTTTAGATGGTTTTCGTCCGACATGGGAAGCAAAAACGTTGTTGATATCAACATAAAACAGAGCTTAATGTACAAAAATGTGTAGCGACACTATGTTTTGTGTAGTGTGTACAGCAAAAACACATAGAAGACACGGCTTACGATATACGCACGAAGTAGTTTCGATCTTCTCAAGCAATGAATGGGGCAGGGTGACGTAATTTCTATCATATGGCCTACATGATGACGTTGGTATGTGTAGTTGTCTAATAATGTAAACATGCAACGATTCCCACCATACCGTCGCCATTCGTCATGTCGCCTTCAATTGTTACTTTCCAAAGATTAGCCCGCGAATCGTCTCACGTGTTCATAACAATAACAAATCACCTGCCATTAATGCATAATTATTTGCACGCGAAATTATATCTTAAGTATTAGAGATAAAGTTGGATAGACTTGTCCTACTGTCGTGACATATTAGTTGCGAAATGTCAACATTATTATTATTATGCTAAATGAAGTCTTGGAAGGACTGTTTTTAAGCAATTATTACTTTAAAAACGAAACGATAAAGTTCAAGTTAAGTTGGGGATCGTCAGCGATGACTTCTAGGAATGACAGATAGTGGTATTGATGAGGAGTCAATTCAGTAAATTGTTCTTGATAAATGATATCTAGATACCTTAACGTGGGCTCATTTAATGTTTATGGTTTAGCTAGCTTGTATGGATACTGCGTCACTCGACGTGGCTTCAAACACCTGCCACGAGCCTGAGCTTTCGGTGAAGGAAAACATCGTGATGAAACCATAGCATGGTGGAAGGGCATTTTCTAATACCCAGCTGGCTAGCTACCACCCCCAAGTTGAGAATCTGTCGCCAAACACGTATAGGTGTGTTCCGTCAGCTGCACTTGATAGCCAGTCACAACACTAGGCTGTGTTACCATCGTGGCTCACATCGTCACAAGCGAAACGCTAAACTATGTAAAAACAATTTAAAAATATACAAATTAATGCATCTGCTTACGTCTATTATTGGAAAAAGAAAAATCTTTAAAATTACACTTAAAAACATTTGCGACTGGTTCTTTCTTTTATTTTGCTTGCATACCTGAGAGAATATGACGAAAGTTCCAGTCATGCCTCTGATGCTGTCTTCGCTGATCTCTTTAACGTAGAGCGGGCAGACCACGAAAGCTCCACCGGCCCCAAAACCTATTAGGCCTCTAGCAGCGATGTAGGCCCATGGATGCGCCCAGATGATTTTCACAGCCCAGCCCAACTGTGAAAAAGGTAGATTTTTAGTGGCCTTATGATAGGTTGCTACTATTAATCAATGGGTGGATGATAGTGATGTCTGGAAATGACTCCTTCAGTGTAAATTCACTAAATACAATCATTAACGGTAAACAATAATTACACTGTTCAAAAAAACCGATCGAGTTACTTGCCGGCTTTTCTCCATTGAAGTGTTTTCAGAAACGTTGGTACTATTTTCACGTTCATTAGTGCCTTCTTAGGGCTTAAATTGAGTAAACTATCTTTGATTGATTGGTTTAGTAAGAGCCTTAAATGAATCTGCTTAAAATAAATTAAATAAGTTCAAAAAATAACTTACAGCCATAGGTACTGAAGTGCATAACAGTGCGTTTTTCCTTCCAAACCTATCAGCACCCGCACCGTAAATGAATACTGCTATCGGAGCGAATATGAACATGATAGACGCCATCCAGGACACCTCTTCCTCCGTCAGAGGTTTCACTGACGGGGAGTAGTCTCCCATGAGGAGAGCTTTGTTGGGGGATATCCATCCCATCGCTGTCCCGTAAGTCACGATTGGCAAACAAACTGCAAAGAATAATACATTGATGTTATTATTTATAAACTTTATAACTATATTAAAAAATAATTAGTTCTGTATATACATGTGTTTTTTCCATATCTCCCGATAGATATATATCATCTTTATTTATAAAAAGGTAACTGATTGACATATCAAAGCACAGCCCAAACTACTAGGGCTAGGACCGTGAAAATTTGCAAGCAATTTCGAAATGAAACCCCTAAGGTGCTGAAAAAGGGGATGAAAGATTGTATGAAAATCCGACATTTTTGGGATCTATTAAAATTTGTATTTAGCAATTCAGTTAGAAAGTAAAACAGACGTGTTTCATAGTTTATTTAAATTCAATACCTAAGGGTGTAAAAGGTGGCGTGTAAGTTTGTATAATACAAGTGACGACATCTATTGTCCAAAGGCAGTACCAACGAATACTTTCATTTCTTTAAAATATTTTTCTACCTGTCGAAGCCGGGACCTCTAAAGGACGAATATGATATAATTTTTCTTGTCTGTTTGTATGTCTGGATTTCATTCGAAAACGGCTTGACGTATTTCGATGATATTTTAAACAAGGGAAGTTTATGTCATTCTTCAATTGATAGACATTGATAATTATCAACAATTGTATTGCTAATAGCTATTGTAAAAAAAGTGTGTATGTTTTTGAGGTATACTACTAGAGTAGATATTACAAACAAAAATTGTGCCCCTAATCCCCGCAGGGCACGCGCGGGGAGAGCACAAATAATTGAAGTTAACCGATTACTTAAAACCCATTTTTTTCGGTGTGATTTTTTATAATTTAAAAATAAAATTATTTCGATTATATTTAAGGGTATTAGGTGCTGAGTGATTAATTCAATACAGATCGCATGCTTGAAGCGGTTCTATCAGGCGAGGTAGTTTGTGTCAATTGTGACCATATTTTACTAGGATAAAGGATTCCTATAATAACGTAAACACATAACTATCATTCGAACTGGTTCACATCTCAAGCAAATGTTTATGGTTGCCATGGTTACGCGTCAGAACACAAAGAACCAGAACTCGTGTTTCAAACAATCTGGTTGATGCGTCGTCTCTATGTATAATACCACAATGGTATACTCGTATATACGCATGAAAGCACGTACAAAGTTAGTATTTATTGTCGTAACAAAACAATAATAAGTCCAAAAAATTTATGCCACGTGTCAACAACATCAACGAACTTAAATTCATTTAATTTATGTTTTTGTGTAAAAATATTTTAACGTTGTATAAATAATTATTATTTAAATTAAATTTATCTAGATCAATCCAGATATAAGACACGTTTTTTTTACATTTTTCAAGGTATTGTATCTTCAAAAATGCGACATACATACCTAAAACAGCTAGGTATTTAAGCCCTTAACAATAAGTATTGAGACCACGTTATTCGACGTAATAATGTATTAGATATGTAAATTTGTAAATATATTTGTTTGTATGTATAAATTCGTCTCAGGAAACCGTTGCAAGGAGTGCGTTGAAACGTTACCTTATTGTCCCTTGCGCAACTTAATTACATACGATTGTAAATTGGTTATTAACATGAAAGTTAGCTAAGTACATACTAATATTATATAGCTCATAAGATTGTTTGTTTGTTTAAACGCGTTAGTCTTTTGAAATAAGACTTTGATTTGACAAAAAAAAATCTAGTTTTATAGACTACTAGTTTTTGCCCGCGACTTCGTCCGCGTGGAATAGTTGCTTTGGGCAACATTTACATTTTTAGGACACTTATTTCATAAATAATACACATACAAACTGTCAACTTATCAATTTCATGGTTTTATTTTCGAAAAAGACAAACTTTCATCCCATATTTCAACTCCTTCAAGCCCTTTTATCGGGATAAAAGGTAGCCTATGTCCTTTCCCAAGGTCTAGTGTATCTCTGTATCAATTCTCATCAAACCCGTTCAGTGCCTTAGGTGTGAAAGCGTAACAGACAGACAGATATACAGAGTTACTTTCGCATTTATTTATTACCAGTTGTGCCCGCGGCTTCGCTCGCGTGAACTACACAAAATATTGTTACTGGGATAAAATTATCCTATGTTACTTCTAATACCTCCAAGAATATGCATACAAAGTTTCATGATGATCGGTGAAGTAGTTTTCGCGTGGAAGCGTAACAAGCAAACTTGCATTCACATTTATAATATTTGTATAATTAGGATTAGGATAGGATTATTGTTAGGATAGTAGGGATAGAGGAAGGGTATATAGGCTATATACCTCACGGTACGACCATTTCTTCTTAGGAGCGGAGCAGTAATCATATACGTTACGCAATCTGGCAAGTACGGGAAGTAAGATCAACGTAAGGCTGCACGAGTGCGTTGGGGGGAGGGGGGCACGATGTAGAGTTAATCGCATAAATTGAACTCAGGTGAAACCGTGGGGAACAGCTAGTTATTTATATTGAAGTACAAGTTGATATCTCTCGACGTGTGAGGAATTTCAACGCTTTAAAACGATTGCAAAATTTTAGTTACCTAGTCTTAGAATGTGCTTATAGGACATTTTTGTCTTTTATCGGTTTATAGATTATGCATCTTACTTGACGTTAATTGACGATACAATAGACGATGGTATCACGCTAGAAAGGAAGTTATTTTATTGTGTTATCTCGCGTTATTATCTCTTTGATAAACAAAATATTAAGAGAGGTGGCCGTGATTTGATCATACCATCTCCCTTCCCGTTACACCGCAGCCTATGAACGCTTCCAACACCAGAGGGATCAAATTCGCGTTGCTGACCCTTTAAAAACCTATTTACTGCCTTTTGGAAGACTAATTGCAATTAAAATATATACAAGGCGCTATCTATGAACAATCTGTTTATTTAACATAACATTTTTTGTTAGACTGTTTACATTCTATAATGTGTGAAATATTCCCGCTCGTCAGCTAGTTATGTTTAAACTACATGCATTTTTATTTACACTTGTATATCTGTTACGAATTCTGATGAAGTGTATCAGTTTGAATGTTAAATGCCAGGATAATCCCCGCGTCGATGTGATACAAAATTTTCCTGTTAGCCAAAACGTTTTATTGTAAATAACGGCCACGATGAACATTACACACGAATAAGTAATTTATGATGTAACTAGCGACCCGCCCCGGCTTCGCACGGGTGCAATGCTGATACTAAATGTACCTACCTACCACAGAATGTCCTTATAAACAACATTTACAGTTTTTTTGTCATTAGATAATACAAACATGTTTTGTTTAAGGGTTACTCTTGAAAGAGCGACATATAATTGACCATGGTATAGGGCCGGTACCGCCGCACTTCCCTACATTTTAAATCTGTAATACCTTCGGGAATATTCATTTAAATTACATGCTGTAAAGGGCTATATTGATCTATATTAAATGGACAATGTATTTAAGGTACTTAATTGGATAAGGATTAATGCTGCATTGCTTAAAATCACTTCGTAAATAAGCCATTTTTTCCCGTAAAATGTAAAGGATAAAAAAAGATTATTGTGGGTTATCCTTAAGAGATAGACATATACCATCGCGGACGTTTTTGTTGACCTTTTTAAGGTGTACAATACTGTAGTACATTATTTTAATTTATCTCGTGGGGTTCAGCCAGCGTTTGCAATTTAAGCGCAAAAAATGTGTTTTTTTACGACATCACTTAGAAACCTCTAAATTTACCAGTGTTTCTCTATAATATTATGTATGTATTATACATTTAAACCTTCCTTTTGAATCACTCTGTCTACTACAAAAAACCGCTTCAAAATCCGTTACGTAGTTTTAAAGATTTAAGCATACATAGGGACGGACAGATTATAGCGACTTTGTTTTATACTATGTAATGATTATGTAAATTTTATCAGGGAAGCCTAAATACAGTTGGGTATTTGAAAAAAAAAGAATATCGATTTTTTTATTAATTTTAAAGCTTCATTATAATTATGATAATAGTCAATTGGAAAAACTCTTAAAACATTTTTTTTTTAATAATTAACAATTCAAAATTGTTATATTTTAAAAAGAATAACATGACTACGAACGCGCCACGATTGATCGCCAGGTTTGTGACGTCATAATGTTAAAGGTATTTCATCGATTAAGAGTCAAAAGCACTGTATCAGCTGTGTGCTACAATGAGTAGAAATTAACATTGTGACGACAATGGACGATCGGACGATCGGCGCGTTGAGACCGATCACGACCGCCGGCGGGAACGGACGTGTTTACGACCGCTCTCTGCCGCCTTTGTGAAGTTTTACGACCGACCGGCTTTGCTGCACACCTGCATCGCACCTGCGTATCGCCGTCTCGCTCGCACCCATTGTGTCGCGCTGCACAACCATAAAACTGCTCTTTTAAGAGCAAATTGTTTCTATTCGACGAAATCCACACTTTAGTGGTCACTTGCCTGATACCTGACGGTGCCAACTAAAGCAAGTGGGTGCGTGACCCAAGCGCCCCTCGGTTGCCTCCTTCAGAGGCAAACGATAGTACTTGGTCGGGCTCAGGAATCTTGGCCCTTGATAGAGTCATAGTCAAGCCCTGAGTGTCTCCTTCCCACCCTTCCGATCCTGCTACACATCCATCCCCGAGTGTCTGTTTGGGCGTAGCTAGGTATTTATACCGGCTGCGTTCTCTGCCTCGGGATTGATAGGGACCTCCACGTAGGGCCCGGTAGGTTCTTTCCTGCGAGTCATTACACCGTGACCCGCAGGTCCCTTTACACGGCTCGGGATAGCCGTTTAAATTCACTCGGCGCACCCCCCTGCCTCTCCGGCAGGGAGGTTTAACTTCACCCCCGCCCGCCCAACCGCCGCCGCCGGAATGGCAGACTTGGAAAGCTTCGTTGCGTTCGCAACAAGCCTACACCCGTCGATATGGACGGATTTCAATAGGGCCATCGCGGCCGCGCAACCCGCCATTGCTGTCGCACAGGCCACCGAGGCCACCAGCGACCCCGCCGCGCCCCACGCGACGGACAAGAAGCCCGTCTCGCGCTCCCGCTCAACGGCACCCCGCGCTCACCGTCAGACGCCGTACAAACGGCCGTCATCGCGCTCGCGTTCCCCGGGCAATCAAGTCACGATCCCAGCGCCCTCTGCGCTGCCGATCAAGAACTCTTTCGCGTCGTTAGTTCCCGAAGCGGACACGCCGACGCTAGTAGCTACGAACAATAGCTACTCGCCGACTAATCCGGATCCCGAACCCGAGTCCAACGAAATGGACACGGCGATAGTCACAGATAACGAGGGCTTCACCCTCGTTCAAAAAAACAAGCCCGCCAAACGGGCATCGCGTTCGCGTCCCGAGTCTCCGGAGACTCAGTCCCGCCCACAAAAGGCGCAGAAAACTGGGCTAAACAGCCACGCCCCCCGCTCCGCAGCGCCCTCAGCGCCTGCCGGTACTTTTGCCGGCAGAAAGGCGCGTCGCCCACCGCCGGTAGTAGTCCAAAACAAGGCGGTCTGGACTAAGCTCGCGGACAAGCTTAGAGACTTAAAAATTAATTATACCTCGGCCAGTAACACGGCCAACGGTATCCGCGTACAAGTAACCACTTCTGACGAACACCGTCAGTTCACAAAGTTGCTCCGAGCAAGCAACCTACACTACTACTCATACACCCTAGACGATGAGCGTCACCTCCGGGTTGTAATCCGCCGCATCCCGGTGGAAATCACGCCCGAGGAGGTCAAAACTGACCTCTTAGCGAAAGCCCTCCCTGTCCGCGAAGTGCATAGAATGCACGGCGGACAATCCAAAAACCGACCATTAGATATGGTCGTAGTTATCTTGGATCTGACCCCCGAGGGCAGAGCCATCTTTAATGTCAGGAAAGTGTGCGAGCTCTCCGGAATAGCCGTAGAGCCCCCACACAAAAACCGCAGCCCTCCGCAGTGCCACAACTGCCAGCTGTACGGACATTCGGCCCGTAACTGCCATTTACGTCCCAGGTGCGTTAAGTGCCTCGGGGACCACGCGACAAACGAGTGCACGCGCACTCGCGAGTCGTCTACCCCTCCGAGCTGCGTGCTATGCGGCAACGCGGGTCACCCCGCGAACTATCGCGGCTGTCCCCGTGCCCCGCGTCCCACGCGCCCTATGCGCCCAAGGCAAGAGCGACACACCCCTCCTCAGAGGGCACGTCCCGCCGCCAATAGTCAACCCATGCCTCTGCTCACGCCAGAAGCCTTTCCCAGCCTCCCGGGCGCTTCCCGCGCCCCGGTGGCGGCCACCCCCGCACCCCGCGCACCCCCTCCGGCCATGCGAGCCCCTCAGGCAGCATGGGTCTCTACTCCCCGCCCTCAGCCTCCTAAGGCTCAGGCCTCCCCGCCCGTTAGCACGCGCCGCGGCGTTGACTACATGGTCATGCTCTTCCGCGAGCATGACCCTCAGGAAGTACTGGCATACGACCAGTGCGTCGCTGAGTACGGCCCCGCCGAATCCATCAGGCGTTTTCCCCTGATGACAGCGACGCTAATGCGCCTGGCCCGTGCCGGGAAATAGACAACGGTTATAAATGGCTCGCATTAAACCTAGGAGTCTCAACATCTCTTTCTTTAACGCGCGAAACCTCCTTCCACAACGGGACCTAGTATCCACCTTTCTTAGGGAACGGGAGATAGACGTATTTCTAGTACAAGAAACACTTCTAAAACCCAGTAGGCGCGACCCTAAGATAGCAAATTACAATATAGTCAGAAATGACCGTGCCACCCGAGGAGGCGGCACGCTCATCTACTACAAGCGTTCCCTCTATTGCATGCCAATAGACCCTCCCGCACTTACCAATATGGAAGTGTCCATCTGTAGAATAGGCATGACTGGCCATCCGTCAATCACGCTTGTCTCTGCATATCTCTCCCCGAATAAAAGACTCCTTCAGTCCGATCTGGAGGCGCTACTTTCACTCGGTCAATCCGTAATAATAGCAGGCGACCTCAATAGCGGTCACACCCATTTCAACAACTCGCGTAACACCCCTAACGGGGTTATTCTCGACCTACTATGCGATGTGCTCGGCTTTGACGTCATAGCACCGCTAGAGCCCACGCACTTTCAAGATAACTGTCAACCGACAGTACTTGACATAGCCCTCCTCAAAGGTGTCTCACTTCGGTTACGACTTATAGAAGTCGTACACGAACTGGACTCCGATCACCGCCCGGTTATCTTACAACTCGGGCAACCGTTCGACCCCAGTCCGCCAAAAGTCAAAGTAGTTGACTACGCGATATTAAATCGTTACCTAACCGATAACGCTACCCCGTCCAGCTTAGCTAGGATCCCCGACGTATTAGAGTCAACAGCAGACGCCGACTTAGCGATCGATTCCCTGGTCGACTACCTCCAAACCGGTGTAAGGGAGGCCTCGAGAGAGGTGCAAGCGGCAAACGAACGCCGTTTTATACTCCCCCCCGGCTTACGAGCGTTAATCACTGAAAAGAACGCCGCGACACGTGCACACGATTCTTATCCGACGAGGGATAACACCTGTAGGTTACGGCGGCTTCAGAG
Source organism: Saturnia pavonia (assembly GCA_947532125.1). Taxonomy (NCBI): domain Eukaryota; kingdom Metazoa; phylum Arthropoda; class Insecta; order Lepidoptera; family Saturniidae; genus Saturnia; species Saturnia pavonia. The sequence continues at coordinate 2,487,676 of OX383916.1, read as the reverse complement.
AGAGGTTAGAACTCGCATCGGCGAGTACAGAGGTCACCGGTGGGATAACCTCCTAGAGGGTCTCAAGCCGTCCCATCTGGCTTACTGGAACCTCGCCCGCTCTCTGAAGTTAGAAGCTTCCGCCCTGATGCCGCCCCTCGAAAGGGGCCCCGATCTCCCACCCGCGTTCGATAGTG